>OV884052.1:10527500-11957661 GCA_930367265.1 Catocala fraxini
ACAAAAGAAAAAAGTAAAATCGTTTTTAACAAAGCCTGTGTTACTGAATATTTACATGATTCCATCTGCAAATTTAATGACATTCTGTTAATAGTTTGTATCCTTATAAATCGTGCTAAACAATATTTGCAAGTCCTTATAAATTTAACTAATATGTAATATCCTACATGCTTTTAACTGTATGGACACATGTTTACACAAATAAATATTATCTTATCTTATCTTATTGACTTGATGAATATCTAAGTTTTATTTCAAATAAATAAATACATCATTAACATAATATATACATACAAGAAATTAAACCAAAGAGAAAATAACACCAAAATTAAAAATAAAAAGCGTCATAATATTCCTCTGTATTGCTGTCAATTGGCAATGTACCCAAAAGACTGGCAGCATTGCCATGTTGAATAGCAATGCTTATTCTTTGTACTTGATGAATTAAATGTAATGAGCTTTTTTCTTTTTTAATTTTTCACTCACATTACACACAGCTTTTATTACAGGTGTATTACCTAATAATTAGTGTAGTTACCACTTAACAATGAAAAATCTAAATATAATTTTTAGAGCTTCATATTTAAAATCTTTCTAGGAGTAGGATCCTTCAATGTGACACCACCTCTCTGTAACACGCTGTATAGAAAAAAATAGGGATAATTGGTTTTATATTTATTTTGTACAAAATTGTTGCCATACACAAAAATTATTTGTTTCCGCAAGGACGCCGGCCGGGGTTGTGCTTTTAGAGTCTGGCAACCCGCTTCCTAGAACGTACGTCTAACATTTGTATAGCATGGCTTGCCTCACCGCTTAGCAATCCGTCAATTCTGATTGATTGATCGCATTTATTGATCACCATAATAACTAACTTTTACTAACACATTGTTTGAAAGATTTGTTTCTATCATAATCAATGGGATAACTATAAAACACGGATCACACAAACTGCCTACTAGAGATTCGTCGCTTGTCATATAGTATAGGTACAACCCTAGTTGTCACTGACACGCGCTGTCAGTGACAACTGCACACGTGATACTCATATGACACTTGTATTGTGGAACTGACGGTGCTTTGCGCTCGGCGCCGGCTGTCAGCCGTACCGTTACTTACAACAAAAACCCGAAAATGGCCTGACAAAATACAATTTTGTTTTTGTTTTGTCGTTTTTGTACTGGGTTGGTTTAGGAAAAGGGAAAATTAAGAAATACACAAGAAACTGCGAGAAATATAAATATCAGGCAGTGTACCTAATTTTGTATGGCAATTGCCTCTTCGGATCTGTAACTTCACTGGGTCGTCTAGTATATTGTTTATTACGTCTCTAAAAGAAAATGAACGTAGTATCCGTGTTCTGTGGCCTCACAAGCAATAATAGGGTTGATTTTTCAATTAACTGGTGAATCTCAAATCAGTAATAAATTTGGTATTTTTACACTTTTTGCAGGATTTTTGTAGGAAATATATTATTGAGGTAAGCTTTTTGACAATTGTAAAATCGACCCTAACGTTGTAACAAATATTACCATGAGTATTTTTTTTTTTACAATAGATGTTTACCTATGGTCTCTTGTAATGTTAGAGGTATTGCTCACGCGTTGCCGGCCCCATGAGAAGAGGAATGAAAGGAAAGGTATACTAGAGATAGAGGTAGCTGGACTCCTCTACTCATCGAAGGCTTGAAGGCAAGAAGCTCATGATGAGCTACCTACACCTTTGGACATTCTTATTTATATACAATTATAATGTAATTTGTTTATTTTTTATACCGACTTCAATAAATATTAAAAAGGTTTCTTATACTTTTCGGTCTCGGGGTAACCCATGGGTGGACGGAATGAACTCATATCGACCAGCTTAGTAGGCCAAAGATTGGTGTACTAGGATGCTTTGGGCATGTGGAAAGAATGATAGCCATATATATATTAAGAAAGTATAAAAGATAACTGTGATTGGGATAATTGGAAGAAGAACCTAGATGTGACCAGGCAGACCGTTTGTGGAAATAGACTAGGTTGCAATAACACTAAGGTGATGAGTATGCATGACGAATGTAATATAGTATCATTATAAAGCAAGATTGATGAACGATATGCCAGTATCTTAGCCACTGAAGAACTGTAGTCACTGCCCACCACTCCGGGTAAATAGGGGGGAGTCGACATATGTATATAAATATAAGCATGATCGATATAGGTATTTGCATGTATACCAGACACTAATCTACCGGTTTTACTAAACATGCATAAAAAAAATGGTAACGGATAGTAAAGGTGGTGAAAGGTTTATCATGCCAAAATTCACCGTCGCAAGTTATGAAATTTTAATTGTAAAATCTCCTGGTGGTTGGATTCAGTGGATATAGGTTATCAGCAACCACTAACTACATGCATGTAACTACATAGTACATCCCTCTCGAAACACTTTTAGTTTATTATATTCAAATTCAAAACATTTATTTGCTCGAAACATGGTACATTATAATTGTTACACATTAGAAAAAGACCACATGTTCTGCTCCTTAGAGCGTGCAAATATAAATACATTAAATTTTTGTGATTAATATACATTAATTTTACTTATTATGTCGCTTTCACTTATCTTCTAGGTTCATATGTCAACTATAACTAGAGGCAACATTCTCATTACAAGCTCTCTGTACCTACTATGAGATATTATAGACCCCGACGGACCCTGACATGTCAATATGTACAATTTTTATAAGCGCCTCTAGCAGTACGTTGATGAACTAATCGAAAGCAAAGTCTAAAAGCTCTATTTCCCCTAAAAAACACTTTTTGAATACGTTTACGTATTAATAATTAATTATTATTAATAATAATTTAATATTATTATTACAGTAATATTTAAAAAAAACTGCTTAATAATTTACTTCGCCTTTTTCCAGGTGCGTCAACAACTATAAAATCTCATGGTGTAGGTAACCTAAGTGTTAACCAATAACTACAGAACGCCCATAGAAAAAATGTTTTACTTCATCACCCTTAATAAAATCGTAAACATAACAAAACATATGCAAAAAAATGTGTCACCCTTATTAAAATCGTTATGTGGCGTTTGGTTGGGGACAACCATTAACTACTTTGTTCCATTAGCAGCGACACAGAGAGCGCAGTGGGAGGTCGGGAGCGTTCACGGATCGCCCAGCTCAGCGCCAGAATGAGGGCTGTGTTGCCCAAAGCTAAGGATAAGGTGCAGGCGACTGAAACTCAGATCGATACTGAGGATAAGGTGAGATATTTTTGATGAACACTTTGCTCTAATAACTTAATGTAATGTGTCTTCAAGTGCCAAGTTTACCAATAGATTATGACGTTCATAATTATGTTTTACTTAGTGACCTAATTTATTATATTTATTATTATAGTTAAAAGTATGAAACCTAAACAACTTTACGCTTTATGCACAGCCAATACTTTATATATATATATAATTTTTTTTTAAATCTTTATTTATTTAGAGGCTTTTATTACAGAGCAATATGTTAGTCCCATTGTGGCTAATATAATATATAATAATTTACATGATGAATATTTATAACTTATGCGTAATCATTTTCCCTTAATAATTCATGCTAAGCATGAATTATGTAATTTATTATTGATTAAATAAATATAATTATGTAATATTGCTTTTTCTTAATAGAAATTATCTATATGAGGGATTAGGCCTTTTTATTCAGTACGTTTTGTAATATAATTTCTCGGTAAGTTGATAGAATGTAAATAATCTTCAATGCTGGTTTTAGTAGAATTAATTTGTTCTCTGAGCGAGTTCTACGTAAAACAGCTTTTCCTCGAAGTCTTTATTAAATATATAAAATAATAATTGTACTAATAATAAAATAAATTAAATACCTAATAAAATCGACAGACATCTCAATTTGTTATATATTTATATATATTGTACAATTTGTTATATATATATATCTCAATTTTATTTATAGCCACTAATATCTTTTTAATTATAATATAAATTACCATTAGCTTTGTCCCGCTGGGCAAAAGCCACTTCCTTGTACTTCCAAATCATTGTGGTCGAAGATATCCCCTGTCAGTCCCTTTCAAGGACGTCTTAGTTATAATAATATAAAAATAATATTGTCACAACACATTTTCAGACAGTCTAACATAATTTACCGAAGAGCCAATGTATGGACTATCAGATCAAACTCTACTAATATTTTCATTTTGCTTTACAGCCTCTTTCTGACGACAAGAAAGGCGTAGTCTACGCAGAACTAGCGTTAGGCGAACAGACCGCCACTGAGAAGCCGCCTCCGCCGTCCACTGAGTACGCAGAAATCGTCTACAATGACCAGCCTAAAGAAAATAAGGAATAAATTGTGGTTACATTAACCCAATACTACAGAATATTGTTTCTGTTCAACGGTGGTTGCGACAACCAAACACTACCCTACATATTTTTAAGAAGTAAAGCCACGATCACAACAGCTTAATACAAATCATAACAATCGATTCTATCTTCTGTATTTTTTGGTTACGGTAACCATACACTACCGAAATATTCAGCACAATTATTATATGTAAACTTTATATTTATGTAAGGTGATATTTGGTTATGTTAACCAAATACTCATCAATTTTATAACTGGAAATAATATTCTATACGAAATCATCAAATCCATAATTATCATAAACATTTCTTTAAATTCATAAACTTTTTTTATCATTCAATTTTGTTCACTCATCCATTTCATTTATTTTACATTCTTATCATTCGATCTTCATATCATGCCGTGCCTTTTCCATTATAAAGTCCAGTTTACATCATTCCACTTTATATAAAAATACATTAAAAATATATGGTGTATAGGATAGATTTTGAAGTAAGGCAAAATACAGAATCCATTATTCTGTGACTCGTTATAAATTTACCTTGGACTATGCAGTTATCCTTTCAGACTATTTTGCTGTGTTTCCTCCAACATTTACCCAAAAGCTTGAGATACACAAGATAAATAATCATAACAGCCTGTAAAATAAAGTTCTTCATGTTGTCCCGTATATGGTATACAACATGAAGAATTTTTAAGAACTATTAAGATCACTTAACAATATTTTGTACTCTTTATACAATTTGTTTAGCATGTAAAAAGCCTCATGCTTAAATACATCAATGTAAAGAAGCAGTTTTTACAATGCTTTAAATGTTGTGAGTTTGGTTAATTTCAAATGGAATTGATTCCTTTGAGTAAAATAATTTTAAATGGCATCACTTTTAATATTTATATATATTTAGTATTGGAAAATGTCCACCGAAATTATATTTACACTATAATTAAATATGACGATAAAAGTAGATAGATATGTTATAACAAAATGAAACCACAAAATGGTTGAAAATTATTCGTTTATATCGCGCCTGAATTCACCGCTAGAGGTGCTAGTGGATAGTAAGGGTTCTAGACCTCATACTCTATAGAATAACAATTACCATAGAAACCGATAATGATTCCCGCCAAATATGCTTTTGACAGCAGCTGTGACAGTATTGACAGGACCTTACTCGGTAGTGGTGCCGTCTGGTGAGCACAAAAACGGTTGCTACTATTGCACATTGATATTAAAAACTTTTTGAATGTTACATATTTTATATACTTTTATCGTCAATATAAATTATTTATTTCTCTTCTATTTTAACCGTAAGCAGCTATGTACTTTGTAAAATTAGTTATAAGATATTTTAAGTGTAATTTATCAATTTGATTTTAATCTTAGAAATCGTTTTCATTGTTGGCAGTATTTATGTTGATGTAACTATTAGATGTGGTCATGTCGTAGTTATTATTAGTTACATATGTTATGCCTATGCAAGGACTTTGCCAGAATATTACATAGAAGGGTAAAAATCTGCCGTCTGTCTTATATCATGGTAATATGTGACCCTAAAGGTGCACTTACAACATCTATACCCTCCTATTTCCTCTGTTACACCATAATCCCCTTTTCCCTCTCACGCGCAACAACAGCCTTGAAGTAAAGTACCCCATCTTATGTGACAAGCAACAGAGAAAATACAATTTTTAGGTTATAATCAAATTGATATATATATATATATAGTAATCTCAAATTATTTAATTCTTTATTTTAAACATACCATGTGCTTCAGAATGATATTATTTTGTATATTTGTGCTAGCTTAAATAAGAATTATTGTTAATTGTAGGTTTTATCTCAAATACTATGTATTGTGACTTTTAAAATTGTCGAAGATGGTATGAGAAAGATGGAGAGACATGTATTGCGAGAGCTCCTCGCGTTTACTGCGAGCCTGGTACGTTTGACTACAACTACTGACCTCACACATCGTCGAAAATTATATGACAAGGGAGAGGAGACATGTATTGACAGGTCAGGCTCGCAGTAAACGCAATGAGCTGATACAATTATCAGCTCTTTGCATTCATTGCGAGCCTGGTACTTTTTATCACGACTACTATTATATGATTACTATAGTCTCTCTGCTTACGTCACATCGTTTGTTGTTGCAATGTGTTGTGTGTGGAGATTACTTGATATTGCGTGTGCCTTTTTTAGAATTCAGTTTTTTCTGCTTATTAATTAGGAACAGGCCTTAAAATCATTCCATATTTGACTGAATATAAAATTACTAAATCCTTTTAGAAACTCACCATGTTTTAAAACTAAACCGACGTACCAATTATATACTAGATATTGGACTAAACATTCGGCTCGGCTAAAGCTTTGTCGAATATTTGGCCAAATATTCGTATTCGGCAAAAACTATATACGGCCCAACTCTAAAACTAATTTCAACGTCTACTGATATTAATTATGGTATTCTATTATATTGTAATTTTTCAATGGATTCATTTATTTTTAATAGATGAGTTTAGAGTGCAGGTTTATTGAACTATTTGCAAGCTATACTCAATATAAAAAGTGCTATTCTATTTAAATAATTGTCGCTATTCGTGTAAAAGTAAGATTAATCATGGACACTGTTTTTTGCAGTTTTTTGTCACGTAAAAAATATATATCAATATAAATATAAAATACAATCAAATACTTATTATATTTACAAGCGCAAACTTATTTACAATTTATATAAACATTATACCACATGACAAGTAATGCCATCTAGCGGCAATAATGAAAACCTAAGCTTCCTATGATTTGCGCTAGATGTTGAGTTCAGAGAAGGCTTTATTTATGTACGTACATTATTTGTGTTTATATTTTAGTTTAATTTTACCGTTTTAATATATGGTACAAAGGAATTTATTTTATATTTTACAAGCATTTGTGTTGCGAATTTGTAGTAGCTTTTAATAGCAAACGATGATATATTCGTGAATTTTATTTTAGGGCGTTAAATGATTGCGCAAGCCACAGGAGAAAATTTTATTCCGTCCATTTGTACATTAATTTTAGTTTATGAATATAACTAATATATTTTTTGTAACATAATTAAACAATAGTTTACAATATTAAGTTCCATTATTTAATTTTAGTGAATTATTTAGCACGTTTTGGCTTACGATAAGGCTAAGGTTACAATTTTTATTCGTAAGGACTGTATCACAAACTGTAAGATTTTATACACTTATTATAAGAGTTCCAGAGTTTGTTATTTTCATATATCAATGTACAATAATTGTAAAAGGTGCATATTTTATCAGTTATGTACGGAATAGATTAATCTAGCAGTCAATTTGCCGATATTGACGATTTCTAACATTCAACGAGTTTGGTGATAAATTGACGGCATCGATGATTTGACGTGGCCATTTCGACAGCGCTAATGATTTGTCTATAAAATTTGCGGCGCTGCTGATTTGACGTTGTCAAAAGGACTGGCTAACTTGACGTTTGATTGCCAGACGTCAAATTGACAGCTGATTTATTGTCACTTCTATTTATACTGCTGTTGCCTTGTACACTATTTATAATTTAAATGGAGCTATGGTTTATTCAGCAATAGTTTTAACGAAGTTAACCAATGGTTGTTTATGGTCACAAAATAGTTTACATTGTTTTGGTAGCTACTAGAATCAATCTATTCCATAATTATCATCTAAATATATTGACAACTAATTCCTGTTCAAGTAGATTCCCATTTGCGTTTATCTTAACATTCTTCTATAATTTTATCAAATCTAGTATACTGGCCGCTACCTATTTAAAAAAGAAGCATATCATTTTCTTCGTATGCTTATATCAAAATTCATCCAAACAACTTCAACAACGTTTTCGTATTTGTATATGACAATTAATTGTTTGTCTTTGGTCATCAAATGATTTTCAGATCGACTCCCATTTCCTTATTAATCGCAATGCTGTCCTTAAAAATCTACCTTTTGAATATTCCTAATACTCGCTATCTCTAACTTTATTTTATCGCCAAACCACTAATTCATATATTGTATCCACTATTGCTGAATATACTAAGCAATAGCATTACCGGTGCTTTCCAGCGCAATTTTTCTATACAGACTATTTATCCTTTAAAATACTTCCTTGCTTTGAGAGTATATTAAAACAATTGTTACGAAGTAAAATTACACTCAAATAAATATTTGATGCCCGTATAATATATTTATGCAGCAGTTTTAAACTACAAAATAACCTAAAAATTACAATCATAGACGCGTCCTCAACGTCCTAAAATCTCACAAAATATGTCCAAACTAAAAAGAGTGCGCTCACATAATATAATTATATAGATCGCGCACTGTATGATGGCCGGTCTGAACATTGCGCGAGTGGCGTCGCAGTTGTAAGTTTTAGGTCTCTTTGGTGACAGGGGGCAGGATGCAAGCCGTACTGACTGACAGACTGTACATGCGCAACAATTCGGAGACGCTATGTTCAGTCCGGCCATCATAGATTGCGCGATCTGTACGTACAATTTAAGAGGAGTGAACGTGTTAATAATATTTGTTTTATTTGTGTGCTAGATGACAGTTTAATGATAAAAAAAGGTGTCCATATTTAAACGTAGTAGGGTGTAAAATATTAATTAACTATTTTGCTGCATTTAATTAATCCAGTACATTTTAAATAAATGGTAAAATAATACAGTATTTATTTTTACGAGTGTAATTACAGATTCGGGTTTTATATATACTTTAAATATTAAGCAAGTATGTATTTTAATTTTATATACATTTTTAGATATTATGATTGTATTTGTAAATCTATGGTACGTACTTATTCATTGTACTGTGTATTTTGAAATAAAATGTGTCATTTTTATTTTTTTTGTTTTATTTAGAAATCATTTTCCATTTCCCATTCGTTAACTCAGGTTCAAAATTATTACGGCGCAGCATAGGAGTGCCCAGCCTGGGCAGAAGAGCGCCGTAACCTCGGCGCAGTAGTCGGGGCGGAGCGTCTCTCGCTGCCGGCAATGGTAGAGTCTATGGTCGCGAGCGAGAACTCATGGGTAGCCGTCGCTTCCTACTGCGTGGTAGTAATGCTCGCTAAGGAGGTGGCGGAAAGGGAACGGGAGATGAACACCAGTCTCCAGAAGGATCTTCGGCTCCCATGAACGCTAACCTGGGGCGACAGACCTAGGGCAAGCTGTTGCCCGTGCAGAACCGGACCTAAGACGGCGGCGCGTCGTGTTCCGCGCGCGTCTGTCCAGAGGAAGGAAAGTTAATTTTACGAAGCCGCCACGACTCAGTGACGGCCAACATCTGCTGGGGCTGCAGGATGAATGCGCGAGCGATTCCTGCGCCCCGGCCATAAATCGTGTGAAGGAACACCATGGTAGGTTTCGGACCCGGGACTTAATATCTTTCCCCGGATGAGCCCGACATGATCCCTCTGCCAGCTCTCGCTGAGGGATATGCGTCAATGCATTCTACCACGTGAAAAATGCTCAAAATTATAAGTTACTACGTGAGTTTGAATGAAAGTGTGATTAACGCTTGGGCGACCTTGAGGTCAAGTTACGTGATCTTGAGGTCAAGTTACGTGACCTTGAGGCCAAGTTATGTGACCCTGAGGTCAAGTTACATGATATCGAGATCAAGATACTTGACCTTGAGATCAAAATATGTGGCCGTCTCCAGACTGAGGACAGGTTACATGACCTTGAAGTCAAGACCATTTTACTACTAGCACTGTCCTCCCCTAAAAAGATTGTTACATGTACTTAGACTAATTTAACGGTCCGGCCGAGTTACCCAAATATAGATATAGGATAAGATATTTGGGGAACAAACGAAGAATTTTTTTTTAAGGATTTTCAGTTTTAAGATCTGGTAACCTGGCAAGGCCCATCTAGCTCCTACTTCCCTTTCCTTATTTTATGCCAGTTCAATAAGCTGACGCTAAATTTATAGTCTACAAAAACTAAATAATTAAAAAAAAATATGTATGTATAGGAGAACACTTGGCCTATCGACCTTTGCTCTTCAACATCTTTAAAAAAGGTATGGCTCATTTTGACACAACCACCATCACAAACTGGAAATCTATTTACGAAGGTAGTGAATTAATTGTTAATTAGTCGAATTAGTTTGTAAAATAGCAGAATTGGTCGGTCCGCCGTTTAAAAGATACAATATTGGTGGCTGTGCCAAAGTGAGCGCTCATCTTGGCACAGACACCCTGTATTTCCAAAACTTTACAATATAATGTTACTCATATACAATTGCCAATTTTAAAGGCTGCAACGCGAGAAGGAAGAGGATATCTCCCGCCAGGAGGAGCAGTTGATGATGTTAAAAGACCTCAGCGCAACGGTTGGCAAGGATATGAAGAAGGTGAAAGAGTAAGTCCAATGCCAGAAAAGTCAAATCGCCGAGGTGGAGAAAACGATACGTGGGCTCAAGGCAATGGAATCGTGACACCTGCGGTTGTGGCATCCTCACCACTAGGCTTTAAAGTCCCACCATTCGACGGATCATCGTCATGGTCAGCCTATAAGAACAAAAACAAACAAAAATTTTGTAGGATACATATAGGGGTAGAAACCATACAATTTCTTATAAATAAATCTTAGAAAAGCTTTTGATATGGCGACGCACACCTGGAACACGTCTTTCGCGCCCAGCTGAAAGACTGATCGCAAAGTTTTGGTGAAACCTTGCAGCAGTGGGCTCTGGAGGTGGAGAAGCTGGTTCGAAAGGCGTACCAGTCCTCGCATGCGCTCATCGACGGAAACCTCGTTCAAGCTTTCACTGACGGGATCCGAGACCTGGAGGTTAGGGCCGCAGTGAGACTCAGACATTTCAAAAACCTGAAGGACACCCTAGCCCACGATCTGGATGTAGAAGCAGTATGACGGGACGATCGAGCTCACCGTATCAGGGAAATGTCGACTTCGCCCTGGTGCTATAGCTGCGGCGAGAGAGGCCACATCAGGTTGAGCTGCCTGAAGCAAAGGAGGCCACGCAGCAGAAAGCAGTCGCCGATAGGAAGAACACCTGATGTGCCTGCCGGGCAACAACAGCAGGGAAACGAGTAGACGCCAGCTCTACGGGGCGGGTGCTGGCTGGTGATAAGAGAGCCCCAAGGATCTCAATCTCACAATCGTGTGACGGAAACAACCGGACTATCGAAGGCGAAAACAAAACCAATTGATGTCAGTAAATCTAATGAGCTACAAATAAAAGAAAATATAATAGATTCATATAAACGTACATCAATTCTGCGGAAGCCTAAGTTCAAAGTTGGAGACTAAGTTCCAATAAGCAAATGCAAACAGCTTTTTGAGAAAGATTATACTCCGAATTAGTCAACTGAACTATTTACGATAAAAAGTATCAATAATACCGTTCCAGTTACGTATCACTTAGATGATCAACGAAACAAACTATATTAGGAACGTTTTATGTACATGAACTACAAAACATCAAATAACCTGGTTTATATTGGATAAAAAACAAAAAAAGTTGGTTAGATTTAAGCTATGATGAAAATAGTTGTATTGACAAAGCAGCGATTGTATGCTAATTTGTATTAAATATAAAGATTAAGCCAAATTTCTGTCATTATAATTTAAGCGATGCAAGGTGGTGGATTATTGAACAGTATCATTGATAATTTGCCTGTTGAACTACATTTACCTGAATATAATTATTGCGGACCTGGTACAAAACTGGAAAAAGGTTTACTGCGAGGTGACAAAGGTGTTAATAAACTTGACGAAGACTATATGCAACACGACATAGCATATGCAAAACACACAGATCTATCAAATCATCATAAAGCTGATTTGCAACTTCTAAACATGGCCAAACAAAGACTTAAATGAAAAGATGCAGGCAAAGGCGGAAAACTTAGTTCATGGCTAATGAATAAAGTTATGAAAGCCAAGCTCAAATCCGGTGCTCGTGTTAAGACATTTAAAAGTTTTGTATCTAAAATTAGATCTAAAATCAAGAAATTGAAACACAAAGATAGTACATCCTTAATAAACGCTGCTTATTTAGTGGCTAAGAAAGTATTTCCAAGCAATATGAAAATTTGGGTACCACGCGTTATTACGCGTGGTACCCAAATTTTATTTAAATTATTCCTTATTCCTATTCCTAAAACTGGAGGGATTCTGCATTTGACTCCAATTTTTGCTGGATTGTCAGCTTTAGGAACCTTAGCTGTCGGAGCGGCTGGTATTGCAAAAGCTATTAATGATGACGAAGCAACTCAAAAAAATTTGGCAGAGACGGCACGACATAATAAAGCAATGGAAGCTTTAGCTTTAGAGAAGGGCTTATACATTAAGCCGTATAAAAATGGCAAAGAGTTATTTATAACAAGTTAAAAAACTGAAATATAAGCTACCCAATCGCCCTCTAACTAATATAGATATTAAGAAGCATGCAAAGTATATTCCATATTTCCGAGGAGAGTACATGAAAGATTAGTTACCAGGGAAGCCGAAGCAAGTTGAATGTGGCGTCATTAACTTGGATAACTCTAAAAATGAAGGAACTCATTGGGTAGCTTATGTTAAAATAAACAACTATTGTGAATACTTTGATAGCTATGGAGACATAAAACCAACAGTAGAACTGATGCGGTATTTTAAAAATTGTACTGTATTTTATAACTACACGAGATAGCAAAATTTTAATACAGTAAACTGATGTTTGGAATATCTGTGGATTTTTTGGAATAAAAATGTATAAAATATATTGTATTTCTTTTATTTCACTCATTTACAAAACATGTGTGTGTCACTCACTTTGTCAATAACTGGAAACTCATCAAGTTTATCTACATACTTGCCGAATCCTTTACAATCAGATGGACAGTACGAATGTGCTTTAATGCATTTTTCTACGTTTTATTCTATCCCAGATATCGATAAAACTAGTAACAAGTTCTATTATACTTGAAGGTACGTATGAATTACAAGATATCAATGACTTTTTAAAATCTGTAATAAAGTATGCATCAATAAAAATACAGTGTAAAAACAATACCCTAAAAACTACTATATACTGTACAAAAGATGAAAATTTTACCAAACCGGACTCCTTTCGGAAAACTGTTAGGTTTTAATTAACAGATTTTGAAAGCAAATAAATGGCATGTATCAAAGTTTCCAGTCAACATTTTACCGACGACCGTGGTCAGGATTGAATGTGATATTGTGAGCGGCTCTTATATAAACGGTGATCCAAGTCACATTATTCACGAATTTGCTCTCAACGTGCCACCTGGATACGATTGAAATCCCGAAGAACGCTCTATATTTTCCAATCAACCAAAACAACATAAGCTGCTTATGTGTCAGGTTATTGGATATTAACAATCGTTTAATCAATTTGCGCGGTGAAGAAGTACAGCTGTATTTACAGCTTAGAAGAAAAAATGATTGACTTTAATAAATATGAGAGGCGGCATGTAAAGAATATTAGTTCCATTCGAGCAAACTACCAACTAGGACCGTGCTCCAAGAAAAAAGGGGTTTTTAAAATGAATATATTAGACGTCTTATCAACTCCGAGTTACGACAATTCAATAGAAGGAATTGAGTTTCATTCTTACAAGCCTTATGTCAAAAGTTTAAATAGAAATGATGTAATTCGAATACCTATCAACCAACAAGACTTATATATACTGTCTTCAGCTAGCACCCTGTATTTGGAAGGAACTGTTATAGTAAGTAAAAAAGAAACGAAAGATAAAGCTACTACTTTCCATTTTACGAACAATGCTCTGCTCTACTTGTTCCAAGATATTAGATACGAACTAAATGGTGTGGAAGTTGATAAAATAAAAAACGCAGGTATAACTACAACCATGAAATCATTAGTGTCAATTAATGAAAGTGACTCCAATATGTCTTATGCCTGGGGCTGGAATATTGATGGTATAAAAAATATTAATGGAGGAAGTTTTCCTGCTGCTATTCCGCTTTGTAATATCCTCGGATTCGCTGAAGATTTAAAAAACGTCGTGATTAATAGTAACCATGAACTTATATTGTTAAGAACTTACACTAATTTAAACGCTGTAAAACTGAACACTGGTGAAGTAGTGGAAGATGTTCAAATTAACAAAATCATACGGCGCGTACCACATGTTAAAGTATCAGATGGAGAAAAAGTTAATTTACTCAAACTATTAGAAAAAGATCAACCACTTCAGATGATATTTAGAAATTAGGATCTGTACGAATATCCAACTTTACCAAAAACTACAAAGCATACCTGGTCTATCAAAACATCTTCTCAAGTAGAAAAACCTCGATATATCATTATTGGTCTACACACAGAGAGAAAAATAATGCAAGTTCCGACATGTCTCGACAGTTCGATCATTGCTATATTCGTGACATATCTCATTTGAATTGTTGAATTGTATCTCAATTCAAATTATTTACTGTATGAAAATCTAAACGTTACTTTTGCTAATAATAGAATTTCTTTATTATATGAGCAATACGTTCAATTTATACAGCCGTATTACGGACGCCGCGGAGGACCGTTATTAAGTGTGAAAGAATTTAAAGATATTGCATCTCTGTTTGCAGATGACTGTTCTAGGCAAGTGGATAATCTGAAGATAGGTCCTGTTGTGGATATGTGAGTGGAAATTGAAAGTGAATCAGATATACCAGATAAAACATCAGCATACTGTCTTATTCTCAACGATTGCACTGTTGAATATAACCCGCTAAGTAACATCGTAAAGAAGATATCATGAACGCAGATACACTTATAGTAGATGTCCAAGAATTTAAAGATATAAATAACAATTTTATCGTTAAAGAAGTAACAATTGCAAGTCAAGAGCATACACAAACATATTTGGTAACGCCACCATACCTATTTAATCATCTGACAGAAGAAGAAAAGAAACGAGTCAAAAGTATAGAAAAAAATTGAGGAATTAACTGGTGTGAGGGTTACATAGACTATAGAGAGTTTCACCGTGTTATCGTACCTTACTTAAAGAATAAAAAGATAATTACAAAGGGTTTAGAAAAAATTAAGTGGATCAAAGATTTATGTGCGAACTGCGACGTAATAGATATTGGTGTGAAAGTATCTCCTAATTTTGCAACATCAAAAAGTAAATTTTGTAAATATAATGTGAATTGTGCATTTAATAATGCTGTGTATTAGAAAGTGGTATAATGATAATAATATGTATTTGTTTTCATCAATAAACTGATCATTTGTGATATACATTTATGGGTATTTTATTTAAAATTCTCATGCTACTCTGTTTATAGACTTGAAACCAGATGCAGCAAAATAAAATTTAATTTAAAATTTGAGTAAACTATACTTATACTTACATAATATTGTCTTTTGTTTACGCGAATGTTATTCATTGAAATTAACGGATTTTATGACGTTGTTTATTTGACACTTTATTACATAATTTAGAAACTGTTACACTACTACTAGGTATTATTAAACTTTACTAATTTTTAAACTAATTAATTTATATTTAAGTATACACTTTCCCCAAACAATTTTTACCCAATTTTCCCTGAAATTTGGCTTATCTTCGTTGGTGGCTTGATGAATCAACACATACTTCAAGCCGCCAACGAAGATAAATCAATTTTTACCATCGGTCAAGTGCCAACTACCTCTACAATATGCAGGGATCTATAAAATAGATTGTGACTGCGGACTCTCATACATTGGTCAAACCAAGAGAAGCATAGGCACCCGCATGAAAGAACACATAGCTGATGTAAAACACCAACGCTCGTTGAAGTCTGCGGTTTCTGAACATGTGCAACAGGGGATCAACCACTACCTGAGATTTGACAAACTACAGATTCTCGCTAAAGAACACCGATTCCTACCGAGGATGCTTCGCGTGGCTATTGAAATCAAAAAATATCCTAATTTCAATAGAGAAGATGGTTAGAATGTACCACCAGCTTGGGATTCAGTAATACAAATAGTCAAACCCAAGAAGAAGCAAACCACAGCTAGACTTCATGATACTCTGAGCTCATTCTGCGTAAATAGAAACACCAATGATTAAATTATGTTCGGGTACTTTGAAATAACGACACTGGAACATTGAGACAACTACCATCTTAGTCTCCCCGTGACCATGGCTACTGAAAAGCAATCGAAACGTCGGGGAAAGTGTAAACTTAAATATAAATAGTATTAATAATTTAATTAGCTTAAAAATTAGTAAAGTTTAATAATACCTAGAAGTAGTGTAACAGTTTCTAAATTATGTAATAAATTGTAAAATAAACAACGCGATAAAATCCGTATAAAGTAGATTAATTTCAATATACTTATACTTAACATTTTATGCAATCAATCAATCAGCCCACTGCAGTCCACTGTTGGACATAGGCCTTTTCCAATTTACGCCACAACATTCGGTCTTCCGCCTTCCGCATCCAGTCTGACCCAGCTACCTTTTTCAGACCGTCGTTAGTCCATCTGGCCGGGGCGCGTCCTACCTTACGTTTACCAAGTCGCGGTCTCCACTCTAGGACTTACTCCAACGGCCATCGGTTCTTCTACAGATATTTCACTCATTGCCACTTCAGCTTGCTTATTCTGCGAGCTATGTCAGTAACCTTGGTTCTTTGACGGATAACCTCATTTCTAAGTTTATCCCTCAAAGAAACTCCAAGGATAGCTCGTTCCATAACCCGCTGAGTGACTTTCAATTTTTGGACTAGCCCTACCGCGAGTGTCCACGTTTCGGCACCGTAGGTCATTACAGGTAGGAACATTTTAATGCTACTTTTATTTTAAAGATAAGTAAATATTTTTGCAATGAAGTTATTCTTATATAAGAACTTCTTCGCCTGTGCGGATTCGCCACATTATCAAAAACATTGCCAGCTTATAGCGCTGATGTGTCTGCGTCTGTATCTTGTGGCCTACCGGTAATGCTTAAGAGCAGCCCGGAGTTGGGCAGCTGACTGTGCCACAGACTCCGTATTTTTAGAAGTATGTAAAGCCTTTGGTTTGCCCGTGATTCCCTTACTGTGGTATCATAATTGCTATTCTATTGCACTATAAAATTTCTTCCGGAGATGACTAGTCCTCTGGTTGGACACTAATTCTTTGGCTATTATAAAAGTAACTAAATGTTATCAGCATGTGAAGAACGCAAACTCTATGTTTCATTTGATTAGAAAAGATGTCTGACAGCTGATGTTCGGACACGAAAAGCATTCATGCAGTTTGAGATAGTATGGTTACCGGCGGATTTCCCCGCTCTATGTTAACCTATATAATGTTGTATACTTATATGCAGGCAATTATACTTTGTAGCATCAATTGTATCTAATCTAAACAACTAGAGAACCTGGGTAAGTAACCCAGTACTTGTATTAGGTACCAATAATAATCACGGATTTCCCCGCTCTATGTTGACCTTTATAATGTTGCTACATATATAAACAGATTATTTATTTGTGTTAACCTTAGCCGTTTTCTTTGTACTAAATTGTAAGAAAATAGACTATATCATTATTTCATTAGGTAAAATATAAGATCATTGTCAAAATTAAACCAAAAACCATTTATTAAGTGTTTCTATAAGTATTATATTATTTGTTTATTAAAAATATAATCTCGCTTTATTTTTCTATCAATTCAGTTTTATTTTATCAAACCTCAGCTGTCATCTCATTATTGATATTTTGACATTTGACATTACATACTTATGCCGAATTTCAAAAGTTAAGAAATTTGTAAATATTTCCACATTTGCTCACAATATAGCACTGAAATTCGCTAGATGATAGATTCAATATCTTCAATAATGGTAAAATAATGTGATCACACCGCGCATAACCACAAAACACCATGGAAATTGGATCTTGTTTATTTTCATAAAAACTGCAATATGTCGAAGAAAAAAGGCAAAAAGAATGTAATACAAGGTAATAAATATATTAAGGTCTTCATTAATCTTTAGATATACATGATTGACAACTTAATTATCTATACGTTTAATGTGTGTATTACAATGTGTGTAATCAATATTTTATTCTGCACATTTATCGGAATGTATTTGTAAATTATAAAGGTTAAGGAATTTCATACCGCCTTTCCCTAATAATTTAGTTAGTGCAGCATCATGTTAATTTGAATTGTTTACTTCTTTGTTTGTTCTAAAAAACATAAGTTTTATGGTCTGGGATTGGGAATTAAAACACACGGAGAGCCTCTTCTAAACCGTCAATTGTTAAAATGTCAGACACTAAAAAACAATTGTGTCTACTCGCCAGTATGCCGTTGTCTCAATAGGTTAATGAATATGCAGTGATTTGCACATTGACCTTGGTAACGCTACTGTAATAAGTAATAATAATATTTTATTCAATAAAATATAACCATCTTTACAAAACATATGGGCTTCTTATTGTATTAGATTCACATTAAAACTATATTTAATCTAAAGGAACATATTCACAATTTAAATATTGGACACATAAAAACTTATTTATACTGTTTTCTTTATGCAGTAATTGCCTGAACTAGGCCAGATAACTGTGTTTCAGGCTGGTCTGTGAATTCTATGGGACCGGCAAGGTCTAGTGTAGGAACAATTTACAATTTTGCAATTGACCAAAAAATTGTTAGTTTGTCTCATTAAATATCTTTTAACAATTATACTAAGTATAATAGTTGTAACCTTTTGATATTAACTTAATAAATATCTATCTTGCTTAATTTTATCGTAAACCTTTGATACATCATTAATTTTCAGATTTCACTATAAATGATTGTGCCAATGCTATCAAACCGGTGAAAACCATTAGAAAATCAGCATCAGAACCTACGACTGAAGCATCTTGGGATGAAATCCAAGATGATGTTGACATAATCGAGGCAACCGCAGCTGATGGCACAAAGAAATTTGTCTATAAGCAAAAGAAACCACAAGACATTCCTATTGAGAAAAGACCGGGCTTGGAATACCCAGAAATAATTTGGTATTTAATATCAAAATATATCAGACCGGAGGATATTGGTACCTTTGCCCGAATCAACAAAGCCACATACTGTGTGACAAAAAATAAGGCCTTCTGGTTGCTGATATACAAAAGACACTGTGAAAGGCATCCTAGATTACCAGAAAAGCTACGTAGTGACAGCTTCAAAGCTTATGGGCTACGGCAGACGGTAATCAGAGCCTTGTTCCATACATATGACATATTCATTAAACGGATAGCAAGGCAGGCCTCTCAAGACAGCAGACCACATCTTCTGGTCAACCGTAAATGTGTCAATGTGTGGTTCTGCAAAGGCCTAACATACTGGTCTGTTTATTTCAAGTTAAAAAAACCACAGTTAGAGAAGCAGGAGAGTGGGATGGACTTTATTGAGGAGTTAGGAAGGATTGATGCTAATCCAGAGGAGGATACACAGGTTTTGCAGGTATGATGCAGTTCCATAGTTATTTTTCTGAAGTTATTGTCTGTAACTGCGCGGATGGCGTAGTGGTTTATGTGGTGGCCTCGCCACTAGGTTATCAGGGTTATTAATTAATTTACTTGGGAAAATTCGCGAAAAAGCCGCGGGAAACGTTGAGAACATATTTGTGTGTATACAGTAGACAAAAACCGTCCACACTAGGCTAGGCCTGACTCATGGAAGGCTTTACAAGAGAATTAACAAAATCTAAGTATAATCTAAACACAGTAAAGACACTATAGTAATAAAAGTAAAATTGTTCTATGGATTATTTAAACATTATGCCTTACTGGGCAGCTCAGCTGAAAATCGGCGCCGCGGTCATCCGCCTTTTAGGCACACTGTGTTATGTAACCCTTTGACCGTCACGTCAAAAAAACAAAAGCGTGCTCTAGGTGCCAAACCACGATTTCATCCTTTAATACCTACATACATCTTTTTGTAATCTTATGCTAATATAGATGAAATAAATAGTAAGCAGTTCGCATAATATAAATTGGGATGAGTTTAGCTACATAATTAACAACACAAATAAGAAAACAATACCTTTTTATAAGATTATTTAGCATTTAAAAGTCTATCATGTAGTCGTGACCGTGGAGTGCTGGACACATTTTGCTTTGTCATGTATACATGACTGTGGCGGTTAAAAGGTTATTGTCTGTATTATGTGTGTGTGTGTCCAATAAAGATATCATTCAGTCATTCATACTGCCCTCTCGTGTGTGGATTTAAGACTATTAAAAGGAATTTTACTTTACTAATACTGTAGGAACTTCTGGTTCCAGGTAACCTGCAAGAGTTTCCAGGAGGTACCGCCCCTGATGGGTATGACACTGTCATCAGTTACCATGACCCTGGCTCAGGGATTTCGTCACCACAGGCTGACACTTGGGTTTAACAGTTCACCTTATATTACTAAGGGTGAGGCAACTTTTTTCTCTTGTAAGCTTCTATACTCGTTTTGTATAGGTATTTAACTAAAGGTAAACTATCTAGATGTGTCTTTTTTAACTACTGTCAAAGACTCAGTTTAAAAATAAAATGCAGTTAAAGATCAATATATCATAAATACCAACAATAACGATTACTAAATCAATTGAACCGTTAGTTTAAGCAGTAGTTTATTTGTTTAATATGTGTTTGTGTAAAAAGTCACATCAAGATTGTTTACCTTTAGTTAAATACCTAAACAAACCGAGTATAGCAAGTAGTGATAGTCTATTAGGACTGCCATGCAGAGGTCTCAACTTCGATCCCAAGACACGCATATCTGACTTTTCGAAGTAATGTGCATTTTAAATTGTTAATTCTCGCACGCTGTAACGGCAAAGGTATACAAGCGAGAAAATCTGCATGTCTAAGAGTTCACCATAATGTTCTCAAAGATATGTGAAGTCTAACCCTGCTCACACTGAAAAGAGGCCCGTGCCCAGCAGTGGGAAAGTTTAATACAGGGCTGGTATTATTATATTATTTATATAAGCTTTTAACCGTCACGATAGTAACTATGTTTCTTTATGGTTTGCGTAATAACCAGTGATCGGAGTAGGTAGATTGAAATGGGGTCATTGATCCGAAACGTATATATTAATATGGACATTCCTCCGGAATTGGTGGATTATTTAAAAAAAACCGGAACTTATGTAGGAATTTTATTCTGCCAGAGTGGAAGGAGTCATTTGATGATTTGCCATCCTCAAAAAAAGGTAGGAATTGTAATAAAATGAGCAATATTATTCGTTATTATTCTTCATATTTTTTTTAACGGCACACAGTCACGATTTTACAAAACCCAACGACCAATCAGAACAAAGGATCATGGGTGGTACAATAACCGGTTATCAGAACAATGCGTACGCCCGCCGACGACATGCCAGGTAGCTCACTCGTTTACTTCGGTTCGTAGAGTGCGCATCTTTGTTTGTTACTGTGTGTTGTGAAAACGTTACTTGACCCTGGCTTGTGTACATACTGACTTCTGGAATCTGCTCTAAACCACGATTTGGCTCGAATATACGGACTCAGATTTTTCACTATTGAATTGGATCTACATATTTAAACCAAGCTTTGATAAGTAATATTTTACTAGTTACAAGGAGTATAAAGCATGTTTGGATGTACTATAAGAATATTTTTAGTATTGTGTTTGTTCGCTTAACCGGCTGAACATACCATGAGTCTTAATATTGTTAAATCTTTAATAGAGTATGAACCAGTGAGCTTAGTGCGAAACAAAATTATGATATTCTAGTAATGTAGTCGCAATTCAGCTAACTCCACTATTAACCGACATTTCACTGGAATCCGTATATAATTTGAATGCCCTGTGTCCTCTTGCAATGTATTGGTAAAATAAATTACTATAGGCCTTATCTACTTCTCTACAAAATATTCTACGTAACAAGCCCTTTCATTTGATACCCATATTGATGGGATTGAAAAAAAAATAAGTTGTCCGCCATCTTGTAGCGGCAGCCATTTTGGATTGACAATAATATTGAATATACATAATTGTATTGTCACCAGAATCAAAGGCGAATACCAAATTTTAGATCAATCGGTTGACAGGAAGAGGGTGAAATTTCAATGACTAAATTTGATCCACGAAAAATAAAACAAACGGAGTAAGCTAAATAAACTAAATAAAATGTAATTTTTTCATGTCTTTGATTTAGGTGATATATACGAGGTTCCATCTCTAAAACAAAGTTCAGATATGGCAAACGTCAAGGCTGAAACTGTAGAAAAATGGATATCCGGTCATCCCGAACTACTTTACGATCACGCTAGTGGTACAATATACTGTTCAAAATGTGAAAGCCATTTGAAAACCATAAATAAAGGAAACGTTAAAAGACATATCGAAGGAGCAGTACACCAGGGAAAGTTTAAGCGGCCCGAAGAGGAATTTTAATTCGATCTTATAAAATTTCTCATTTTGTGCAATATTCCGTGGTCTCAGATGAAAAATACTACTTTTCAAGATTTCTTTAAAAAATATATGTGTAGTACCTGTTGTTGTACGTGTACTAATCGTACTCTGCCAGATGAATCACAGTTACGGAAAGTTTACTTGAACAAGTTTTTTAAGAATAAAATCAATTCGATTCGGCAAAATTATAAAAATGAGAAACTATGGATATAATAATTAGATGAAACGACAGACTTTTTAGGTCGCTATATAGTCCATTTTTTAATAAAACCATTACATCCTAGCAATTTGACTAGACCTTATTTGGTAGCATGTAAAATGCTAACTGTAGTTAATGGACAAACAATCACGCAATTTGTGTTAAAATGTTTGGAAAACTTTTGGGAAGATTCTTTTGAATCGAAGGTAGGTAACATTCTTGTCCTCTGCACTGATAGCGTTGCATATATGCTGTCTGCAGGACGAAATTTAAAACAATACTTACCTGAAATGAAGCACGTAACATGTTTGGCGCACTCTCTTCATCGCGTATCTGAGCAAATTAGGTTAGAATATCACGATGTTAACATTTTAATAGCAAATGTTAAAAAGGTATTTTTGAAAGCCCCAAGTAGAGTCAAAATTTTAAAAGAAAATATCCAGATTTGCCGCTACCTCCCCAACCAGTTGTTACAAGATGGGGCACTTGGTTAGAGGCAGCATTTTATTACGCTCAAAACTTTGAAAAAATAAAAGCAGTATTATCTTGTTTAAGCAGCTCTGATGCGGTATCTATTCGAGAGGCAAAAAATATTATAGAAAAAGAAAATTTAAAAGAAGATTTAAATTACATTAAAGACAATTATTTTATAATTCATTTGTCTTTAAAAGAATTGCAAAAGCATAATTTATCGTTGACAGATTCACTTTTAGCATTTGACAACGTCAGAGATGCTATAAATCAGTGCAATTCAGAAAATATAAAAAATAAAATAGAACGTGTTATGGAACGAAATCCAGATTTAGACACAGTTAGAGAATATAGTGAGGCCATTGAAAAAAATGAAGCACATAATTTAATACCTTTTTTAAAATTTGCTCCTTTGACATCGTCAGATGTAGAACGGTCTTTTTCCATTTATAAATGGACTTTAGATGTTAAAAGAAATAGGTTGAAAATAGAAAATATAGAGAAACTCATAGTTATATATGTATTTTAATTGTAAAGATCAGGATTACCAGGATGCTGACATTGTAATCGATGAAGATTAAAAATGTGAATAAATGTAAAATGTACATATTTAACAATAAACAATGTTGATTTTTATCTTTTTTCTTTATTCTACCCCTTTTTTTTGGTCCTAAAATCTGACTAAAATCAACCTGTTCCTTCGTATGCCCTTTACGTTTCAGAGTCGTGGTGCATCCTTAGAACAGTCTCACGACCCCAGCAGGCATTGGCCCTCTATGGGGCCCCGTCATGTATTCTACCCTTAATGCAAATTACCATGACCCCTATGAAAATATTTAAATTTAAGTGCAACAATTTATGTCTATCTATAAAAGTTCTAGCCATAAAAGGCTAAAAATAAAAAAATAAAAATTAAAGCTTCGATCGGAATTCGATTGTTTTTATTATTCAACAGATAAATAATGAATTAATATAGTTTTGATACCTTCCTTTAAATTTTGAATTGAGTAGGAATAATATCACTACCAACATTAACAATATTTAATTGAATCCGGAAATACCGGAATTACTTTCCGGGAAAATGGCTTATCCATGTTATTCTTTCTGTGTGCATTTATGATACAAGTACCAAAAATCAATCTACCTACTCCGATCACTGGTAATAACTGATACGATTGCTCAAATTTAATAAATAAATTGTGCTACAACGTCCCTAGAACTGTATGAGATGTAAGATTGTTTAACACTTTTTGTTGTTCTCTCTCTTCGCAATAATGCTGGAGTCCGCGCACCTTTGTAACGAATTTAAAACAATTATAATTAACATTTTATCGATTTAGACTTGTTTACTCCATTAGTTGGTATATGCCGAATAAAATTCAGGAATAATTTTAGTATTTTGTTGAATCACATATTTACCTAATTTTGTTTATCATAATCTACTTATTTAAGTTTACTCAAAATATTGTAAAAGGTTTGTTAGTCTGTTACTGTGCCATGGTAGAGAATACGACTGCTTTACAGCTTAGGTTTGAGCCCTGAGTGGTTTAAACGACAATATCTTGCGTTTTTCTGCCAATAACTTTCCAAAAGCAGCCAGACTTAGGTATTTGGCTGTGTTACACACCCCGCGCGGTCGTGTCCTTTTGCCGTCTCATCAGGTTATGAGGGTTTGGAAAGAGTTTACTTGTGTACTGTAAAATCTCCTGCGCAGATAGCCAGCCCCGTAAAGATTCGGTCTGATCATCATTATCATATTTTATGAACACTAGTAACCCGAAAATTCTGTTGTAAAGATTTGATGGTAATTTCAGGGGTAATACCGGAATGCTCGGTAGTCCTGGACGCAGTAGTAGCAGCGCTGGTCTGCGACTGGTGGCATCCCTCGTACCCTCACGGAGGAGTGCTGGTACCCCGCCAGGACCCTCCCCTGCTTAAGAGGAACTTCTTTGACGAGGACTGCTCTTGACTGAAGCGTTCGCGGCAATTGGACTGATTGTCGTGAATATATTACTAAAATAAGAAGAAAGGAATCTGCTACGCACCCTGCTAGGCCCCCGCCTACTTTTGCAATAGATAAAAACCGAACTCCTCTGGTAAGGGACAGCCACGACGTGGGACCCGGGCGTACAACAGCTTGCAGTATTCCGCTTTGAGCATAATATATGCGTCGACACGTTTTTGTTAGGGTGGGCAAACCGAGGTTACGAGGCGGGTTCCATTTTCTCCAATAATGGTTTTTGGAACTTCTGTGATGTCAAGAAAGCACAGCTGTCTTCAGCCGTTATCGCTTACCATGACCATCACATATCACATACCATCAAATAGGCTTCTGGCTGGTCTACCATCACCAACAGCCTCCATTAAAGGGGCAGTTAGTTATGTCAACTTAGCTTTCTGTGTGTCTGCCAAAAAGGAGCCTTCCATAAAATTACGTTACATGTTAATGGCGAGGGAGGAGGTTGATGATGTGACAAGGGTCGGTAGGGGGCCTAAATTTCGTATTTCGTGACGTCGCATTTGAAAATCTAATGTGCAATTTAAGAGCAGAGAAAATATTAAAAATGTGGACATCGTGTGACGTGATTAATAGAAGGCCTCTTATTCTACTATGATGCGAATTTTTTGGCAACACTCACTGGTTTTCTTAATTATAAGGATTCGTCAATTCTATCTCGTTACTTCATGTTGAACATTTATGTAAATAGTAGTCTTTTGTTAAATATAAACGAAGATACAAAAGTTTGTTGTTTTTTAAATCGAAGATGTGTGAGAGGATGAGAAGAAATGGGCAAAATGGTAGGTAATACAAGGTTAAAAGGTGCTGAATTACAACTAAATAAATTATTAATAATTAAGTACAAGAGAGAAAAAGGTCAGAAAATATTTCTATTATTTTTGTGGACATGCCTTAAGTTGTCACTATCATCACTACATATTATAAAACGAAGTACATCTGTTGTTCTTGTAATTAGTAGAGTGACACATTTACACCTAAACTTTCCTCAAGAACCACTGTCTGTTGGTAAAAACTGCATGATAATCCGTTCAGTCGTTTTTGGGTTTCTCGCAAACAGACAGACAAACGCGTCGCAGGTCTTTGTTTTATAGTATGTAGTAATAGATTCTAGAGTCTAACATGACTCATACAAACAAACAAACATATTAACATAAAATTTTCATATTTACGTTAGTAGGATGTTGTGTCCTTTTCCTTTGTTAGAGATGAAGTGAGATAGAAATAGTGGTTATTTGGTGGACTGAGTATTTTTATACGGTTCAGGAAGATTTACTTTTTGTGTTTAGGATATGTCGTACGCTCGACTTTTATCATGATATTAATTAAATTCATAGCGTCACAAATATTAGTAAATTTTAATAAAACCAAGTTCTGTATATATATTTTTAAAGGTAGATCAATTATATCAGCCCTGTATTAAACTGTCCCACTGCTGGGCACGGGCCTCTTCTCAATGTGAAAGATTAGACTATAGTCCACTACGCTGGCCCAGTGCGGGTTGGCAGACTACACATATCATCGAGAACATAATGAAGAACTAAAATGTGCAGGTTTATCTACACCGTTAAAGCGAGCGATAATGAATTAGGTATTTCAGAAATAACTTCGACATGTCAGAGATTCGTGCCTTAGGATCGAACTCGAGACCTCTGCGTGACAGTCCAACGGTTTCCCACTGGGCTATCGCTGCTTTTTGGCAGTTAGCTGTATGTCTTTTACTCACGAAAGAGTATCTAGTCAAAACCAGTGTCATGTAGCAATGGAAAAGACAGGACATCATAGGTAGTCTTTTAAAAGCCAAATATTATAATGAACTAGCTGTCCCGACATACCATTCTCGAATCCACTAAAAAAATTTCATCAAAATCGGTCCAGCCGTTTAGCAGGAGTTTAATTACAAACACACGCACAGAAGATTTATATATATAAAAATATGGAACGTCTACCGTTTAACTGCACGGATGGCGTAACTTAAACCACTTAAGTGATCGTCTCGCCGCTGCCACTGCGCCGAGTGTTGTGGGTTCGAATCCCACACGGGACAAAATTTTATGTGATCGACAAATGGTTGTTCCAAGTCTGGGTGTTCTTTGTGTCCGTTGTTTGAATGTTTGTAAAGACCCCCGCGACACAGGAATTACTTCTAGAGCGGGAGTTGTATATTTAAGAAAAAAATTGTCTGTGCTTGTATACTAACTGTATATTAATGTATAAAGTTATGTGATATGATCATAAAATATATATTTTTAATTGTTATGTTTGCTTTTTATTTCATTCTTTATCCTTTATTGCAACCTTTTAGAAATAATAATAAACAGAAAAAGTTCAAGATGTAAGATGCAAAATCTTAACGAATATTATAAATGCAAATGTGTAACGATATCGTGTACCTATGCGAAATTTGACGATGGTGGGTCGAGTAGTTAAGGCGTGAAAGCGTAACAAACAAACTCACATTCGCATTTATAATATTAGTTAGGATTATACATATATACTAATGTTCGTCCAGTGATCGAAATTCGACCATAATCATTCTTTATAATTAGGTTAGTGAAGTATGGCTTTCAAAATAAAGGTCTACGCGAATGGCGTACTGGTTTATGTGGCCGTCTCGCCTGCCATGCGCCGAGTATGGGTTTGAAACTAGACGAAAATATTTGTTCCAAGTGTGGGAGTTGATGTCCGTTGTTTGTATGTTTGCAAAACCACTACACGCTAACAATACTAAGGGCAGGATGGCCTTTTTGAAAAAATACTTAATTTACTATGGCAATGTCACTTTATTAGCGCTGCGGTAGTGAATGCGACTGCTGAGCATGAGGTCTCTGGTTCGAATCCCAGGTCAGGCCAACAAAAAGTTATTGGGTTTTTCTGTTAAGAAATCTCAATGCCAGCCCGGAGTTAGGAAGTTAGAAGTGTTAGACACCCCTGTGTCTCAGAAAGAACGTAAAAGCCATTGGTCCTGCGCCTGATATCTCTACGGTCGTGTCGGTGACGACCCATCGGAGCATAAAAGTTAAGGAACAAAGTTGGACTTGTGTTTGCGCACATACTTGTGCACTATAATATCACCTGCGTTGACCAGTCTCCGTTAAGATTGGCCGCTGTGACCGAAATTCGGTCTGGAGGACATTATTATTATCTAAACTTAAGTGAAACCACGTATCAAAGGGGTCTGTTGTACACAGCATCCTCGTATTCCTTGTACGGGATCCAGTCCTTAAATGTACCATGAACTTGTGGACGAACGTGGTCTGATGTTTCGCCAACACAAAGGGAGGATACTCCGACGGGGCTGGGTGATCATGCCTGGCGGGCTGCAGCCCCACTGTTGATGTCGGGAACTTGTATATATTACTTAGTCGTTATGTAAACTTCATTTGCGTAATTTAGGATTGGATGGTGAGCGTGATTATAAGCGCCTATTGTGCACAACGCCATCTGTTATATATCGTCGAAACTTTTCCATCTGTGCGATGTCGCCACAGCCTGTATTTTTATAGAGTAAATAAAGTTATATAAAGCTATAAGTATTTTTTATATTACTAGCTGACCCGACAGACGTTGTCCCATCTTAGACGAACTGGCAAACTCGCGAAATTAAAATAGTCATTAAGTTTTCTGCAGTGGCGTAGCGCAGGCGACAGCCGTCCGGGGCGAAGACAATTTTGCCGCTCTCCTATTTAGGTATTTCAATTTATAAGACTATAATATGCAGTCATACCAAAAAACTCTTTGGCAAGAACAGTCATCATTATTGTGTATTGCCATTCCTCACGTTCGTCATGAAATTATTTAAATATTCACAAGCTATTTATTGTGAAATTTTGCCACCCCCTAAAAGTGCCGCTCGGGTTGGGCTGCCGCTGCCGCCCAACTACGCTACGCCACTGGTTTTCTGAAATTTTCCAATTTTCTTACGTTTTCTTTTCGTGAGAGCCTTTTACAATGTATTAGAACTTAAAAAACGGTTAATGAAATCGGTAAATTCGTTTTTAAGTTAAGGCGTGACCAAGGGAAAGATGGATTCGTTGTTATATATATACCTATTTATTTATTTATTTATTTATTTTTAAATAAATAAATAAATAAAAATAAAAATAAATAAATAAACCTATAAAATATATCATATACCTTTTATTTATGTGCTACGGTAAAAATTAATTAATTCATCCATTCATCATGCGGTTTTGTTACCAATACAATATCAAAATCGGGTTCTGGGGTCCGTTTCCTGTGCAATTCAGGTACACCAGTTTTGTACTTTGACATTAATTCTTCTGTCTTGTGAGCGATACTTGATCCATATTCATCATTCGGGTAAAAGAATGGCTTTTTCTCTGTGCAATACCCTCGATGGATTGGATACCATGCTGTCAAATTATAACAATAAAACATTTATTTCGGATATAATCCATATGAGTTAGTAACAATTTACTTATTTACAAACTATCTTAGTAAAAATTAAGAAATTATGTACATATTTTATACCCCTAGTTTGCAAGTATGGGACAATAATTACGGGATGCAATCATTTGTAGAAAGCTGTTGGTGCTTCTACGCAATCTTTGTAGAAGCGATGCTGCTCTTTCCGCATAACATAAAATAAATATAATATATATATTTATTTTATATTATAAATATCTTCTTCTTATTATTCCCAATTCTGCCTTTATTATTCCCAAGTCTCTTGGGGTCGGCTTTTCTGGTCTAACAGGATTTGACTGGATATCAGTTTTTACACGGAGCGGCTGCCACCTGTCCTCCGCAACCCGAAGGCTAACGAAGGCTAAGGCTAGACCAGTGTCAGGATATTATGGGGTACTGACTTCCCAATAACGACTGCCATAGATGTTCATGGCAGCCGGGACCGACGACATAACGTGCTCTCCGAGGCACGGAGCAGGCGATAATTGTCAATCAATACGCACATAATTTCGAAAAGTCATATAACTTCCGAAAGTCAGAGGTGCGCGACGTGGGTTCGAACCCGAGACCTTCTGCATTGCAGTCTGTTGGTCTCCCCACTGAGCTATGGCTGCTATTATTTTATATTATAAACATAATATATATAAAATAAATCGTTTTAAAATTAAGGACTAGATTTAGCCAGCCTTCACTTACATTTACGCGAAATATAGGTTAGGTTAGTTTAGATTGCTAAAAGTCGGGCACGCCACGATCGTGGCGGTAAGTCCCGTGTTTGAGGAATGGCTGGAGAGGCGGCATGGCGCCCTCACCTTCCGGCTGACACAGGTAATGATTGGCCACGGTTGTTTTGGCTAGTTCCTGTGTCGTATACGCCGGCAAGAGACGCCCGGTTGTCACCACTGCGGCGACTGCCGCGACGTTGTTGAGGACACGGCGCTGCACACTTTGGCGGTTTGCCCCGCCTGGGCATCGCAGCGCCGTGAGTTGATCGCGGCAGTCAGATTGGTTGCCCTCTCGCTCCCGGCCGTAGTTCAGTCTATGGTCCGGAGTGAGAGGTCGTGGAACGCCGTCGCCTCCTTCTGTGAGGAAGTCATTTCCATCAAGGAGGCGGCGGAGCGGGAGAGGGAGCGTTTAAACCCTATCCCCAACCGCAGAACCGGGCGCCGGAGGGCGCGAAATGATCTCCAGCTACCCTGAGGATTGACCTGGGGGTGGTGGGCTTTGTGGGCCTGCCCACCATCCGTTCAGCACCAGGTCCAAGAGGCAGCGTGCGTGTTCTCACGCGCGCCTCTGTTTTGAGTCCGTCTCCCCTCTAGAGGGGGGGGGGGGGAGGCATTAGGGTTTAAAGTGAGTCAGTGCCTTTGGGTAGGTCTGTTCGTGTAGTCACCTGCCGTTTCATACGGCGGGCCGAAACCTCGGCGGGGTCACGACCGCATGTGCAAGTGATTCGCGCGGCCCCGTCGATAGCGGTTTTGTCGAGGAACACCGTGGTAGGTTTAGTCGGTATTCCGGGAGGTACATTATTCTTATTCCATCTTTCTTTTACCCCGACGAGTCCGACATAACACCGTACGCGTCAGGCATTCCCGCAAATAAAAAAAAAAGTTGCTAAATGTACTTTCTTCTGGATGAAACGTACCCAAAGTTCCTTCCTTCGACAACGTGTATGCGAAATTTCATGATCGGTCGAGTAGTTAAGACGTGAAAGCGTAACAAACAATCAAATTCACTTTCACATTTATAATATTAGTTAGGATTTAGGAAGTAAAATAGAAAGAAAAATTATTTTTAACTGAATTACGTCGGTGGCCCTGCGGTAGTGTATGCGATTGCTGTGCATAAGGTGTTGGGTTCGATTCCTCGATAGTGTAATGTTATTGTAGTTATCAGTCAAGAAATTCTCGTTCTATTATATTTTTTATTAAATTATATTAATTTTCAGTGATTATGTTTTTAGAACCAGAAAAAATATTAACTATGTACACCATTATTTTTAAAATAAAAGTTAAATGCTGCGGTAATTTCCACGTAGAAAAACCATTTTTCATTGCGAATATCATCATTTTAATTACACAGGTCGATGCAGCTTGAAAAACTGGATAAGGTTACATTAATAACTTATTTTCGCCAAAATAGCCTTTATAATTTTCCTTGAAGGATCGATACATAGACTCTATGCTTGAGGTTAAATATTACCTAATTATGTGAATAAGTGCATTTGCATTGGCCATTGCCTAGGGGCCTATTTTCTTTTTAACCTTTTGAACGCCAAGCCATAACGGCACCTCCATGTCCTGTACGCCAAGCCCGAATATCGATATATTATTATATTGTTTTTTATGATCAAATATTTCAATAACTAATGATTTAATATGTTTATTTTGTATTTTTCTGTGAACCGACAAAAAACAGTTTTGTCGAGTATAGACGACGTTGGCGCACAGGGCACGCTTGCGCATGTCGAGTATAGACGACGTTGGCGCACAGGGCACGCTTGCGCATGTCGAGTATAGACGACGTTGGCGTTCAAAAGGTTAATAAAGGTTTCGCCTCAATAACGTAGTATAATTATCGCGGGAGACTTTACAAACATACAAACAACGGACACAAAGAACATCCAGACTCGAAACAACCATTGGGATCACACAAATTTTAGTCCCGTGTTGGCTTCGAACCCAACACAGTCAGTGAAGTGGCAGTAATAGCGGCAACTTTAACCACTACGCTACCTGCCGCTTACTTAGACCCCAAACAACGGTCATAAACGTTTTCACAGATAAAACGGATACATTTTTTGTCGTTGTTGAATTAAATCGTGACGAGTAAGAAAAGCAATTACAAAAAGGTTTACTTACAAGGCCCTGAAAATATTAAATATATTCATTAGCGTCGTAAATTTTATATATTACTAGCTTTTTCTCGTGGCTTCGCTCGTTCAGGAACTATTTTACTGGATGAAAGGTATCGTCGTTTTCTGTACCCCTGACAACGTGTATGCGAAATGACATGATGATCGGTCATGTAGTTAAAGCGTGAAAACGTAATAAACAAACAAACTCACATTCGCATTTATATTAGGATTATAAACTTTGTATGTATTACATAACATTTATATCTAGACTTACTGTAGTTATATCAAATAAAATAATTTATTTAAGCGATTATAAAATTGTAATGTCCTGTCTATAAAGGTTCATAGTTTTTAAAAACTAATTATAATGTAACTAGCGACCCACCCCGGCTTCGAACGGGTAGTTACCTTAACAAATTATACACCTAAACCTTCCTCGTGAATCACTCTGTCTCTTGGTGATAACCGCATGAAAATCCGTTCAGTAGTTTTTGATTTTATTGCGTACAGACGCGGTGGAGGACTTTGTTTTATAATATGTAGTGATTATAATAATTTCGTCCATGTATACAAATAGCCCCACTGCTAGACACGGGCCTCTCAGTACAAAGATTAGGCCCTATTTTACAACTCACTGACTGACTTCACATATATATTTAAAAAAAAGTATAAATATCTTCGAGAACATTACGTAGAACTCTCAGACTAAGGTTTCCTCACGATGTTTTTCTTCGTGGTTAAAGCGAGCGATTACTTTACTTAGTTATCGCTATTAACATCGACTATTTCTTATCTAAATATATTTATCTGAATCCATAGGCATGATGACAGGGTTAAACATAAGTGATTCTAATTAGTCCATCTTTTTGATTAGCAAACAATATTGGTCACCTATTTTTTGCTCAATGCAATAAGAATTGGCTAAAGGCCGATTTACATCAGACGAGCGAATGCTCATTCTATCTCCTCTCCGTCAAATTCTATTAGTGTAAACAGAGACAGAACATTCCTTCGTTGTTCTACCTAGCTTGCATAGATTCTATGGAATATTCTAAGAATGCTCGCTTGCTTGATGTAAACGGCACTAGAACGCGCGAACAGTAGCTTAGAGCGTTCTTACGTGTTCAAAGTGTTCTTGTGTTCTAGCGATTTGAATACATACTTATGAGCAATGAGCATTCGTTCGGCTGATCTAAACATCTATTGTGCAAGAATTCTAGTTCTTGGTTCTCATTATTGCTCGTTGATATTTTGGTGTAAACGCTGAAAACGAGCTTTCGTTTACACTAAAAGATCAAGAAAGAATGCTCTTGTTTTAGTTCTACCTCTTTGTTCGTTTGGTCTGAACCCACCTTAAGATATAACGTATTAAAGTTCGGGAGTGGGGGCTTGTGACGTCACTGTCTTATATTTGTACCGGCAAATGACGTAGCACGAAATTTCGGCTCTTTAATCAACTGATCCCGCTCGAACTTATCCCGCGGGGTGAGTTGACCTAACGAATGTTTTGAATCGGGGCAACTGATCCCACTTTAAAAAGAAAAATAAATACAATATAAATATGTACACACGTGAACAAAAGTGTTTGGGGAAAGAAATGACACACCATCGCTTGGTATTACTGATATATTAAAAAATCACAGTCGTTTGATTAATGAACAGAAAACTAAATGTAAATAGGTAGTTTAAAAATTAATATTATTATTAGGTATTATTATTTTTTATTTGTCTTTTTTTTTTATGTCTAACACTTTTTTTCGTGTCTGTACAAATCCTAAAATGTATCAATGGGATCAGTTGCCCGATTCAAAACATTCGTTAGGTCAACTCATCCCGTGGGATAAGTTCGAGCGGGATCAGTTGACTAAAGAGCCGAAATTTAAACGCGATGTATCTTCTTTGTTATTAGATTGTGGGACAATAGAAAAAATACGTGTTAAACTTTTTACCCGACTACGGCGAAGCCAAAATGTAGGGTAATTATTGCTGATCTACTCGTAAAAGACGCATTGAAAGTTTTTTAGATATCATGCCTATCATGCCTATTATATTTAGCTGGCTGTCTGTTTGTTTGTTAGTGGTACTAATCAGGGATGTTACGGATGCAGATTTTTTTACATCTGCGGATACGGATACGGACTTTTGAAGACACACTTCCGCACATGCGTATACGGATGCGGATGTCCAAATCGATGCGGAAGCTTCGCAATTGCGGATGTGGATGTTGATGAAACTTGTTCATCTTATTTAAAAATAAGTATCTAATGTCACCGCCTTCGCAGGTTCAAGCCTGTTTTGCAAAGGTTTATTTTATCACGTTGCCTGCCAACCTACGAGTATACTTGTAGTACATGATCTGGGCTGCACCGCCAACTACGAGTATTTTCGTAGTTGATTGTATGCGATTTCTGACGAATTTTAAACCAGTGGCCGTGTAAGGAGGGCGGGGTTAAATTCTTTGGCATTTGAAATAAAACGTTACTTAAATCAGAAAATTAAGTTTAATAGAAAAAAAATTAGGTACATCACTGTGAAGTCACAAAGGAGTGAAATATTTTAAAACAATTTTCAACGCATAAGGTAGGTTTGTCAGGGCATACCGGACAATAGTAAACTGTTTCTTTGCGTTTTTTTCTTTAGTGCAGACACGACACGGCTTCGTCGGTTTTTGTTTTTTTTGGGTAGGTGGTAAACGCTCTAAGTAATGTAATTCTACTTGCTTTTTCTGCTCATGATGACTGTGTTTTATGAATTTCTCGCCTAAAAGATATTTTACACCTCATCTTTGAACGAAAGAGCATCTAATTTCTTTTCTGGAGGAAGGTTGGCTTGTTGGTTGTAGATCATGCATGCGTTATGGATGAACATTTCAAAAATGTGGATCGCTAGTTTTTTGTACCAAAACAATGTCTTTCTAAGAGCTGAGTAGTACGAGAGCATTTGGTCTGAAAGATCGATCCCGGACATTCCGTTGTTATAATCTCTAACTACATTAGGTTTCATTGAAACCCTACCGTTTTTATTTGACACGGGAACCAGAATAGGTTTATGCATATTAGAGATACATAATACCTCTCTCTTATCCTTCCAGTTGCACACGAAAACATTGTTAGTTCTCTTTGTAATCATCTGGCCTTTTTTCAGTTTGGTGCTCAACAGAGTTTTAGGGTTTCCTTTGCGATTTTTTCTCAAAGTTCCGCAGACATATGTCGATCTTTCAGTCAGTAACTTAGTGAGTGAAACAGAGTTGTAGAAGTTGTCGGTGTAAAGTTTGTACCCTTTGTCAAGGTAACCCTGCAAAAGATCCATCACTATTTGTGTGGAGTGGTTATATTAGACTCTGGAATTTCTAAGGATAGCTTCGTTGTTCTTGCCGGTGTATATACGAATTTTTAAAACAATCCCACTCGACTCACACAGTTTATAGAGTTTAATTCCGTATTTGTGTTTTTAATTTTTTATATATTGTCGAAACCCCAAACGACCTCTCCACAACATCATTGATTCATCAATACAAATGTTAACCTTGGGTGTATATATGTCCGACATTACTTTATTGAAGTGATCTAGCACAGACTGAAGCTTGTACAGTGGGGTTCCATCGTCTTCTTCATTATTAGTAAAATGAAGGTGTCGGAGTATCAATTGAAATCTATTCCGGCTCATTATCGCACTAAAAAGTGGCATATAATATAGATCGTCTTTTTTCCAATAATGTTCAAGAGAAGGTAAATTGACAGTACCCATGTGTAATAGTAAACCCAGGAAAACTCGCATCTCTGTTGAAGTAGTACCTTTCCAGGCTTTCAGCCGTGAATTGCGCCCACTACGCTGAGAATTCAAGCACTGATTAGCATATAGATTAGTTTGGGCAACAAGAAGATTAATAAAATCGTCTGTGAAATATAAATCGATTAGCTGACTTACGTTGCTCCATCCAGCAGACTGAACTTTGAATCCAGGATCAGCAGTGAACGGAAAGTCTGGAGGAGTCTCTTCATCATTGCTGTCTACATCTACCCAATTATCTTCGTCTTGCGGTGACGGTGGTCGAGAAACCGAAGGATTCACCACATTCAATATAGGTGAGCTCAAATTAGAATTGAGATCTACAACGTTCGCAGGAGAAGGTGGTTTTGATATGTCATGTACAGGAGAAACTTGTTGGGATACGTGGTCTTCTTGTGACAAAACTGAACTTACTGATACCCGACGGACAGGCTGCATGGGACAGCCCTCTCTATTGCTACTTGGTCCCGGTTTTACTTGTCCCTCTTCCTCCTCGGCACTTGATGAATCTTCCAATATGCGGTGCTTAGGACGGCGATTCGGTATTATGAGAGGACGACGAACAGAAAATATTTCGTCAGAGGACTCACTATCACCCCTCTCTTCAGATTGAGGGAGAGTTCCAGGTTCACCATTTACCTCCAAGGGTAAAGTAAACAATCGTGAACCACAACGTCGCTGGCAGCGTGAATCTTCTTCAATCTCGCTCAATGAATCTTCATTTGAGCCTTCCTCGTCGGCTGTAGGATGATAGTCATAATCATCGTCGTCAACAGAAAAATCTCCTTTACGACTGTCTTCCGACTCACTTAATTCAAACAATCTACGTTTGCGAGACATCGTAAATCAAAATTACAATAATTATGCTAATTTGTCACCTGTTTACGCGAGCGCATGTAAACAAACTGCACACTAATTGTCAAAAGTTTTGATGCACACGACGAATCTCGCGCGTGCCGCGACACAACACGAACAATACCGAAGCTTTACGATCCTACCCGAAGCGACGCGAGCGCCAGAGTCCAGAGCAATCGTACGGCGCCCTCAGTTCCCGATTGACAAAGTATGGGAGCGCAAGTTTTCGCGCCAAATTATTTACGACTATACTCGTAGTTTGGCAATAGCTAATAAAAATCCAATTTTATTGCCATACTACGAGTAAACTCGTAGTTTGAACTAGGATCCACTGCCAACTACGAGTATACACGTACCTACATTTTGTATGGTGGCAATAGCCATAAAAAAAAATACTACGAGTATACTCGTATGGCAGTTAACGTGTTAAGGATTTAGGATAGCATACTTACTTTTATTTTCCATATCACAATTAAAATTTTCCATGTCGCATATAGATCTAAATTCTTTATAATAATGAACCCAAGTCTGCGTGTTAAATCTTGCACAACAAACTATGCCAAACCTGAAATGAAAACAAATTATGAATCACGGACATACTGTAGGGATAAAATCCGTATATAGTAGTTTAATTACAATGAATAATATTCGCGTAAACAGAAGACAATATTATACTGTAGGGATGTTGCGGATGCAGATTTTTAACATCCGCGGATGCAGATATTTTATCATCCGCGGATGCGGATACGGATATTTAAAGGCTCACATCCGCAATTGCGGATGCGGATGTGAATATTGATGACAATTGTGCATCTTATTTAATAAAAAGTATCTAATATCACCTCTGCAGTTTCAAGCCTGTTTTGCAAAGTTTCATAAATTTTGAGATACCTACCATTTTCTAGTGTTTCTTGATTCTCATCTTCACTTGAAGAATCATGGCGCCATTCATCGACCCACCCATTTTCATCTTGTCTCAACCTGCGCTATATCTGGACCCGCATTAACATCCGCGTTGATTATTGCGGATGCGGATGCGGATGCAAATGACTAAATCGATGCGGAAGCTCCGCAATTACGGTTGTGGATGCGAATATTCGCAACTTTCCTAGCAGGGACAAGTGTAAAGTAAACTTTGTACGTAAGCGAGACGAATAAACGGCAGGCCAGTTACTGGCCACTGGTCCGACTCGAAAGTTGACGTAACAGGTAGGAACGGGTTATTATATATATTTAGACTTTGTCTCTCAATAAATAAACTTTTAATTACCGCCGTTACAACCTTCTACCACCAGCCGAAGCAGTGACTCTAATTAGAGATGTAAGTAAAAAGTACCTAAGTACACATATCACTGAAATACTATAAACACACGCCTCCATTCCTGAAGAGTTAGAAGGAGATATCTACTAATACCTTGACTGCACGATTGGATTAGTATAAGCTTCGCCACAAAACAAAAATATTTAAATTCAAAAACTCTTTTGTTTTCAACAATATTTACTCAAGTGTGTACTCCGGTTGTTTTACAATGGCAGCGTCTCGGCCGGGGGCGTAGCCGAATAACAGTTTCACTGTGGGTGCGTGCCGGCCGGGAGCGTACCCTAACAGCCGAACCCATAGGATGACATGGATGTTTTTTGTATATTTTAATTTGTGTGTTTAGTATAGATATAAGTAAGCAGCGATATCTCAGTGGGGAGACCAACAAACTGCAATGCAGAGGGTCTCGGGTTCGAACCCACGTCGCGCACCTCTGAGTTTCGGAAGTTATATGACTTTTCGAAATTATGTGCGTATTGATTGACAATTATCGCCTGCTCCGTGCCTCGGAGAGCACGTTAAGCCGTCGGTCCCGGCTGCCATGAACATCTATGGCAGTCGTTATTGGGAAAGTCAGTACCCTCTAATATCCTGACACTGGTCTAGCCTTAGGGTATCGTTAGCCTTCGGGTTGCGAAGGTCAGGTGGCAGCCGCTCCGTGTAAAAACTGATATCTAGTCAAATCCGGTTAGACCAGAAAACCCAACCCCAAGTGACTTGGCAGAAGAGAGAAGAGTATAGATATAAGTAAGCGATTTGGTTGTAAATACTGTAAGTTATATTTAATGAATGAATGATTATAATTATGAATACATATTCCCTTTTTTTGCTTTGGTACCCTAATAGGGTTTTAAACCTTTATTTTGAACAAATAGAGTACATTTACTATCGGAGGTAGAAAAAATAAAGTACCAACAAGCTCCGAATATACAGTATTAAACCTGTTCTTTTGTAACCATATTTTTGTTGATGCTAGTGACATCTAACAAATATCTATTATCAAGGAACGTCTTACCCGCATCTTTACAATATAATGTCTAGATATATTGAGATATATAAAAATAGTTTTTAGTCAATTTAGGGAATATCTATAGCGTTGCTTTATCTTATCTTATCTAATGTATACTAATACTTTTCTTAAGGCATGTGAAAACTGGTTTTCAATAAATAACCTAACTCTGAATGTAAAAAAAACTAAATGTATGCTATTCAGAACTACAGTTAGAAACAATACTTCTATAAATGTACGGTCTTCAGGAAACAAAATCGATTTAGTTGAAAATATAAGATTCTTAGGGGTACAAATTGATTCACTTTTAAACTGGAAATCTGAACTTACTTCAGTCACTAATGTAGTGAGTAATGCCTGCTATGCAATTAGAACGCTTAGGGATTTTTTATCAGTTACTCAACTTCGTACTGTCTACTTTGCCCTGGTTGAAACAAAAATTAGGTACAGCATCAAATTTTGGGGAGGTAGTTACAAATACAATATTAATGCTGCCTTTGTGATGCAAAAGAGAGCACTTAGAACTATGCTTGGCATTGACCAAACCGAATCATGTAAGGAACATTTTAGACAACTAAAAATTTTAACTGTACCATGTCTATATACATTAGTACTACTCACTCACTTTCAAAAAAATTTGCACAAGTTTGAGACTGATGATGAAAGGAAGTGTAGAATAGCGACACGGAGAAAAGATTTAAAGACAATCTTACAAGCAAAACTAAATATTGCTAAACACTCATCTTATGTGCAGTCCATAAATATGTTTAACAAATTACCGTCTGAACTGAAAATCATTGAGAGTGTTAATATTGTTACGTGCTGGGTTCGACGGATAAGAATATAAGCAATATTACCGACTAAAACACGTTTTATTCAAACACACAATTAAATTTAAAACACAATAAACACTATACCACACTTTTTCACTGTACTGCTTCAAACTCCGTAGTATTTCCGCTTCCGTTCGCTTCGATGAACACTTGACCGCTTACGATTGTAAACTGACTTGGCGGTGCGCGTGCGCCCTATTTATACGCGGCTAAAGTGCTTCTAAAGCTTTCTAGCAACGCCGTACTCGGCGTGTAAACAGCACGATGCTTCGAGAAAGTACCAGCATTCTCTCTAAGATTCTCGTACCATACTACGCAGTTCCGTAAGATGTCAATAGATGGCGGTGTAAACTATTAGATGGAACCGCCGAGTCCCTCCCACAATGCCGAGAGATGTCACTGGGCGTAACAATATATTTAAAATTAAACTGAAGACATTATTACTTGAAAAAGCTTATTATACTATTGACGAATTCTGTGATGATAAATAATATTGTAATGTAATTGAATGTTATATAATATTCTAATTTTAGTCCTTAATGTTCAATTTAAATTCTATCCATTTCGAGTTAATTGTATTTTTTTAATATTATTTGTATATGTAATAATAATAATATTCTACCACATGCACACGGCACCGTCTGGCCCGGGCTGGGCAGAGCTTGTGCTGTGGGTGCTGGACAGTGGATGATCATACATGTATATACTTTTTTTTTTAATATAGATATTGTGCATAGGCGCGCCCAGGCGGAGACGGGCATCCGTGTTCATGCGCGCAGATGTTTGACTTGTGCGGGAATTGAACCCGCACATTATATGTGCACATTTAGTATGTAAATTTAAAATTCTACACAAAGTTTTTTTGTATTGAATAAATGAATAAATAAATAAATAAATAAATAAATGTGGGAGCCAGTCAGTGCAGACCGGCGACACTTCGACCCAGTGGGATCTTTTGTGTCGACACTCTCCCAATAACGACTGCCAAAGATGTTCATGGCAGCCGGGACCAACGGCTCTCTGAAGCACGGAGCAGACGATAATTGTTAATCAATACGCACATCATTTCGAAAAGTCATATACCTTTCAAAAGTCAGAGGTGCGCGACGTGGGTTCGAACCCGAGATGCTCTGCATTGCAGTCTGTAGCGTTGTTTTAAGTTTATTTAACTATTAAATAAAATCTGTAAAACTTGACATAGGTAAAATAAAGTATTTTCACGTACTTTATTTTTCCATTAAAGTACGTTTACCAGATATAACGTATGGTTGGCAACCCTAGTTGGCACCCTTTGATAACAGAACCCTAAAATAATAATATAGTCAGAGGTGTATTAACATTATTTTTTGTCCCGTTTGTGAGTTCGAACCCGTAACTCTGCGTGGAATAGCGGGATAACCGCTGCGCTATCCGTGCAGACAACACTGAACTGTTAACACATAATTTAGCTTACCAACCGCCGGCGTACGCAGAACAAGCTCTATCGCATCCTCTATATGCTGACATTATGCTGACTAAAAGATGAATGACACATTATTAATAACAATAAAAAGCAGGGAATACATTGGGCTGGCACACAGAGGTCTCGAATTTCATCTCTCTCTTCATTTTTTTCTTTTTACAGACATCTACCGCACTACAAATAAATCTCGTGTTCCGACTGTACGGTACGTTAAAGTATTTTTGTGTTTACTGGCCTGCCGTTTTACACGGCGGACCGAAACCACGGCGGGGTCGCGATTGCATGTGAAAGCGATTTGCGCGGCCTCGCCGTCTATGGTTATGTCGAGGAACACCGTGGTAGGTATAGTCGGTTTTACCGGGGTATCTTTTACCTGGTGAGCCCGACATAACCTCTCCGTCACCTCGCAGAGAGGTACGCGTCAAAGCATTCAACCAGGCGAAAAATAAACAACAAACAGTGCCTTTTAAAAATAAAGGTATGTTTCTCGGTGATAATATAGCTTTCTAATGGTGAATGAATTTAAAAAATTGATTAATTAGTTTTCGAGTTAAATCCTTACAAATAAACAAACAAAAAATCAAACCTGTCCTCTTTATAATATTAGTATAGATAAGTAATATTAAAACGACTTACATTTGGTTGCTAAAGGATTCGGAGTAGTATGTCTACAACAAGAATGATATTTGTGGTAGCCTGCTCAGTAACAAGTAATTTCTAAATGACTAAAATGCATCTTGAACTTAGTCGTCTCCAGCCAGTAACCAGACTTAGTTTATTAGACGTGTGTTATCCGCATTTTACCTCACAAAATGGCAGTCAACCCACATTTTTTTAAGTAAATGGACCGTGTTGTGCTTATATGATCCAATCCACAAAAACACAAATAAAAGTTATGCTGATTTGAAACATAAGTTCATTTTTCTGTACTGTTATTCTACTACATTATGTTATGCATATGGTTTTATAAATAATTGAATATAGATTTTTACATTACTTAATGTTTATTCAAAAGACGTTTATACTTATAGATACATTAAAAAAGTACCCCTGGAGCATTTCTGCACAACACGGTCCAATTGTTATGTGGGGGAACTTTGTGTGATATCCAACACAAAGAAGGGATTCTCCGACCAGGCTCGGTGATCGTTCCTGGCGGGCCGCGGTCCGACTGTTGATGTCGGGAACTTGTATACAACGTGGCGCAAATGTTATCACATTAATTGATACCATAGATACTACATGGTATTTTTTGACAATTTACAAATTATGAACTAAATGTATACAGTAGTTTCGACACAGGTTTTTTTTTTGTTTTCATAATTTAGAAACTTTAGAACATCGTGTAATGCAGAGATAACGTACACACAGCGACTCATTAACCTAGACTATTTGGCCTTTGAACTATTAAAAGATGAACGCTGCGAATCGTGCGAGAGGGTACGTTATTTTGTCTCATTCATGCTGAACGGGCCGCGGGTGTCGCCGCACGCGCTAGTGCACCGTGATGGGCCTACACCACTATGCACTGTCGCTTTCCGACAATTCTCTATTTTGTATGTAGCGTAGTTATGCGTATATAGGGTGTCTAACTTGATGTGTAGCCGTGTGTACTTAGGTGTCAAAGACCTTAAGCATCGATATTAAAACAAACGTTGTCCCGCTCTTACAAAACCGTCGTATTGAATTATTATATTATTGGGTCCGGGATTTTCGGATCCTAGCGAGTTGACAAAGACGATTTCTCGGAACCTATAGCCGTTAACGAGTTACAATGGTGTTCCAATTTGTGTCTTATTTTACTTTATTTATTTTGTTCAAAAAAATCATTCGTAATTTCTGCGAAAATACGTTTTTTGTTTATGTTAACCGTCTTATATCAACCAGCTTAAGGCAGTATATCATAACTGATAACATTTGCGCCAACTTGTATATACTTAGTCGTTGTATAAACTTCACTTGCGTAATTCAGGATTATATGGCGAGCGTGGCTATAAGCGCCTATTGTATACAGTGCCATCTGTTGTCTGTTGTCGAAACTTCTTCACCTATATAGTGTCGCTACAGTTACATTAACCAAACTCTAAAATATACAAAATATTTGAAATCTGTTTAAAATAAATTAAATACTTACAAGCGTTTCAAATAAGGTTAATAATAAGCTAGTAGAGGTAAATGTCAATTGACGGAAAGAATACACGATATAAACTGTCACCGCTATTTAAATGAATTTAAATGAAGCTGTGCGAGAGAGATAGCTAGATATCCCCAATAAAAACCACATTTTTTTACAACGCACGCTCTTACTGAAAAATCTTTGATTTTCTTTATTGTTTTTAGATGGCAACTCCCGCAGTAGGAATAAATCCTGTGTCACGGGGGCCTTTACAAATACTCAAACAACGGGCACAAAGTACATCCAGACTCGGAACAACCATTTGTGGACCTCACAAACTTTTGTCCCGTGTGGGATTTGAACCCACAACACTTGGCGCAGTGGCAGTGGCGAGGCGACTACTTAAACCACTACTCCATCGTTGCAGAAAATATAATTAGTAAAATATATACAATGTTATATATTTCTGTAGACTGATTTGGCTGTGCGCTCGAAATAATTCTTGTGTCACGGGACTATATAAACATTAAAATTAAACAACTTTATACGGCTTTATCGCGTTGTTTATTTTTTATAAGCTACTAGTTACTGTTTGCTTCTATTTAAGCTTTTACTATTTAGATTTAATTTTACACTCTCTCGCGTTTCTGTTGGAAAGTGTAAAAGGTTCGGGGTAAGTGTAAAATTAAATCTAAATAGGTACTATTTATATTATAATTTAAATAAATAAAATCCGTATATAGTAGTTTAATTTCAATATATAACATTTGCGTAAACGTAAGACAATACTATATAAACATTCAAACAAAGAACATAAAGAACATCCCGCACCCAAAATATCACATGTGGGATTCGAACCCACAACACTCCTCGCAGTAGCAGGGCGACAGCTCAATCATTATTTTCTTTTTGTCAATTAGTGTTATCGCGCATGAATTCCCCGCTAGAGGTGCTAGTGGACAGTAAGGTCTAAACCTCATACTTTATAGTCACTTCAACAGTAACCATAGAAACCGATAATGATTTCCGCCAAATACGGCTTTTGACAGCAGTTGTGACAGTATTGACAGGACCTTACTTGCTAGTGGCGCCGACTGGTGAGCACAAAAACGATAGCACTCATTGACAATGTACCATAAATTTTTGCTGTTAGCTAAAATTATTTTCCGTAAAGCGTCGATAAAAAAGTTTTATGTAGTCAATTTCTCCTTTGCTTACCTCAATGGTATGTATCGATTATAGTGCTCGAAATGCCTGAAATTTTAATAAAACGTTTATTTAAGTTCTAGATTTTGTGTAAATAATAATAACTATTATTGTATTTTTCTGGGGTGTGTCAGAAAATCTCCTCGTGGTACACTCTGGGCAACGTTCGCAATAATGCTCTTTATTATTGTTGGCGGCTAATATTCTGACAGCCGGTGCCTTGTGCCGTCGCGTTTGGCACCGGTGGCAGGGGGATGGACGCTAGTCCCATCCTCAGGCCGGAGGCCCTATCATTGGGCCCGGCTCTCCCAGTACCGCTCTGTTTTAGAGTGGACATGGGAGACCCCTTTGACGGGTTCGGCGTGCACTCACCCTGTCGCTGAACAGACAACGGGGTCTCTTCTCGTCACTCTGACGATTCTGCCCCTTTCTTTGTCCCTTTTGTTCAGTCTCCATTTTTGTTTTTGCCTCCTTTTGTTTTTGTCCCCCTTTTGTTTTTGCCCTCCTGTTTTGTTGTCCCTCCTTTCTTTTGACTTTTGTCCCCGTTGTCACCGTCTAGAACACATCGTAACCCCGTATTATACAGTGTCGTGGATCACGTCTCGCGGCTGCTGAAGGGACCGAGGGTTTTGGCTTCACCGCCCGGACTGCGAGGGAGTGGCCCTCTATAAAAACCACCCCGAATCTCAAGTTGCTGTCGCACGGCGAGGAGATGCATGGCTGATGGGTAGTTCAGTCACTAGTGCGGCCCCCTCAGAGCACCAGCCAACCCCCTGAGTGTAATAGGCTTGCCATCCTTTCTCCCAAACTCGTGGGTTTTATTATAAAAAAATCACTTAATTCAATATTAAAAACAAAGACGATAAGAGAGAGCAGGTCGCGCACGCCTAGTTCTGCGCGTTCCGAAGTGGAGGAAGAGTACGTGCAGTCGGAACACGAAGTTGAGGTCGTGGAGCTTACATCGGTGGCCACACCGGAGAAAGCTACACGCAAACGCTCGCGGTCTGCGCAGCAATTGGAGGAGTCGGAAGGCTCCAGCGAGGACGCGGTGTCGGCTGCGAAAATGCCGACATCGCGACGAGGACGCGGTCCCCCCTCCCCCATGGCAAGTACGTGGGTCTTGGCCAAGCAAAGGCAAAACTTGTCGCCGCATTGCGAAAGGCCGACCAAGAGGAGCGCATCTCTGACAAGAATAGCCTCATTGCTGCGGCAGCCCAACGAGTCGCTGCGGGAAGACAGCAACATGTGGTGGAGGCAGATGCTGAGGACTTGCCGGTGTCACAGCTAAAGACTCGGCTTAGTGACACCTTGGAGGCCATCCGTTTGGTCTCCAAGAAGTCAAAGGGTCTCAAAGGCACGTGCCAGAAGGCCCTAAAGGAATCCATAGCGGCTATCACGGAAATTGCGGAGGTCGCCTTTAACAGAACTGCCAGCGAGGAGACGCAAATGCTGCTGAAGGAGAATGCCCACCTGGCGTCTGAAATAGCTGAGCTCAGGAAGAGGCAGGAAGGGCTAGAGCAGCGGCACGACCAGAGCTCTAAAAAGGCGGAGTCGGAGCTGATGGCGCTTGTGCGCAAGGAGCTCAGTGAGTTCCGTTCGAAGCTCTCCGTCATGGAGGGTCGAATGTTGCGTCCTCCTCTAGCGGCGGGAGGACAAACAAGGAAAGAGCTCTCCCCACTTCTGCGGCCTCCCCCCCTCCCCATCGCCTACGCCAGCGTCCACGTACGCGGAGAAGTTGAGGGCTCCAAGGACCTCTAAAGCAACCCAAGCAACCGCTACAGCAGCCCCAACCAACCGGAAGGGCAAGAAGAAAACGCAGGCACTACCCGCACCCGCAGCACCCAAGAAGGGCAACTCAACGCCCAAGGAGAGCGCAGTGACTCTCACTCATGAGGCCGTCAACTGGGAGAGCATGGGGCACAAAAGGAGGCGGCAAAGAGAAAGAGAAGCGGCGAAGAAAGCGAAAACAGCGGCCAAGAAGGCGGCTAAGAATTTCCAAACGCCTCGCTCCACTGCAGTAGTCCTTACACTTGCACTGCAGCCGGCTGCCTTCGAGCGAGGTGCCACATACGCGGAGCTTCTCAAGAAGGCGCGGTCTGCAATCGACCTGACAAGCTGGGGATTACAGCGGGATTGCGGTGCCAGACAACCTAAACCGGTGCCCGCCTCATTGAAGTGCCAGGGGTCGTTAGCGGCGACCAAGCAGACCGTCTGGCGGAAAGCCTCCGCCAGACTTTGGAGGCAGATGACGTCCGCGTCTCAAGGCCGCAAAAGTGCGTCGATATACCCATTAGCGGCCTGGATGATTCCATCGCTAAAGAAGTTGTCGCCGCTGTCGTCAAGTCTGGAGACTGCTCAGAGAAGCAGGTTCGATGTGGCGACATCAGCACGGGCCGCGCCGGACTGGGGACAGCTATCATTAATTGTCCCGTTGGCGCTGCTAAATAACTAGCTGAGATGTGGGTGTCGGCGCAAGTTAAAGTTCTGGAGCCCTGGCCCGCCCGGTGCTACCGTTGCCTATCCAGCGGCCATGTAGGTGTTAATTGCCCCTCACGAGTTGACTGCACTGGCCGTTGCTTCCGTTGCGGTCAACCCGGCCACATGGCCGCTACATGCGAGGCCACGCCGCACTGTATCTTGTGTGTGGCGGCGGGCAAACCTGCAGAGCACCAGACGGGTGGCAAGGGCTGCGTCGCCACCTAAAAACACCTCCAAGTTCCCTTACATCGTCATCGCTGGTCGCAGCTGGAGTCGCAGCTGGGGTTGCCGCTAGGGTCGCCGCTCCCGCGGTTGGGGAGGCGGAGGTCAGTACGGAAACGTAATGCCTCCACGCCTCCGTCTCCTCCAATGTAATCTAAACCACTGCGCCAGGGCTCAGGACCTTCTCCTCCAGAGCATGGCGCAGTGGTCTATTAATATCGCCATCGTTGCTGAGCCCTATTTTGTCCCCTCCAGGGCTGACAGGGTGGGGGACCTCGACGGCTTGATGACGTTAATTTTATTGGCCGCTGCCGGCACTCCGTCCTTCGTGAACATCATCCGAGGACGGACCTTCGTCGCAGCACTCACAGGAGAAGCGGTTGTGGTGGGTGGCTACTTCTCACCCAATCGATCTCTCGCCGACTTCGAGGAGTATCTCCTCGAACTAAACGTCGTCGTCGCTCATAGTCACTCTCGGTCCGTGCTCGTCGTCGGGGACCTTAACGCCAAATCCGCGGCTTGGGATTCAGCGACCACAGACGCGAGGGGTGAAATGCTCGAGGAGTGGGCCGTAGAGAACAGCCTGCAAGTCCTCAATCATGGGTCAGTGCACATGTGCGTGCGTCAGCAGGGCGGCTCTGTCATCGATGTGTCTTTCGCTAGCCCCGCACTAGCACGCCGTGTCCAAGGCTGGCGCGTCGTTGAGGAGGTGGAGACGTTGTCGGACCATCGTTATATACGGTTCGACGTCTCCGCCCAGATCTCCGACCCTCCAGCCCCAAGGGCTCCGATTGGGGGCGGTCCGCGTTGGGCTTTAAGGAAGCTAAATCGGGAGGTCCTCCTGGAAGCCTCCATCGTTCAGGCCTGGGTGCCAGCATCGGCCAGGCCTGACAATGTTGAGATGAAGGCCAAGTGGTTCCGGGAGGCCTTAACTCAAGTGTGTGATGCGGCGATGCCTAGAGTGCCTCGAAACCTTCCAGCTAGGCGCCGGGTGTACTGGTGGTCTGACCACATTGGCCAACTACGCTATTCTTGCGTAGTGGCCCGACGCCAGTACATCCGGCTTCGTAGGCGGCGTCGCCGTCGTCGTCCCGATTTTGACGTCAGGGAGGCGGAATTGTACGACGTCTACAGAGCGGCCAAGAAGACACTGAAGATCTTCATCAAGCGGGCCAAGGATCAGGCCCGCCAAGAGCTGCTGGGGACTCTGGACCATAATCCCTGGGAGCGTCCATATCTTATGGTCAAGGGCAAGCTTCGCCCCTGGGCGCCCCGCTTGTGCCAGAGTCTCCGGCCAAAGTTGGTGGAGGAGGTGGTGACTGCTCTGTTTCCCTCACGGGCGGAGCACACTCCTCTGCCGATGGTTTCGCCTTCCATGGCGTCCATCGCGGACTTTGATGACAACGTGGTTCCCGAAGTGACCCAGTTAGAGTTGCGAGCGGCGGTGTTGAGACTTCGCTCGAAAAACACCGCCCCAGGGCCCAACAGTATTCCAGGTCTTGCATTGGCCCTGGTCCTGGAGGAGCTCGCGCCCCGACTCAGGGGGCTCCTCAGTGAGTGTTTGCAACAGGGCCAGTTTCCGCGCCAGTGGAAGGTGGGGAAATGGTCCTGATCAGGAAGGAAGGGCGCCCGGCGGACAGTCCGTCCGCCTAACGGCCCATCGTGCTGCTGGACGAGGTGGCTAAACAATCTGAGTTTATTTTCGCGGAGCGTCTCGTCCAACATCTTTCTTATGTGGGTCCGAATCTGGCGGACAACCAGTATTGTTTTCGCTGCGGGCGCTCCACAATCGATGCAGTCCTGCAAGTGAGGAGCTTGGCGGAGGATGCGGTGTCCTGGGGCGAGGTCGTCTTCGCAGTGTCTCTGGACATTGCGAATGCCTTCAACACCTTGCCCTGGAGTTGTATCAGAGAGACACTCATTTTCCATCGAGTGCCGACCTACCTCCGCCGCATACTCGGGGCATATTTATCGGAGAGGGTAGTAGTCTACCCGGGTCATGACGGTTGGAGTCAGCGAGAGATGTCGTGCGGTGTTCCGCAGGGATCGGTTTTGAGTCCTCTCCTGTGGAACATCGGTTATGACTGGGTGCTGCGAGGTGCGCTCCTCCGTGGCGTCGGTGTCATTTGTTACGCCGACGACACACTTGTCACGGCGAGGGGTAAGTCACACCGGGCGGCGGCCATACTGGCGACCGCTGGGGTCGCACAAGTCGTCAATCGTATCCGGCGGTTGGGTACTCGGTGGCCCTATCCAAATCCGAGGCCGTCTGTTTTCACGGCCCTCGGAAGCGGCCACCTCCAGGGTTCCATATCATGGTAGGAGGGGTCAGCATCGGCGTCGAGTCAACCCTAAAGTATTTGGGTCTCTTGCTCGACAGCCGATGGGACTTTACAGCCCATTTTCATCGTCTGGCCCCCATTCTTCTGGGCGCTGCAGGTACGCTCTCGCACCTGCTGCACAACCTTGGGGGCCAAACACCTCCTGCCGGAGGCTCTACAAGGGGATCGTGCGGTCCATGGCACTGTACGGGGCCCCAGTTTGGGCGGACAGCCTGACGGCCCGAAACATTTCAGCGCTTCGTGCGCCACAGCGCGCCATGGCCATCAGGTTGATAAGAGGTTACCGCACGATCTCGTTCGAGGCTGCGAGCCTCCTCGCCGGATCGATGCCATGGGACCTGGAAGCGGCGCTCCTGGCGTCGCTCTATCGTTGGCGCCAGGAGACGCTAGCTAAGGACTAAGGACCTGTTCTACCGCTGTCGAGGCGGCAAGGTCCGAGCTCCGCCAGGTCCTAGTGGAGAAGTGGAAGGAGCGACTTGTGCACCCCAGTGCCGGGCACGCCACGATCGTGGCGGTAAGTCCCGTGTTTGAGGAGTGGCTGGAGAGGCAGGATGGCGCCCTCACCTTCCAGCTGACACAGGTAATGACTGGCCACGGTTGTTTTGGCCAGTTCCTGTGTCGTATACGCCGGCAAGAGACGCTCGGTTGTCACCACTGCGGCGACTGCCGCGATGTTGTTGAGGACACGGCGCTGCACACTCTGGCGGTTCGCCTGGGCAACGTAGCGCCGTGAGTTGATCGCGGCAGTCGGATTGGTTGCCCTCTCGCTTCCGGCCGTAGTTGAGTCTATGGTCCGGAGTGATAGGTCGTGGAACGCCGTCGCCTCTTTCTGTGAGGAAGTGATTTCCATCAAGGAGGCGGTGGAGCGGGAGAGGGAGCGTTTAAACCCTCTCCCCAACCTTATTCAAGGCGTGAAAGCGTAACAAACAAACAAACTCACATTCGTATTTATAATACTAGCTGAACCGCGCAAATTCATCTGCTTCACATACCTAAGAGTATTGCCCCGTTTTTGCAACATTTTACATTGATGCTCCGATCCTATTGGTGGTAGCGTGATGTTATATAGCCTTTATCCTTCTTCGATAAATGGGCTGTCCAACTCTAGAAGAATTCTTCAATTCGAACCAGTAGTTCGTGAGATTAGCGCGTTCAACCAAACGAACTCTTCAGCTTTTTATTATTAGTATAGATTAGGATTTATTTACTAACCCTGGTGTTATGAAGTAAGTGATTGGAAGCGGCGAGCCAGTTCTGAAAAGAAGTATAGTTAAAATATTTCAGTAGCGCAGCGGTAGTCAATGCGACTCGGGTTCCATAACCGTGCCCAGCAAACTGTTAGGGATTCCCCAAGAATTTCTCAATAGCAATCAAAGCTTGCCCATAATAATATTCTATCCCATACACACAACACCATCTAGCCCAAACTAAGCAGAGCTTGTACTATCGGTACTAGACAATGGATAAACATACATATTATATACGTTTTTTTTTTTACGTACTTATTATACATAGAAACACACAGACCAAGACAAACATCCATGTCTAATGTCCAATGACACAAATGTTTGACTTGTGCGGGAATCGAACCCGCGACCTCAGGCGTGGCAGTCGGTTACACGCCATCGAGGCCGCCAGTATATAGTAGTGCACTTGTGTTACTAGCGCACATACTTGTGCACTATACGTAATATTCCGGATATTTCCGTTAAGGTTGGCAGCCGTGACTGAAGTTTGGTATGAGGGACATTTTTTTAATGACTTTCTGTTTCGGTTATAACTGTCATCACAACACTCGGCGCAGTGGCGGCGGCGAGGCGGCCACTTAATTAAATCACTATCCGTTCAGTGAACTATCTACCCATTTTTAACACATGCATTCTAGCTTAGCTGGTGGGAAACAAGGTACCTACTAGTAATTTATAATATTAGCCCTGTATATAAGCTGTCCCACTGCTGGGCACGGGCCTCTTCTCAATGTGAGAAGGGTTAGGCCACACTCCACCACGCTGGCCCAGTGCGAGTTAACAGACTTCACATATCATCCAGAAGATTATAAACTCTCAGACATGTCGGTTTCCTCACGATGTTTTCCTTCACCGTTAGAGCAAGTGATAATTAACTATTTTTAATACGCACATAACTTCGAAGAGTAAAAGGAGCGCGCCTTGATATCGAACTCGAGACCTCTGCGTTGCAGTCCAACGGTCTCCCACCAGACTATCGCTGCTTTTTAACATTAACTTAATTTAAAAGATAACATAATAAGTAGGTAAAGGAAAATATGCCTGTTTCCTCGGGGAAAGTTAAAATAATAAAACATTGCCGGCGCGTTTGGCGAACTTTAAAAATTGCCAAGCAAGGCACGCCATATAAGGCAGGTGCGATTCTTTGTCTCAATTTTCTTACTGAGCTTGTATGTATACTTCTCACTTGCACATTGGCGACTGGTTACAACTATAGATACTTAACCTTTTGACCGCCACAGTCTTGTATACATAACAAAGCAAAATGTGTCCAGCACGCCGCGGTCACGACTACATGACAAACTTTTAAAAGCTAATAAATATAATAAAAATGTATTGTTTTTCTTATTTGTGTTGTTAATTATGTAGTTAGACTCATCCCAATTTATATTATATGATCTGTTTGGTATTTATTTCATCCATATTAGCATAAGTCACAAAAACGATCGGCGGGCCGAAATCTCGGCGGGGTCGCGACCGCATGTGAAAGTGATTCGCGCGGCCCCGTCGATAGCGGTTTTGTCGAGGAACACCGTGGTAGGTTTAGTCGGTATTCCGGGAGGTCCTTTACCATTTCAACATCTTTCTTTTACGGTGAGTCCGACATAACCCCTCCGGGGGCAAAGCATACCACCACATAATAAAAACAAAAAAGAAACAAATAATGGAGATATTAAATGTTGAAATAATAACGTGGCGCTGAGAGCTTTAGCTTTTACTTGGCGGTCAAAGGGCCAAAAAATCTCTGTCGTACACATAATATACACGTTCTCCGCCCTCCCAATATGGGCCGAAAGTGTTGAATTTTCTCTCCTCCAGGATAGCGCCCATTTTATTTATATTTTCTCGGGGGCCTCGTTGTTTTTTTAACTCTTCGTTACGCTTATTTATCTCTTTCTGAAACATTTCCTTATGGTTTCGGCGTCCGGATCTAATAAAAATCAAATACAGAGTGCCAATATAATCACAAGCAAACTTTAAGTTGTAGTACGAGTTTAAATAAGATAATTATCTTAAGTACAAGCTTTTGCTCGCGGCTTGCTCGCGTAAATGTAGGTTAGGTTAGTAACGGTACTTTTTCCTGGATAAAGGTACACTATGTCCATTTCTGTAGGTACCCCTGAAAACATGTACCTATGCGAAATTTCATAATGATCGGTCGAGTAGCTAAGTTGTGGAAGCGTAACAAACAAACTAACATTTATAATATTAGTTAGGATTAACTCTACAGACTTTGTCTATAGCCCTAGCGCCACCTGCTAGGCAAATAGTCTATTGGATCCAGTAGGTGGCGCTGCGTGTGTATATTATGCAATGCCACCAGCGTAGAAAGTGGCTTTTAAAAGAAATTTGCATTATTATAATTATACAGCGTGTACCAGAAAAGTGACATTAGATATTACTAGATTGTGCCCGCTTCTTCCACTTCCCGCTTCGCGTACATGTTGTTTTGGTTAGGAACAGTTAGCAGGATATCTTGTCCCCGGTGAGCCCGACAAAAACTCGCCGTCGCCCCGCGGTAAAAAAAAGTATCAGTACTTTTTTGTGGATGAAGGGGGTACCCGTCATCCAGAAAAATTCCGTCGTTTTCTGTTCCCCTGACAACGTGTACGCGAAATTTCATGACGATCAGCAGAGTAGTTAAGGCGTGAAAGCGTAACAAACGAACAAACTCACATTCGTACTTATAATATTAGTTAGGATTTATTTACTAACCCTTCTCTAACGTAGTAAGTGTTTGAAAGCGGTGAGCCGGTTCTGAAAACAAATGTAGTTAAAATATCTGAGTATCATATTTTAGGACCGTGACACGAGAAAAATTATCTATATTACTCTAGTCAACAAGTGCCTTTTTGATCAACTTTTTCAACAGTCTCGGAAAATTATGAACGAAGTGTCATTCGATTCGGAATGGCAGGTAGATGATTTTTGAAAAATTGAAGTTCCGCTTGCAAAAATGGAAAAGTTATAAACAATTAGCTGAATACAAAAAATGGGGTTTAGTTTTCTGCAAATATCTCAAAAACGAATTGAGGTTTTTCAAATCTAAAAAACGATGCAGAAGGTGGAGGAATTTGTCCAAAAACAAGTATTGATCGCCGAAAAAATAATTTGTTTTGTTTTTTTTTATATATATTGTATACCTTGTTGGTTGTCCGAATTAAATAAATAAATAAATAAATTATTAATGATTCGTTTTTTTGTTATGTTTAAAAATCATCTACATGCCATTTCAAATCGATTGACATGTTCATATTTTTTCGAGACTGCTGAAAAATGTTGATCAAAAAGGCACTTGTTGACTAGAATCCTTTTTTTTAAGTCAACTGCCGCGCTAGCAATATTTCCTGTGTCGCGGGGACTTTACAAACATTTAAACAAAGGACACAAAGACCATCCAGACTCGGAACAACCATTTGTGGATCACACAAAGTTTTGTCGCGTGTGGGATTCGAACCCACAACACTCGGCGCAGTGGTAGCGGTGAGGCGACCACTTGAACCAATGCGCCATCCGTGCATTCAATTTGAATCCTTTATTATGTAATCATTGAAATAAAAGCATTACGTCACTAATAAAATTGCGCCCATTTTTGGGTTCACCAAGGTCATCAAGTCAGCTGTTTCCGTTGCTTGAGCACGGTAATGTCGCGGTAATGTTATCTAACAGTATTCTATATTCATACAAACGGTCGGAACGCGAGTCATACCTTCGCTCCTCGAGGTTGGTATACACTCGGTACACAATCAGTCGCGAATGCGCCGCAGTGACGAACGGACGGTGTGATGGTTTTGTCAGCAGTAAGCGTACGATTTGTTAATATTTGATTGAAATAAGTACAAGTATTTACATAATAATTATTGCAAAGTGCAATTAAAAACAAAAGTATTTTTCATTAAACTTTTTATCCGAATGCGGACTTTTTTATACTATTAAACTTAACAGTAAAGCTTTTTGTACGTCTCAGTTGATGCGCAAATATTTTTTAGTCTCAAATATATGTGGTTGTTTTTTATTTACTAATAAAAAACACATCATGATTTTTATTGAACACTTTCTATTTCATTCACCAGATATTTTTTTTATTACAAATATTTTTACAATCACTAAATTAGAAAGGAACTCAAGTAGGTAGATGAAATTAAAATACTGTAGATGGACAGCCCTCTCGCGTGTTTGCGTTTCGCGCGGCTGTAGGTAATTATTTCAAGGACAGAGCTGAGTTACAATACTGTTAGATAACATTACCGTGGCTGGAGTGAGAATATGCTGCTATTATATATTGATAAGTCGATAAAAAAGTTAATGCTATATCTTAGTGAAAGTCAGATATACCGATCCATTACAGTTGACGAAGAAAGTGGTCTACCATCTTTGACAACAGTTTCTGTCTGAGATCTAATTATCACTAAGATTGACTTTTCTAACTTAACACATAGCATGTCGTAAATATAATACATAATAAAAAGAGCAATGGTTACTGTCATAATATTATTGCAAGGGGAAATAGAACTTCTTGTTTCATGACGTTCAAATAAAATTCAACCGTGGTAGACCACATTTTTGGCCATGAGTACATGTAATATATAAAAATATTATTTTAAAGTTGTTATAATTTTTAGTTGGAACCACTGGTTGCCTAAACAGTTTTCATTGGCTACGTTAATTTTGACGTCACACGTTTGTAAACGTCTTGCATCATTGCTTGCTATCTAATATTTGTTTACAAACGTGTTACGTCATTGGACGACTGTATTGCCGGAGCAAACATTTTGACAATTGGAGTAATCAGTGCCTTTTGCAACGATTTTTTAAATACAATTTCTTTTGTATTATACTAATTAATATAATTACTTGTAGAGTCCATACACCACTAGATAATGTGCAATGGTTTACAGAAACTAGTTAAACAGTCTGTTGTGAATCTAAGCCATTCAGGGATCTTCTCAAACACACACACATACAAAACATTTCATTTAAATCGGTATATCCGTCTATCTGGGAGGAGCTCAGAGACATACATGTAAACAAGAATTGTACCTATATAATTATAAAAGTTTACTTACGGTTTACAATAATATTGTATTTTAGATTTATGTGACTTGTACTTTTTTATATTAATCATCAACTCTGCAAGGCCCTCATCAAATTTTGTTTTCATTTCAGAACCAATATTATAAGTATATAAAAAATTATGACTCGAATTGTTGTTTGGTAATTTATTATTACTATTATTGTAAATTGTAATAGAAGTATCATTATATACTAAATGATAATTATTTGTAATTATTGTATTATTACATAAAAATGCTAAATATCGTCGGAATGATTTTTCATCACCATTGACAAAACGTCCATTTAACGAATTAACTTTATTCGAACTACCTGAATTATGTTTTATATTATTAAGAATAAACGATTTATCGAATCTTAATTTAGTATTAACATTTTTTATAATATTATTTAAAGCAACAGTATCATTGCTATTATTATTTTTATTATTAAAACTAAAGAGAGTGTCCTGTCCTAAATTAATATTAGAATTATTTCTAGCACTATTATTATTATTTGTAGGCGTAGCTCTATTAGTCATACTATTATATGTCTGATCAGAAACAAATAAATGATGCTGAGTTAACTCTTGTTTTAAGTTGTTTTTTGTATTATTTAATATACGTGATACATTATTATTATTATGTATATTTATGGATTTAGTTGAACGTAAACTAAAACTCTGAATTACGTTTTCCCTCATGGTACTTTTGTTTAAAACTTCGTTAACTGAAAACAAAAACACAATTATAAATTAGAATGCACGAATGGTTTAAATGGTCGTTGTGAGTTTGATCTCCATACGGGACAATATTTGTGTGACTCATAAATAGACTCGAAAGACTGAGTTTTACGCCCAGTTAGAATGTTTGTAAAGTCCCCCGCGACACAGGAATTATTTCCATTGCGGGAGTTGTCATTTGTAATAAAGATTACGTTAGTCAATTTGTGTAATTAATATATGATGAAAATAGCCATTTTTGCTCGTTGTTACACCTGTGTATCTTTACAAAAATGTAAAGTATAGACACGAAAAACATTCAGACTTGGTATAATGATCTATAGAGTACACAATATTTTCTTGCCGGGGAATGAATCTGCATAATTCGTCGATTAATAACAATGTGACCACATTAACAACTGTTTCGTCAGTCGAAAACATGATCTTCGATTTAATTCTCGGTCTGGTCAAAATGTTACTGGGTTTTTATATTAGGCAATTTTTTACAGCAGCACGAAGTATGTTATGGCGGTCTGTGACGGACAGCGTTGGACCAAGCAATTTGACCGGAATTAAAATGTATTGTTGCATTGTATTCCTAATGTTGTAACATTAGGAATACAATGCAACAATGCACACGAAATACTTCGGAGACTGGCCGACAAAACACAACACGACTGCCCGCCGCACCGTGGCGATGATATTTGCCGGCAGCCACGTACAAAGTTGGACATTTCTGTTCGTTGGAAAACTAAGACCATGGTCTGCGGAATGCCTAACCTGATCAGATACGCCACTGCAGCAGTCTGCGTTTAAAAATGTATATATATATATATAGTTGAAAATCTTATGTCTCATATACATTTTTTGTTGTAAAGACAGCTCCCTCACTATGAATGAAACCAATGTCGCGGCGGACTTTACAAACATTCAAACAACGGACACAAAGAACACCCAGACTAGGAACAATCATTTGTGGATCACACAAACTTTATACTCGGCGCAGTAGCTATTGCGTGGCCTGTTATTTGATTGCATCTATTAATTGCTAGTAGTAAACTAATTTACAGCATATTGACGAAAATCTTATAAAATAAGCAAAAATAAGTTCTTCAGTAGGTAATTAATTAATGTTATCTTTATTTATATAATTAGTAATAAGTCATCAACGAACAAATATTGTGATCCACAGTTAGTATCTATGCCAATTTTAAATTTTGTGGTTCGATTTCCCAAATTTACGGTGAATTTTATTTTCCGCATATGGCATTTTGGCGCCCCTTCCCTTCTGGCGCCTATAACGACGCGGACGGCTCCTCTTGGTCTACCCCAAGGCCAGCGCGGCTTAAAGATATACTTGAGCAAAATATAATCACAAAAATATACAACCCAATATAATTCATAATTAATATGCCTGATGAAGAAATCTAAAATAACGTATCTATGCGTGATATCAGCGCAAAATGGCTATCAATCAGCTTACACTTGTGGTAGGTACCTACAATAACAGGGTAATATAAACATGTTAACAACTTACAATTATTTATAAAAAAGATTGTTGCTATTATAAGAATATTCATTTTGTTAACTTATACTTTGATCCGAGTTACAGACGAAAATGAAGAAATCATGTGAATTTTGTAATTAAAATGCATACCTACACAATTATTTCGTACCATGATTGGAAAGTGGAATTAATTCGCAAAGTAATGTTTATGATTACTTATATGCCATACAACTTATCTTCAAACCTGTGTCTCCAAAGGAGTCGGCAGGGATCTTAAACAACTTGCTAGCCCAGGTGGAAGATTTACACCAAAACTGACTAGACGAAATTCAAACAAAACACGATCTAAACGGTATCGCACACATTTTCGATGTTTTCTCGCTGCTCGTGTAGATCTTTATTCTCGCCAGATATTAGCTATATCATGACACAGTAAGTTTTAATTAAAATTAATTTTCTACCCATATTTTCAATTAATGTTTATAAGTGTAAATAAAAAATATTGTTAACTATTTCAAATTCAATTGTGGTTACTCACCATCTACCATCATACATATATATACATAATACCATCTACGCTACTGACCTCTCAGAAACACAAGGGGTTAATTACAGCTACACTGCAGGCCTCCTAAGCAGCAAGGATCCGATCGCAGCATCCGCCGTCTTGCAAAATAGCCTTGATAAGATCGACGAATGGATCCCGAAATGGAGAATCAAAGCAAGTACAACTAAATCCGTACATGTAATGTCATGCCATGTTTACGCTGAAGAGGGGATGCTTCGTTCCGGTAAAAATGGTCAGCAATGTTCTGCCACAGAGTGATTCTGTCCGATACCTCGACATGCATCTAGACAAATGGACCAAACCAAAGCTGACCAGGTAAAGCATATCAAACCAAAACAAGACGAGCTGAGCATGCAGTTCAGAAATATTTACTGGCTGATGGCACGTAACTTCAAAATGTCGATCACAACAAACTACTGATATACACAATGACCCTAAACGAATGTATGGCGCACAGCTGGGGAAGTGCTAGCGACTTCAATCTAAACATATGTAACGTTATGGTAGTCAACCAGCTTTAGAGGCGTGGTTGACATAGGATTTTAATAGAAATTAAAGATGAACAACGCTATCAATAAGCATATATTTGCATTTAGAAAAGGTATATGAGAATAAACAGAATTATAATTATATTCAACTAGGTATTTAGTGGTAGTTCAGGGCGTGGTTCAAGATGAAGGCTTGTTACGTGGACCCGGGTAGAAATGGACCACTTAACTTCGGTAGGCAGCGCAGCGCAAGGAGGCCGGCACCGGGACGCGTTGCCAATATATAGGGCCGCCGCTGGGACGGAGAAGCCGATGGAGGGGCGCCGCGAGCACGGCCGCTCAGCAAAGACCAGTCGGCGTCACACATAATGCAAAGGCTGCAAAAAGGCATCCTAAGAACCATTTCAAATGCAATCTGGTTGATCACCAACACAGAGATCCATGAAACTCTGACCATGACAACTGTTAAGGAGGAGTTAACAAGGTGTAGGTAATGTGGCTACGTTAGGGTGTATAAAATAAAAATGACTTCATTCACGGTTCAGTTTATATATTGTCCAGGTCCGTAGATACATACACAAAAGTTTAGAAGGCACTAGAGAGCAGTATAGACAAGCACAAGCACAAGCACAGAATACAGTTCAAAGTCAAAAGCACTAAGATATAGAAGATATAATGTTTATAGCGGCAGAGTACGAAAGATACGTTTAAATAAGCGAGTGATAAGTGCTCGGCGTTGTGGTCCTTTAATGACTGCCTTGACCTCTGCGCGTGCACACGTGGTTAGTAAAAATATAACCGCTATGTACTTAGGAGTGGTAAGTACATAGCGATAGTTCATTATCGATATTGGTGTATCGACAAACCGGTATCGCCAGGATATATGGAATGTTTTATTAATAATATAATATGTAAATAGATAAATATGTAAATAGTAAAGTGTAAAATTGTAAACAAGTGTAAATTAAAAGTATATATATTGATATCACATAAAAATGGTAAAAGTAAGTCATGGAGAGTAAAATACGGCTGAAAAATCATCCAAATGAGCTAGCTGCCGCGTTAACAACTATCAGCTACACTAAACGACTAAAACATCATAGACATTTTTTGGGCAGATGGAAGAAACTAACGATCTCATTAGACACAATAAAAATGACAGAGAATAAATCTGCATATAGTCTGGTAATGATAGCAGACAACCACAAAACAAATTACGGATACCAAAAATTAAAATTAATATGCAATGTTAGATTTAAGATAAAACGTGTTCGGGTACTTTGAAACAACTACACTGGAACATTGAGACAACTGCCATCTTAGTCTCCCCGTGACCATGGCTGCTGAAAAGCAACCGAAACGTCGGGGAAAGTGTAAAAATAAATTAAATCTAAATAGTTTTAATAATAATTTAATTAGCTTAAAAATTTGTAAAGTTTAATAGTAGTAGTACTTAGTGTAACAATTTTCAAAATTTTGTAATAAAGTGTCAAATAAACAACGCGATAAAATCCGTATATAGCAGTTTAATTTCAATGAATAATATTCGCGTAAATAGAAGACAATATTATAAAACGTTTTTTATGATTAACCACTTAAGTGTAATCTGAAATCTAGTGATTTTAGATAAAAATGATTAATATTATGATAATATTAATTTTGATCAATAGTTTATCAAAACCAATTTTATTTCTTGTATAATCTGCCGCATCTGTTTTTATTCTTATCTATTAGACATCTGACTGTCGAATCGATGACTCGATGCTCGGGTCAGACTAAGTTAATATTGGGTTTTCTATCGAGGTATTCTCAGCAGCAATATGGAGAATAGAAAAAACGCCGATAGGGTTTCTTCCTATGACGTGGGACCTAAAATCATATTTGGTGGAATGTGGCTGCAAGAACCAAAATATCTTTATTTATTTAGGCTACAAAGTAACACTTTTGAACGTCGAGGTTACACTAACTAAACAATAGCATGAATTTACTTTTCAATTGACCTCTTGCTACGTTCAGCAAAACAAGTGCGTAGAACCAAGGAGAAGAACGGGCAGGAAAATTACGATTAAAACGGCCTATTCTTTCAGGGCTTTAGCAGAGCAGCTTCTTACGGACATTAAATCGCAAATTTCGCACTTCATTGGAGCCTAAAACAAGATGAATTCGTCCGTTTCTATTAATAAATTCGGTCTCCTTTTCAGAACCAATATTTTAAGTACCTATATAACAAATTATGACTCGAATCGTTGTTTGGTACATAATTTAGTATTACTATTATTGTGCATAATAATAATAACCATTTTATTTAGGGTTGCATAGACGCTTAGATAAATACCTTATGGACTAAGATACATACAATTTGTGTTAGTATTTATATAACTTATTAACTATGTTAGTAATGCTTCACTTGCACTCCGTTGTTGTGCGTTCATGTGGCACTTGTCCGCGGAAGCGACGGAACACCATACCATTCTGCCAAAATTCCTCATTTATGACTACACGCAGAAAGCAAGTTGAGACTCGCAACATTTGTGAAGTATTACTAAATACTAAAGTATCATTATTTGTAATAATTGTATTATTACATAAAAATGCTTAATATCGTCGAAATGATTTATCACTGTCATTTGCTAAATATCCATATAACTTTACTTTAATTACGTTTATTCGAACTACCACCCGAATATTTTTTTTAGATTTATATTATTAGGCATAAACAATTTATCTAATCCTAATTTAGTATTAGTACTTATCTCTTATAATATTATTATTTTAAGGAATAGTATATTTGCTATTATTATTTATATTATTAAAACTAAAGAGAGTATTCTGTGGTAAATTAATGTGAGAATAATTATTAGTACTATTATTATTATTTATAGACGTAGCTTTATTAATTATACTATTATATGACTGATTAGAAACAAATAAATTATTCTGAGTTAACTCTTGTTTTAAGTTTTTTTTAGTACCATGTATCTCTTATCATATACTACATGAGAAAAATACTGGTCTCCTAGAGAGACTTACGAGGAATGGAATACCTACGGCGGCACTAGCCGCAGCAGACGTAGAACTATTGCTACGTTACGTATCTTCGAAAATTCAGAGATGCGCGCCATCGGATCAAACTTGTGACCTCTGCAGGCCAGCCCATCAGTCTCCCACTATGATATCGTTGCTTATATAGGCTATGGATTCAAAATGTATTTTTTTTTCATTTAGGATTAAGTGTGTTTTTGGAGATACAAATCAAACATTTTTCTTCTTAATATTGTCTTCTGTTTGCGCGAATATTATTCATTGAAATTAAACTACTATATATGGATTTTATCGCGTTGTTTATTTGACACTTTATTAAATAATTTTAAAAACTGTTACACTACTACTACTATAAAACTTTACTAATATTTTTAAGCTAATTAAATTATTAAAACTATTTAGATTTAATTAAAGTTTCCCCGTGACCATGGGTGCTGAAAAGCAATCGAAACGTCGGGGAAAGTTTAAAATTTAATTAAATCTAAATAGTTTTAATAATAATTTAATTAGCTTAAAAATATGTAAAGTTTTATAGTAGTAGTACTTAGCGTAACAGTTTTCAAAATTATGTAATAAAGTGTCAAATAAACAACGCGATAAAATCCGTATATAGTAGTTTAATTTAATTTTTTCTTCTTTTCTTTTTTCTTCTTTGCGTAAACTATGGCTATACCAGCGTAGTACGTATACATATTGTTACGCCCAGTGACATCTCTCGGCATTGTGGGAGGGACTCGGCGGTTCCGTCTAATAGTTTACACCGCCATCTATTGACATCTCACGGAACTGCATAGTACGGTACGAGAATCTTAGAGAGAATGCTGGTACTTTCTCGAATCATCGTGCTGTTTACACGCCGAGTACCGCGTTGCTGGAAAGCTCTAGAAGCGCTTTACCCGCGTATAAATAGGGCGCACGCGCACCGCCGAGTCAGTTTACAATCGTAAGCGATCAAGTGTTCATCGAAGCGAACGGAAGCGGAAATACTACGAAGTTTGAAGCAGTACAGTGAAAAAGTGTGGTATAGTGTTTGTTGTGTTTTAAATTTAATTGTGTGTTTAAATAAAACGTGTTTTAGTCGGTAATATTGTTTATATTCTTATCCGTCGAACCCAGCACGTAACAATTGGTGTCAGAAGTAAGGTAAGAATATGCCAGTACTACCGAAGGAGGAAGTGGAAGGGGTGCGTACCAGGAACCAGCGCCAGCAAGATGTGGACCAGAGGCGCTTTGGAGACGCCCCCTCGCCGACGTCAGGTGAATCACGTGACTCCGCGGCTGCAGCGGAACCATCTAGTGCAGCTCACTCGCCGGTGAACCCCGACCTCGCGTCTCTGATGGCGTTTATGCAGGAGCAGGCACGCCGCCAGGAGGAGCAGGCACGCCGCCAGGAGGAGCAGGCACGCCGCCTCGAGGAACAGCTGCAACGCGATAAGGAAGAGGGCATACGCCGCCAGGAGGAGCAGGCACGCCGCCTCGAGGAACAGCTGCAACGCGATAAGGAAGAGGGCATGCGCCGCCAGGAGGAGCAGGCACGCCGCCAGGAGGAGCAGGCACGCCGCCAGGAGGAGCAGGCACGCCGCCTTGAGGAACAGCTGCAACGCGATAAGGAGGAGGGTATGCGCCGCCAGGAGGAGCAGCTGATGATGTTAAAAGACCTCAGCGCAACGGTTGGCAAGGAGGTGAAGGAGGTGAAAGAACAAGTCCAACGCCATGAAAGTCGCATCGCCGAGGTGGAGAAAACGATACGTGGGCTCAAGGCTGGCGATGGGATCGTGGCACCTGCGGTTGTGGCTTCTTCACCACGAGGCTTTAAAGTCCCACCATTCGACGGATCATCGTCATGGTCAGCCTATAAGATCCAGTTCGAGGCCGTCATGAAATCGAACGGGTGGACGCAAGAACAGGCTCTGACCGCTCTCACCTTGGGGCTTCGTGACCAGGCCTTGACTGTGTTAGAGGCGCTTGGTCAAGACATCACGTACGAAAAGCTGTTGGAGGCATTAGAAGCGAGATATGGCGACGCACATCTGGAACACGTGTTTCGCGCCCAGCTGAAAGACCGATCGCAACGTGTTGGTGAAACCTTGCAGCAGTGGGCCCTGGAGGTGGAGAAGCTGGTTCGAAAGGCGTACCAGTCCTCACCTGCGCTCATCGACGGAAACCTCGTTCAAGCTTTCACCGACGGGATCCGAGACCTGGAGGTTAGGGCCGCAGTGAGACTCGGACATTTCAAAAACCTGAAGGACGCCCTAGCCCACGCTCTGGAAGTGGAAGCAGTACGACGGGATGATCGAGCTCACCGTATCAGGGAAGTGTCGACTTCGCCCCGGTGCTATAGCTGCGGTGAGAGAGGCCACATCAGGTTGAGCTGCCCGAAGCGAAGGAGTCCACGCAGCAGTAACCAGTCGCCGGTAGAAGGAACACCTGATGTGCCTGCCGGGCAACAACAGCAGGGAAACGAGTAGACGCCAGGACTACGGGGCGGGTGCTGGCTGGTGATAGGAGAGCCCCAAGGATCTCGATCTCACAATCGTGTGACGGAAACAGCCTGATTATCGAAGGTGAAATTAACAGAATGCCGTGCAAGATGACATTGGACACTGGAGCTTCTCGGACAGTCGTCAGTTTCCGACTAGCAAGACGGTTTCTTGGGGACTACTACGGGAACCATGAATGTATACATCTAAGAACAGCTACTGGTCAGCACATAACCGTCCGGGGTGAGAAGGGGGTGGATATGAAACTAGGTAATAAAACTTACCGCCACAACGTCATCGTGGCTGACATAGTGGACGACTGCATCCTGGGTTTAGACTTCTTACGGAAGCATCACTGTGAGATCGACGTTAGTCAAGGAGTATTGAAGTGTGGCTCAGAAGAAGTATTCATGGAGGGCGCATCATCAGGCAAAGTGTACTGCCTGAAGAAAGTAGTACTTCGTCCGAGGTCGGAAACAATCATACCGGTTTGTCTACCAAGGAATTCTGATCAGGAAAATCGATGTGTAATTATAGAAGGCTTGGACAACGATGCTTCATGGAAGATTGCACGCACTCTGGCTAGGAATACCAACGTTACATCGGTACGTGCACTGAACCCAAGCGACAAAGAACTGGTACTCAAGAAGGGCACGATATTGGGCACCTGTGAAGGAGCAGTTTGGATGCGTAGATGCCATGAACAACCTACCAACGCCAAAGTTCAAGGGGCAAGGTACGACGTATCTTCTCTCTTGAAGGACTGCCAGAATAACCTGTCTAGAGAAGAAAAGAACAAGGCTGAGACGATGTTAAACCGGTTTGCCGACATCTTCTCGACAAGTGATGCTGACATAGGCAAGACTGCCCTAGTTCAACACAAAATAAACACAGGAAATGAGGTACCAATCCGCCAGCGACCAAGACGTGTACCAGTGGCACGGGAACATGAAGTTGACACTATGATCGAGGGTATGGTGAAAGAAGGTGTGATTGAGCCTTCGTCCAGTCCATGGTGTTCACCAGTGGTTTTGGTTAAGAAGAAGGATGGCAGCATGCGCTTCTGTGTGGACTATCGTCGGCTAAATGATATCACAAAGAAAGACAGTTACCCGTTGCCAAGGATTGACGACACTCTGGATACGCTAACGGGGATGAAGTGGTTTTCTACACTAGACCTAAAAAGTGGCTACTGGCAGGTCGAGATACATCCTCGAGATAAGGAGAAGACAGCATTCTCCACAGGCAAAGGATTGTGGCAATTTAACGTCATGCCCTTTGGATTGTGTAATGCCCCTGCCACTTTTGAGAGATTGATGGAACGGGTACTTACTGGATTGATTGGAGACGCCTGCCTGGTCTACTTGGACGATATTATCATAGTAGGACGCACCTTCGAGGATCACCTTCGCAACCTGGAACGCGTTCTTTCGAAGATTCGAGGAGCCAACCTGAAGTTAAGTCCAAAGAAATGCGCGTTGTTCAGGCGGCAAGTGAACTTCTTAGGACATGTGGTCTCCGAAGAAGGCATCCAAACGGACCCGGATAAGATCATTGCTGTCAAGGACTGGCCAGTTCCGGAGAACAAGACACAAGTCAGGGCATTTCTTGGTTTGTGCTCCTACTATCGACGGTTTGTAAGGAACTTTGCTGACATCGCCCGGCCTCTGCATAAGCTCACCGAGGATAAGATAAAGTTCTGCTGGAATGAGAGCTGTGACGTCGCATTTCAGAAGCTGAAGGAACATCTGTGTAATTCACCAATTCTAGGCTATCCCGACAATGAACATGAATTTGTAGTAGATACAGATGCCAGTAACACCGGCATTGGTGGCGTGTTATCTCAACGTAAAGGAGAGCATGAAGTTGTAATAGCGTACTTCAGCAAGGCCCTATCCAAACCTGAAAGGAACTACTGTGTCACACGAAGGGAACTTCTAGCTGTCGTAAAGACATTGCAGCACTTCAGTAAATACTTGTTGGGACGGAAATTTCACCTGCGAACTGACCACGCTGCATTGAAATGGCTACTACAGTTTAAAGACCCAGAAGGACAGGTAGCAAGATGGATTGAACAACTACAGGAATTCGACTTCGTAATACAGCATCGTAGTGGCAAGTCACATGGTAATGCGGATGCCCTGTCACGTAGACCGTGTCCCGACCAGTGTAAGCACTGCGTCAGGCAAGAGGCTAAGCAGGAAGGACTAGTGAGGATGTTGAGGACGGATCTTAGCGAAGACTGGAAGGAAACTTTGCAGAGAACGCAACAAGAAGACAAAGACATAAGACCCATCCTCGAATGGAAGAAAACAGGTGTATCGAGACCTCACTGGAGTGAAATTGCGGCAATGAGCCCTACCACCAAGAGTTATTGGGCACAGTGGGAAAGCTTGGTTATCCAGGATGGAGTTCTGTGCCGGAAATGGGAGAATGCTCGAGGTGACAAGTGTCATCTGCAAATGGTCGTGCCAAAGCTCAAGGTACCGGAAGTTTTACAACTCTATCATAATGGGAGTTCGGGAGGTCACATGGGAGTTAAGAGAACTCTGGTTAAGATCCGAGAACGATTTTATTGGATCCATTGTCGAGAAGACGTTGAGGAATGGTGCCGTAAATGCACGAGTTGTGCTGCCGTGAAGGGGCCACACACTCGCAGCAGGGGTGCATTGAAGGTGTACAATGTTGGAGCCCCGTGGGAACGTATAGCTTTAGATGTTGCCGGACCGTTTCCTGAAAGCCAAAGTGGGAACAAGTACTTCTTGGTGGTCATGGATTACTTCACAAAGTGGCCGGAAGTGTTTGCGATTCCCAATCAAGAGGCATCTACGGTCGCCGACAAGCTAGTCCACGAAGTCTTTTGTCGTTTCGGGGTGCCCTTAGAGATACACAGTGACCAAGGTCGGAACTTCGAGTCTGAAGTATTTAAGGAGACATGCCGGGTGATGGGTACCCACAAAACGAGAACGACCGCTTATCATCCGCAATCAGACGGCATGGTTGAACGATTTAACCAGTCTCTGGAAAGATATCTGGCAAAAGTTGTAGAAAGCAAACAAAGGGATTGGGACAAACACATTCAACCGTTTCTCCTGTCATACCGTAGTGCCGTTCACGAAAGCACATCAGTAACACCTGCTTTCGCTAACTTCGGAAGGGAACTACGATTACCTGCAGACTTGATCACCGGCATCCCACCTGAATCTCCACGCAGCATAACAGATTATGCGAATGATTTGCGCAACAGGATGAATGACGTATACGAGCACATCAGACAGACCGGTCAGCAGATGTCTGAGAGGATGAAGACCCGTTACGACCGGAAGGCGAACAATAAAGGCTTCGAGGAAGGATCGCTGGTGTGGTTACATAATCCGGCACGCAGCAAAGGAAAATCTCCTAAGTTGCAGGCAAAATGGGATGGACCCTATCGCATAGTCACTAAGATGAATGACGTCACCTACCGGATCCAGAAAGGACCACGGGGTACACCAAAGATCGTTCATGTGGATCGATTGGCACGCTACTACGGATCCAACAATGTTCGGGACGAACATGTCTAAGAGGGGGGCAGTGTTACGCCCAGTGACATCTCTCGGCATTGTGGGAGGGACTCGGCGGTTCCGTCTAATAGTTTACACCGCCATCTATTGACATCTCACGGAACTGCATAGTACGGTACGAGAATCTTAGAGAGAATGCTGGTACTTTCTCGAATCATCGTGCTGTTTACACGCCGAGTACCGCGTTGCTGGAAAGCTCTAGAAGCGCTTTACCCGCGTATAAATAGGGCGCACGCGCACCGCCGAGTCAGTTTACAATCGTAAGCGATCAAGTGTTCATCGAAGCGAACGGAAGCGGAAATACTACGAAGTTTGAAGCAGTACAGTGAAAAAGTGTGGTATAGTGTTTGTTGTGTTTTAAATTTAATTGTGTGTTTAAATAAAACGTGTTTTAGTCGGTAATATTGTTTATATTCTTATCCGTCGAACCCAGCACGTAACAATATTAATAAAACACACATCTATGTAACACATATATTATACAACACAATAACATTTCACATACAATAACTAAATAATAAATATTAAAAACTCATTTGACTATCAGCATTACATTTATACATTAATAATAATTAATATTAGAAAGTCGAAAAATTTATGAGATCTAAGATATATTCTACGATAATTGGATCCACTTATGCGAAAACGAACTAATATAATATACTAGATTTGCCTGCGGCTTCGCTCGCATAAATGTAGGTTAGGTAAGGTTATGTTAGTAAGGTCGCCGATGTTTTAGTCAGTTCCTGTGTCGTATAGGCCGGCAGGCGACGCCCGGTTGTCATCACTGCGGCGACTGCCGCGATGTTGTGGACACGGCGCTGCACACTTTGGTGGATTGCCCCGCCTGGGCATTGCAGCGCCGTGTGTTGATCGCGGCAGTCGGACTGGTTGCCCTCTCACTCCCGGCCGTGGTTCAGTCTATGGTCCGGAGTGAGAGATCGTGGAACGCCGTCGCCTCCTTCTGTGAGGAAGTAATTTCCATCAAGGAGACGGCGGAGCGGGAGAGGGAGCGCTTAAGCCCTCTCCCCAACCGCAGAACCGGGCGCCGGAGGGCGCGAGATGACCTCCAGCCACCTTGAAGTTTGACCTGGGGGTGGTGGGCTGCGTGGGCCTGTTCGCCACCCGATCAGCACCAGGTCCGAGAGGCGGCGTGCGTGTTCCCACGTGCGCCTCTGTATCGTGTCTTTGTCCTCCCCGCTCAGGGGGATGGTGGAGGAAATATACTTCGCGCAGTGGCCTGCCGTTTCACACGGCGGGCCGAAACCACGGCGGGGTCGCGATTGCATGTGAAAGCGATTCGCGCGGCCTCGCCGTCTATAGTTATGTCGAGGAACACCGTGGTAGGTTTAGTCGGTATTACCGGGGTATCTTTTCCCCGGTGAGCCCGACATAACCTCTCCGTCGCCCCGCGGAGAGGTATGCGTCAAAGCATTCCCCCACGTAAAAAAAAAAAAAAAAAGTAAGGTCGCCGATTCCTGGGGTTGGTGGGCTTCGTGGGCCTGCCCGCTACCCGATTAGCACCAGGTCCGAGAGGCGGCGTGCGTGTTCTCACGCACGCTTCTGTGTTGTGTGTCTGCCTCTCCCACTTAAGGGCGGGAAAGTAGGGCTTAAATGTAGTGAAGCCCAAAGGGTAGTCTTATTATATAGTGGCCTGCCGTTTCATACGGTGGAGTCGCGACTGCATGTGAAAGTGATTCGCGCGGCCCCGCCGATTGCAGTTTTGTCGAGGAACACCTCCGTGGTAGGTTTAGTCGGTATAGTCGGTATTACCGGAAGATCCATTTTCATCATTACCATCTTTATTTTACCCCGGTGAGTCTGACATAACCCCTCCGCCCGCCCCCGCGTAGGGGAACGAGTCAATACATTCCCCCACGTAAAAAAAAGTAAGTTCGCTGATGTAGTTTCAGTTCCAGCGACCCAGCCACTATACAAAAGCGGAGCCTGGCTCAGCCTGGTGGTTTTGTCGGTAGGCCCGAAATACGGGAGAACCCATAGCACATAACCCACTCGTGGCGAGAGATGCAGCAGGAGCAATTCACCATGTTAAAAGAAAAAGGTTATTAGTAACAGTACTTTTTTTATAAAATATAACCTACGGTACTTGGTGATGATATACGAGGGGATTCAAAAAGTACTGCTAATCGGGTATTTCTAATAAAGATAAAAAACAAAAAATATATTTTCTCTGATTTGATTCTTCACTACTTCCCAGCCAAAAGCTTGTATAAATAGGACGTTATTTCGCAGAGCTACATTCGGAGTACGCTGCCGCGCGCGATCGCGAGAGGACGTGTTGTGCCTACGTTATCGATCGCTGCCGCCGACATCGACCGGTGTGACCAAGCGAGTGTTCGACCACTCCCGCGGTACCGCGCTGGACCGTGTGGTGGAAGCGGACCAAGCTACCCGCACTCGCAATCTCCCGCAGCCGCCGCTACCTAGACAGCCAACGCCGTCATCGTCGGCTGCCTCAACGCCGACACCGGGCGCTGGAGAGGAATTCTTTAGCCTCCCCGAGCTCTCACGACCGGCCACACCGGCAACGCCCGCATCGCTCCTAAATGTTCCCGCCCCAGTCTGGCCCGCGACAGCGCGGCTAGCTGCTACTCCGGTGCTGGCTGTGCCCTCTCGAACAGCAGTCCCGCTGCCACAGAGGGTGAAGACATCGCAGCGCCCCCACCGCGCTTCCCCGCCCCACCGGCTAGGGTTACGCCGGACCGGTTCCCGTCGCCGCCGCAACAGGAGAAACGACGTGCGTTGTTGACCGGGTAGCCAACGAAGCTCTGCGTCACCTATCTCCGAGAGCAATCGCGACGCTGACGCGCCTCTTCAATGGCATCCTCCGTACGGGACACTTTCCCTCCGCATGGCGACTAGGCAGTCATCATGCACCCAATGCCGGGGAAGAACATCCTGCTGCCGGGAAGTTATCGCCCCATCACGCTCTTCTCGACGACATCGAAGCTGTTCGAGAAGCTGCTACTGCTACACATGACGCCACACCTTCAGCCACGCGACGTACAGTTCGGCTGCCGCGCCCAACACTCCACGATTCACCAGCTCGTACCCTCGTACTGCACGACATCGCGGTTGCTCGCAACAAACGCGAGCGCGTCGTCGCAGTATTTCTCGATATGGACAAATCGTTTAATCGCGTATGGCACACCGGCTAGCTGTAGAACAACCTGTCCACATCCACTACTCCCCGTCGAGTAGTTAGGATCGTGGCCACCTTCCTGCAAGACAGACGCTTCCAAGTGGCGGTTGAAAGCGCCCTGTCTACAGAGCGGCCCATCCGCACCGGTGTGCCCCAGGGAAGTTGCCTCTCTCTCGTGTGCTACTCCTGGTACACAGACGACATCTCTATCACTGACGGCGATAAGCTCGCGCTGTACGCCGATGACGCCACCTACATCGCGACATCGATGAACGGTGTCCACGCGGTGACTAAGATGAAGCGCACCCTAGACGCACTTCCCAGCTGGCTGAAGGACTGAAGCCTGACGGTCAACGACAGCGAAATACCTCGACGTGACCATCGACCACGCCCTCTCCATGAAGCCCACGTCAACAATGTAGTCATTCAAGTGCGTACCGCGCGCGCTCTCCTGCGACTCGTGCTATCGTCCCGATTGCCGCTCCGTGCAAAGCTCGGCGTGTACAAGGCGTACATCCGCAGCCGACACTGCCCCGGCTTGGTACACTCTCACCTCTGAGACGAACCGCCGCCGGTTGCGTGCGCAGCAGTCGCTTGCGCTCCGCACTATCGCTGACGCCCCTCGCTTCGTGCGGAACAAGACGATCTCCAGGGACCTGTGCATGGAGAGCTTGGACGACACGAAAATGGAGAAACATGAAGTTAGATGCGTTATCAAGTATATTTGTATTAATAAAAATGTCTACCAAAGAGATACACGCTGATTTGGTGGAGACATTGGAAGACTCTGCTCCTCCATATTCCACAGTGGCACGGTGGTCTAAAGAGTTGAAGCTGACAAAATAAGAAGATTGCGAGAAGCCATAAAAGAAAAATACGGGGTAAACTGCGAGTAACAGTCCTGTTTCATCAGGACAATGCTCCTGCACACAAAGCCGAAGTTGCGATGGCTGCCTTTCGAGAAACAGTCTTCGAACTGGTCGAACATCCACCCTATTCTCCAAATCTAGCCCCCAGCGACTTTTATTTGTTTCTTCGCTTCAAGGAACAGCTCAGAGGCAAGAAGTTTGAGGATGATAACATGATAACGAGGTGATGGCCAATATAGAGATATTTTTAAAAGGGTCTTTTGCGTTGCGTAGCTTCCTAATGGTGAAAGAATTTTTAACGCTTGCACGCCTTAACTACACGAGTGATCACCATGAAATTTCGCATACACGTTGTCAGGGATACCAAAAAAGACAGAGTACTCATCGAGAACAAAGCACTGTTCCCGAAGGATAGAAAATTGATATAACCTACATTTACGCGAATAAAACCACGGAAAAATTTAGTAATTTTATATTTTATTTAAGCCATCACTATACCCAAGTTCTGTAAGTGATTAAATCGGCACTCTGTATCGATAGAATACCCGAAATCAAACAAGTTAAACAAAATACTAAATAGATCTTAACTGTAACGGCCGTGAATGTATCTTAAAAGTTTAAAAGGCAACCTATAATACGTTTATTCGATATTCACTCTTCTATACTTATATTATAGAGAGAAAAGATTTATTGGTTTGTTTGTAAAGATTTAACTTTTAAAAACCACTAAACCGATTTTATAAATGCTTTCACCATTAAAAAGCTATATTATCACTGAATAATATAGGCTATATTTCATTAAAAGAAGTACGGTTACTAACATAACCAACTTTTACGCAAGTGAAGCCGCGGCCTAAAACTAGTTTTGCATAATTACGCTTTTTGTCAAATTCATATAAGTGAAATTCTAATTAAATTAACGCATAACTGCGTGCAATTATGAAAAATTTTGCCTTATAAGGGATTTTAATAAACTAAGTCGAGATTCAAAGGGCCTAATTTCAGTAGCGGTTTTAACACTACCAGTATTCTGGGCGAGGTATTTTTGGCGATCATGTCACTATTGACCACGAAATAGACCCCTTCACCAGCAGTATTTCTTAACTCGCATCCGAGGCGTATCAACCGCGTTTTTTATACTACTTAACTAGTAAAAAGCATATCATCTGTCTGGTATTCCATTAATTTAGCCTAAAGGCGAAGGAAGCAATAGGCATAATGATCAAAATAGAAATACCTATTTTGATCATTATAGTCTGTCTTTTAATTTAACAAAAATTATTGGTAATGTATTTTCTTTTGTCCCATGAACTAAAAACAACGATGATACAACGCTTTCAAATTTTGTGTTACATCACTATCCGGTACAAATTTTACAAAAGTGTGATATCACAAGCCCCCGCTCTCGAACCTTAATGCGTTATATCTTAGCAAATTGCTATTGTTTTATTAAAATAAATAATAATTTGCCGATTTTTTTGCTAATTTAAAAGATGGACTGTCATCATGCCTGTTCTCGTTACTTTCAAGATAAGAGTTAGTGATTCGATTCCTATCCTTACTACAAAATTTTAAAAGACTTATTCATTTTCTTAATCTCTTATTCTCAGCACTGATTGGATGTATAAAATGTTGCTATAACAAAGACATACAAAAAAAGTTGTATTACTTCATATTTATTTCAAATTCGAGACTAATTCGAACCAGAATTTTCCCTTTCGAGAGATACCCACGCACTTAACCAATTATTTAATAACAGAAGATGTTGAGCTGCCTAGTTAAACTTTTGATAGCCACAATCATGTATACGTTACAAAGCAATGTGTCCAGCACGCCACGGTCACGACTACATGACTGACTTTTAAACGCTAATAAATCTTATAAAAAATGCATGGCTTTTCTTATTTGTAATGTTAATTATGTAGCTCATCCCAATTTATTTATGCGAACTGCTTACGATTTATTTCATCCATATGAGGATAAGATCACAAAAACTATGTAGGTATTAAAGGATGAAATCGTAGCTAGGCACCGAGAGCACGCTTTTGCTTTTTCTAAAGTGGTGGTCAAAGGGTTAAGAGCCAAGCTCACACTACTTCTCTTTTGGCAGAACAGGGCTTTAATCAATCTGACAACCCCACTGATCGCAGAAACACAACATGAAGTTGTCTGCATGCGATCTTCAGTGTTTCCAGTTTCAACAATATATCAGCAGGCCTATCATGAAAATGTCGAATTTTTTGACGGTAAGAGGTTCGTTTACGCACAATTTTACAGTTTGCACAAAAATATTTATTTTGCTTGCTATTTGCTCTTGTGTGTAAAATAATGGACAAAATCGAACATAAGGAAGTACCGTATTGTTCGTGCTATTCATAGGTACCATCTCTTTTTTTAATAATTAGGCTCACATTTGCAGCCATATTTGAATATAGCTCGAAAAGCGCAAGATTTCCCTAGGGGATATTGTCTATGTGACAAAAACCTAAATCCACTCTCCACCCTGTCACCACGCGTGGTATTTTAAAGATCTTCCTCCCTCCTCTGAATGGGTCATGTAGTATATATAGGTACATTCCCTTAGGTATAATGTCTGTTACCACTAACAGCATGACGCGTACTATTCCGTGCACTATACTTCGTAATATTATGCATTCTACTGCTTTTTGCTCAATATGACGAAGGACTAAGAATCACTATACTGTCGTCATAAGAAAAAAAGACGTATTAGTTTTTTCGAAATTGTGATTTTACGTATTTGGAATTAGTAACAAAAGACGTATCTGTCAGTATTCTTATATGAAACTAACTGCGCTACGCGGTTTCACCCGTGTAGCCGTGCCGATGTCGTGGGAATATCAGGATATAAAAGTAACCTATGTCTTAATCTAGGTCGCCAGCTATCTACATACCAAGTTTCATCGCAATCGGTTTAGTTGTTTTTGCGTGATAGCCTTACACACCCATCCATCTATCCTCGCAAACTTTCACATTTATAATATTAGTAGGATATAAAAATATTGGCAGATACGTCTGTTTTCCTTATGACGACAGTATACATAAAAAAAATTCAATTACAAGTGTAGCTAGACTCTCGCTTTTAAAAGTCCAGTTATAACATACATATTATTTAATAAATTATAAATAATATTAGCTTATAACTTACAGTTAGAAAGGAACTTTATTTCAAACTATATTACAACGCTGACTTATTGTAAAAGCCGTAGGTAGTACGATAATATATTATTATTATTAGGTGATCTAAATATAAAATGGAGACGACTGATCAATTATAATACCATCATTAATATCATCATTATGTTTAGGGATAGACTTTTAAAATAAACGCGATATAAATAACTAGAGGGCAATAATGTCAAATCTAGGCATGTCGATCGACAAATCGATATGAAAATGTGGATCGATTCAGTGAGTCGTATTCGAATACAGATTGCATGTTAAGTTGGTGATAGACTTGTAAGTCATTACCGCCACTTATGGTGGCTCCCTTACCGTAGGTAAATGATTACCGCTGGCTACGGACGCTTGTTGCACCGAAGGACACTCGTAAATTAATAACCCTTCCAAAATGCTGGAGTCAGGGACAAAAAATCCAGTCAAAGTCATCCTAGTAAATTAGCTGCTACTATATTATCAAATCAAATCCTTTCAATATAAGATCATTGTATTCCGTATTTCCTACAACTAATAGATCGAATTACCTAAACTTTATGCGTTTTTATTGCACTAGTATACCTACGTTTTACAGACAAATAGGATTATCCCCTATTACGAAGGACCTAAACATAGCTGGCAAAATGCTTGTTAACTGCCTTGGCTTTTGCCTTTCGTTGGCGTCATCAAATTCTTATTCAACTGCTCCTCAACCCAGAATCTCGCCAGGGTCTTCGCTGTATTTACTCTTAATAGTATCCCACACTTTCAATGCAACTGACGCGTCAGTATCCGTACACACGTACTTCGCATTGGGATGCTTTCTCGCGTAATGTCTCAATACATTCTGCTTATGCGAAAATTTCTTTGGACATATGTGACATGAGAAATGTTTTTCGTTCACATGTATCTTCATATGATATTTGAGCCTACTCTCTTTTGGAAACTGTTTATGACATATATCGCAAACCAAATGTTTTATTTTGTTATGTCTAATAGCATGTCTTTGCATATTATGTTTGTGTGCAAACGTTTTCGCGCAGATTGGACATTGGTAAGGCTTTTCACCAGTATGAACTCTCATATGTGGTTTTAGTAATCCCGAGTGTGTGAAGCTTTTATCACACATCGGACATGGGAACGGCCGCACTCCGTTGTGTAATTGTATATGCCGTATCAAAGTACTCTTATATTTAAATGTCATAGTACATTGATCGCATGAGAATGGCCGTTCAGTGTCGTGTCTACGTAGATGACTTTTTAACAGAAATTCTTTCTCAAAGATTTTATTACACACATGGCATTTTATCGGTTCGTCTATCGGTCTTTTACATCTGCTTTTGCCTTGATGTTTAGTCAAGTTTGCTTTAAAAGCAAAAGATCTATGACACTGAGGGCAGAAATACGGTTTGACTGCCAAGTGAACTCGTTTGTGCTGCATCAAATTTGACGACGATTTAAACTTTTTATCACAGTGATCACAGGCATAAGCTCTTTCTATATGTTCTAGGCTATGTCTGTGCAAATGTTTGTCGAGTTGTTCTTTAGAAAGGAACTGTTTTGGGCACTTTGTGCAGTTGTGTTTCTGTTTAGCATGTATTAGCATATGGCGTTGTACGTTGCCTGGATTTGCGAAACTTTTGTGACAGATACGGCAAACGTAGCCTTCACCTTCCGGGTTGAATGGCCCTGAAAGTAAAAAAGGTTTTGATTAATGTTGTTTAGATAACAATATTAGTTTAGTAGATCTTGTTATAGCAACGACAACTAAGTGGAGAACCCGTTTGACTGTCATGAATGCCATCATTTGAAAAGTCCATTGAATTTTCTAATTATGCGAGTATTAAATAGTTAATTATAGATGCAGGCAAAACATCGCGAAGAAACCTGCACATCGCAGAGATTCCCATAATGTTTTCGAAGATATATCAAACATGAAAACCTGCAGTAGGCCGTCGTAGTGTACTATGACCTAACTCTTCTCATATTTAGACGGCCCACCACACCGACTTTGGGACAGTTTACATACTGGACTAATATTAATATTATATTGTTATAGTGAGTTTTGTAAACCTCAGCAATTTATAAGATAGAATATAATCTAAACGTACAAAAGGCTCTCATTTGATGTTATGAAGTATAACTATACATTTTATGAAACAGATTTTAAAACTATGAAAATTACTAGTGTAGTTGTAATTGTTGAATTTTAAGCCGTATTTTCAGTGAGCTTTACGTCAATAAATTTATTAATTTCCTAGCACTTATTTTAGTTTACCAGCAAGAAACATAGTAACACCAATTTTTCATTATTTATACAACAAATGGGAAAAGAAGACCCTACCGACGTAAATCCACTCCTAAGGCAAGCATACTAACTTAGCTCCCTCCAGCTTAACAGGAATATCTACTAGTAATTTGTAATCAAAATTGTTGGTAACTTTTTTTAATATGGCAAGTTAACGACATGCCTTAAAGCAAGCTCTTATCGTAGCCTATGTCCGCTTGCAACGATTATCACTTTTGCGATGCCTACCAAAAAAGGAATTTAAGGTGAGATAAAAGGAAGGGAATAGGAGAGATTTTTTGACATCTCACCTTGTAAATTGTTCAATGACGTCACTTGGGATGAACATGGCTCTTCATCGGTTGCACGATACTGAAACACGAAAACTTATTTATTCATAACTGGAATGATTTGTCTTGTTGCTTTAACTAGAAGTATTAGTGTGAGCGGTTGTGCATCTGCATATCAAAAAGTGGTAGTCTCGCCATTGCCACTGCGCCCTTTTTGTGGAGTCGATCCCCACACTGGTCAAAGTGTGAGTCCTCCTGTTCTGGGTATACTTTGTTATTTTGAATAATGCCTAATGCGACAAATGTATATTTAAAAGAAAAATTGGCCTCGTGTCTTAATTTTGGGTCAGGCAAAGGTTGATCAGGAAATTAACTGTAACCACGTGGACTTGACACAGATTATACACTCAACATTATCACGTTTTTACTAAAAATATTAGAGCACCATTTAGTTAAAATTTAATATATCAGATCAGAATCCTTTCATTAAACACATTTATATTAGGGGTTAAAGTATAAAATTGCTTATTTGTACTGAAAAATTGAAACTCATTATTTTCTGAGATGTACCATATTTATTTAATCGAAATATTTACCCTCATACATATATGCTGCTACTAAACATTGCTGCCATCTAAACGGAAGATTATTTATGCCTTTACGATAGAACTCCGGGGATCTAGATTCGACAAACTGTGTGAAAGCATTTTGTACTGCCTCCTGGGAAGAAAATTTTTTATCACGTAGAAAATTGTCCATATCTCGAAAAAAATGGTAGTCCGTTGGAGCAAGGTCTGGCGAGTACGGAGGATGTCGTATGGTTTCTAACTGCAGCTCCTGTAGAGTTACAACGGTTTCTCGTGCAGTGTGAGGTCTTACGTTATCAATGTTATCATGGAGCAATAATGGTGAAGATCGATTCATGATTCGGGGCTGTTTCACTGCCAGTTTCGCCATCATTGTCCGAAGTACGACACAGTAAACATCTGTTGTTATTGCTTGACCAGACCTGGGAAAGCTATAGTGAATAACACCATGAAGAGACCACCAAAGAGTTACCATTACCTTTTCATTGGTAAGCTTTGCTTTAGGGCACTGTTGCGGCGTTAGACCTAGGGTCAGCCATTGCATTTTTTGCTTACGGTTATCGTAAAGAGTCCACTTTTCGTCACATGTCACAATTCGATCCAATATTCCTTCATTTCTGTACCGATTCAAGAAGGCAACACAAGTTTCAACACGCATTTCTTTCTGCAGATCAGTCAAATCATGAGGCACTCATTTTTCATATTTTTTTATCTTATTGATAAAAACTCATTTGCATCAGCAAATGAGCCAATATTGTAGATAGGGTAACGTTAAACCATGCCGTCTAAGCTTAATAAAAAAAACAATTGAACGTCGAAAATCGAATGTTGCACATTTATTAAAAGAAGAATCTTATAGGTATCATGTGAAAAAGTTTCACTCGAAAATCTCACACCATCAAGGTTTTATGTCAATTCAAATATCTATTACTATACAACGGCAACTTCATGCCTTAACTCCTATTATAATACGTGACCCGTGCAGAAGAGGGATGGGGGCCGTAAAAATACCAAGCTTGGTCACAGGGACGCCAGGTAAGACTCAGGCTTTCATAGGAAAGTCGTTAGGAGATATCGCGCTTTTTCGAGCTTTATTCAAGTATGGCAACTAATATAAGTAAATTTTATTAAACTTTCTGCTTCCTTAAAATGGTACAAAACAATATTTATGAATTATTACGTGACAATTAGAGGCGGAGAGGGTGATTTTGGCATATACTACGAGTGGTCACCGAAAAGGGAGAGATTGGTGGGATTTAAAATGTTATATTTATATGTTTTGGTTTCAATAATAGTTTCTTTTTAATATTAATTGAGTTGGATTTATAACTCTTTTAAAGACACTTTTTCAAGCGAGACTAGTAAGCAATGGTTGTGTATAAATGTATATACCTCTCCTGGTTCCAATTTGATGCTAACTTCTACATAACTATCGGGAAGTATACTATGGGTCTCCTCAATGGGCACCTCCCAGGACTTATCATCTGTGATTGCTACTTTTTCTGGTGCTCCTGCGTCAGAGTCCTCCGGTTGTAAGCTGTAACAATGATATATAGTGTTATTGTGACTGTACGGATGACGTAATGGTTTAACTACATTTGTACCATGTATTTGTTACCGGCTCGGATACGAGCCACCAAGTGCGCGCTTACTAACATTAACGCTTAAAACTGATTGTTTATCGGCTACGAATGGATTTGTTTTTGGTAAAGGACATATCATAAGGTATTACCAAAATATAAATTTACGATAGGTTAAGAAAAAGTTGTTGCCTCGCCACTGGGTTCGATCCCCCACACGGCCAGGTCTAAAGTTTATATAATCCACAAATTGTTTTTTTATACTGTGGTAGGCTTACGTTTGACCGCGATCTCACCTGATCTTAAGTAAAGATGCAGTCGACGATGGAGCACGCTTGCCTAGAAGATACCTATTCACTGGCGACTTGAAGACACCCAATTTGTACTCATCGGAAAACACAGACTTCGGTAGCGAATTCCACTCCTTAGCGGTACGCATTATAAAAGTGGAAGCAAAGCGATTCGTGCGTAAATGTGGTATATCCACCATGTACTTGTGTCGCTGGTCTGATTGTCTGGTCGTCCGATGGTAGAATACGGCAGGAGGAATCAAATTATACAGTTCCTCTGCACACTCTCCGAAATGTATCCGATAGAAAACCGAGAGACTAGCAACCTTACGACGATGCTCCAAGCTTTAGAGTCGTATGTTGACCAGTTGGTCATCGCCGATAAGTCTCCTGGCCTTCCGCTGAATTGACTCCAAAGCCTCCAGCAAATATTTTGCAGAGCCATCCCAGAGGTGAGAACAGTACTCCATGCAGGATCGAACTTGTGCTTTATACAAATTAAGCAAATGTTCTGGTATGAAATACACCTTACTGAGGATGCCCAGTTTTTTGACGGCTAGTTGAGCTTTTGCCTCAAAATAGGAGCCAAAGTTAAGGGCTGGAGTCAATGACATACACAGAAGCTCAAGGTGATTAGTTATCGGCACGGATACATCTCGGAAAGTTGGAGCCAGCTGGAATAGGCTCTTTTTTGCGGAAAACAGACACGCCTGGGTCTTAGAGGCATTTAACTTAACCATGTTGGCATCACCCCAATGTGTCCCCAATCACCCCTGTGGGTAGTAAAATACAGGACATCGCAATACCAAAAAAAAATTTACTTATGCGATATCTAAATCATTGTATTCAACTACTTTCGAGATTAGATTATTATTACTTTTTATCGGTGTGTTCCCCGAAGTCATACGTAAAATTTTATCATATTACTCATGTTAAGACAATAGATTATGAGGAAATCGATTTGGTTACTCATTGATTAACTTTTTTTATCGTTCGGCAATACGGCTCGCGTACCTTTAGTGATATTGTTAAGAATCATGTATGCTCTGGTAAAGCTTGTTAGTATTTTCAATTAATTCTATTCATACCAATGATGAGATACAGGCTTGGCTACAAAGGATAAGCGGCACTACTAAGGTGTCTTCCACGAGCACAGCAAGAATATTTGTATAAGAATAGAAACGGCGGCGTCATACATTTAACAAAAAATACAAGTATTTGTATGTCTCTTTTGTTTCTTTGTAATTGTTCCTATTTTCTATTTCTAACACACAATTATATATTTTAACAAAATCATAATAACTGTAATTACTACAATTAGGTGGTGTGTGGGCTTGCAGGTTTTCTATTTCTAACACACAATTATATATTTTAACAAAATCATAATAACTGTAATTACTACAATTAGGTGGTGTGTGGGCTTGCAGGTATCTACTCATAGGCTCAACCTTTTGACTCCCGACTCGTAGTCACACCACATTATCACACCAGTATGACAAACGGTAATTTTTTTCTTGTTTAAACTCCTGATAGTCACACTGGTGTGATAACCTGGTGTGACCACGAGTCTGCAGCGAACCTTTTGCCTGAACCTTGCAACTAATATAAATGTAAATTCAGTAAATGTAATAAACTCACCTAACCTAACCCTTTTTGACGTTCATAAGTGTTACTTTGTGACCTAAATGAATAAATGACTTCTGACTTTGACTTTTGTTTTGATTATAAATGCGAATGTGAGTTTGTTTGTTTGTTTTTTACGCTTTCAGGCCTTAATTGCTCGACCGACCACCATGAAATATGCGCACACACCTTGACAGGATGACAGAAAAGGACATAGGGTACCTTTTATCCAGAAAAAAATCCTGTAGCCTAACCGAGCTTTTGTTTATACGAGTGAATCCACGGGTAAAATCTAATCATGATAAAAACAGTAATCGCTAAGTAATATCAATGAGGAAAGACGGCTTTCACGATTTTTTTTTTATATTTATGTGTAATCTTTAATTATCGTGCCAAATCGCTTTTTACAGCACTAAGAGTCATCTATATTATAAAGCTGAAGAGTTTGTTTGTTTGTTTGGTTGAACGCGCTAATCACAGCAACTACTGGTTCAAATTGAAAAATTATTTTAGTGTTGGATAGCCCATTTATCGAGGAAGGCTAGACCCGTACAACTTCGTCTGGTTCACATAAGTGAATTTTCCCTGTTTTTGCAACATTTTCCACTAATGCTCCACTCCTTTTGGTCGTAGCGTGTTGTAATATAGCCTTCCTCGATAAATGGGCTATCCAACACTAAAATAATTTTTAATTCCAACCAGTAGTTCCTGAGATTAGCGCGTTCAACCAACCAAACAAAAAAAAAACAAACTCTTTAGCTTTATAATATGTATTAGTAGATATCGACACCCTTGTATTGTGACACAGACGGTCCGTGGCTCACTCGACACACATATTATTATTGCTTGACTGCCTCCGTGGCGCGGCGGTAGTGAAAGCGAGTGATGCACGAAGTCTCACGTTCGCATCCTGGGTCAGGCTAACAAAAAATTATTGGGTTTTTTCTGCCAAGATATCTCAACCTGGAGTTAAGTTGTTGGCGGTGTTAGTCATCCCCGTGCCTCGGCAATCTTGTTCATACTGCTAAGCCGTTGATACTGCGCATGATCTCTCTCCAGTCTTCGGTATCTGAGGGTTATGGGCAGGCCCACGAAGCCTACTAACCCCAGGAACAACCTTATGGTGGCTGGAGAATGTCTCGAGCTTTCCGGCATCGATAAATACATCTAACCTTACCTACATTTACGCGAGTGAAGCCGCGGGCAAAATATGGTAAATGAAAAATACGGATGTGAGTTTTTTTCGTTCTTTCTGTTAAGCGTTCATGTTTCAACTACTTGACCGATCATCATGTAATTTTGCATATACGTTGTCAGGGGTACAGAAAAGGACATAGGTTACTTACATCCAGAAGTGTTCGCGCCGCTCCGTAAATAGTAATAGAAACATGACCCTTACACTATTACATTAACATCTAATTTGCTTTGTATAACTTCCACCAATCAAAACACTTACACATCACAACATATTTGTTTTAACCAATGACATAATTCCTCACAGGCCACGCGGATACGTCACAGCACACAACACACTTAACGCCTTGCATTCGAACACGCCAACTAAACAGATAAATTTTATAGAAAATACAAGTATTTTAAGGATCAACGATTTTATTTTATCTCCTTGTTTCTGCCCGAAACAAATTGGCGATCGTGACAGGACACCGAAGTCTCCAAACACAACAAGTTACCAGTGCACGCGAGTGGAAGAAGGGGTCATCGCCACGAGGACACCGTGCAGCGCCTAGATTCCTGGGCAAATACCACGGCAATCAGCTGCGCCTAGGTGCCTACAACGTGCAGCCAGACCGCCATTCACTAGCATCTCCAGGTCGTGCCAGGCGGCGCCGGATCCACGCCGCAGTCTTCATCAGCACTTCTCAAAGTCCATTTACAAGCCTGCCCTAAATCAAGTGAGCCCGTTCCTGACTATTTCCTAAGTTCACTCCTCTTTGACTTGTGTAAATTGTGATTTTCGGTTTCTTAAATGTTCTAGTCTAACCTTTATCTAGATTTTGTTACCGGATGCATTTAGGTTTTAGTGCTTAATACAAGACATTCTAAGATTTCATAACATTTCATCTTTTAATTAACGTAAACGAGGCATAAAAGTTTATACTTACCCAACTATTAATAGTGCATAATTAAGATGTGATATGCAAGTCATTCATCTTAAATTGTGACTACAGTTTGTGTCCTATAGTCAACATTAGCCAACTTTCCTACGCATATACACAATCAGTTATTCTTTTAGTTGTTTTAAAATTGTTTTGTTTATTTCACATTCATAACTAGGTATTTAGCGAGCCTTTGGTCTTCAGTAAAATTAAATTAATAACTACATATTAATAAGCTATTCCAAACGTAAACTTCACATGGAACCAAATGTATATAACTGAGTAATCAGCGTGCGCATCTTTGCATTTACAGCGAAATACATACATCGCGGACCGGCCGCACGTCATCGACGCGACGTTTGTTGTCTGCGCTTGCGTCTGCTGATAAGGCGAGCTGCAACTCCGTGCCGATCAGCTGTCGACTTGAAGTGAGGAGCGTATCGTAACTATTATTTTTATTATTTGTTCACATCTTTGTTGCTTGTTTCTCGATAATTCAGCGTTATGGCTGAGCCTAAACAATTAAAAACTAAGCGTAGCAATATAAAAGGTCGTTTAACGAAGTTTAAGAATTATTTAGACGATATTTCTGTTTTAGAAAACATTACACCGTTAGACATAAGTAAGCTTTCGTTAAAGTTATCGAGAATACAAGCCTTACTAAGTGAATTCGATGAGGTGCAAAGTCAATTGGAGATTTGTGAAGGATGTAACCAAACCGAGGAATTAAACATTCGCGACACTTTTGAACAGGAGTTTGATAGCTACATTTCTCTTGCTCAAAATTTTATAGAATCTAATTCGACCCATAAAGAACAGTTTTCATCTTGTAATGTAAATTCTAGTGTTTCTCAATGTAATCATCGTAATTGTGGTGGATTAGGTTTTAAATTACCTGTCATAAAAATCCCCACTTTTGATGGCACATATTTTAAATGGCTCGAATTTAGGGAAACTTTTATCTCCCTAGTACATGAAAACGAAAAAATAAAAAATATTCATAAGTTTCATTATCTTCTCTCGTATTTAGAGGGTGAAGCTGCCCGTGTTCTTTGCAATTTAGAAGTGTCTGAGGCTAATTACTCAGAGGCTTGGCAACTACTTTGTAAGCGTTTTGATAATAAAAGGCAGTTAATTAATAATCATCTAAAGGCATTGTTCAGCATTGAAACAGTACGAGAGACCGACAAGTCGCTTCGTTTTATAGTTGATCACGTAAATAAAAATTTACGGGCTCTTCGCACTTTAGGTTTGCCTGTCGAGCAATGGGATGTCCTTTTAATTTATATGGTGACAGCTAAATTGGATAGCAATACGTGTTATAAATGGGAGGAGGCTAGGAATACTCTACCAGATATACCTACATTAGAAAATTTTTTTGATTTCTTAAAAAATCGTGCAAATGTCTTAGAGACTGTCAGTAGGCAAAGGCAAGATAAACCTAGAATGTTAGCCACGTCATCCCAATCTAAAGCTCAAACCAAATCATTTGCCTTGACGACTGAGCGCAACTCGTCGTCGCCTAATATTCAATGTTTGTTATGTAAAGGTACACATCGCCTTTATGAATGCAACTCATTTAAAAACAAAATTTCTGAGGAAAGGATTGCTCTAGTGTTGAAACTAAATTTATGTGAAAATTGCTTAAGGCCCGGTCACAAAGTTCAAAGCTGTAGGCTGCCGGGTTCTTGCCGTTCTTGCAAGCAAAAACACAATACGTTATTGCATGTCTCAGAAGCTAACAAACCTTCTAGTGCTAGCTCAACTTTATCACAAAACTTAGCTGCTATTACTACTAGTTCTAATTCAGAGGTACTTCTGAGCACTGCTCAGGTTCAGCTAAAGAATCCTGACAACAATCAAATGATAATAGCACGAGCCTTGCTTGACAGCGGCAGTCAGTCTACATTTATTACTGAACGAGTACAAAGTATGTTAAACTTGGCTCCACGGTCTACAAATATCAACGTAATAGGGTTGTCAGACACTCCATTAGCAAAAAAGACAAAGCGTTGTGCACTTCATTTTCAATCATTAACCGACCCATTTAATGTCAGTTTGACATGCCTAGTAATTCCAAAAATATCAGATAAATTGCCCAAGGTCACACTAGATGTCAGTCAGTTTGATCTTACTAAATTTCAACTAGCGGACCCTACATTTTTTGAGTCATCTTCTGTTGATATGCTTATTGGTGCTGATTTATTTTGGGATTTGATAGGTTCCTCTCAGCACTCTTTAGGTACTAATAGGCCTATTCTTCGGAGTTCCAAATTAGGGTGGCTCATTGCTGGACCGCTGCCTACTTTACCACAATCTAATTCAAAACTATCCAATCAAATTACACACTGTAATTTTCTTTTTAACCAATCTGACTCATCTAATATCAAGGATGAACTGCAAAGATTTTGGGAGCTGGAAAATGTCCCACAAGTTCATCCTTTATCCAAAGAAGAAAAACTTTGCGAACAGCACTATCTCTCAAATACCTATAGGTTGGAAAATGGTCGATTCTGCGTTGGTCTTCCTTTGCATTCTGAGAGGGACTGCTTAGGTGACTCTTATACTTTGGCAAAGAAAAGGTTTTTGAGCCTCGAAGCACGTTTCAGAAAACAGCCAGAACTCAAAAGGTTATATGTTGATTTCATTCACGAGTACGGTAAACTCGGCCATCTATCGGAATCTCCACTTCACAAACCTGTCAATTCCTATTTTCTTCCTCACCATCCTGTTATCAGGGCTAAAAGTGAGTCAACAAAACTCCGTGTTGTTTTTGATGCTTCCGCTCCCACTACCTCTGGATTCTCAATAAACGACTTACAAATGGTAGGACCTGTCATACAGGATTCCTTATTCAATATTCTTATTCGTTTTCGTCAATATAAATATATACTCTCAGGAGACATTGAAAAAATGTACCGCCAAGTTCTTATAAGGGAGACGGATAGGGACATGCAACTCATTCTATGGCGTGACAATGAAAACGAGCCTTTACGCACTTTAAGGTTGAGCACGGTTACCTACGGTTTTGCAAGTGCTAGTTTTCTTGCTACTAGGTGTATTTGGCAACTTGGTGATGAATGTACTGACCAGAAAATAAAATCGATAATCCAAAATGATTTTTATTGTGATGATTTATTAACTGGAGCGGACGATGAAGAAACTTTGAAGTGCATTCAGCGTCAAGTGTCAGAGGAGCTCGCCAAAGGGGGTTTTTATCTCCGAAAATATAGATCAAACTTGTCCTCTCTGATTGAGTGTTGTTCTTCACCCGCAGAGGATGATCTTATTATAAGTAATGCCACTAGCATTTTAGGTATAGACTGGTCCGCAAAATTAGATATGTTGCAATTTCAAATAGACTATAAGCCAACAGATAAATTAACTAAGAGGTCTATGTTATCCTCGACTTTCAAAATTTTTGACCCACTCGGGCTCCTAGCTTTGTTTACAATAAGGCCTAAAATTCTTTTACAAAATGTATGGTCACTAAATTTAGATTGGGACGAAGAAGTACCTTTAAATATTAAAAACTCGTGGCTTAAATTTACAAAAGGTTTAAATTTACTTTCTACACTTCAATTACCAAGACGTGTTCTTATCAATGAACCCAAGTACATCGAAATGCATACCTTTTGTGACGCGTCTCAAAGTGCTTACGGTGCGTGCATTTATCTCAAGTCGATTGATGCTACCGGGAAATTGCAAGTAAGTTTATTGTGCGCCAAGGCCCGCGTTGCACCCCTTAAAACCACAACTATTCCCCGACTTGAGCTTTGTAGCGCATTGTTAGGATGTCAAGTTAGCGCGGTTGTCACTCAAGCTCTACGCTGTAAGGTAGATCGTCACGTGTATTGGTCAGACTCAAAGGTAGCTTTATGTTGGATACAATCAGCTAGCAAGACCAAGACTTTTGTTGCCAATAGAGTAGCCGCTATTACAGAGCTGTCTAACCCTGAAAGCTGGCGGTATGTGCCAACAGCAGAGAATCCAGCTGACATGTGTTCGCGTGGAGTAGATCCCCAAAATGTTAGTAAGTGTAGCCTCTGGTGGCATGGCCCTGCCTTTCTTGAACTGGATGAAGGTTTATGGCCAAGTTCAGAGTTTCAGGCTGTCGAGCTTCCCGAATTGAAAGCAATGCCTGCCTTGATAGCGGCGCCTTCACCTACGGTATCATTTATAGACATTACCAGGTTCTCAAGGCTACTCAGGGCACAGAGAGTGGTAGCTTGGGTTCTCAGATCAATTTATAATTTTAAAAATCCGCATAATAAATTTTTCGGTATATTATCAGTAGATGAGCTTCAAAAGGCTTTAAATCAACTCATTAGAATTGCTCAGTTGGAATCATTTCCAATAGAAATAGAATGCTTAAAGGATAAGAAACCATTGCCTAGTAAATCTAATTTAATACAATTTAATACATTTATTGACAAGGAAGGGTTAATTCGTGTTGGGGGTAGAATCGATGCTTCAAATCATCCTTATGATAAACGGCACCCCATCTTATTAAGAAGCAAGCATCACTTAACCAAATTATTGTTTGAGCATGAACACTTACGTTTGTTACACGCTGCGCCCCAATTATTGTACACCAGTATTCGTGATCAGTATTGGCCTATAGGAGGCCGCAAGCTTGCACGAGACGTCTATCGGCACTGCTTCAAATGCCGTCGATTGGCAGGCAATGGCATGGTTAATATTATGGGTCAATTGCCCCCCGACCGCGTCGAAGAGGATTACCCTTTTATTACTTGTGCTACTGATTTTGCTGGTCCATTTTTTATCACGGACCGAAAAGGCCGTGGATGCAAAATAACCAAATGTTATTTGTGCATCTTTATTTGTTTTAGATTTAAGTGTATGCATCTGGAAGCCGTAAGTGAGTTGAGCAAAGACGCATTCATTTTAACCCTTAATCGCTTTATTGCACGCAGAGGTAGACCTAAAGTCATATACTGCGATAACGGTAAAAACTATGTGGCTGCAGCTAGGGAGATAAAGGATTTTTTTAAAAATAATATCGACTCCATTTGTGACTTTGCAGCTCAACGTAGTATTAAATTTAAATTTTCTCCCGCGTATGCTCCTCATTTCAACGGCCTAGCTGAGGCAGGTGTCAAATCAGCCAAATTTCACATCCGACGAATATTAGGAATGACTCATTTAACGTTTGAGGAACTGTCTTCCCTTTTTACACAAGTTGAAGCTATCCTCAATAGCCGACCCTTATGTCCCCTGAGTCCTTCATCTAACGACCTACAACCGCTCACACCGGGTCACTTCTTGATTTTCAGACCCCTTACATCTCTGCCTACTGCGAACTACAGCACTGACAGCACTCCGCTTCGCAACAGATTCCAGCGCATTGAGCAAATTCGCCAACATTTTTGGAAACGATGGTCAAGCGAATATATATCCGAATTGCAACATCGCACCAAATGGCGATTGAAAGGTCAAGATTTAAACCTAGACGACTTGGTGCTTATCAAGGATGAGTCTCCACCATTATGTTGGCGCTTGGGACGAGTCACCGGAATATTCCCTGGGCCAGGTGGAATCCCGCGCGTCGCGGACATAAAAACCGCCAACGGAACCATTCGCCGGGCTCTCAATCGCTTATGTTTGCTGCCTCTCGACAACTAAACTTGAAAGCTTTGTGGTAGCTTTCAAGAGCCGGGAAGATGTTCGCGCCGCTCCGTAAATAGTAATAGAAACATGACCCTTACACTATTACATTAACATCTAATTTGCTTTGTATAACTTCCACCAATCAAAACACTTACACATCACAACATATTTGTTTTAACCAATGACATAATTCCTCACAGGCCACGCGGATACGTCACAGCACACAACACACTTAACGCCTTGCATTCGAACACGCCAACTAAACAGATAAATTTTATAGAAAATACAAGTATTTTAAGGATCAACGATTTTATTTTATCTCCTTGTTTCTGCCCGAAACACTGTTACCAAGGGACAGAAATTTATTGACAAAATCTACATGAACGCAAGCAAAGCCGCGAGCTAAATCTAGTTATATTTCAAATGGGAATGTAGGTTTGTTTGCTAAGCTTTCACTCCTTTACTACTCCACCGATCATCAGAGAATCTCTCATAGACCTTGTCAGGGGTATAAAAAAGAACATAGTGTAGTGTTCAATTAGAAAAAAGTACTGTTCACGAAATATCTAGTGCTGAATTTTAAGGAAGGCTTAGTGAATATTTTAGATGGTAGACTTAATAACCCCAATATATTAGACTGACTGAGGCTGCTCGTTCCAAATATCAGGCTGCGGCAGGTTCTGAGGGCGCGGATATTCGATGTCCCGGTGGCTCGCACTGACATTGGCAAGTTTGCTCCGGTTACAAGAGCCATAAGTTTAATAAATAGTCTAACAAAGACTTGACATTTTTAATAATAATAATATAATAATAATAAGATTTATTTCTCTTCTACAAAGGCATCTTATATCTAACAAATATACATATTACAGAATATAAGCTGATCCTTTGTGGGAGACTGGTATCTGCACTAGGAAACCCTGTCACGCAGATTAACAGGCCCTCTCTTAAAATAGTTATGTATAACAATGACATAAGCTAGGTAACATAAAACCTTTGCTGAGAGAACTATAAAAGGTTGTCTAAAATTAACTAAAATAAACAATTAAGTATATATTTTAACTAACTTTTAACTGTACGTTGGCGGAATTCGTGAGAGTGACCTTCGAATTACTAGAAAAGTAAGGTTAATTAATTACACTATCGCATTGGGTGTAAATCTGTTATGATAGTGTAAGATTGTATATCTTCTCCCTAGCCTTTATTACTCCCATGTCACTTGGGCTCGGCGTTTCTGGTCTAACCGGATTTGACTGGATATCAGTTTCTACACGGAGCGGCTGCCACCTGACCTCCGCAACCCGAAGGCTAACGATATTCTAAGGCTAGACCAGTGTCAGGATATTGTAGGGCACTGACTTCCCAATAACGACTGTTATAGATGTTCATGGCAGCCGGGACCGACGTCCGACCGAAGTCACGGAGATGTGATGTGACGGTGTAAGATTGTATATAAATAAATAAATAAATTATGATTTAATTTAAACTGATGATGAAAAACAACGTGAATGATTAAGTAGAAATCTTTTCTATGAATTTCTTCCATTTCTTTTTGTACATTTATAACGGAGTAGATGTGACCGCGGATTCACTCTTATAAATGTACATAGGTTAGTAACAGTACTTTTTTCTGGACCAAGGATATTCTATGTCCTTTTATATTCCCCTGACAACGTGTATGCGAAATTTCAAGATGATCGATTAAGTAGTTAAGGAGTGAAAGCGTAACAAACAAAATACTCACTCATAAGGCGCCGAACACATCGACCCGCGGTCTGCGTTCTACGGTCGAGTTCCGCGTTCAGCGTTCACAATTGCCCACACAGCGAGCTAAGACCGCCGCGGTCTGACTGATTTTATGTGTGTACGATTCTAAGACACCGCATACATCACAGTGAACGCGGAACGCAGAACTCGGCACTGTGACCGCTGACCGCCCGCAGTGCGGCCGGCGCCTTAAAGGAAGAAAGTAATAGGAATGGCGAGCGACATAGCAAATGCTGTGGGTTTTCGCAATAAAATACTTTGACTTGAATGTCACTAAGATTCTAAAAAGCAGATTAGTTCAAAGACGGTCAAAAGCGTGTCGTGTGTTGTGATCAGTTACCTTAATTAAGTTAGTTAGCTTGTTTAAGTGGTCGTCTCGCCACTGCCTTTGCGCCGAGTGTTCTGGGTTCAAATCCTTACGAAACAAAACTTTGTGTGAATCACAAATGGTTGCTCCCAGTCTAAGTCTTCACTGTGTCCGTTGTTTAAATGTTTGTAAAGTCCCCCGCGACACAGGAATAGTTGTAACTCGACCACGGATATTTACCTGCCGTAACGAAAACTCCCTGAGCAGCGACGCTAAACTGGTAAGTTATCATTTTATCGACCGGACCCAAACATAAACACAAGTTTATCTTATCTAATCTAACCCGAAATCATACGTACAATGAATAAGAATTTTGGTTAGTATACTCCGTGAACAGAAACGGGTGACATCTTATATAATTTAAATTAAAAGACAATAATATAATAAGTAAAAATGTGTTGTTTAGCAGAATTCATAGTGAAATATGTGCTAATAATTGGCAATATTATATTTTCCGTAAGTATACTTCAATATTTAATTATCGCGCCATAAGCTATAGTCCATCACGCTGGCCCAGTGCCGCAAACTTCACATATCTTTGAGATCATTTTGGGGAACTCTCAGACAAGCTGGTTTCCTCACGATGTTTTCCTTCACCGTTAAAGCGAGCGATACTTAACTATTTAATACGCACATAACTACGAAAAGTCAGAGATGCGCCGCCTTGGGAACGAACTCGAGACCTCTGCTATCGCTGCCACCAACTAAATATGGATTTGAAACACAGTTGACTATACTTTTAGGATGTAGACGTGCGTCTATCACTCACTACATGTTACAAAACAAAGTCCCCCGCCGCGTCTATCTTTCTATTTGCGTTAAACTAGAACCTACTGAACTGATTTTCATGCGGATTTCAGCAATAGACATAGTGTTTCATGAGAAAGTTTTAGGTGTATAATTTGTTAAGGTTTTGTACTACCCATGCGAAGCCAGGGTGGAAAGGGCGTACAGGTATAAATACCTATCCCTACGTTTCAACCGCCTTGCATCAGTCGTGGTTACGAGATTCGTAATGGTTTCAGGTTTGATACTAAAGAAAGAAAATAATTCTACTTTATCCATTATACCATATGATATATTAAGTTACTAGCGACCCGCCTCGGCTTCGACGGCTAGTACAAAACCTTAAGAAATTATACATCTAAACCTTCCTCATGAATCACTCTGTCTATTGGTGAAAACCGCATGAAAATCCGTTGAGTACTTTTTGAGTTTATCGCTAACAAAATACAGACGCGGCGGGGGACTTCGTTTCAAAATATGTAGTGATATTGACGAGCCAATCGACTTTGATTATATTGTATCTAATCTTATCTAAACCTAGTTAGTTAGTTTCCTTTTGTAGAAATTCGATAACTTATGGTTGGAGAAATAGAGGCCCCGTGGCACAATCACCTATGTTTGCAGCCGATTGGCTAGCGTGAAAGCGTAACAACGCTTTCACGTCTCAACTACTCGACCGTCACGACCTCATCAAGAAATTTCACATATACGTTGTCAGGGGTATACAAAAGGACATGGATACCTTTCAACTTTCAACCAAAAAAATATTGTTTTCGAGCAAAAGCTAGTAAATAAATAAATAAATTTCTAACAACTATTTTGATTTCACGGATGGCGTAGTGGTTCAAGTGGTCGCTTTGCCACTGCCACCGCGTCAAGTGTTGTGGGTTCGAGCCCACACGGGACAAAAAAAATTGTGGTCCACAAATTGTTGTGCCGCGTTTTCTTTGTGTCCCTTGTCTAAATATTTGCAAAGTCCAAGAACGCTTCTGTGCTCTTAAAAACAGCAAAGTCACATAACAGTTTACCTTTTTTGTTTTACATGGAAATACAACTTTCGCACTAGGATTAATTTCAATATCGCGGTGGACTTTACAAACATACAACGGACGCAAAGCACACCCTGGCCCGGAACAACTATTTGTGGAACACGCAATTTTTTGTCATGTTTGTAAATCAACCCTACAACACTAAATGCTTGCCGTGACGATCACTTAGGTCCAATTTCTATCCTCTGTCGTGCCGGGGCGTCGCCCAGAAGTCGTCGCAGACCTTTTCTTGTCTGCATTGAAACTGCTGGGTGGGTCGCTGATGTAGTTCTAGTTACAGCGACCCACCCACCTTAGAAAGCAGCGAGGTGGCAAACCATGCTGGTTTTAGTCGGTAGGCATAACCCCCCTCGCCTTCCCTTGTGGCGTGAAGGTACGCATCAGGAGCATTTCTCCAAGTATAAAAAAGGTCCAATTTCTATATCAAGAAACGAATCGTTTTAGTTACGGGCAGTTAAATTTCGACACATCTTTCATAGAATATGTGTGAAAAATTAACTGTCCGTGGGTAAAACGACTCGTTTCTTGGATAAGAGAACCGGGCCTATATCGTTCATTGAGCTGAGTTCCGTGGCTTACTGACGAATGTCTCGATATGAGAGGCAGGGTGGGCGAAATGTAAGATAAACGCTTGCTGAGTCAAATCGCCTTTAAGGTGGTTCAGGCGTTCTTATCAGTGGTTCAAGTTGTGCCCGGGTGCCTGGTACGAGTTGTTTTAACGATAATGCTATCGAAATTATTATAAAGGTTTAGTATGGCAGAAATGAAAACACCAAACGTACACAACGTAATGCACGCCGACCAGTATGGCCGTCGCCTTTATATGCCGATAACTGTGTAATCAATATAACAACATATAACAATACATCATTGGCATTCACACATAAAAATAACCTAAGCACGCCTATATTCTTAACAATAATTTTGTGTGAATTATAAGTACGTATAATAATTATTAATAATATTCTAAATTATTAATATTCTAAGATTAGTAATAAAATAATCATATAGTGCGATGACGCAGCGGAAATTAAAGTGCTAGTGCGAATGCGCAGGAGGCGGTAACAAAACGTTTACCGTATTTGGCTTTCTGATTGGTTAAGAGCTTGGAGCGGGCCAATTGGAGCGCCGAACGTCATAAACGTATCGATCGTGTTAATTTAAAACAAACTTGGCATTTGCCACTCTGGTGTCCTAAACCTTAACTGGTGTTAAAACCAACTTTTTATTTATCAGCTTGCTGGTTTGGCGATAGCGGGCTTGGGAATAGCAGCACACATCCAATTGAATAAAATCACGGATATAGTGCCAGTCAACCTAGCGCCTGTGTCAATAAGTATAATTGTACTGGGAATCATCGTCTTCTTAATAGCTTACCTGGCATGCTGCGGTGCTATGAAAGAAAATATGTGTATGCTTGTTACCGTAAGTATCTCGTTGTTCTATACTAATATTATAAAGAGGAAACATTTGATTTTTTGTTTGTAGGGATTTTAAACAAAAACCACATAAGCGATAATATTGTCTTCTGTTTACGCGAATGTTATTCATTGAAATTAAACTACTATATACGGATTTTATCGCGTTATTTATTTGACACTTTATTAAAAAATTTTGAAACTGTTACACTACTACTAGATACTATTAAACTTTACTAATTTTTTAAGCTAATTAAATTATTAATACTATTAAAGCTATTTATATTTAGCACATAAGCGATGTCAAAAATAAAATTCTTCCACCATTAGAAAGCTATATAATGACCGAGTAACATTTGCTATATTTTATTTGTAAAAGTACTGTTACTAAAATAACCTGCTATGACGCGAGCGAAGCCGCGGGTAAAAGCCAGTAAGTAATAATTTTATGTAATAGTCATTTAAATAACAAAATAAATATTGGTACTTGTATAGAACGGCTTTGCATTTGTTTGAATGTAATATTTATGTATACGAAATAAGTCGTTATCGAGATAATTTACAATGAAATTTACAAAGAGCTTGGTTTTGACGCCGTTTTTTAAATATTTTAATCAATTCATTAATATTACAAATTATTTTGAATGACCTTTAGTATTGAAATTAAACTACTATATACGGATTATATCGCGTTGTTTATTTGACAGTTTATTACATAATTTAGAAACGAATAACTTAACTTTGCTAATTTTTAAGCTAATTAAATTATTAAAGTATAAACTTAAATATAAATAGTTTTGAATAGTTGCCTTTTCTTCTTCTCCCTAGCCTTTATTATTTCCAAGTCACTTGAGGTCGGCTTTTCTAGTCTAACCGGATTTCACTGGATATCAGTTTTTACACGGAGCGGCTGCCACCTGACCTCCGCAACCCGAAGGCTAACGATACCCTACGGCTAGACCAGTGTCAGGATATTTTTTTTATGCACCCTTTATCACAGGGTGTTCTTGCTCCTCTGTCGGAGACAGGGCCTACTGTTTACGAAAGTGAGGCAGTTATCCCATCAAAAGGGCAGCTGTTCCTCCAAATCTTTATTTTATTCATACACATGTATGAATAAAATGCCCTGAAGCCCTTTCAGGAATGAGAGCGTGAATAGGTTTTAGTAATATAATAATAGCCCTTATTATTATATTACTAAAACCTATTCACGCTCTCATTCCAGTCTTCTAGTACCATTCTAGTTCTCGCTTTTATGCCTCGTACTTTCATTCTATTCCGTTCATACTTGGGGGATAATAAGGGTTTAGGTATATACATTTTTAAATTATTATTTAAATTTCTTACATGCTATTTTCCTTATCCTACCTTATTACTACTTTTCTTTATTTGTACACATTCTCTTATGCTACAACTTATTTACTATTTCTTATATCTAGAGTTCTGGTGTTAGCAAATACCTAACTTAGATACTATACTACACCTTATTTCTAATATTTGCAATTCTTACTATTCTGTGTGCATATTTAATAAATTGTTTACCATGATCCTTAATTAAGATGGGTAAGTTGACTGTTGCTATTTTGACCCCAGTCTCCAATTCCAATTCCAGCCTATCCTTATCGTGTATAGGGCAGTCTATCAACAGGAGTGTCAGGATATTAGAGGGTACTGACTTTCCCAATAACGACTGCCATAGACGTTCACGGCAGCCGGGACCGACGGTTTAACGTGCTCTCCGAGGCACGGAGCAGGCGATAATTGTCAATCAATACGCACATAATTTTGAGAAGTCATATAACTTCCGCAAGTCAGAGGTGCGCGACGTGCGTTCGAACCCGAGACCCTCTGCATTGCAGTCTGTTGGTCTTCCTACTGAGCTAACGCTAGTTGCTAGCTAGTTGCCTTTTCTAAGAGGACCGAAAAAGTATATTCTTTCTATTTTTTGCTCTAGTACTCAATATTTATGGCGATTTTGGCTGGCATCAAGATTTACTTAGCGGTGGTGATCTTTGGCTTTTTGGATGCTGCACACAACACAGTAGTGGGATGGATTGAGACGTCGTTCAATAATCCGAATACTAGTACCGCGTTCCATGCCATGGAAGTGCTTGTAAGTATTTATCTTTTAATATTAGAATAGGCTATTTGACTGTTTAACCATCTCATATTAATCAGTGGTGTCTACGGACTTTACAAAATGATTATTTTAATGATGATTTTAATGATGTATTTATCATACAGATATCATTACAAAACGCACTGTACTCAAACAGTCAAAACGCTTGCTCTGGCAATATGGCGTTGAGTACCTAGTCTAGTGCCGAATCATAACTCTCGGTAAATTCGAGTCAGCTTCTGTCATGTGAGTGAGTGACATGAGCGAGGCCGATTGAATTCGAGACGATATTTGTTTGAATCGAATACTCATTTTTACCATAGTAACTCGATTAATATTGGAATCGAGTTTCATCACTATTCTGCCAAAGTCGTTGCCCTAATTGAATAGGATAGAAATAGGATGATGAGACCACAAGAATCCGACGGACATCGGCCGACTAAGCACACCATGCAACCATTGACGTCAACATGACATTTCTGTCCATTGGAAAGTAAGACCATCTGCAGAACACTCTGTGGCGACTCCGCACAGACGAAGCAGTTCCAACTACATCCAACAGATGGCGCTGTACACAATAAGCTCTTGAAAACCACGACCACCATACAATCCTGCATCGCACAAGTGAAAGTTACACAGCGACTATGTATATATACAAGTTCCCGATATCAGTAGTTTGGCTGCTGCACGACAGGCACGATCACCCAGCCTGGTCAACGGATCCTTCCTTTGTGTTGGAGGAACATCAGACCACGTTCCTCCACAGGCTCAAATCTCAATGCATACCATGCAGTCTCGTGCATGCAGCTAAATGTAGACTTGAACCAAAATCGCTCTACGTGTCTGTATCGACCCTTCGAGGTTAATAATAATAATATTCTATCAACACCATCTAGCCCAAACTAAGCAGAGCTTGTACTATGGGTACTAGACAATGGATAAACATACATATATATATATATATATACTTTTTTTTTGTAAATACATACATATTATACATAGAAACACCCAGACCAAGACAACATCCATGTTCATGCACACAAATGTTTGACTTGTGCGGGAATCGAACCCGCGACCTCAGGCGTGGCAGTCGGTTACACTGACCACTACGCCATCGAGGCCGACTAAAGGATGAAATGTTGTAATAGACATTTTAGCGAAATTTTGATATTGATGTCCTCCATCATCAAGCAGTCTGAAACATTGTTCGCCATTTTATCTATTCCAGTTCCGTTGCTGCGGAACTGTCGGTCCAAACTCCTACGGGAACGTGATCCCAATAACCTGCTGCGACAACCCTGTCAACGACCAATGTCTAGCGATAGATTCTTTCGCTGGATGCAACGACACTGTATCTAACTGGTTCGAGACCTTCGGCGGAGCCATAGGTGCAGTGCTGATAATCATTATTACTATTGAGGTAAGGAACTGGTAAAGGAAGGTACCCATACGGCTAGACCAATTTTTTTCAATTTTTACCTCATTAGCCACTCGTGGTATATGCCAAGACCCCTCCCCTACTCCTCTAGTTTTCGCGTAGTAATTCATCATAAATGTGCCTTTAAATAATTTTTGCAACGACAAATTTAAAAAATAGCAATATATATTCACTTGTTTTATATTTGTCTTACAGCGCTTGCCGCGGGGCGCCAAGACTGCACTTTAAAGACACCCAAAATTAATTTGTCTTTTTTTGCATTGCCTACATTGACAAGAAATCCTTGTTACATTGAATAAACTCACTGTACAGTCGATCATACAACGATTTACTTGTATCGTCATGAACTATCGTTGGTTTGTTTGACAACTGCATTGCACTGTCAAACTATCAGTTTTCAATCAGCTGACGTCCCATGTTGCCACCTGTTTTGAAAGCGCTAAACGCTGCGCGTCATAATTGAATATAGCTCGAAAAAGCGCGACATTTCCTTAGATCATATTGACTACGTGACGAAAACTTAAACTCCTGTAACCAAGCATGGTAATTTAAAAACCCCGCCCTCCCCTAATCACGTAGTATGGGTGAACGTACCCATACTTTGGTATTTAAGCTCTAAGTAAAACAACAAAAAAGTAAATCCGCTAAATGTATTATAATAATGTCCTCCAGACCGAGTTTCGGTCACGGCGGCCAATCTTAACGGAGACTGGCCATCTGCGCAGGAGATATTATAGTGCACAAGCACAAGTGCTCTCCGTGTTACCTAACTTTCATAATCTGATGGGAAGGTAATCCGTCACGACCGGCGAGAGCTACACCGACAACTTCCTAACTCCGGGCTGTTATTAAAATTTATTTCTTTTCTTTTCTTTCTTTCTGGCAGAAGAACCCAATAATTTTTTGTTAGCCCAACCCGGTATTCGAACGCGAGACCACATGCACAGCAGTCGCATTTACTACCGCTGCGCTACGGAGGCAATATTATATGATGGTACGGAGCCTACTTGCAAATGGTAGTTTTTTTAATATTCATATATTTTTTATTTGCAGTTGGTATGCATGATCTTCGGGTTCCACATGACAAACACCATAAGAAACAACAGACGTAAAACAGCTTAATTAAATAATTATATAAATGATAATTATTATAATTACCGAAATCGGATTTTAAATGGAAATATATTTTATATGCAAAAAATAAATATTTTCGACCTTGGTACGCTAAATGTTTTAATGAAAATGCCAATGTGAGTTTGTTTGTTAGGTTTTCACGCCTTACCTAACTACTCGACCGGTCATCATGAAATTTCATATACACATAAGTACTGTTACTAATCGAACCTAACCTATATTTACGCGAGCGAAGCCGCGCAGAAAATCTAGCTAAACATAATTAAACAAGTGAGAACTGGCAATGAATTGCCGTAAATCTTAGAGTTCGAAACAATGGTTCAAGTAATATGCAAAGGTCACATGATACCACGTGACCTTTAAGACAGAGGTCAAAGGTCATAGTAATTTCGGGGTATATCGACTATGCTGAGTCGAATGGCGTTGAGCGCGAGTCTCTAGCTCTTACGATTCTTGAGTTGAAAGTTGTATAACAGACAGCCGGACGGACAAAGCTGTTGTATAAGAGTTTTTTCGAACTTGAAAAACCTATTGTGACTGGCCACTAGTGCTCTGCTGCAACTCAACAGGTTAAATAAAAATTACCGTGTTTGAATTATAGGGAGGAAAGGAAACCGCCATGCATTCTTTTTTGTTTGTAGGGGGTAAGTAATCGTAGCCATTGTCTTAACAGAGTTTCTTGGCATACTGCTGTGGGGGACACAGATACAACCTTGACTGTATGGATGGCGTAGTAATTTAAGTGGTCGCCTTGCCTGCTGCCACTGCGACGAGTGTTGTGGGTTTGAATCCCACACAGAACAAAAGTTTGACTGTTCCACAAATGGTTGTTCCGAGTCTGAATGTTCTTTGTATCTGTCGTCTGAATGTTTGTAAAGTTTCCCACAACACAGCAGCTATTCTTTGTGGGGGAGGTGATCTTATTATAAAAACTAAAATATATTCTTATTTCTGGGATACAGTTGTGACTTAATTTAATTCCGTGCCTTCAAGAACAAATAGAGCCATTGGTCCTAGGTGGTACAAAATGTACAACATGTAAAATTAGCAGCCACTAATATCTGTATGGCTAGTGAAGCTAGGTACGCCAAATAAAAAGATTATAAGCTCTAACAGCAACTAAACAACTGTAGAGAAGAAGCCACAAGGACTCTTGAATCTGTTTCTGCTATAACCATATGGTACCCATTCGCATACTGTGCAGATTGGTTTAACAAGTAGAAATCTCGCATAAGCCCATGCCTACTTCAAATATATAAAACAATATCAAAAAATCTCTTTTTTTAGGATAATCACTTAAACTTCTTTGGCAGTCGGACAATTGCTTAAGTTATGTTCAGAATTTTAGCAAATGACAGGTTAAAAAAGCTTAACTGTCTGCCTCGATGGCATAGTGGTTAGTGTAACCGACTGCCACGCCTGAGGTCGCGGGTTCGATTCCCCCACAAGTCCCATTTGCTACGATCCTGACACACTTCTCTGGCTTCATTCACTTTCATCACATTCGTCATACACGCCCGTCGATTCAAGGTGCTCTTAACCTGGCCTTTGTCCAGAACGCCTCCGATCTGATCAAGAAACGTTCGCCTAGGTCTTCCTCTTAAAGGTTTGTGTGCATGAACATGGATGTTTGTCTTGGTCTGGGTGATTCTATGTATTACAAAAAAAAATTATATGTATATGTTTACCCATTGTCTAGAACCCATAGTACAAGCTCTGCTTAGTTTGGGCTAGATGGTGTTGTGTGAATGTGATAGAATATTATTATTATTAATAATTAAGACCTAATGCATGTACACTTAATTTGCCAATAAATGATTTAAATTTGACTTAAAAGTGTGTGTGAAATAAATCAGTTATGAATTATTATATTATTGTTTACATTTAAAATGTTTACCCTACTAAAAGGAGAGTTACGATATCATTGTAATATGTATACTTGAAAATATAACTTAGCTCATATAAATATATATTGCACTATCAGTATCATGTGTTAAATATATAGTTATAAACAAACATTCTATAATTGCGAAGTTGTGTTTGAATAATTATTGTGAAAATTGTGTCAGATTTAGAAATATATTAACAACTTATTTAGTAGTGTGTAATTTTGTAGGGGCACTATTTAAGCATTGAGTTTTTGTATATACAGGCGCAAACACGCTGTGGCGCTGCGCGGCATCCGAAAACTACATAGTTAGGTTGTAGCTTAATATTTAAGTATTATTTGTAACTGGTCCTAATACCCTGTCAATAATATCTATATTTACAATGAAACCTTCATTTGATTATCCATAACACATACATATTATATCAATGAAAACTTTATTTGATTATCCATAACACATACATATATATCATAACATATTACACCTCTACAGATTATTTGACATACAACGCGAACGTAGCCGGCGGAATCCGTAGTAGCAAATAAAAAACTCGTAAATCAGAGAGTTACGACAGTCCGTCGGTTAAAAGATAAAATAAAGTATGTAAAGTAGAGTTCCATAAACCAATTTTCGCTGAAAATTACCAGGGCAATAAACTAGCGGAGTTTATTATATGATATTTTTTATATTTACGCGAACGTGAATTGACCGGCGAAAATTGCAAACTATCGATTCGATTATACTTTTATCAACAATATGTAGATGTTTAGATTAACGTAACAATGAAGAGGAGCTATATTTACCTGTTTTCTGGAACTAGGACATCTAGTTCCATTTTTATGTTTACGAATTCGGGTCCATTTCGATCATCCGGCTGATCGAATTGAGATCCATTTTCAGCTTCCTCCGGCGGATCTACCGGCTCCTTTTTCACTTTTACACACTCAGTAGCCATCTCGGTTATTATATATTTAATTACGCAAATACATATACATTATAAATGTAAGTAAATTAGGTATTTATGCGAAATTACGAACATTCACCGCACGCACCCATTATTTCCGTCATTTTTCGTACTTTGACAGATGTACTGAATGTTGCCAGAGCCAAATGATAACTGGGGTACATTATTTTAGCTGGTATAATTTTATTTATTTCAAAAGCAAATTGACGAGTTTCGTACCGTCTCTGTGCTACAATGTCGTTAACAATAAAACAGACACCTAAGTATAAAATACTTTTTACGTTATTATTAAAATATACCTTTCGATTTTAAGATATCTTTTAAAATATTTGATTTGTACGTAACGTCACCGTGTAATTTTGAAATTAAAGATACGTAGGGTATCGCCACGACTGAGACGGTCCACGCCACCACGCGGATACGTTCAGCACGACAGGGTGAGCGATTGGCATCAGTTATAATTGTATGACGCAACGCAACATGCCTATTCATTTCACAACATCAACATTCATGTTCTCAGACAATAATATAATATTCTCTCATAAATCGAACTTTGTTTTAATAGACACTAGCAATGCGCAATTGACACCATCGTTGAATTTGAAAATTGTACCGCACGGCTTTGCACTCGTAAAGCGATTTATAATTCGAATAACGATTGCATGTTCGAATCACGATTAGGTGAGACATACATCGATTCATGTTTCTCGAAGAGATAAGGAGAAACTAAAAGGTTTCTATTTAATAGGGTACTGGCTTATCTCATATGCATTTATTCTTAATATATTCTCACACATTTGGAATAGTACCCTGGTAACCTGGCTTTTCTGCAGAATGTCGTCGATGTGGTCTGAGAACGTTCGCCAGCAACAGTTTACATTTTATTATACCCCATAGTTATTTATTATCGTAACAATATTAGTCAGTCATTCAAATCAGCACTCGAGTAGTCATCAATAATATAGATGGACTGCCACGCAGAAGTCTCGAGTTCGAACCCAAGGCGAGCTTCTCTGAGTTTTCGAAGTTATGTGCTTATTAAATAGGTACTTATCGCTTGCTTTAACGGTGAAGGAAAACGTCATGAGGAAACCTGCAAGTCCGACTGTAATCCATAATGTTTTCGGGGATATGTGATCTGCTTATCCGCACTGGGCCAGCGTGATGGCCTATGGCCTAATCGTTCTTACTGAGAAGCCCGTGCACATCAGTGGGACACAGTTTAATACAGGACTGATAATATTATTATACTACTAACCAATGCAACCCTCAAAAATAAGAAGATAAACAAAGCTAGACTTTATCACAATAACATTTACGTTTAAGGTAACGTACCCATAGCCGTTTAAGGTGAGGAGTCGACTAAAGTTTTCCTCACGTAATCAATATCCTTTAAGGAAATCTCGCGCTTTTTCGACCTATATTTAAATATGGCGACAAATATGAGCCAAAATTATGTTTTTTTACTTTCTGTTTGCATAAAATACCTTGACACCAGATTTATGAATTACTACACGAATTCTCGAATGCTAGAGGGGTCTTGGAATATACTACACGTAGTCGCCGAAGATGGAGAGAGGAGGAATAATTTGTCAAAAAATGTTTACGCTCCCTGAAGGTTTTTAAAGGATTTATTGAATTTATCTTAAATTCTGCATTTTCAATAGTTAAGTGTCTTGGAGTAAGACTCGTGCTACCAATCACTTACTTGGTGAGAAATCAAAAGTGGATGATACTTGCTTTAAAAACTCCTTCGTGGTGGGCCCTGAGACACAATATAATAAAATTCTATATCTAACATTATACACGAAATAAAAGAAACAAAGTTTTATAATTTCATTTATTACATTTAATTTAATATATATTCGCAAAAGCGATGTACAATGCACATGGACTTATTATTAACTGTGGTTTTCATTTATTCATTTACCTACTTAACTTTATATGACCCGCCCCGGCTTCGCACGGGTAGTACAAAATCTTTACAATTATACTTTACCTTCCTCATGAATCACTGTGTTTTCTGTTCAGTCGTTTTTGAGTTTATCGCGAACAGACAGACAGACGCGGCTGGGGACTTTGTTTTATAATATGTAGTGATAGTGATACGCCATATCAATACTAATATGAGCCGAAGAGATTGTTTACACGCACTTATCTCTGAAACTACAGTCAGAATGTTATTTCATAGCCTATTTATTTAGCAAGGTTATAGACAGCCATAACATAAAATGTGAGAACGAGACAAAGCTATGCACTTTGTAACGCGCTATCTCTTTTTCGAGCAAGCAATAATAATGTTTTAATAGATGGTAGTAAGGTGCCTGATAATCGCATGCGGGGACTCTTGATCGCCACGGGACTAATAAGGCTTAAGTATATAATTAAATGAAAACCACAATTTTAATATATATTCGTTAGACAGCTCAATATTTATAATAAGCTGCAATATCTAAACGTAATAATATTATATTTAATAATAAATAAAGGCATCGAGGAGATAGCTCGCAACACTTTCATTGTTCCATATTCAACATTTTTTAAATTTGTAACTGCCCAAAGTAGAATTTCCATTCGAACTAAAAAGAAATTCGTTTATTTGAAACTTGTACTATCTCGCATATAAATAAAAGATAATATCTACAAATATGTATTGTATAATTAATTAATTTATCAAAAGTTTTAACGGTAAAGGAAAACATCGTGAGGAAACCTGCACTGCACGTCTGAGAGTTCTCCATAATGTTTTCGAAGATATGTGAAGACTGCCAACCCGCACTGGGCCAGCGTGGTGAACTATGGCCTAACCCTTCTCACACTGAGAAGACGCTCATGCCCAGCAGTGGGACAGTTTTTATACAGAGCTGATATCATTATGAGTTACAAATATACGAATTTACTTTTTGGTTTGTATAGTAATAACCATTCTTAAAATTGCAAGCAATATCGATTGAATATAATTAGTTTTTTTTTAATACACACAAATAAGTTAAATGCTTATGTTCAGCGTTGGTTCACTTTGATAGTAAGTTACAATTTGAGTAAAAATGCCAGCCAACTCCATTAACATTATTGTACTTTTACGTTTAAACAATATTATTATAAAATATTTTACATTATATACAATTCATCGGCAGTATTTTTACATAACAGATACATTTGCCAGCGATAGTTGATAATAATGAATATTCATCGCCATTTTATCATATGTCAATATTAAAATATCGTTAAACATAGCATTGCCAACTTTTAAAATTGATCTCACTCTGTATTTATTACAAAAATGCTATTACACTGTGTCAGAGTTCCTAACTGATGAAAAGCAACTTATGTTAAATATGATAAATGTAAGACATATTGTTTATTGCATGGCAATTTTGTAACAGAGCCTATTCGTGTTTAAGATTCTTTTAAATTGTTTTTCTTTTAAAAAAGACAACGCCCGCTCTATGATTAATTCTTGTGTCGCGGGGGACTTTACAAACATTCAAACAACGGGCACAAAGAACACCCAGACTTGGTACAACCATTTATGGATCACACAAATTTTTGTCCTGTGTGGGATTCGAACCCACAACACACGGCGTAGTGGCAGCGGCGAGGCAGCCACTTAAACCACTACGCCATCCGCGCAGTCAATGTTTTGTAAATGATAGTCTTATTATAAGTAAGAAAGTAAGAGCTTCATTTATAAACCAATCTCAAATATTTAAGAACTAGCTAAGTAATCATTAGGCTTAAAATTATTCAACTTTAGTTTACTTAGTATTAGTTGAATAACAGTTAAGTAATATGGCCGGGTCGTTGATCGAACTTTAATCATTGATCATGGATTTGAGAGCTAGCTAAGAACTAGTTTGCCTATTTATGTAAGGCTTTTAATATTTATAGAATATGTGTTGTGATGAAGGGAAGGCTAACGAATAATATAATAAATTTGACTGCTATTAAAGAAACTATTTTAATAGCTTTGTTCCCATAGCTTATGCTCTATCCTAAAAACTTAGTGACTATATTGTATGAATTTACACTATAATCAAAAGAAAACAAGAAATAATAGAAATCGGTCAAGTTTGTGTTGCGCTTGGCTGGCATAATTATCAACTGTCGCTGGATATATCGCACTCTTAACCGGTCGTATTCCGCCGGCTCGCATACCAGCCGGCAGATTTGTACGGCTATTCGTAGCCATTAGGCAATCAGTTTTGATCGGTAAGGTTGCTAATATACGGTTTTAAGCGAAGGCGGCGCGCGGCGTTTTGGCGCCAATTTGGTGGCTCGCATGCGAGCCACCGGCCTACGACGGGTACAAATCTGCCGGCTGGTATGCGAGCCGGCGGAATACGACCGGTTAATAAAACAGCGACTTAACTCGAAATTTGAAAGTAAAGCAATTTGAACTCTAATTGTATATGTTAAATTCTAATATTATATTTGTGTTAAATCATTGCAATAGAGTTCAAATTTGTTTAATCCAAAATACTGAGATAAGTCTCTGTTTTATTAAGAGTGCGATATTATTACTTACATTTTATTACACCATCTTAAAGCAAGAGCGAGACAAAACTATACACTCTGTAACGCATTCTCTTTCTGGTGCATGCAATAACAATGCTTTATATAATAGTGTAAGGCTTTTTACATACAAACTGATTACTAATTATATATGGACATTTTGAGTAATACATAACATTTATATCGTTGTTATGTAAAACGATTTCGTTTATAATTCGTTATTATAATAAAATAAATGTATATTTACTCTATGGTCAGCTATAGAGTGTTAACATCTAATAAATAACCTGTATAACCCAGAAACAACAGATAAACAATTGTCTATGATCTCGTTATGTTTTAAACCTTGGGTTAACCGCGAAAGTCAAATATTTGCAACGGTTTAAATCTTATATGGAAGGGGCAGAAAGGTTTCGGAGTGGCAGTCACGCATCGGAAGATGGTAAGGATCGCGGGAAGTGGTTGGATGCGGATGGCCCAAGACCGTTCTATGTGGAAAATCTTGGGAGAGGCCTATGTCCAGCAGTGGACGTCTTTCGGCTGAGATGATGATGAAATCATATATGTCCCCAACTATGTTCAAATATAGTATTTTGACCTTAAGTTATCACCTGACAATGCCAACATGACATCTGAATTATAAATATTCAATTCTCACGAATAATCCCTTTTAAAATATACACTATAGTTCTCTATCGTGTAAATGAAATGTGTGAGCTCACTCCTCTTAGTGTTGCCACTTAAGTACAGTGAGGGCACATCTTTGAATACTTGCAAAAGTCCTAGAGTATAGGACCGAATTTTTTTGAACGAAATAGTAAAGTTTGTAAAAATCCCCAGGATGATTGGATATTTGAACGCTGATTGGCTAAAATAAGATTTTATTTATCACATCTTTCTTCTGATTGGTCAAATTATACACACATACATACACAGAATCACGCGTTCTTCGTTCTTCAGAAGACTTAGCAAACACTACGGACCTTCGTATCTATTTCGGAATCTGTAAAATGCCAGACATACGAGTAGGTATGTATATAATTATATGGGCGTGTATAAGTCCAACAAATTCTCCTAAACGCCTGGTCCAATTGCGATGATTTTTGAGTGTGTTTAAGTGGGTTCTTGGATGGTTTAGATTTACAATTATGACCGGTAGGTGACGCTACTGGAATCAAAGATATTTTAAACTTACTTTGGCGCACGACGATGACTGTCGCTTTATTACTTAATATATAATTTATATAGCTTCTCGTTCTATCATTAGTGGCCCATTCTTACCCAAACCATCAGACCAATCTTGTCCCCAATGTTGTTTCCCCATTCCGCTTTCTTATCATAATATTCCTCTATATATCAGAAAAGGTATGATGACAGGTTAAAAAATAAGTGATTCTAATAAGTCCATCTTTTAAATTAGCAAAAAATATTGGACAGCAACTTTTTGTTATACCAGAACAATAAAAATTTATAAAGATATAACGCATTAGTTTGGGAGTGAGGGCTTGCACCGTCATACATTTATAAAATTTGTACCTACAAGTGAAGTAAAACGAAATTTAATCGCGTTGTATCTTCATTGTTATTAGTTTGAGGGACAAAAAAAATACGTGTCCAAAGACTTGCTAATCTAAAAGACGGACAAAATATTTTTTTTGTCGTCATGCCTGTTTTATCTAGCTATTGAGAATATATTCCTCGCGCCATTTCCCCTAAGGGGTAGGCAGAGACTACAGACAAGATAAACTTCTACAAAATATTTTTGAGGGTATTCTTATATTTTTTATATGTAATCAATTCAAGTTTATTAGTTTACTTAAATATCTGGTGTTCTATGTTATGACCAGTCTCATAACCTCTCTAGATATGAAATTTTCGTACTAGGTACATAACTTAGTAGTAGCGATAGCCCAGTGAGAAACAGTTGGACTGCTACGCAGAGGTCTCAAGTTAGATCCCAAGGCATGCATCTCGGACATTCGAAGTTATGTGCGTATTAAATAGTTAATCAATAATAAGTAATGTTTAAAAAAGTAAATTCTCGCTTGCTTTAACGGTGAAGGTCAACATTGCGGAACAGTGAGGAAGCCTGCATGTCTGAGAGTTCTTCATAATTTTCTCGAAAATATGTGTAGTTTGCCAAACCGCACTGGGCATGCGTGGTGGACTATGGTTTAACCCTTCTCACACTGAGAAGAAGGCCGTGCCCAACAGTGGGACAGTTTAATACAGGGTTGGTATTATTTAAATAGCTTAACGACTATATCCCCGAAAGGGTAGGCAGGGGTGTAATATACCCATTTCGCTTACTATGGTTTTAGGTTGCACGTCATAGAGGCACTATAGAGCACACTTTCAGACTAACAGACTTGCAAATATCTATTTTCTCGACTTAGAGACCAGACATTATGTATCTTAGATTTACCAAACTTTTACTTTTTAAATCATATTGAAATAAAATATTGTTGCAACTATACACAGCAGCTCAAATAAGAAAAAATATTATTTGTATTGTTAATAAACATTTTGCAATTAAAGCAATTTGGCAAGAAACTCATGGCCATCCGGACTCGGAACAACCATTTATGGAATTCACAAATTTTTGGCCTGCGTGAAATTTGAACCCATTAAACTCGGCGCAGTGGAGGTGGCGAGACGACCACTTAAACCGCTACACCATTCGTATAGCCCACTATCAGGGGCTATTAGGTTTAACCGCAGCAAATGCCAAGGGACCAAAGAACTCTACAAAAGCATGTTACCCCAAATACGAAAATTTCATATATTTTCCATTACTCCAATACTCAGACAATACTCTACAAATATAGAAAAATCCATTTCAAAAACACCATACAACGTTACATCATCAAAATTTTTAATTCCTATTATATCTAAAAAAAATTTTATTAAGATTGATCCAATTGGAAAATACGACAATTCCATGTCGTACTACTCGAAGTCTAGAACATCATAATTGTACGCCAAAATACATGAACTATCTTTAGATATTGATCGCATGCTTAAATGTTAGATGGATACCTAACAGATACATTTGCCAGCGATAGTTGATAATAATGAATATTCATCGCCATTTTATCATATGTCAATATTAAAATATCGTTAAACATAGCATTGCCAACTTTTAAAATTGATCTCACTCTGTATTTATTACAAAAATGCTATTACACTGTGTCAGAGTTCCTAACTGATGAAAAGCAACTTATGTTAAATATGATAAATGTAAGACATATTGTTTATTGCATGGCAATTTTGTAACAGAGCCTATTCGTGTTTAAGATTCTTTTAAATTGTTTTTCTTTTAAAAAAGACAACGCCCGCTCTATGATTAATTCTTGTGTCGCGGGGGACTTTACAAACATTCAAACAACGGGCACAAAGAACACCCAGACTTGGTACAACCATTTATGGATCACACAAATTTTTGTCCTGTGTGGGATTCGAACCCACAACACACGGCGTAGTGGCAGCGGCGAGGCAGCCACTTAAACCACTACGCCATCCGCGCAGTCAATGTTTTGTAAATGATAGTCTTATTATAAGTAAGAAAGTAAGAGCTTCATTTATAAACCAATCTCAAATATTTAAGAACTAGCTAAGTAATCATTAGGCTTAAAATTATTCAACTTTAGTTTACTTAGTATTAGTTGAATAACAGTTAAGTAATATGGCCGGGTCGTTGATCGAACTTTAATCATTGATCATGGATTTGAGAGCTAGCTAAGAACTAGTTTGCCTATTTATGTAAGGCTTTTAATATTTATAGAATATGTGTTGTGATGAAGGGAAGGCTAACGAATAATATAATAAATTTGACTGCTATTAAAGAAACTATTTTAATAGCTTTGTTCCCATAGCTTATGCTCTATCCTAAAAACTTAGTGACTATATTGTATGAATTTACACTATAATCAAAAGAAAACAAGAAATAATAGAAATCGGTCAAGTTTGTGTTGCGCTTGGCTGGCATAATTATCAACTGTCGCTGGATATATCGCACTCTTAACCGGTCGTATTCCGCCGGCTCGCATACCAGCCGGCAGATTTGTACGGCTATTCGTAGCCATTAGGCAATCAGTTTTGATCGGTAAGGTTGCTAATATACGGTTTTAAGCGAAGGCGGCGCGCGGCGTTTTGGCGCCAATTTGGTGGCTCGCATGCGAGCCACCGGCCTACGACGGGTACAAATCTGCCGGCTGGTATGCGAGCCGGCGGAATACGACCGGTTAATAAAACAGCGACTTAACTCGAAATTTGAAAGTAAAGCAATTTGAACTCTAATTGTATATGTTAAATTCTAATATTATATTTGTGTTAAATCATTGCAATAGAGTTCAAATTTGTTTAATCCAAAATACTGAGATAAGTCTCTGTTTTATTAAGAGTGCGATATTATTACTTACATTTTATTACACCATCTTAAAGCAAGAGCGAGACAAAACTATACACTCTGTAACGCATTCTCTTTCTGGTGCATGCAATAACAATGCTTTATATAATAGTGTAAGGCTTTTTACATACAAACTGATTACTAATTATATATGGACATTTTGAGTAATACATAACATTTATATCGTTGTTATGTAAAACGATTTCGTTTATAATTCGTTATTATAATAAAATAAATGTATATTTACTCTATGGTCAGCTATAGAGTGTTAACATCTAATAAATAACCTGTATAACCCAGAAACAACAGATAAACAATTGTCTATGATCTCGTTATGTTTTAAACCTTGGGTTAACCGCGAAAGTCAAATATTTGCAACGGTTTAAATCTTATATGGAAGGGGCAGAAAGGTTTCGGAGTGGCAGTCACGCATCGGAAGATGGTAAGGATCGCGGGAAGTGGTTGGATGCGGATGGCCCAAGACCGTTCTATGTGGAAAATCTTGGGAGAGGCCTATGTCCAGCAGTGGACGTCTTTCGGCTGAGATGATGATGAAATCATATATGTCCCCAACTATGTTCAAATATAGTATTTTGACCTTAAGTTATCACCTGACAATGCCAACATGACATCTGAATTATAAATATTCAATTCTCACGAATAATCCCTTTTAAAATATACACTATAGTTCTCTATCGTGTAAATGAAATGTGTGAGCTCACTCCTCTTAGTGTTGCCACTTAAGTACAGTGAGGGCACATCTTTGAATACTTGCAAAAGTCCTAGAGTATAGGACCGAATTTTTTTGAACGAAATAGTAAAGTTTGTAAAAATCCCCAGGATGATTGGATATTTGAACGCTGATTGGCTAAAATAAGATTTTATTTATCACATCTTTCTTCTGATTGGTCAAATTATACACACATACATACACAGAATCACGCGTTCTTCGTTCTTCAGAAGACTTAGCAAACACTACGGACCTTCGTATCTATTTCGGAATCTGTAAAATGCCAGACATACGAGTAGGTATGTATATAATTATATGGGCGTGTATAAGTCCAACAAATTCTCCTAAACGCCTGGTCCAATTGCGATGATTTTTGAGTGTGTTTAAGTGGGTTCTTGGATGGTTTAGATTTACAATTATGACCGGTAGGTGACGCTACTGGAATCAAAGATATTTTAAACTTACTTTGGCGCACGACGATGACTGTCGCTTTATTACTTAATATATAATTTATATAGCTTCTCGTTCTATCATTAGTGGCCCATTCTTACCCAAACCATCAGACCAATCTTGTCCCCAATGTTGTTTCCCCATTCCGCTTTCTTATCATAATATTCCTCTATATATCAGAAAAGGTATGATGACAGGTTAAAAAATAAGTGATTCTAATAAGTCCATCTTTTAAATTAGCAAAAAATATTGGACAGCAACTTTTTGTTATACCAGAACAATAAAAATTTATAAAGATATAACGCATTAGTTTGGGAGTGAGGGCTTGCACCGTCATACATTTATAAAATTTGTACCTACAAGTGAAGTAAAACGAAATTTAATCGCGTTGTATCTTCATTGTTATTAGTTTGAGGGACAAAAAAAATACGTGTCCAAAGACTTGCTAATCTAAAAGACGGACAAAATATTTTTTTTGTCGTCATGCCTGTTTTATCTAGCTATTGAGAATATATTCCTCGCGCCATTTCCCCTAAGGGGTAGGCAGAGACTACAGACAAGATAAACTTCTACAAAATATTTTTGAGGGTATTCTTATATTTTTTATATGTAATCAATTCAAGTTTATTAGTTTACTTAAATATCTGGTGTTCTATGTTATGACCAGTCTCATAACCTCTCTAGATATGAAATTTTCGTACTAGGTACATAACTTAGTAGTAGCGATAGCCCAGTGAGAAACAGTTGGACTGCTACGCAGAGGTCTCAAGTTAGATCCCAAGGCATGCATCTCGGACATTCGAAGTTATGTGCGTATTAAATAGTTAATCAATAATAAGTAATGTTTAAAAAAGTAAATTCTCGCTTGCTTTAACGGTGAAGGTCAACATTGCGGAACAGTGAGGAAGCCTGCATGTCTGAGAGTTCTTCATAATTTTCTCGAAAATATGTGTAGTTTGCCAAACCGCACTGGGCATGCGTGGTGGACTATGGTTTAACCCTTCTCACACTGAGAAGAAGGCCGTGCCCAACAGTGGGACAGTTTAATACAGGGTTGGTATTATTTAAATAGCTTAACGACTATATCCCCGAAAGGGTAGGCAGGGGTGTAATATACCCATTTCGCTTACTATGGTTTTAGGTTGCACGTCATAGAGGCACTATAGAGCACACTTTCAGACTAACAGACTTGCAAATATCTATTTTCTCGACTTAGAGACCAGACATTATGTATCTTAGATTTACCAAACTTTTACTTTTTAAATCATATTGAAATAAAATATTGTTGCAACTATACACAGCAGCTCAAATAAGAAAAAATATTATTTGTATTGTTAATAAACATTTTGCAATTAAAGCAATTTGGCAAGAAACTCATGGCCATCCGGACTCGGAACAACCATTTATGGAATTCACAAATTTTTGGCCTGCGTGAAATTTGAACCCATTAAACTCGGCGCAGTGGAGGTGGCGAGACGACCACTTAAACCGCTACACCATTCGTATAGCCCACTATCAGGGGCTATTAGGTTTAACCGCAGCAAATGCCAAGGGACCAAAGAACTCTACAAAAGCATGTTACCCCAAATACGAAAATTTCATATATTTTCCATTACTCCAATACTCAGACAATACTCTACAAATATAGAAAAATCCATTTCAAAAACACCATACAACGTTACATCATCAAAATTTTTAATTCCTATTATATCTAAAAAAAATTTTATTAAGATTGATCCAATTGGAAAATACGACAATTCCATGTCGTACTACTCGAAGTCTAGAACATCATAATTGTACGCCAAAATACATGAACTATCTTTAGATATTGATCGCATGCTTAAATGTTAGATGGATACCTAACATCCCTATATGCCGTTCGCATCCTTAAATGTTATTTGGATACATAACATCCTTAAAAGCATTTCGCATTCTTAAATGTTATATGGATATCGAACATCCTTAATGGAGTTCACATCATTTACATGCTTCAATATTCGACACATCCTCATGCTACTCGCTGACTCAGTGATGATGGTAACTTGATCGATTCATATTTCGAAAGTTACTTCTGAAATAACCACGAGAAGGTTCCGCAATGATATTATACATTACAAAGAAGCAGAAGAATCTTGATCCACCCTCACTTTTCGAATAATTTAAAATTGTTCTACTTCTGCCTCACAAACGGATACATGACATCGGCGCACAAGTCAGCTTGACAAAACGTCAGTTATGAATGTAAAATATATCTTGCATATAATACCATTGCGAGTATTAGTAGTACCGCCAATATTGTGATGCATTCACAACAACCAACAAATTGTTCACATCTAAAAAACTTCATTCGTCTTTCAACATCCTCATACATTAAAATACCAATATAATTTCAGGATGTAATATAACAATCATAGGATTTATAAACGAGGAAAGCTCCACCATGAACAGAGAATAGATTAGTTGGTAAAGGAGTCATGGGTTTAAAACTTGCTTCATGAAGTCTTTTTCCCCGTTTATAATTAACATTCTCAGTATGAAAAATGCTAAAAGTAATTTTTAATTGACTAGTATTCGTATGACGTTTGTTTGTAAGATATTGTTGCATACATTTCTTGATTGGATGTGAGTTACATCCTCAATTATTAGGATGTTAGCTACATCCATATTCATAAAGACGTGAGCCGCATCCTAAGTCAAATGTGACCTGCACTAGACCCATACATAAGGATGTATTGGATGTTTCTAAAGATAATATTCGCACTAGTATTGCATGTGTAGTCAGGGAACTTTACAGAAATTCAAACTACATACAAAAAGAACATCCAGTCACGGCACAAGTATTTGTGTATCACACAATTTTATGTCCCGTGTGGCGATGGAATACACAAAACTCGGCTCTGTGGCAGTGGGACGATTAGCACTTAATCTACTACGCCATCCTTTTACATCCTTATATTTTAGAATGTGATATTAATTAAAAGATTCCATAGGCTCATAGTCCATATCTCCACAGTACTCAGCTAAGAAGTCAAGGAACAGAGTGAATTTACCAGTAGAAGACCTGGACCAACGAGCTGATACTGATTTCATGCAGGTCGATAGACTTTCCAGAACATTCTGTGGACAAAAATGTGGCGTTAGAAAGAAATCATTTATTAAGGGGACAGGTGTGTTAACACAACAAAGACAATAAATCCTAACTAAATCATAAATCATAAATCATAACTCATTTATTCATTCAATTCATTTTGGGTATCACATGATTACAAAAAGGTTAAATTAGTATCACCAAAATCTGCCTGAGAAGGCGTATGAATGTCAACTTAAAAAAAATAATAATAATAGAAATACATAAAATTATCAAATTACATATTTAGATAAGAAATTAAGCAAAATAATAATGTCAATAAATGTAACAAATGAAATTAAAATGTAATTAGTATGCCTAGATAATTAAAAATGCATTCAGATAAATAATTTTGAATGTCAAAAGCGAAAAGTTAAAATAAATTTAAAATGTCAACAGGTAAGAGTCAAATAAATTTAATGTCAAAACGTAAACGTTAAAATAAATAAAGTAATTGAATTTAAATTTATTTAAGATTATTAAAATTCAAAAAATCATTAATACTATAATAACACTTTTCCATTAAGAGCTTTTTTAGTTTACTTTTAAATATTTCCCTGTTATACAAATACTATAAATACTAATATTATAAATGCAGATGTGAGTATGTTTGTTACGCTTTCACGCCTTAACTATTCAACCAATCATCATGAAATTTCGCATACACGTTGTCAGGTATACAAAAAAGGAGATAGGATACCTTTCAGCAAGAAAATCCGGTGGACTGCCACGCAAAGGTCTCGAATTCGATACTAAGGCGCGCACCTCTGACTTTTCGAAGTTATGTTTGTATTAAATAATTAATTATCGCTCGCTTTAACGGCGATGGAAAACATCGTAAGGAAACCTGCACGTCTGAGAGTTCTACATAATGTTCTCGGTGGTATGTGAAGTCTGCTAACCCGCACTGGGCCAGCGTGGTAGACTATAGCCTAAACCTTCTCACACTGAGAAGAAACAGTAGTAAATACGACTGCTTAGCATGAGGACTCGGGTTCGAATCCCGGGTCGGGCCAACAAAAAGTTATTGGGTTTTTGCGTTAAGAAATCTCAATACCAGCCCGGACTTAGTAAATTGGCGGTGTAAGACATCCGAAAAGCACGTTAAACTGTTGGTGCTGCACCTGATCTCTGTCCTTTCGTGTCGTATCATGAGAGTTAGGGAACTGAGAGTGCACTTGTGTTTGCGCACACACTTGTGCACTATTATAGCTCTTGCGTTGGCCAGTCTCCGTTAAGGTTGACCGCCGTCACCAAAATTCGGTCCGAATATCATTATTATTATTAAAAGACGACTCCTTCTCTAGAAATAAATTCTGTATCAGAATATCCAGAGAACATCCAGATTCGGAACAGCCTACTACGTTATTCGTGCAGTCACTAATTCAAAAAGGTGTAGTGCTCTTATGTTTGCGCACACACTTGTGCACTATAATATGTATATATAGGGTGTTTCTATGTAAAATATGTATGTATTTACAAAAAAAAGTATATATGTATGTTTATCCATTGTCTAGTACCCATAGTACAAGCTCTGCTTAGTTTGGGCTAGATGGTGTTGTGTGTATGTGTAGAATATTATTATTATTATTATCTCTTGCGCCCATGGCCAGGAACCAGTGACCGAAATTCAGTCTGGCGAACATTATTATTATAATACATACTTGAGACCAATCCTGTCTATACACAGCCAAGCACTGCTCCGTCAAGGAATCCTCACTCAAGTAGTCATTCCTCAATAGAAACACCAGGACTGTGGCCATGGCTTCCCATACCCCTTCGACCTTGGAACTACTGAGCAGCATGATATTCCTAGGGCAGAGGATCCGGTCGAAGAACTCAAGGCACACGTTCGTCTCTGACTCAGTGGGTTTATCTGGTAATCCTGGTGAGGTTGGAGGTTTCGAGAGCTGCGAAAAAAAAGTTAGTTGATTACTACGTTGTTTCTGAATTCAGACCGAAAACATTCTAACTAAAATAGCAATGACGTAAACATAGCTGGATAATAACAAGATAAACTATTGGATAAACTCTTCTAACAACCCCTTCACAAGAGCGATGCTGCGTTACGTAATAAGTGTATTGTAAGAAGCAGAGAACAATAGGATGGACAGAGCAAAAGCTGGTTCACTCTCGCTAGGGAAGTAGAGAGTATAGTCGGTAACTGAGTTAGGGTAACAAATATTTGTTAAAGTAAGCGATTGCCTAGTGAGAGACTAATGCAATAGGTAATTATCGCGCGCTTTAACGGTAAAGAGTTCTTCATAATATTCTCGAAGATATGTGAAGTCTGTCAACCCGCACTGGGCCAGCATGGTGGCCTATGGCACACACTTCTCACAGTGAGAAGATGCCCGTACCCAGCAGTGGTACAGTTTATTACAGGGCCGACGTGTTTAGTTTCTTTGTATTCTTTAATAAATTTTAACACACGTCCAATAGCCACTTTTTGTTAACCTAATACCAACCAACAAAGTTACCATTGTATAGAAAATTGCGACTAAATAACCTGGTGTATTGCGAAGACTAGGGTTCTAGAGTCATTACTAATAAAAATGTTAGTAAAATGCCGCTTATAAATCACAAATGAAACTTTAATATAAATATTGAAAAGAGATGCCTGTAATATCAGCCCTGTATTAAACTGTCCCAGTGCTGGGCACGGACCAGTTCATTGTGTGAGAAGTGTGTGCCATAGTCCATCACGCTGGCCCACTGCAGGTTGGCAGACTTCACATATCATTAAGAACATTATGTAGGACTCATAAACATACGACGATGTTTACTTCACATAACTTCGAAAAGATAGAGATGCCTTGAGATCGAACTCGAGTCCTCTGCGTGGCAGTCCAACGTGATAGGAGCGATATCCTAGTGGGAGACCCACTAGGATATCGCTGCTAAAATTATATTGTATTATTATTATGATCCCTAAGTGCATCTCTTTAGAAATAATTGTAAATGTAAGCTGTTCCCTTTATGTTTTCTTTTATCTGTAATAATTATGTTAACTCTAGTTTAAGTTCTGTTTTTAATATTGAAGTTTATATCAATTAAGTAGCTTGTCTCAATGAGAAATATATATGACAATGTTGTGTTAACTCGTAATAGGCATATGCATGAGATTATATGTACCAATTCTAAAATATTTTATTGTAACATGTATGTATATGCTGTGAGTAAACCTTAATAAATAAAAAAAAATAAAAAAAAATATGATACTATAAACACGTATTGGTTATGTATTAAATTGCTAAATATTTTGGAATAGTATTGAATTCCGTAAAAACTGGTTGAACAAAAGTTTTTAATTATGATGTAAGTAAGACAAGGGTAAAAGGTTATTAATATTTTTATTTAACCATGTATAGACATATCGTTCTCTTGGTAAAACAGTAATTTGGAAGTTAGTCAATTTGAACTCTAACCAACACACTATTAGAGTTCAAATTGCCTTGTTATGTATCTGTTTTATTTAAAGAACCATATTATAGTTTGAGCACATTAGTAAGGCAAACGGAAGTTTTGAGCCAATATAAAGGTAGGTTAATGTTAAATAGATAAAACGCACCTGAATGATTTGCTTCGAGTGATTCAATGAATTTGGTGATCTTTCCGCTTGATTAAGAGAATTTGGCGATCTTGGCGTTTGATTCAAAGAATTTGGCGATCTTGACCCTTGGTTCAATGAATTTGGTGACCTTGGAGCCTGATTCAGAGAATTCGGTGATCTAGACGCTTGATTAAAAAATATAGGTGATTTTGATCTTTGATATAAAGAGTTAGGTGATCTTGGTGGCTGGTTAAGTGGGGTAGGCGATCTTGGCGGTTGATATAAGGAATTTAGTGATCTAGATGCCTGATTGAAAAATATAGGTGATTTTGATCTTTTGTTTAGAGCGTTTGGTGATCTTGGTGGTTGATTAGGTGTGGGTGATCTTGGGGCATGATGCAGGGAGTTTGGGGATCTTGGTGCATGATGTAGAGATTTTGGGGATTTAGGAGCATGATGGACAGAGTTTGGTGATCTTGGTGATTTAGTGATGATTTTTAAGTCTTGAAGCTGAAATGGAAAAAGCTTAGTTTAGTTAGCAGAAATAAAGTAGTAAGTTATGCAATAGATTAGATTGCTAATTAGATAAGTGTATACTAAAGGAACCAAGTATGATAATGTGAATGTTTAGATATTTCGATGTTTGTTATTATATCATGCCCGAACCGCTAAACTCATTTTGATGAAGTTTAGAATGCAAATAGACTACGCTGTCGATTAGCATATAGGATAAATTAGCAATTAGCTAGATTTTGATTTTATATTATTTTATGGAATTACTAGACCAGACTTACTTGCGTTATGGGCCGAATATTGAGAAAGTTTATAGATTAAATAAAATCATGCTACGATTCAAGGTGCGTCCCAGCAAAACCGGAAGACATCTACTATACTAACTTCTGTTTGCGATTTCACCCGCGTACATCCTAAGTCAGCAATTTACACCTGATTGAATAACAAACATCCAAATCTCAGCACAAAAATTCACATTTATGTACATTAGGAAATGTACCCATACTGCGTGACCCATTTTTTACAATTTTACCACATACTCGTTACTCTGTGACCACCCATAATATATGCGGAGGGCATATCCTCTAGATTTCATGTAGAAATTTATAAAAATGGCGTTCAATATTTTTTTACAAACAGAATGACAATAAAAAATAATTTGGCTTATATTGACGCCATATTTGAATATAGCTCAAAAAAGCGCGAGATGTCTCCTACATGACAAAAACCTAATACATCCTCACAGCCGTTGTGACCAAGCGTGGTATTATGAAGACCCCCTCCTCCTCGCACCAAAACAGGTTATGTAATATGGGTACGTTCCCTTAACCGCAGGGTAGTGCTACTACTGTATATTCACCTTATAAACTGACTCTTTCTCCTCATCACTGACAGGAGTCTGCATTCTCTCATCATCATCATCATCGAAGTTCCTGTAGTTAGGAGATATTTCCCTCCGTTCGGATAGCGTGAGGTCCTGAGGCGGGGATTTCTTGCGGTCTGGACAGCACACATGCCATACCGCGTGGAGTTTCGAGAGGAAGATGTCTGTAACGTCGGTGGGTCTCTTTGACACTGGAATTATAAGGAATAATTAAATAGGACACATACAAAGAAATTGGAACTAGCGATAAAAGATGGCGCTGCACACAGTTATAATCGTTTGTTTTGACGCACGCACCCGATTGTTTATTCAAATATCTGAAACACAATTTTTTTCAAATAATCCTGACATCTATTTAATGGGAAAGCTATTTGTTATCCATCCGCCGATTACTGTCTTATGGTAAGTTGTTACCGTCTTATATCAGGTTGACGTGATAGTCGGCCAGTCAACCAAAAACCAACCTACGGTCGAGGCTCATTTGAACGTCATGAAACAACAAGGTCGATTTCCCCTTGTAATAATATTATGACAGTGACCATTGCTCTCTTTATCATGTATTATATTTACGTCATGCGATGTGTCAAGTATGACATATCACATGACGTCAATATAAAGCTAACAACAACCCACCTCCTTTTCTAAGATCTCTTACACTTCGATAGAAAAGTCAACCTTAGCGATAATTAGATCTCACAGAAACTTTTGTCAAAACTGGTAGACCACTTTCTTAGCGCACTGTACAATGTTTTAGACGTATTTACGACCTCAATTATATAACTCTATTGTGCTGAATTATTATTTAATATTTTTAATTAGTCATACATATTTCAGTTTCCATGGGTATGTGTATATGTGTATGCTCACACATGCTTAATATTGTATTATAAATACTATCGTGTTGATCAAATAAAGAGATATTCTGAACACGCAATCGCAATTTGCAATACATAAAGTATTTATTAAAAATATTTATATTTGGCAGGCATGTTAAAATTATCACAGATTTATAATTCATTATAACTTTAAAAAAATATTTATTAGATATGTTTATTATATAAAAATATATAAAAAATATTAGAATTTCTTATTTCACAATAGCCTTGTCGTATGCTACAAAATATGTATAACCCTACAACGGCTATCAAGAGCAAGTATTTATTTTTAAAATATGGCGGCATCCACATACTGCTTGCCTATTAATAATAATTATTTATTTATTTTTAGTAAATTGTCAATTTTACCATTGCATCTTAACAATTACATAAAATGCACTTATAGATATTTGCCCAAACTAGGTTAAACATGTGTTTCGAGTAACTAATGTACTGTGATTTGTTTAAAATAAAGGTGGCAACCCACCCACTCTCCCAAGGAGAGAATGACCTCTAGGGTTGCCACCTTTATTTTAAACAAATAGAGTATATCTATTTATAAAGGGTAAAAAGATAAAGTACAATAATTATCTTAAAATAAAGTATTAGTACCCTGCTATTTTGTATCCACATTGCTTTTTGCTTTTAACAACATTTAACAAATATTTATTATCAAGGAACATCTTAATCGCATCATTACAATCTTCGTCCATATTAAGATAGATAAACATCTAGTTTTTTATTATTTAGAGAAGCTGTGTTACGGTTCTTTTTTTAAAGTTAACCTTGGAATAAAACCTAGGCAAGCAACCTTGCCAAGTCGACATAGGCAAAATAAAGTATTTTAACATACTTTATTATAAAGTACGGTTGCCAACCCTAATTACCTTATACGATTTGTACTAAATCCTGAATCGCGCAAAGTTCATTCACTCACCATAAACCACACAAAAATCAACAGAGAGCTGCAGTATAGCTCGTTGCGTGGGTTGTCTGCCGAAGATGTTAGTTGGTGAACAGGCTATCACGCAGGTGGACAAGATGGCAGTCAGATCTTGAGGATTCTCATCGTCAAGGAGCAGGCATATTTGTTCCTGGAATAATACCAGCAGTTAGATTTCAGCTGCGGATTCGCTCGCGTAAATGTAAGAAAGGTCAAGTTACTTTTTCTGTTGAAATTAAACTACTATATACAGATTTTATCGCGTTGTTTATTTTACACTTTATTAGATAATTAACTTTTTCTGGATGAAAGGTACCCTTGTTCTTTTCTGTTGCCTTGAAACATGTATGCGAAATTTATTTTTCACACGATACCTCATTTTAAAGCAATTTACGTTAGATTGATAAATAAAAATGTATTAATCAAACGTAATGTCTATGGGTCATGTCAATGAAACGTTTGTTTACCTTTTTGGTGAATTGGATCGAAACGGACTATAATAGTTTAGAATACAATTGGTGGCTTCTCCTAAATAAAAGGTGGGGAAGGCAGTGCAGAAACCCTGGTTTCTTTATTCCTTTCTTATTTAAGAGATATGTGCCATATTCTGACGTTATAATGTAAGTAATGTATGTATATGGACTTCCTTTCAAAAATGCTTATAGCCTAATATACTCTTAGGTTATGTTTATCATAGATTGAATATCATTATATTTGTATTCCTGTTACTATGTAAATAATGGGTCGGCAATTTTAGATGGGTACCCTCCAGTACCGCTACGCCTCCGGTACCGCTACGCCTCCGGTACCGCTACGCCTCCGGTACCGCTACGCCTCCGATACCACTACGCCTCTGCTATCGCTACGCCTCCGCTACAGCCACGCCTCCGGTACCACTACGCCTCCGGTACCGCTACGCATCCGATACCGCTACGCCTCCGGTACCGCTACGCCTTGGGTAACGCTACGCCTCTGGTAATGCTATGCCTCCGGTAACGCCGTAGCGTTACCGTACCGTAGCGGAGGCGTACCTCCGCTCTCTACGTGTTACACTAATATCGCTGTTATACCTTTAAATTGATGATGCAGGTCGCCGGACTGACATTGTTCAACTCGAACACGTCGGCTGCTGACGTCATAGCGGTGACGTCACACGAGCTCTTGTGCACCGCCGTCGTCGCGTATGGGCCCAGGGATATGAACGTCTTCATTTCAGATTCGATGTCTTTACACAGCACAGCTGGGGAAATAAACATAAATATTATATACCACTTCGGCTGCGGCTTCTCGCAGGTAAATGTAGGTTAGATTGGTAACAGTACTCTTTTCTGTGTGTGAAATTTCATGATGATCGGTTAAGTAGTTAAGGCGTGAAAGCGTAACAAACAATCAAACTCACATTCGCATTTATAATAGTAGTAAATATTTTTATTTTATTTTTAGGCGTACATTATATATGACGATGGCCGTTGGGGTAGAATGGTTCTGGTGACCACTCACCGGAAGACGCAGCAGGGGTAGGCTCCCCACAAGGTGGACCGACGACCTAGTGAAGATCGTGGGAAGCGGTTGGGTGCGGGTGGCCCAAGACCGGTCTGTGTGGAAAACCTTGGGGGAGGCCTATGTGGATAGCAGTGGACGTTTTTCGGCTGAGATGATGAAGCCTGTCACCTAAGTATCTCCAGCGCGATCCCAACGCTCCCCTCTGACTTTTCGAAGTTATGTGTGTATTAATCAGTTAATTATCGCTCGCTTTAACGGTTAAGGGAACCATTGTGAGAAAACTTGCATGTCTGAGAGTTCTACATAACATTCTCGAAGATATGTGACCCTTCTCATTTTCTATTTTTCTCCATTGCAATAGTTGGGGTTGGGCAGTCCGAGGGTGCGTGGCAAGTTCCTCTCTTCCCAATAATGTAATTAAGAAAACCCGACTAAATGCGAGTCGGAATATAACCGTCTATCATGCAATCACAATATATATATTTTTTTTGGCTGTAGATTTATACTTGTGCTATAAGACATTGCTTCTTGTCAAATTTAATGAATCTCGGTTAACGGCCTATTGGGAAACCATCAGACTGCCACGCAGAGGTCTTTAGTTCGATCCCAAGTTGCGCATCTCCAACTTTTCGAAGTTGTGCAGTATTTAATAGTTAATTATCGCTCACTCGCGAGGAAACCTACATGTCTGCAGCAATTGCGTGCCGTCAAAACAGAGCAATCAAAAGAACCCAATGGACGTTACCTGTACTGTTCCAATTGTCGTTGATCCACTTGCCGAGCCTGCTCATCGAAGCCTTCACCACCAGCGTCACCAGGGGCGCCGGCGCTGACGCCAGCAACGATGACACCGCGCTCTCTGCCCGACCCTGTAACAACAACACAGCTTAGGGTATATGGCCATATGTGAAGTTCAGAGAAGGGGTCTTTTCGAAATACCACACTTGGTTATAGGGGCAGAAGAGAGAAGTGGAAGAGGGAGAGAAGAGGGGAGTGATAGTTTTTGCTGAATGAAAGGTACAGTCGGCCAAAAAAATGGTGTATCAGTTTTGGCAAAAGTTTCTGTGAGCTCTAATTATCGCTAAGTTTGACTTTTCTTACTTGACATATGGCATGACGTAAATATAATACATGATAAAAAGCGCAACGGTCTCTGTCATAATACTATTGCAAGGGGAAATCGACCTTGTCCTTTTCTGTTCCACTGATAACGTGTATGCAAATTTTCATGACGGTCGGTCGATTCGTTTATGCGTGAAAGCGTAACAAACAAACTCACATTCGCATTTATAATATTAGTTAGGATGTATTTGTTTCGATTACCTGTATTTTATTGCGAGCAGACGATAGCGCTACAGAACGAAGTTGCTGCAGATGATCCCGGTATACTTGTTGTATGCTACTCAAAAGAACAGCCTGGAACAATGGAAAAGACTATTAACATTTATAAAAAACAATATTGTTCTTATCCTTTCCTCTATCCAACAAAAATTTTACTCGAAGCGAGTTATGCAATCGAACGAAGTGCGTCAAACCATCGATTGCTGACCACGCACCGGATGAGCCCTGCGCGTGTCAACGTTTATGCATAGTTAGCAATAAGTTAGATATTACATTGTTTTATTAATTATTTAGTCTTGTAGAACCATTCTTGGAATAAACTTGTAATTTTAATTAAATAAATATATTTTTTATTAAATATTCGGACCACCGATATTTAACTAGCGTTATGCTTTAATTCTCTGGAAGTAGGGCATTACCATTTCCTTTGTTTGCCAGGTTTTGCGTGGTTGAAATGTGACTGTCAAAAATCATTTATTCATTTAGGTCACAAAGTAACACTTATGAACGTTAAAAAAAATGTATGCACCTAGTCTTACCAAAGGAGCAACATATTTAATGAAAAATTTATTTGAGAAATTTATCTGTCCGTAGGCAAAAAGAGTCGTTTCTTGGAAGGAACCGGGTTTTAGACGGTAAGGTGCCGAGTTCAATTTCTATATTTTAGAGAATATAGTGAAAACGATAATATGATGTGCTACGTAGAAACAAAAAAGCGAATTCTATGAATCGAATGCACTGTGGGCATAGGTCTCAATCAAAAGACTTTCTAATACAAAAATACTACTATGATATAAATTAATGTCAAAACGATAAATTTTAATAATTAAAATTACGTATATATATATAGAAAATAAGTTTAATAATTTATAATAAATTAACAATAAACTTATAGGTCAAGGTGGACCGACGACCTGGTAAGCGTCGCGGAAAGCGGTTGGATGCAGTTGGCTTAAGTCCGCACCGGTCGGGCACGCCACGATCGTGGCGGTAAGTCCCGTGTTTGAGGAGTGGCTGGAGAGGCGCCATGGCGCCCTCACCTTCCGGCTGACACAGGTAATGACTGGCCACGGTTGTTTTGGCCAGTTCCTGTGTCGCATACGCCGGCAAGAGACGCCCGGTTGTCACCACTGCGGCGACTGCCGCGACGTTGTTGAGGACACGGCGCTGCACACTTTGGCGGTTTGCCCCGCCTGGGCATCGCAGCGCCGTGAATTGATCGCGGCAGTCGGATTGGTTGCCCTCTCGCTCCCGGCCGTAGTTCAGTCTATGGTCCGGAGTGAGAGGTCGTGGAACGCCGTCGCCTCCTTCTGTGAGGAAGTCATTTCCATCAAGGAGGCGGCGGAGCGGGAGAGGGAGCGTTTGAACCTTCTCCCCAACCGCAGAGCCGGGCGCCGGAGGGCGCGAGACGACCTCCAGCCACCCTGAGGTTTGACCTGGGGGTGGCGGGCTTTGTGGGCCTGCCCGCCATCCGTTCAGCACCAGGTCCGAGAGGCGGCGTGCGTGTTCCCACGCGCGCCTCTGTTGTTTCGAGTCCGTCTCCCCTCTAGGGGGGACAGTAGGGAGTGTTAGAAGTGCCTTTGGGTAGATCTTTCGTGTAGTGGCCTGCCGTTTCATACGGCGGGCCGAAACCTCGGCGGGGTCGCGACCGCATGCGAAAGTGATTCGCGCGGCCCCGTCGATAGTGGTTTTGTCGAGGAACACCGTGGTAGGTTTAGTCGGTATTCCGGGAGGTACATTTTCTTCTTAACATCTTTCTTTTACCCCGGAGAGTCCGACATAACCCCTCCGCCCGCCCCTGCGGAGGGGTATGCATCAAGCATTCCCCCACGTAAAAAAAAAAAAAAAAAAAAAAAAAAAAAAAGTCCGCACCGGTCGGGCACGCCACGATCGTGGCGGTAAGTCCCGTGTTTGAGGAGTGGCTGGAGAGGCGCCATGGCGCCCTCACCTTCCGGCTGACACAGGTAATGACTGGCCACGGTTGTTTTGGCCAGTTCCTGTGTCGTATACGCCGGCAAGAGACGCCCGGTTGTCACCACTGCGGCGACTGCCGCGACGTAGTTGAGGACACGGCGCTGCACACTTTGGCGGTTTGCCCCGCCTGGGCATCGCAGCGCCGTGAATTGATCGCGGCAGTCGGATCGGTTGCCCTCTCGCTTCCGGCCGTAGTTCAGTCTATGGTCCGGAGTGAGAGGTCGTGGAACGCCGTCGCCTCCTTTTGTGAGGAAGTCATTTCCATCAAGGAGGCGGCGGAGCGGGAGAGGGAGCGTTTGAACCCTCTCCCCAACCGCAGAGCCGGGCGCCGGAGGGCGCGGGACGACCTCCAGCCACCCTGAGGTTTGACCTGGGGGTGGCGGGCTTTGTGGGCCTGCCCGCCATCCGTTCAGCACCAGGTCCGAGAGGCGGCGTGCGTGTTCCCACGCGCGCCTCTGTTGTTTCGAGTCCGTCTCCCCTCTAGGGGAGACAGTAGGGATATTATTGTGAGAAGTGCCTTTGGGTAGGTCTTTTGCGTAGTGGCCTGCCGTTTCATACGGCGGGCCGAAACCTCAGCGGGGTCGCGACCGCATGCGAAAGTGATTCGCGCGGCCCCGTCGATAGTGGTTTTGTCGAGGAACACCGTGGTAGGTTTAGTCGGTATTCCGGGAGGTCCTTTATCTTTTCAACATCTTATTTTACCCCGGCGAGTCCGACATAACCCCTCCGCCCGCCCCCGCGGAGGGGTATGCATCAAGCATTCCCCCACGTAAAAAAAAAAAAAAAAAAAAAAAAAGTCCGCACCGGCGGCGGAGCGGGAGAGGGAGCGTTTGAACCCTCTCCCCAACCGCAGAGCCGGGCGCCGGAGGGCGCGAGACGACCTCCAGCCACCCTGAGGTTTGACCTGGGGGTGGCGGGCTTTGTGGGCCTGCCCGCCATCCGTTCAGCACCAGGTCCGAGAGGCGGCGTGCGTGTTCCCACGCGCGCCTCTGTTGTTTCGAGTCCGTCTCCCCTCTAGGGGGGACAGTAGGGATAACTTGTGAGGAGTGCCTTTGGGTAGGTCTTTTGTGTAGTGGCCTGCCGTTTCATACGGCGGGCCGAAACCTCGGCGGGGTCGCGACCGCATGCGAAAGTGATTCGCGCGGCCCCGTCGATAGTGGTTTTGTCGAGGAACACCGTGGTAGGTTTAGTCGGTATTCCGGGAGGTACATTTTCTTCTTAACATCTTTCTTTTACCCCGGCGAGTCCGACATAACCCCTCCGCCCGCCCCCGCGGAGGGGTATGCATCAAGCATTCCCCCACGTTAAAAAAAAAAAGTCCGCACCGGTCCGGGCACGCCACGATCGTGGCGGTAAGTCCCGTGTTTGAGGAGTGGCTGGAGAGGCGCCATGGCGCCCTCACCTTCCGGCTGACACAGGTAATGACTGGCCACGGTTGTTTTGGCCAGTTCCTGTGTCGTATACGCCGGCAAGAGACGCCCGGTTGACACCACTGCGGCGACTGCCGCGACGTAGTTGAGGACACGGCGCTGCACACTTTGGCGGTTTGCTCCGCCTGGGCATCGCAGCGCCGTGAGTTGATCGCGGCAGTCGGATTGGTTGCCCACTCGCTCCCGGCCGTAGTTCAGTCGCGAGAGGTCGTGGAACGCCGTCGCCTCCTTTTGTGAGGAAGTCATTTCCATCAAGGAGGCGGCGGAGCGGGAGAGGGAGCGTTTGAACCCTCTCCCCAACCGCAGAGCCGGGCGCCGGAGGGCGCGAGACGACCTCCAGCCACCCTGAGGTTTGACCTGGGGGTGGCGGGCTTTGTGGGCCTGCCCGCCATCCGTTCAGCACCAGGTCCGAGAGGCGGCGTGCGTGTTCCCACGCGCGCCTCTGTGTCGAGTCTGTCTCCCCTCTAGGGGGGACAGTAGGGAGTTTTTAGATGTGCCTATAGGGTAGGTCTTTCGTGTAGTGGCCTGCCGTTTCATACGGCGGGCCGTAACCTCGGCGGGGTCGCGACCGCATGCGAAAGTGATTCGCGCGGCCCCGTCGATAGTGGTTTTGTTGAGGAACACCGTGGTAGGTTTAGTCGGTATTCCGGGAGGTACTTTAACATCTTTACCATCTTTCTTTTACCCCGGCGAGTCCGACATAACCCCTCCGCCCGCCCCCGCGGAGGGGTAAGTGTCATGCATTCCCCGATGTAAAAAAAAAAAAAAAAGTCAGCACCGGTTTCAGCCGGGCCAACCGCCGGGGCGGGATGGTAATTGCTAACGCGACCCCACCCCGCCCCACTCCGTCGGCGGAGGGACTACTCATCCCAGGTTTTTAGTGTGTATGCCGACCCCCTTCAGGGCCGGAGAGTCTCACATAACCATCCTTTCCCCCCGGGGGAGGGGGTACCCATAAAGGATTTTCCTGGGTCAAAAAATAAAAAAGTCCGCTTCGGTCGGGCATCACGGTCGACACGGCGCTGCACACTTTGGCGGATTGCCCCGCCTGGGCATTGCAGCGCCGTGAGTTGATCGCGGCAGTCGGATTGGTTGCCCTCTCGCTTCTGGCCGTAGTTCAGTCTATGGTCCGGAGTGAGAGGTCGTGGAACGCCGTCGCCTCCTTTTGTGAGGAAGTCATTTCCATCAAGGAGGCGGCGGAGCGGGAGAGGGAGCGTTTAAACCCTCTCCCCAATCGCAGAGCCGGGCGCCGGAGGGCGCGAGACGACCTCCAGCCACCCTGAGGTTTGACCTGGGGGTGGCGGGCTTTGTGGGCCTGCCCGCCATCCGTTCAGCACCAGGTCCGAGAGGCGGCGTGCGTGTTCCCACGCGCGCCTCTGTGTCGAGTCCGTCTCCCCTCTAGGGGGGACAGTAGGGATATTATTGTGAGAAGTGCCTTTGGGTAGGTCTTTTGCGTAGTGGCCTGCCGTTTCATACGGCGGGCCGAAACCTCGGCGGGGTCGCGACCGCATGTGCAAGTGATTCGCACGGCCCCGTCGTTAGCGGTTTTGTCGAGGAACACCGTGGTAGGTTTAGTCGGTATTCCGGGAGGTCCTTTATCATTTCAACATCTTTCTTTTACCCCGGTGAGTCCAACATAACCCCTCCGCCTGCCCCCGTGGAGGGGAATGCGTCAAAGAAATCCCCCAAATAAAATATAAAAGATAATGAAATGTAATAAAATAAAAAAGTGAGTAATAAAATAAATATCTATTAAGCTAATATACTAAAATATAAGTTCTTCTCTCCTAATTTTGCTGTGCCCGACGGGGTACATAATTCTTTCTTTCTACATTTATAAGACCTATGTATACATTATGGAGTGCATTAAAAGAATTGAATTGAATCATTTGTACTAACCTGGTCAGTAGTCTGGCTGCGGGCAAGGTTCATGGCATGTTCTCGGGCGCTGTCCCGGGCTCCGACCAGGGCTTTGGCACTTAGCTCCCTCACCACCGCTGATGTGACCCTTTCTATCACCAGCTCCAACACCCGACGAGTGGACGACGGTTGACTCTTCAACAATTCTTCTTCCAAACGAGCCTAGAATTTTATTATTTAATAAGATACTCTCACACTAGCAATCATTCTGAAAACTCTGTTGCAATAACTTAACACAAATATAATATTAGAATTTTTTGTCATAGCCATGATGAAAGGGTTAAAAATAAGTGATTCTAATTAGCAAGAAATATAGGGCGCCTATTATTATTTCAACAAAATAAATTGATTGAAATTAAACTGCTATATACGGATTTTATCGCGTTGTTTATTTGACACTTTATTACAAACAGGGGACCAACCACTACCTGAGATTTGACAAACCACAGATTCTCGCTAAAGAACACCGATTCCTACCAAGGATGCTTCGCGAGGCTATTGAAATCAAAAAACATCCTAATTTTAATAGAGAAGATGGTTGGAATGTACCACCAGCTTGGGATCCAGTAATAAAAATAGTCAAACCCAAGAAGAAGCAAACCGCAGCTAGACTTCATGATACTTTGAGCTCATTCTGCGTAAATAGAAACACCAATGATTAAATTATGTTCGGGTACTTTGAAATAACTACACTGGAACATTGAGACAACTGCCATCTTAGTCTCCCCGTGACCATGGCTGCTGAAAAGCAACCGAAACGTCGGGGAAAGTGTAAAATAAATTAAATCTAAATAGTTTAATAATAATTTAATTAGCTTAAAAATTAGTAAAGTTTAATAGTAGTAGTAGTGTAACAATTTTCAAAATTTTGTAATAAAGTGTCAAATAAACAACGCGATAAAATCCGTATATAGCAGTTTAATTTCAATGAATAATATTCGCGTAAATAGAAGACAAAATAAATTGAATAATATATAACGCAGTTAGTTAAGTTCGGGAGAGTTTGTGACGTCACTGTCTTATAAAATTTGTACCAACAAGTGACGTCACAAGAAATTAAAACGCATTGTTTCTTCGTTGTTATTAGTTTGTGGGATAAAAGAAAATACGTGTCCAATATTTTTTGTTAATTTAAAAGATGGACTAAAATCCTTTTTTAGTCATCTATTTATTATCATAAATTCTACTAGCTGACCCGCACAACTTCGTCTGCTTCATATAAGAGAATTTGACCCGTCTTTGCAACATTTTTCATTGATACGCCGCTACTATAGATCGTAACATGACGTTATATAGCCTTCTTCGATTAATGGGCTATCCAACAGGAAAATAATTTTTCAATTCGAACCAGTAGTTCCTTAGATTAGTGCGTTTAACCGAACAAACAAACTCTTCAGCTTTATAATATTAGTATAGATTTCTAATTGCCTTACTTCCAAATTTAGAGTCGCTGTTTTATTAACAGTGAGTTATACCTACATCTATCTGGTATCTTTTAAACCTTACCTGCAATTCTTTCTCTTTATTCTTGATACGGTCTTCTTGATTCAAAGTCAAGCTCACAGGCGTAATATGTCTATAGCTACCCATCTCCTTTTGTTCCTGAGATACCCTACACGTCGACAACAACACATTCAAATCCTTCAAATGAGGACACAACTCAACTATAACCGACTCATCGACTAAATCACAACTGTCAATATTCGTATCAGTGACAACACTATTGCTTAGTCGATTCTCATAGAATAACTCTTGAGGGAAATGCGGCAGATCGAATAGCCAGCCGAGAATCGATTTTAAATAAATAATTGTGTTCTTCTTGAAATGCGTGTCGGTGATTTTTAGTCGATTAGTGTAGATATCGAATAGTAGTTTTAGTAGGTTTTGATAGTAGTTTATTCTTAGTGTTGTGTAGTCTAACATTGAGAGATAGTGGACTATCCAAGGCACTGTTATCGATATTCGTCCGGTCTCGTTGGCATTTCTTAGAGTTCCTTGTAAGTCTATAGTTGGTTGGCTCTGAGAAAAAAGAAAAAATATTTTTTTATTAAGGAATTCTTTTAATTCATCCTTGTGTCGCAGGCGGCTTTTACGAATATTGAAACCAAGGACACAAAGAACACTCGTTACACAATAAAATACATACTCTTTCTTCTACATCATTAGTGCCCAAAGTGGTCCAGGTGGACCCCCAGGGGTCCACGGGAGACTCGACGCGGGTCTACGTAGGCGTGACAAAAAAATGGGGTCCACAATTCGTAAGCGGGGGTCCACGTATTTGCTTTCGATAGTGAAGAACTAAAATGTTGGCTTGACTTCACCCATCAATGTAGGCAGATAATATTTTAAGAAGCTCAGCGAGAGCTCAAGTAACAGTTACTTGTAAAATCTTGCATATTCCATATTAGTTTTTTTATTGCATGAACTTGAAATATAGCTGTAGAGGGTCCACTCGAATCTGCTAAATTTTGAAAGTAGTCTATGAGGAAAAAAAAGTCTGGGAACCTCTGTTCTACATGATTGCATATTAGATTTCGCCCACAGTTTACAACAGTATTTTTTCTAGATTTAAGGTACCTTATGTCCTTTTATGTACCCCTAGCAAAGTGTATGCGAAATTTCATGTTAATCGGTCGAGTAGTTAAGGCGTGAAAGTGTAACAAACAAACTAACATTCGCATTTATAATACATATTAGGTAGGACTGAGAAGTCTCTTCTATTTCGACTATCTGTTGGAAAAATATCTGTCTTGCGAAAGCCTTATATCGAGAGTAATTATTACTTATATACTTATCCTTTCTATTATATTCTATACTTACATAATTTCGTAACGCTAGATCATTCTCCAGTACTTTTTCTTTAGGAGGCGCATAATTTATTTCTCTTTGAATGCTCTTAGTGATGGTCCCTTTATTAGTGCTGAGATCTATCACTTGGGAATACGGCAGAGATGCTAGGAAACCTAGAAACTTTGACAGGAGAGCCAGCTTTTTGGATAATACCAGGTACTCTTTGGTAATGTCAATGTTCGCTGAAAGAAAGAAAATATTAGTCGATATTATAACTTACTAGATTTTACTCGCGGCTTCGCTCGATAAAATCTAGGTTAGGTTAGGGTATGTTAGTAAAAGTACTATTTTTAAAACAAAATATAGCCTATGTTATTTGGTGTTATTATAGCTTTCTAATTATGAAAGATTTTATAAATCGGTTAAGTAGTTTTCAAGTTAAATCATTACAAACAAACAAACAAAAAATCTAATCTTTCCTATTTTTTAAATTATTATATAGAGAGGAAATATTTGATCTTTGATTTTTTGTTTTGTTTTTAATATAAGTATCGAAGTATAAATATATTTTTTGTCTCGTGCGGGATCGAACCCACAGCACTCGACGAGGCGACTACTTTAAATACTACGCTATCTATGAAATCAATTATTAATACTTACAATTTCCTCTGTCGTCGGCCGCGATGTGTGTAGAATCAAGAACTGCGATCTCTGAGGCGAGAGCATCGCGCAGATGTACTCGAAACGACTCACTCTCTGCGTTTATTATGAACTCTCTGAAACAAAAAGACATGTCGGTAAAATAATTGTAAAATATGTAACATAATATCAGGCCTTAAACTGTTCCACTGCTGGACACGGTCTTCTTCTCAGTGTGAGAAGGGTTAGGCCATAGTCCACCACGTTAGCCCAATGTGAGTTGGCAGACTGCACGTATCTTCGAGAACATTAAGGAGAAACCTCAGACGTGCAGGTTTACCCAAAAATAAATCGTTCCAAATGTTTGGACTACTACGCAGAAGTTTAGAGTTAAAATATAGCTTTCTGTTGAAATATGAACGCATCCACATGTTATATATTATCTATGTTTGGTCATAGATGTCGCTTACTCTGTTCTTTTTTTTTATACAACTTAGGTGGCCAACAAGCATACTTGTTGGTGGCTCGTGGGTTCGAACCCGAGACCCTCTGGATTGCAGTCTGTTGGTCTCCCCACTGAGCTATCGCTGCTCAAAGTGCAATTAAACTCACAGGTAATTCTACTTATCATGCTAGAAGCAAACATATTGATGTCCGTCACCACTATATTCGAGACAAGGTCAAGGCTGGGGAAATTCACATTGAGTACATTCCTACAAGCACCATGCTGGCTGACTGCCTGACCAAGGACCTGGGGAAACCTAAACATCACCAATTCATCAGTGACATGGGTCTACGTTCAAGAGAGGATGTTGAAATATGAACACACCCACATGTTATATATAACCTATGGTTGGTCATAGATGTTGCTTAGTCTGTTCTGTTGTTGTACACTACTTTTATAATAAATAAGCTTGTGTCTCATTGTAACATCGTTCTGTCTATTTTGTTATATTTAATCAGTTTAGGTCTAACTAATCTATAAACTAATACTACTTTTTATCACTTTCTAATGGTGAAAGAATTTTTAAATCGGTTGATTAGTTTTTTAGTTAAATTGTTTCAAACAAACATACAAAAAATCAAACCTTTCCTCTTTATAATATAAGTATAGGTACTTATTTTTTTTTACTTACTTATAGAACATTTCGTTGGCGGTGAAGTGTGGTAGCCTATGTGACTCTGGGGCGGTGGGACAAGTCAGCCGTCGTTGTAGCTTACTCAGCTTTGATTCCTGTTCGATACAACATTATTATTAACATACTAGATGACATCGTAAAAGTTTACTGCCTATCGTCAGTCCGGATACATACCCCGGATCGGCTAGTGTTACTGGCTTTTTCTTAACGGTAATAAGTAAATGTAAATATAAATATACATTAATAAATGTAACTTTGATGTTCATAAGTGTAACTTTGATGTTCATAAGTCAAACTTTGACTGTCATAAGTGTAACTTTGAAGTCTTTAAGTATAACTTTGAAGTCTTTAAGTATAACTATGATGATTATAAGTGTAACTTTGACGTTCTAAGCTTAACTTTGTCATTCTAAGTGTAAATTTGACGATCATAGGCGTTACTGTGACGTTCACAAGTGTTGCTTTGTCGTTCATAATCGTAACTTTGACGTCCAGAAGTGTGACCTTGACGTTTAAAAGTGTGACTTTAACGTTAATAAATGTAACTTTGACGTTTACAAGAGTAACTTTGATGTTCATAAATGTTACTTTGACATTCATAAGTCTTATTTTCTCGCTCATAAGCTTTACTATGACGTTCATGAGTGTAACTTTGACGTTGCATACAAATGTAAAAGTTACACGTGTAATATTGATATTCATAAGTGTTACTTTGTGACCTAAATGTGTTTTTTTCATAACTGACCTGCTTGCATGTGGGTAGGCAGTGTTGCAGCATGTGTTGCGTGAACAGTTTGGCAAGATGTGCGTGGTTAGTGGCGCAGGCGCCGCTGCACAGAAGCGCCTTGACTCGCGAGCGTAAGGACGAACGTGATCCGCCTGACGTCGAAGTGTCCTGGTACCATCTAGAACAACGTTTCCCAAATTTTATTATGATTATAATAATAGTCATTTATTTCAGGTTCTTGTCCCATAAATTGTTAGTAATACAGTGGAAGCTTAACCTGTTGTTAGTATTACAATTAATAATAATAATATCAGCCCTGTTTTAAACTGTCCCACTGCTGGGTACGGGCCTCTTCTCAGTGTGAGGAGGGTTAGGCCATAGTCCACCACGCTACCCCAGTGCGGGTTGGCAGACTTCACATATCTTTGTGAACTGTCAGACATGCAGGTTTCCTCACGATGTTTTCCGTCACCGTTAAAACGAGCGACAATTAACTATGTAATACGCACATAACTTCGAAAAGATCGTCAGAGATGCGCGCCTTGGGAACGATCTAGAGACCTCTGCGTGGCAGGTAAACGCTTTCCCACTTGGCTATCGCTGCTGTTTGTATTACAATTATATTTTATTATTGGAACATGGCAAATTTTAATCCAAATCATGTCAACTCTGTTATATAGATACATATATTGAAGAATTATGTAGTGCATGCCTTCTGTGCTGAAGCCAGAGGGTACACATATAAACTGACTGGCAGATGCTATGAAACAGTGTTTTCATGACCTCAGCAGGACACTTACTAAACCTACGACTCAGCATATTCGCCTTGATTGCTAGCGACCTACGCTTTCTGTCCATATCCATATTATCATCAATCGAGCTGCTAGAGACGTAATGACTTAGATATAAAAATCTGTCTACTAATTTGAGCGGCACGCTGTGAAGGTAAATGGTGCCCTGGCCCAGTTATTATACTGTTTCTCCATCGTAACCCACTACAAGATTCTCCAACTGAGCGATAACTGCATAAGTCAAATTCGCGTAAGTCGAGATATCATTTTGCATATTATAATACATATAAATTTTTTTAATTGGGGCCGAAAGCTAAAAAATTATCATTTTGACGGAAATGTTTAATAAAATTTTTGATTATCCTAACATATATCAAAATATCGATATTTATCATATAGTAAATGCGAATGTAAGTATGTGGGTTTATTTGTATATTTGTTACGCTTCCACACCTTAACTACTCGACCGATCATCATCAAATTTCGCATACACGTTGTCAGTGGAACATGAAAGGACATGGGGAGAGACTAACCTAACATATATTTATGCGAGCTAAGTCGCGGACAAAATCTAGTAAAACTATAAAACTGGCTAAATGCTCAATATTTCAAGGCGTAATGAAACTCAGAATCTGATTATAAATTACCTTAAGATCTCATAGAACATATCCCGTTGCTTCTTAAAGTTTTGAAAGCTGAGCATCGAAGGGAAGTTATCAACATTATCCGTCTCCAAGTTGAAACATATCACTCCATTAGACCTCTGTTCTGAGGATCTGAATCGTTCCTGAGTGGTCTCAGCTTCACATCTCAGTCCGTAGCAGTTTAGTAGAAACTTGGCTAGCTCTGGGTAGAAGGAACGGACTTTTTTGTTTTCACCTGTAAAGCACAGAAATTAATAATATAATAATAATAATATTCTATCACATACACACAACACCATCTAGCCCAAACTAAGCAGAGCTTGTACTATGGGTACTAGACAATGGATAAACATACATATATACTTTTTTTTTTTGTAAATTTTTGTAAATTATTTGACTATAAGCTTTTGCGCGTGGCTTAGTGGTCGTTTCACACGAATTAGGCGATATGACACTTTTAGGCATCTATACAAAAGGTGTCGTTTTGACTATAAGTGCGAAACGACCAGTAAGTCATGCGCGCGACTTCGTACGCGTGAAAGTTTGAATTTTGTACCTATCTTTTTTCTTTCTTTGCTACATGCAAGTAAATAGGAATAACAATAATTAAATTATGTTCGGATACTTTGAACTGAAATAACTACATTTCAAGACGATCAACATTTTATTCTCAACATGGCTTGCTAAAAAGCAACCGGTCGGAAAATACGTAAGTTTAAATGGTTTAATAATTATCATATGGTAATTTAAATATGTAGTTGCAAAATTATCTTACCATTGTTTTTTAAATAAAATGCGATTAAAACGTATAAAGTAGTTTAATTCAAATCAAATCAAGGAATAATGATTATCGTGTATAACACGAAGTTCAAAATTTCACACATGTTTATCGATTTATGTTTATATTTACCATCACCTAAATACTCGACAATGGTAAGTTACCCCACATTAAAATTAACTATATATAAAATATAATATTGTCTTCTATTTACGCGAATATTATTCATTGAAATTTAACTGCTATATACGGATTTTATCGCGTTGTTTATTTGACACTTTATTACAAAATTTTGAAAATTGTTACACTGCTACTACTATTACACTTTACTAATTTTTAAGCTAATTAAATTATTATTAAACTATTTAAATTTAATTTATTTTTATTTTTACACTTTCCCCGACGTTTCGGTTGCTTTTCAGCAGCCATGGTCACGAGGAGACTAAGATGGCAGTTGTCTCAATGTTCCAGTGTAGTTATTTCAAAGTACCCGAACATAATTTAATCATTGGTGTTTCTATTTAAGTAATAGTAGTAGCAGTGTAACAATTTTCAAAATTTTGTAATAAAGTGTCAAATAAACAACGCGATAAAATCCGTATATAGCAGTTTAATTTCAATGAATATATATAAAATAATTATTAAACTGCACGGATGGCGTCGTGGTTTAAGTGGTCGCCTCGCTACTGCTACAGCGTCGACTGTTGTGGGTGCGTATTCTCTCACATGGGACTGGGATTGTAAGCCCCCACGACACAAGAATTATTCTTACGGCAGGAGTATTTTTCTTTTTATTGGAACATTTACGCACAGCGTATGTCAGTTCCATCGTATCCTAAACATAATGCTACACACATATCAAACATTTTTAATACATTCGACATGAATTTGAACAGAAATTTCGCGTCGATCGATATTTTTATTTGATAAAATTTTATGAAACGAGGCTATTTAATTAAAAAAAATAAACTGTCACTTACCTAAAGTCTTCAAGGAACTTTTATCCAAAATGACCTCCAATATAACCCTTTGATGCCATAAAGACTTGACAGCAAAGTAAGTGCTGTTATGTATTGTCTTTAACAAGTACTCCATATTATTCTCCTTCAGTCGACTTTCAGCAGACAAATAATCATCCTCGTACTGCTTCGATATCAATATTGATATAAGAAAATATATCTCAGTGTTTACACTCATTATTAAATTGTTTTCCAGTAATATTTCATAAATATCAATAAGTAAATCAATTTTCTCTTTCAAAACTACCTTGGAAACATCAGTTTTGATAAAATTTTGACACTTTTCCATTGAATTCTTGTGAGTGATTTTGATCTGTGGTGATATTAACGGCTTTTGGGGCAATGATGTATTCAAAATATTAAATTTCTCCATCAACTTATGTCTTTCTTGCTTTAAAATGTTTCTTTCAGCTTCAAAACTGTTGGATTCTTTCACTTGTATCCTCTGCTGTTTAAACGCAGAATTTTCTTCAAGCAATAACGGTGATGTGTGTATTGATTCGGCACTAAAACTGTTCAATGATATGCTCTTTTGTGATTTATCTATATTAGTTGGTTTTATTCTTCGTTTCTCTGACCGTAGAGAACTTGACTTCCTCGCACCAATTTCTGGGAACATCTCTGAATTAGTCAGATCTAACTCCAGCTTACTTTCATCATTGTCTGATGAAATCCGTTTCTCTTTTCTCTTTTTCGAACTCTTCTGAACGTTGACCATGTAGTCACCTAAACAGCTTTTTTCTTGTGACCTTGAATGTCTGTGGCTCAGTCTAGGCGTGTCACATCTCTCATGGTGTTCTTTGACAAAGCTTTTCGGAGTAACGGGACTGGTTAACGGTAAGTTTGGATACTCAGATGGCTTTAAGCCATTCTTCATAGGGGTACTAGACAATCCCAGTCTGTCGACACCAATACTGATTCTAGACTCGTCTGATGATATGAATTGGTTACATTTCTCTTCTGTAAATAGCTTGGTTTTGACCCTCCTACCTGTTCTCTTACGCTCTTTACTTGGTGATTCCTGTGAACGTAGCCGCTCTGTTTTAACCGACAGACTGTCCATGGTACGGTCTTCGCTTGTGGGGTCTGAAACGGACCTTCGGTGTTTGCGACGGGTGCTGAGTAGCTTTTCAGGAGTGCTGTGTTGAAGGATCTGGACTGCATTGCTGTTTGTTTGGAGTATGCTGGAAGAAAATTACAACTTATGTTGTTAATAGTGCCGTCGTAAGGGAAAAAGACAAAGCTAACATTTTGCGAAATGGATTTTTTCATATTTAGAATCAGTAAAAATAAGACGCATGTGGTAGTATTTTTATACTAAATATATATAAATACTGGACGATACTTCTTTTTTCCTTATAATGGCAGAATACTGAATTTTAGAGTAGGTTATGTGCTTTGATTGGACTCGCAATAACTAGGGTCTGAAACATATTTAGCGGCGTATATGCCCAAAGTAGTGGGTAGAGGCGTATTTCAAACTCATCCGTAAGCATAAGCACAGAACTGCACTGAACTACCGGCGTATTGTAGGTGCGAGCATGTGTAATTGCTCGAGTCGAGTAAGTAAGAAGTGCTTGGATATTTCACGAAACCATACCACAAGGTCGAAGTCGTAAGACAAGAACAAAAAGCAATTAAAAGAATTCGTCGGCCTCGATGGCGTAGTGGATAGTGTAACTGACTGCCACACCTGAGGTCGCGGGTTCGATTCCCGCACAAGTCAAACATTTGTGTGCATGAACATGGATGTTTGTCTTGGTCTGGGTGTTTCTATGTATAATATTTATGTATTTACAAAAAAAAAAGTATATAATAATACAAGCTCTGCTTAGCTTGGGCTAGATGGTGTTGTGTGTATGTGGCAGAATATTAAAAAATATAATTCAATGACTGTTAGTTTTATATGTTTAGATTATCCAATATGTGTACAATTAATATGCAAATTGAATTCTATTGTTGTTATATAATATACATAACATTATTATTTTACATATTACAGGTGGCAACTCAACTATATTGTGTGAAACACAAACCAAAATTATAATACTCATATTATATTTTCTTTTAAAGACAACCCACTCTAGAACTAATTTCTGTGTCACATGGTGCTTTACAAACATTCAAATAACACACATAACCGTGAACACTCACACTTTTTTACAGTTTTGGATAACACACATTTTTTGTACCGTGTGGGATTTGAACCTACAACTCTCCATGTAGTGGCAGTGGCGAAGTGACTACATAACCACTACGCCATCCATGCAGTTATTATGTGTTCACATGTATTATCCTACTTAATTAATTTTCACTCAAACAGAGTTATAATACAAGCATGGCTCAGATTAAGAGAGTTAGACAGCATGTACTCTAATGCGTGTCAGAAACCATGTAGTTCAGTTGCATCTTCATGTAAGTATGTAGTGTTTAGTGGTAATTTTGCATGAATTAAGTGAATAAACACTTTTTTAAATGAAATTGTTTCTTTATGTGCACACATCAATATAAATCGACAGTGAAACAACCTGGTCTGAAAAAGAAGGTGTGTACTTCTTTTTCAGACTGGGTCGTTTCACTCTTAATTTATATTTTTAAATGTGTTGTTTTGCACAATTTCTTCAATCAGATTTATGCAAGACAACTACTAAGCCAGCTATATGTAGGACATATTATTAACTCAAATATGAGAAAGATATCATATAATTATGTTTCTGGTCTTAACAATATAATTAAGATTAACAATATGATTGTTGAAATATTTAAAATAATGATTTTAATTTAATATGATATCTATACTAAGGTATTTATTGCCAATCTGTATTCTAGTAACATTAAGCATTAAACTGTCAAGACAGATAACCATCGTAACCATCGCAGTAAGATGTAGAACGACGAATGTAAGCATATCACAGCTATTTTCCTAGAGTATCTGACAAATATATCTTAAAATGTTAGCTGAGTATATAATTACCTTATTACAAATCGTATGTAGGTAACTAAAGAAATTATCAGCTTTATATTTGACTAGTAATTAAATTTAGTAACATAGAAGGAGTTAGTCAAATTTAGTTACAAAGATTCAATGCAATATAATTTATATTGTCTTTAAATATGGGACGAAACCCAATGTTTACATTTTTTCGTACTTAACTCACCTGTCAGTCTGGTTCCGTAAAAACGACAAAAAACACGTCACAAACTCATTCCTGTTACAGCAATTCAATATGCAGTCTTCAGGCGTGTCCTAAAAATAAAAATAACATGAGTTTTACGCCTATATACGACTATTTTTACGTTTTCTTTTAGGTTAGAGCATCACCTCCAAAGATTCATTATTTAGCCACTTTGTAAGCAAATTGGCATCTAATTTTCCTGTAAGGACACTTTCTATTATTGTTTCTGGCATTTTGGTGTTCTAAGTTTCCACTAAATATGCATTAATATATTTTATTGAGCAAAAATCGATTATCGTATGCTGCGCGCTCAAACTTCGAGGGCGCCATGTTTACGTGTTATTGCCATTTAAAATTCAATCAAATTGATTAGTAAATGTCAAACGTAGTGCTGTAGAGATTGCCTAGATGATAAATAAATTATAAAAATACTTAATGGTAATGGACAAAGGCCAGGTTAAGAGCACCTTGAACCGACGGGCGTGTATGAGGAATATGATGAAAGTGAATGAAGCCAGAGAAGTGTGTCAGGATCGTAGCAAATGGAAATCCGTAGTCTCTGCCTACACCTCTGGGAAACAGGCGTGAATGTATGTATGTATGTATGTGTGTAAAAATACTTAATTTCATTATTAACAGGTTTTACCACAAACGTTGTTTTAATTTAATAATTACGTAAGGATTTCATTACACAAAATTCCAAATCAAATATTCAGGACAATATATATAATATATTTCAAAGATAATAATGTAAAAGTAGCTACTATTCCTACTTTCTTACTGACATTATAAATGCGAATGTGAGTTTGTTTGTTTGTCACGCTTTCATTCTTTAACTACTCGACTATGATCACATTGCCAGGAGTACAGAAGAGGATATAGGGTACCCTGGGTACCTTTCATCCAGAAAAATGTATTGTTCCCGGCGATAGAAAATTGACATCGCGTAAATGTAAAATTCATTAATGCGATGGCAGCTGCGGATCAAATCTCAATAACATTAACAATTTAGTTTAATCGCTTAGGATAATCAGAACTAATAATTTCAATATTTTAATATGTCAATTTAACAATCGACTATTCAAATTTTATTTCAATACAGTTCTTCATTATAGCTGTCAAAGTTTTAGTCTGCATCCCCTACTACATTAATTTATGAACTCACTTTGCTCTCGTTAATGTTGCTATTTCATACGTTTCTATATCTCTTTTTTGACACGCACTAATAACAAATCGAAATACGTGGTAGTGTTATACAATAGTAGCGGCCAAAGCTCTATTGTATTTGTTTAGCTTTGCATTCTCTGCAATACTTCTACTTTTACGCGTTTGATCGCCCAAAATGAATTAAATAATAATTTCAAAATGTCTCATATGTGGAATATGAACGTATTATGTCGTTGTTGTCTCATTGAGGGCAATTTTAAGAGCTCAAGTGTGTGTTCGAGTGTTGGGATCGAAGATGACTATTATAGGTTGTTAAAAGAAACGTTTGATATTAACGTAAGTTATTCAAATATTTTATGATACGTAGTTCTTTTACTAAAATAATTGTATCCAAAACTCGTGTAGAGTCTTGGATATATTCTAAGTCATTTGTAGTGGCTTCATTTTTATGTTGCGAGACGAGTAATTTAAAAACGAAAATTGCCAGTGACACACTTATAATTAAGGTACCATTTAAATTAATTATTATTTATTTCATGTTAATATATAAATATGTAAAGATGATACAGCAAAATATAAAATACATAATAATTTATTAAATAATTCTTATTAGAAACCATTAAGAATTAAATATGTTGTCATCTAACATTATTTGAACCAAAATTTGAACACTTAAAAAGTAACATAGACTGAATATATGTTTTAGACCTTAATAATTTGTCTAAATACAATAAACAATTCACTTTCTTTTCAAAGATCATGTTAGCATTATTATGTAAAAAAAACTGTAATCTTATTTTTTTATTACTAAGGTGGCCTATTAGCCACCGTAGTAATAAAAAAAATAAGATTACTGTTTTTTGGGTGGTCATCATATTAGGCCATGGTCATTATAATAAGCACATAATCTACCTGGTGGGTGTCACTGCCTAGGTATGCTTGTAAGTTCTTGACACATTTGTACAATAGTTGCCATTAAAATTAAAGACCATATGTTTTTCCTCCACAATAATATTGTTTACTTAGATTTAAAAGATTTTCTTACATATTACACATATTCTACATTAAGAAATTTTCTTCAAACAAACTATCAACTGAATATAAAAAAATATAGCATAATACACAAAGCTTGGGTCACACATCTAAATTGCTAACCCTGTAAATAAGATAGTTTAATGGTATCAGACTCTTGTACTTGCTCTACCCTACTAACATGAAAGGAAAGAACTTGTTATCTTGTATAACAAGAGTACTATGCAATCCAATGTTATAAATCGTTAAAATATTTAACCAGTCTGAGCAGTGTAATTCCCCTATTAGAGATTACTCTAGGCTTGTTGAATTAAATCAAAGTATCTTTATTAATTTAGGTCACAATGTAACACTTATGAATGTCAAGGTTGTTCTAACTAAACTATAATATGAATATTATATACATTTATCTGTTGCCACATTCAGCAAAGCAAAGTAAAGGTAGGATCAATGAGAAGAACATGCAAGAAACTCGCGGCCACTCTTTTTAATCGCCAATTTTGCAATACTGCTTATCTTCTTCTCTCTTAGCCTTTATTATTCCCAAGTCACTTCGGGTCGGCCTTTCTGGTCTAACTGGATTTGACTGGATATCAGTTTTTACACGGAGCGGCTGCCACCTGACCTCTGCAACCCGAAGGCTAATGATACCCTAAGGCTAGACCAGTGTCAGGATATTAGAGGGTACTGACATTCCCAATAACGACTGCCATAGATGTTCATGGCAGCCGGGACCAACGGCTTAACGTGCTCTCCGAGGCACGGAGCAGGCGATAATTGTCAATCAATACGCACATAATTTCGAAAAGTCATATAACTTCCGAAAGTCAGAGGTGCACGACGTGGGCTCGAACCCGAGACCCTCTGCATTGCAGTCTGTTTGTCTCCCCATTGAGCTATCGCTGCTTTGCAGCAGTGCTTATATGATGATTATATGAATAACTTTCAGATGAAGCCTCTACCGCAAGACTTGACACCCTCCAACATTTGCAGTATGTGTGAGCCACGGCTGAAAGATGCAGCATTATTTAAAAAGCAGGTTCTCTCCTGTGAGAATAAGCTAAAGAAGTATTTATATAACCTTTATGATTGCAAAGGTAATTTATCTATTCTAATATTGTGAATGCACCATGACTGAAAAGTTATACACATATTAAATTGAATACATTGTGAGGAAATCTGTACATCTGAGAATTCTTCATAATGTTCTCAACTATATGTGAAGTCTGCCAACCGGGCCAGCATGGTGGAATATGGCCTATCCCTTCTTAAACTGAGAAGACGCCCGTGCCCAGCAGTGGGACAGTTTAGTACAGAGCTGGTACTATTATAATTATATTATTAATATTATGAATGTCAAGTAAACATTTTTGGTATGTGCTAGTAGCTGAAACTGGCTTTCTTCTCTTATGGGTAATACTAGCGCCGGCTGCATAGGGCCTGGCGGCGGCTGCGTAATCGAGACCTCCAGTGGTACTACAAGAATAGAATACGATCCGAAAAAAAAATTATGTACCCGTTGCTAATAGGCAATAACTTTTTGAATATTGGTGAATGGAAAGCCACCCTTATATTGTTATGGAAAACTACGTCCGTGGTGCAGTGGTAGTAAATGCGACTGCTATGTAAAAGGTGTCTGGTTTGATCCCGGGTCGGGGCCAACAAAAAGTTATTGGGTTTTTCTGTTAAGATATTTCAATACTATTATTATTATTTTATGTTCTATAAATGCGTATGTGAGTTTGTTTGTTATACCTTCACGCCTTACTCAACCGATCATCACGAAATTTCATCAACGCATTGTCAGGGAACAGAAAACGACATAGATAAGCTGCAGGTATAATCTAGTATAAAATATGTTTATTTGGTTTCCAGGGTTGAAAGCTGAGCCAGCATGTTCTAATGATAAACTGGACTTAAAAGATAGTGGTGAGTGTATGATTGATTGATTTGGGTGATCTCCATTGACTTTAATACAGTCCGTTAAACATTGAGGCCAGTTATCAATAGAAATACCCACTCTCCATGGGAAAATTCTTCACTGGCAGTCTTATGGATTGATTTAGGTACTCCAAATTATCACGGCGGTTAAAGCAAGCGATAATTAACTATTTAATACGCACATAATTTCGAAAAATCAAATATGCGCGGAAGCGTCGGCAATATCCCATCTCTCTCTTATCCATACTTTCATCTATATGTATACCAATATTATAGAAAGGAAAGATTAGATTTTTTGTTTGTAACGATTTAACTGAAAAACTACTGTACTGATTTTATAAATTCTTTCACCATTAGAAAGCTGTTTTATCACTGAGTAACAAAGGCTATATTTTATTTTAGAAAATGTTCTGTAACTAACGTAACTTACTTTTACGCGAGCGAAGCCGCGGGCTCTAGCTAGTAATTAATAAATATTTAAAATGCTAAAATAAGTTGCTGCTCTTTTGCTTGCAGCAATTTTGATGATGATGATATTACACCAATTTTAAGAAAAGTTTAACCTAACGAATATAATATCTATGAAAGAGTAATTTGGAAATAGCGCGTAATGAGACGTTTATTTTACTTTATAAATTAGTGATGTACCAACTTACATAAGTAAAATCGATTTTTTTAGGTGATAAATTGCAACACCTCGGCAATTTCCTACAAACCGAAGATGATGATCAGCCGTTGTCCGCATTACGCAGTTTTAAGAATGATATGGAACCTAATGATGTGGAGTGGGCAGCGCCAGATTATAGTGATGGTAAGCATTTATAGTCAGTTTGCTTATTACGATGGGTTACATATTTATCGAATGGATGGCGTAATGGTTAAAGTGGTCCCCTTGCCACTGCCATTGCGCTGAGCGTTGTGGGTTCGAATCCCACATGGGGCAAAAATTTGTGTGATCCGCTATTATTTGCTAGCCACACTTTCCACCTGTTTTCTGAAATGCGCGAGTGTTGCTGCCGTACCCGCACGTACCGTCGTCTCTCCTGCGCGCGCAATGGAAAATGAGGTTTATAAAATATGTATGAAATTAATAAAAAAAAAAAAACTATCGCTAGCTATGCATTTATAATTACGAACATTTTGTTTCCAGGGTTGAAAGCTGAGCCAGTGAGTTCTGATGATAAAGTGGAATTAAAATACGGTGGTAAGTCTATATTAATATTACAAAGAAAAAGGTTCGAATTTGTTGTTTGTTTTTTTGTAAGGATTTATCTCAAAAACAACAGAAACTATTTTAAGAATTCTTTCACCATTAGTAAGCTTATTTTTTTTTATTTTTGCACCTATAGGAATGCTTATGCTTGAAGCATACCCCTCCGCGAGGGCGGGCGGAGGGGTTATGTCGGACTCGCCGGGGTAACAGAAAGATGTTAAGAAGATAATGTACCTCCCGGAATACCGACTAAACCTACCACGGTGTTCCTCGACAAAACCACTATCGACGGGGCCGCGCGAATCACTTGCACATGCGGTGGCGACCCTGCCGGGGTTTCGGCCCGCCGCATGAAACGGCAGGCCACTACACGAACAGACCTACCCAAAGGCACTTCTCACAAATTATCCCTACTGTCCCCCCTAGAGGGGAGACGGACTCGACACAGAGGCGCGCGTGGGAACACGCACGCCGCCTCTCGGACCTGGTGCTGAACGGATGGCGGGCAGGCACACAAAGCCCGCCACCCCCAGGTCAATCCTCAGGGTGGCTGGAGGACATCTCGCGCCCTCCGGCGCCCGGTTCTGCGGTTGGGGAGAGGGTTTAAACGCTCCCTCTCCCGCTCCGCCGCCTCCTTGATGGAAATGACTTACTCACAAAAGGAGGCGACGGCGTTCCACGACCTCTCACTCCGGACCATAGACTGAACTACGGCCGGGAGCGAGAGGGCAACCAATCCGACTGCCGCGATCAACTCATGGCGCTGCGATGCCCAGGCGGGGCAATCCGCCAAAGTGTGCAGCGCCATGTCCACAACAACGTCGCGGCAGTCGCCGCAGTGGTGACAACCGGGCGTCTCTTGCCGGCGTATACGACACAGGAACTGGCCAAAACAACCGTGGCCAGTCATTACCTGTGTCAGGTGAGGGCGCCATGCCGCCTCTCCAGCCACTCCTCAAACACGGGACTTACCGCCACGATCGTGGCGTGCCCGGCACTGGGGTGCACAAGTCGCTCCTTCCACTTCTCCACTAGGACCTGGCGGAACTCGGACCTTGCCGCCTCGACAGTGGGAACCATTAGTAAGCTATATTATCACCGAGTAACAGGTTATATTTTATTTCGAAAAGTACTGTTATTAACATACTTAACCTACTTTTTACGAGCGAAGGCACGCGGGCAAAAGCTGAATAATAATACTTAGGGGCATGCCAATATTAGGCCCAGAGGTGAACAAGAATATGACTATACTAAAAAAATATATTAATATTTATCCTAATTTTCCCTTGTATTTAATATTCTGTACAAGTCGGTAATATTTTATAAAACTATTAAACAAGAAAACGACTGAACTGTGTAATGGAACTTGCAAGCAAGTTACATTAACGTAAAAATTTTTACATTTACACCAAATATGTTGACAGGTAATTAATCGAAATAGTAATTTATATAATTATATAATTATTATTTTATTTGTTAATTTCGTTTTTTATACAAAAGTAATACAAGAAGTAATAATAATTATTATTTTTATCTTTGCAAGATTACATTGATTAACTTAAAGTAATGTCTATTATCGATGTATCGAGTTTTTGTGTTTATTATGGCCATAACACCATCTCTAACTTGTTAGACGCCGGATAACGTCAATGTCAATATATGCTTGTTTTTCAACTCCATTGTGACGGTTAGTGTGTATTTATTACGGTTAATATCGACGACTTTTACCTATAAGCTATAAAACTGCAATGTATTCTGTTTTATTAACTTCTTCGAAGAGGTTAATGAATACACTTTGTGGGTCAGTGTGTCTGTCTGTTAGTGGCAGGCGTAGTTCCGGAACCACAAGACCGATTGACTTGTAACTTGGTATGCAGACACCTTGGGGTCATACCTCGGTCGAGTTTGAATATGGGCCTTGTGGATCAAAAGACCCCCGAGATATAGGGGTCACAAGGTCACATGTATTTTAAATGACAAAATGGCTTCATTTATATGCAGAGTGGTGGTGTGCTGATTCGAGTTGGTTGCTGCTGTTTGCTGTCGAGTTTTGTCTTGTGTTGCATTTTGCAACACAACATGCCCAACAGTGGACATGATGCCTAACAATGGACATGATACCCAACAATGGTCATAATGCCCAATAGTGGACATGATGCCCAACAGTGGATATGATGCCCAACATGGACATGATGCCTAACATTTGGTATGACGCCTAACAGTGGGCAAGATGCCCAAAAGTGGACATGAGGCCCAGCTGGGCATCATGCCCAGCAGTAGATAGCAGTGGGCATGATGTTCAACGCGGCAATGATTGAAAAGTACGTTAATTATTTATTATTAAAACATGTACATACTATACAATTATATACAACATTAATCTAAGTAAATGTTAAAATATAATTGAAACATGGTCACATGAAGACAAAGAGGTTGAATCCTGGGTTTTTACAACCATCTTGTTTTATTCCTAATTGATTGTACTCATATAAATTAAAATAATGTATAAAATGATATAGCACATAATTATTTAATATAAACTGTATGGATGAGATATAAGATTTGATAACTTTAAAATGCTAATTTTTTTGTAAATAAATTTTTAAATAATTAATTATTGGCATTGCTTACTATTATTATCATTAGCCATTATAGGTGTTCACTGTGGGCCCGAATTACTATGGCGTGTGGACATGCCCCTTTCGTTTCTTAATATTTTAGCTATAAGTACTGAAACGATTTTAAAGAATTTCTGTATGATACCGATATTGACTTTAGTTAAACCCCATGTAAGCATATTCATTAAAACGCGTACTTGCGTTAACTACCTTGTGTTAAAGCTAGTGATGTACCAAATTACTCAAATAGTTTTATGTCGATTTTCTTTTAGGTGATAAACTTCAACTGCTTGACAACTTACTACAAACCGATGATGATCAACCGTTGTCCACATTACGCAGTTCTAAAGAGTATATAGACCATCAGGGTCTACATGAAGATATGGATCCTGATGATGCAGACTGGGCATTAGCACCGGATCTAAGTGATGGTAAGCATTAACAGTCCGTATGGGCATATGATGGGCCGCGGCCATTCCTAGAGCTATATGCGATGTTGTCACAAATGAAGGTGTTCTTTGTGTCCGTTGTTTGTAAAATCCCCTGCGACACAGGAATTATTCGTAATGCGGAAGCTGTCTTTTTAAAAAACAAAAGCAAATGTTTTATAGACGAGTCGCTATTTAAAAAGATGTTATCTACCTTTAAGCAGTTGCCTTAGTAACTATATTTAAGATAAGCTGCATATATTAAATTGTATCTCTTGTACGTAAAACAGAAAAATCTGTTTTTGTGGAACCAACATCACATCTTCAAAAACATTATGTAAAACTCTCAGAATTCCTTCAAATTTGGTTTGGGGTTAAAGCGACGATAATTAAACACCCAATGAGCATATGCTACTGAAAGAGTTGTGAAAGCACTACCCGCCGCAAAAAAATAACTTAAGTTTATTCTGGCAGCAATATTTCTGAACCATAATGTATTGAAGCTGCTCCAAGTCCGAAACCTATCAAGTCTCTCATACTAGTAAACCAATTTTCCTATTAATACCTATACATTTTTATTACAGAAGAATATCGAAAAGAAAAGAAAACTAAATCAAAGAAATATTCGTGCGAGATTTGCCAAAAGCAATTCTCATACAACGGTTCGCTAGAAGTTCATATGAAAGTTCACAACGGTGAGAAATCATTCGCTTGTCATCTATGCAACACATCACACACAAATAACAAGGAATTAACCAAACACATAACTGTTACACACATAGTCGACAACCAATACCCTTGCAACGTATGCGAAAAAGTTTTCGAGAAAGCGAGACTACTTAAAAAACATGTAAAGATACACTTTGAAGAAAAATTCAAATGTACCGAATGTCATAAAGAGTTTCAACGGAAGAAAGGCTTGAAAGAGCACATGAAAACACACACCGGCGAAAGAAAATATACTTGTGAAGTTTGTAATAAGTCCTTTGGACAGAACCAGACTTTGAAATCGCATATGTTTACGCATACAGGTGAGAGACCTTATGTATGTGATGTGTGTGGTAGAAGCTTTCCTCAACGTACGCATTTAAAAAGACATATTTATATCATCCATGCGGGGGTGAAACCACATACATGTAAAGTTTGTAACAAACAGTTTTCCAGCAAGAGTTATTTGGCCATTCATGAACGACAGCATACGGGAGAACGACCTTACTCATGCGAAGTTTGTAAAAAAGATTTCACTGCATACACTACTTTGAAAGTTCATATGCGTGTCCATACTGGTTTTAAGCCTTACACATGCGGTTTCTGCAATAGACAATTCGCTCAAATGGCTAGCTTTAAGCTACATAAACGAACACACACAGGCGAGAGACCGTTCTCTTGTAAAATATGTAAGAAACCCTTCTCGGATAACGGTTATTTGAAGATTCATATGCGCGTACATTCAGGTGAAAAGCCTTTCACTTGTGAAATTTGTAAGAGATGTTTTCGAGAAACGGGGCAATTAAAAAGACATATGCGTGTTCATACCGGTGTTAAACCTTACACTTGTAAAATATGTAATAAGCAAATAAGTAATCTGTCTAAGCACATGCGCATACACTCAGAAGAAAGACCGTATAGTTGCAATGTGTGTAATAAACAGTTTTCCATCAATGGCAACTTGAAATTGCATATGAGGGTACATTCTGGTGAGAGGCCGTTTAGCTGCGAGTTGTGTAGTAGTCAATTTACGCAAAGCAGTGGTTTGAAGAGGCATCGGTGTACGCATATAGGTAAGAATGATAGCGTGAGTGCCTAAATAAAATGAAAATTGTTTTCAAGTATACGATCGTAACAAATGGATAGTTACTTTTGCATTTAAAGTAGTATTACTATTATAGTTCAACCCAACTACGCTCGCTGTATAGTCTGATAATAATAATAAGGAAAATAATTTCCGTTCAGGGAACTTCAGGATATAAAATATATAAAAACAGTATTATATCTTATGCAACGTTGTGTAAAAATGTTATGTCAATCCATTGACTAGTTTTCGTATTTTATGTACATAAACATATGGAAGCTGAATTTTGATATAAAATGATTATGGAATCATGCAAGAAAAACTAACATCGTAAATTCAGACCACAATCTATTCGGTCTTCTAAGGTTGTAAGGCAGAGAGGTAATAAAATTAGTATTAGTGAGTTGTACAAATGACTTCCAAATTTGAGGCTTAAGAAAAGGTTAGAGATGATGAGCTCTGCCTTTAAATGTTGGGAAATAACAATTTTACGCTTTAAACCCCATGTAAAAATCTACTTAGAATGTTTAAGAATATTTTTTATAAACTCTTTAAGTAAGTATATCGGAATAATGCTGGGTTTACGTCAAAATAACACTGAGGGCTACCACCAAGCTATGGATATTGTCACGACAACTAAAATCACACTCTATTATCTTATCTTATCTTGTTACGGGGGCCAGTCAGTGTAGACCGGCGACACTTCGACCCAGTGGGATCTTTTGTGTCGGCCCCGGTATCTATCCCTTAGCTATCTCCCTATGAATGTACTGCATTAGTCGCAGCGTACACTTCAGAGAGAGAAGCCAGAAGTCTTCAGGGTTCGGATATGCCAATCCCATCAGACCCATCCTTAGTCCAGCCAACGCGTCACAATCACACAGTAGGTGTAATATCGACTCGTCCCGTTCACCACAGGCTCTGCAGATCAAATTGTTTACCAAACTCAATCTGCACAGGAAGCCATTGGTGCCAAAGTGACCAGTAAACGCTCCTGTGAGCAGGCGTATTTGGCCCTTGTTGTACCCGAAGAACTTCCGGGTGAAGCCCGTGGCTCTGTTTGCAATGAATTTCTTGGAGTGTTCCAGACCCCTAAGGGCCATCCACTCCAGCCTGTGTTTATCATTGCCATGTGCATTCATAGCTGCCTTGACGGTACTCTCAGAGAGTCCTACGAATGGCTCGGCTATACACTATATTATACAAAGATACAAATTGTGCTTATTGGATGATAGGATACGGCAGTGGCCAAAAGTACTGCTGACACAATGATGACATGAACTTTCTTTCTACTTTCTATTGTGGAATCCATAAATCTATAGACACATAAGAAGTAGCAGACCAAACATATTTTAAGTATTAAATATATTTAATTTATACAAATTTTTATCTTATCCTTGTTACTCTTACCTTCATTTGTATAAAGATATCTCTACTTAGAAATTAAATAGGTATATTACATTTTATTATACATCAGGAACGGGAACAGGCTATTTTAATGATATTTTTTATTTCCTTTTATTGTTATATTTTAATTAATATATCAGTTAATTCATGCGTCCAAGAATTGTTTACATATTTTTATGGAAATAAAGATTTTTGACTTACACTAAAACAGCGACTATCGATAAATCTACTAGACAACTGCCTATGTGTGTCAAACTGCTACGCAATTTTTGCCGGTCGTTCTGCTACTTTTTATATTATGTCCTGTTCATTATTCATAGTATATTTATTCATTATTTATTTTATTTATTTATTAGTACCACCAGTGGTTATTACTATTATTGACATACAATATTCGTTATGAGGTTTCGTTTAATTGTATAACCTTTTAAGGCGGACACAGCATGCATAGTATTAGCTTAATACTGGAGCAAATAGTTTTGTTTTGCTCTTAAATTAAAATCCTGTTATTCTGCAGTCATAAGAAAAAGATACGTACCTATTACGAAACGTATTTTATATATATGTAAAAATACTGGTACATGCTTTTTTTACTGATATATTATGTAAAAAAAACAATATTGAAAATAATGTTAGATCCGTGTTTTTTCCTTATGACTCTCACTATCTCAGAATAAACAATTCCAAAGATAGTATCATCATCATTCTCTTGCCCTGGTCCCAATTTATTTGGGGTCAGCGCAGTATGTCCTTCGCTTCCATACTTCTCTGTGTCACCCGTCTTCTGATCATTTACCCCTTTTCCTTTCATATCCATCCTCACACAGTCCATCCATCTTTTCCTTGGCCTTCCTCTCCCTTTTCGTCCCTCTACCCTCATATCCATCACTTGCTTACCTACATACGTATCATCTCTTCGCATAACATGTCCATACCAAGCCAAACGATTTCCTTTCACCTTCTCATCTATGGGCACCACTTTCAGACTACCTCTTACGTATTCATTCCTAATTCTGTCCATTCGCGTTACTCCACACATCCATCGTAACATTCTCATTTAATAATAATAATAATAATAATAATGTCCTCCAGACCGAATTTCGGCCACGGCGGCCAGTCTTAACAGAGACTGGCCATCTGCGCAGGAGATATTATAGTGCACAAGTGTGCGCGCAAACACAAGTGCACTCTCTGTTCCCTAACTCTCATGATCCGATGGGACGGCAATCCGACACGACCGGAGAGAGATCAGGCGCAGGACCAACGGCTTTACGTGCTTTCCGAGGCACGGGGGTGTCTAACACCGCCAACTTCCTAACTCCGGGCTGCTATTGAGATTTTTTTTTACAGAAAAACCCAGTAGCTTTTTGTTGGCCCGACCCGGGATAGCTCATTTCAAAGATAGTATAACAAATAATAATAAATGAAGCTTAATTAAATATAACACTACAAAATTAAAATTTGTTATGTTATAATATTGTCTTCTATTTACGCGAATATTATTCATTGAAATTAAACTGCTATATACGGATTTTATCGCGTTGTTTATTTGACAATTTATTACAAAATTTTGAAAATTGTTACACTACTACTACTATTAAACTTTACTAGGTAATTTTTAAGCTTATTAAATTATTATTAAACTATTTAGATTTAATTTATTATTATTTTTACACTTTCCCCGACGTTTCGGTTGCTTTTCAGCAGCCATGGTCACGGGGAGACTAAGATGACAGTTGTCTCAATGTTCCAGTGTAGTTATTTCAAAGTACCCGAACATAATTTAATCATTGGTGTTTCTATTTACGCAGAATGAGCTCAAAGTATCATGAAGTCTAGCTGTGGTTTGCTTCAAAATTTTTTTCAAAATTTTGTAATAAAGTGTCAAATAAACAACACGATAAAATCCGTATATAGCAGTTTAATTTCAATTTGTTATGTTATGTTAATATGCAAAAGCTGAGACATATGCGTGGACGACCGTTCGGTTGCTTACAGGATGCATAACATCATCCGGTAAACGAACGAAACAATTAACTCTTGCATGTAGGACATGCAAGTAACTTGCGCATATAACCCACGCCAACTTTTTTTTGTGTAGTAGAGCCTCGCTGATTTCAGCATGAATGGGCCGGCTCGACCGGGGGAAGACTTCCTTCTCACAGAATATCGACATGAAATAGCAGTATTCCTACTGTTGTATTTTATTCGATGAGTGAGTGCCGTTGGCCCAATCACCCTCTTTCCCCCTTCCCTCTCCTTCTCCGTCCCAATTCCTTTCCTATAGGGTCGGCAAAGCGCAAGTCATGCCTCTGGTGTTGCAGGCGTCTATAGGCTACGGTGACCACCTACCATCAGGTGGGCCGTATGCTTGTTTGCCGCCTTAGATGTATAAAAAAAACTTCATACTTACATAGTGTAAAAAAACAATTATTAACCTACGCCATTTTAGCTTAATATATTTGTCTAAATAAAATTGCCGTTTTATATTTTAGTAAGGTACCCACAGTGTTATTTCGATGTTATATTTATTTAATTAGTGTAAGTGTATACATTTTGTACTTAAATGTAAAATAAAATGAGATTTTATTCAATACTGAAAATTTTCTCTTATTTTTATCCTATTCTATATCTAGAAGAGGGAGGTAGAGTGTACAATCGTCACCTTATTAGTATCGGACTGTATGCGTACAATTATATGACAAGAACCTATGGTACCCTAAAGGACATACAGCCCTACCAGCCCTAATGCCCGAGCCTACCATATACTATGTGATTCATAAATATATAGATAGATCAATTCGGGATGCCTGCACCATGCGTTCTAAGTTAACAGACGGGCAGTAGACCGAATGTCCAGGATAACGATGCTGCCGCCCACTCAATAGAAAACGTTAATCCATATGCTTTCTCACATCAATTAACGACTTTTTAGATAGTGGACGGCAGGATAGATAATTCACTGCCAGTCAGACTCACGACTGATCAGAGATGACTGTAGGCCACAGTAAGAGGTTAATAAGCTATTGAGACACAGTGAGACTTTAGGGCAACCACAGTCACACTTTACCCGACTCATGAATCAAACTTGAGAATTAATGCGCAGTAGTCGTGTTCACAACAGCTGAATTAACGCGGTCACATACCTACATTAATGACAAATAGTATTAAGCGCATACTACTTACTACTTAGCCTTTCTATTTAGGAGGATGGCAGTCTCGCTTGGGAAAAGTTCTTCGGCTAATTTTGGTTGATCTAGAAAATAGTCCCCAATATGCGTAGCAATAATACGGATATGATATATACGGATATGATGACGTAGACTATGATGACTATACTGTCTAATTGTGATTAATCCTGCATTGGTTTTATAACCAATAATTTATTTTGCTCTTTTATTTTGAATTCTAAAGTCAACTTTAGAATAGTCATCTAGAATTCTAGAGTAACATTATTCGACTATAATCATGTGTAATCGACAAAATATTGTAAAATGCTCTACGTAATCCTATAATCTGTCAAAATGGCGAATGACAGTTTGACAGCGCAGCTCCTGGTTATTGTTTTGCTTTCACGAATTACGTGAATTTATTCTACGAAATTGCATATATTATACAAAAGATGACCGAAATATGGAATTTAAGTACGTTATGTCGTTGTTGTCATTCGGACGGGAGTTTTAAAAGCCTGAACTTTCCGTATCAAAGCATAAATGGTGTTGAAATCTACGAAATAATGTTACAAGATACTTTAGCAATAAGAGTAAGTGTTATCAACAAATAATCTATTTATTAGAAATATAAAATAATATAATGTTTGATATCAACATTAACTTGTATTGTAAAACGCCTAAGATATTCGTTAAAACAAAGCTTAGAATCTATATTATGCTTGTCATTTCATATTACTTAATAATATATAAAAATATTTGGTTGGTGTGTGTAGCCTTAGGGGCGCCATAGCAATTTACTAGATAATATTTTTTAACAAATGTTAGTTAAGTCAAAAAGCTTTCTAAAGGTACTGGTAATAAAGAAAATGTTACATTAGTCTTTGTGTCAATATATTTTAATTAATACAGTTATAATAATACAAACAAAATATACAGAGAGAATGGCTTATACATATAGTATGGATGGTCACTGACGAGAGGTCACCTTGTATTAGTATGTTCCGTATCCTATATATTAATTTTCTAGATATCACAGCCACAAGTGGAAGCATCATACACAATATGCGATAGCTGCATAAAAAGGTTAAAAGAAGCTTCGGCATTCAAAGAACAAGTTCTTGCATGTGAAAGAAAGTTTAAAATCTATTGTACAAGTAAGTATCGACTGCACGGATGAGGTAGTGGTTTAAGTCGTCACCTCGCCAAATGTTGTGGGTTTGAATCCTACACGGGACAAATTTATGTGATCCACAAATAGTTGTCAATTTCGAGTTCGATTCTGGGTGTTCTTTCTGTCCGTTATTTAAATGTTTGTAATCTCCTCCGTGACACGGGAATTATTCCAAGGGCAGGGGAAGTCTTTTTATTTTAAAGTAGTGCATCGCCATCTATTACGATATAAATAAATAACTTAACAGTTATTGTATCCATTTCTGTTGGATGGCGTGAATTATCGGCTTATACCATCTTAGTTTTGAAATGGGTATGCATTTTTGCAGAGCTCACTGTACAGTAGTTATTATATTTTTTCTTATTCTAGCGAAAGTACTGATACACACATTTAGTGCACAACGTTTTAAGGTGTGAAATAATGCACATTGAAAATATAGTATACTAGATTTTGTCCGCGGCTTCTCTCGCGTAAGTGTAGGTTAGTAACAGCTCTTTCTTTTGGATGAAAGGTCCTTTTCTTTATCCCTGTCAACGTGTATGCGAAATTTCATGATGATCGGTCGAGTAGTTAAGGTGTGAAAGCGTAACAAACAAACATACATTCACAGTTATAGTATTAGTTAGAATTTTAAATTAAATTGACCAAATTATATGTTTCAGATGAACAGTTCCTTAATGGAAATGTAGAAAGTGTTAAAACAGAAGTAGAATCTAATGTTACTGGAAATGATGACGTCACTGATGTCTATTATGATAATGAGGATGTTCAGCGTAAGTAAGAAGACAAAGCTTTTATATTTATCAATTCCTTTAGCCATTACTTAGTAGAAGACCGGTAGACTGCCACGCAGAGGTCTCGTTCGATTCTAAGGCGCGTATCACTGACCTTGCGAAGTTAAGTGCATAATAAATAGGTAAATTATTGACTGTACCAATAAGCCATCCTAGTGATTTAAGTAGTCGCATCACCAATGCCCCCGCGCCGAGAGTTGTAATTTCGAATCCCACACGGAAAAAGTAAAAATGGTGTGTTTCACAAATGGTTGTACCGAGTCTGGAGGTTCTTTGTGTCCGATGTTTGAATGTTTGTTAAGTCCCCCGCGATACAAGAATTACTCGTAGCGCGGAAGTTGTCGTTTTAGAAGAAAAAAATCCTTATAACGTCCGTGAGGCATCTGAGACCTCCTATCTAACATTACTTCACAAAATTATGTTTCGATGTTATCAGTTGAACATTAAAACGAGATTTTTGCTTCCTCTGTAAAATTTATCTGGATGCAGATAGAAGATCTCAAATGATAACAGACAATAAGTATTATAGAGAGTTTAAATTTAATAACCTTAATTTAGAAGATCGTAGTCTAATGACGCTACCGTGATATGTTCACAATAAAAGTGTATCAAATGGTCAAGATAACAACACTTACAAGTAATAAATACTATTTATTCCTTTTTGCAGATGACGATAACGCTTTACCGATAGATAAAAATTCAGACATCGCTTTTATAAAAGAAGGTAACAAAATCCTTTACATTTTAAAATCAAATTTACTATTTTAGAGCACTACAGGGTTTCGAGATTTCATATAAAAATATCTAGGCACTTGTGTCTGCCAGCTTAGCCATACTTTCAGTAAGCCTGGTCGTAAACCATTCTGAGATCCATCTTAAGATTTCTAATAAGCATTAGATTATGTTTCACTTAGCACTTCCTGTACAAAATAACGGGACAATCTTTACTTATTTACATAACGATTAACGTTAACGATAAATGTAGATCGCATGTTACACATAATTTTTTGTTTGTGTAAGTGCACTTACTTTATTTTTTGTTAAGTGAGACAGGAGTGCCACAGGGTTCAGCTTGAGGACCTATCTATGCACTGAATATCTATACTTACTGTCAGGTTGGTATAAGTAGGTACTTATCTACTTACCCCACGTCGTAAATTGTATACTTTCTTTACAGAAATCACCATTGAAGTGGACATAAAACATCCTATTGAACAAGTTAAAGAAATAGAAAACGGTACAGCAAATTATAGTATGAAAACAGAAGGTAAGCTTACTTAATAATTTTCAATAGTGAAACATATTTTCTGCATTCCAAACATCCACTTACAATCCAAACATCCTATAATCCGAACACTCCAGTTTTTTAAAGAGAATTTTTGCTCTAGGTGTAATTTCTCAGCCGCGGGGGACTTTACAAACATTCAAACAGCGGAAACAAAGAATACCCAGACTCGGTACAACCATTTGTGGATCACACAAAGTTTTGTCCCGTGTTGAACCCACAAAATTTTACTATAAATGCGAATGTGAGTTTGTTTGTTTGTTACGCTTTCGCGCCTTAAATACTCAACCGATCATGATGTAATTTCGCATTCACCTTCCTTTTCCTTTTCTGTTCCCCTGACAAATCAGGGGAACAGAAAAGGACATAAGGTACCGTTCATCCAGATGTCATGATGAGTTTTGAAATGAGTATGCATTTTTGCAGAGCTCACTGTACAGTAGTTATAATATTTTTTCTTATTCTAGCAAAAGTACTGATACAAACATTTAGTGCACAACTTTTTAAGGTGTCAAATCATGCACATTGAAAATATAATATAGTAGATTTGGTCCGCGGCTTCTCTCGCGTAACTGTAGGTTAGTAAGAGCACTGTTTTTTTGGATGAAAGGTCCTTTTCTTTATCCCTGTCAACGTGTATGCGAAATTTCATGATGATCGGTCAAGTAGTTAAGGCGTGAAAGCTTAACAAATAAACTCACATTCGAATTTATAATATTAGTTAAGATAATAGGCAGAGGCTTGGTTGTATTTCGACGCCATTACTTATAATAACTAATCATGTCATTTATTTCAGTTGATCAATTACAGGAGAAGACAAAAACGGGTGCAATAAAAAAACGAATTCGGCGGAAGAAATCATTAGAACTGTTGAAACATGACGCTTTATATAACCGGAACTATTTAAGTACGTATATATAGAGATAACATTCTTAAATAATATTGTCTCAGATTTACGCGAATGTTATACCTAGAAATGAAACTACTTTATACGGATTTTGTCGTATATAAGTGTAAATTTAAATAATTTTAAATTGATTAAATAATAATATAAATTTAGTAGTAGTGTAATATTCTCAAAATTATGTAATAAATGTGTTAAGTTGATAAAATCCAAATTAAGTAGTTTAATTTCAAAGATGTCAAAACAAATATTAATATAGTATTCTTAATAATAAACACTTCTTTCTTTAAAGAATTACGAAGAAAATTTTACGATACATTTATAGTACAAGTGAAAACCAAAAACGGAATAACATATTCATGCAAAACATGCGAAGGAAGTTACCAGACCAAAAAAGATTTATTCAAACATATTAGCTTGCAACACCATAGCAGATATAAATGCGAGCAGTGTGGCAAACATTTCAAATACGGCAGCCATTTAAAACGACATACAAGAATTCACGAGGAAAATAGCACATACGACTGTCGACATTGCGGCAAGAATTTTACATGCAAAGCTAGCTTAAAAACGCATGAAAACATTCATACTAAACAACTAGTTTATCAATGTGATATTTGTCAAAAAGAATTGAAATACAAAAATACTTTAAGGAAGCACATTTTACAAATGCATAGTACCGAAACTAAAGAATTGTTATGCGATATTTGTGGATGGTCTTTCAAACAACGAAGTAACTTAGAAGCGCATATACGCACTGTGCATTTAAAACAACGCCCATACGCTTGCTCGATTTGCGGGAAAACGTATACAGCGAAAAAACATGTAAAGAATCATATGAAAACCGCACATTCCGGGAATCCAAAACCACATCAATGCGATTTTTGCTCAAAAAGATTTGCTTGTCCGAAAAGTTATAAACTCCACAGATTAACCCATGACAACCACTTCGCTTGTAGATATTGTACGTTAGTCTTCGACAATAAGAAAGATTGTGATATTCATACAAAAACACATACACAAGAACACTATCTAAATAGCCCTTACGGATGCCATCTTTGCGGGAAAGTTTTGATGACCAAATTCACGTTAAACAGACATATAGAACTTCACGATGGTATCAAAAGATTTTCTTGTAACTTATGTGGAGTGAAATTCACTCAAAAATGTCTTTTGCAAAGGCATAATAGGAGAAAGCATGATCCTAACGTTAAAACCGAAAAGACTAAATGTGATTTATGTAAAAAGTTAGTTCGAGATATAGATAAACATATGGACACACACGACACAGACAAAAGAAAGTATTATTGTGATATTTGCGGCAAAAATTATTCTGAGAATAACGCATTGACAAGACATAAGAATCAGAAACATTTTGGCGTGTCTTACGATTGTGAAATATGCGGCAAAAAGTATATTAAAAAGAAAAGCTTAGAGACTCATAAATATAAAGTGCACAAGATTAAAAAAGAAGTGGTTGAGAGTACAGGGATTTCAGAAGATATTGAGATGACAAATGTGACTTAGCCTGTAGCGAGCAGTGGTGGATTCATACTGCTCACGTAATGATACAACTCCTCGTATTTACTGCGAGCCTGGTACTTTGTATCGTGACTGCTTAGTCAGTACAGCACACATAGGACAGCACATTCTCACGTTACTAAAAGGTGTTTTTGTGAAGTGTAATCACAGCTGACCTTTAGGCATCTGCTTGGAAAGCATATTTACTGTGAGCCTAGTACTTTGTATCGTGACTGCTAAGTAGCACATAGCCCAGGACCCAGCTGACATGGTTCAATTGTTTTTGTGATTTGTCAGTCGACGTTTTTCGTGACTTTCTACAATGATTGCCTAAGTAGAGGTAGCAGCTGCTTGGAAAGCTCCTCGTAACATCGCTAGGGGTAACGTCTGTCACCTGTGACAGACGTCACCCGTATCATGCTCAACCAATATAGGATGAGTGAGAATCGGCATATACAGAGACATACATTCTATGAAAAAATTGTCAAAATTTAGCTATCCTTAGCTAAAACTATTCGTTTCTGGATGTAGGAACCGAGCCTTAGTCGGCAGGACGATTTCAACGGGTAACTTAAGACTTCAGGCGACCATAAATGAAACAAGGTATACACTTCATAATATACTCTCGCACGTAATAAAAATGCCATACGGTCCTCGATTATGGTCACCAAACACATGCGTATTATAAATCGCTCAAGTCTCAATTATTGGATGCCGCGGACCAAATTGTTGACTGCACGGATGGTTTAGGTGGTAATTCTGCCATTGCCTCTGCGTCCGCCGCGACACATGAATTGTTACTAGTGCGAAGGATGTCTTCTCATTTCTATCTCCTCGTGTCGTGTTGCCTGTTATGAACTGAATCTTGATTATGTTAATCTGTGGCGCACTTGTTATAACAGATTATATTAATATTATTAAAGTTTACCTTCATTATCTGTTTTAGAAGATTAAAAATATATAATAATAATAAAATGGTTTTATTAAATAATGTTATAATATTTGCCGAAGTTTTATTGTTACAACATCCATAATAAAATATTGGTTCTGTTTATTTTATTTAAGTGTGTTTTTATATTTCTTTTTGATATCTTAGAATACTGTTAATAATACAATCAAGTTATAACTAGCTGTAAGTAATTGTAGGTTAAAAATTTGTATACCAGAAATCATGGGCGCCGTCAGGATTACTTTCAAGGAGGTAGGAATAGGAGGAACTGATATAAAATACAGAATTATATAATATGTATCTACAACTATTTTGCGACCTCTTTTATTTACTTTATTCATTGCTGATATTAAATCATGTTTTCAATATTCATACAATTTATTATATGCCGATGATATAAAAATTGACAAAACAGTTCGCAGTAGGTATTGCTGACACACAACAACTACAATCTGATCTCTGTAGATTTGAAATATACTGTGAACGTAACAAACTACAATTAAATGTATCGAAATGTTTTCATATCACATTTATCCGTCGAAGATCATCAATAGACTCCGCATACACATTACAGAATCAAAACATAACAAAGGTTACCAGTATTAAAGACTTAGGTATCACTCAAGACAATAAGCTGCTATATGATCAGCATATTGATGACATACCTAGTCAAAAAGGCATCAAGTGCTTTAGTATTTCCGATAAAGAACTCAGTTTCGTTTTTTTTCCTTGAAGCCTGTTAAGATTCTGTATTGTTCGTATGTTAGAAGTCACTAAGAATGTGCATCCCAAGTGTGTAACCCTCAATACCAACATTACAAATCCCGCATAAAAAATGTCCAGAGAAAGTTTCTGAGGTATCTCGACTTTAGAGCACATCAGCAGTCCGAGGGCTACAGTTACCATTGCAAAAGATACCATTTTCTATTCCTGGATTATAGACGGAAAGTGAACGATATATGCCTGCTTATGAATATTGCTAAAGGATCTGTAGACTGTCCCGAGGTCGTTGCAAAAATAAACCTACGCACTAATCTAACCGGTTTACGTCAGCGACCCCATATTACATGTGCCCTTGACACTGACTAACTATAGGCGTAATGCATTTATAGTGAGAAGTCCAAACAGTTTTAATAGAATTCCGCGTAACTTAAATATAGACTTTTATTGTGGTAACGCAACCGATGTACGTGAAAAGTTAAATAATATATACTTTAAAACTAATAATGGTAGCGGTTAGCGACATCCAAACTTTTTAATATCTGTATGTGTGAACTTACTTTTATTTATATTAGTGTATTAAATGATCCAATTGGATAGTTCATTGTGGAGGCTTGTCATTAGCAACATTGTTACATAAATCTTTATATATAATTCTACTGTACGTGTGTATGTCACTGAACTCCTCCTAAACAGCTGGACCGATTTTTATAATTTTTTCTGTGTGTTTTCCTGTGGATTCGAGGATGGTTTAGATATGGATGTTTTTTTTTCTCTTGTGTCCAGGACTACGTCTGTTGGGACAGCTAGTAGTTTATAAATATTTAAAAATGTTATTGGTCTGTAAGTTAAGCTTCTTCCAAAATCAATAAATAAAATAAAATATAATGTATATATATAAATGTAATATCACATTCAAATCGCGCGGGTATTATGCTTAGTTTGTTCATTAATTTAATTTACCTATAATTTTACCCTATGTGATTTCGATAGAGAGAGAGAGCCTGGAGATTGGTCACACAGGGTTCGAACCTATTACAGACTCCAGCTCTCACAAAGGTTGATTTTGTAACTGTTACTACCTATACACTATTCGTGTTTAAAACTATGTGTGCACCTTTTGAGAGAAAATAAATGAACTTATTTGATTGAATGAATAGGTATATTTGTATGCCGAAGAAGACAGATTGGATTCCAGACGGTGCTAAGCGGCAACGTGGTAGACCAAAATGTCGATGGCAAGACGAATTAACTAACTACAGGAAATATTGATGCAAACTAGCGCATAATAGGGATATGTGGAAAAGCGAGAGGTTTACCCTGCAGTGGGACAATACAGGCTGAAAATAATAACAATAATAATATATTTCGCTTATTGAAAAATATAATCTTAACTATGTATTTTCTTTCATGACAAGGAGGTGCATGTGCTCCCCTTTTGCAACCTGCTACCGGCGCCCATGCCAGAAATAGTAGAATAATATAAGAGATAGCTACTTAATATGTTATTCTAATAACACCTTTATTGTCACTATATTCTTACAAGTAAATAATACTTTCAGTCTTTACAACGAACTAATAAGTTAGGTATACCGACCGGCGTGTATGGAAAATATGAAGAAACAGCATGATGATGAATAATAAAGCAGGAGGGATATGCCAGGACTTCGTCACAATGGTCAAATCGTACCTGACGGCAACCCGACATGTATTGTATATGTAAAACTCCGTTATTGTTAAGATTTTAGGAAAGATAAAAAATATCTGTTTATGAAGCCAGGAAAAAAGGATATACATTTTTTTTGATATTGTATTTTTTTAACTTACTTAATTTTAGAACGCATCTTTTCATTTCACTTACGATGTGATTATTTTCTTTTCGCATACTAAAAGGTGCAATACTCAATACTTGCAATTATTTTCATATTTTCGAAGAGTTATTAACATTAGTACAAATAAATAAATATGTAGAGATCAAACCAGATAGTATTATTTTTGATGCAATTGATATAAGCGTATTATGTAGGTACAAAGTAGCACAGCGTTTTGTTCAATCGCGTGTAGCGTCATGACATCGGACACGTACGTACAGATCGCGCAATCTATGATAGCCGGACTGAACATAGCGTCTCCGAATTGTTGCGCATGTACAGTCTGTCAATCAGTACGGATTGCATTTTTCGTATACACGTTGTCAGGGGAACAGAAAAGGACAAACGGTACCTTTCATCCAAAAAAAGTACTAATTCCGAGGAGATTCTTTATTTCTAATAAATACAAATAAAGCTTTTTTTAAAGTGGGGAAATGCTTATTGAATGCCTCGGCACAAGGGGAGGCGAGAGGGTTAAGTCGGGCTCTCCCGTACCTACTTCGGGCCTACCGACAAAAACCACCACGGTGTGCCACCTCGTTGCTGTGTACAGTGGGTAGGCCACTGGAACTGTATAACCTATATTTACCCGCGGGCAAAATTTAGTAGTAAAATAAATACGAATCGAGATCATTTTTGCGATGTCTTTGTGTACAATTTGTTTAGAGATGATAGCTGTATCTCGTGACCTAGCTCCAGATTACCGTGGTAATTTACTATGTGCACAGATTAGGCCTTGTGGCCTGCTATGAATGGTAACGTCGCAAATAAATGACATATTTTGAGGATTTTATGCAAATGAGTGTTATGTTGTCATAATATTGAATGTAATAAAGAACGATGCGTGAAAACGTGCCCCCTTCTCTTACATCGACCAACAGATTTGAAATGTATCATAATCAAAAAATCTTAGTAAGGTGATATGTTTTACTATGGCAACATCTCTCAAAAGTGCGGGATATAACGAGAAAATCATGTTTTGATATTATTATTTTGTGGGACAAAATAACAGTTTGTGTAACAAAAAGCTCAGATTTTCATGCCTCATCATGTAAGAACTCCAAATTCATTTCGTCGCTGCATTTATAGCCAATGCGGAATGAAAATTTAATACATATCTCTTAGGTATATCTTCCACCGAGTGCCTGACTCTGCGAAGAACATTTGATGCATTTGGAATGGGAATTGCTTGATGTTGTCAACTTGACCCATTATTTTAACTCACAGTTGCTTACAGACATGACAAATATGTTTATTTTATTTTATTTAGTTTTAAACCCCATGGACCCCTCTAGCCGCCATAGTAAAATTGTATGGAGAATTTGAAGTGGTTTTTTGGTAAATATGTACTTATCTTTATTGTCAACCAATAACTTAAATATTTGGGTCGGACAAATTGACGGTAATCCGTCACGACCGGAGAGAGATCAGGTTCAGGACCAACGGCTTTACGTGCTCTCCGAGGCACGGGGGTCTCCAACACCGCCAACTTCCTAACTCCAGGCTGTTATTGAGGTTTCTTAACAGAAAACCCAATAACTTTTTGTTGGCCCGACCTGGGATTCGAACCCGAGACCTCATGCACAGCAATCGTATTCACTACCGCTACGACACGGAGGCAATAGTTTCAAGAATATAGGCTATTTAACCTACTGAGACGCAGCAGCACAATGGTGGCCAGATAGAATAGAATTTTAATTATTTCTGGCATTCTAAGACCTGACATATTAAGAAATCTGAGCGACAACTGTGTTTTCTATAGATAGAAATAAGAAACTATCGAAGTGATAGTAGCTTATTATTAACACGTAATATCCCTTTCTATTGCTGTTTATTAATATGTCAGTAAGCCATCTGCATTCACTCTCATCTGCACTCAGTTCTTGTTAATATTTTAACCTGCGTTGCTCCTTGGAGAACTAAATTTGAGTTTAAAATATTACACTTATGGGAATTCCACTGCACAGATGGCGTAGTGGTATACGTGGTCGGCTCGCCAATGCCTCTACGCTAAGTGTTGTAGGTTCAAATCCCACGCCGAACAAAAAATTGTGTGATCCACAAATGGTTGCTCCGAGACTGGATGTCCGTTGTTTCAATGTTTGTAAAGTCCCCGCGACACAGGAATTATTCATAGTGCGGCAATTGCCTTTATTTTAAACAAAAACATAATTAATTAACTTTTAATCAATTTTGTTAGTACACACGGCTATTCATCATGTTAGACACCCTATATACGCATAACTACGCTACATACAAAATAGAGAATTGTCGGAAAGCGACTGTGCATACTGGTGTAGACCCATCACGGTGCACTAGCGCGTGCGGCGACACCCGCGGGCCGTTCAGCGTGAATGAGACAAAATAACAAAAATATAACGTACTCTCTCATACGATTCGCAGCGTTCAACTTTTAATAATTCAAAGTCCAAACAGTCTAGGTTGATGTGTCGCTGTGTGTGCATCCGCGCGGTATCTTCATCGTCCTAATGACACTGTCCTATCCGAAATCGAACCCGAACAGTTATACACTAAGTTACATTTAGAAAGAGTAAAGCCAGATATTAGCGTTTTCCAGCGATTTTCCTTTAAATTTTCGGTCGTTACTGTGGCATTAAGGGAATCCGCGATAAGCATTGGTGTATCCAGAGCTAATTTTCAAGTGTGTCCCGGACGCTGAACAGCTGCGGCATCAGATCGGTGGTTTTCTTCTACTTTTGACAAAAGGGAAATAGCATTATAATCCTCGTTACCCAGCATGGCCGCGAGTACCATCGGCAAAAAGAGCTCACTTCCGATGATGGCAACCAGGACTTGTTGCTCAGACATAACTAAACACCTACTACAACATCAAGGCCCAGTTGCGAAAAAAATCTTTTTTATAGACTACCCCCACACTAGCCATAATTCCTGGGTCGGGGGGACAACGGACACAAAGAACATCCAGACTCGGAACACCTATTTGTGGATCTTACTCAAGTATTTGTTAATTTTGTCCCGTGTGGAGATTTGGACCCACGACATTCGGCGCATTGTCAGTGACGAGAGGACCACTTACCTAAATCACTATGATTTCCGTGTAGTCAAGTTCGACGCACCTTTAACGCAAAGCCGAAAGTAACGCTTGTGTTCAATCCTGCGGCAATGTGAATTGAGCAAAGGTTCAATTGACATTACAGCGGGATGGAACGCAATTAATGTTTTAGAAAAACATCCGTTAATAATGTTCTTGACTATCTTTGCTTGACACCGCCAAGATATGTCACGTATTTAAACCAATTTTGACTACGCGGACGGTGTAAAGAAATGTATGGCACAGAAAATGCTAGATTTCTTATAGGTATCTATGTCATTTGTGGAAGTATACTATATTAATTGTTCAGCTACTTAGGGCAAGCGCACGTTTATAGATTAGCTAATTTGAAATGCCATTAGAAGTTTTTCGTATAAAGTCATTAAAACAATATTTATAGTCGTTAATCCAGATTTAAAAAGGTAACAAGGAAAATAATTATGAATGAGGTTCGATTTTTAATAGCATTTTAATATATTTTTGCATCTTCCTGCTTGGATTAGTCTTATATAATAATAGGTTTGATCCGCATTTGCCCCTACATTGCGTCCCACATTTCAAAATTTTCCTCATTCGCCCCTCGTTTTAAATCATTCCTTTTTCGTCCCATATTTTTCTGCATATGGTTAGCAAAACAAAACATAGTTAAAATTATTTTTAATCTTTTTGTTGTCGGGCTCGTGATGTCTTGCAATCATAAGCTCAAACTTTTGCTGAGAGATCAACGAGTAATTTAAATATAATTTTCGGATGACGGTAAAAAAAAATTCCTAACAAAAAAAAAAACAGTGACAAGAAGGGAACATAATTTGGGACGAAATAGGAATTACATTAAGAAATGAATATTTATTTAAATTCAGGGGCATATAAGGAACAATTTTTGGTACGAATGCGTATTTTTACCTTTGGGACGAAACATGAGGGACGAATGCGGAACAAACCTAATAACATTAGCCCTGTATTAAATTGTCGCACTGCCGGAGTCCGTGCCCTCTTCTCAGTGTGAAAAGGGTCAGGCTATAGTCCAACACGCTGGCCCAGTGCGGGTTGGCAGACCTCACATATTTTCGAGAATATTATGGAAAACTCACAAATATGCAGATTTCCTCACAATGTTATCCTTTACCGTTAAAGTGAGGGATAATTAACTATTTAATACGCACATAACTTCGAAAAGTCAGAGATGCGCGTCTTGCGATCGAACTCGAGACCTCTGCGTGGCAGTCCAGCGGTCTCTCACTAGGTTATTGCTTTTATTTATTACTGGATTAGTCATAGACATAACATGATAGTTCAATAAGCTGTCTTTTTTTAAAATAAGAATTAACTGGAAGCTTTCTGGAGTGGTGGCTAGGCACCGGTAGACGCAACAGGGTGGTTCCAAAAAGGTGGACGGACAACCTGGTAATTTATTCGATTAGATGCGGGCGCCTCATGATCGGTCTGTGTGGAATACCTTGGGAGAGGCCTATGTCCAGCAGTGGCATAGTAGTGTCGTAGATCCTTTTTTAAAATTTTACCTTTATTCGATCTGTCTGATTTGTTATCTCACTTAATAAACCCACTGGGATTTTAAAGCTTCTGTTACATGTCGAATCAAAAAAAAAAACTTTTATGGTTTCCACTACCACCTCAAGATAGAATGTATCTATAAGATAAAAATCTCACCATCTCTCTTCTATAACCTAACATGAGTGAGACAGCATGCGATTTATCTTTGGATAACTTTTACTTGTCAGTTGTAGGAGTGGCCGTTAATGTAATAAAACAATTGTTAAACCGCGTATTGCATTTAAATTATATTTCTGCATACTAACTTATATTATAAATGCGAATGTAAGTTTGTTTGTTACTCTTTCACGCCTTAACTACTCGACTGATCATCATGATATTTCGCATAACTACACGTTGTCAGGGGAACAGAAAGGGACATAGTGTACCTTACTTACATCCAGAAAAAGTACTGAATTACTAATCTAATATAACCTACATTTATGCGAGCAAAGCTGCAGGAAAAATCTAGTTGTTATCTAAAGCTATGATATGGTAATAACTGTCGGCCTCGATGGCGTAGTGGTTAGTATAACCGACTGCCACGCTTGAGGTCGCGGGTTCGATTCCCGCACAAGTCAAACATTTGTGTGCATGAACATGGATGTTTATCTTGGTCTGGGTGTTTCTATGTATAATATGTAGGTATGTATTTACAAAAAAAAAGTATATATGTACCTATGTTTATCCATTGTCTAGTACCCATAGTACAAGCTCAGCTTAGTTTGGGCTAAATGGTGTTGTGTGTATGTGGTATAATATTATTAGACATACATGCATAGATTCACGCCTGTTTCCGAGAGGGGTAGGCAGAGACTACGGATTTCCATTTGCTACGATCCTGACACACTTCTCTGGCTTCATTCACTTTCATCACATTCCTCATACACGCCCGTCGGTTCAAGGTGCTCTTAACCTGGCCTTTGTCCAGAACGCCTCCGATCTGATCAAGAAACATTCGCCTAGGTCTTCCTCTTGCGACTGTTCCATTCATACTAGCCTTATAAACTTTCTTAGTCAGTCTTGCCTCGTCCATTCTTTCTACATGCCCAAACCAGCTTAAGATACCCTTTTTTATTCTTATCGCTATATCCACTTATACACTATATAGTGGATATAGTGAATATTATAAGAATATTATAATAACCCTTTTCTTTAAATGTTTTGATGCTCGCATGTCGTCTTAACGTCTCCGAAAGCAGTCGAGCAGCCTCAGAGACTGAAGGACGGAGGCAATTGTTTGTAATGTGAGTTGAGCAGATAATATAGTATTGTGTTCAGCAATAAACAATATACAATAACTACAGCGTGAAAGCAAAGGCGCCCTTTAAAGCAAATGATAATTGGTAAAACTATAACCCAGCGAAAATGATTAAGCACTAGATTTTTCCTTTTCTATTCTCCTGACATCGTGTATGCCAAATTCCATGATGATCAATCGAGTAGTAATGGCGTGAAATTATGTGCGTATTGATTGACAATTATCGCCTGCTCCGTGCCTCGGAGAGCACGTTAAGCCGTCGGTCCCGGCTGCCATGAACATCTATGGCAGTCGTTATTGGGAGAGTGTCGACACAAAAGATCCCACTGGGTCGAGGTGTCGCCGGTCTGCACTGACTGGCCCCCACATAAGATACATACATACATACAATGGCGTGAAAACGTAACATACAAACAACAAACTTACAGTTGCATTTATAATACATATAGGTATTTATAAACTAATGCTTGGGGTACTACTGTGTGCTTGGGGGTGGAAGTGTCATTTTCAAGAGCATAACTACGGGGAAACCCGCTCCCGGTCTTCGTTGTCACGAGACCTGTGCTGGTGCAACCGGCGCCGCACCGCTCGACATCCCTAGCCGCTCGCACCGGTGTTGTCCCCTGCTGCTGGCTTGTATGCCTATGGTGGCTATTCAGGGGGTCCATCTAGTGAGTTAGCGAGTCACCATCTGCCCATCCATTCAAATCCATCCATCCATTGCAAATTTACTTAATTTTGTAGTTGAAAATATTAATTATTTTAATTTTTTTACACGGAGTAATTGTAAACACATTCATTGTTATGGCAAATGGATATTTTATATTTGTATTAAACAAAAAGTGTTGATTTTATTCACTTAACTATGACCGTCTGTTTTGGCACATTTCGCTTGGCGCAGTCTTAATTATAACCAATATTTTATTACAATATAATAATAAATTAACAAAATATTAAATAATAAGTTAAACTGTCCGTAGCTAAAATAACACGTAGGGATCGGGCTTGACATTCATAATAACCGGGACCAAAGGCTTCACGTGCTCTTTGAGGCATGTAAACTCGCCTATAATGTTATACGGGTTTATTACACGAAATGAGATGTACTCACTTAGTTTTACATATATGTTTTTTATTAGATATGCCTACAACTCTTGTATAATACACATAATTTAAAATATCTGAGCTGCAGCCTTTGCGGATGTTCTACCTAGATTCTATACATTTAAAAAAACTAACTTTAAACCCATCACAAGAAGTTTCATTTGCAATGGCGAACGAAAGTTGTTATTAAAACTAACATTCTTTGATTTTGAACCTTTGGGAAATTTAATGTTGTTGGAATATAGACTTTGTCCTAAGGTAATAAGGTAGATAGATTGTTTTATTAGTTGATAAATATCGTGCCGGTGCATAGTCGCGAGATTCGAAAGTGGACATAAGTAGTTTGTCCGGCATACGGGCCCGGCGCGCACGTCCCAAGACACGCTATTGAGAAAAAAAAACCGGGCATAAACATTATTTGTGTTTTTGACAGCTGTCAAAATTTAACCCCCGTGCATGTTTTTTTCTGTGATTGTGTAAATAAATACATAAATACCCATAAAAACACGTGACAAATTGGTTTATTTTGGAAAAAGGAGTTGTTTAAAATTAAATTCGTTAGAGGTAAGTGCGTTCATCGTGTTTAAGTAGTTGTAGACTTGGTGACAATGTGGATGTGTGATTTTTATATATGTATTGTTTTACCGGTTCTGCTCGGCCAGTTTAGAAATAACTGGAAAATGGTTGGCTCTAATGTGTTTCTTAGTTAAACGTTAAGATGTGACGGCAAGAAGGCATTCTTACATGGTACGTTTAGCCATGAATTACTCAATAAGTTTGTGTGTAACTTTCACTTAGGCCCGTGTATGACACTCATTCAAGGCAAAATACCTACCTACATGAAATAACTGATTTACAATAATCATAAGGTGCAAGAAAATGTACTACAATACGATAAAAATAAGCTTTTAAAGATATCTACCCATATTTTTTTTGTTAAGTAGGGTATACCGGTATTTAAGACTTACTCTAGAGTAACCCATTTTTGATAATATAGAAAAGCACAATAGAATAAAGTTTTCTTGTGTTGCTTCGCCGAGTAGGAATTCATACCTGGAGGAGACTGTGTCGTCTGTTGGAAAACTATGCCTGTGTTCAAAACTTTGTTGCCGTAATGCGACCTTTTTAATCCATAATAGGTATGAGATGGGTACTTACAAATGTTTCATCGCCAAATTGGCATGCTTGCTATAGTAACTATATTGAAATAACATGATACGACTCAATTTATTTACTACAGACGTTGATATTTTCACTGTATAATATCAGCGCTGTATTAAACTGTCCCACTGCTGGGCACGGGCCACTCCTCAATGTGAGAAGGGTTAGTCGATAGCACCATGCTGACCTTATGCAGGATGGCAGACTTCACATATCTTCGAGAATATTATGTAGAACTCTCAGATATGCAGGTTTCCTCACGATGTTTTCCTTCACATTTAAAGCGAGCGATAATTACTATTAAATACGCACATAACTTCGGAAAGGCAGAGATGCGTGCTTTGGGATCGAACTCGAGACCTCTGCGTGGCAGACACCGGTCTCCCAATAGGGTATGGCTGCTTTTACTACTGTATCCAGCCGAAATTCATAGAAGAATGCACATAAATGTGTAATTTGTTTATAACGTATAGCTTATAATATCGTTTTGGGATATCCTGTTATGATATTGTTGTTTGTGTAAATAAATAAATACTTTGTTAAACCGACCGTTGACCGGAGACCATTGGACTGCCACGCAGAGGTCTCGAGTTCGATTCCCAAGGCATCCCCGTAAAGATGCGCTCTTTAACTTTTCGAAGTTATGTGCGTATTCAATATTTAAGTATCGCTTGCTTTAACGGTGAAGGAAAACATCGTGAGGAAACCTGCATATCTGTGAGTTCTCCATAATGTTCTCGAAGATATGTGAAGTCTGCCAACCCGCACTGGGCCAGCGTGGTGGACTATGGCCAAATCCTTCTCACACTGAGAAGAGGTCCGTGCCCAGCAGTGGGACAGTTTAATACAGGGCTGATATTATTATATTATATTATTGTTAAGTCCGGTTAATACGCTCTTTAATATTCCTAATACTCCTGTACGGAGTGGAAACGTGGACGATACTGGCTCGAGAAAGGCAGAGAATTGATGCATTCGAGATGTGGTGTTGAAGCCGTATGCTGTGGATACCGTGGGCTGCCAAACGCACCAATGCATCGATTCTTGCGCAGCTTGGAATAAAAAGCCGCCTATCCACAATTTGTCAGCAGCGCATTCTTACATACCATACTTCGGCCACATAGTACGGAGAGGAGATGAGAACCTTGAAAAGCTGGGAGTCTACCGTGAAACGCGTTATACGCAATTGCGTACGTTCGTTCGTGCTTATTCTTACCATGAAACATCATTCGCGCCGACATTCGTCACGAATATCGTCGTATGACATTTATACGTCCTAAAAAATCCGAAGTGTTTTCATGGTAGGTATATGCTTATTATTTCGTTCGTAATTAGTTTCGGCACGTCATTGCGTAAAAACATTTTCACGGTAGACCCGCAGATCGTAGTTGGGAACACGGAGGGCAAAAGAGCTCGAGGACGATCCCCAACCAGATGGACCGATCAAGTAAGCACTCATCTTCAACCAAACTCAGCTCGGTGGTCAGAAGTGCCGTGAACAGGAACCGATGGAGGCAAATTGTTCGATCCAAGTGTGGACTATCCAACGTTTATCGGGATCCTCAGACATGAGGAATCGACCATAGAGAGATTGTTAAAGCGAGTCAACTCAATATGCTCTAGTTTCACATAAGGAGATGATGACTCAATAAAACTGTAGCTATATGCGATATATACCTTTTTATTAGGGTGAATCGGGTAAGAGGAATGATAAACGTCTTGTCTTTTACTTCATTTATTTGACTGCTTTTAAACCTTACTAGGCGGGCGTACCGTCCATAAATGCATACACACAGTTTATACGTGACATCTGACATGTATCCCTTCAAAAATCAAGGTTTCTTTAGAGCTGTAACCAGTAGCTATCAAGTATTCAAGTAGACTAGTGAATCAAACTACGTATTACATGACTGCTCTACGTTTTGATGCACAATCCTAATCATAACTAATATTATAAAAACGAATGTGAGTTTGTTTGTTACGCTTTCACGCCTTAAGTACTGAACTTTTGACTGCTCGGATGGCGTAGTGGTTTAAGTGGTGGCCTCGCCACTGCCACTGCACCGAGTGTTGTGGGTTCGAATCCCAAACGGGACAAAAGTTTGTGAGATCCACAAATTGTTGTTACGGGTCTGGATGTTAAAAGCACCTTGAACCGACGGGCGGGTATCAAGAATGTGATGAAAGTGAATGAAGCCTGAGAAGTGTGTCAGGATCGTAGCAAATGGAAATCCGTAGTCTCTGCCTACCCCTCTGGGAAACAGGCGTGAATCTATGTATGTATGTAATATACTAGAAGGCATTGTTGTTAACCCTTTCATCTAGGTTGGAATGCTTATGTTGATATTGGCTTTACTTCTGTATTGCTTTAAGCGGCATTCGAACTCACGACCTCTCAGTCGTGCCCAATGCTCAATCAATTGGGCTACCGCCACGTTGTGGTGGTACCAGATAATTAAAGACTTCTGACATCTTTTAAAGTATACAAGTACTTGAAAAGTCTTCTCTGCCCCGGCTTCGCACGACTAGGTAGTACGAAACCTTAACAAATGATACAACTAAAGCTTCCTCATAAATCACTCTGTCTATTGATGAAAACCGCATGGAAATCCGTTCAGTAGTTTTTGAGTTTAGAACGAATAGACAGAAAGACAGACGCGGCGGAGAACTTTCTTTTATAAAATCTAGTGATAGCGAACCGTCATAAAAGTCATTACCTTACGTGATGTTAAAATGTAACTGTGTTTCCTAAGATCAATGATAAAGCACGTTTACCTAGAACCAAGTTTTAAAAAAGTTCCACTCACTTCTTAACTCCATAATCCTGTAATATTATTACTCTGTAAATAGACGATCTGTACATTATATAAGCTAGCTTTTGCCTGCGTCTTTATATGCATAGAATCTGGAGGTAGATACCTATCTATTTATATATTCCTTTCTTTGAATGTAAGAAGAAGTTGATCTAAACACGCAATAATAAGTACTCGAATTCTAGGCATCGTATCAAGATGAAACATGCACCAGATTTTAAGTTAGACATGTTAGGATTTCACGTTTATCTAACTCCTAGTTTCAAAAACTATCCACTTTTAACTTTTAAGCTTTATAATCTAGTATTATTATAGCATATTTATAATCTAGTATTATTATAACATTGTAAAGCGTCTGTCTACGCGCATAATTTTGAAGTAGGTACCTATTTATATATTTCCTGATTTGCATGTAAGTAGAAGAACACACACATAATGCTTGACTTCTAGGCGGTATATCAAGATGAAACATACAGCAGATTTTAAGTTAACTCGCCTGAAAACCGTATTGAATTTTGTGCAGTAGTTTTTGCGCTAATCCCAAACATACAGACAAAAATTATAAAAATAGTTGTTTTGGCTTCTATAGCTCTTACGAAGTCCCCATTATGTACATCTATGTATTGACATCATCTATGTACTGACATTCAAACATTTACTGTGTGTTTTTATAAGTATGTAAACATTGTCTTACGTGAATGTTTCACAATAAAATGAAACTATTTTTATACATATTTTATCTAGTGAGTCACAGAGATTTTCCCAGTAATCATGCTGCAAAAGCAAAACATCGGAGAAAGTGTAAATATAAATAGTTTCAAATATAACGTTGATCGTAACTTTTAACTGAACTAAACTGCGATAAAATGAATATAAAAAATTTAATTTCAGTTGGAACAGTATTTTTTTCGAATGAAAGGTATCCTATGCCCTTTCCACTGACCCATCATTTATTTATTTATTTATTTATTAAATAGGCACAACTACAGATATCAAATTACATATACAAGTAATAATAGTAATAGAAATAGTTTACATGTCAATTTGAGATCCGATTAAGGTTGAGCACAGCATTTGAAAAAATAATAATATACAGTTGAGGGATGGCTAGGTAAAGAAGAGAAAATATTATACAAGATAAATGTCAAAAAAATATCAATAGAATGCAATACAATTATACATTAAAATTCGAAATTAAATATTTTATAAAAATTACAATTAAAGTTATAGGAAAATAAATCAATTAACAGAAATAATAGTTCAATTAAATTAAATTAAGTTAAAATTAGGTAATAACCATAATAAAAAAAAAAAAAAAAAACAAATAATCAAAGAATCATAATAACACATACGCAAAATTTCATGATGATCGGTCAAGTACTTGACGGAAAAGTGTTGCAAACAAACTTACATTCGCATTTATTATAATGGTAAGGATAAATTGATTAGGTTCGGCTATATTCATAGATCTCAACTCAAATCAATAATTTTATTATAGTAATTTTGTCTATCTGTATGTTTAACCCAACATTGCGCAAAAACTCCTTAACCGATTATGAAGCGGTTTCCAAAGTTCAGTAGAATAAAGATAAACACAAAATCTAAGCTACGTTTTATCGGATTATATTCAGTAGAACCAGAGATATGGCCCATAATAGGAGTCACATAAATGAAATCGCAGGTAATAGTATAATTTTAGTTCATCCGGACGAAAAAATTACAAATACTAGTAAATATTAAAGTGTCGGAAAGAAACGAATGGATTTGCAAAAATAACAGTGATCACTGATCACACAAGTGGGGGAACACATTGCCACACAGAGGTCTAGAGTTCAATCAACACCTTGACTTTTCGAAGTTATGTGCGTATTAAATATTTAATTATCGCTTTTAACTGTGAAGGTATCTTTATGAGGAAACGTGCGTGTCTGAGAGTTGTTTATAATGTTCTCGAAGGTGTGTGAGGTCTACCAATCCCCATTGGGCTAATGTGTGTCGTTGTTAGCAACCATTGACTTAATAATAATATAATATATTCTATCACATACACACAACATCATCTAGCCCAAACTAAGCAAAGCTTGTACTGTGGGTACTCGACAATGGATAGACATACATATATACTTATTTTTTTGTAAATACATACATATTATATATTATACATATTCATTGAAATTAAACTACTATATACGGATTTTATCGCGTTATTTATTTTATACATATTATTACAAGGGACGTAAAACTGTTTGTAATACTTCTTTAGTCATTTCACTCTGTGTTACAAAAATAAATTCCGCAGTAAATCAACTAGTTTCTAGTTTATTCAACTGGACTTGAAGACTTAATTATGTATATTTTATAACATGTAGCGACTCCGCACAGACGAAGAAGTAAGTTCCGCCTACATCTAACAGATGGCGCTAAATACGGTCAAATGACGTCACAATCCTGCATCGCGAAAGCGGAGTTTACACAGCGACTAACTATATATACAAGCTCCCAACATCAACCGTCGGGCCGTGGCCCGCCAGGCACGATCAACCAGCCTGGTCGGAGGATCCTCCCCTTGTGTTGGAGGGACATCACACCCTGTTCCTCCACAAACATATTATATTGTTATGGCATAAAAACACGCATTCTTAATTACGAGGCAGAAGTGACTTGCAAAGGAGTTTTTTTATTTTACTTGTCAATATGACCACATTCCGCCTGATGGTAAGCGATCATGTCGTCCAAGAAGAGTGGGCTCCACGCCATCCTGATAGCAGCTCAGGCCATATTGAGGTCCCTACTTAGACAGCCTGAGAAGGTCATTTTCACGCCCCGCTTAAAGCATTTAGGATAGACGGAAGAAGGAAACAAATTTGGTAGAGAATTCCATGCCTTGATCCTTTGGCAGAGGTATGAGGACCTAAACTTGTTGGAGCGCGCTCTAATCTACTCTACCGTGTAAGGATGAGACGATTGAACTCATAGTAGACTATGGCTCGGCTCCTCGGCTCAGATAAATATTGATATATTTTCCATTCAACATTGAGCGATCTATGCTTGGAGTTTCTTTGAGGGATATACTCAGAAATGAGGTTATCCTTCAAAGAACCAAGTTTACTAAAATAGCTCGCAGAATAATCTATAGAAGGACCGATGGCCGTTGGAGCAAGCGAGTCCTAGAGTGGAGACCGCGACTTGGTAAACATAAGGTAGGACGCACCCTGGCCAGATGGGCCGATGACCTGAAAAAGGTAGCTGGGTCAGACTGGATACGGAAGGAGGAAGACTGGATGATGTGGCGTAAAATGGAAGAAGCCTATGTCCAGCAGTGGACTGCGGTGGGCTGAATGATTGATTTGATTGATATTTTTTAAAGAATATGTGTCAAAATATAACAACCTGTAGCTAAATCGACACGTTTTTTGATATAGGAATCGGGCCGAGTGTGATTGCATGGTAGTGGTTTAAGTGAGCGCCTCGCTACTGCTATAGTGCCGAGTGTTGAGGGTTCGATGCCCATACGGTTACGGTTGTGTGATCCACACATAGTTGTTCCGAGTCTGGGTGTCCGTTGTTTGAATGTTTGTAAATTCATCCAGTTATAGCAATTGTTCCAAGTGCGCGAGTTGTGTTTTTTAACAAGACAAAATGATATATAGGAATCCCAGGTCAGGGTAATTAAAGTAGGTAGGTAGGTATATACATATTATTGTATAACGGCAAGTTTACTCTGTGTTGTTTTTAAGAGTTTTCTTACAGAATAATCATAATAAAGATTGAACGACAAATCATTCCAAATCGTTTCTAAAACACTTAGAGTAGAATAAGTAAAGTGTTATGTTTGTTTGTTTTTCCTTCTTTTTATGTTTTTGTACTTATTTTAAATTAGCAAACCACCCCGGCTTCGCGTGGGTAGTACAAAACTTTAACAAATTATACACTTATACCTTCCTCATGAATCACTCTGTCAATTAGTGAAAATCGCATGAAAATCCGTTCAGTCGTTTTTGAGTTTATGGCAAACTGACAAACAGACACGGCGGGGGATTTTGTTTTATAATATGTAGTTCTTTTTATAGGCAAGCTAATGTTAATTTATATAAGTTAAGTTTACATTTTATGAATATTGTTTGTAAACATTTAACATAATTATGTTGTCTCAACTATGAGTGCTGTGTTAGCTCGTAAGTGGCATTTATATTAGAACTCTATCATCTAATTTTCACCAGAATGTTACATACATATATACGCTGTAAGTTAACCAAATAAATAAATAAATAATAATAATAATGTCCTCCTGACCGAATTTCGGTCACGGCGGCCAATCTTAACGGAGACTGGCCATCAGCGCAGGAGATATTATAGTGCACAAGTGTGTGCGCAAACACAAGTGCACTCTCTGTTCCATAACTCTCATGATCCGATGAGACGAATAATCCGACACGACCGCTGAGAGATCAGGAGCAGGACCAACGGCGACACGTGCTTTTCGAGGCACGGGGTGTCTAACACCGCCAACTTCCTAACTCCGGGCTCATATTCAGATTTCTTAAGAAGAAAACCCAATAACTTTTTGTTGGTCCGACCCGGGATTCGAACCCGAGACCTCATGCACAGCAGTCATTTACTACCGCTGCGCCAGGGAGGCAGTGGCATGTATATTAGAACTTTATCATATAATTTTTCACTGCAATATTACATATATATGCTGTGAGTTAACCGAATAAATATATACATAACAATGAACCTAAATATGGAACCTAAGATGGTCATTAATGGTATAAAAATGTAAACGAAGCCTCGGGTCAGAACTAGTTATAAATAGTGTCACTCGACATACTAACCGAATTACCTAATACCATTTTAAATTTGCGTAAACGGTGTACATAATACGCTTACGTAGAGATTTGCATTAAATTTAGTATTATATATATGATTAATTATATGTTAATTAGATATATATGATAATTTCTTACTTGTTTCGTCCAGTTTGCGGTTATGTTTGCATGCGATCGTGATGTCTTAAGTTCGATATCCGAATGAGGCAGTATACCTATTTTATGTTTTTTTTGAAAGACCAATCAAACACTACGAATAATTCCTGTGTCGCGGGAGTCTCTACGAACATTCAAACAACGGACACAAAGAATATCCGTTTGTGGATTACAAAATGTTTTGTCCCGTGTGGGATTTGAATCCACAACACTCGGCGTAATAGCAGTGGCGAGGCGACCAATAAAACCACTACGCCATCTGTGCAGTTAGTGTGATAACAGGCAGTGTGATAGCAAACAAATATGACTAGCTGTGCCCGCGGTTTCACCCGCGTTTATGATTACTGCGCCACCCCCGTGGATCGTAGCGTAATGTTATATAAAATTCAAAATAAATTTATTCAAGTTAGGATACAAGGAATGAATTGAAATTAAACTACTATATACGGATTTTATCGCGTTGTTTATTTGACACTTTATTACATAATTTTTAAAACTGTTACTCTACTACTACTATTAAACTTTACTAATTTTTAAGCTAATTAAATTATTATTAAAACTATTTAGATTTAATTTAATTTTACACTTTCCCCGACGTTTCGGTTGCTTTTCAGCAGCCATGGTCACGGGGAGACTAAGATGGTAGTTGTCTCAATGTTCCAGTGTAGTTATTTCAAAGTACGTATCTATAATATCTAAGTAAGTATCTATGTATATAGTAGTCTATAACTATATACATAGATATTGAATATTATAAATATAATTATATATGTTTTCACTATATAATAGTTTAACTTTATATACTGATAGATGTATAAAACATTTACGCTGTTTTACTAGAGAGTTTTGATAACCGATTGATAACATCATAGAGATTTCTTTTCGTTGTGGAAGGAAGTATAGTCACGCTTTCACGCATTTATTTCTTTGGTTGTTACATCAAGTACTAGTTTAGACCTGTGGTTTCGCCTGCGTACACTAAAGTTTGCCTATATACTTAAATCTCCGAGTTTATTGAATGGTGTTTGATGCAGTGGTTAAAATTATTTTTAGTTTCGGTAGCCCAGTGTCTTTGGATTTGCGATGAAAAGGTTGTGGGTTCAAATCCCACCTATTGCACTACCGATGTGAATTTACTCCTAGCACATGTATTTTAGCCCGTCTTATAGTTTTAACCTGTGAATATCTTACTGAGTTATATTAATGCCTAGTTTTAACTGATACTGTTACTAATACTATGTGCTGCGGCTGGTTAATGTTTCGCTTTTAATAAAAAAAAAAAAACTGTTTGCTCGTCTCGGGCATCGAACTTGTGCCTTCACATTCTGGTCTAACAAGACACTGAGTGACCACTATGCTTTAAATTAGTATCACTTAGCTAATCTAAAGATTTTATAACATATCCGGAATCGTACCTTGCTACCGAGAACAACTACGCCTACATGGCACATTAAAAATTCAATAATATTATCACAACAATGTATCGTAGTCCATAGACTTATGCAAATATTTTTTTATTCCGATTTGTATATAGTTATGGTGTAGTTTATGCGCAGTTGGAAAGTTTTTTACGCTTTCACGCGGTGCGGTCTTGACCGTTTGGTATGCAAATCTTTGGTCGTATCGTACTGTTATTAGCATTGATGTATAATAAACCGAGGTATTGAGACTATTAAGGTATTAATTTATACGTACTAGAGAAGACAGCATCACTACATATTAAAAAACGAAGTCCTCCGCCGCATCTGCCTGTTCGTTCGCGATAAACTCAAAAACGACTGAACGGATTTTCGTACGGTTCTGACCAATAGACACAGTGATTTATGAAGAAGGTTTAGATGCATAATTTGTTAGGGTTTGGAACTATCCGTGAGAAGCCGGGGCGGGTCGCTAGTCTAAACTAAATTGTTCGTAACACGGGTTACGCGCACCTTTCATCCAGAACAAAAGCACTGTGCCTTAATTAGTCATATCTATACGTAAATACATAATCTCACGTGGTATACCGAAAGGGTAAGCAGAGGTATAACACGGTATTAATTAAGCAGTAGCTTGATAAACCATATAAAAAATTTGCTTTTGAACTATAGGGTCGATGACTGTAATTTTTTTATTACTTTAGCCATAAAGTTACATTACCCAAACACTAAAATGCAAAGAACTTAAGAACTTAACTTTTAAGATACAAGTGTTTCAATGCGATGGTAGGGATAAATGTCAAGTGATATAAAAAAGGATGCACGATACAAAATCTCACGTAACTGCTATTTAAATGCTGCTGTCCGAGGGAGATAGCGAGTTATCCTCACGATACACACTTTTCTTATACCCAAATCTATATATATATATATATATATATAAAGAGATAAAGAAAAAAAAATGAAATCGGTAAAGTCGTTCTCAAGTTATGGCGTGACCAACCAAGAGAAACAGAGACTCATTTTTATATCTCTGTTTCTCTTGGTCACGCCATAACTTGAGAACGACTTTACCGATTTCATTTCTTTTTCTTTTTTCTAATACTTTGTAGAAGGTTCTTATGAAAAGAAACATTAAGAAAATTGTGCAGAAAATTGGAATATTTCAGAAAACTTTTTGACTATTTTAACTTCGCGTTTAACAGTTCGTCTAAGACAGAACATTGTCTGTCGTGTCAGCTAGTTTGAAATATTAATTAGTCCCGTATTTTACAACCAATTTTAATACCGTTCACAGAAAATGCTTTTTTTCGAAATTTATATTTGCTGTTGTATATAAAGTAATGAACGAAATCAAACAGGTAGGCAACCTCATACAGACATGTTAAAGAAACAAAGGCTATATTATGTCGGTCAGCCATTACGACGACTAGTCTATATTGTTAAGCTAGCAGGCTTTCAAGGTGTCCATTGTGTTTCAAACAAAAGCTGTGAACTACAATTTGGTAAAAGTTTCAATGTTTTTCTCTTAATTGTTCACCCAAGATAATCTTAACTTATACTAGACTCTACTCGCTGGTATGAATACAAGGGAACACATTACTGGAATAATATAGGATTATGATTTATTTGTTTGTAAATAAAACACAAGGAATATTTAATATTGTCTTCTGTTTACGCGAATATTATTCATTGAAATTAAACTACTATATACGGATTTTATCGCGTTGTTTATTTGACACTTTATTACATAATTTTGAAAATTGTTACTCTACTACTACTATTATACTTTACTAATTTTTAAGCTAATGAAATTATTAAATCTATTTATATTTAAGTTTACACTTTCCCCGACGTTTCGGTTGCTTTTCAGCAGCCATGGTCACGGGGAGACTAAGATGGTAGTTGTGTCAATGTTCCAGTGTAGTTATTTCAAAGTACCCGAATAAAATTTAATCATTGGTGTTTCTATTTACGCAGAATGAGCTCAAGGTATCATGAAGTCTAGCTGTGGTTTGCTTCTTCTCGGGTTTGACTATTTGTATTACTGGATCCCAAGCTGGAGGTACATTCCAACCATCTTCTCTATTAAAATTAGGATGGTTTTTGATTTCAATAGCCTCGCGACGCATCCTTGGTAGGAATCGGTGTTCTTTAGCGAGAATCTGTGGTTTGTCAAATCTCAGGTAGTGGTTGGTCCGCTGTTGCACATGTTCACACATATAAATATTATTATTATTTTAATCTTTGTATATAACTTGTTAAGAAACTTTAATCTAGATAGCCACAACTTTTTTGCAATAAATACTTGAGGAATGAAGTTTTGCCTCGATATATTTATACATCTGGTTAGGTCGTTGGTACAGGCCAAGGTTGTAAAGGACACGGGCTATAAATAGAATGGCTATGGGGCAAAAACCTCTTGGTCCGTCGCAAAGGGCTGCCAAGCTCACGCCACAAAGACCGGTGTAAATAGGTGTCAATATATCGCCTTATTTAATTTGTTTGATTCTAAATGAAGTTGTTGTTGTAGTATGAAAATCAAAGAAAAAAAAATTGTGATCTATAAATGGTTGTGTCCAGTTTTGGTGTTCTTTGTGTTTGGTGTTTGAATGTTTGTATAGTCCGCGATAAAGGAATTATTCCTAGTGAGGTAGTAGCCTTTAAAAATATGTACTTGCTTATAAATGCGAATGAGTGTTTTCGTTTTCACGGTTAACGATTCGACCGATTCGTCATGATGTTTCACATACAAGCTCTCAGGAGTTCAGAAAAGGATATAGAGAGTACCTTAAAATAGGTATTAATTATTCATCCATTAATTGCTATTATTATTCTACGATTCTATATTTATTATTATATTTTAACTGTATGACATTTTAATTATTTTTCTGAATTTTGATAAAAAATTACTTATTTTTCGACTTGACATAATTAATTTATTATACTTTTATCAATGTTTGCATGCCACTACTCTGGTCCAAATACTTGCACCTTTAATGCTATTATTTGTAACACCATTTGTCACAGTATTTCGGCAAATACATATGATTTTGATTTTGATTTGATTTTGTACTGTTCCTGAAAGATGTTTTTTTTTAAGTGTAATGTCTTCCCGTGACTGAAACTCTTAATAAGCAACCGAAACGTCGGTGAGTGTGTACATTTAAATAGTTTATAACATCTAAAAGTGGTGTATTTTATTATAAATCGCGATTGTAGTCAAATATTTAACTTATAGATGCACCCTTCTATATACGTTTAAATATGTTTGCGTTTCTGTACGTTCAATTGTCACCTGACACACAATGCCAACATGACATCAGAATTACAGATATAGTATTATCACGCTGACTAATATTGAAAATTGTACACCGTCGTTTTTTAAAGTGAAAACTTCTTTTGACGCGTTGAACAATTTTTGGGTGAACAAAAATCATGGTATCGCGTTATCGTCACCGAACGCATTCAAAATCCAAAAATAATAATCTAATAGTTCGACGATATAATTCAAAAGTTAAGTTTTCACTTCTATCGGCAGTCCCCAAAGACTGCCCCGCATGTTTTTTTTTATACATCGCCTAGGATCCCTAACAAAAGTAAATAGTTGGAGGTTCGGAGAGAGAGATATAAGGCTTTTACCATATTATTATTATTTTATTTATTTTAGATTTCTAACTGCCTCCTTCATGAGGTCTCGGGTTCGAATCCCGGGTCGGGCCAACAAAACATTATTGGGTTTTTCTGTTAAGAAATCTGAATAGCAACCCGGAGTTAGTAAGTTGGCGGTGTTAGACACCCCCGTGCCTCAGAAAGCATGTGAAGCTGTTGGTCCTACGCCTGATCTCTCTCCGGTCGTGTGGGATTATCCGTCCCATCGGATCATGAAAGTGAGGGAACAGAGAGTACATTTGAGTTCGCGCACACGCTTCTGCACTATAATATCTCCTGCGCAGATGGCCAGTCTCCGTTAAGATTGGCCGCTGTGACCGAAATTCGGTCTGGAGGACATTATTATTATTTTTGGTTTGTCAGGTGTCTGCTTCCAAATTCCACGCGTATGAAGCCGCAGGCAAAAACTAGTTGTTATATAAATTCACGGTATCCCAACTAATATTATAAATAGGAATGTGAGTTAATTTGTTTGTTACGCTTTCACGCCCTTACTACTTGACCGATCTTCACGAAACTTCGCATACACGTTGTCAGGGGAACAGAAAAAGACATTGAATACTTTTCATCCAGAAAAAAAAACTGTAATTAACCTAACTTAACATTATTATTACATACATTGTCATTCAAAATCTAGTAGCTTTATAAGTATAACTTTGACGTACATAAGTGTTACTTCATGAGGGTTGTTCCACATTTGCCCCTACATTACGTCCCACATTCCAAAATGTTCCTGTCCTACATTTTTGTGCATATGGTTAACTTTTCGTTGTCGGGCTCGATTCATGAAATCTTCAGCCCAAAGTTTTGCTGAGAGATAAGCGAGGTATTTTGAAATATTGGCTACGAGCCCGTACACCCCTTGACTTTTGCCCCTTTCATAGAAAATCCACCCAAAAATAGGAGCCGCGGGGCTCCTATTTTGGATTTTTAGAAGAAACCTAACAAATACCTACAATCCGATCAAGGTTCGCGTACCCCTAGGTATTAAGGTGGTGATCGGATGATCGGCGAACGGGCTCGTGACTGAAATATTTTTCGGCTGCCGGTACAACAAAAAATTCCATACAAAACAAATAGGGACAAAAAAGGAACATAATTTCGGACGAAAGTGGCATTACATTAAAAATTAATATTTATTTAAATTTAGGGACACATAAGGAACATTTCTTGGGACGAATGCGTATTTCTACGCTTGGAACGAAACAAGACAAGACCAAATTAATAAACGCATTTAGGCTTCGAAACGACATTCTGTAGCTATTTTGTGGTAGAACTTACTCGAACACTTGACCTATTGACCTCATTAAGATTGTCTTTATTGATGTGTGAATGTCTTCGTCATTACTGTTATCGCACTTAATGACTTATTAATTAGACTCATTATATACGTATATCGATTAAGCACTGATAATCATATCTATATATATGTAGTCCCACGTCATCCCCGGAGGGGTAAGCAGAGATTTATTGCACGTACATTTCGTCACCTGTAATTTTAGGTCACGTATAATGGAGTAGGATCCTATTGTCGTCTGGCAGTGTGGTACTATCCACACTCACTACCAGTACTAAAAATTTCTTAAAAGAAATATTTTATAATATTGCTCGACCCGGTATTTGAATCCGACACCTTATGCACAGCGATCGCATTCACAAATAGTTGTTCCGAGTCTGGATGATCTTTGTGTTTGTTTGAATGATTGTAAAGTCGCCCGCAACATTGGATTTATATGTAGTGCGGGAATCGTCTTCGTAATATAATAATATCAGCCCTGTTTATAAAATGTCCCACTGCTAGGCATCGGCCTCTTTCCAGTGTGAGAAGGGTTAGGCCATAGTCCACCACGCTGTCCCAGTGCGAGTTGGCGCAGACTTCACATATCTTCCAGAAAATTATGGACAACTCTCAGACATGCAGGTTTCCTCACGATGTTTTCCTTCACCGTTAAAGCGAGCGATAATTAACTATTTAATACGCACATAACTTGGAAAAGTCAGAGGTGCGTGCCTTGGGTCTATCGGCTCTACGAAGCACTCCAACGATCTCCCAGTAGGCTACCGCTGCTATCAAGTTCTACTCTTTATAATAATTAAATATGGAAAAATTGACTTACAAGTGAGAAACGGCAATGAATTGCCCTAAATCTCAGAGTTCTGAAAAATGGTATCACGTGATTGACGTGACGTGGTCACAGGTCAAAAGTCAATGTCATTTCGGGGGTATATCGACTATGCTGAGTCGAATGGCGTTGAACGCGAGTCTCATGCTTGAAAGTTGTATAACAGACGGACGGAAGGATAAAGCTGTTGTATAAGAGTTTTTTTGAAACTCTAGAAAACGAGGTAATCGTAGATATAGACTAAATCTCAATTATTTTTGTACATTCAGCTTTGAAACAGAGGCATACGTTTGTATAGACTAATCGTTAGCCAGTACCACTGCGCTAAAAATGTGGATCTATCCCCACAAGGGACTAAAATGTGCTATCCACAGATATGTCGGCCTCGACGGCGTAGTGGTCAGTGTAACCGACTGCCACGCCTGGTCGCGGGTTCGATTCCCGCGCAAGTCAAACATTTGTGTGCATGAACATGGACGTTTGTCTTGGTCTGGGTGTTTCTATGTATAATGTGTATGTATTTACAAAAAAAAGTATATGTATGTTTATCCATTGTCTAGTACCCATAGTACAAGCTCTGCTTAGTTTGGGCTAGATGGTGTTGTGTGTATGTGGTAGAATATAGATTATAATGCTGGTTCTGAGTCTGATTATCCTAGTTTGTGTTCATTATTTATGTTTGTAAAGTTCGGCGACACAGGATCTATTCCTAGTCTTCTCTCTTAGCCTTTATTATGCCCAAGTCACTTGGGCTTGGCTTTTCTGGTCTAACCGGCTTTGACTGGATATCAGTTTTTACACGGAGCGGCTGCCACCTGACCTCCGCAACCCGAAGGCTAACGATACCCTAAGGCTAGACCAGTGTCAGGATATCAGAGGGTACTGACTTTCCCAATAACGACTGCCATAGATGTTCATGGCAGCCGGGACCGACGGCTTAATGTGCTCTCCGAGGCACGGAGCAGGCGATAATTGTCAATCAATACGCACATAATTTCGACAAGTCCTATAACTTCCGAAAGTCAGAGGTGCGCGACATGGGTTCGAACCCGAGACCCTCTGCATTGCAGTCTGTTGGTCTCCCCACTGAGCTATCGCTGCTCTATTCCTAGTAAAATATATAATTTAATAAATAATGCTTTACTAATAATCCTACTCATCATGACAAAGGGTCGTACTGCAGTCCACTTAAAACTACTATATGTGTTTTTTTCTCGTAAGAGCCTCTACTCGGAATCTGATAATACCAAATTGTTACGTAATACATAAAAAAAAACATGTTTTCGCAACACAAGACATGCTTTCGAGTGAGTTATCGTAATTTGCGATCTGTCGAAAACACTTTTAATACGTGAAACGTGCGTTTTTATATGTGTACTATAATATATCAGTCCCACTGCTAGGCACGGGCCTCTTCTCAGTCTGAGATGGGTTGGGCCATAGTTCACTACGCTGGCCCAGTGCTGATTGGTAAACTTCACATATCTTCTAGAACATTATCTAAAACTTTCAGACATGCAGGTTTCCTCACGATGTATTCCTTAACCGTTAAAGACAGCGATAATTGTCTATTTAATTCGCACATAACTTCGATAATTTACTGACTAAGAAAGTTTATAAGACTAGTATGAATGGAACAGAAGCAAGAGGAAGACCTAGGCGAACGTTTCTCGATCAGATCGGCGGCGTTCTGGACAAAGGCCAGGTTAAGAGCACCTTGAACCGACGTGCGTGTATAAGGAATGTGATGAAAGTGAATGAAGACAGAGAAGTGTGTCAGGATCGTAGCAAATGGAAATCCGTAGTCTCTGCCTACCCCTCTGGGAAACAGGCGTGAATCTATGTATGTATAACTTCGATAATTGTATGGCGTGACTTGGGGTCGAACTCGAGCCCTCTGCGTGGCAGTCCAACGGTGTCTCACGAGGCTAGCGCTCATTTTGTAATACTATTATCGTCTACTATGCTGAGGAATAATACCTATGTTGCTAGAGTTTTTTTTTTTTTAATCTTTATTTATTTAGAGCCTTTTATTACAGAGTAATATGTCAGCCCCATCGTGGCTTATTCTAAGATACTAACTTACTATGTCGTAATAGGCAAAAGAGGAAGTCGTTGTACATATATCTCAAATAGATCTAACGCCGCATTTGAAGTAGGGTCACTTAGGATATTAATGATAAGTCCTACATCGTACACGTTAAGGTTATATTTGAACATCAACGAGTTCCTTTGGCGCTAATATTTGACACAATCCGCTAGAGACTTTATTTTATATTTTGTCCGCAACTGTGCCCGCGTGCATCCCACGTCACTGCATTCTGTGATAAAAAAGTATATTATATGTTGACACAGGACTTGGTCTATCTGTGTGATAAGTTTCATCCAGACCTGTTCTTCGGTTTACGCGTGATTAAATTACAAACATGTAAACAGCTACATGAATTTCCACATTTATAAGCAATGCTTTCATATTTATTCAAAATTCTGTCCAGTTGATTATCATGGACATGGTCTAAATATGTGCCAAGTTTTAATTAAATAATATTTGGACTTGGTCCGGGAATCGAATATGAGACCTTAGGCACGGTAGACGCATTCAGTATCGCTGTGCCATCGCTGTGCCGAGGATATTTTTGACAAAAAAATCTCAGTAGCGTGTCTAAATTAGGATGTTGACGATGTTGCACACCCCCGTGTTTTGCAAAGCACGTAAAGCGGTTTCGGTTGCTTTTCAGCAGCCATGGTCACGGGTAGACGCCATATATTGTTTATTTCACTAATATTTTCTGTAAGGACAACCATTAAACATTCGGATACCTCAAATTAAGTTTTATTAATCAATGTACGGTACAAAGTCAAACAGGAAACGAGTCGTAAGGAGGTCGTAGCTTAACCGTCGCTGTTACGTGATCGTTACGTGTGCGTACGCGCGTGGCGCAACACTAGTAGTATCTGGGGTACCATTTACATCACTATGTGTGGATATGAGGGGAGGGAGAGGCAGATCATCTTTTACGTGTTATTGGACCTGTATTAATATTTACGAATAATTTTTGCTCGCAGCATCGCTTGCGTAAATGTACGTTAAGTTAGAAACAAAGAAAATAATTATATTTGTTTCACATTCTTATGAGATAATTACAAATAGAAAACACAATCAATATAAATAGAACAGATAAGGTCCTGTGTCAGCTATGTTGCAGTGTAACCACAACGCTGGTATTCGTGCAGAACCTTAAAAATTAGGTTAGTAATATGACTTTTTTCTGGGTGTAAGGTACCCTATGTCATTTTCTGTACCCCTGACAACGTGTATGCGAAATTTCATGATGATCGGTCGAGTAGTTAAGGCGTGAAAGCGTAACAATAAACATACAAACTCGCATTTATAATATTAGTTAGGACAATGTTTGGCCTTGTGAAGTTTGTGAGGATTCGGATTTGATGCTCGGATTGGTTGAAGTTTTACGGTATTCTGAGACTTCCTGTCGTTTTGACAGTCAATGCAAATTGCCGGGTTGCCAGGATTGCCAGGTCTTAAAACCGAAAAGCCTGACAGACCAACCAGGTTAGCCGGATATTTGGGTAAAAAAGCTAATCACCCATAATTTTTTAGTCTTAATGTAACACGACTGTTTTTACACAATTTAACATAACAGCATGAATCTGCTTGCCTGCGCTAGCGACACAAGGTAAGGCGGGCGGAACAGACAAACAAAATGGTTTTTTAGCCTTACAAAAGCTGAACACTCCGGTCACCAACCAAAAAGCCTGTGTCTGGCTTTATTCGAACACCTGGCAATGCTAAATGTTACTGTGTATGTGATCTCAGGTTCGATTCCTGGGTCAAAAAGACTTTTCTCTCCTGGAAAATTTTTTTCTCCAGGAATTCTACCCTTGCCATACGCCTCTGCCTACCCTATGCGTGACTATGTATATTATAATATCATCTGTATTAAACTGTACCACAGCTGAGCACGGGCCTCTTCTCAGTGTGAGAAGGGTTAGGCCATAGTCTACCACGCTGGCACACTGCGGGTTGGCATACTTCACATACCTATTTTCAAGAACATTATTCAGAACTCTCAGACAAGCTGGTTTCCTCACGATGTTTTCCTTCACCGTTAAAGCGAGCGATAATTAACTATTTAATACGCACATAACTTCGAAAAGAGATGCGCGCCTAGAGATCGGACTCGAGACCTCTGATTTCAGCATGAATGGCCGTCTCGACCGGGGAAGAACTACCCTCTCACAGAATATCGACGCGAAATAGCAGTATTCCTACTGTTGTGTTTTGTTCGGTGAGTGAGAATGCCGGAGGCCCAATTACCCTCTTCCCCCTTCCCGCTCTTTCTCCTTCCCACTTTCTCCTTTCCTAAAAGGTCGGCAACGCGCAAGTGATGCCTCTGATGTTGCAGGCGTCCATAGGCTACGGTGACCACTTACTATCAGGTGGGCCGTATGCTTGTATGCCACACCTCTGCGTGGCAGTCCAACGATCTCCCACTAGGCTATCACTCATATATGTATGTATTTGAGTGTGTGTGTGTGTGTGTGTGTGTAGCTTGTAGTTCTATTGCGTCAGATCCGTTTATGAAATTGATATTATAGTCATGTCGAGGCACGCATGTCATTTCCTTCGTCCGTAACGTGTGACCTAAAACCGTTGGAATTATAGACTTTGCTCTTTAAGTCAGTCGTGATATTTTATAAAATAGATACTGTGTATGCCCGAAGGGGTAGTAGTTACCCTAGTCTGGGACAGCTCAGTGAGAAAACCAACAGACTGCAAAGCAGAGGGTCTCGGGTTCGAACCCACGTCGCGCACCTCTGACTTTCGGAAGGTATATGACTTTTCGAAATTATGTGCGTATTAATTGACAATTGTCGCCTGCTCCGTGCCTCGGAGAGCACGTTAAGTCGTCGGTCCCGGCTGCCATGAACATATAAGACGACTCGATGGCGTAGTGGTTAGTGCGACTGCCATGCCTGAGGTCGCGGGTTCGATTCCCGCACAAGTCAAACATTTGTGTGCATGAACATGGATGTTTGTCTTGGTCTGGGTGTTTCTATGTAAAATATGTATGTATTTACAAAAAAAAAAGTATATATGTATGTTTATCCATTGTCTTGTACCCATAGTACAAGCTCTGCTTAGTTTGGGCTAGATGGTGTTGTGTGTATGTGGTACAATATTATTATTATTATTATTATTATATATGGCAGTCGTTATTGGGAGAGTGTCGACACAAAAGATCCCACTGGGTTGAAGTGTCGCCGGTCTGCACTGACTGGCCCCCACATAAGATACATACATACCCTAGTCTGTGTGATGAGGAAAAAAGAAAGGTAGCTAGCAGTTCTGCCATTGTTACAACGCGACGCCGAGTGTTGTAGGTTACGGAACAAAAATGTGTGGGGTGCATCCCATCCACCCCGGTCGTCCCGCCCCGATTAGCCACCAATTACCAATAATAAAAAATTAAAAACTGATTTTTATATACAAACATTTTTTATTTTTAGTTATTTTTTTTATATATAAAATAAGTAGGTACTCTTTTCTCGCCCTTTAAACACTACCGGGGCATATGCTACTCAATCTGTGTCGTAGATGATACCTGATCTGTGCCATCCACCCCGTTAAACTACGGGGTCGTCACTACCGGGGTCGATGAAACAATTTTTCCAATTGTCCCGTTAACGGGGCGGGACGACCGGGGTGGATGGGATGCACCCATGTGTGTGGTCACAACTCACAAGTAATTGTTCCGGGTTTGGATGTATTCTGTGTCCGTTGTTTAAATGCTTGTAGAGTTCTCTGCGACACAGGATTTATTTCTAGTACAGAAGTTGTCTTTTTAAGAATAAAATGAAAGAAAAGGTTTTCTGCGCGTTCACTCACTCAGCGAAACAGTACGTAGGTATATTGCTTCTTCACGTAGCTATACTTTGGCTCATCCATGCTGAATTCTGTAAGGGTCTTAACAATAGAGTCGCACTCATAATAAAACAAAGACTCGTTTCAGTATTTTAGAATACACAAATTTAAACTCTGTTGCAACTGCATAACACATATATAATATTAGAATTTACAGTGACACAGTTAAAGTTCATATTGCCTTACTTCCAAATTCAAGTTAAGTCGCTCATTTGTTAAGGGTGTGAAATGTTTTTCTGTCAAGAATTTTTCCATAGCATTATGGGGTCTGAATCTGGGCCCGGTAAACGCCCCTGAAACGAGGTACCTAAGATCATAGCTAGTGAAATGTGAGTATATAAGCGTGAGACTATATGTATATACATATGTATATATATGTAAATGGAAACTTTATTCTGCCGTTTGCTTTTACAATAACAAGATTATTATAATAGACACGAGTAGAATGAAAAAATACACGTTTTATATATTAATTCAAAACACAAAAACGATTAAACCTCATATCGTAAGAAAAATATAATGAGCGTCTATTATAGACACGCACACTTCAAGGAAAAACAGTTTATGTTTAAATATATAGCAGCGACAGTCTAGTGGGTGACCCTTGGACTGCCACGCAGAGGTCTCGAGTTCGATCCCAAGGCGCGCATCTCTGAGATTTTTGGAGTTACGTGCGTATTAAATTGTTAATTTTCGCTCGCTTTAACAGTGAAGGTAAACATCGTAAGGACAGCAGCTAACTATATGTCTGCGAGTTCTGCATAATGTTCTCGAAGATATGTAAAGGCTGCCAACCCGCGCTGGGCCAGCGTGGTAGGCCAGGCCATAGCATATTGAGAAGAGGCCCGTGTCCAGCAGTGGGACAATTTATAAACAGGACATTATTATTATATATATTTTATTAGTATCTGTCCGTGACTTCGGCCGTATGAATTGCATAGAACAGATACCGGGAACAAAGGTAGGCTTTGTCCTGCCTCAGCATATAATCTATTTCCATGCAAAATCGTATTAAGATTTGTTCAGCTCAATTTGCATGATACCCGTGGCATAAGTTTGAACGCTGTGGGTGGCCGTCGTCCTCACACTAAGAAGAAGACTGGGCCGGCGTGGTGGACTACCTATGGCCTAACTCTTCTTATACTCAGAAGAGGCTAGTTCACAGTAGTAGGGTAGATTAATACAGGGCTGGTATTATTATATATTACCGCTGATAGTCCAATACAGCGTTACTTACATTGTTGTCTTATAGGTACCGCGTATGTACAAAAAAACATAATTGACATATCTATCTATCACCAGCTTGGGATCCAGTAATTCAAATAGTCAAACCCAAGAAGAAGCAAACCACAGCTAGACTTCACGATACGAGCTCATTCTGCGTAAATAGAAACACCAATGATTAAATTATGTTCGGGTACTTTGAAATAACTACACTGGAACATTGAGACAACTACCATTTTAGTCTCCCCGTGACCATGGCTGCTGAAAAGCAACCGAAACGTCGGGGAAAGTGTAAACTTAAATATAAATAGTTTTAATAATTTAATTAGCTTAAACATTAGTAAAGTTTAATAATAAAATAATGTACTTAATAAAGTATTAAATTATTTATTTATTTATAAATAAACAAGGCGATAAAATCCCTGTAAAGTAGTTTAATATCAATGAATAACATTCAGGTAAACAGAAGACAATAATAGTGTGTTAGGTTAAAAAAAGAAGTGTTCTTAAGTTTCCAGTTCGTTTCGAGAAAAGGTCTCTAGAAAATCTATTTTCCCTCCTGTAAAATTTGCAACATGAACGTACGCAGTATTTGACTATGTGAGTTACACGGTACTAATCTCAGCACGGTAGGAGCAGCGATAGCTCAGTGGGGAGACCAACAGACTGCAATGCAGAGGGTCAACCCACGTCACGCACCTCTGACTTTCGGAAGTTATATGACTTTTCGAAATTATGTGCGTATTGATTGACAATTATCGCCTGCTCCGTGCCTCGGAGAGCACGTTAAGCCGTCGGTCCCGGCTGCCATGAACATCTATGGCAGTCGTTATTGGAAGAGTGTCGACACAAAAGATCCCACTGGGTCGAAGTGTTGCCGGTCTGCACTGACTGGCACCCACATAAGATACATACATACACGGTATTAAACTATCAACAACGATATGTTAAAGTGGGTGTAATGTGTAACTTTTTTGCTTACACCTCCGGGGCTGCATAGGTATTCATGAAAGCAGTCCGGTTCTGTCAACGCAAGAATTATAAAGAAAACCCGATATTAATTGAGTGTGTTGTGGAAATGGTCCGATACGTTACGGTCTGCTTACCCTGCTAATGGTTTGCGTGAATGCCCGCACGCTATCTCTTCAAACCTAGTGCTCGAATGACGAACACGTTTTTATAAGTAATGTTGAAACGTCTGTGTGTCTATAGCTGGTTTACATGTGAATATGTGATCGTCGCGTATATCTTAAGACGTAAGTGCGTTTACTTCTGTGGCCTGTTCCGAGTAGGAACGTCGGAAATAACTGACATATTTTGCCCGCGGCTTTGCGCGTTAATGTAAATGTTGACATTAATTTAGATTATTCGGTAACAGTAATTTTTTGGATGAAAGGTATTCTCCTATGTTCTTTTCTGTAACTCTGACAACGTGTATGTGAAATGGGGAAGATTACTGAAAGCTTGTCCATCAGAGGGCGCTGTAAGGTTGTTACCTGTCAAACTGCATCGTCTGTTCGTAAACTTTTTTTTTTGGTTCTTTTGTGGTGTTCCCGTGTTCTACCTGAGTTTTTTTATCATGTATTCAACCTGGCGCGTCGCCCAGTTAAAAACAGAGTTGAAAAAGAGAGGTGCCTCGTTGCGAGGAAAGAAATCTGACTTAGTCGAAAGGTATTTCTTTTCCCTCATTTAAGTTGTTTTTTCGGCTGATATTTTGAAAAATGGTAACTAAAATGTGTGTTACAGAACATATATAACAGATTTCTTTAAAAACTTGTGGTGGAGTGGAAATCCTGAATCATTTTGCAATACTTAATAACTTTGACATTTTGAACAAATTTACGTATATATAACTGTAGGCAATACATAAAAGATACCTGTTGTCTTACAAATGGTCTCATAGTCAATCTCTTTAAAATGTTTCCTGCATAATCTCGAGTAGTCGCTAGCATTAAAATTCACAATTTTTAGAGCTTTCTCCCACTTTTTTCTTAGTGACATATCACTTGGAAATTTGTGGACACCTATTTCTTTACAGCTGAAGGCTACGCAGCGTCCCATCTTATAATTAAATCAAAATTAAGTGAAAAATAATAATATTTATATGGAGTTTGACAGATATATTGTCACAAACTTTTAGCGCCCTCTAGAATGGAACTAATTGACAGTGGTCTTCTCCATTTCATGATGGTCGGTCGATAAAAGTGTAATAAAGAAACAAACAAACTCACATTCACATTTATATTTACTGCCTGCACGGATGGCGTAGTGGTTTAAGTGGTGGGTGTATGTAAGAGTGTAGTAGGTTCGAATCCCACACGGGACAAAAAAATTGTGTGATCCACAAATGGTAGTTCTGCATCTGCGGAGATGCTCAAACGGCGCAAATATCGAAACCTTATTGGTGATTACATATTTGAGCCGTTTAAGGTAAAACCACTGTTGCCATGGGGTTCAAGTGCTAGGTCTATGAGAGATCTAGGTAAGCAGCTGATCGACGCCTCGTGTGATTAGAAGGCTGGTGTGTTCTTTGCGCAAAGAATACTAATCAATCTTATGTTTATATCTTGTTACGCTTTCACGCCTTTTTTATTACCACCACACACTACACCTACACCACACTACACCACTGTTATTGCGCTGAATGTTGTGAATTCGAATCCCACACAGGATAAAACTTTGTGTGTGCCACTAATGGTTGCCCAAGTCTTTCTTTGTGTCCGTTGTTTAAATGTTTGTAATAAAGTCTCCCGCGATTATCGGCACTTTAAATTAACTGTTTCAATGCTGGGCAAGTGCCTTTACAGTGTGAGAAAGGTTACGTCATAGACCACCACGCCGGCTCTGCGCGGCAGACTTCATATATCTCTGAGAAAATTATAGAGAAATTTCAGACATATAGGCTTCTTCTCTTGTATTCCTTCACCGTTAAGCGAGCGATAAAAGACAGAGCTGCCCGAGGATCGCAATCGAGACCTCTGCGTTGTAGTCCAAAGGTCTTCCATTAGTTTATTTTTACTCTTATTCAGAAGAAAATATTGATTTAATTATTAAAAAATTGTATGGTTTTAATACATATTTTTTAATACAGCTAAGTAAAGCGATTTTCAAAATAAATCATTTTTTATGAGCATTTGCTTGAGTCGATTCTGTTGCTCGCCTGTGTATTATAAGATGAACAGAAAGCTTTGTACCTTTCATTTAAGCATATTACGCGTACGGAGAAGTGTGACATTTGTCATAGTTAAAGTTTATAGACATAAACAAGAAGTGCAAAATTATGAAATTTAAGAGAAAAAGACAAAACTGCGGTTCGTTTTTTGACGACTACGTAACAAGCACTAGTTATTATAAAATTGCTAAGGGAACTGTCTCTGTATTATGCAGATATTTCTGAAAACTAATTTGGATCGATTATATAGAGACGCATCAGGGGTAGGCTCCTCAAGATAGACCGACTAACTGGTAAAAGTCGCGAGAAGTGGTTGGATACGGGTGGCTCAAGACCGGTCTGTGTGGAAATACTTGGGGGAGATCTATGTCCAGCAGTGGACGTCTTTCGGCTGTGATGATTACTTATTTAGAATATTTGGCTGTTTGCCTCTCTACATGTTTAATTTTTTTATTCATTTTACACTGCCTTCGTCCAGCTTCACTTAAAGTCATCGCCCGCACCTGAAATAATTTCTGTATATGAATTAGTCCTATAGAGACTTTACAAACGTGCAAACAATGGACATAAGAACACTCAGATTCAGAACAACGTAATTACACAATTTTTTGTCCCGTGTGGGGAATCGAACCCATAACATAGGCCCGGTGACAGTAGAGAGAAGACACTAAACTACTACGGCATTCGGCATCCATGACACAGTCACATATCTCTCTAACCATTCAATCTTATTAGATTAGCTGAGCCGCGCAACATCGCCTGCGTTTTTGTAACATTTTTCATTGATGCTGCGCCCCTATTGGTAGTAGCGTGTTAAAGCCTTCCTCGATAAATGGGCTATCCAACATTAAAATAATTTTCAATTCTAACCAGTAGTTTCTGAGATTAGTGCGTTCAAACAAACAAACGAACTCTTCAGCTTTATAATATTAGTTTAGATTCAAGTATGCTCGTATGTTGAAGGTAGGTATTCTCAACCTGCCCTTTCGACGCCTCACGTTTTCAAATAACCGTAAATCATACTCGACTAATCGGTAATAATCGTAAAATATTTATAAAATTAATAGAAAATATTTTATCATTCACCTTCAACCGGTTTTGTAATTTATATAATCCGTGGCTTATGGGGAGTTAACCGCGGGCCACAAAATGCGCTCTAAGCATATACATTACTAGATTTTGCTCGCGTCTTCGCTTGCGTAAAAGTAGGTTAGGTTATGTTAGTAACCCTACTTTCGGGCACGCCACGATCGTGGCGGTAAGTCCCGTTTTTGAGGAGTGGCTGGAGAGGTGGCATGGCGTCCTCACCTTCCGGCTGACAAAGATAATGACTGGCCACGGCTGTTTTGGCCAGTTCCTGTATCACATAGGCCGGCAGGAGACGCCCGGATGTCATCGCTGCGGCGACCGCCGCGATGTTGTTGTTGACACGGCGCTGCACACTTTGGCGAATTGCCCCGCCTGGGCATCGCAGCGCCGTGAGTTGATCGCGGCAGTTCAGTTCAGAGGCGGTTCAGTCTATGGTCCGGAGTGAGAGGAACGCCGTCGCCTATTTGTGTGAGGAAGAAATTTTCATCAAGGAGGCGGTGGAGCGGGAGAGGGAGCTCTTAAACCCCTTTCCCCAACCGCAGAACCGGGCACCAGAGGCCGCGGGATGACCTCCAGCCACCCTGAGGTTTGACCCGGGGGTGGTGGGTTGCGTGGGCCTGCTCGCCACTCGATCAGCACCAGGTCCAAGAGGCGGCATGCGTGTTCCCACGTGCGCCTCTGTGTCGTGTCTTTGTCCCCCCCAGGGGGACGGTGGAGGAAGTATTTTTGTATAGTGGCCTGCCGTTTCACACGGCGAGTCGCGATTGCATGTGAAAGCGATTCGCGCGGCCTCGCCGTCTATGGTTATGTCGAGGAACACCAAAGTGTATTTAAAATACCAGAAATAATAGTCATTGTACGTTGTAGGATAAATATAATTGTCATACAAACGGGGAAGTGAGGTAAAATCGTTGTTTTTAATTAGCAATTATTTTATTATTGCTTTTTATAAACACGGAAGCATTATAGTTCTTGTTTAATACTTTAAAATAGCTATTTTTAATAAATTTTTTGGTTGGCTTTTAAGGTATAAACGTGAGACTTGTGTTTTTTTAGGTTCTACTGTACCGCAACTAGTGGGGTTCAATCCCCACACGTGACAAAATTTGTTTGGATAGTTGTTCCAAGTCTGGATATTCTTTATGTCCGTTTTTTGAATGTTTATAATGTCAACCGTCACGCAGGAATGATTTCTAGTTTCTTTTTTATTTAAACTAATAAAGAAAAGAGTTAATTTGGCACAGGTATATAGATAAAAAATTTGTGTGGTCCATATAATAGTATAATAATATTCTACCACATACACACAACACCATCTAGCCCAAACTAAGCAGAGCTTGTACTATGGATACTAGACAATGGATAAACATACATATATACTTCTTTTTTTTTTTGTAAATGCATGCATATTATACATAGAAACACCCAGACCAAGACAAACATCCATGTTCATGCACACAAATGTTTGACTTGTGCGGGAATCGAACCCGCGACCTCAGGCGTGGCAGTCAGTTACACTAACCACTACGCCATCGAGTCGTCGAGATTAAAGCGTTCAACCAAACCAACAAACAATCAAATTCTTCAGCTTTATAATATTAAGTATAGATATAGGTATGTCGTTGTACGTAGGTACAACGACATGCTGTAAAAGGGTAAGCAGAGGTAGCTCTGCATACCCTTTACAGCCACACAGTCGTGAAGATACATTCACAGAAAGGCCACACAGCCATCGCCATACATACCCCGTCACGTATAACTTGAATACACTATTATTCAGCGATGGTAACAAGTTTAGCAGTCGAGTCACGAGCGCATGCGCGCGAGGTGAACTAACGCAACCGAGACCTCTGCTGTACGCATGTCTTGCGACACCGGTCGTGAAGGTTAGAACTTTGATCCGGGATTCAAGGATATAGGATTTTCCAGGAATCCTGATTTATGTTATACTAGTTTTTTCCGCGTCTTCGCTTTAATCTTATATCTCTGTTGTCTGGCCACCGGTGTGCTGCATGGACTCAATAGGTTAAGGTAGATTTTGTCTATAATACATTTCTGTATGAATATGTATGTCGTTTTCTGTACCCCTAACAACGTATATACAAAATTTCATGATGATCGGTCGAGTATTTTAGTCGTGGAAGCCTAACAAATAAGCGAACAAATTCAAATTCGCATTTATATAATATTAGTTAGGATTTATCCACAGTCAGAAAAAATTAATTGCAAAAAAGTTACATACAAACTTTGAAAAAAAATCCGACCATTTTTATATCAGAATATAGGCTAAATTTAGCATTTTCGTTTACTAGTCTTAGTCGTTTCTTAGTCTATCCGGTATATCTAAAATAATAGTGGGTAACTCACAGTAAAATTTCTATATTTACTAAGAGTAAAATCATATAATAGCAGCGATAGCTCAATGGGGAGACCAACAGACTGCAATGCAGAGGGTCTCGGATTCGAACCCACGTCGCGCACCTCTGACTTTCGGAAGTTATATGACTTTTCGAAATTATGTGCGTATTGATTGACAATTATCGCCTGCTCCGTGCCTCGGAGAGCACGTCAAGCCGTTGGTCCCGGCTACCATGAACATCTATGGCAGTCGTTATTGGGAAAGTCAGTACCCTCTAATATCCTGACACTGGTCTAGCCTTAGGGTATCGTTAGCCTTCGGGTTGCGGAGGTCAGGTGGCAGCCGCTCCGTGTAAAAACTGATATCCAGTCAAATCCGGTTAGACCAGAAAAGCAACCCAAGTGACTTGGGAATAATAAAGGCTAAGAGAGAAGGAGTTAGGATTTATCCACAGTCAGAAAAATTAATTGCAAAAAAGTTTGATACATCTTTTTTAAAAAAAGTTCGACCATTTTTATATCAGAATATTGGCTAAATTTAGCATTTTTGTTTTCTGTTCTAGTCTATCCAGTATATCTAAAATAATAGTGGGTAACCCACAGTAAAATTTCTATATTTACTAACAGTAAAATCATTAACAATTTTCTTAATCCGGGAATCAAAGCACACATACAAAACCTCACGAGGACAATAAGCGCCAACTTATCCACAGGACTAAAAAGACAAATTATCACGTATCAAATTTTACCATTCATCGTACTAATATTTTAGTTGTAAAAGATTCGGATGTTTGTCACTAAATCATGTAAAAGCCTTTTAACAAATATAAATGAAACTTCATCAACGGTTTTCTTAATCCGGGAATCAAAGCAGGGACCTTACGAACACAATCATAAGCACCGACTTATCCACAAGACGAAATGACAAATTATGATTCGTCACTAAATATTTGTTGTTTACGGCAGACATTTGGAATATGACTCAAAGCTCAATTGCAAAACATTTCCAAGTATATAATGATAAATACGCAGAGTTTAATGACACACCGTTGTAATTGAAAAGGTTTTTAACAAAACAACTCTCGCATATTAAGTTTGTTTTTACCTGAAAGGTTAAACAGATCCGAATTTAATAAAATTTTATTAATTTCGCTTATTTTTAATAAAATAGCAAGTGAGAAACGGCCATGAATTGCCATAAATCTTAGAGTTCGAAAAAATGGTATCACGTGACTTTGAGGTCAGAAGTCAAACGTCATAGTCATTTCGGAGTATATCGACTACGCTGAGTCGAATGGCGTTGACCGCGAGTCTCTAGCTCTTACGGTTCTTGAGTTGATAGTTGTAGAACAGACAGACGGACGGACGGACGGACAAAGCTGATGTATAAGAGTTTTTCGAACTCCAAAAACTGCAAGGATGGCGTAGTGGTTTAAGTGGTCGCCTTGCCACTGCCACCGCGCTGAGCGTTATGGGTTCGAATCCCACACAGGACAACAATTTGTGTGACACACCAATGGTTGTTCCGAGTCTGGGTGTTCTTTGTGTCCGTCGTTTGTAAAGTCCAACACGAAGAACGCCCAGACCCGAAGCAACTATTTGTGGATCAAACAAATTTTTGTCCCGTGTGGGCGTCGAACCCACAACACTTGGCATAGTGGCAGTGGCGAGGCGACCACTTAAAGCACTATATACAGGGTGTCCGGTAATTAACGGATAACCTTGAAATGTCTTATAGTAGAACTGAAGGACGTTCAGAAATTTTTTTTAAGAAAGTGCAATGGCTATTCAAACTTTTGACTGTCTATCTATTAGCATAATTAGTGTTTAATAATAAAACAACAAAAATCCTATGGAATTCATTCATTTATGGTCGTAGTGTACAAGAAAGTTAAATATGGTAATTAAAAAAAAAAGCATATCTCTGGTAGTAGAGAATTTTTTTTTAATTTTTTTCCTGAACGGCCATCAGTTCTACTATAAGACATTTCAAGGTTATCCATTTATTAACGGACAGCCTGTATATATGTATTATATCCTATTGCACATCGGTAAACGGCGCCTTTGTCCTCATACTTCCGTGGTTCATTCCTTATTCCATAGACAAAGTTCATTTAATATTGTGGTCTATGATTCATATCAAAAATATCCGCGCCATCTTTTATTTTCATTGTTTTAATACATTACTCGTTAACGGACAGTCTTACTCATTCTGCATCTTAAACATCATTCATTAGCATTTCATCATTAATTATGACAAAGTAATATAAAATTACATATACAAGCATTTTGTTGTGTTTGCATAAAATGAGCTTCGTTAGTCACGCGGTGTTGGTTGGGTTTGCGTCCGATCGTGACGGTTAAGGTTCGATTGACTATAGTTTTTAAGACGAGTTTTTGTATCACAAGGAATTTTACAAAATTTTGTGGTTACAAACTTTGTAACGTATAGGTATCGAATCAATAACACATCAGCAGTGTTGATTTGTCATCGCAAACCCCTGCGCTTGTGGCTCTTACAAAAGAAAACAGTTTCACCAAAATAACAGCTTAATAGTTTTCTACGTATGTAAAAATTTAGCTACCGTATGTTTGTGGCCGGAAATCTCGAAAACTAGTTGATGGATTGACTTGAATTTTTTACACAATGTTACATTTGTATATAAGAGTGTTTTAATATACTTTATATTCCGATATTCCTCTTCCTCTTGATGTTATATAACCTATGTTAATAGTGAAAGAATGTTAAAAATCGGTCCGATAGTTATTGAGTTTTTTCATTACAAACAAAAATACAAATATTTTTATTATTTTTTAATACATAATAATAATTATGTATTAAAATTTAATACATACAATACAATTATTTTTTATAATATTGTTATAGACAGAAAACTATAATAATAATAATAATATTCTACCACATACACACAACACCATCTAGCCCAAACTAAGCAGAGCTTGTACTATGGGTACTAGACAATGGATAAACATACATATATACTTTTTTTACTATATATAATACTTACATATTATACATAGAAACACCCAGACCAAGACAAACATCCATGTTCATGCACACAAATGTTTGACTTGTGCGGGAATCGAACCCGCGACCTCAGGCGTGGCAGTCGGTTACACTAACCACTACGCCACCGAGTCGTCAATAAATAAATAAATAAAATAAAAAGGGAAAAATTTATATTTTGTTCGTTTGTAAGGATTTAAATCAAACCCTACTCAACCGATTTTAAAAATTCTTTCATCATTAGAAAGCTATTTATCATCGAGTAACATAGGCTTAATTATATTTTGGTTTTAAAAAGCACTGCTAATAATTTAACCTAACCTACTTTTACGCCAGCGAAGCTGTGGGCTAAAGCTATATGAAATATAAAGAATGAATGATAATGAATTAAAAGAGACCGGACGGAATGTCATTGTTGCCTTGGAAGATGGGCAGGCCTTTGGTGTGGGACGCAACATGCGTTGATACCCTTGCGCCATCACATCTTCCAAGTACTGCGGGATGTGCCGGCGCTGCTGCTGCAACCGCGGAAACCCTCAAACGGCGCAAATAAAGTAATTTAGTTGGAAATTACATTTTTGAGCCGTTTGGGGTGGAAACCCTAGGTTCATGGGGTCCGAGCGCTCGTATTTTGTACAGGGAGATCGCAAAACGCCTGATCGACGTTTCGCGTGATCAGAAGGCTGGTCTTTTCTTAGCCCAAAGAATCAGCATTGCCATTCAACGTGGCAATGCTGCCAGTCTTCTGAGCACGTTAGCAGTTGACAGCGATGCTGAAGAATTCTACGATGCCTAAACCGTTTTTGTAAATATTTAGTATTATAATTATTTGTGTTTTTGTAATTATGTTAATTATGTTATCTTTTTTAGTACATTTGTAAATATAGGTTACATGCATATTATATATAAATAATTTTGTATATAAACATATACAGTGATATATAATAATATAATAAAAATTTCAATTAAAAGATTGGATGTCTATTACTCGATACCTAAACAACTATGCAGATTTAGATAAACTTTTATTTATAAATAGCTTAAACTCCAAAGTATAGCTGAGTTATGGGCAACTTAAAATTCGGAAAAGCCGTGGCCTACAGCTAGTATATTCCTAAAAACAAAAAGAACATTGTCTTACTTACAGACATACAAACGTTTTATGTATGTAGAGTAAGTTGTACATGAAGTTCAAGTGGAATCGAAGGCGGAATACCAATGTGAATATTGTGACGAAGCTGGCGATTGGTATAAGTTATAGGCAATCGATACAGCAGTAATGGTTAAGGAAAATATCGTGAGGAAATGAGCGTGCCTGAGTGTTCTAGATAATGTAATTTAAATATTATAAAAAGGATAGATTTGAGTGTTTGTTTGTCGTAAGGATTTGACTAAAAACTGAACGGATTTTAAAATTTCTTTCACCGTTGGAAAGCTATATTATCATCTTATAAAATTGGGCCAGCATGGTGGACTATGATCTAAGCCTCCTCACATTGAGACGAGGTGCAGGCCTAGTAGTGGGACAGATTTGTATACAGGGCTGATATTATTATATAACCAACGCCATGGGAATATTTTTTGTATCGCGATTTTACAAACATTGAAAAATTTGACACAAAGCACACTTAGACTCGGGACAACTATTTGGATCACACAAATTATTTGTCCCTTTTGGGATTCGAACCTTCGACACTCGTAGTAGCAGTGACGAGGCACCTACTTTAACGACTGCGCCATCCGTGCAGTTGGAGTACGCTAACATCTCACGACGCGGCTGTCCCTAACCAGAGGAGTTTAGTATTGTTAACTTTTTTCTATTGCTATAGTTGGGGTGGGCAATCCGAGGTTGTGTGTCGGATTCTTTTTTTGCAATATTTTGTCAACCATTTTCTATTGCAATAGTTTGGTTGATTTCGGAAGACTCGTGGAGAATTCCTTTTTTTGCAATATTTTGACAACTATTTTTTATAGCAATGGTTGGGGTGGGCAATCCGAGGGAGGGTGCGTGGCGGATGCTCCTCTTTGCAATATCTTGTCAACCATTTTCTGTTGTAATAGTTGGGGTGGGCAATCCGAGGGAGGGTGCGTGGCGGATTCCTCTCTTTGCAATATTTTGTCAACCATTTTCTGTTGTAATAGTTCGGGTGGGCAATCCGAGGGAGGGTGCGTGGCGGATGCTCCTCTTTGCAATATCTTGTCAACCATTTTCTATTGTAATAGTTGGGGTGGGCAATCCGAGGGAGGGTGCGTGGCGGATTCCTCTCTTTGCAATATTTTGTCAACCATTTTTTGTTGTAATAGTTGGGGTGGGCAATCCGAGGGAGGGTGCGTGGCGGATGCTCCTCTTTGCAATATCTTGTCAACCATTTTCTGTTGTAATAGTTGGGGTGGGCAATCCGAGGGAGGGTGCGTGGCGGATTCCTCTCTTTGCAATATTTTGTCAACCATTTTCTGTTGCAATAGTTGGGCTGAGCAATCTGAGGGTGCGTGGCGGATGCCCCTCTTTGCAATATTTTGTCAACCATTTTCTATTCAATAGTTGGGGTAGGCAATCCGAGGGTGCGTGGCGGATTCCTCTCTTTGCAATATTTTAACAACCATTTTCTATTGCAATAATTGGGGTGGGCAATCCAAATTTATTATATAATTTTTTATAATAAATCTTATCTTATATAGTTAATTGGCGAGTCAAAAAATTGATTGCACATTTTTATGGAAATAAAGATTTTTGACTTTAACTTCGACTATGTGGGTGCGTGGCGTATTCCTCTCTTAGCAATTTGGTTTGACGTGTGTCTCTCATATCTTGCGCCGTGTGAAGCTTTCACCTGTGCCTTTTAGAGCAACAGTCGCTTTCCGTCAGATAGTTTGTACACCACTCGTGTCTGTTCTGTTACCGGGTCACTGTCAAACAGTGCTTTACTATTAGGACCACTGTTTACGTGGTTATTGTAAATAAAAGAAGCAGTAGAATTTTGACTGACTGTATAGTTAGTCCGTGTTTGTGTGCGATCATGAAGTTCCAAGTTCGATTCGCGAGTCGCAGAAAGTGTTACAACGTTTTCTATTTTAACCTCTTAACATGCGTGAGACGAAGTATATGTGCTATAATTTAATAAAATTTCTGTTTTTTTTTTGTTTTGTATTTATAAGCCATATGATCTGTCCCACTGCTGGGCACGGGCCCCTTCGCAGTGTGAGTAGTGATAGGCTATAACTCCACTACGCTGGTCCAGTGGAAGTTTGCAGGCTTCACATATTTGCGGGAACATTATCAAAATATTTACGACATGCAGGGTTCCTCGCTATGGTTACCTTCGCTCTTAAAACAAGCGATAATTAATTAATTAATACATACAGAACTTTGAAAAGTCAGAGGTCCACGCCATGACCCCCAAGACCTTTACGTGACAGTCCAACGGTCTCTCTCTAGGACACCGCTGCTAGTGACATAATTCTCAAAAAAAGTTTATTTACAAATGTATATCTTCTTCTCTCTTAGCCTTTATTATTCCCAAGTCACTTTGGGTCGGCTTTTATAGTCTAACCGGATTTGACTGGATATCAATTTTTACACGGAGCGGCTGCCACCTGACCTCCGCAACTCGAAGGGTAACGATACTCTAAGGCTAGACTAGTGTCAGGATATTAGAGGGTACTGACTTTCCCAATAACGATTGCCATAGATGTTCATGGCAGTCGGGACCGACGGCTTAACGTGCTCTCCGAGGCACGGAGCAGGCGATACTTGTCAATCAAATCAAAAAATTTACAAAAGTATATCTTATGTATATATTGACAAGAATTATTATAGTTTGACAAAAGTGTAATAAAAATGCTTTTATTAAATAACAATAAATTTGCGTATCTCAAAGTTTTAGCAACATCTTAACCGATGTAACATAAAAGAGAAATGCTGTATTTTGTAACAATCGGTTCGCAACCTGCTCCAGAAGTGGGTCGTCTCGCGAATTAACAAATATTTAAATAGTATTACGACATTATTCGTCGCTAATCTATTGAAACATCGATGTGATACAGATTTCAATATATACTCAGTGGCGCAGCGGTAGTGAACGCGACTGCTGTGCGTGAAGTTTCGGGTACAATACTTTAGACGATCATAAGTGTTACTTTATCTATTGAGTCGCAGTAACACACCGGTGACTAGACACAAGAAATTTTAAATTTTGTCTGGTATTCTAGACTTTATAAATTAAATACATAATTTTTGACATTGACTTTTCTATCAGATCAGACAAAGTTTTAAAGATGTTTCTGTCAATAAATTACTATTGTGAAAAATGAATGCGGCTTTCATATTAAGTAAGCAGTAACATTTATTGTTCAGCATTTTCCATGCTAGTTTCTTAGACCACTGTTATAAAAATTAATTAAAATGAACTACCATCTTAGTCTCCCCGTGACCATGGCTGCTGAAAAGCAACCGAAACGTCGGGGAAAGTGTAAAATAAATTAAATCTAAATAGTTTTAATAATAATTCAATTAGCTTAAAAGATAGTAAAGTTTAATAGTAGTAGTAGTGTAACAGTTTATCAAACTTATGTAATAAAGTTTAAAATAAACAACGCGATAAAATCCGTATATAGTAGTTTAATTTCAATGATATAAATGAATATAAAGAAAATATTAATTGTGGCTCGCCATTTAGTGACCATTCTATTTTTTTAAAGATAAAGATAAAGATAAAGATTCTATGGAAACAGCATTACGGTATAAATTATATTTCTGGTTGGTCATACCTTTAATTGTAACATAATAAAATCTTCTTCTCTTTTAGCCTTTATTATTCCCAAGTCACTTAGGGTCGGCTTTTCTGGTCTAACTGGATTTGACTGGATATCAGTTTTTACACGGAGCGCCTGCCACCTGATCTCCGAAAACCGAAGGCTAGACCAGTCTCAGGATATTTTTTTTTTAAGCACCCGTCATTGCAGGGTGTTGAGCCCAACCTCTGACAAGATCAGAGACCTTTCACACTCATTCATCTCTAGGTTCGGGGATTTATTTATTAATTTCTATACGTGTATTCTTATTCTATTTAATTTGTGTCAGGATATCAGAGGGTACTGACTCTCTCAATAACGACTGCCATAGATGTTCATGGCAGCCGGGACCGACGGCTTAACGTGCTCTCCGAGGCACGGAGCAGGCGATAATTGTCAATCAATACGCACATAATTTAGAAAAGTCATATAACTTCCGAAAGTCAGAGGTGCGCGACGTGGGTTCGAACCTGAGACCCTCTGCATTGCAGTCTGTTGGTCTTCCCACTGAGCTAATAAAATCATTATACTAAATTCAAAGAGTTATAAATCTTGTAAAAACAAAGATTTAAAAAGTTCTAAGAAAAGAATATTTGGAACAATAGCGTTTTAACAAAAACCATTATGTAATTGATGAATTATAATAGTTGTTTACACATGAGTCAGCACACAATACGTCCATAGTCCATCATACCATCGACTGTTTTGAAGTAAGCTACCACTAGGTAAATGTAAATAACGGTATATAACAACGGTACTTTGGCGTATACCTACCATCCACCATCTATGCACACAGCAATTAATAAGTACATTAGATATGCAATGATTGGCTGGGAGTTCAATACCGTAAATCGCAACGAAATTGCCGGTCAATACAAATAATTATTACGGCATTAATTCTGTTACTGGTTTTAATAAACACCTTCATCAGTCATACCCGAAATGTATTTATTTTGTATGGATTGACTCTGGTTCTTGAGATATTCAACACAAAGAACGGTTCCATAAGGACATTAGAACAATGAAAGAAAGATACCAAGGCCGATGGTCAGCCATATTGTGATGGCAGACTGTTGCTTGAGTTTAATAAGGGATTGTCCTGAACATAAACACAATAGAAAAGCTTACAAATAAAGATTTTTCAATTGTTTTTTTATATATATTTTCTTTAATAGCATCTGTAGGTGTTAAATTTTCTTGTCGTTATTATATAGCCGCTTCTAAAAGATATATTTAATATGTAATTATATTTTTATTTCGACCTTCTTACAGTCATATAATTATAAAGTCTTATCTCATAAACTAGAGTCAATTTAACTAATCTGATATTTTTCTCGTATTCAGCATACTGAACTTACACAAAATTGACTTCAACTTACCATGCCGCAAAATGACTGTTCCTCAGTGTAATATAAGCTCTGTATGTAAACTGTCCCACTGCTGGGCACGAACTTCTTCTCAGTGTGAGAAGGGTAAGGCCGTAGTCCATCACGCTGGCCCAGTTCGAGTTGGCAGACTTCACATAATATGTATGTATGTATCTTATGTGGGGGCCAGTCAGTGCAGACCGGCGACACTTCGACCCAGTGGGATCTTTCGTGTCGACACTCTCCCTATAACGACTGCCATAGATGTTCATGGCAGCCGGGACCGACGGCTTAACGTGCTCTCCGAGGCACGGAGCAGGCGACAATTGTCAATCAATACGCACATAATTTCGAAAAGTCATATACCTTCTGAAAGTCAGTGGTGCGCGACGTGGGTTCGAACCGGAGACCCTCTGCATTGCAGTTTTTTGGTCTACCCACTAAGCTATCGCTGCTCTAAAAGAGTGCACTGCCCGGGAATATGTATGTATCTTTGAGCACATTGTGTAGAGGTCTCACACATGTAGAATTCTTCACAGTGTTTATTTTCACCGTTAAAGCGAGCGATAATTATTTATTTAATACGCTCATAACTTCGAAAAGTCAGAGACGCGCACCTTGGGATCGGACTCGTGAAAACCGGCGTGAAATAGCAATTGCGTCGTGTTTCGTCGAGTGAGTGAGGGTACCGGGGGCCCAACCCTGCTCCCTCTTCACACACTTGTGACTTCTTTGGTGTTGCAGGTGCCCATGGGCGGCGGTAATCGCTTACCATCAGGCAATCCGTCTGCTCGTTTGCCGCCTAAAACAAAAGCCATAAAAAATATATATCCATGTAATTATGTATATGTCGTCGCCTTGCTCAGGTGTGTTTTATGTATACTTTACTTAACAAGGCCAGGTTAAGAGCACCTTGAACCGACGGGCGTGTATGAGGAATGTGATGAAAGTGAATGAAGCCAGAGAAGTGTGTCAGGATCGTAGCAAATGGAAATCCGTAGTCCCTGCCTACCCCTCTGGGAAACAGGCGTGAATCTATGTATGTATGTACTTAACAAGTATTGCCGTACCATTTTTCATTATGTGATTATTTTCATAAAAAATACAAATATACAATTGTATTGTAGATGTATGTGTGTAAGCGCTTGCCATCAGGTATGCTTGTTCGCCAATTCAAATTACGTCAAATTTATTTTACTAGCTATGCCCGTGGTTTCGCGCGTTTATGGTTACAGCGCCGCCCCCGTGGGTTGTAGCGTGATGCCATATAGCCTATAGCCTTCGTCGATAAATAAGCTATCCAACACTAAAGAATTATTCAATTTCAATTAGTAGTTCCTGAGATTATCGCGTTCAACCAAACAAACAACCAAGCTCTTCAGCTTTATAATATTAGTATAGATTGTATTCATGTGTTCTCCTGAAACTTACTTAATATTATAAATGGGAATGTGAGTTTGTTTGTTTGTAACGCTTTCACGCCTTAACTACCCGACGATCATCACGAAATTTTGCAGTCAAATTAATTGACAAAATCGCGAGCGTAGCCAAAATTTAGTAGTTATTAAAAAAAGCAACATTTTGTTGTATAAAACTTTTTTGTTTCTTGATATTAAAATATGTTGAAGGTGGTTTAGGTTTTTGTCAAAAGTTATTTATATAAAAAACATTAAATATCCTGTACAACAACTATGTTAATTTCGTTTTCGACTTTGTGGGAAATGCTGTTATACAAAAATGTAAAACAATGGCTGCCAATAATTAACTGAACAATGAAGTTCCCAGGTTGTTTGCAATCAATTTATGTTGTGTTACATTTACTAGTAAGGTTAAGCAATGCAGACTGAGGTTGCGAAATTGATGGTCTGCAGTCCATTCAACGATGCCTTTGAAAAATAGAACTGTATTATCTATGCCAATATTATGAAGTCAGTTTCGTTCGTGACTTCGGTGGATATGCTCTATATCTGCGGTTATACTGACCTAAATGAGATGAAACCTGGCCCCTATAACTTTATCCCTCTTTATGTGAAAGCTTTTTAATATTGATAAAGTAGCGATAGCTCAGTGGGGAGACTAACAGATTGCAATGCAGAGGGTCTTGGATTCGAACCCACGTCGCGCACCTCTGACTTACGGAAGTTATATGACTTTTCAAAATGATGTGCGTATTGATTGACAATTATCGCCTGCTCCGTGCCTCGGAGAGCACGTTAAGCCGTCGGTCCCGGCTGCCATGAACATCTATGGCAGTCGTTATTGGGAGAGTGTCGACATAAAAGATCCCACTGGTTCGAAGTGTCGCCGGTCTGCACTGACTGGCCCCCACATAAGATAAGATAATATTGATAATCCCATTCCCCATTCCCGTTAAGCAATTTTTACGTGATTTCGGTACAAACAGACGATATAAGGATAATTCTATAAACGATAGACTAGTCGATTATGTTTAATTTTGAACGTTATTTTAGACGAAAAGATAAATAGCATTCAGGTAGCAAAACAAAATTTTAAATTATCAGTTTTGTCTTACGTTTACGTTATATATGTTACACTTTGAAATAAAACTTCTTTAAACGGATTTAAGACCAGGTTAATATATAAAACACCACTTTTGAAAAGGAAAATACTTTGACAATAAACAAACCGTGCCGCGAGGCTACTAAAAATTAAAAAAAAAAAAAACATTATTTCAATAGCGTTGTAGTTTTGAGTAGTAGAGCCTCGCTGATTTCAGCATGAATGGGTGGGCTCGACCGCGGAAGGACTACCCTCTCACAGAATATCGACGTGAAATACAAGTATTCCTACTGTTGTGTTTCGTTCGGTGAGTGAGAGTGACGGAGGCCCAATCACCCCTTGCCCCCATTCCCGCGCCTTCTCCTTCCCACTTCCTTTCCTTAAGGGTCGGCAACGCGTAAGTGATGCCTCTGGTGTTGCAGGCGTCCATAGGCTACGGTGACTACTTACCATCAAGTGGGCCGTATGAGTGTTTGCCAAATTAGTTGTCCAAAAAAAAATAGAGACGATTTTTGAAATGTACTACCAACTTGGCATCCAGTAATTTATTAACTTAAACTGAAAAGCTAAACACAGCAAGACTTCACGATCTTTTGAGCTCATTCTGCTTCAATATAAGAATTAAAAGGTAATGCGGGCAAGGTTAATCCATACTAATATTATAAATTCGAAAGTAAATCTGTCTGTCTGTTACCTTGTCACGGCAAAACCACTCAACAAATTTAGATGAAATTTGGTACAGATATAGTTTAAAACCTGGGGAATTTTTGTTGATGTAGGGGGAGTCGGGGGCGGGCGGAGTCGCGCGCAAAAGCTAGTTTCATATAAACCATAAACAAACAAAAAAAATTACACTATCTAAAGTAAAACACTAAATCAAGATATCATGTTTACTACCACTGCCATGTACCTAAGTTTTGCTATTTTCATAATTTAATTATTATAAGAGTCTGGATCTTTCATAAATAGCAAAATTCACTCAGCAAATATAAGCATAAGATTTCATGATACTCTGAGCTCATTCTGCTCATTCTGCGTTAATAGAAACACCAATGATTAAATTATGTTCAGGTACTTTGAAATAACGACACTGGAACATTGAGACAACTACCATCTTAGTCTCCCCGTGACCATGGCAGCTGAAAAGCAACCGAAACGTCGGGGAAAGTGTAAACTTTAATATAAATAGTTTTAATAATTTAATTAGCTTAAAAATTAGTAAAGTTTAATAGTATCTAGTAGTAGTGTAACAGTTTCAAAATTTTGTAATAAAGTGTAAAATAAATAACGCGATAAAATCCGTATATAGTAGTTTAATTTCAATGAGTAACATTCGCGTAAACAGAAGATAATATTATATAATACTTATAAATAAATAAATTAAAACACACAAACTCAGTCAATTCTCTATTCATATTTTAATGAAAAATTATGCTAAAATCGTTTTAGTTGTACATGAGGAAACAGGGGATTACGAGATGACCACTTCAAAAGTGTATGTATCTCTTTTGTACATTGATATTTCATTCAAGCCCAGCGCGATAGCGATAGATCTGTTGAAAAATATCTTTAAATGTTTTGATGCCTGCATTTTCTCTTAAGGCACGAATTAATTATACAAATTAACAATTAAGAACTATGTGTTTAATAATTATGTAAGTACAAATTATAGTTACCTGTTAAAACATACAAATGTTTACATTACCTTATTGTTGATTAATTACTACTGAATAAACGGACTTTGTTTAATCATTTATAATTTTTTATTTCACAAATAATAGCTTTAACAGATATGGTAACAACTTACCCCGGCTTGTTAACAACTTGCACCGAGTCGGGGTAAGTTGTTACTTTACGACTTTGGTTATAAAAAAATTAATAACAAATAAATCTCACAATAAATGACCCAGATAACTATCTTAAGACTGCGCCGAGCGAAATGTGCCAAAACAGGCGGTCACAGTTAAGTGAATACAATCAACAATTTTTGTTTAATACAAATATAAAATATACATTTACCATAACAATGAATGTGTTTACAATTACTCCGTGTAAAAAACTTAAAATAATTAATAGCTTCGCCTACAAAATTACGTAAATTTGCACGAGAAATGCAAAAACGTAAGCTCGTGTTACGTGATTTTTAGATTATAACAGTAGAAATCTATCCTATTTTACAGCTTAAACGAAACATAAATAGTTATATTACAATTTGTCCGTCCCAAATATTTAAGTTATTGGTTGACAATAAAGATACATATTTATCAAAAAAACCACTTCAAGTCCTCCATACAATTTGACTATGGCGGCAGCGCGCCGATTTGAATATGCGCCGCACGAGCTCTGTCATTATCTGTCTTACGCTCGGCGCAGTCTTAATAGCAAAGTGAAATATGTAGGTTGATTTTAATCGCAGCCTAGGAATATTAAAGTCAAGTATTCTTAACAAATTTTGAGGTTAACTGAAAATCGGTACTTGTAGCCCCGCTCTCCCCTACCCGATTCATGCAATTATACCTCTGAACTGCAAATCGTCTGGTCCATGACACATGATCTCAAGCATACTAGTAAAAAACATGACAATGGTAGTAACTGGTCGATAGTAAAACATTAAATATACCATTGTTGATAGGTTATTGTTCCACCAAGGTAAGACAATCATTATTCAAAATTTGCATAACCTAGTGATGCGACTCCATTGCAAATTTACTCGAGTCACTCGTTTAATCAAAAAGTAATAGTGTCAAAAAATGTTGTTTAGTTTAGTTTTAGATTCACGCCTGTTTCCCAGAGGTGTAGACAGAGACTACGGATTTCCATTTGCTACGATCCTGACACACTTCTCTGGCTTCATTCACTTTCATCACATTCGTCATACACGCCTGTCGGTTCAAGGTGCTCTTAACCTGGCCTTTGTCCAACATTGTATTCGTATGAGAAAATATCTTAAACTACAAAAAATCGACTCGAATTCTCTCGGACTCGCTCAAGTCACTGCACTGGTGGCGTAGTGGTTTAAGTGGTCGCCTCGCTGTTGCCACTGCGCTAAGTGTCGTGGGTTCGAATCCCACACGAAACAAAAGGTTGTTCCCAGTCTGGATGTTCTTGGTGTCCGTTGTTTGAATGTTCGTATAGACTATTGCGACACAGACATTATATCTAGAGTGGGAGTTGTCCTTTTTAAAAAGAAAAGAAATAGTCGTTCGCGCTGCTTAGCTCGTACCGGTGCTGGCGAGACAAACATGTTTTCTGTGTATCATTTCCTAAAGTTTGACATGGCAGATGGTGACTCGAATTTAGCGAGTGTTCAAGTGACATAAGAACTACTCGAGTGACTCAGCACTCGAGTGATATTCGAGTGGAACTAAAATGGCTCGAGTAACTCGAGTGGTAAATAATTGTACTCGCGTCGCATCACTGGCAAAACCACACATTGCTGATACTATATTATGTATGTTTCTTAACTAAATAATAAAAATTGCGCTTATGTTAATCTTTTATGTTCCTAGGAAGCGATTCGATTGTAGTTTAGAGGTCAATGGAGGTCTAAAGTTCGAAAACTTCCGATAGCGACAAATGTTAGATTATTCCAAGGTACCGTCGCAGCAGGGTTCATCTTGGAATCTTTTTGAGGTATCCGGTTAACTAGCTTTTGCCTGTGACACCGTCTAAGGTCTTTAGAAGTTAAGTTCTTTTCATTTTAAATTGTAAGAATCTCACAAATATCCAAATATTGATTTTACTAACTAATTACATGCGGAATTTGAGGTTTGAGTTAATCCTAAACTAATATTATAAATGCGAACGTGAGTTTGTTTGTTACGCTTGCATGCCTTAACTACTAGACCAATCATCATGAAATTTCGCTTACACGTTGTCAGCCGTACAGAAAGGACATAAGGCACCTTTATCTTGAAAAAATGTGTTATGTTGCCGAGCAAGCGAAACCGGGTAAAAACTAACATAAAATGTTTCATTACCTACTTTGTAGTATTAGCCTTTACCACTAACAAACACAACACAACTCACAACTTAGTTGGTCAATACAACCAGTTACATCTAAATGAGATGCTTCGTCACATTGCGCGTAACGATTATATCGTCCAATGTGCTTAAGAGATAAATTGGACTGTGTGGTTCTGTATCTATGTATTCTATTGACTTAATCGTACACCTCCTCGCTTGTACTGCGAGCCTGTTACTTTATATCGGGAACTATTAGTAGAAGATCAGTTTAATCGTGATATATAATTCACATATTCACGCCTTTAATCGTTAAAGAGTGGGCTCAGAATATATACCTAAATGTCGCCAGCTAGGTTAAGTTACCACCTAATAGGGAAATGTATGCCATCTTCAATTCTGTAGTGTCTAGCACTTAAAATGTTTTTCCATAGCGCAGATAACAACTAACTCCTCGCATTTACTGCGAGCCTGGTACTTTATCATCATCATCATCTCAGCCTCAGCTCAGCCCAGGCCTCTCCCAAGGTTTTCCACACAGACCAGTCTTGGGCCACCCGCATGTAAGCGCTTTCCGCTCTACCTTTACCAGGTTATCGATCTGCCTTGTAGAGCCCTGCTGCATCTTCCGGTGCGTGGCCGCCACCCCAGAACCTTTCTGCCCCAACGGCCATCGGTTCTGCGCGCAATGTGACCTGCCCACTGCCACTTCAGCTTGGCTATCCGGAGATCTATGCCGGCAAATTTTGTTTTTCACCGCAGGGAAACGCCAAGCATAGCTCTCTCTATCGCACTCTGTGTTACCTTGGTACTTTACTACCTGATCAGACCTTGCGACGTCGATCATACATATTTACATAGGTTATCACACCTGTAAACGTTGAAGTTAAGCTGAGCTGTAAAACATATTTATATTTTTAGCTATGATAGGCTCCCATATAAAAGGATGTCTCAATTTATATCTTTATGAGAACTTAATACAAGTATTCATTGTTCGTAATAACAACTTACTATTTACATTAACTGCGACCCTGGTACTTAGTATCGTCATTACTAGCTGACGTTAACTAACCAGTCCACGCATCGCACGACAATATTGTTTGTGTGCGTGATATGAAGGATCATTTGACGTTCCGTATCGTGATTTTAATTTTTGTTTAAAACAAAAGTCGAATTTCATTGAAGTCAATATATTCATGTAAGGTGAGTAAGTATTTGCTAGAAGGCTTGTATGTGTACCTAATTGTTGACAAAGAGAGAGAGCGAGCTTAAACTGTGAGTAACGCTCATAGAATGTAATATCTCCTCACGTTTACTGCGCGCCTAGTATTTTTGACTTTACCTACTTACTTTTACTCACTGCTGCTTCACTTGTAAACAGTACTTTTTACTGCATGTAGCTGTGTACCGTTTGTTCTTTTTTGTATTCCTGATAACGTGTATGCGAAATTTCATGTTGATCAGTCGATTAGTTATGGCGTGAAAGCGAACAAACAAACTAACATTCTCACGTTTATAATATTAGTTAGGTATTGTTTTTTTATATTCCTGTACCGTACTAGGTATAATACCTGTATCGAGGAGAATATTACAAACATTCATACAACAGACACAAAGAATACCCCCACACTCGGTACAACTATTTGTCACGTTGATCACACTTTTTTTTTCCGTGTGGTTATCGAACCTACAACCCTTGGCGTGCCGGCAGTGGCGAGGCGACCACTTAATCCACTACGCCATCCGTGCAGCCATACCACATATATCACAGCCGCGATTAAGGTTTAAAGTACACTTTCGCATAACAACAGGTATTATTCTACCAGGTAGTTAGGTCTTACCTTCTACAGGTATACCTGTGCGATGCATACCAATCGATTGTAGTGTTAAGTCGTCGTTGCGGTCAATCCGTGGATCAACGACCTAGCTACACACAACCAGACACGCGTGTTGTACATATACATTTACGTGGTCGTGTGTTTAAGGCTATTGATCTCGTATTTAAATATTATTATTGCCAGCGGCTTCACGCTAGATTTTGTCATAAAATTTCTATCTTTGAACAGTGTTTTTCCGGGATGAAAGGTAGGTAGGTCGTTTTCTGTACCCCTGACAACGTGTAAGCGAAATTTCATGATGATCGGTCGAGTAGTTCAGGCGTGTAATCGTTACAAATAAACTCACATTCGCATTAACAATATTACTTAGTGAGGATTGTTAGTTTTGACATCTTATTTAGAGGTCCTTTTTATCGCGATGAGGTGTAAGGTCGACTGTCTTGTATATTTTATAAACAGGCGTTTAAGCGCACGAGAAATAACAGTTTTTGGGATCTTCTAGATTCCCGAGCATTGTGTTATTGGATTCTTCTTATAAGAACATTTTAGTAGCAGCATGTAGACCTTAAGGTCTACCATAAAACGAAAGTGTCGAAGTTTCGGATCTATTGTTGGAAGTTGGAACTATAACTATAAGTACAATATGATTTTGAGAGAAAAAATCCAAAGAAATTCGCTGCAGGTGTGTTCTTAATATTTCGTTCGCTCGAAGTTTCGCATAGATATTTTCGTCAATATATTATTACGTGGCAGCTAAAATCAAAGTTGACGTGGGTGGACGTGAAACCGCAACAAATAAATAAACAAACAAACAAACTCACATTCGCATTTATAATATTAGTTAGGATAATACGAAATACTTAAAGGTTTTAACATATTACTGAACGGTACCCTAAAACAAGTAGAGCAATGGCGGTCGTTCCAATTTTGAATGAGCGGCAGTCATTGGAGCGGCGCGCGGGCATATCGACTGTACGATTAATATCAAGTATGTTGACGTGTAACGTACCTTGCGGCCGACATGTAGATGGGTGGCCTTGTAGAAAATAATATGTCTAGACTTGCACTTTCTCAGTTTAGACAGAATAAGTAAGTAATGACTGACAGCGTAATGTTTTAAGTGGTTATCGCTCGCTATTGCCACTGCGTTGAGTAGGTTCGATTCCCAAACAGGACAAAAGTATGAGTTTTCTAAATTTTTTTTTTCTTTGTCCCTACTGCTTGGTGCTGCTTATTGGATACAGATAGAGGTCTAAAGATACATATACTTTATATGCACGGATGGCGTAGTGGTTTAGTCGTTGTCTTGCCATTGCCACTGCGCCGAGTGTTGTGGGTGAGATGCCAGACAGGACAAATATTTGTGGGATCCGCAAATAGTTGCTCCGAGTCGGGTGTTCTTGTGTCCATTGTTTAAATGATTGTCAAGTCTCCCGCGACACAGAAATTATTGCAGGCGCGAGAGTTGTCTTCTTCTCCCTAGCCTTTTATTATTCCCAAGTCACTTGGGGTCGGCTTGTCTAGTCTAATCGGATTTGACTGCATATCAGTTTTTACACGGAGCGGCTGCCACCTGACCTCCGCAACCCGAAGGTTAACATACCCTAAGGCTTGATCAGTGTCAGGATATAATAGGGCACTGACTTCCCAATAACGACTGCCATAGATGTTCATGGCAGCCGGGACCGACGGCTTAACGTGCTCTCCGAGGCACAGAGTAGGCGATAATTGTCAATCAATACGCACATAATTTTGAAAAGTCATATAGCTTCCGAAAGTCAGAGGTGCGCGTCGTGGGTTCGAACCCGAGACCCTCTGCATTGCAGTCTGTTGGTCTCCCCTTTAAGCAATCGCTGCTCTTAGGCGCGAGAGATGTGAATTAAAAAAATTAAAAAGATAAGCATTCATATATAATCTCACGCTATCCCTATATCCCCGAAAAGGTGGCGAAATATGGTAGCCTATGCGTACATAGGCTACCATATTTCGCCACCTATATATTTAGGTCACACTAGGTCAACTATAAATCAATTTTAATAATTTTTGTAACATTTTATCACAATCCTAAATACTTTAGGCAATATATCTGGAACACATATATGTATGTAGAGTGGGTATCTTGCGTCCTCAAACAGCATTACAAATGACGTTATGTCACCATCTCAATGGTAACCTTGAAAGATCTTATAGCCAGCTATTAGCAAGCTATGTGAAAGACAAGTTGACCTAGGCACAGATTAATTTACTACATTCGCGGTACATTCTTGCACAGAAGAAGCTTTTGGACTCATTTGTGGGACACTCCCATGAGTCCAAAAGCTTCTTTGTTGCATTTGTTCTTGCTTTTTTCTTGCTTTCTTCTATTGGTTTTTAAAATAGACTTCTTCGTACTAGGTACACATACTGAGTCGCGAGGTTATTTTAAAATGTTTAAACAACGGACAAAAGTAACGCCCGAACATACGGAACAACAATTTGCGGATTACACAATTTTTGTCCCGTTTGGTGATCGAAGCCACAACATTCGGCGTTGTGGCTGTAGCGAGGTGATCAACCCACTACGCAATTATTGTATGATAAACCAATTATTGAATGATAAACTGAAAAATAAATTCAGAAGTAAATATCTCTGTCCCATAGATATCCGCCAAACATCCTTTCTTGACTTACTTTGATGAGTAGCTTTTCAAAGCTCATTGGAAGTTGGCAAGCAGAGGCTATCTTATCTTGTTACGGGGGCCAGTCAGTGTAGACCGGCGACACTTCGACCCAGTGGGATCTTTTGTGTCGGCCCTGATATCTATCCCTTAGCTATCTCCCTATGAATGTACTGCATTAGTCGCAGCGTACACTTCAGAGGGAGAAGCCTGAAGTCTTCAGGGTTCGGATATGCCAATCCCATCAGATCCATGCTTAGTCCAGCCAACGCGTCACATTCACACAGTAGATGTGATATGGACTCGTCCTGTTCACCACAGGCTCTGCAGATCAAAGCAGAGGCTAGTGTGATGCATGTGCTTATAGCTCAGCGATGCTTCTTTTTAAGGCTGGCAACATGCATGTGATGCTCCTGGTTATGCCAGCTACGGCATAGGCTTACGATCAAGCGGGATCTACACTTTGGCGATGGTTGTATATAAAATAATTTTCAGCTGCTTGCAATTAAACGCGTCATAGGCTTATTTGCCACCAATTCTAATTAATATAATTAATGCGAATGTGAATTTGTTTGTTACGCTTTCACGCCTTTAGTTAGTCGACCGATCATCCTGAAATTTCGCATACATATTGCTAGATGTACAAAAATTGCTTAGCAATAACCTTGAGGAATGTCTCTGTATGTGTTCATGTATTAAAAATACCGCAAAATAAATAAAACGTAATACTTTATGTACAAAAACTTGTTTAAAATTCCGTGTGTCAACCTTTTAATCCTTGCCCGACCTCTACGAAGAAAAAAAAGTGATTGACGCTTTGTTGTTTATGGTTAACACAAAAAGGCGGTAAGGTATTCTTTTTTATACGACTAAGGTGGCAAATAATCATACGGCCCACGTGATGGTAAGTGGTCACCGTAGCCTATGGACGCCTGCAACACCAAAGGCATCACTTGCGCGTTGCGGACCCTTTAAGAATAAAAGGAAATGGGAAGGAGAAGGAACGGGAAAGTGGAAAGAGGGTGATTAGGCCTCCGGCACTCTCACTCACCGAACTAAACACAGCAGTAGTCAAAATACTGGTATTTCACGTCGATATTCTGTGAGAGGGTAGTCCTTAACCGGTCGAGCCGGCCCATTCATGCTGAAATCAGCGAGGCTCTACTACCCACTAAATGTCGTATGTCAAAAGAATCTGCTAAGCTCTGAATTATCGATTTAAGTTAGTGAGATTGGCTCAATGGCGCAGCGGTAGTAAATGCGATTACTGTGCATGCGAACTTGGGTTTGATTTTTACTAGATTTTGCCCACGGCATCGCTCGCCTTACTGTTGATTTGGTGATAAATTTCTATCCCCGGGAACTTTTTTACTTTTTTACACGGAGTAATTGTAAACACATTCATAGTTATGGTAAATGTATATTTTATATTTGTATTTAACAAAAAGTGTTGATTTTATCAACTTAACTGTGACCTTTGGCGTTGACGTTTGGCACATTTCGCTCGGCGCAGTCTTAATACTTACAGATTCTTACTTCAACATTCTAATATAATATAAGATTATAAATTAAATAGTAAAAATAAGTTTTGAAGAAATGTTAGCATTATTCTTGCAGTGTTTTCGAATAGAAAATCGGGAACAGGAACAGATAACACGACCAGAAACAAATAAATGCAACTTTTCTATGATGATTTCTTCTTGTAAAACTATTAATTGTATTTTTTGGATAGTAACACTAGGGTGCTTCTCGTTTTAGCAAGGGTCAATTCACTTGATATGAGCATGACAGAGTAATGAATGCTAAATAATACACATAACACGATCTTATTTAGAAGACACTTCACAGGGATGATAATAACTAAAGGCTTACGTGTACTTTTTACACGTGTTTGTGTAAAAAGTCTTGATGTGACTTTTTACACAAACACGTAGTATACAAATAAACTACTGCTTAAACTAACGGTTCAATTGATTTAGTAACCGTTATTGTTGTATTTACATTGATCTTTTGCAGCATTTTATTTTTAAACTGAGTTTTTGATAAAAAGACACATTAACACATTCACGGACACAAAACCACTCTCAATAATTTGTGATATGGCACACAAACTTTCCATACAAAGTGACATCACGTTTGGGGGCATATTGCCACACTACACGGTTTTAAAAGTATGTGTTGCGGCAGTAACGGTCAGAGACGTAACCGCCTGTAGGCGGACATTCATACCAAGTGCATTCTAAGCCGTGTGTTACGGCAGGAGTGTTTGCTGTGGCTCTAGCGGACTGTATTTTAGCCTAAAACGGCCGCCTACAGCCGTAGCGCCATATTATGAGGGTCATAATTCACGTCTTTCGACGTACTGTCCGGGAATGTTTTAAGATTGTTTACCTTTAGTTAAGTACCTAACCAAATGGAGTATAGATGCTTCTCGTTTTAGCAAGCGCCAGTAATATAAGTACATACATATAACAGAGACAGGTAATAAGAACTAAAGAACAGTTGTTTTGTATTGGCTGTTACGTTAAGCTGTTTTATTGAGTATTGACTATTTGACTGTGATTGTAACAGTTGCCAGTACTTACGCATGATATTTTTAACAACAAATAAATTTCAATCGCGGGTACAACTGTTATCTGTTATTTTTTAATACCTGTGATATTTATCTGTTACGATTAGATACTCCTAATTCTCAGTAAAATTGTTAGAATTTTCTTCAGGTTAAAGCCCATATTTTTCTCTAACGACTCCCGGAAATATATCGCATCTTTGGTAAGACGAAGGCAAAAAGGTAGGTACTTAATTAAAAATACATAATAATTAAAAAAAACTATTTAACTCCTACAAAGTACATGTACCAAATCACAAAAGTATAGTGCAATGATGATCAACGATGCATTTATTGCCCAAAAAAAATGCATACGAGCCATCTGCAAACTCAAGCGAACGGACACGTGTAAGCCACATTTTCAAAAATTGAATCTTTGTCTTTTCCCTCATTATATATCCATGAAGTATGCGTCTTTGTTAAAAATAATCTAAAACTATATAAATCTATAGAAAGTCAGCGTCGTTCTGATAAATTCCACATGTTGCCAACTAAAACAAAGTTTTTACATAGAAGTATATACGCAATGGCACCTAAACTCTATAATAAGTTACCAAAGGACATAAAAATTGTAAAACATTTAACGAATATAAACATAAACTAGCCAACATGTTGAAAGATAAAGCTTATTACTCGGTAAATGAGTTTATTAACGATAAGCTCTAATTTGTTATTAATGTTACTAACATATTGACTATTTTAATCTGACATTCTCTTAATTATAATTGTATTTTTTATTAATTTCACTATGTATATGAAAGAGTTTTCTTTTTTATTTAATGTTTGTATTGTATTTTAATTTTTAATGTGTAATTTTATAATATTTACCATTGATTTATAATTGTAATATTTGTTGCAACTAATATTTTGTATGCCTTTCGGCGGGACATAGATGGTTGCTATATCTTTATAACAGAACACCTTGTAAAACTTATGGACACAAAATAAAGAACTTGATCTTGAACTTGCTTATTTCATGCCAAAAATATATACTTAACAAATTAAGCAAAATAATACGACACAGAATGTAAAAAAGGACATTCCAATGACGTTCCTATAAAATAACAAAAATGCAGTTATGCCCTTGCCTAACCGAAGGTGCGGTATAGTAGATTCAAACCATTATTTCGAGTTAAAATCATTGGTCTGTTCCTAAAAAATTACATTTATTCTCAATTAAAGTCCCCAACACAAAAAAAAAATATGTTTTTTCAAAGGCTTTTACTACCGTAATGTGCATGCCTACCTCAATCAGAGATAAACGAACTACGTTATGCTCTTTCGCACGCACCATTGACTTGATAACTCAAATACCGCAGGTCAAGGCAGCCATTTTGACGCTTCATTCACTTGTAACCTTTCGTAATACACGAAAGCGAATCTTGTTGCCCCAGGAATATGGCGAAACTTGCATGCAATACAACAATAATTATTAATTAATTACTTATACGGCCTTTCCGGCTATGTAGGAATACCATTTCCGCCTGACGCAAGTCTGTGACGTATAACCGGTCTGAATGACCTTATAAATCATGAAGTGCAGTCTGAAGTGGGTCGGTATTGATTTGACGACGTCAGAATATTGATGTCCAGAATATCCACTCTAAATAACGTAGGAAATCCAAATTAGCGAGCATGCATATGTTGTTTACGTATATATTTCTCGTTTACTACTGCTGTGCATCTCGGGTTGGAATCCCGGTTCGGACCTACAAAAACATATTGGGTTTTACTGACGAGAATTCTCAATACCAGTCCGGAGATAGGTTGGCGGTGTTAGATCACGTGCCTCGGAATGCACTTAACACCGTTGGTCCTGCGCCTGATCTCTCCGGTTGTGACAGGTTTCCGTACCATTGGATTATGAGAGTAAGGGAATAGAGAGTGCACTAGTGTTAAGATTGGTCGCCGTGACCGAAATTCGGTCTGGAGAACATTATTATGTGACCCGTAAATGCCAATAGACCCTATTACGTGGGAACGTAACATTCTAGAAAAATTTAGCTTTATGATATGACTCTGCTTACCCTTCAAACATATACGGGCGTGAAACTATGTATGTATATATGTATGTGAGTTTACGCACACGAAGAGGCGTGCACAGCCAGTGTTTAATATTTACGCAACGCATCGGTTCGTGTGATCGTGTCACGATTGTCGCTTGTCTAATGCGTAATCTATGACTCCTCGCAGACATTCTTGAGCCGATCCATACTTGCACACTGATGTTATAAATGTGATAGTAGTTCTTTATATTTATTTCGTTTATACGGCTAATTAACTTGTACATGATATGAGTTGTCAAATACTGAAATTATAATTGAACTGGGGACCTATTTCGCACGGGTAGTACAAATCCTTACCAAATTATACACTTGAACTTTCCTCATGAATCACTATGTCTATTGGTGTAAACCGTATGAAAATCCATTCTGTAGTTTTTGAGTTTATCGCGAACAGACAGACAGACGCGGCAGGGGACTTTGTTTTTAATATGTAGTGACAGCGATAGCTCAGTGGGGAGACCAACAGACTGCAATGCAGAGGGTCTCGAGATCGAACCCAAGTCGCGCACCTCTGACTTTCGGAAGTTATAGAACTTTTCGAAATAATGTGCTTATTGATTGACAATTATCGCCTGCTCCGTGCCTCGGAGAGCACGTTAAGCCGTCGGTCCCGGCTGCCATGAACATCTATGGCAGTCGTTATTGGGAAAGTCAGTACCCTCTAATATCCTGACACTGGTCTAGCCTTAGGGTATCGTTAGCCTTCGGGTTGCGGAGGTCAGGTGGCAGCCGCTCCGTGTAAAAACTGATACCCAGTCAAGTCCGGCTAGACTAGAAAAAGCCAACCCTAAGTGACTTGGGAATAATAAAGGCTAAGGGAGAAGAGTGATGGCGATTTAATAGAGTGGCTGTGTGTTTCTCGCAGGTTGCATCTAGGCTCAGTCCTTTGCCTAAGCCTAGCAACTAGCATAGTAAATTGAGTAACTTCACTAATTTCACTAACTTATAAACTTTGACGTTCATAAACGTATCTTTTACTTAGTCACCTTATTGAAAAGAAGTTTTTATTTACTTTGAAATTAATTGGTTTTTAAGAAATGCCGCATAGGAGATAGTTTGATTTCTAGTAATGATAGAGGCTAGTTAAATACTTGGGCATAATAATAATTTGAAAGGTAAATAATAATATATAATGGCTGACTTTTTAAGAGTATGGTTTTAATAAAATAAAAAAAAAAATCGCACTCAAAAATTATATATAAAAATTAATTCTCGCCATTTATTTTTAAAGATTAATTCATGTAAGTGTTGACCACGACTACGTTTTAGGTTATCCATACGAGAAGTCCAATTTTGAGTTACTTTTTCGAGCATATCGGCTGGTATCTCACTGATAACACGTGTGATGTTGTCTTCTAGTGCTTGAATCGATGCTGGTTTATCGGTATAAATAAGAGATTTGACGTACCCCCACAAAAATTGTCCAACGGCGTCAAATCGCACGATCTAGGCGGCCAATTCACTGGTCCAAAACGAGAGATGAATTGCTCGCCAAATTCATTGCGCAATAGGTCCATCGTTTCGTGTGCTGCATGGTATGTGGCACCGTCTTGTTGAAACCACATGTCAACCAGATTCATCTCGTGTATTTTAGGCAATAAAAAGTTGGAAACCATTGCACGATAGCGATCACCATTGACAGTGACGTTGTTCTCATCCTTATGGACTTCTTGTATGGATCACCAAAAGCGTAGTCGTGGCCAACATTTACATGAAATAAACTTTAAAAATAAATGGCTAGAATTGATTTTTAATCGCCAACAAAAAAAAATATATTCTAGTGTTTTTTTAGAAAATTAAAAACCAATCGCCTATCAAATCACCCGATACTTTGCTGACAGCACAAGGCTTCCAAAATTACACGACGCCAGGAATACAAAGCCATACAAAGTTGTTTGGTTTTGAGGGTTTGCCTTTTAGGTAGGAGTTTCTTCTGGACTCTACTTCTCTTTTAAGCACTTCGGCTGTCCATACATTCTTTCTTTCTTTTTCTTGAAAAATTGCTTTAGAAGTTACAATACCAATTACCAGGCTCGCAGTAGATGCAAGGAGATGTAACATAAAAGCGAATAATACTCTCCAATTCCAATGTATGCTGTCTATTAGTCAATACACTCAATAAATTGACCACTATAATAAAGTCACATGAAATTTCAACCGAATGACTCCGAATGTCACATATAATCTAAATTCGAATCTCACATAGATTATGACTAGAACAAAAAAAAAAAAGTACCAGGCGCCCAGAAAACACGAAGAGTTGTAACGTTACATAAACGATACCAACAATTCGAATTTGAAGTTCGAACGCTGTCTCTCTCGCAGTAATGAATGACACTGCTACGTCATACGTATAATTACAAATCAAAATATCTCACGAACAGCTCACAAAAATGTCGGATACGTAAACGATTAAAACTTAAATTCACATCGAAAATGGACTGTAATTCTTTGTAGATAGTGTCTAATATTGCGTGACTTTAATGTCGTCTTATAACACCAACTTTCACAATTGTGTAATGTATTTAATACATGTCATATTATGTGTTCGTAATAACTGGGTCATGTGTTGTCACTGAGCTTTGGATAATGAAAGAAGACTACCATTCCGTATTTTAGGGAACTAGATTATTGCGGGCACTTTGCTGAAACCTGGCTTGCCACAAAAAATATCTTTAGTTTTAAGTGAAACTTGATATTGTGAGTGATCGTAGGTACACTTGCTATCAGACGAGTTGTAGGTTAGTAGAGAATAGAGTGTATTGTTACCTTAGTTATCTATATATATATATATATATATATATATATATATATATATATATATATATAACTCTTCCGTTACTGAGTGACTGACAGACAACGCACAGCCGAAACTACTGAACGCAAGAAGCTGAAATTTGCCATGTATGTTCCTTGGAGAGTGTAGGGGAGCACTAAGAGAGGATTTTTGGAATTTCCACCCTGAAGGGGGTGAAAGGGGTGAAACCCGATATTCACACGGGAACGGGACCTACGCGGGTGAAACCGCGGGAAAACTACTAGTACTATATAATCCTACTCCTAACTAATATTATAAATGCGAATGTAGGTTTGTTTGTTTGTGACGTTTTACGCATAAACTACTTGACCGATCATTATGAAATCTCGCATACACGTTGTCAGAAGAACAGAAAAGGACATACGGTACCATTTGTTCTGACATAAAGGACTGTTCTCAAGCGAGCGACGCCGCGGTTTAGTATTATTATAAGAAGAAAATATTTGTATTCTTGATTGAAATAAATAAACTCAAAAGCCAGTGGACTGTCTTTAAAAAGTCTTCCACCATTAGAGAATGTCTTTATATAGGAGTGGCATAGGCGATAACATCACGCTATGAGCCACGTTATGGTAGCAGAGATCTTAAACGTTGGTAAAACTGCGCGACATCTAGTACTCTGCAAACAAAATAATTTAGCCTGCCTCGGTGAGGCAGCAATAGCGAGTGCACCTAATTAAAATTAAAAGGATAGACCTTTTATCCAGAAAAAGTACTTTTACTAATCTAACCTACATTTACGCAAGAGAAGCCACGGCCAAAATCTAGTATATATATATTTTTTTTTTTATATATTCTACCACATACACACAACACCATCTAGCCCAAACTAAGCAGAGCTTGTACTATGGGTACTAGACAATGGATAAACATACATATATACTTTTTTTAAAATTAAATACATACATATTATACATAGAAACACCCAGACCAAGACAAACATCCATGTTCATGCACACAAATGTTTGACATGTGCGGGAATCGAACCCGCGACCTCAGGCGTGGCAGTCAGTTACATTAACCACTACGCCATCGAGTCGTCCTACACTAACCACTATATTAGATAGGATATACTTACACGGAAATCAGTGTCCACATTGCAGCATAGAAATGTAACCTTGTCTTTTAATTAGTAAGTCAATATTACCAAATTGTATATTTCAATCGTATCTATTATGACATTTTTAATCAAATAATATTTTGTCACTGTTTACAGTAAACTTATTGGAGATTGTTCTCTATTTATCTGATAATAGCTTCTTCTCCCTTAGCCTTTATTATGCCCAAGTCACTCGGGGTCGGCTTTTCTAGTCTAACCGGATTTGACTGGATATCAGTTTTTACACGGAGCGGCTGCCACCTGACCTCCGCAACCCGAAGGCTAACGATACCCTAAGGCTAGACCAGTGTCAGGATATTAGAAGCCACTGAATTCCCAATAACGACTGCCATAGATGTTTATGGCAGCCGGGACCGACGGCTTAACGTGCTCGCCGAGGCACGGAGCAGGCGACAATTGTCAATCAATACGCACATAATTTCGAAAAGTCATATAACTTGCGAAAGTCAGAGGTGCGCGACGTGGGTACCCGAGACCCTCTGCATTACAGTCTGTTGGTCTCCCCACTGAGTAAAACTGCTAAAATAATTACTTAGATAAGCGATTAAGTTCCCGAGATTGGCGAAGTAAATAAACTCACTGCTCAACTTTATATAATTTCTAGATTGTCTCCGCAGCGACACTCGCGTTTATGTATATTTTGTCAATTTCTGTCCCCCGGGAATAATACTTTTTCCTGCATTATAGATAACTTATGTCATTTTCTGTTCTTCTGACAACGTGTATGCGAAATTTCATGATGCTCGGTTGAGTAGTTAAGGCGTAAAGCGTAACAAACAAACTCACATTCGCATTTATAGTGTTAGATTGAATTTTAGATATTGTATTTACCTTATGCTATATACCTATACATATACTTGTATGTATATAACGTACATAAGTGTTATTGACATTGAGACAAGTATGCAATAGATATTGCAAAAAAAATCTTGCCAACACCTTAATATTAAGTCAAGTGACTCCTTAGGAAAGCCCAATATGTAAAAACTTGGGACGTGTAAAAAGTATTTATTTACCTAGTTACTTATTTTCGCATATTAATATCGATGATTCTTGATTTTCAAAAATCTTATACTTATACTTATTAGGAGCCAAATGATGGCGAAGGGGGCTTTTGCACAGCAGCCGTCAATAAAAAAAGCTAAGAAAAATAAATATGGATGACACAAGAACATAGATTTAAAACATAAATGAGCACATCTATGATTTAAATCTTTGTCCTTATCTTACTTAGATTGCAAAGAAATGAGAGCTCACTGCATTTACCTAAGTATAATAATAATAATATTCTATCACATACACACAACACCATCTAGCCCAAACTAAGCAGAGCTTGTACTATGAAAATGGAAAAATCAAAAATTGTTAATTTACAGCGTTTAACAAATTAGAAAAACTTATCAATCTAAAACACCTTATAAATAAAATAAAGTAATTTGCCAAGCGCTGGCAAAATTAAACAAAAATACTTCTGTGGTTTTCACACTAGGCAAGCCTGTATCGTGAAGACCCAAAACAATAACATAATACAAAAAATATAAGTTATGGTACTAGACAATGGATAAACATACATATATACCTACCTTTTATTTTGTAAATATATACATATTATACATAGAAACACCCAGACCAAGATAAACATCTATGTCCTTGCACACAAATGATTGCCTTGTGCGGGAATCGAACCCGCGACCTCAGCCGTGGCAGTCGGGTACACTAACCACTACGCCATCGTAGCCGCCAAATGCATGATACATGATAGAGATGGCTAATGTACAATGTTCAATATGAGTGAGCGTGATGATACTATATAAAATATTACCAGCCCTGTATAAAACTGTCCCACTGCTGGGCACAGGCCCTTTATCAGTGAGAGTAGGATTAGGCCAACGTCCACCACGCAAATCCAGTGCGAGTTGGCAGAATTCACATATCTTTGAGAACATTATGTTAAACTATAATTAATACACACATAACTTTGAAAAGTCAGAGATAATGCCTTGAGATGGGATTGAACTGGAGACCTTTGCGTGGTCTCTCAATAGGCTATTGCTGCTATATATATATGTATATATATGTATCATGTATCATATGTGGGGGCCAGTCAGTGCAGACCGGCGACACTTCGACCCAGTGGGATCTTTTGTGTCGACACTATAACATAATATAATAACGACTGCCATAGATGTTCATGGCAGCTGGGACCGACGGCTTAACGTGCTCTCCGAGGCACGGAGCAGGCGATAATTTTCAATCAATACGCACATAATTTCGAAAAGTCATATAACTTCCGAAAGTCAGAGGTGCGCGACGTGGGTTCGAACCCGAGACCCTCTGCATTGCAGTCTGTTGGTCTCCCCACTGAGCTATCGCTGTTCTATATATATATATACTAGCTATATGACTTTCGGAAGTTATATGACTTTTCGAAATTATGTGCGTATTGATTGACAATTATCGCCTGCTACGTGCCTCGGAGACGACGTTAAGCCGTCGGTCCCGGCTGCCATGAACATCTATGGCAGTCGTTATTGGGAGAGTGTCGACACAAAAGATCTCACTGGAACGAAGTGTCGCCGGTCTGCACTGACTGGCCCACATAAGATACATACATCTATGTACCTATAATATATGTAATATTAATGTCATTTTTTACGTAAGGAAGTTAACACTCTGACCCCGATTTCCTTGTGATCTCCTTGACATTACAATAGACTTATGAGTTTATACAGTTTCGACTCAATGTCAGTCACACGATCAAATAATTACAATAATTTGAACTTTATTTAATTATATTATAATGTGTGGCTTTCCGCGTTATATTTTTGTCTTATTTCGCGGTAGTTTTTGTAGTATAAGGTATAATTGTTTCAGTTCTTATTGTCTTTTGTGATTAGTTTTTTCATTTATGTTACTGTCACGGTTGCTAGTTAACTACATATTTTTTGTTACATTAAAAAAATTTGTAATTATTAATATAATTACTAATTTTCTAATGTAACTATGAATAATAAGTAAATATATACAAAAAAAAGTATAATTATGTTTATCCATAGAGCAGCGATAGCTTTGTGGGATGACCACCAGACTGCAATGCAGAGGGTCTCGGTTTCGAACCCACGTTGCGCACCTCTGACTATCGGAAGTTATATGACTTTTCGAAGTTATGTGCGTATTGATTGACAATTATCGCCTGCTCCGTGCCTCGGAGAGCACGTTAAGCCGTCGGTCCCGGCTGCCATGAACATCTATGGTAGTCGTTATTGGGAGAGTGTCGAAACAAAAGATCCTACTGGGTCGAAGTGTCGCCGGTCTGCACTGCCTGGCCCCCACATAAGATAAGATAAGATGTTTATCCATTGTCTAGTACCCATAGTTCAAGCTCTGCTTAGTTTGGGCTAGATGGCGTTGTGTGTATGTGGTAGAATATTATTATTATATTATTATTATTAATAATAATAATAAACATTTATTTCAGACTTATCCATATGTTGTTAGTAACAATAACTTAAAAACTATGTTAGTTATATATATATATACAATTATTAAAATTAGAATTAAAATCAAAATCAAAATTAAAATTAAAATCAAAATCAAAATCAAAATCAAAATCAAAATCAAAATCAAAATCAAAATCAAAATTAAAATTAAAATTAAAATTAAAATCAAAAATAAAATTAATTCATGTATTGAAATTAAACTGCTATATACGGATTTTATCGCGTTGTTTATTTGACACTTTATTACAAAATTTTGAAAATTATTACACTATTACTACTATTAAACTTTACTAATTTTTAAGCTAATTATATTATTATTAAACTATTTAGATTTAATTTATTTTTACACTTTCCCCGACGTTTCGGTTGCTTTTCAGCAGCCATGGTCACGGGGAGACTAAGATGGCAGTTGTCTCAATGTTCCAGTGTAGTTATTTCAAAGTACCCGAACATAATTTAATCATTGGTGTTTCTATTTACGCAGAATGAGCTCAAAGTATCATGAAGTCTAGCTGTGGTTTGCTTCTTCTTGGGTTTGACTATTTTTATTACTGGATCCCAAGCTGGTGGTACATTCCAACCATCTTCTCTATTAAAATTAGGATGTTTTTTGATTTCAATAGCCTCGCGAAGCATGCTTGGTAGGAATCGGTGTTCTTTAGCGAGAATCTGTGGTTTGTCAAATCTCAGGTAGTGGTTGGTCCCCTGTTGCACATGTTCACACACAGCAATAGGATAAAATCCGTATATAGCAGTTTAATTTCAATGAATAATATTCGCGTAAATAGAAGACAATATTATGTAATTCATGTATCTTCCTGCTGCACCGGCCCCGCCGCTATGCCTACGGGTCCAGTGCAACAGGAAGGGACAGTCTAGCCTATCACTGATCACCTTCAGGATACTGTTGTTGCTCCGGCGAATCCTTTGCATCAGGGATGATGTTCTCTTTCGCATTACAGCTTCAAAGCAGTCTGTACGCGCCTCCGCAAACATGCCTGACGCACTACAGAATCGCCGGAGCCCCAAAAGTACCCTGAAGGCGTTATTATATTGTACTCGAAGAGCGTTGTAGGCCCTCTGAGTATATCTAACCCACAGGCTGCACGTGTAAAAAGTCTGGCAAAATGCTTTAAAAGAGTGATTTTCACTTCTTTTGTACAACGTGCAAACCTGCGAGCCAGCATATTACATCGGACCGACAACGCCCTCCGCTCTCTCTCAATATCTTCGTCATCATCGAGCTTCTCAATCAGCATGTGACCCAAGTATTTAACTCTTTGTACTCTATTGAGTGATAGCCCGTAAAGGTATACAGGGGGCACCGATCTTACCTTCTTTGCACTTACGTGAAACACCATGACTACGCTCTTTTTCACATTATATTTGAGTCCGTGTGCTACAGCGTAATTCTCACATACCCCAAGTAATTGCCTTAAAGCATCGATCGAGGGGCAGAGCAGACACATATCGTCCGCATACGATAACTGTTCATAACATTTCCATCAATGGAACAGCCGACACTTGTGCTGCTGAGCTCCTCGATCAGCTGATTTACATACAGGCTGAACAGCGCCGGTGAGGTGAGCCCTCCCTGCCTCACTCCACTCTCCAGCCCATACTCTCCAGACAGTACATCAGACCATCTGACCTGGTTAATTTGGTGATCGTACCAATACTTGAGAAGAGCGATCAACTCATTTATTATAATATAATATTTATTAGTAATAATTTGATGAAATTAAACTGCTATATACGGATTTTAACGCGTTGTTTATTTGACACTTTATTACAAAATTTTGAAAATTGTTACACTTCTACTACTATTAAACTTTACTAATTTTTAAGCTAATTAAATTATTATTAAACTATTTAGATTTAATTTATTTTTACACTTTCCCCGACGTTTCGGTTGCTTTTCAGCAGCCATGGTCACGGGGAGGTAATAATTTGATGGTAAGCGATTGTAGACATATTCTATAAAAATATGTCAAAATTTAATCATCCTTAGGTAAAACGCCTCGTTTCTTTAATATAGGAACTGGGCTTAGGAGTGCACTGGAATTGATACTTGTTTGAAAATTAAATTTTATGTTTCACAATCTATACTAATATTATAAAGCTGAAGAGTTTGTTTGTTTGCACGCGCTAATCTCAGGAACTAATGGTTCGAATTGAAAAATTATTTTAGTGTTGGATAGCCTATCTATTGAGGAAGATTATTGGCTATATAACATCACGCGACGATCAATAGGAGCGGATCATCAATAAAAAATGTTGTATAAACAGGGAAAATTCTCTTAGACGAAGTTGCGCGGGTCAACAGTCAGGTAGTGAAATATAAAATAAAATTCTTAAGAATCCGGATATATCTGGACAAAACTGAACGGATGGTATACCCGTGTGCCTCTTCTACACTAGGTATTAAATTTACACGTGTAAGCTGTTACCCATAAGGTTGTGGTGATCGCAGTAATGATTTACAACCGGTTGTCACTCATTTGCCAGACGATTATAATAGGTAGCGAGTAAAATATATATGGTGGTAATAGTACGTCGGTGGCTTGGTTGCGGTTATAAATGGCATGAGGGCTTGGGTCCGATGCTCGGGTGGAGTGGTCTACAGGGTTTATCTAAAAAAAAAATATCTGTCTGTTTTTGTGGCGTAATTCTTAATGTCTTTACTGTAAGTGGCAACAGACTGGGTAGTTAATGCTGCTCTGTATGAGGTCTCGAGTTTGATGCTTGGGTCGGTGGTGCTATTAGGTTTTCCAGACAATTAGTTTTTTTTAGTGGCGGCTTTAAGTCCGTCCGCTGAGTTAAGCGGGTCGTGGGTCTCCGCGGCGGGCGCCCGCTCCGTGCTCCGTCACGGACTCGCCGGCGCCCGCGACTGACTCCCGCCTCTCGCAACGCCGGCAGTAAGCGGGCGACGGGAGACCCGTGATAATAGAAAACAGCGCACAGCGCGGGCGCCCGCTCCGTGCACCCGCTTAACGCAGCGGACGGCCTTACTGTGGTATTTGTAGATGGCAATAGACCGAGTAGTGAACGCCACTTTGTCTGAGGTCTCCGGTTCGATGTTTGCGTCGTGTTATTAGGTGCTTCGTTAAATTTGAATTTAAATTTTTTTCGTCATATATTTCTAGATACCTACTTATCTTAATATTTTGGATTAAACCAATTAAAACTCTGTTGCAATTTCTTAACACGGATATAATAATAGAATTTATAGTCACACAGTTAGAGTTCAAATTGCCTTACATCCAAATTTCGAGTTAGTCGCTATTTTATAAAGAGTGCGAAGAAGTCTGCCTACCTCATTTTAAGTAAAAGCGTGAGACTGTAATAAGGCATAACATAGTAACCAGTATCGGTAGAGATACAACGAATCCAAATTGCGTAACCTTTAATGTCTTGTCACAGCATAAATTTGAATTGATTGCGTGAGGTCTTCCTTTGATAATCAGGTCAGGATAGTGTTATAAATTTTTCCGTTGAGAAATTTCTATTAGCTAAAATTAATATACCCGGTAGATGGGTATATTAATATATGAATATGCTGGCATATTATAATAATAATAATGTCCTTCAGACCGAATTTCGGTCACGGCGGCCAATCTTAACGGAGACTGGCCATCGCAGAGATATTACAGTGCACAGTGTGTGTGTAACAAGTGCACTCTCTGTTCCCTAACTCTCATGATCCGATGGAACGTCACCGAAACGACCGGAGAGAGAGGCGCAGGACCAACGGCTTTACGTGCTTTCCGAGGCACGTGAGTGTTTAACACCGCCACTTCCTAACTCCGGGCTGCTATTGAGATTTCTTAACAAAAACCTTAATAACTTTCTGTCGAACCCGTAACATTATGCAGTTGCAATCACTACCGTTATCGCGAAATGTTTCTGAAATACTTGTCTGCTTACCCCTCTGGGTATAAACGTCCAAGTATATATATTATGTTTTGATCATATATGGCAGCAATCTTGTCGGTATGTCGTAAGATTATCACGTGTAGTGAGCCGCTCAGAAACTGGTTTTAATCAAGTAACGTGGCCTTCAAAATACTGACGCAGTGAACTAATAAATCCACTTTACTAGAGGTATAATAAACATATAAACGAATTAATAATTATTTATTTCTCTAAGATTACAAATCACTTACTAGGAGAAATCCTCTCTAACAGACAGTTGCCAAAGAAATATGTTTTGCCAAAATTTAATAATTTGTATAGAACTAAAATATATCGATACATACTTCCTAAGATCTCGAATAGTTTACCCGAAGATAAAGTAAATAAAAATGTAACAAATCAGCTGTATAATAATAATAATAATATTCTACCACATACACACAACACCATCTAGCCCAAACTAAGCAGAGCTTGTACTATGGGTACTAGACAATGGATAAACATACATATATACATTTTTTTTGTAAGTACATACATATTATACATAGAAACACCCAGACCAAGACTAACATCCATATTCATGCACACAAATGTTTGACTTGTGCGGGAATCGAACTCGTGACCTCAGGCGTGGCAGTCAGTTACACTAACCATTACGCCATCGAGGCCGACAAAAAATAAACAGAAAAACCTAAAACCTCGATAAAAAGATATTTGTTAAATAACATTGATAGATACGTACTGTCATTGTGAATTATTAGAGTAAAAATTGTAATTTTTAATTATATAACATATATGAACTTTTACTCGCATAAAAACTAGTGGTTTAAACGAGTGGTCTAAGCCATCGTATTATTATTGTAAATTATAAATCAAAACATAAAAAAATAAAGAAAACTAATATTATAAATGCAAAAATGAGTTTGTAGCTTTGTTACGCTTTTACGCCTTAATTACTCGACCAATCATCATGAAATTTCGCATACACGTCGTCAGGGGTACAGAATAGGACATAGGGCATCTTTTATTCAGAAAAAAGGACTGTTAGTAACCTAACCTACATTTACGCGAACGAAACCGCGGACAAAATCTAGTAAATGATAGTTAATAATTATTTGAGGTTCATGAATCGCAAACATTTGACGGTATTCTTAAAAATATATAATATAATATCAGCCCTGTATTAAAACTGCACACTGCTGGGCACAGGCCTTTTCGCAGTGTGAGCAGGGTTAGGCCATAGTTCAACCACGCTGGCCTAATGCGGGTTGGCAGACTTCACATATCTTTGAGAACATTATTGAGAACTCTTAGACATGCAGGTTTCCTCACGATGTTTTCCTTCACCGTTAAAGCGAGCAATAATTAACTATTTAATACGCACATAACTTCGAAAAGTCTGAGATACGCGCCTTGGGATCGGACTCGAGACCTCTGCGTGTCAGTCCAACGGTTTCCCACTAGACTTTTGCTGCTGTTAACTTAAAAATATATTAATTAATTACCTAACCTAAAAAATAAAATAAAATAAAATAAAAATAAACCTAATAACCTAATAACCTATACATGGACAGTTGTTTAAAAGATTTAAAAGATTGTGAATGGGGATTAAGAATGAATGAGTTACTTGTCAAATGTCTTCTTTATGCCGACGACCAAGTAATACTTGCGTCATCGGCAGAAGAGTTGCAGGCGATGGTAACTATTATGCATGGTGCTTTTGAGAGTAAAGGAGTGAAAATAAATGTAAGCAAGACGAAAGTAATGGTATTTAAAAAGGAAGAGTGCGTGACGATGTGTCATAATATGATTGATGGAGAAAAAGTGGAGCAAGTGAAAGAGTTTGTATATTTGGGTACTTTGTTTACAAGGGATGGTAAACATGAGGGAGATATTGAAAGGAGAACGATTGCGGGAAACAAAGTGAATGGAGCTCTACGCGCTTTTATGAACAGTCGAAAAGTTTCCGAAAAGGCACGTTTGGCTGTTGATAGAGGACTATTAGTGCCCACACTTATGTATGGAAGTGAAAGTTGGGTATGGCAAAAAAAGCATGAAAGCAGAATAAATGCTGTAGAAATGAGAGCGCTGAGAAATATATGTGGTGTGACTCTGAAAGATAGAATAAGGAATAGTGTGATTAGAGAGAGATGCGGCATGAAAGTTGATATAGTGACAAGAATAGAAAAGGGTATGTTAAGCTGGTTCGGGCATGTAGAAAGAATGGACGAGGAAAGACTGACTAAGAAAGTTTATAAGGCTAGTGTGAATGGAACAGTCGCAAGAGGAAGACCTAGGCGAACGTTTCTTGATCAGATCGGAGGCGTTCTGGACAAAGGCCAGGTTAAGAGCACCTTGAACCGACGGGCGTGAATGAGGAATGTGATGAAAGTGAATGAAGCCAGAGAAGTGTGTCAGGATCGTAGCAAATGGAAATCCGTAGTCTCTGCCTACCCCTCTGGGAAACAGGCGTATGTATGTAATTAATAATAATAAATTCTTTATTGACATAAAATCGATACAATTATGTTATAGAATTCCCTAACACCCGTGCTAGTAAACATTGTGTTGCAAGTGTCAGTCTCTTCCCCTTATGTTGACAATAGTTTTATATCAAATAGAATACTAGGTAATTACCTACTATTGTATAGTATGTTATTTTGTTCTTTAAATTAATTAATTTAAGGAACAAAATAATATTTATAAATAAAAAAATAAAAAAAATATATCTTAAATATTTTCTTGGTAAGTGCTTATAATATAATTATAAAATATTGCCAGACAGGTACACACAGCGACACATCAACCTAGACTATTTCGACTTTGTACTATTAGAAGTTGAACGCTGCGTCGTGCGAGAGAGTGCGTTATATTTTTGTTATTTTGTCTCATTTACGTTGAATGGGGCGCTATGTCCTTGCTATTACATCGACACCACTATGCATTGTCCCTTTCCGACAATTCTCTATTTTGTATGTAGCGTAGTTATGCGTATATGGGGTGTCTAACTTGATGTGTAGCTGTGTGTACATTTATATTATGTAGGTAAATCTAAACACTTTTATGATCTTCGCTAATAACGAGTCACTGGTACTTTAATACTGACTGTACGATTGGCGTAGTGGTTTAAGTGGTAGCCTCGCCACTGCCATTGCGCCCATTGTTGTGGGTTCGATCCCCACTCGGGACAAAAGTTTGTGTGATCACAAATGGTTGTTCCGAGTGTGGGTATTCTTTGTGTCCGTTGTTTGAGTGTTTGTAAAGTCCACCGGGATACAGAAATTATTTAAAGAAGGGGAGCTGCGTTAAAAAATAAAATACAGTGTAAATTACATTACAATTTACAATACCGCGTAGATATGTACAAATAAAGCAAAATTAAGATTTTGCGACTTGCGACGACGAAAAATTGTGCTTTAGGTCAAGAAGAATAAATTGTTTCCAAATCTGTTTAGTTTCAATTTGAGAGGATTAATTCTTTCGAGAATCAGTTATTCTCTCCTCCCGTAAAATTTGCGATATGAATGTACACGGTATTTGACAATGTAAGTTACGCGGTATTGGACTATCAACGGCGATATATCATACGTTTGTGATTACTGCTCCGCTCCTGTACCTCGTAGCGTGAGGTTATATAGCCTATGTTACATCTGGATAAAGTAGTTTTCTAATCGTACAAGTATTTTTAAAATCGGTTTATTCTTTATAGAGTATATTTCGAAACAAAACTAGAAATCTTTATAATATTAGTATAGACCTTGATACAAATTACAGTCGAAGATTTTAAGTATTTTAGCCTATTAAGTCGCATCGGCATATCGGTGGCCAGAAACAATAGGTTTTTAATTATGACAGGTTAATAAACGAATATAAAAAAAAAAACCGCGCTAGGAATAATGACCTTCCTCGATAATTGGGCTATCAAATGCTGCAAGGAAATTTGAGTGGTAGTGCCATAAATTAGCGCGTAAATACAAACAAACTTTTCAGCTATATTATATTAGGTATAGATTAAGAGGCAGAATACCTATGGCTTATAACTAGTACAGACCAACTTTCAATGTCAATGACTTCTCCCGGGTTCGCCAAAAATACCTATGTAACTCGCCAGCCTATAAACTTCCTCTGTGTAAAAAATCATTAAATGGGTTGCTCCGTTACTGAGTATAATAAGGACAAACCAAAACACACTTAAAAAGGAAGTAAAATTATTATTAAATGTCAAAGTTACACCAACATAATGATATACCAACCTGTACTGCTGACCCTTCGACGATTAAACATAATGATATGTATATTGTCTACTATAATCAAGTGTCACCACGCTCTCGAACTAGTGTGTAAATATTTTTCTTAATAACATATTTGTATTGCAGGCTGCGCACACGCAACCGTCGCGACGCTCTACGGCCGTAGAGCCCAGTTGACTTCGGGCTGCCAAGCGGGGCGGACGTTCGTGCGAGACAAAAAGTAACACAACATAAATAAATAAATAATAAATGGATAAAACGGTGCAGTGAATATCTGTGAAATGCGATAGTGACAAGTGGATACAGTGCTAATTTTATATCGAAAGAAAAATTTTGTTTTTTTTTTAAGTTTTCTATAAAAAAAATTAAACATGCAGGGGCGTGATAAGTTATGTGCCAAGCTTAGCAGTGCGTTCCTTAGGAAGTGGTGTAAGTATATAAATATAGTTTTTTTTTATTTGCTATTGGAACTATAATTATATATAGGTATATAGTCGCCTTGTTGGTCTAGTATCATACGAGTTTCTTGCTCAACTATCGATTGGGGCTCGATGCCTAAGCCAGACATATCGATTTTAAATTATTTTTAACCTACAAATTGTATCTATAATTATATGTATTACCTTGTCGGTCTAGTATCATATGTGTTTCTTGCGCAACTATTGATCGTGGCATCGATTCCCAAGTAGGACATATCGCTTTTAAATTATTTTTTACCTTTAAGGTGTAACTATATTTATATGTATGGTTTCCTTGCTGGTCTAGTAACATAAGTGTTTCTTGCGCAAGTATCGATTTTGGCTTCGATTCCTAAACCAGCCAGATAAATTTACTGTTTTAATTATCAGTAGTACTACCAAGGATAGTTTTCAATATATAAAAACGAGTCATTTTAACTACGGGCAGTAAAATTTTGATATAATTTTCATAGAATATGTGTCAAAAATTAACAGTTAGTAAAAAAATTAGTAAATTAATTTATTTTTATGGAAATTGAAACGCCATTATTTGGGAGTCGTCTTTGTATAACCTAGGACTTATCTGTTAGCATATCTGGAGATATTTTCTAAAGATTCATCAATTCCCTACTGTTTTAGAATTTTGTATTGAAACCTTACAAATGTAAGGTTCTCTCGAAAATCAATCTTTCCCTCCTTCTGTAAAATTTGCTAAATTAACGTACACGGAATTTGACAATGTAAGTTTTGACCCAAAAATTGTCTTTTCCGTCAGATGGGCTCGACCTTTCTGACCCTTTTATATACACCAAAGGCCGTCCCTGGCGATTTCAAATACGCTAGAGGCCATAACTGGCGCTCTGTTTTAAACAGCAGCCACGAAGTTACGAAGGCATGTCTATCAATTAGTATTACGTATAGTATCGATTGAGTAACCGGATAGTCCAGTATCGTGGACTTTGACACTATGTAAGACAGCTTTACATTATGAATATGAATCGAGATTGGTTAGATAACGACGTGAACACATACTGGTTTCCTTTCCATACGCTCTTAATATAAGAAAATATAAATTAAGTATATCTAAATGTGTAAAAAAACAGCGGTAGCCTAGTGAGAGACCGTTGGATTGCCACGCAGAGGTCTCGAGTTCGATCCCCAAGGCGCGCATCTCTGACTTTTCGAAGTTATGTGCGTATTAAATAGTTAATTATCGCTCGCTTTAACGAAAGGAAACCTGCATGTCTGGGATTTCTTAATAATGTTCTCGAAGATATGTAAAGTCTGCCTAATCGGAGGACAATGGCTTAACCCTTTTTAAAAATATGAAAATGAAAAAGTGTTTATTTAGAATTCAAAAACATGTTACAACAATTTAATACTTCTGCCAAACTGCACAGAAGTTTGTTGGCAGACGCAGCTCCCAGTTCATTAAATTATTTATATTAAAATAATTGTTGCCACACTTTCTCATAAGTAAATAGATTAAGATTTTGTTTTGACTTTTATATTAAACAAAGAAAAGAATAATAAAAGTAACATAAAAAAGACAGTAAAAAAAAATCGTAAATTACTATAATGATCACATACATATTACTAAATATTTTCAGTACCTATGATGTTTGCACTGATGACATTTAGAAAATTTCGTTTTTGTTCGCAGTAGGACAGTTTAATACACGGCTGATATTATTATTATGTTAAGACGTGAACATGACTGCTGAAAAGCAACCGAAACGTCGGGGAAACTGTAAACTTATATGTATATGTATAAGTAACTTCAATAGTAGTAAATTTTAACAATAGTAGTGTAATAGTTTTAAAATCCTAACTAATATTATATATGCGAAAGTGAGTTAATTTGTTTATTACGCTTTCACGCCTTAACTACTCGACAGATCATCATGAAATTTCGCATACACGTTGTCAGGGGAATAAAAAAGGACATAGGGTACCTTCCCTGTACATGCTGCTATTGAAAACTTATTAACATTGACTTACGGCCCCACCTAAACATAGATCATGGTTGTGATCATTGTACACTTCTGACTGACCCATTAGCGATATAGAAACGTAATGTTATCTAACACTAGATGTTCCTAGATTTCACCCGCGTTTATCGTTACTGCGCCGCCCTCGTGGGGCGTGATGTTATATAGCCTATAGCCTTCGTCGATAAATAGGCTATCCAACACTAAAATAATTTTTCAAATCGAACCAGTAATTCCAGAGATTAGCGCGTTCAAACAAACAAACTCTTCAGTTTTATAATATTAGTATAGATATCATATTATCTCATATGAGCGGCGGACCAAATCAGAATTTCATTGCTTTAAAAAAATACGGCACTTGTATGTACAAGGGAAACAGGAAAACTTCGTTAAGTGACTAGTTAACCTTTAAAAGTTGTTAGCTGCGTTATGAACTTGACCCTTGGACCCTTGTACCTTCACCTTGACATTGACCTTGACCCTTTGGTGGAAGGTTCTGTTCCGTGATGGGACTTTATTGTACTATATATAAAACCAGATTTTGCCCGTGGCTACGCTCGCGTAGAATTAGGTTAGATTTAAAAAAAATTATATCCTACATTTCTCGGTGATAATATAGCTTTCTAACGGTGAAAGAATTTGTAAAATCTGTTGATTAGTTTTTGAGTTAAATGGTTACAAGCAAAAAATCTAATTTTTGCTCTTTATAAAATTAGTATAGATGTAAAAAAACCTATTTGACATTGAAATTAAACTTCTTTATAAAACAGCCTGGTCACGGGGAAATGGCTTCTGAAAAGCAATTTTCGGGTAAAGTGTAACACTAGATCTAAATAGTTCAATAATTTTAAAATAGTTTAAATTGGAGTAATTTTTAACAGTAGTCATTTAAAAGTTACAAAATTATGCAATTACTAAATTTTGCCCGCGGCTGCACTCGTGTCAATGTAGGTTAGGTTATGTTAGTAACAGTACTTATATGTCCTTTTCTGTACCCCAGACAACGTGTATGCGAAGTTTCATGATGATCGGTCGAGTAGTTAAGGCGTGAATGCGTAACAAACAAACTCACATTCGCATTTATAATATTAGTTAGGATAGTGTTTTAAAAAAACAGTAGTTTAATTTCTATATAATTATGTAAAATATACGCATTAACGTAAGACAACATATTTAAACTAAAATGGATGTTTATAAAATAAATACCATTACCCCAATATCAATCCATCATATCTCCAAAGGGGTAAGCAAACACATAGGTATTTTATACACATCCTAACTAATATTATAAATGCGAATGTAAGTTTGTTTGTTACGTTTCCACGCCTTTACTACTCGACCGATCATCATAGAATTTCGCAAACACTTTGTCAAGGGTACAGAAAAGGACATAGGGCACCTTTCATCCAGGAAAAAAGTACTGTTAAATAACTGTGAAATATATTGACAGTTAAGCAGTCATCGTTATTTGTCAAATATTCCGATGATGTCATGTGAAACCAAATAGGTATACCATAATTGAAGAATTCTTGAGAATTATTTATACAAATATTTAAGATGATCATTTTTATACGCTAATTAAGTATTATTTAATTATCATGTGTGCGTTAATTGCGTGGCTTTTTGACCCTTATTGTTCTCGAGTAACTTTGTCTAAGTTTATCTTAGATTTACTTACAACTAAGATTTCAATCATCTATGATTGATATGATGACATTTACTTTATAGAGAACTTGTCGTTTTCCCGCGGTTTCAACCGCGTATGTCCCGTTCCCGTGTGAATATCGGGTTTCACCCCTTTCACCCCCTTCAAGGTGGAATTTCCAAAAATCCTCTCTTAGTGCTCCGCTACACTCTACAAGGAACATACATGCCAAATTTCAGCTTCTTGCGTTCAGTAGTTTCGGCTGTGCGTTGTCTGTCAGTCACTCAGTAACGGAAGAGTTTTATATATATAGATGATAATGTAAGATTTTATGTATGAACGTGATAATGCTATATTTATAATTCATATGTCATGTTAGCATTGTGTGTCAGACAACTTAACGTACAGAAAGGTGTATTTAATCGTAGCGGTATGATTACATGAATTAAATATTTGGTTTTTACGTATATTGTAACCACATCGTTTTCTATGATTCTAAATGTAATGAGCTCGCTCTTCTTACTGCGAACATTTTTCCTGCAATCTAATTACGGTGAGATGAGAATACATCAATGATTTAAAACAATGTATCGTTTATCTTAAGGAAAATGGCTAGACTCCTTACTTTGCACCATCGAACATGAACAGTTTCTATCCATATACCATATAAATAATAATATTAATAATAATATCATAGTCCATATATTAAAATCCATACGTAGCAATAGTCCTACGCTTGCTGCGGCTAGTGCCGCTGTAGGTGTTTCATCCCACCTTTGATTAAAAAAGGGCCTCATCACGTTGGACCCATGTCTCCGTGTAAGCCTCCCAAAGGGCCGGGTATTTCCCTAACGTATTAGGGAAATACTGTCACACAACAATCTGACACAGGACAAGAATTTGCGTGTTAAACAAATTCTGTTCATTCTATTTTTCCGTTGTTTGATTGTTTATAAAGTCACTCGTGACACAGACATTATACAACGCGAGGTAGATGCCATTAAAAAAAGGTAATTAAAATTTAATTCAAAGGCAAATATCATTTATTTATTTACGTCTCTTAGTAACATGAACGAACGTTAACGTTTACTAGTTAGTATTGCCTTACCAGTAAACTAAACTTACATTTAGTTTTAGGCAAATTTTTGCCCGTACTTTGCCCGATCGAACCCAGAACCTCTCTATCCACATACCAAATCAAATCATCATTTATTAGCGAATATGGGTACAGTGGCCAATATGTTACAAATTGTCTGGTTTCTTAGTTACCATACTCCTCCGAAATGGCTTGACCGATTTTTATGAAATTTTATATACATATTTAGTAGGTCTGAGAATCGGCTACTATCTATTTTTCATACCCCTTAGTGATAAAGTAAACATAAAGAAAAGAAAAATTACTTTTGACAGAACGAAGTCTGTCCGGGCAGCTAGTAAAATATAATATTAATAAAAATATAATAGGGCCTCTTCACGTTGGACCCATGTCTCCGTGTAAGCCTCCGAAAGGGCCGGGTATTTTCCTAACGTATTAGGGAAATACCCGTGAAAGAGAAACAAATAAAAAAGGAAAATAATAATATATAAAAATAAGAGACAATTTAAAGTCATATGATGTCACACCAATAAAATGGATAAATTGTTATGTCAATCATTAATACCAATGCATTTGTCATCTAGATATCCCTTGATACTATAATATGCGTTGTCCACTGTTTTCTAGTTTACATATATAATGTCCTGCGGTTTTATTATAAATTCTAAATGACATACAAAATATGCTTTTGTTTAATAAAGTATGTTATGTATAGTTGTACCGATGCATGTTGCAAAAAGGGGGAAAATACAAGTGCCTTGCAGACAAAAATGCATACTATTCCTTAACTTTTTACCATAACCACAAAAGTGGTGAAATCGCGGGAAAACTACTAGTATTGTATAAAATAACATAAAATAACACGTATTATTGTTTCTGACAGTTTTACAATTATACGTACATAATAATATCAAACTTGTATTAAACTGTCCCACTGCTGGGCACGGACCTATTATGAGTGTAAGGGTTAGACCATAGTCCACCACGCTGATCCATGCAGGTTGACAGACTTCACATATATCTGAGAAATTATGTAGAAGTCTCAGACATGCAGGTTTCCTCACGATGTTTTTCTTCACCGTTATAGCAAGCGATAGTTCACTAATTTGTTGTTATGGCGTCTAAAACATCAGTCGCCATTTTGTTATTTCTTTTTTAATTCGTTATCAGTTATCACAGATCATGCAATGCGGCCTTCGTTTTAAACTTTTTATTTGTTTTTGTTTAAACATGTTGTCGATGTTTAGTTTTTGTAGTATAATATATTGAATACTTGATGTTGTTTATTAGATACTTGATGTGAAGAAACGAGTTTTAGCTCTCTGTACGTCCACGTGAGACTGATTATCTTATTTCTGGGTAATGATTATTTTTAGGTTTGATAAAACAAAGATTTTTTATAATACTGCACGGATAGCGTCGTGTTTTAAGTGGTCACCTCGCCACTGCGCCGCTCCGAGTGTTGTGGCTTCGATCCCTACCTGGGACAAAAATTTGTATGATACACAAATCGGTAGTTGTTCCGAATCGGGGTATTCTTTGTGTCCGTTCTTTGAATGTTTGTAATGCTTCCTTCGATACAGGAATTGTTGCTAGAGCAGGAGATTCCTGTAAATAAAAATAGCTTCAAGAAGAAAAATAAATATGATTATATAATAATAATCATTGCAGTTTTGCGTTTCTAAATGTAAGCTTTGTTTTAAATCTCTATCCACGAAAAGGTAGGCTGGGTGAAAAACACAAATATTTTGCCAACTATGATTTTTGGTTCCACATAATAGGGGGCTGCCTTTTAAATACCAGCGATAGCTCAGTGGGCAGACCAACAGACTGCAATGCAGAGGGTCTCAGGTTCGAACCCACGTCACACACCTCTGATTTTCTGAAATTATATGACTTTTCGAAATTATGTGCGTATTGATTGACAATTATCGCCTGCTCCGTGCCTCGGAGAGCACGTTAAGCCGTTGGTCCCGGCCGCCATGAACATCTATGGCAGTCGTTATTGGGAAAGTCAGTACCCTCTAATATCCTGACACTGGTCTAGCCTTAGGGTATCGTTGGCCTGCGGGTTGCGGAGGTCAGGTGGAAGCCGCGCCGTGTAAAAACTGATAGCCAGTCAAATCCGGTTAGACAAGAAAAACCGACCCCAAGTGACTTGGGAATAATAAAGGCTAGGGAGAAGAATAGGGGGTTGCCTTTCGGGTAGATATAGTTCCGTGGACTGCGAGGTACTACTGAAAACTTCTTAACAGAATATCTTAATACACCATATTGTCTTTATCCACAACAGTCACATTCATTACGGCTACGCCACTGAAGCATTATGAAACAAATATGTATGTTTTATTTACAGATGGGAATAATCATACCAATCTTACCCACTGCTGGGCAAAGGCTTCTGCTCACGCTAACCCAATGCAATTCACATTTCCTCGAGAACATTTTTACCAGAGTATTATGTTCCTTATCTCTCAGTTGCAGCACCAAGTCTGGTAGGTAGCAATAGGCTACATAATAATTATAGATAATGTCCTGCAGACCAAATTTCGGTCACGCTGGCCAATCTTAACGGAAACTGGCCATCAGCGCAAGTATGTGCGGAACCACAAGTGCACTCTCTGTTAACTAACTCTCGTGATCCAATGGGACGGCAATCCGACACGAACGGAGAGAGATCAGGCGCAGGACCAACGGCTTTACGTGTTTGCCGAGGCACGGGGGTGTCTGACAACTTCCTAACTCCGAGCTACTATTAAGATTTTTTATCAGAAAACCCAATAACTTTTTGTTACCCCGACCCGGGATTCGAACCCGAGACCTCATGCATAGCAGTCGCATTCACTACCGCTGCGTCACGGAGACAGTTAACTTAAAAATAAAAGGATCAATATTACGTAGTACCTAACGTATAGGTGGTAAGGTACTGGTGAAATAATAATAATATTCTATCACGTACACACAACACCATCTAGCCCAAACTAAGCAGAGCTTGTACTATGGGTTCTAGACAATGGATAAACATACATATATCCTTTTTTATTGTAAATACATACATATTATACATAGAAACACCCAGGCCAATACAAACATCCATGTCCATGCACGCAAATGTTTGACTTGTGCGGTAATCGAACCCGCGACCTCAGGCGTGCAGTCGGTTACACTAACCACTAGGCCATTGAAGCAATCATTTTCTTTTCTTTCTTTCTTTTCTTTCTTTCTTTCTTTCTACTAGCTGACCCGCGCAACTTTGTCTGCTTCACATAAGATAATTTTCCCTGTTTTTGCACCATTTTTCATTGCTGCTCAGCTCCTATTGGTCGTAGCGTGATGTTATGTAGCCTATAACCTTCCTCGATAAATGGGCTATCCAACACTAAAAAGATTTTTCAATTCGGACCAGTAGTTTCTGAGATTAGCGCGATCAAGCAAACAAACAAACAAACAAACTCTTCAGCTTTATAATATTAGTATAGAGTTCTTTAAGACTTGTTTTTTATTGTACTTTAGCATTGAAGCAGAACGATTGTATTTTTCCTGTTTATGTATTATTTCCCGATACAATAATTATTATAATTACGTTTATATAATATGTTTAGTGTGTGTTTTTGTTTAGGTAAATATAGTTATTCTGCTTTTTATATTATTAAATGGATGAGGTGTACATCCTGTATGCCTCAATGACTTATTGGTTTAAGCGTGAGCTGTCGATCATGATGGTCTGAGTTGGATTTCCTGATCTGACAAAAAAGTACAGTAATATCCCGAACTTACGCGATAGATGGGACTGAGCGATAACCGCGTAAGTCGAATTCGCGTAAGTAGTTTAGCACTCTCTGTTTCCTTACTCTCATGATCCGATGGGACGGTAATCCAACACGACCGAAGAGAGATCAGGCGCAGGACCAACGGCTTTACGTGCTTTCCGAAGCATGTGCGTGTCTTACAACGCCAACTTCCTAACTCCGGGATGCTAATGAGATTTCATACATACATACATAGATTCACGCCTGTTTCCCAGAGGGGTAGGCAGAGACTACGGATTTCCATTTGCTACGATCCTGACACACTTCTCTGGCTTCATTCACTTTCATCACATTCCTCATACACGCCCGTCGGTTCAAGGTGCTCTTAACCTGGCCTTTGTCCAGAACGCCTCCGATCTGATCAAGAAACGTTCGCCTAGGTCTTTCTCTTGCGACTGTTCCATTCACACTAGCCTTATAAACTTTCTTAGTCAGTCTTTCCTCGACCATTCTTTCTACATGCCCAAACCAGCTTAACATACCCTTTTCTATTCTTGTCACTATATCCACTTTCATGCCGCATCTCTCTCTAATCACACTATTCCTTATTCTATCTTTCAGAGTCACACTTTCTTAACTGAAAAATCCAATAACTTTTTGTTGGCCCGACCCGGGATTCGAACCCGAGACCTCAAGCACAGCAGTCGCATTCACTACCGCTGCGCCATAGAGGCAGGACACTTGCTTACACCACCTTCATCTCTGCTCATGCAACGTTTTTTACCGTATGTCGTAATTTCCTATCTTGAGCAGACATGTTCCCATAACAACACAATGGCGCGCATTCCTACTAAATTGCTCAAGTAATTTTTGTTAAGTAACATTCTATTTATAAATATCAATTACTAGCTTGTGCGCGTGGCTTCACTCGTAGTCATATTAGGGGTTTCACCTCGGAATGAGAGATAATAAGCTGTAAATTCGTATAAACCTTCATTTTGGTGTTCTAAAAGTTGTTTCAAATGTCTTATAAAATGTCGTGTCTGTGCCGGAAGTTATTCAAGGTCAAAGGTCACAAAAAATCGTCACTATCGCTTTTATCTGGATGAAGGGACCCCCTATTATTTTTTTTTACGTGCTGAAATGCATGACGCATACCCCTCCGCGGGGGCGGGCGGAGGGGTTATGTCGGACTCGCCGGGGTAAAAGAAAGATGTTAAGAAGAAAATGGATCTCCCGGAATACCGACTAAACCTACCACGGTGTTCCTCGACAAAACCACTATCGACGGGGCCGCGCGAATCACTTTCGCATGCGGTCGCGACCCCGCCGAGGTGTCGGCCCGCCGTATGAAACGGCAGGCCACTACGCGAAAGACCTACCCAATAGGCACTTCTAACAAATTATCCCTACTGTCTCCCCTAGAGGGGAGACGGACTCGACATAGAGGCGCGCGTGGGAACACGCACGCCGCCTCTCGGACCTGGTGCTGAACGGATGGCGGGCAGGCCCACAAAGCCCGCCACCCCCAGGTCAAGGATGAAGGGAACCCTATGTCCTTTACTGTAACCCTGACGATGTGTATGCGAAATTTCGTGATGATCGTGAAAGCATAACAACCTCACATTATAAATAAATTATTATTATTTATCTATACTAATATTATAAAGCTGAAGGGTTTGTTTGTTTGGTTGAACGCGCTAATCTCAGGAACTACTGGACCGAATTTAAAAATTATTTTAGTGTTGGATAGCTCATTTATCGAGGAAGACTATAGGCTATATAACATCACGCTACGACCTACGGGGGCGGGGCAGTAATCATAAACGCGGGCGAAACCGCAGGCACGTCTAGTGATTTAATAAAGAACTACATTTTGCCTACGACTTCGGTTGCGTAAGTGTATGTTTTGTCTGCTCTGCTCCTATTAGTCGTAGCGTGATGTTATATAGCCTATAGCCTTCCTCGATAAATGGGCTATCCAACACTAAAATAATTTTCAATTCGAACCAGTACTTCCTGAGATTAGCGCGTTCAACCAAACAAACTCTTCAGCTATATCATATTTGTAGATATATTCTGTGACAGAGTAATATGCTTTTAATCTGACATGGAAATCCAAAGTATCAAACTGACATGATTTACTCAATTGAATCAATAAGGAAATTCACTAATCAATATGACGTCGATTATATAGATTAAAAAGCAATTTAGTACAATTAAAGAATTGTCTGTGTTATTTTATCAAGACCAGAGATTAAATAATAGATTTTTAATTGAATACAGATAAAATAGAGAACGATTAAATCGTTTAAATAATTATTTTGTAATCTGTGTGACGTGTTCGGTTTCTGCACAGAACATGTTAGCTAGATGATAGCTTAGCTGTCTTCTAGAGACCGGGGTTGCAAACAGTATTTTATAATATAGTATTGTACGTTATTTCGGGTAAACATACTTTATACTTTACTAGTAGTTTTCCCGCGGTTTCACCCGCGTAAGTCCCGTTCCCGTGTGAATATCGGGTTTCACCCCTTTCACCCCGTTCAGGGTGGAATTTCCAAAAATCCTCACTTAGTGCTCCCCTACACTCTCCAAGGAACATACATGCCAAATATCAGCTTCTTGCGTTCAGTAGTTTCGGCTGTGCGTTGTCTGTCAGTCACTCAGTAACGGAAGAGTTTTATACATATATATTAATGATTGTTTATTAAAAAGAACGCAATGGAGATTCTCTAAATTGGATAAATACATTAATTGTTTATCCACCTTAATATAGACATAATTATAATGTAAAGATCCGGTTATGACGTTCCTTGATAATAAATATTTGTTAGATGTTACTAGCATCAACAAAAATATGGTAACATAAACAAAATTTTAACAGAAAAGAAAACCGACCTCAATATCGATTATTCTAGAAAAAATGGACTAAAAAGTTAAAAAAAATTGCGTAACTTTGGGAATAATAAAATAATATAATTATTGTTATTTTGGAGTCAGCGTCGGCCAATGTAGGTTTGTAACTACTTAAACATGACACATACCGATTGTCACCGACTCCAAAAATAACAATAATTTAATTATTCACAAGAATACGCAATTATTAGCATTTTTTGAAGTGGGTTTTTATAAAACAAAATTCTCGATTTTAGTGTATCTGAATTTCGATAACTGATTTTATTTGTCTGAAAATGGGTACATCTACTAAACGCGCTGCTCACAATAATGTGAGACAAGCGCCGTTTAAATCAGACAAGCAAAGAAAAGGAGAAACGCCTCTCTCAAAATAGCAAATCTTACTCCAGGGCCATTTCAAAAGAGACTTGTGAAGAAAATATATATATAAAAATAGGCTTTCGAACTTCGACTTACATAAAAATGTTTTAAACGGTATACCGTTTAAACCGGCCGCTTTCTATGTTCAATCTCAATCGAAATGTTGCTATCTAAGTTAGAATTTTGACATATTTTCTATGGAAGATCTGTCAACATTCTAACTCAGATAGTAATATTTCGATTGAGTTTGGATATAAAAAGCGGCCGTAAACCTACCACGGTGTTTCTTCACACGGTCTATGACCGGGGTGCAAGGATCGCTCGCGCATTTATCCTGCAGCCGCGGCAGACCGATTGTCATCTTATCCTAATGAATATTATAAATGCGAATGATTGATTGTCTGCACGAATAGCGTCGGGGTTTAATGTCGCCTCGCCGCTACCGCCGCACCAAATGTTATGGGTTCGATCCCCACAAGAGACAAACTTCACAAATAGTTGTTCTGTGTCTGAATGTTCTTTGTGTCCGTTGTTAGAATGTTTGTAAAGTCTCCCGCGACACAGAAGTAGTTCCTAGTGCAGGAATTGTCTTAAAAAAATAAAGAAGATAAAATGAGTTTGTTCGTTTGTTACGCTTTCACGCCTTAATTACTCGACCTATCATCATGAAATTACGCATACACGTTGTCGGGGGTTACATATAATAATAATAATATATAATATTCTATCACGTACACACAACACCATCTAGCCAAAACTAAGCAGAGCTTGTACTATGGGTACTAGACAATGGATAAACATACATACTTACATACTTTTTTTTTGTAAATATATACATATTATACATAGAAACACCCAGACTAAGACAAACATCCATGTTCACGCACACAAATGTTTGACTTGTGCGGGAATCGAACCCACGACCTTAGGCGTGGCAGTCGGTTACACTAACCACTACGCCATCGAGTCATCTACAGAAAAGGACATAGGGTATCTTTCTTCCAGAAAAAAGCCGCGGGTAACTGCAAAAAACTGCTTACCAGCGGGTAATATATACTCGTATGATATTAGATATTTAGGAAATAATAGTTTTTTTGTTTGTATGTAAGGATATAATCTGAAAACTACTCAACTGATTTTAAAATTTATTTGACTATTAGAAAGCTATATTATCATCAAGTAACATAGGCTACATAATTTATTTAAAAAAAATAGTAATATTAACACAGTATTATATTTAATACACGTTGGTATAAAAATATTAGTTCCGCCATTATGAAAAACGTAGTTAGAGTGCGATATCACTTCTTGTATCAGAAGAACCTGTTCTAAATACAAAACGAGTTTCTTTTTAAATACCATAGATAAGAACAGACTTTTTTTATACAACAACTACCTTTTTTCCGAGGCTTCGTTTGGCTACAGTACTTTTTGCATGGATGAAAGGTATTTAAGCTAAGTCTCCTTGTGAACATGGCTGCTGAAAAGCAACCGATACCGTAAAGTGTAAACTTATTTAAATACGTAGTTTAAATATTGACTACTATTAACGAATTTAATAGTATTAATAGTTTAGTAATAGATTCAAAATTATGTAATACTAGCGGCTACAAGCCCATACGCCCCTTGACTTTCGCCCCCTTTCATTAAGTCGACGGAGCCCCGCTTCGCGACGCTCCTTTTTTTGGGTGGATTTAAGAAGAATCCTAACAAATACTTACTGGGGGGTGAACCTTGAGGGGCGAACGGGCTCGTAACTATACTAGCGACTCGCCCCGGCTTCGCACGAGTAGAACAAAACCTTAACAAATTGTATACCTAAATCTTCCTCATGAATCACTCTGTATATTGGTGAAAACTGCATGAAAATCTGTTCAAGTAGTTTTTGAGTTAATTGCGAACAGACAGACTGGCGCGGCGGTGGACTTTATATTATAATATGTAGAATCAAGTATTTTAAAATGTAGATCCGCGTATAGTAGTTTAACTTCAATTAAAACAGTACATTTAATCCGGAAATATCCAATAATAGAGTTTACAAGGGCAAAAGTTACGAAAATATCTCACAAATTTGCAAATCGGAAGATGAATTTGTAGGCCGTTCGTTGACTTTCGTCACGACGGAATCGAACCGACGACCCTGAGGTTCGAAAGCGGACATTCTCCGCTGATTTAATAAGAAGCTGTTGATCAATCAATAATCATTCATTTAAATGAGCCCACTTAAGTCAGGTCAAGTGATATTGCCGATGGTATGTTTTAAGATGGGAGGCATTTATGTTGTAACATCTGTGCTATTGGGTATACACGACTGTATAATCCTGACTAGCTGTCCTCCGCGGCTTCACCCGCTTTTATGTTTACTGCTCCGCTCCTGTAGGTCGTAGCGTGATGTTTAATAGCCTAGAAACTGTCTTGGAAATTAAGTTATCAATTGTAGAAATATATTTTTAATGAGAATTGTAGTTCCAGAAATTAGCGCATTTAAAACATACGATTGCATTTTTATTTATATTTATAGATGTCTTGCTTTTGCGCATGGCTCCGCCCGCATGGTACCTACATAATCAATAAAATGTATCCTATGTCCTTCCCCATGTTTTAAACTATCTCTGTACCAAATTTCATCTAAATCGGTTTAGTGGTTTAGCCGTAAAAAGGAATCGCGGCGGTTGCTTATAATTAATTTTTTGCTGATTTGTGAATGTAATATTCACGTTCGTCGGTCACGCCTGCCGAGATTTCGTGATAACAGTTATTATATTTCAGTTGTGTGATATTATGCTAATATTATTTGTGTAGGCGTTTCGTATTTAATTTAATATTTGTTGTTTAAGTTTTATTTATTTTCTTTACTTCTTTAAAGGTTTCCTTTCATTCCTTTAAAGACAACTTCCATTCTGGTAGTAATTCCTGTGTCGCGTGAGACTTGAGAAACTATTTGTGGGTCACGCAAATTTATGTCTCGAATGGGTATCAAACTCACAAAACTGAATGCAGTGGCAATGCTGAGGAAACCACTTAAACCGCTACGCTGTCCGTGCAGTCAGAATGAGAAGAGAGATGCTTAGCTGGACAGCTTGTGACTTCACGTCGGTACTGCAATGGGTGGGAATCGAATTCATGGCCTTTCGATAGCAGATCAAATGCTTTATCCATTGAGTTTAGCAGCTTCAAAGTAAGTTGTACACGGTTTTATTTAAAACACTAATTTGAACTCGACACCACTCGATCAACAGTTACTTAAACACCGCTGCGCCTATGAACCAACTCGTTAAAATATTTTAAATGTCAATAGCCTACAGTGCGACGACATTTAAAATATTTTGAAATTATGTTGTACTTTATTCATACACTTACAATATTTTGCATTTTATAAATATGAATATGGCTACAAACCTAAAGATAAGTAACAGTACTTTTCTGGATTTAAGGTACCCTATGTCCTTTTCTGTAACCCTGACAACGTGTATGCGAAATTTCATGATGATCGGTCGAGTAGTTAAGGCGTGAAAACGTAATAAACAACCTCACATTCGCATATAAAATATTAGTTAGGATTATATTATAAGTTTACTAGCTGCCCGGACAGACTTCGTTATGTCAAAAGTAATTTTCTTTTTTTTATGTTTACTTTATCACTAAGGGGTACGAAAAATAGATAGTAGCCGATTCTCAGACCTACTAAATATGCATATAAAATTTCATAAAAATCGGTCAAGCCGTTTCGGAGGAGTATGGTAACTAACATTGTGACACGAGAATTTTATTTATAAGATATTGCAGCTGTGCTTAGTATTAGCTATCGTGTGTAATGTTTGCAAGAACTTAAAATATGATTCTCTCTTGAGTTATTGCTATATATCTCTTATGATATAATAGACGAGTGAACCCATCGACAGTAGCTAACTTATAACTTATAACGGATATAAAAGAACTTCAAAATATATATTTTATTTATTATATAAATTACCTAGTAGTTACTTTGAACTGTAATTTCTCATAACACACATTAGTATGCACTTTAGAAGAGCAAGAAAATACTTAATCATTATATTAAATATACAAATAATATATCTCTTTGCAGAGTAATAACTTTACATGTCAACATTTTTATTTTAATACTAATGTGGCAAACAATCATATGGCCCACCTGATGGTAAGTGGTCACCGTAGCCTATGGACGTCTGCAATACCAGAGGCATCACTTGCGCGTTGTCGACCCTTTAGGAGAGGAATTGGGAAGGAGAAGGAGCGGGAATGGGGGAAAGGGGTGATTGGGCCTCCGGCACTCTCACTCACCAAACGAAACACAACAGTAGGAATACTGGTATTTCACGTCGATATTCTGTGAGAGGGTAGTCCTTTCCCGGTCGAGCCGGCCCATTAATCCTGAAATCAGCGAGGCTCTACTACTCAAAGTTTTTTCTGCTTTCTCAGTAGCTATCTTTACAGCAAAATCAACACCATTCTTCCAATATATTCTTTTCCTAAAAGCAAATGTAAGGAGGTAGTCACTGTTTGGCTCCTAAAACAGACTTACATTAGTACAGAACAGCTCTTAGTCGTTCCACAATAAAACCGATATACATCTCTTACACACGACAAACGCACAAGCGCGCACTCACACACACACACACACACACACACACACACACACACACACACACACACACACACACACACACACACACACACACACACACACACACACACACACACACACACACACACACACACACATACACACACACACACACTCACTCAAACACGTGTGCACTGCCACTACGCTGCGTGTTATAGGTTCGAATCCCACACAAGACAAAAAATCGTATGATCCACAGATGGTTGCTCCGAGCCTAGGTGTTCTTTGTGTACACTGTCTCGAATTATTCCTAGTGCATTCGTAATGAACAAGTGAGAAACGGCAATGAATTGCCGTAAATCTTAGAGTTCGAAAAAATGCTTCAAGTAGTATGCAAAGGTCACGTGATACCATGTGACCTGTCATAGTCATTTCGGCGGTATATCGACTATGCTGAGTCGAATGGCGTTGACCGCGAGTCTCTAGCTCTTCCGGTTCTTGAGTTGAAAGTTGTATAACAGACGGACGGACGGACGGACGAAGCTGTTGTGTAAGAGTTTTTTCGAACTGTAAAAGTATGGAAATATAAGCGAATTCCATATTTAAGAGGACTCTGCCTTGTGCATCTATTAAAATTAAAATGTCGTATACTAAATGAGAGAGGCCTATGTCCAGCAGTGGACTGCGGTGGGCTGATTGATTGATTGATTGATACTAAATTTTGCCTGCAGCTTCGCTTGCATAAGTGAAGGCTAGGTTAGTAACAGTACTTTTTTCTGGATAAAAGGTATTTTATCTTTTTTGTACCCCTTACAACGTTTATGCAGAGCAGTTAAGGTGTGAAAACGTAACAAACAAACAAACACTCATTCGCATTTATAATATTAGTTAGGATTAAGATTTACGTATACCAATATTATATAGATAAAATATTTGTCTTCGCTTGTCCTCGCCGGGAGCGACGGCATAACGTGCTCTCCGAGGCACGGAGCAGGCGATAATTGTCAATTAATACGCACATAATTTAGAAAAGTCATATAACTTCCCAAAGGCAGAGGTGCGCGACGTGGGTTCGAACCCGAGACCCTCTGCATTGCAGTGTGTTGGTCTCCCCACTGAGCTATCGCTGCTCTTATATGTATGATACCAAATTTAATTTAATTGACTGTAAGTTTAACTAAGACTTATTTAACATAGGCAGGCGCAAGAGTGTACTTTCAATCCTAATTTTCCTGTAATATTGTCCCCTGCTAAAACAAAGCTTAAAAAATGGCTCTTTGACTAGATTTCACTTGTGGTTTTTCTATATTTGGCTCTTTTGGACGACAAAGTTGCCGACCGCTGGTTTATACGCAAAATGTTCACGTAGGTATTACAGTGACAATATTTACAAAATATATCAACTAACGCTTACAAAACATTATTACTAGACAACGTGTACAATGATAGTTATTAAAAACATACAGTGCGTTGTAGTAGATACACTCACGCCCGATTTACCCCGAAGGGGTAGGCACGGATGGCAGAGTGGATTATGGTCTCGACACTGATGCCGCCCCGCCGGGTGTTGTGCGTTAACACACGGGACAAAGTGTGTGATCCATAAATGGTTGTTCCGAGTCTGGATGTTCTTTGTGTCCGTTGTTTGAATGTTTGTAAACCCCTGCGACACAGAAATTATTCCTAGAGCAAGAGTTTTCTTTTTTAATAAATAACCGAATGATGTGTTACACACACATGTATTTTTTTAAAGATTTCTCCTGCATTAGGTATGACTATCGGGATAGGACTTAACAAACATTTAAACAACGTACACAAAGAACATCCAGACTCGGAACAACTATTTATGAATCACATAATTTTTGTGCCGTGGCGGAATTATGTTTTTAAATCCCCTGTAAGCAGTGGTACTTTAAATAATTGAATTATATTCAATCTAACACTCAAGCTTTTAATGTGCAGCAGTGAGCTTATCCAAACAATGCAAGTACAATTCAAAGGGATAACTTCAATTTCATTAAAGTCAAACATTTGTGTGCATGAACATGGCTGTTTGTCTTGGTCTGGGTGTTTCTATGTATAATATGTATGTATTTACAAAGAAAAAAGTATATGTGTATGTTTATCCATTGTCTAGTACCCATAGTACAAGCTCTGCTTAGTTTGGGCTAGATGGTGTTGTGTGTATGTGGTAGAATATTATTATTATTAAATTTTCGGTTAAAGCTATGTTTCATATTCCAGGTCTGAAACAACATAAATTGAATAGGTTTTCCTGTCAAGATATACATAATAGAAAGAAAGAAAAAAAATAGTTATGTTTGTATCTCCTTTTCACAATTCAATAAAATATGAAAATATATAAAAGAGTATATAGCATGGAAACCAAATGATGTACTGGCGTCAGCTATTGTTGCAGTTGAAACTGCAACGCCGGTATTCTCGCTGGACCTATACAGCATGTGAGCAAATTGCAACAGTTAAACAGCAACCGGTTCTGCAAACTGCCATGCTTCGGGAAACACGTAAAGCTGTTGGTCCTGCGCCTGATTTCCCTCCGGTCGTGTCAGATTGCCGTCCCATAGGACCTTAAGAGTTAGGAAACAGAGAGTGCACTTGTGTTTGCGCACACACTTCTTCTTCTCTCTTAGCCTTTATTATTCCCAAGTCACTTGGGGTCGGCTTTTCTAGTCTAACCGGATTTGACTGGATATCAGTTTTTACACGGAGCGGCTGCCACCTGGCCACCGCAACCCGAAGGCTAACGATACCCTAAGGCTAGACCAGTGTCAGGATATTAGAGGGTACTGACTTTTCCAATAACGACTGCCATAGATGTTCATGGCAGCCGGGACCGACGGCTTAACGTGCTCTGCGAGGCACGGAGCAGGCGATAATTGTCAACTTGTTTGCGCACACACTTGTGCACTATAATATCTCCTGCGAAGATGGGCAGTTTCCTTTAATATTTTTCTTATACGTTTTAGGTTTGTTTTTCTATAGAAGAATCAAAAGAGACCGTTGTCCACCAGTGGGACAGTTTATAAACAGCTGATATTATTGTTTCTTATTTGTGCAATCCATTAGGTGGATCTATTGATTTAAATCGTGAATAGACATTAATAATAAATAAAAATATAAATAATAAGCTGCGGTTAGCTGTTTGTACTAGCTAGCTGTGAATACCTAACTATCACCTCCATTTCGTTTTACCCATGTTTCACAGACAGACAAAATTTGTTAATGATTTTACTATAATGTGAAAGTTAAAATTCAAAAATCATTTTTTTACTTAGGTCAAAAAGTAACATTTACGAACGTCAAAAGATATAGGTTAGTGAGTGTAATAATAATAATAATGTCCTCCAGACCGAATTTCGGCCACGGCGGCCAATCTTAACGGAGACTGGCCATCTGCGCAGGAGACATTATAGTGCACAAGCGTGTGCGTGAACTCAAGTGCACTCTCTGTTCCCTCACTCTCATGATCCGATCGGACGGATAATCCGACACGACCGGAGAGAGATCAGGCGTAGGACCAACGGCTTCATGTGCTTTCCGAAGCACGGGAGTGTCTAACACCGCCAACTTCCTAACTCCGGGCTGCTATTCAGATTTCTCAACAGAAAAATCCAATAACGTTTTGTTGGCTCGACCCGGGATTCGAACCCGAGGCCTCATGCACAGCAGTCGCATTCACTACCGCTGCGCCACGGAGGCAGTTGTTAGTGAGTGTACTAAGTTACTGAAGCTACATTTAGGTTATTTGCTAGGTTCAGGCAAAGGGTTGAGCCTATGAGAAGAGGCCTAGAAGAAACTCACGGCTCACGACACTAAATCGCCAATTGAATATAATATCAGTATTTATAGCTCATGACGAAAAGGTATAGCAGCCATTATACCATACTACATTTTGGCCGCGGCTTTGCTCGCGTAAATGTAGGGTCAGGTTAATTTTGTAACAGTACTTTTTTCTGGATAAAAAGTGTACCCTACATCCTTTTGGTCCCCTGAAAACGTGTATGCAAAATTTCATGATGATTGGTCAAGTAGTTAAGGTGTAAGCATTACAAACAAACTCACATTCGCATTTATAATATTAGTTAGGATATTACTGATGTTAAAATCTATAAATTATGACAATATTTACTTAATAATATTAAGAAGATTACGCATAGATTAATTTTTGAAGTAAAATATTGCAAATTGGGTAATACTCATAAGCCTATGTTGATAACCTTCAGTATTGCCAACGTTTTTCTAATGCAATCGGTGTTGCTAGCCGTTATAAACGTTTCGATACATTTGCTATTTGTTTTCGAAGCAGAATATTGCAAATTAGGTAATATTTAGCGGCATATGATGTTACTCTTTCTTTTTCTTTCGGTATTGCCATCCTTTTTATTTTCGCTTTATTATTATTAGTATTAATAAAGCGAATATCTAAATAAATTTAACCGAATTTAAATAATATAGTTCTAACCATTTTAAATCTGGTGTCGAGTTCGATCCCAAGGCACGCATCTCTAACTTTTAAGTTATTAGTGAATTTACCTATTGTGTCACAGCGACAAACCGGTGACCAGAACACAATTTTATTTTTTTACCAATTTGTTAATTATAGCTCGCTTTAACGGTGAAGGAAAACATCGTGAGGAAACCTGCATGTCTGAGAGTTCTACATAATGTTCTCGAAGTTATGTAGAGTCGGCCATACCGCACTGGACCAGCGAGGTGGACTAGCTTAAGCCTTTGAGTAGTTAAAGACTGAGATTAGTTCATGTTTTTATATGTGTAACTGAGTCCTTTTATAACTATACATTAAAACTAGATGACCCGCGCAACTTCGTCCGCTTCACATAAAAGAATTTTACCCGTTTTTGCAACATTTTTCATTGATGCTCTGTTCCTATTGGTCGTAGCATGATGTTATATAGCCTATAGCCTTCCTGATAAACGGGTTATCCAGCATTTTAGCCTTTAAAATAATTTTTCAATTCGATCTAATAGTTCCTGAGATTAGCGCATTCAACCAAACAAACAAACAATCAAAGCAACAAACTCTTCAACTTTATAATATTAGTATAGATTAAACAAACTACTTTGTATGGATTTTGATGTGTTATCCATACAAATAAATAAAATCTAGATGTCTGTTTGTAATATCAAAATAACACTGCGTTCTACTAAATGCATATGAATGTTTACGCGATATTGATACCAGAAAACTAAGGCTAAAACTTTTAAAATCTTGTATTGTACTTTTGTGCGTAGTATATTAGAAATAAACGGAACTCAGGTCTGGAACCCGAGGTATAATACATACGCAACTCGAATTGAAAATATACAACGCAAATTTATAAAATGTCTATGCTATAAGTTGAAAATAAAATATAAGTCCGATATTTACTTCAAACTATGTGCTAAATTTCATATCTTGCCGTTAGCCAACCGCCGTATGATAGCAGATGTAGTGTATTTATTGAATTTGTTATCTGGCAAAATCGATTGTCCAGGCCTACTTTCCAAAATAAATTTTAACGTACCTACGAAAAGCACGAGACGATATAAGCCTATTCACCTGCCTTTAGTATCCACAAATTACAGACAGAATACATTTCTCTGGCGAGCGAGTGATACTTTAAACGAACATGTAATAAAGTTGACATTGACATTTTTAATACTCAACCGAATGCAGTGAAGCGCATGCTCAGTCTTGATTTTTTCACAAGGTATAATGCTGATTAATCTTACTTTACTTGTTATATTTTAGATGTTTAATTGATAAAATAATTACTGTCCACGCATTGTTACTTAAGAATTAGTCGTGGAGACCTATCATTGGCTCTCTGTTGCATATTTTTTTACACTACTATGTATTTTAAAGCTGTTGGTCTTCCTAATAAATAGATAAATACCAATTTTAAAATTTTATCTGACTGCCTGTCTGTTCTTTCCGGTAATCTCCGAAACAGCTGGACTAATTTTGACGGAGCTTTGTTTATTTTACGAGTAACTTAAGCTACTTTAATTCCGTGAACAAGTCCCCATGGGATAGCACGCGGAATATAAGTACTTTTCTCTTACTATGTGGACGAAGTCGCGGGCGCTGGCTAGTTATACATATTAGAAATGTAACAGATATTGTAATATAAAATTATATATTACATATATATTGGTATAAAGAAATACGATGTCCTTGAATATTCATCACTTTAATAATTTGGCAATGCAATTATTATGTATGTGTGTTAATGGAAGCTACTTAAATTATATGACACAATATCACCTTCTGGCTAGGTATTTAGTAATTTAGTTTGTTTTGTAATCTCTGAGCTGCCTTATAGCAATTCTGCATAAAGATTTGTGTTTGAAAAGATTACACTCTGCGCGACCGAGACAGTTCGGTGGCGCAGCGGTACTGATTGCAACTGCCATGCATAAGCCCTTGGGTTTGAATCCCGAATCCCACGCGTCTCCATTAACTCTCTGCTTATCTCAAAAAAGGTAATTCCCGCACTAGCATTAATAATATTTATTAAAGACATCTCCTCAATTCCTATGTCCCGTGGGACTTCACAAACATTTCAACAACGGATCCAAAGAACACCCAGAGCCGGAACAACTATTTATGGAACGCACGATTTTTGGTCCCGTGTGGGTATCGAACCCACAACACTCGTCACAATGGCAGTGGCGAGGCTACCACTTAACTAACTACGCCATTTGTGCAACCAAAATAATTATTTATGTCAAAGTTAAAATCAAAAACATTTATTGATTTAGGTCACAAAGTAACACTTATGAACTTCAAGACATATAGGTTAGTGAGTTTACTAAGTTACTGAAGCTACATTTAGGTTAGTTGCTAGGTTCAGGCAAAGGGTTGAGCCTATGAGAAGAAACCTGCAAGAAACTCACGGCCACTCTTTTAAATCGCCAATTAAATATAATTCCAGTATTTTACAACTCACATCAACAAGGTGTTGCAACCATTATACCATATGCTACTGACTTTAAAAAACTAAAGATAATAACAATAATAAGTTAAAAATATTGACGACTCGATGGCGTAGTGGTTAGTGTAACCGACTGCCACGCCCGAGGTCGCGGGTTCGATTCTCGCACAAGTCAAACATTTGTGTGCATGAACATGTGTGTTTGTCTTGGTCTGGGTGTTTCTACGTATAATATGAATGTATTTACAAAATGTATATATGTATGTTTATCCATTGTCTAGTACCCATAGTAGAAGCTCTGCTTAGTTTGGGCTAGATGGTGTTGTGTGTATGTGTATGTGATAGAATATTACAGTGATTAAATAATTTGGGTCCAGTTTGTGTGACCCATAAATGATTGTTTTGAGTTTAGATGTGCTTTGTGTGTGTTACTTGTATGTTTGTAAAATTTCTTGTGATATAGGGCTTAAGTCATAGAGTGGAAGAACACCTTTCTTTTAAAACCAAATGATGGGTTTCTTACTCCGCTTGTAAACGATGTTTCGGTTTTGATTCCCGGTTTAAGCAAAGGCTATCTGTTACTATTATTAAACACAAACTTTTCCCACAGCTTCGTTTGGGAACACTTCTTATTTCTGGAAGTAAGGTGTCCTATGTCCTATGTCCTTTTCTGTAACCTTGACAATGTGTATACGAAATTTCATGATGATCGGTCGAGTAGTTAAGGCGTGAAAACATAACAAACAAACTCACATTTGCATTTATAATATAAGTTAGTTTATAAGCGAGTTCAGTTTAAATTTTATGTCTTGTTATCACAAAGTTGTAATTATTTATTAATTTAGGTCATTAAATGACACTGGTAGATAAATTTGATGTGGTTTGCATTTTTTAATTAGAATTGGTGTAGTGATATGGAAGTATTTATTTTGTAAAATGACAAGCATTCTTATTAACCAAAGCTATAATATATTTGTGTTAGGAGTGGAGTCATGTCGGTATTGCAATGGATAGGATTCGAACCCACGACCTCTCGATCATAAGCCTAGTACTTTATCCACTGAGCTAGTTGCTATGTTCTGTTTTTTTTTTCTATGTTGTGCTATGCAAGCAGTAAATCCGATGAGATGATATCTAGATATTTAATAAGTAATAATAATATTCTACACATACACACAACACCATCTAGCCCAAACTAAGCAGAGCTTGTACTATGGGTACTAGACAATGGATAAACATACATACTTATATACGTTTTTTTTGTAAATACACACATATTATTGTCGGCCTCGATGGCGTAGTGGTTAGTGTAACCGACTACCACGCCCGAGGTCGCGGGTTCGATTCCCGCACAAGTCAAACATTTATGTGCACGAACATGGATGTTTGTCTTGGTCTGGGTGTTTCTATGTATAATATGTATGTATTTACAAAAAAAGAACTATATATGTATGTTTAATATCAATATCAATATCCGCGGCTAATTATAAGCATTATGTAACCAAGCAACATATCGCACTCTTAATAAAACAGCGACTTAACTCGAAATTTGAAAGTAAGGCAATTTGGACTCTAATTGTATATGCTAATTTCTAATATTATGTTTGTGTTAAATCATTGCAATAGAGTTCAAATTTGTTTAATCCAAAATACTGAGATAAGTCTCTGTTTTATTAAGGATGCGATATATTAAAACTTATATATTCTCAACTACATAATAATTAGTTTTCGCTTAAACGATGAAGGAAAACATCGTGAGGAACCTGCATGTCTTAGAGTTCTCCATAATGTTCTCAAAGATATGTGAAGTCTGCCAACTCGCACTGGGACGGCGTGGTGAACTATTGTTAAGCCACTGTCACACTGAGAAGGACCATGCCAAGCAGTGGGACAGTTTAATACAGGACAGATATTATTATCCTAACTTAATATTATAAATGCGAGTGTGAGTTGGTTTGTTTGTTACGCTTTCACGCCTTAACTACTCGACCGATCATCATGGCATTTCGCATGCACTTTGTCAGGGGTACAGAAAAAGACAGGGTTTTTTGATCCAGGAAAAAGGATAAGGTTTCTGAGGGATAGATATAGTTGTTATATAAATCTTACAGCTTATAATTCATATAATTATGTTTAGTAATACCAGAGATATGTTTATACATGTATACTGTATAGAATGATGCATAAAATTATTGCTTTATATTTTTCTTTTATCTTTCTATATAGCTCTCATAGCTCAGTGGGGAGACCAACAGACTGCAATGCAGAGGTACTCAGGTTCCCACGTCGCACACCTCAGACTTTCGGAATTTATATGACTTTTCGAAATTATGTGCGTATTGATTGACAATTATCGCCTGCTCCGTGCCTCGGAGAGCACGTTAAGGCGTCGGTCCCGGCTGCCATGAACATCTATGGCAGTCGTTATTGGGAAGTTAGTGCCCTTTAATAGCATGAGACTAGTCTAGCCTTAGGGTATCGTTAGCCTTTGGGTTGCGGAGGTCAGGTGGCAGCCGCTCCGTGTAAAAACTGATATCCATTCAAATCCAGTTAGACTAGAAAAAGCCGACCCCAACTGACTTGGGAATAATAAAGGCTAAGGGAATAGAAGATCTTTCTTTAAAAATAATACAAGGGAAATAAAAGAAAATAAAGAAAGATCTTTAGTTTATTTTCCTTGAAATTAAACTACTATATACGGATTTTATCGCGTTGTTCATTTTACACTTTATTACAAAATTTTGAAAATTGTTACACTACTACTACTATTAAACTTTACTTATTTTAAGCTAATTAAATTATTATTAAAACTATTTAGATTTAATTTATTTTACACTTTCCCCGACGTTTCGGTTGCTTTTCCGCAGCCATGGTCACGGGGAGACTAAGATGGTAGTTGTCTCAATGTTCCAGTGTAGTTATTTCAAAGTACCCGAACATAATTTAATCATTTGTGTTTCTATTTACGCAGAATGAGCTCAAAGTATCATGAAGTCTAACTGTGGTTTGCTTCTTCTTGGGTTTGACTATTTGTATTACTGGATCCCAAGCTGGTAGTACATTCCAACTATCTTCTCTATTAAATTTAGGATGTTTTTTGATTTCAATAGCCTCGCGAAGCATCCTTGGTAGGAATCGGTGTTCTTTAGCGAGAATCTGTGGCTTGTCAAATCTCAGGTAGTGGTTGGTCCCCTGTTGCACATGTTCACACACAGCAGACTTCAACGAGGGTTGGTGTTTTACATCAGCTATGTGATCTTTTATGCGGGTGCCTATGTTGCTCTTGGTTTGACCAATGTATGAGAGTCCGCAGTCACAATCTATTTTATAGACCCCTGCATCTTGTAAAGGTAGTTGGCACTTGACGGATGGTAAAAATTGACTTCTTTTGAATTTGAATTTGTCTTCGTTGGCGGCTTGAAGTATGTGTTGATTGAAGCTCGCTTCAAGATGTAGCCAATCTTGTCAGTGACACCCCTTACATAAGGCAGTATAGCAGGCTGGCGCTCGACTGTGGCTGGCTTTTCTCGGGATCTGTGACAGCGGCGCGGCTGTTGGTTTTACCTTGTTTTGTTTTCCATCTCTACTTTTTCTTAGAAAGTTACGTCACGGGCAATTTACTTACCGAGCATAGTCGTAGGCATAGGCATGTGTTAATAAGGACCGTTTTCAAATATTGCAATATTGCAATTCTGCCCCATAAGTTAAAACACCCGTGACTCTCAAATACCGTAACGGTTAACATTGATTTGTAAGGTCGCCGGTTCGAGCCCGTCTAATGAACTATTGTGCAATGTCTTTGTGAAATTGATTTATAATTCTCGTCACGGTTTGATGCCCGGAAGGTGTTATTATGTAAATATTTACTAGATAAATTTTATTAGTCTTGGTCTCGTGATCCTCGTCCTCAGTATCTTTCATAGGGTCTTTACGAACATTCAAACAACGGACGCAAAGAACACCCAGACTCGGAACAAGCATTTGAGGGTCACAGAATTTTTTGTCGCGTTTGGAGTTCAAACCCATAACACTGCACTGACAGTGGCGACTATTTAAACCACTACGATATCCGTAGTGATAACGATATCCGCACAGTCTTTGAGCAATCTACATAAAGATGTGTTGCTGATGCTTTTATGTTTGTAATAATAGTTCCAATATTTTGTAATACAGGACTAGTCCAGCATTAGACCATATTTAAGGAAAACATATATATACTTAACTAGATGTGCACGCGGTTTCACTCGCGTTTATCGTTACTGCGCCGTCCCCGTGGGTCGTAGTGTGATGTTATATAGCCTATAGCCTTCCTCAATAAATAGGCTATCCAACACTAAAATAGTTTTTCAATTCGAAATTTGAAGTTAGCGCGTTCAACTAAACAATCAAGCTCTTCAGCTTTATAATATTAGTATAGATATACTGCTATATATAATACTAGTTGTTTTCCCGCGGTATCACCCGCGTAAGTCCCGTTCCCGTGTGAATATCGGGTTTCACCCCTTTCACCCCCTTCGGAGTAGAATTGCCAAAAATCCTCTCTTAGTGCTCCCCTACACTCTCCAAGGAACATACGTGCCAAATTTCAGCTTCTTGCGTTTAGTAGTTTCGGCTGTGCGTTGTCTGTCAGTCACTCAGTAACGGAAGAGTTTTATATATATAGATATTACATTAGGTAGGCAGTATGTCAGTTAAGTTTTAGTTACCACATCATAGAGGGCAAGCGTTTTATTATCTACCCAGCACATTGCTGAACTCCGTGCTACTGCAAAATTGCCCGACAGAAAAACTTTGTAACTCAGTAAACGAACCGGCGACATAACGATCGGCTGACAAACTTACATCACAGAACTTCTAAGTAAAAACTGCAATATAACAAACATTGCACAACTGTTCACGCTTCTTAAATTCCACGGATAAGCAAATACCGAAGTGATTTCATAATCACGTGAATAATTTGTACTTATAGAATATTATAATTGACAAAAAAATATACAGGCCACGCCGAATGACGACCTTGTAATGTAAAAAATGTGTTAAAACAATGTCAAAGAAACTATGGATAAAAAAATTAGAACAAGTTTTAATAAAAAGCAAGATTTTAAATCATAGATTCGCCCTACTACATTTGAATACGGTCATCTTTCTTGACGTTAAGTTTTCATCTGACACACAATAACAACATGACATCTGAATTATAAATATTGTATTATCACGCTCACTCATATAGAAAATTGTGTACTATCGTTCTCTATCATGTAAATGTAATGTTTAGACAGTTCTTCGTGAGATCTACGTACGGTGAGGGCACGATAAATTAAATATTTGCACAAGCATTATACGCAACGATAGCCTAGTGAGAAACCACATGACGGAGAGGTTCCATTCCAAGGCACACATCTGTGATTTGTCATAGTTAAATGCGCATTATAAGTTTTTATCGCTCGCTCGGCTCGACCGGGAAATGACTACCCTCTCACAGAATATCGACGTGAAATAGCAGTATTCCTACTGTTGTGTTACGTTCGGTGAGTGCCGGAGGCCCAATTACCCTCTTTCCCCCTTCCCGCTCCTTATCCTTCTCACTTTCTCCTTTCCTAAAAGGTTGGCAACGCGCAAGTGATGCTTCTGGTTGCAGGCGTCCGTAGGCTACGGTGACCACTTACCATCAGGTGGGCCGTATGCTTGTTTGCCACCTTAGCTGTATAAAATTAAAATAAAGTTATATATACCTAATGTTCTCAAAATATATGAAGTCTGCCAACCCGCATTGTGGCACTGTGCCCTAACTCTTTTCACATAGAGATGAGCTCCGTGCCCAGCAGTGGGTCAGTTTAATACAGGCTGATATTATATAGCTTGCTTTTATACAATAGGTAAACATCGTAGAAAATTATATAAAAGTTATATAAATTTAGGTGTTTAAACACAAACTGTTACACAATATACTGTTAAAACAAACTTTTTGCTTTGAACACTTGTTTATATATTCACATGGTTTTCAGTTGTTCGTGTCCGAGATTATGTTTGTAATATATTGTAATATAGCGCTATGCATGTCGCAATGGGGTAAGCAGTGGTGTATGCAAGGATTATTTGTGGTCATACTAGATTTTACCCACAACTTCACTGGCTTAAATGTAGGTTAGGTTAGTTACATTTTTCTGGATGAAAGGACCTAAGGAGGTACCCTATGTCCTTTCATACTAGTTCTTACGGTTCTTGAGTTGAAAGTTGTATAACAGACAGACGGACGGACGGACAAAGCTGTTGTATAAGCGTTTTTCGAACTCTAAAAAGTAGATTTTGTTACCCTGAAAATTTGTATGCTAAATTTCATGATGATTGGTCGGGTACTTAAGGCGTGCAAGCGTAGGTAACAAACAAACGAACAAACTCACATTCGCATCTATAATATTAAGTAAGGATTGGATTATATTTATGCAGATATCGAACATTGAATTTTTAAATAACACATAAATTTAGTATTTACACACCTTAAGTCATTTGTAATACTATGTAGGTAATTATTTAGTCTTTCTCCGACGTTTCGGATTTTCATTCAAAACTGAAGCATCTCGTCCGTAGAAGTTTCACCACAAATGTGGTGATAAGGCACATAATTGCCTACTGCCTCAGTGGCGCAGTGGTAGTGAATGCGACTGCTGTGTACAAGGTATTGGGTTCGAATCCCGGGTCGCATACTTTGAAAAGCACGTCAAGCTGTTGGTCCTGCAACTGATCTCACTCTGGCCATGTCGGATTACCGTCCCATCGGATTATAATACTTATACTCCGTTTGGTTAGGTACTTAAGACTGCGCCGAGCGAAATGTGCCAAAACAGGCCGTCACAGTTAAGTGAATAAAATCAATACTTTTTGTTTGATACAAATATAAAATATACATTTACCATAACAATGAATGTGTTTACAATTACTCCGTGTAAAAAACTTAAAATAATTAATATTTTCGTCTACAAAATTACGTAAATTTGCAATGGATGGATGGATTTGAATGGATGGGCAGATGGTGACTCGTGTTACGTGTTTTAGTGTGTTATTTTTAGATTATAACAGTAGAAATCTATCCTATTTTACAGCTTAAACAAAGCATAAATAGTTATATTACAATTTGTCCGTCCCAAATATTTAAGTTATTGGTTGACAATAAAGATACATATTTATCAAAAAATCACTTCAAATCCTCGCCGCGCGCCGATTTGAATATCAGCACGAGCTCTGTCATTATCTGTCTTACGCTCGGCGCAGTCTTAACTAAAGGTCAACAATCTTGATGTGTCTTTTTATCTAATAACTCAGTTTAAAATATAATGCTGCTAAAGATTAATGTAAATCAATTGAACCCTTAGTTAAAGCAGTAGTTTATTTGTTTTATATGTGTTTGTGTAAAAAGTCACATCAAGATTGTTTACCTTTAGTTAAGTACCTAACCAAATGGAGTATAGAGAACAAAGTGCACTTGAGTTTGCGCACACACTTATGCAGTATAATATCTCCTGCGTAGATGGCTAAGATAGCTAGTCTCCGTCAAGATTGGTCGCCATAACTAAAATTCGGTCTAGAAGACATTGAGCTTAGAATGACGCTCAAGGCCACCGAAATCTGAACTTTTCTAAAGTTGCCTTCAGCTTTTAGCATATGCCTTACCTTACATATGTCACCTACATACTATAGACTCTGCTTACCCCTTCAGCGACACACACTACGTAATTATATCTCTTCACTATGATGCAACAGCACGCGTTTCCTACCGGCGCGCGGCGCCCTTACGCAACCGGTCTCCCCTCCAAATCCAGGCCCGTCGCAACGTTGCTGTCCCCCACCACGTTTAGTACCGTTCACCATAATTTAGCTCGCCACTAGCCCGTTAAACTGTGCGAGATTGCGCAGTGTCGTATGCTGTAGTGGTGGTAATCATTTGACTAAAAGTTTAATGGTTCTGTACTAATTTCTGACTTTACATGCTAGGTTTACTTTCTTTATTCTTTGAGGACCTGGTTCCCATATAAAGAATCTTGTCGTTATAGCTACGGACAGTTAATTTGTGACATACTGTTCATAGAATATGTGTTAAAACTTAACTGTCTGTAGGTAAAACGAGTCGTACCTTGATAAATGAACCGGACCTGTAATAAAAGGATGGTTACGGTGATGTGAGTTCCACATAATTTTCTCAAAGATATGTGAAATCTACCAACTCGTACCGGGCCAGCATGGTGGACTATGGTCTAACCATAATTTACTGAGAAGAGGCATTCGTAGTTTTAATTTATTTATTCATCATTATCATCATCATCTCAGCCGAAAGATGTCCACTGCTGGACATAGGCCTTCCCCAAGGTTTTCCACGCAGGCCGGTCTTGGGTCACCCGCATCCAACCGCTTCCCGCGATCTGCTAAGAGTTGCGGGAAGCGAATTTATTTATATGCTAATACATAAAATGAAGTGAACAGTCAACAGTAACTTACATCATAACATATCATTGACTTACACCTTACGCCCACATGACAGAGGCTATTGACGTCTACCGACCATATTTGAGACTTATAGCCTCTGCAAATTATTTAATGCTTGACATTTCTACAGTTTTGTTTGACTACCGTCCCATCGGACTGTAAGAGTTGGGGACCAGAGAGTGCACTTGTGTTTGCACACACCCTATCCTTTATGGTATCTTATGTGCATTTCTGTACCCCTGATGATGTGTGTGCGAAATTTCATGATGATCGGTCGAGTAGTTAACGCGCAAAAGCGTAACAAACAAACAAACTCACATTTGCATTTATAGTTAGTATGTAAATGTTTGTATAGATATGTTTGTCACTTAAGCACGCGTTAAACGTTCATCGGATTTAGATGAAACCTAATACACTTTTATACTACACTTGGTACATAGGACAGATTGTATTCCAGTATATGTTGCTAAGAGCTTTATATAGCCAAAGTGAACGCAGATGCTGGTTTTTTTAAATATACCTATATAATAATATCAGGTCTGTATATGCCCCATCCAACTGCTTGGCACGGGCATTCATTTTCTTTCTTAGTGTGAGAAGTGTTAGGCCATAGTCCGCCACGCTGGGTTAGTGCGGCTTGGCAGACTTCACATATCTTTGAGAGCATTATGGAGAACTCTTAGACAAGCAGGGTTCCTCACGATGTTTTCCTTCACCGTTGAAGCGAGCGATAATCTATATATTAATACGTGAAGCAAAAACTTTGCAATCCTTTTTACGAAAATTGCGCGGACGGAGGATTATGTAATTTGGCACAGTTAAAGTTTATATAAAGAAGGAGGGGCAAATCCTAATATTTATATAAAATATGCATTAGAAATACATTGAATTAATGAAAAAGCACTACACGCACACTACCATGCATTTGACACACGCAGTCGTACTATTCGTAACTATGGTTACATATATTAATATAATGATTTGTTTGACAAAGATAGGTAAATCAATAATATAATATTCTACCACATACACACAACACCATCTAGCCCAAACTAAGCAGAGCTTGTACTATGGGTACTAGACAATCGATAAACATACATATATACTTTTTTTTGTAAATACATACATATTATACTTAGAAACACCCAGACCAAGACAAACATCCATGTTCATTGACTTGTGCGGGAATCGAAACCGCGACCTCAGGCGTGGCAGTCAGTCGTCAGTCGTAAATTAACCTATATAGATCGAAATCTAAATAAAATGTGGTTCTAGACAATAAAACCTTAATAACTATCAAATTTAAAATTTAAATCAGTTATGGGCGAATTTCGATCATTACCGCTTGTATCTATTTAATACGCACATAACTTTAAAAAGTTAAATGTGCGTGCCTTAGGAGGTAACTCTGCCTCTGCGTGGCAGTTCAAGGGTCTCCCACTAGGTTATCACTTTATTGAATTGTTACATCTTATTTTGTATACCTTTGCAAAATGTCCTCCATAAAATTTGACTGTCAATTTTACAACCTTAAAAATACTAAAGCACCATTAAAGAATTAAGTGATTAACTAAGTGTAACTTTCAATATATAATTACTATAGTCCTTATAACTATATGTAATTAAACAAAAAAGAATATTCCGCGAATAATGATTAATTTACGAACAATTTAATTTTGCTCGTTAAACATAAAAAGTCATATTACGCATGCGTTACGTAATTGCTTAGTGACGTGAGTGTTATCTGGCGGTTAGAGAATAACAATAATTTATTTGCAAAAAAATGTGGTACCTACATTTATGGTTGTTATATATAATATTAGTAGTTTTTCCGCGGTTTCACCCGCGTAAGTCCCGTTCCCGTGTGAATATCGGGTTTCACCCCTTTCACCCCCTTAAGGGTGGAATTTCCAAAAATCCTCTCTTAGTGCTCCCCTACACTCTCCAAGGAACATATATGCCAAATTTCAGCTTCTTGCGTTCAGTAGTTTCGGCTGTGCGTTGTCTGTTAGTCACGCGGTAACGGAAGAGTTTTATATATATAGATTAGGACTTTGAACTATGAAATTTCCGTTTATGTCCTACATTTAATTTGGACGGACAAAGCTGCTGTATAAGAATTTTTTAGAACTCTAAAAGCCTGCTTACAATAACAAGCAAAGCATATAACAGAAAGGAATGGTCATATTTTAGGAGCATAATGTATACCGACTGACTGCACGGATGGCGTAGTGGTTTAAATGGTCGCCTCGCTATTGCCGCCGCGCCGAGTGTGTGCCGAGTGTGCCCGCGGTTTCACACGCGTTAATAATTACTGCACCGCCCCCGTGGGTCGCAGCGTGATGTTATATAGCTTATAGCCTAAAATATTTTTTCAATTCGAACCAGTAGTTCCTGAGATTAGCGCGTTCAACCAAACAAACAAACTAAATTTTTCTATAAATTTACATTTACTGCCACGTTCAGCAAAGCAAGGGTGTAGGGCTCATGAGAAGTAAGGGCAAGAAATTCATGGCAACTCTTTTTAATCGCCAAGTTTTTGTTTACAAATCATAAGAGCTGTAAGGTGCTGCAACCATTTCTCCATGAACTACTACTGAACATACTCAAGCATTTAATAAAATTTGATGGTAGCCTCTAAAGCAACAGTATGGTAAATAGGAGCATCCACTTATATGTACATGAATAATCAAGACAAGGCATGATTGTAGTCCGTAGTTTATAATCTAACTGTTGAAATAAAAATGTAGTAAGTAAATCATCGAATTCCACGATACCAAGGTCGACCAGTCACCACAAGTCCCTAATCATTAGTATTGATTAGCGACCCGTCCCGGCATCACACGGGTAATAACCTTAACAAATTAAACACCTTAACCTTCCTCCTGAATCACTCTGCCTATTGGTGAATACCACAAAAATCCGTTCAGTAGTTTTTGAGTTTATCGGAAACAGATAGACAGACGCGGTGGGGTTGTTTTATAATATGTAGTGACAGTGATAGATTTAGTAAGTAAGTAAGTAAGTATTTATTTATTTTTCAAAACATGGGTACACGTTCTTATACAAATATTACAACACTGAAAACAAAAAATTACATATATAATGGAAAACGAGGTTACCACTCAGGTTTGTTGTTGGTTTGCGGTTGATACCTCAAACCAAACCTGATATTATTTGGTAACCGTCCGGTCCGGACGTCACTTGGGGAAGTGACGTCCGGACGTACATCAGCTACTCATTGTAATTTTTTACAAACACAAACACAAAACACAAAATTATAATTGATAAGCATATATATATATATAAATTAATATATAAAAATATAAATTAAAATAGGTATAACATGAATAATAATATTTATTTAATATTTAATTTAATAATATTATAAGTGATTGTTAGAATAGCGTTTTGGGCACAAGCCGACTGATGCACTATGGTTCGCCTAGAACAAGCTAGCTGGACAAAAACGACCCTTAAATTCCTAGTAGCCAATTACTAACACGAACTCATGAGCCCTATACATTAAGGAATACACCTATTAATTTTCTTTACTGCCCTTATTAAGAGCGTCATTATGGTAAGTATATAAAATATTGATAATTCAAAGTGCATTCATTTGCATTTTTACACAATATTTGATAACATTGTTTATGTCACTAAAATAAGTTTGTGATAGTGTTTCTGGGATGGATTGTGTACATAAGGGTAAGTGGTTTTGTTTTAGTAAATTTTTTTAACAGGCCTTCGTTCTTTAATTTTATTAAATTAAATGTTTAGATAATAGTGGAGTGGTCTAATAATTATACGTCAACTCATGTCCACTCCGTAGAAACTATCATATGATTCTCATAAATATCTAGTAATTATTTGTAGGAAAATACAACACACAAATTTTTTTTTGCACAACTTTTGTTTTTACTTTTTTTTCTTTTAACGGTTTCACCGTCTCGAAAATGGATTTTTCGAAAAATGGCTGAAATATCAGACAGAAACGCGGAATGAGGATCTCTTTCGGTTTATGTCTTTGAGAAATGATTTCGATGGTGTTACGGAGCAGTCTTTGAGAGACGTCAAGGTCATTATCTCAAAACATTCATTAAAATTGACTTAAAAGTAGCTGCGGAAGAAACCGAAAGCGGTTCCTAGAGAAGAATTCGACGTGGCTGAAGGATGCTAACATGTCTATCGCATTTATTTATTCATGCCAAGAACATCTACAGAACCAAGACCTGGAAGACCCCTTAAAGAGTTTAAAGATTTCAGTCTCAAAACGAAAAGACGACGTGTAGATGACCTCTTACGGTCCAGGAGCGCTAGTGAATTAATTTACGCTGCAGAGGTGTCAGCGTGATTATCGGGTCAGAGAAGTGTAGCACGTCAAATTAAAGATATAACTAATGGCCCTTTTATAACCGAAACATCGAGTGAAACCCTCCAGGTGTTTGACAAGCGAGGAAGCTTTAGCGTACTATGTTGACAGTAAATCAAGTAGCCATAACTATAAGCAGACTCGGAAGTGAAGCATTAAAGCCGGACATAAGGTATTTCCATCAATGTACTATCGACTTGAGCGAAGGTTGACCATTTCAGAAAAATTTTCGCTTGCACATGTACGGGTTACACGTACTGCACGGGTACGGGTACCAAGTGTTGGCCTGCTATGCGATTTTAAGCTTAGTAGTGGTCATCCGTCGCTCAAGTCAATAGTACATTGTTAGAACGGTTAAAGTAGCCTGCTATCCTCCAAATGAACAGATAAATAAATGATATTGTCTTCTGTTTACGCGAATATTATTAATTGAAATTAAACTACTATATACGGATTTTATCGCGTTGTTTATTTGACACTTTATAACATAATTTTGAAAACTGTTACACTACTTTTACTTTTAAAATTTACTATTTTTTAAGCTAATTAAATTATTTTTAAAACTATTTAGATTTAATTTAATTTTACACTATCCCCGACGTTTCGGTTGCTTTTCAGCAGCCATGGTCACGGGGAGACTAAGATGGTAGTTGTCTCAATGTTCAATGTTCAAATGTTGTAATATTTGTAAAGTGTCAAATAAACAACGCGATAAAATCCGTACATAGTAGACTAATTTAAAAAAAAAAGATTAATAAATGGTTTAAGAGAAGTTCCCCGGAAGAAAATGGGTACGCTCCCTACTGAAGTCCTAGATTTAATAGTTCAACCTAGCTGTGAGGAACCAAATGTTAATGTAGTTTCTAGTTTTTATAGTTCTGCCACTGATAATTATGACTATTCAATGAATGATTCATCTGATAATAGTGATGATAATGAGTGATCAGTTTTGTTTTCCAGTATTTTATATATCTGTTATTAGATTCTATAGTTACATTTATAGATAAATTATTTTATAAAAATGTTTAAAAATATATGTATATGTATTGAGTACATATTCCTGAGCATTCTTTTTTTTACGATACCTGATAAATCGTCCTCAAAAAAGTACAAAGAGCATCAATGCTTAATAACCTCATTTAGATATAAAAATCATAATAAATAATTTTGTCCAGCTAGCTTGTTCTAGACGAACCATAGTGCATGTACTTGCGTATATCTATAATCTATACTAATATTATAAAGCTCAAGAGTTTGTTTGTTTGGTTGAATACGCTAATCTCAGGAACTACTGGTTCGAATTGAAAATGATTTAAGTGTTGGATAGCTCAGTTATCGAGGAAGGCTATAGGCTATATAACATCACGTTACGACATCAATGAAAAATGTTGCAGAAACGGGGAAATTATCTTATGTGAAGCAGACGAAGTTGCGTGGGTCAGCTAGTGTTTATTATAAATTTATTATAGTTGTAGACTAACTAATCTTGATATGAAATCGTCAGACATACTCGTGAAAGAACAATATTACACGGTAGAGTCGATTAGAGCGTGTACCAATAAGTTTGGGTCCTCATACGTCTGCCGAACGATCAAGTCATGGAATTCTCTGCCAGGCACGTGTTTCCTTCTTCCTTCAATCCTGGGTCTTTTAAGCGGAAAAGGCACCTTCTCAGGCCGTTAAAGTAAGGACCTGAACATCGCCTCAGATGCTATGAGGATGGTGAGGAGGCCACTGCTCTTGGACCACATGACTGCTTTCCATGAGGCGGAGTGTGGTCATTATGACGAGAAATTAAAATGTATTAAAAATGGTGGATGCGGTAAAATTGTGACGACAATTGAATGAAACGGAATCGAACCCACAACACTCGGTTCAGTAGCTGTGACGAGGCTCATTAAACATATTATATTACAATCAATTTTTGGTGAAACTGGTTTCAGTACTTATATAAACTGCTATACGCCCGTGGTCGAAATTCAACCATATTGTTTTATTAATGTTGTCTTTCTGCACTCCTTCTCCATATGATATGAGACATTGGTGAAGTGGTTAAGTGGTCGCTTTGTCATTACCACAGCGCCAAGGGTCGTGGATTCGATCCTCACACGGGACAAAAAATTGTGTGATCCACTTATAGTTGTACCGAGTCTATGTGTTCTTTATGTCCGTTGTTTGAACATTCGTAAAGTCCTCCGCGAGATAGGAAAAAAAAATGGCCTCCAAGTTTTCTCTACGCGTATTAAAATATTAGCTATACTTTAACGCCTCATCCATCGAACCGTTCTTACTTACTATTCCGTGTATCACACTAACACAAGACTGTTTTTGTCACCACAAATATACACATGTATTTATGTGTTTAGCGACACACACACATTCATAAAATACACGCACACATACACAGGATCTTTAAGTAATAATAACTTAAGATAATGCCTCATCAGTCATTTCGTGAGAGCGTCTTATGAGTTTTTGCTCGCGGTTCTATAAAAAGTACGACCTTTACTCTGTTTTGTAATATCGTTAAATATAGTAAGTAAGCAAAGGTTTATACTGAACAAGGACATGGAGCCGCTTAGCATACGATCTATGATATAGAGGCATCGGTCTGGGCAACACTCAATTCATACCTCACTAGGGTCAAGCCAACAAAAAAATTTTTGGTTTTTCTGTTAAGAAATCTCAATTGCAGGCCGGAGTTAGGAATTTTGCGGTGTTAGACACACCCGTGCCTCAGAAAGCACGTTAAGCCGTTGGTCTTGCGCATGATCTCTCTCCAGTCGTGTTGGATTACTGCCTCATCGGATCGTGAGAGTTAGGATCTATTGCAAATCAAGTCGAAAGAGCGAGAGAGTTGCCCCTTTATTCTTTAAAAATATTACAACTTGAAACCATATTCTCAAATTAAAGATATCATTAAATTTATTGTGATATATCACATGTATTTACGTGAGTGAAAGCTCCATTGGTTACTCGAGGCCTATAGCATTTGTTACTTTGCTATATGACTGAACAGACACTGCCCAGACCCACCCTAGAAAATATCTATAGTCACGTCAATCAATCGTAGGTCTAAACATTGATATGTTAGATGGAAAGAACCGTATCTTGTTTTGACAACGCTCTGTCTCATCCTGGCGCATGCAATGTTTTAAATGATATTAGTAAGGCCCTAGGTCAGTGGTCGGCAACCTTGTCGTCGAAAAGAGCCAAATATAGATAATACACAATTCAAAAAGCCATTTTTTAACTTAAGCTTTGCTTTAGCAGGAGCCATCATTACGGAAATAATTAGGATAAATAGAACACTCTCGAGCTTGTCTTTGTCAATTAAGTGTTAGTTAAACAAACAGTTAATAAAATAAAATTTGGTATCATATCATCTATATATATAAAACTCTTCCGTTACTGAGTGACTGACAGACAACGCACAGCCGAAACTACTGAACGCAAGAAGCTGATATTTGGCATGTATGTTCCTTGGAAAGTGTAGGGGAGCACTGAGAGAGGATTTTTGGAAATTCCACCCTGAAGGGGGTGAAAGGGATGAAACTCGATATGCACACGGGAACGGGACTTACGCGGGTGAAAAACGTGGAAAAACTACTAGTATCTTATAAAGCGATATAATAAGGAATATTCCGTGCCTGCATTAAACGTTTTGTGGAAGAGCCGCAGCCGAGGAGTCGGAGCCGCATGCGGCTCGCGAGCCGAGGGTTGCCGACCACTGCACTAGTTTATTTGCAAGCTTGCTATTGTTATTTATATGTCTAAGCGTTTAGGTTCTCGATGGCAAGCGGCTACCATAAGCTATGTATGTTATACCATACAATTATTTTTCTGAAGGATGCTGCCCCAATCTTTCAAAGAAAAATGCTGCTATCATAAGGTTCTAAGATCACAGAGGTATCCTATTGAGAGCACCTTTTTAAGTGTTATTTATATTATCCTTCTTTCAATTCTTAGTTGTATGAACGAGGCGTTCTCAATTTGACGACTCGTTTAAAACTTGTTTGAACTAAATAAAAGCTTATATGGTCTTCTTATTGCCAGTGCTTGACTGTTGTGGGTTCGATTCCCACTTATTATTTAAGCTCTTGTCGGCGGAGCAATCATCACATATCTCTGTATTCTGTTTTTCTTTTAACCTCTTGATACGACTCATATACTCTTATTTTCCCTTCTCTTGTTGGATACAATTACGTTTGGATCTGTCCCAGTCGATCACCACACGGAAAAAATATGCGTGATCCATATATAATTAGTTAGTGTCCGTAAATTGAATGTTTGTAAAGTCCCCCGCGACACTGGAATTATTTCTATCACGGGAATTGTCTTTTAAAATACCAACGGAACCAATGTAATGATCACTAAACTACTAATGTGAAATATTTACTAATTGACTCTACTAATTACTTCCAATCAGGCAATGTAAAAACTTAACGAGAGGTAAAAAGAATAAAGACAATAATGAAGACAACAAGACAAGAATAAGGAAAATAAGACGGAATATGAAGAATAACAGAAACGTTGGCCTTCTGTACGTGAATAAATACAATTGTAAGTATAAACAACTGCCGAGTACATGACTTTTCGACTAAATGTAAACAGTACGGACACAGACGAGTCAACGAAAAACGGAAACCGTATTGAATCAAATTACTGACGGAACTCTAAAAAAAAACACAGCATGGCGTAAAACTTACTGTTTCGCTCGCCACCGTCCAGTCACTCCCGCGCATTCGCCCGAGATGCGGCACTGACCAATAATAAACGATTCTAAATTTGAAATTTTTGATAATAAAATCTCATTTCAACCATGGCAATCAGATCGATCGGACGTATGGTTGATTATATCAAGTCTAATAGAAAAATAAGTGAGTGTTCCTTTTTTTACGCATAATATTTATTGTTGTGTGTGTCTGTGTGTGGTTTTTTTATATGTGTTGCGTGTATACGTTAACGAGGTTTACGTGTGACCTCTGGTAATAGTGTTACGGACGGATTTTAAGTGAAATTTCGCCTAATTTAAGTTATTTAGCCTTCGCGGTTTATCGGATTGAGAAACTGCATTAGTTTTTATGCTTATTTCATCGCTATTGCATTCGGATTTAACATTTTTTGTTCGTCTAAAATGGAAATCGGTGCAACAGAATTCTTTCTTAGCACAGTTTTGATAAACTGGTTATTGAGAAGGATAAAATATTATACATTTCTTAATTACACTTTTAGCAACAATTAGAAAAACGGATTCGAAGGGGTTTGCATCAATTCATGTGTTTGCCTTTCTTTTGTGTCTAAGCGTAAGTGAATGCACTTCTATGACCTAAATATTTCTATTGGAATGGAGTGCTTCATAATGATATATATCGTTAATAAGCAAAAAATAAGTGAATGCAACTGTGTGAGGTCTCGAGTTCGATGCCCGGGTAAAACAGAGTTATTTTTTTTTAGCGTCGATGTGTCTGGGCCTATGCCCCGTAGACGGCAATAAGTCAGCCTCCTATTATGACCTAAAGACATAGCTTGGCGAAATGTGAGAGCAATACACTATAAAGAAGTATTTTCTTGTTCATAGTTTTCTTAAACTGATTTATTAGTCCTACGTTTTTATATTTGCGTCTGTTCATTAGGAGTCAGGTTTGATTCCTGGTTCGCCAATACGTCATTGGGTTTTAATATCAAGAAATTCTTAGTAGCTGTGTGTCGAAATGTACGCGGTAGACCGTAGATACGCCCACTTTAATGTAAGCGTATAATATATAATATCAGCCCTGTATTAATCTGTCCCACTGTTGGGCACGGGCCTATTCTCAATGTGAGAAGAGTTAGGCCATAGTCTACCACGCTGGCCCAGTGCGGGTTGGCAGACTTCACATATCTTTGAGAACATTATTGAGAACTCTTAGATATGCAGGTTTCCTCCCGATGTTTTCCTTCACCGCGATAATTAACTATTTAATACGCAGATAACTTCGAAAAGTCAGAGATGCGCGCCTTAAGATCGAACTCGAGATTGTAGATTTGGTATAGTCGTGGAGCTATGGTATATATCTATGGTTTTAGGTTCTACCATATAGACCCTCTACCAGGCAGAATAACAACTCCGTGTTGTTACTGAGAATTTCTTTAAAGAAATCGAATCCGAGACTTTAAAAAAATACTTTATATATCACTACCTGTAACTCGCGCCTTAATTCGTGTTTGTAAAGTAGGCTCTGTCCTTCTTCATGGTTAGCTAAGCTATATCCATACCGAATTTCATCAACATTCGTTCCGCAGTTTAGCCGTGTTATTGTAACAAATGGACAGATTCACTTTCGTATTTATATGTATAATATTAGTACAGATATTTGTAAGCTAAGCAAGTAGTTTTACGGCGGGTTTCAATATTCAACCTATGGACCTTTCTTGCGATAGGCATTCTATATTATCGGTGAAGGAAAACATCGTGAGAAAACCTACATGTCTGAGAGTTCTCCATAATGTTCTCGAATATACATATGTGAAGTCTGTAAACTCGCACTGGACCAGCGTGGTGGACTATCGCCTTACCCTTCTCATACTGAGAAGAGGTCCGTGCCCATCATTGGGACGATTAATAAATAGGTTTGATAGGGATAACCATAGATAATAATAATATAATAATAATATTCTAACCACATACACACAACACCATCTAGCCCAAACTAAGCAGAGCTTGTACTATGGTACTAGACAATGGATAAACATACATATATACATTTTTTTTGTAAATACATACATATTATACATAGAAACACCCAGACCAAGACAAACATCCATGTTCATGCACACAAATGTTTGACTTGTGCGGGAATCGAACCCGCGACCTCAGGCGTGCGGCCGACAAGATAGATCTAGTATTGGGAATTGGTGTTAAAAGTAGATAGTTGTATACTTTTTGCAAGGATATGAATTAATTATTCTGTTGAAATACATAATGAAATACCCAAGTAGACTGAAATGCTAATGTTTTAAATGTCTTGATACTTTAATATGAAATATAAATTATAGTTTTCTATGGTATAGCCTATTAATAGTATAAATGTGAAAGTTTGTATAATAGATGGAGGGATGGATGGATGGATGGATGTTTGGTACTCTTTCACGCAAAAACTACTGAACAGATTTTGATGAAGCTTTACAGTGTTATTACATTATTACATCAGAATATTATACATAGGCTTCTAAAAATCTAGCTTAACATAAATCTACATTAACGCGAGCGCATCCGTGGGAAAAAACTAGTAATACCTATATATATTATGATAATTGACTTCTTTCGCCAAAGTTTACAGAATCTATACTAATATTATAAAGCTGAAGAGTTTGTTTGTTTGGTTGAACGCGCTAATCTCAGGAACTACTGGTTCGAATAGAAAAAATATTTTAGTGTTTGATAGCCTATTTATCGAGGAGGGCTATATGCTATATAACATCACGTTACGACCCACGGCAGCGGTGCAGTAACCATAAACGCGAGTGAAACCGCGGGCACATCTAGTTATTGATAAATTGCCAATAGTACCTACAGAATATTTAATTTTGTCCGGTGGGTCTCGGCTCTACTTATAACACCATTGGGGTCTAGGGTACCCCAGACCCTATATCCCCGAAGGGGTAGGCAGAGATGTATATCACCCACAATTAGCCGGCTAAGTTTTTAATTATATGTAACTAGATGTGCCCGCGGCTTCACCCACGTTTATGGTTACTGCGCCGTCCCTGTGGGTCGTAGCGTGATGTTATATAGCCTATAGCCTTCCTCGATAAATGAGCTATCCAACAGTAAAATAATTTTTCAATTTGGACCAGTAGTTCCCGAGATTAGCGCGTTCAACCAAACAAACAAACTCTTCAGCTTTATAATATTAGTATAGATAGGAGGAAATCTTTTTGCCGTCTAATGGACACAGTCGCAAACTCCGTGCAGCTACAGAGAATTTCCTTACTAATGGCGTATTGGTTAAGGTGGTCGCTTCGCTACTACCGCCGTGTTGAGTGTAGTGGGTTCGATCTTTGACTCGGGACAAACATTCACATCCACAAATGGTTGTTCCGAGTCGGGGTGTTCTTTGTGTCCGTTGTTTGAATGTTTGTAGCGACGAGCCGCGACAGAAAATATATACCTAGTGCGGAAGATAACAAGATATATATAAAATGAATGATGAAGAATTTCAATCATCATCATCATCTCAGCCGATAGATGTCCACTGCTGGACATATGCCTCCCTCAAGGTTTTCCACACAGACCGGTCTTGGTGTTTAAGAATTTCAATAAATATTTATATTTATTTCATTCGTTCAAAATATCCGGCTAGGGAACCAAAACCGATAGTACAACAGTTTTTCACTACCGATATATCCTCAAACTAATATCTTTCGATAACCTCAGCTATATTTAAATAACATATTGCAACTATAAAACTATATTTCGTATTTCTTCACTGGTTTAAAAGCATTTGAGTTTTAGCAAGGACATTAAAAACAGACTGGTTTTGAATCCAGTTCAGTAAACAGCCGTTATATACCTGTTTAAGGATAAGCAGAATACCAGGCTATGTATATAATATCGATGGCATCTATACTTAAAAATATCGTGTCACGGTGTTTGTAGTCACAATCTTCCGAAACGGCTCGACCGATTTTTATGAATTTAATTTTTTTATGTATATTTGTTAGGTATGAGAATAGGTCGTGACTACGAATCGTTATTCCGAGTTAGTGCTCTTTGTGTCCGCTGTTTGAATGTTTGTAAAGTGCGAGAAACTTTACAGGAATTATTTATAGTGCTGGTGTTATCTTTTTTAATTAAGGAAAACAGATAAAGCTCTTTTGTGATGGGGAAGAAGATATAGCTGACTATCAGACATACATTGTTCAAATAGACAACGCTCGCATTAGGAATCATTTCTGTGTCGAGGGCTTTGCAAACAACGGACACACATAACATCCGGATATGTAACAACTAGATGTGCCCGCGGTTTCACCCGCGTTTATGATTACTGCGCCGCCCCCGTGGGTGGTAGCGTGATGTTAATGCCTATAGCCTTCCTCGATAAATGGGCTATCCAAAACTAAACGAATTTTTCAATTTGGACCAGTAGTTCCTGAGATTAGCGCGTTCAAACAAACAAACTCTTCAGCTTTATAATATTAGTATGGATTATTTGTGTATCACACATTTTTTATCCCGCGTGGAAATTGAATCCACAACACTCAGAGTACTGGTGAAGGGAAAATTTTATCCACTGCGCCATCCAAACAGAATACAGAGTTTTTATCCCAATACGCGTTATCGTCGTATTCACATGGGTGAAACCACATGCCAAAACTAGTAATTTTATTTTTATTTTATTTTATTTATTAAATTAGGCTCGTCAACAATATAAACACAAACATTGACTTATGACATTTACATAGCTTTGGAACTGGTGTTTACATCATTTACAGACGTGCACAACATTATATATCTTAAAATAGTATCCACAATTGTCTTATATTTAAAATAGCGCTTAAAACTAAATTGAAAATAAAATATATTATACTTATATAATATACATATAACTATAGATATGTTAATAATATAATATATATAATGGTAATATATTAATGTACCTATATTATTTTCCAAATAATCTACATTCATATAATTACTTTTTGTTTTGTCATAAAATTAGTCGGCCGCGATGGTGTAGTGGTTAGTGTAACCGACTGCCACGCCTGAGGTCGCGGGTTCGATTCCCGCACAAGTCAAACATTTGTGTGCATGAATATGGATGTTTGTCTTGGTCTGGGTGTTTCTATGTATAATATGTATGTACTTACAAAATAAATGTATATATGTATGTTTATCCATTGTCTAGTACCCATAGTACAAGCTCTGCTTAGTTTGGGCTAGATGGTGTTGTGTGTATGTGGTAGAATATTATATTATTATTATTACTGGTAATTGTTTGCTTTTTATTTGATCGTGCTTATCTTTGAAACCAAAACGGATTTGTGAAGCATGTTTTTGTGTCTATTTAATACCTCAATTCTTGGGAAGGCTAACATCACGCTACGAGACAAAAGAGCCGAGCAGTAATCGTAAATTATACTTCACTATATTGGCCAATGCTCGCACTCCAGGGCTCAATCACATGGGTCATGAGTTCGATCACCACATGAGACAAAAAATTGTGTGATGCATAAATAGTTGTTCACAATGTGGTTAACATTTTGTCCGTTGTTTGAATGTTTATAATAAAAACGGCTACTGCGGACGATGTCTATAAAAAAGTACTTTTTGGCTAATTGATGGGTTAATTTTAACATCCAAAATTTAATTTAATTATCAATATTCATATCGCAACCCCACTTTGCCCAACAGTGGGCTACCGGTGACCTAGTTCGTAAATTTCCGTCCGCATCGACGTGTCGTAGTTAAAAGTAAAAGGCGGTCAAACGTATAAAACTCGCTCAGCCAAGCGTAAATCCTTACCAGGCAGATAAAATTATATATTGACACTGTCGCGATGGTTCCGTGGAATAAGTGCACGGCGTAATGCCGATCGTATGGTTCCCGGTTCGACGCCAGGGTTAAGCCGTGTTATTGTTTTTTTATTTCTTAGAGGCATAGCGGTTGCTTCACAAGAAAAATTTTAATAAGTATTTTTTTATCTAACTGTTCATTCGCACATATCCATCCAATGGATTTGAGTGCGAAACGAACCCGTCTGAAAAAAGAGGTGCGAATCAATACGTAGAAAAAATATTGTTAAAAAGTCACTTAGAAAGAAACTTAGAACAAATACAACCAGTAATCCATCTTAGAATGTGGAAATCGGTTCTCTTTTCGTTTATTCTATAGATTAAATATTTTTTACCTTACCTTAACATAGTGCACTTTAAAATCTATTAACACTACATAATTATTATAAAACAAAGTCGAAGGACGTTTTATAATAATTATCGCCAGGTCTGTCTACTCGCGGTAAACTCAAAACTACTGAACGGATTTTCATGCGGTTTTCACCAAAAGACAGAGTGATTCATGGGGAAGGTTTAGGTGTATAATTTGTTATGGTTTTGTACTACCCGTGCGAAGCCGGGGCGGGTCGCTTGTAAATAACTAATTTATTTGTTATTTACCATGACTTCGTTTTGCAGTAATCTGACCCAGCTTCCAAGCTATTAACCTTGTTATATCTGTTTAGCCGTTTAGCAAACATTAATTATAATTAATATATAAACGGACAAAATTTCGGAAGATTGGCAATAATCTTCAGTTATAATTTAATAATCATATCGCAACCCCACTTTGCCCAACAGTGGGCTACCGGTGACCTAGTTATGACCCCATGCTACGTGATTAGAGCGAATAAGGCAACAAGCATAACTCATATCGATATTATAAATAAATATATGTAATTCTACTTGTGTGTATACCTATTCATGGAAGTTCTAAACAAATTTCGATGGAATTTCACAAGGAGATAGCTTGAAAGTTGAGGCAGATTATTGCAAAACTGTGTCATGAGTCAAGTAAAATGTACTAAGCAAGGGGGAAAAAAGGTATCCTAACTAATATTATAAATGCGAAGGTGAGTTTGTTTGTTATACTTTCACGCCTCAACTACTCGACCGATCGTCATGTAATTTTGCATAAACATTGTATAGAGAACAGAAAGGGACATGTAGTACCTTTCATCCCAATAATCGCGAGCGACATCGCGGGTAAAAGCTAGTAGTGACTGTACGGATGGCGTAGTGGATTAGGTAGTAGCCTAGCAGCTGTCGCTGCGTCGAGTGTTGTGGGTTCGAATCATACACAGCACAAAAATTTGTGTGATCCGTAAATAGTCGTTCCGGGTCTGAATGTTCTTTGTGTCCGTTGTTTGAATGTTTGTAAAGTCTCCCGTGTCACGAGAATAATTCCTAGTGTAGAAGTTGTCTTTTAAATATATATAATAAAAAATAAACAACATACACGTTGTACAGGGGTACAGAAAAGGCCATAGCGGATATTTCATCCTGGGAAAACGCGAGCAAAGCCGCGGGCTGAAGCTAGTAAGGCTAACAGAGAAGCTGTCTTTTAAAAATATAAGTTTAGTGTTTGACGATCTCTGCTGACCCCAGAAGGCTTGTAATATGTAAGTATATATTATATACTGAACTACAGAACGTGATCAAAAGATCAGAGTCAACACAATATAAGTATGTGAGTAAACACAGTAGTTTCAATGTTACGTCACGATGCCGATACGATATTATTTATTACTAACTGACCCGACAGTCGGTGTCCTATCAATCTATACAAAAATTCATTTCACGTAATTAAATTCAATATCAAAACGTCAATCAATTGTTTTTATATGAAAACGCCATTTAAATGTTTGACACAACCAGCGGATTTTTCGCAAATTTTTGTTCATACAAACCTTGTCCTGGCAATTACAAACACAACAAAAATAAAACAGCCAAATCGGTCGAGCCGTTCTTAAGTGATGCTCCGTCATACATGTGGCAATTGATTAGATTTTGCCATCAGCTTCACTTAAATGTGAATTGTAAATAAACTCGGGAACGGTACTTTTGGTTATGTCAGTTTTCTATCCCTTGGGAACAGTACTGTTTCCTGGATGACAGGTACTCTATGATCCTTTCTGTACCCCTGACAATGTGTATGCGAAATTTCATGATGATCAGTCGAGTAGTTAAGGCGTAAAGCGTAACAAACAAACTTACATTCGCATTTTAAATATTGATCAGGATAGGTATACAGCCACACATCTGTAACCATGAAGAGGTGGGCAGTGGTGTATTACACCCAAATTTCGTTAGCTGGGATTTTAGGTCTTATGTTAAGGTGGTTAAGGGGTATTGTCGTTTACTGGGCACAGTTCTTATTACATACAGCCGCACGTTTATATCCCCGACGCGGTAAGCAGAGGTCAATACTACCCACATTTGGCTAATTATACAGAGTGTCCGGTAATTAATGGATAATCTTGAAATGTGTTATAGTAGAACTGATGGCCGTTCAGAAAAACATGGAAAATACTACCCTAACTACTAACCTATGATATGTCTTTTTTTTTTAATTACCCTATTTAACTTTCTCGTACACTACGACCATAAATAAATGAAATCCATCGGTTTTTTGTTGTTTTATTATTAAACACTAATTATGCTAATAGATAGACAGTCAAAAATATGACTAGCTATTGCACTTTCTTGATATTTTTTTCTTTTATTTCCTGAACGGCTATCAGTTCTACTATAAGACATTTCAATGTTATCCATTAATTACCGGACACCCTGTATAAAAGTCGCCTATTTATCCACGTCGAACCTTTTCAAACAGTTCCAGTCTCTGTGCTGCTAATGAGAATTTTAAGACAGAAAATCTTCGGGATAATAGTCATGAGACTATACTAATACTCGCGACTTTTCCTGCGTTGACAATAAACCCGTACTATTTACACCATGCGTGGTACCTAAATACCCAGCTAGCGAAATGTTGGTATAACTATAACACATCTGTGCCTGCCCCATTTATGATAATACATGCGTGATCTTACATGCTAATTACAAAAAATATCGTGTCATGTAAAATGCTTCTTGGTAATGGAAAAATACGATTTCTAGGAAGCAACCACAGCCGTCGATTGTGTAAACAAGAGTCTTGAGTCGTGTGATCACTGATCTTAGCATTATAACGTAGTCACGCCACTAAGAATTGTATACGTTTTATTTACGCCTGGTCCCCGAAGGGGGTAGGCAGAGACTACAGATTTCGACTTGCTATGATACTGACACGTCTTTTTTATCTTTAAAAGACAACTCCCGCTGTAGGAGTGGTCTTTGTCGCATAGGATGTTTGTAAAACAAAAATTACAGATACAAAGAACAAGTCTCAAAACTATTTATGTCACGCGCTCTACTATTTGTGTATTGGGAATTCTTCTCCCTTAGCCTTTATTATTCCCAAGTCACTTGGGGTCGGCTTTTCTAGTCTAACCGGATTTGACTGGATATCAATTTTTACACGGAGCGGCTGCCACCTGACCTCCGCAACCCGAAGGCTAACGATACCCTAAGGCTAGACCAGTGTCAGGATATTAGAGGGTACTGACTTTCCCAATAACGACTGCCATAGATGTTCACGGCAGCCGGGACCGACGGCTTAACGTGCTCTCCGAGGCACGGAGCTGGCGATAATTGCCATCAATACACACACAATTTCGAAAAGTCATATAACTTTCGAAAGTCAGAGGTGCGCGACATGAGTTCGAACCCGAGACCCTTTGGATTGCAATCTGTTGTCTCCCCACTGAGCTATCGTTGCTTTGTGTATTGGGAATAACCTTACAAATATTGAAGCAACGGAGTCAGACTCGGAACAACTGTTTATGTACTACAATTTTTTATGCCGTTTTGGGATCGAACCCACCACACTCGAAGCAACAGTGAGGCCACAACTAACACCATTTCGCTATCCGGGTAATCAGTCAGTAATTCTGTACAGTGTACCGTGTGTACAATAAATGAATCAATGAATGAAATGCAGTTTCACAGATAATAACTTATGTACATGACAATTTTAAATGTGATCATAACGGTAATGTTTGATACAAAATAATAATAATAATATTAATTCTAGCTGATAAAACCGTACATAATAATAGACCCGATATTACATCCAAAGATAAATTAAATGAACATACATGCTTAATTGATATAGCTGTTCCTAACACCTACAATTTACAAAAATCTATTACTAAGAAAATACATAAATACACAGAGTTAAAGGAAGAAATATTAAGAATCTGGAAAATGAGCAAAGTATATATTCCTCTGTCCCTCTGGTCCTCTCCAGTACCGGGATCATACCTCAACACCTTCACCACTATTTACAACAACTACAAATGCCACCTAATCTATACATGACTATGCAAAAAGGCCGCTATACTGAACACTTGCAGACTCGTACGGAAATTTTTGCAGGAAGATGTAGCTTCTGAACAGTCACCCACAAATGAACTCCACTTGGTCTAAGCCCGTGGTTTTCATTGATGACCGAATTTTTATGAATTTCGAGAATGTAAAACTGTACATAATAGTAATAATTATAATAATATTCTATCACATACACACAACACCATCTAGCTCAAACTAAGCAAAGCTTGTACTATGGGTACTCGACAATGGATAAATATACATGTAATACTTTTTTTTGTAAATACATACATATTATACATAGAAATTGTTTGCGCCTGGTATTTAAAATAGATAAAACCTGTGCCATAATTGCCAGAAACCTTACTATGATACAGTATATTTATAGAACTAACATATTATATAATATAATGTTATATTAAAACAATATGGGTACATCTTCGGTAACACTATTAACTAGAAAATTTTCCCAAAAAAATAACAAAAATCAAAGGATTTTTCGTATAGGTAATCGTTTACTGAAGCTTTTATAGTTAATATTTTTGGGTTGTTCCGGCGTCATCCTATACTGTTTTTTTTCCTTTTCTTTGTTTTGTTTTACGTGGGGGAATTCATTGACGCATACCTCTCCGCGGGGCGACGGAGAGGTTATGTCGGGCTCACCGGGGGAAAGATACTCCGGTAATACCGACTAAACCTACCACGGTGTTCCTCGACATAACCATAGACGGCGAGGCCGCGCGAATCGCTTTCACATGCAATCGCGACCCCGCCGAGGTTTCGGCCCGCCGTGTGAAACGGCAGGCCACTTCACAAAAATACTTCCTCCACTGTCCTCCTGGGACAACGACACGACACAGAGGCGCATGTGGGAATACGCACGCCGCCTCTCGGACCATTCCGTTTTTTTTTTCCTAACTCAACCTATGCTGGTTTGGGCATGTAGAAAGAATGGACGAGGCAAGACTGACTAAGAAAGTTTATAAGGCTAGTGTGAATGAAACAGTCGCAAGAGGAGGACCTAGGTTTCTCGATCAGATCGGAGGCGTTCTGGACAAAGGCCAGGTTAAGAGCACCTTGAACCGACGGGCGTGTATGAGGAATGTGATGAAAGTGAATGAAGCCAGAGAAGTGTGTCAGGATCGTAGCAAATGGAAATCCGTAGTCTCTGCCTACCCCTCTGGGAAACAGGCGTGAATCTATGAATGAATGAATATCAACCTATTTACGTTCCTTACTCAACCGACAGCAATTATTTCATTTTTAATTCTTTATTCTTCCTGTAAGTATTCCTAGCTCAACCGATTACGAAATTACCTAAAAGCTTTAAGGTTTGGGTGACGGTCTGAACAAAAATTACTGTTTTCGTAATCTTTAGCTATATTAATATTATAAACAGGAAAGACATGGTCAACCGATTTAAAAATTTTTCTTCATTTGAAATCTTTATTATCACCGAGTACCTAGGATAGGCTATATATATTTTTTAAAGTACTGTTACTAACCTAACCTAACCTACTTTTGTGAAGCCAAGGGTTGTTTTGCTATCCATACTTATTTCGGTGATATTTGCCACGGGTAGAACGGTGCGGAACGGTACGGTAGGAACGCATTTCGGTTGAATAAAAAAACCTTTATTAAAATAATGTAATCGGATCAGCAGCGATAGCTCAGTGGGGAGACCAACAGACTACAATGCAGAGGGTCTCGGGTTCGAACCCACGTCGCGCACCTCTGACTTTCGGAAGTAATCTATATGACTTTTCGAAATTATGTGCGTATTGATTGACAATTATCGCCCGCTCCGTGCCTCGGAGAGCACGTTAAGCCGTTGGTGCCGGCTGCCATGAACATCTATGGCAGTCGTTATTGGGAAAGTCAGTACCTTCTAATATCCTGACACTGGTCTAGCCTTAGGGTATCGTTAGCCTTCGGGTTGCGGAGGTCAGGTGGCAGTCGCTCCGTGTAAAAACTGATATCCAGTCAAATCCGGTTAGACCAGAAAAGCCGACCCCAAGTGACTTGGGAATAATAAAGGCTAAGGGAGAAGAATCGGATCAGTTAGGTATACTAATTTCGGATGAGGGAAGAAATAGGATGAGACGTCATAGGATGAATACGGAACAACCCATATTTTTGTGTTTTATTGTGAGTGTGTGTATGTATGTATGTGTGTGTTTGTGTGTTAAGTTATTGGATGAAGAAGGTTTTCTGTGTCGGCGTTTTGATCGTTTTAGTAACCACTCCTTTACGATATCTACGCACTTTTTTTTTTTTTTTTTTTTACTTGGGTAATGCTTTGCCGCGTACCTCGCCGCGGGGCGACGGAGAGGTTATGTCGGGCTCACCGGGGAGAGATACCCCGGTAATACCGACTAAACCTACCACGGTGTTCCTCAACATAACCATAGACGGCGGGGCCGCGCGAATCGCTTTCACATGCAATCGCGACCCCGCCGAGGATTCGGCCCGCCGTGTGAAACGGCAGGCCACTACTTAAAAGACCCTCTACTGTCCCCTTGTAGGGGGACAAAAACACGACTCAGAGGCGCGCGTGGGAACACGCACGCCGCCTCTTGGACCTGGTGCTGATCGGGTGGCAGGCAGGCCCAATCTTTGCACTCGTAGTGTAACCACATAAACAGAAATTATGATATAATAATGAAGGTATTTCAATGTGCTTGGGAAAAGTTTAAAATGTCTATTCGCTAACATTATACATACAATTTAACGTCTAATGTTCAACAATGACTGAGATTAAGATATAAAGATAAGATCACATCTTAACTTTCTACCTACCTTCTAGATATGGAAATGAAATCATATCACCGACACTTAAAATATATTAACGGTTAAGTAATTGACCATTATAAGTTTCGAAGTTTGACTGAATAAATAGCGTAATGATTTTAAGGGTCGCCTCGTAACTGCCAGTGGAGTGGGTTCGATCTTCGCTCAGGAAAACTGTCTACAACTAGTAGTTCCAAGTTTCGTTTAAATACTAAATTTCTTATCCCTTGCAAACAGTACTTTTTCTGGGTGAAAGGTATCCTATATCCTTTTGTATATCCCAGAGAACGTGTATACGAAATTTCACAATGCTCGGTCGTGTAGTTAAGGCGTTAAAGCGTAACAAACAAACACATATTCGCATTTATAATTTTAGTAACGTGCAATTTTTTTCAAAATAGCAGCCATAGCTCAGTGGGGAGAACCCACGTCGCGCACCTCAGACTTTCGGAAGTTATATGACTTTTCGAAATTATGTGCGTATTGATTGACAATTATCGCCTGCTCCGTACCTCGGAGAGCACGTTAAGCCGTCGGTCCCGGCTGCCATGAACATCTATGGCAGTCGTTATTGGGAGAGTGTCGGCACAAAAGATCCCACTGGGTCGAAGTGTCGCCGGTCTGCACTGACTGGCCCCCACATAAGATAAGATAAACCTGCAATTTACGTTAAAACACTAATATTCTTGTTAAACTCTTCAGCTAAACTAATATGCTTAAGTTAAGAGTTAGATAACTCACGACCTCTCGATTGCAAGCCCATCTTTTTAACTAACCCTCTGCCTACTGCCGCTTTTGCCGATTTGGCTGATTTGTGTGCTATTTGTGTCCGTTGATTTAATGTTTGTAAAGTCTCCGATACGGATTATTTTTAGTGCTGCAATTGTCTTTTTAATGACAGATTTTAAATATAGTCTAAGCAGCTAACACAAAATGCATTTCTGACATTTTCGTTGTACAAGTTATATATTTTTATTTATTTATTTAATTTTCATGGTAGACCAACAACATTATCACTATTTTTATACAATAATATTATGTAGCACACAGCCATTAATAGGTCCTCACTTATAAGCTATATAGTATATATAAAAAATGTGGAACACAATATTAGAAATAGCTTAAAATTAATTATAAATAAACGACCTCGATCGCGTAGTGGTTAGTGTAACCGACTGCTACGCCTGAGGTCGCGGGTTCGATTCCCGCACAAGTCAAACATTTTTGTGCATGAACATGGATGTTGGTCTTGGTCTGGGTGTTTCTATGTATAATATGTACGTATTTACAAAAAAGAAGTATATAAGTATGTTTATCCATTGTCTAGTACCCATAGTTCAAGCTCTGCTTAGTTTGGGCTAGATGGCGTTGTGTGTATGTGGTAGAATATTATTATTATTTATACTAATTTTGGAAAAATCTTGGCTAAGCAACCGCCACACTGTTGCCTGTTTTTTTTTTATTTGTTGTATGTACGTATTTATTTGATGATTAAATTATCGCTTGCAATAACAGGAGAATAAGTGGCGCGTTGACGTCCGCAGGCAAAATAAATTTTAATGATAGCTTCAGAATTCCTTTTTCTTAAGATTGCGCCGAGCGAAATGTGCCAAAACAGGTGGTCGCAGTTAAGTTGATAAAATCAACACTTTTTGTTAAATACAAATATAAAATATACATTTACCATAACAATGAATGTAATTACCATTACTCCGTGTAAAAAACTTAAAATAATTAATATTTTCGCCTACAAAATTACGTAAATTTGCACGGAAAATGCAAAAACGTAAGCTCGTGTTACGTGATTTTTAGATTATAACAGTAGAAATCTATCATATTTTACAGCTTAAACGAAACATAAATAGTGATATTACAATTTGTCCGTCCCAAATATTTAAGTTATTGGTTGACAATAAAGATACATATTTATCAAAAAAGCACTTCAAATCCTCCATACAGTTTTACTGTGGCGGCCGAACGCCGATTTGAATATCGAGCTCTGTCATTCAGTCCAACCGCGTCTTACGCTCAGCGCAGTCTTAAAGGTTTACATACTCTTCTTTTCCTTCATAAGAAGAGAAAGTAGGTATGCCTTCGAGACTCTTACTCGCTTGGCAAAAGGCAGTAACAGCGTTTTAGTATGTTTGTAAATTCCCATTCCCAATTTTAACTGCCTCCGTGGCGCAGTGGTAGTGAATACGACTGCTGTGCATGAGGTCATGGGTTCGAATCCCGGGTCGGGCCAACAAAAAGTTGCTGGGTTTCTCTGTTAAGAAATCTCAATACGAGCCCAGAGTTAGGAAGTTGGCGGCGTTAGACACCCCTGTGCCTCGGAAAGCACGTAAATCCGTTGGTCCTGCGCCTGATCTCTCTCCGGTCGTGTCGGTGACGTTCCATCTGATCATGAGAGTGAGGGTACAGTGAGTGCAATAGTGTTTGCGCGCATACTTGCGCACTATAATATCTCCTGCGCAGATGGCCAGTCTCCGGTTAAGATTGGCTGCCATGACCGAAATTCGGTCTGGAGGACATTATATTTTTTATCAAATTCCCACACAACACAGTGCCTGATAATGCTGGCAATGGCTGTAACAAATCACTACATAAAAAGTCATAGTTTACCTTCTGGATTAGCAATTTTTCCAATTCCCGCACTAGGAATGACTCCTGTATCGCTGAGGACTTTACAAAGGGATCTGTCCACTTTATAAGGGGGTTTTGGCATGGAGTAGACAGTCACTGAGAATAATATATATATATATATATATACATATGTTATATTAATTTAGCATCATTAACCAGTAGGAATCAGAAAAATAACAAACAAAATTTTGTGTCCAGGTGTTCCTAATTCGTTTGTTGTGTTGGTTTATATAAATGTATTTAAAATAAAAAATCATTGTTTTATGTTATGATTTTTTATTATTCTGATTCATACCTATATCACTAAAATGTTATCTACGAACTGGGCTGTTGGATTTAAATTGTTTTGATATCTTGCCCAGCGCAAAAACCAAATGATTGTCATTATATTATGGGCGCAGTAACCTACTGTCCGTCGACCTACCATGCAGTATAATTATTTTTATGTATGAATTCTGTTCACGCTGAGCCAATAATGGACAGTTCTCTTTCAAACAACGGACACAAAGAACATCCAGACTCGGAACAACCATTTGTGTATCACACAATTTTTGTCGCGTGTGGGATTCGAAGCTGCAACACTCAGTGGCAGTGGCCAGGCGACTACTTAAACCACTATGTCATCTGTGCAGTCGTGTTAGTAAAACTCTTTACCAAACAAGCTTCAATAGCCTAGTGGACAATAGCCTAGCCTGTTGGACTGCCACGCAGAGGTCTCGAGTTCGATCCCAAGGCTCGCATCTCTGACTTTTGAAATTAACGGTGAAGGAAAACATCGTGAGGAAACCTGCATGTCTAAGAGTTCTCAATAATGTTCCTAAAGATATGTGAAGTCTGCCAACCCGCACTGGGCCAGCGTGGTGGACTATGGCCTAACCCTTCTCACACTGTGAAGAGGCCGATGCCCAGCAGTGGGACAGTTTAATACAGGGCTGATATAATAAATGCTTACCACCAAACGGATAGTATACTTGATTAAGCTTAGTAAAAAAAAATTATGTCAATTCATGTTTTGTCGCTTTATTAATCTTTGTTTAGAAAGATATATAAGAATGTTGACATTAAACACCGCTGCATAGTTTTTCTGAACAATCATCATCACTAAATAGTATAAAACAAAATCCCCTGCCGCGTCTGTCCATCTGTCTGTTCGCGATAAACTCAAAAACTACTGAACGTATTTTCATGCGGGCTTTCACCAATAGACAGAGTGATTCATGAGGAAGGTTTAGGTGTATAACTTGTTAAGGTTGTACTATCCGTACGAAACCGGGGCGGGTCGCTAGGAAAGTAAATAATGGTAGAAAGAAAGAAATAAAGAAAAAAAAAAAATATACGGAAGAATGGACTTTGAACAAACGTTGAACCAACAGACACAAAGACCATTCAGAAAAACCCACACAAAAATATCAACACAAATATTTTCAACGTTTTCTCATAGTATATGATGCTTTGTTTTAATTACCATATTTTAAAATATAATAAAAAACAAAAATACCGCGGTTTTATGTAACATAGTTATACAATGGCGATATGAATTTAATTGTTTGGATAATTAATAAAAAGATACGACGTAAACTTAATTAGTTGCGTAAAGAACTGGTGGAATTGGCAAGTAGCTCGCCAGTTGAGTATAGGTTCGGTTCCTGGAACGGTAACATTCCCTCAATATCATCATTATCTGAAAGACGTCCACTGCTGGACACAGGCCTCCCCCAAGGTTTTCCACACAGACCGGTCTTCAGCTACCTGCATCCCACCACTTCCTGCAACCCTTACCAGGTCTTCGGTCCACCTTGTGGGATGCCTACCCTTGCTTCTGTATTCCTTTATATAAACACTAGATGCTCCTGCGGTTTCACCCGCGTTTATCATTACTGCGCCGCCCCTGTGAGTCTTAGCGTGATGTTTATATAGCCTATAACCTTCCTCAATAGATAGGCTATCCAACACTAAAAGTATTTTTCAATTCGAACCAGTAGTTCCTGAGATTAGCGCGTTCAAACAAACAAACTCTTCAGCTTTATAATATTAGTATAGATAAAAGACCGGCTAGCCTTACAAAATAACTTAGTTTATTTAATCTAGCACTAGCATTTTATATAAGCTAGCTGCCCTCTGCGGTTTCACCTAACTTTATTATTACTACTCAGCACCCGTGGCTCGTAACGTGATGTTATATAGCCTAGGTTACTTCTGAATAAAGCGGCTTTCAAACGGTGAATGAATTTTTAAAAACGGGCCATTCATTTTGAGCTAATTAATTAAAAACAAATACATTATTTGATTATACATATATTAGTTACATATTATAATGGACTGCATAGTGGTCGCCTCGACACTGCCACTGCGCCGATGTTGTAGGTTCGATCCCCACACGGGATAAAAATTTGTAATACACAAATGGTTCTTACGAGCCTGGGTATTTCTTTGTGTCAGATGCTTGCATGTTTGGCTAGGCTCAACCTTTTGCCTGAACCTTGGAACTAACATAAATGTAAATTCAGTAAATGTAATAAACTCACTAACCCCTTTGACGTTCATAAGTGTTACTTTGTGACCTAAGTGAATAAATGATTTTTGACTTCGACTTTGACTTTAAGGTCTCTCGCTAAACTGGTATTATTTCTAGTCCGGGAGTAGACTTTTACTATAAACAAAAAATGCAAATGTATCCTTTTTAAAATATTAGTATATAAAATGAGTATTAACTCGATTATGCGCAGTATTTACATATTATTTTGAAAGGCTTGACGTTTCGGCCAGGTTGCACTGGCCGTGGTTACAAGCTGTTTTCAGTTATATAAATCATGCAACGCGAAAGTATAAAAGCGAACATAGCATGCCGTGAGTGTGCTCTGGTGAGCTCATCAACGACATGCAAGTGAAATTGGAGAATATAGAGGGGAAATGCGGTATTTTTGGATATGAAATATGGCGTCTCCCACACCAGGATTAATTCCTGTGTTGCGGAGGATTTTACAAGCATTCAAACAACGGGCGAAAGGACATAGTTTACTTCTTTATTGTATATATATACATATATATATATATATATATATATATATATATATATATACTGTAACGGGAGATTCCTTAGGTAAGGACCTTACAAATGTGCAAAATAAAAAAATTATGGCATTTGTGTAAAAATGACAAAATCTAAATTTGGGTGCAAAATAAATACACCAAAATAATGCTTTGCGATTTCAAAACCATGGCAGATTTAAAAAAAATACGTTTTTAGTTTTACGAATCAATCCTTCACAAATAATAATACTGTAAAAATTAAAATTAGTCATAACGAAGTAGCTGCAGTTAAAAGTCTGAAAATGTCCTTACCTAAGGAATCTGTCGTTACAATTTGATTTACATATTCTGGGACATTCTGTATGTATATCTATATATATAGTAGTTGACATTGATATATTTTTTGTAATAGTATCATCATGTGTAGTATTCACGCTAATGTGATCTGACAATGTATTATATCACTTAGATACTATCGGCCATGCGTGCTATAGTACACGGCTATTTTAAAATCCGTGGCAGTCATGATAGTATTATATTTTACATAGAAACTAATATTATAAATGCGAAATTATCTTTCTGCTTGTTACGTTTTCATGGGTTAACTGCTGATGCTATTTTGATGTGATTATGTAATTAGGTAAGTATGGATATAGATCGTACAATGGGAAATTAGTGGGTTAGTTTAAAAATGCGAGTTATGGCGGTAAACGATAATAGGCGTGTTCCCTATTATGTGGGACCCTAAACACATAGCTAGCGGAATGTGGGTGTAAAACACCCTACCTTACCTAGGTATAAAAGATGTTATATTAGGTCTCACATAAACAAAAAAGGAATATTAAAAAAAAATTAATAGCTTTTACTCGACTCAGGAATAGAACCGCCACCTTACACATATCTTACTTTACATATACATTTACTTAAATGTACATCAATGCAATGAATAAAAGAGCTTAACTCAGTCTTGACGGCGGCGGCGCACTGTTACACCGGAATGACGCAACAACGGTAATGTTACCATTATTAAAAATAAATTTGTGAAATTTCTCTTTTTTTTGCCAGCGCTTCTTGCAACACTTTATGCACAGTGTATCTAGTTGTTTATTATTATTTTATAATGTCGTCATTAGAACGAAACAGGTTGGTTTTTTAAGTAAAATTAATTGTATTGTTATTAGTCAGTATTTTGGTTAAATAATTAAGCTTTTGGTACCACGTTTGTGATTTAGATTTAGTAACGTAGGTCTTCATTTGTGGACCATTTTATTAAATTTACTTTGTATGTATGTCTGCCCTACCTTTAAAGGGATTGTATTTTGAACTGTAATAGAAGGCGGTTGGAATTTCATCAATATTTTTACGTAATACTGTAAAACATGTAGCTGATTTTCTATTGCGGATCATAGGAGTCCATTTAAAAGTCGGACAGATAGATAAACAATCAAAACTTAGTCATAGGATCATGTTGGTATCTATCAGGAAAGAAGGACTCAAAATCATAGCATAAAATGAAAAAAAAAAAATTGCTGTCTACAGATAATTACTTTTTTAACGATACTACCTTTCGCCTCCAAATTACCTCGCATAGTTCCTAATCATGTCATTAAGCTATTTAAACTGATAAAAAACACCTGTATATTTTGCGACTTATTATATTACAAACTGTAAGTCTGCCATGAAAATGTCTATCCAAAACATCGGCCCGAACGAAAATTATTTCTAATGTTGTTAGGTACTTAGGATTTCTTTCTTTCAAAATGATATTACTCCGTTTTTCAGACAACTTCATGAAAGGGATTGGAACAATGAAAACGTTATTCAGGACACATTTCGGTATAAATGAGTTTCATGGTACAAACAGCTGACCTGAAACTTCAGCATTTACGTTTCATGGTAGGCCAGACTGTTCATAAAAACATAGCATCAGTTTTGTTGCAAAACTTCCGATCTAATCAAATTATCAAAATGATTGTCGTGAAAATATTATTAAGTAGGTACATTAATTGTAGAAGTTGAAAGCATTTGTCTAAATTTAATACGAACAACTAAGGTAAGCATTAGTTCTATACAGTACTTGTTGTATTTATAACCTACTATCGCTTATGACAGCCTAGTACTCTAATGGAATACCATTCGACCATCGTAGTGAATGGCACCGAATGCCCTAGATTTAAACCAGTACTTAACTTGTGACCTAAACTCGTTCCTATACCGGTTTATTACTTACTTACCTTTTATGTCTAGCTATACTAATAATATAATAATAATAATAATAATATTCTATCACATACACACAACACCATCTAGCCCAAACTAAGCAGAGCTTGTACTATGGGTACTAGACAATGGATAAACATACATATATACTTTTTTTTTGTAAATACATACATATTATACATAGAAACACCCAGACCAAGACAAACATCCATGTTCATGCACACAAATATTTGACTTGTGCGGGAATCGAACCCGCGACCTCAGGCGTGGCAGTAGGTTACACTAGCCACTACGCCATCGAGTCGTCATGTAATAATTATAAAGATATGCATTTTAGTTTGTTTATGTATAGAGATCTAAGTAACAGCTGAGCCAGTCTGAAACATTCTTGCCGTGAAACTTATGATACATTTTTGCTCCTTATTCAATATTGATTTCTTTTACTCGGGGCGTTTTTCGAGAACAGTACATTTCCTGGATAAAAGTCCCTTTTGTTCTTTACTGTACCCCTGACAACCTTCATGCAAAATTTAATGATGATCGGTTGTTGTTAAGGCCTGATAGCGTAACAAACAAACTCACATTCGCATTTATAATATTATTTATATCAGTTTGGAATATAAGTAATTAATAATGAATTAGTTATTATGCATAACTACGTTGTGCAGTAATCTACCGAAGCTCTCAAGCTATCTCTTTGTGAAATTCTATCGAAATTTGTTTGACACTTCAGCATATATGAATATACATACAGATATAATTACATATTTATTTATAATATCGGTGTGAGTTATATTTGTTGCCTTATTCGCTCTGACGATGTGGCATTAGGTCACCGGTAGCCCACTGTTGGGTAAAGTGGGGTTGCGATATGATTATTAATTATTGTAGTAGCACACTGTCCCACTTCTGGGCCTCTTCTTAGTGAGAGCAGGGTTAGGCCAAAGTCTACCACGCTGGCCGGATGCGTGTTGGCGGACAGCACATATCTCCAGGAATATTATGGAGAACTCTCAGACATACAGGTTTCCTCGTGATTTTTCCTCCATCGTTTAAGTGCGCTTAGCTATTTATAATACGCACTTAACTTCGAAAATTCAGAGATGCGTGTTTTAAGATCGATCTCGGGAATTCTCAAGAGTGAGAAACGAGAGAGTACTCTTATGTTTGCGCACACACTTGTGTACCTTCACTATATAATATCTCTTGTGCAGATGGTTAGTCTCTATTAAGACTGGCCACCGTGACCGAAATTCGTTCTGGAAGACTGTAGAAAGGTTGTTTTAATGAAATACCGCAAGTGACAGAGGTGAAGTTGCAGAAATTCGTTTTATAATACATTATTATTCGTAAATAAGAGACTGATATAAAATCACCAAGTTTCCTTTAAATCTATACTAATATTATGAAGCTGAAGAGTTTGTTTGTTTGAACGCGCTGATCTCAAGAACTACTGGTTCGAATAAAAAAAATATTTTAGTGTAGGATAGCCCATTTATCGAGGAAGGCTATATAACATCACGCTACGACCAATAGGTGCACAGCAGCAATAAAGAATGTTGCAAAAACGGGGCAAATTCTCTTATATGAAGCAGACGAAGTTGCGCGGGTCAGTTAGTCAAAACATATTCGCACGAATCCACTTATCTTCCGGCAACTGGGCTTAACATCAACACACGATTGTCATATAATGTCGACGTGCGTGTAACGTCGACTCGTCAAACAACTCATGTTCATTATTTTGAAAACAATCTCGCCTTGCCTGTATTGTAAGCTTCCGCGTATCATATTGTCTTGCTTCAAAATGGCTGACAAAGGTTTATCAATTGGTTGATAATTGGTGTACCACGTATCGGTAAGAGATATTTTTGATGATAACGTCGGATTACTTCATTTAGGTCATAAAGTAACATTTATGAATGTCAAAGCTACACTAACTGAACTGATTTACATTTACGCGTTGCTAATATTCAGCAAATCAATTGCGTAGAACCAATGAGATGTACGCGCAAGTCATACGCCTTAGCCTCCGAAGGGTTAGTAGCTAAAGATACTACACCTATATTTCACCAGCTGTGTTTTAAGACCCACATAGGGAACCAAGCTTGGTTTCGTATACCAGTAGTCAGCTAGTAGTTACGCTACAAAGTACCAAGCGCACAAAAAATTAGAAAAGTTGTCATCGCAAGTTATGATGAAATCTCCTATTAGGAGTAATAATACTCTATTCTAGAATGATAATAAATAGCACGATATCTGAAACCACAAATTACGATAACGAGCTCTATAAGTATTTATTTTTTGTGGTACCAGGCTTGCAGTAAATATGAGGAGGGTGCATACGTGAACTAAAAAGGCTCGTATTTAGGAGTAGGTAACGAACATTTATTTAGTTCACGGGTGGATTGAAGCGGGCGCGGCGGTCTAGTTGTTTATACATATACATTATGTACATGCTATCAGTGCACTTCAAAGCAAATAACTGCTTGTTGTGGTCATCCGATGGAATACTAATTCATGATGGTTGCAAGTGAATTACTCTGAGCTAATAAGCCATACTGCTTAGGATTCCGGTGCCTTTAGATATCCCGTGGTTGACCACTTGGTTCATTTTAGTAAATAGAAATCTCACACAACCTAATCCCTACACCTGGTAGGTTATCTTCTAAAGATAACCACATTAGTATAGAATAAGAACATTCTTAATTGTAAATAGCAAGCAAAATGTGTCTGGTAAACGTGAATAATATCGTTACCCAAGTACCAGGATCGCAGTAAACGCGAAGAGTTGTCACGTTATGTGAACGGAACTACCAATTTGAACGCGCTGTCTCGTTTTGAATGAAAGGACGTACACATATACTGTAGTACTGTAATCTTATAATGTTGTATGTCAGTATATCACAGCATAACTAAAGAAACGGCTGAACCATTCGAAAGTGACCTCGTTATACAGTATTTCATAATAGCCAAATGTCACGCATTGTATAATACTGTATGAGATAATAGTACTTTAAAATTATGTTTATTTATGCACTTCTAGACTTTGATAGTTTATTTTATTGTTGCTAAGAAAATATTAATTTAATAAAGTGTTGATTCACTCAAAAAATTATGTCGTAAGCATAATTTTTGCTAACCAGCATTCTTTACTTTAAAATGCTGACTGGCTGACTTTTGAAGAATTGCCGCCTTTGGTTTATTTTGAACACTGACTTATTTTTATGTATGGCAGGAGACTACAAATATATTAGACTACAATGAAGTCTAGTAGGTGTTGTACATTCGATCCCCAGACAGGACAAAAATTTGTGTGATCGACAAAAATGGTTGTTCCGAGTCTGGGTGTTTTTGTGTCCTCCGCGACACAGTCCATTTATCCTAGTGTGGAAGTTGTCTATTTTAAGAAAATACAAAGATTATTCTGGTTTTGCTTTGTCCCGATTGGGCATTGAACTCCCAATACATGTATTTCTGGTTACCAGTGGTTGGTTGGTGGTGAAAATGTTTTTTTTTTTCATACAACTCTGGTGGCAAACAAGCATACAGCCCGCCTGATGGTAAGTAGTCAAAGTAGCCACCGTAGCCTATGGAAGCATGTAACACCAGAGGCATTACTTGCGCGTTGCCAACTCTTTAGGAAAGGAAGTGGGAAGGAGAAGGAGCGGGAAGGGGGAAGGGGCTAAGAGGGTGATTGGGCCTCCGGCACTCTCACTCACCGGATAAAACACAACAGTAGGAATACTGGTTTTCACAATTCACGTCGATATTCTGTAAGAGGGTAGTCCTTCCCTGGTCGAGCTAGCCTATTCATGCTGAAATCAGCGAGGCTCTACTACTCAAAAACATTTACATTTTCCATATTAATGAATTCTCCTCTTTTCTTCCAGGGTTCGTGCTGGCATCAGCAGTGGTGTTGCTACTATGTGGCATCGTGTGCGCCATATTCTTTGGCTCCTGGGTGCGCATGTTCATAGACCATGTAAGTACCTTACACTTTTTATTTACTTACGAGGTATATAATATACATTTTAGTCTCTCTTTGTCTAAACGTCGCGAAACAACATAACAACGCCGTGGTTTCTTTCATCCACATTTATAACATACTAGTAGTTTTCCCGCGGTTTCACCCGCGTAAGTCCCGTTCTCGTGTGAATATCTGGTTTCACCCCTTTCACCCCCTTCAGGGTGGAATTTCCAAAAATCCTCTCTTAGTGCTGCCTTACACTCTCCAAGGAACATACATGCCAAATTTCAGCTTCTTGCGTTCAGTAGTTTCGGCTGTGCGTTGTCTGTCATTCACTCAGTAACGGAAGAGTTTTATATATATAGATTAATATTTTCATAGCCTTTCATTGGCAATGGGCTATGAAACGCAAAAAAATATATTTCTAATCTGACTGGTTGGTCCAGAGATTTGCGAGTTCTAACAAAAATGTAAATAAAATACTGTATTTTTTACTTTATAATACTAGAAACTATTGTGAATGGTAATCACAATGTAATCTATTAAACAGTTGAACTCATATATTGTATATAATTAACTATTTAAAAAGCACATAACTTTGAAAAGTCAGAGGTGCGCGCGCCTTGGGATCGCACTCGAGACCTCTGCGTGGTCAGTCCAACGGTCTCCCACTAGGCTAACCCTGTTTTTCATATTTTTAATATAAATAATATAATTTAGAATACATTTTGGTTGTTACTGGGTTTCTCTCAAGAAATTCTAAGCAGCAGCACAGAGTTTGGAATTCTGCTCAGTAATATGCTAGTTGCTTGTATGTTAGCAGTGAAATATATAATACACTCTTAACGAAGGATGGAAAGCGATGCGTGCCTGCCCACTCGTGCGTTTAAAGCTTCCAAGCGTGGCTCCTACACTCATTACATACACAAGCAATACTGTATAATACACACATTAATTATAACTGTATTTAGATTGAAAAAGCTTTAGCGTTTCAATAACACTGCTTGCAGCGTAGGTCAGCTCTTGTAATATTTATTTGATGGCCTCGAGACTGAATTCGGTTAAAACGGCCAATTTTTGTGAAGATTGCCCTTCTGCGTGTGAGATATTTTAGGGCACAAGTGTGTGCGCAAACATAAGTGCACTGTCTGTTACCTCACTCTCATAGTCTGATGGGACGGCAATCCGACATGACTGAAAAGAGATCAGGCGCAGAACCAACGGCTTTACGTGCTTTCAGAGGTACGCAGGTGTCTAACTCTACCAACTTCCTAACTCGGGGCTGCTATTCAGATTTCTCAGTAGTTAATCCATTAAGTTTTTGTTGGCCCGAGCCAGGATTAATAAAATTCAACATCGTTTATAAAAATTTTTTGGAAATTGGAAAACTCTTTTATCCAGAAGTAGCACAGGCTATTTAAGATTACGCTACGAGCCACAGGTCTCAGGTGAAACCGTAGAGAACAGCTTGTCAATATTAAAAGTGTGTTGTGGGTTCGAATCTCACACAGAACACAACATTGTGTGATCCACAAATGGTTGTTTGAAGTCTGGATGTTCTTTGTGTCCATTGTTTGAATGTTTGTCAAGACCAAATCAAATATTTATTTCACTACACAAATAAATAAAAAAAGCCGAGGTAGGTGAGATGCGTTTTAATAGTGTATACAAAACTTAAATAGCCATGGTCACGGGGAGACTCCCCGTGACCATGGCTGCTGAAAAGCAACCGAAACGTCGGGGAAAGTGTAAAAATAAATTAAATCTAAATAGTTTAATAATAATTTAATTAGCTTAAAAATTAGTAAAGTTTAATAGTAGTAGTAGTGTAACCATTTTCAAAATTTTGTAATTAAGTGTCAAATAAACAACGCGATAAAATCCGTAATAGCAGTTTAATTTCAATGAGTGGTTAGTTAAGTTAATGATAGCGTAACAAACAAACAATCAAACTGACATTCGCATTTATAATATTAGTTGGAATTCGGTTGAGCTGTTTAGAGAAGTAAACGTGACAAACAGTGTTACATTTGCATGTATATAATATTATATTAGGATGGCTGAACATTTGATCACTGACAAAGCCATTATGTAAAGTGACAACTCGTGTCCCTACGACATTAATACATCACGTCACGTATATATAACGGATAACTTGTGCTATCCATAGATAGGTATATTGATTATAGGTGTCTTCTTAAAATGTGTAATATATATACACAGTCTCTTATGTCAGAAGCACTTGTAGCCCAATGGATGAGACATTGAACTTCCTATTGAATGGTCGTGGGTTCGAATACTGTGTCTCCTGTGATGAGTGATATAAGTCGAGATGTACCCTGTTTGTATTTTTTTTTACATAGAAATAATCAGTAAAAAATTAGGATATTTTTGATCTAACTCACGTTCGTCTATCTACCATAGTTTCGGAGATAATTTTGTTCAAAGTGACATAACTGGCGGAATTTTTGCAAAAATATCGTGATTATATATCAAGTTGTAACCTCTATAAGTAATTGCTGCACACATTATTTTTCGTGTTTTATGATACAAGTGTGTATATATTTTTAGTATATATATATTTATTTGCACATTTAATTTTTCATCTTACACGAAGACAACTTCCTTCTCTCTTAGCCTTTATTATTCCCAAGTCACTTGGGGTCGGCTTTTCTGGTCTAACCGGATTTGACTGGATATCAGTTTTTACACGGAGCGGCTGCCACCTGACCTCCGCAACCCGAAGGCTAACGATACCCTAAGGCTAGACCAGTGTCAGGATATTAGAGGGTACTGACTTCCCAATAACGACTGCCATAGATGTTCATGGCAGCCGGGACCAACGGCTTAACGTGCTCTCCGAGGCACGGAGCAGGCGATAATTGTCAATCAATACGCACATAATTTCGAAAAGTCATATAACTTCCGAAAGTCAGAGGTGCGCGACGTGAGTTCGAACCCAAGACCCTCTGCATTGCAGTCTGTTGGTCTCCCCACTGAGCTATCGCTGCTACACACACGAAGACAACTAATTAGTGCAATATAATTTAAATGTAGTTGTATCATTTATCATGTATTAGAAATTTTTCGGTAAAAACGGTGTTTCCCGAGCGCTATGATATGTCCTTCTTCAAACGAGGTTTAAAGACAGTTCTTCTTTCACGGTAGGCAGCGGCTTTGCTGTGTAGCCCTGACATTGCTGAAACCCATGAGCAGCGGTTACCACTTTCCATCACGTGGACCACTTGCTCGTCTGCCACCGATGGCAATAAAAAAAAAATGGTACAACTTACAGGTCTTTTTAAGAATTGCTTCAAAACTATAATATTAACCACAAAAATGTTAATGAACAGAGAAAGTGAGTGATTTTATCTACAAAAAAAAGTCATTCAAGTTTAACCTAGCCCACTTAGAACGCGAACTAGATTTTTTATTATCTTGTTTTTGTTCTCGTGTAAAGTGTTGGTTCTTGACTTGTATCACTTTTCACAGGAGGTACAGCATTGCACTAGCGATGTGAACCCCCTCATAACATAAGCATTGTAGCTTAGCTGGAGGCGTTAACAAGCATACTTGTAATCTGTAATCAAAATTGCTAGTAATATTTAGGAGCGGCAGACTTTCCTGTAGTAGAGCCTCGCTGATTTCAGCATGAATGGGCCGGCTCGACCAAGGAAGGACTACCCGCTCACAGAATATCGACGTGAAATACCAGTATTCCTACTGTTGTGTTTCGTTCGGTGAGTGAGAGTGCCGGAGGCCCAATCACCCTCTTTCCCCCTTTCTGTTCCTTCTCCTTCCCACTTCCTTTTATTCCTAGGGTCGGCAACGCGCAAGTGATGCCTCTGGTGTTGCAGGCGTCCATAGGCTACGGTGACCACTTACCATCAGGTTGGCCGTATGCCTGTTTGCCAACTAAGTCTTATAAAATAAAAGACTAGTGGGAGACAGTTGGACTGCCACGCAAAGGTCTCGAGTTCGAAGCACGGACCTCTGACTTTTCGAAGCTATGTGCGTATCAAACAGTTAATTTTCGCTTGTTTTTGCGGTCACGGAAAATATCGTGACGAAACCCACGTGTCTAAGAGTTCTCAATGATGTTCTCGAAAATATGTAAAACCGCCGTACCCGTACTCTGCCAGCGTGGTGGACTATGGACTATCACTTCTCACACTGAGATGTGGCTCGAGAAACTACAGATTTGAAATTAGTCAACATGTTGTTTCTCACCTAATAGCAGCGATCTTATTGGGGAGACCAACAGACTGCAATGCAGAGGGTCTCGGGTTAGAACCCACGTCGCGCACCTCTGACTTTCGGAAGTAATATGACTTCTCGAAATTATGTGCGTATTGATTGACAATTATCACCTGCTCCGTGCCTCGGAGAGCACGTTAAGCCGTCGGTCCCGGCTGCCATGAACATCTATGGCAGTCGTTATTGGGACAGTCAGTACCCTCTAATATCCTGACACTGGTCTAGCCTTAGGGTATCGTTAGCCTTCGGGTTGCGGAGGTCAGGTGGCAGCCGCGCCGTGTAAAAACTGATATCCAGTCAAATCCGGTTAGACTAGAAAAGCCAACCCCAAGTGACTTGGGAATAATAAAGGCTAAGGGAGAAGAAGTTGTTTCTCACCTAAAAATAATAATATAATAATAATAATATAATATTATATCACATACACACAACACCATCTAGCCCAAACTAGGCATAGCTTGTACTATGGGTACTAGACAATGGATAAACATACATATATACTTTTTTTTGTAAATACATACATATTATACATAGAAACATCCAGACCAAGAAAAACATAATAATGACAGCATATTGCATCTCTTTTACTCGTAAGAAAATCGAAAGTGAGTACCGATTTTCAAGGTCACTCGCCACATTTATCGCTTTATGTTAAGACAGTAACAAATTTACGGTATATAATATTCGTAAGCGCATGTTGCAACAATTACACCACATACTTCCGAAAAGAATCGAGTACTTAAATAATACATAAAAATTTAACGGTTTAACCTCCAACTGTTACGTTAAACGCTATGCTATACGAAAGCAGCAGTAGCAATAACAGGGATAGCTTAAAGAGACTGTTGAACTGCTACTTAGAGGTCTAAACGTCGATTTTACGACACACACTTTGACTTTCCGAAGTTAATACTAGATTTAACCCGAGCGGGAGCGAGTACTTTTTTCTGGATGAAAGGTACCAGATGTCCTTTTCTGTACCCCTGATAACGTGTATGCATGCCATTATGAAAACTGCTCATCGACCGTGGCTCGTAGCGTGATGTTATATAGCCTATGTTATTGTTGATAAAGTAGCCTGCCAATGGTGAAAGAATTAGAATTTATTCATTACGAACAAAAACCAAATGTTTCCCTTTTTATAAAATTTGTCATCCCTCGGGAACAGTACTATTTTCTGGATGAATGGTACCCTATGTCTTTTCCTGTATCCCTGACAACGCGTATACAAAATTTCATGATGATCGGTCGAGTAGTTCAGCCGTGAAAGCCTTACAAACTCACATTCGCATTTATAACATTAGTTAAGAAGTTAAGGCGGGTACAGACTGCTGTAACGTAACATGCAATGTAACATGAAAGAAGCATTTCATAAGTGTGGACGCAGCGCGCGCACGAACCGAGCATGCACCTACTGGCATCTGTTTCCGGCATGCACGCGTAGCTGTTGCTGTGTCTTCTTCCTCCATTTTTCGCCCGCGTTCCGCAGTACAGACACACACAACCCGTCCACACTGGCGCTCCGTGCACACTGCGCGCCCCTTTGTGTTCGGCGAAAAACCCACAAAAGGTGGATCGCGGCGCGCACGAATTGAAATGCTCTGTGCGCGTAGTGTGCACGGTTCGTGCGCGCAAGGCGTCCACACTATGGGAATTTTGTTACATTGCATGATACATTGCGACAATGTGGACGGCAAATTCTTTCATTGCGTGTTACATTGCATGTTACATTTCGTAAGTCTGTACCCGCCTATATTAAATCCGCCTCAAAGATTGTGATGTCTGCTAACTCGTGTTGGTCAATGGGGTAGACTTGCAAGGCAAGCCCTTGTTGGTATACAATTAATTGAATACGATCTTTTGTATATTGAAAGTATTTTTCCATTCGGGTGTGTGCTTCATATTTAAGTGAAATGGATATCCGAGTATTAAATAGAAGACAAGGCATTGCCCGCATTAAAGGTCATCAAAAATTGTGGGATTTCATGTTCGGATCAACTTATGTTTGGTTATTGATTGTTATTCGAATATCGACCAAACATTCAGTTCACGATTTTATAACACATGCGTAGCTTGTGCTAATAAACTGGTTAACTGAAGTGGTTCACTAGTTTTATTATTGCTAATTATCGAATCAATTCGTATCATGAGAACATTAATTTGGATTATTCGAACATGTATCAATATAAGGATGTCCCTAGCTTGCTATCGATAAAGTACCGAATATTATTTGTTATTCGAATGAATCGAATATTTGAATACTTTTTTTTTAAATCTATTTTATTGTAAGTGATCGTAATTTTACTATTTTTGTTTCATATACTTTACTTAATAGTTAACGCAATTTTGAACACTTGCAATTGTTTATATTTTGTAAAAGGTTATTTTATAACTATATTTTCTGTATCATTTTATGTTTTAAAAGCAGAACAATAGTTGCGATTTTTTGACTATTATTAATGCATTACAATTAGGTATACTATAAATATTCAGATATTGTCAGATTATTTTAGAATTCTAATTTCAGTAGTTGAATAGGCTAAATTGTATATTTTGAATTTCAATAGTTCCTTCGGCTAAATTATAAATAAATTTAGAGGTTCTCAACACCTAATGCCTCACTTTAACGTTAAAACACAAAGATAAATATCGCCTAAACCTAGGCAGTATTACTTAATGGCTGGCTAATACAATCCGGTCAAGGTTCGAAGCGAACGCCAGTCGCACGCGCTTACGAAACGCCTGAGACAATGCCAACTAACGACTTGCTTGTAACTAACCGTACATATGCTATGTTTTATGATAGCCTGGTACTTACATTCATACTTACAATCACGTCTCTGTAGTCCTAAACGGGGTGGGTAGGAAGAGAGAATGACATGAAATAATGGATGAATAAAAGTAGATTATTTGACTGCTGGTTTCTATAAAATATAATGGCAAAGATGCTTATTTAAAAAATTGTGTTTTTTCTTAATTAGTCAAAGATAAAGGGATAAATAATATGTAATTAATTTAGAGGAAATCGTATCATAATAATTAATATATAAATATCGCACATAATACAAATAAAACATCAAAAAATATATAATATATATTTTTTATAATATTTTTTGAATGCACTTTTATACTACCCATATGCGACTAGCTGAGTTGTGCTTTACATATAAAAAAGACTAAATATTCTACCGGCTTTCAACTTTATGTATTTTGTATGTTATGTAATCAGTTAACAACCGAATCAAATTCTTTGATTTATTGTTATAAATAATTCAAAAAGTTACCAGGTAAGATATCGTATCATACGATCTGTGATCTTAAAGTTTCTGAAAAGTGTTGCTACTCAAATAACGATTGCGAAAGTTTTTCTCTCCGTCTACCTGTCTTTTAGGATATACATGGTTTAGCTTAAAAGAAGAGTATGCAATAGGTACTGTATGCCATGCTTGTACTAAAAATGAAAGTATTAATAATAGTATTCAGTAACAGACGGCGTTGCGCACACCCAGCCGTTAGTTTCACAACATAAGTGTCATAATTATTGTACGAGTAGATCACTTGTGTAGTTGTTGCCAACATATGGCGATTGTATACCTACAAAACTAGCAGTCCCGACATACCTTGGATTCAGGTGGCGCTGCGATCTAGCAGGACCAGACTAAACCATCCAGGAAGCCTCTCAAAAACACAATTTTGCTCTAAACATCGGTCCAGCCGTTTAGAATGAGTTTAGTGACGTATACCCGTAGAGCAAAATTTTACTTCACCACATATTATGGAACAGAATTTTTCGCCGCGTCTGTCTGTCTGTTCGTGATAAACTCAAAAACTACTTACTGAACGGAGTTTCATGCGGTTTTCACCAATAGACAAAGTGATTCATGAGGAAGATTTAGATGTGTAATTTGTTAATGTTTAATACTACCCGTACGAAGCCGGGGCGGACCGCTAGTCTATACTAAAATTATAAAGATGACAGATTAGACTTTTGTTTGTTTGTTTCTAAGGATTTAAATCAAAAACTACTCAACCGATTTTTTTAAATTCCTTCAATATTAGAAAGCTCTATTATCATCGAGTAACAGGCTATATTTTATTTTAAAAAGGTACTGTTACTAACATAATTTAACCTACTTTTATACGAGCGAAGCCGAGGGCAGAAGCTAGTTTATATATTAATAAAAATGACAAACGGGGAGTCTCTAGTACGCAGCTATCGTGTTCCGAGCCTTGTGATTTGTGGTATCTGAACGAAGTCTCTGTCGCAATGTTAACGTCCTTTGCAATTCTTAACAAATATAACTTAGCGTGTCATTGTATGGAAGATGTAATTAGTGTTACTTTACGCTAATCTCGTTGTATACTGCTTTTCGTACTCGGTTTCACTTGCGTTGTATGTTATTTTAACATAGCGTTACTCGAGGATATTGGTAGCTTTCTCTTGGTCGAGGATCTGTTCTGTAGATCCAGGTAATGATTGCATCATGCAAACATATACATTTTACTTTCATGTATATACAGGGTTATTCTTAGTATAGTTAAAACCTCTCAGAGGGTGATTATACTTGTTATTATGAACAACTTTTGTTCTGGGACATGGCCGAAATCGCGGGGAAAAACAGCTGTTCCATACAAAATTGGACTTTTGACCTCGACAAAATGTATGGAACAGCTGAATTTTTGCCCGCTATTTCGGATAAGAATAACATTGTATATAATCACGTGCATCTTTCAAAGAGGTAAGCAAAGATTCTGTCCATCTGAAAAAACCGTTCGTCTGCTATGGACTCTACGTTTTCTAAGGACCCATGTAATGGGAGCTAGTCTATTGTCTAATACCAAGCAGAGTTCCAGACTCCGGGTGCTACTGACACTTGCATTACAGATGGACCAAATAAGTCTTTGCCAAACTTGAAAATCCATACAGAGACCTCATAGATAGCAATTGTAATTATTACCGTTACGCAATACAGGCAGTTTTCTATAAGTAAAAAGAAATAATTGGATCGAACTCGAGACCTCTGCGTGGCAGTCCAACGGTGTCCCACTAGGCTATCGCTGTTATACTTAGTACCATTACATGAACATAAATAACCATAATTATACAAGTTACCCAAGCACGTGTCAACACCGCGGCGGATGGCAGGCAATGTAGGAAGTTTACTTCGCCGAAGGATGTGTGTATTGCTTTATTTGCGAGTGACGCGAGTAATATGTAGATTACCTTGAAATTTAAGGCTTAGACGTGCTATATACTTAAACCAGAGGTTACCAGACCTTTTTTCTCATAGACCACTTTCAAAATTTTGCAGGTCTGGTGGACTGCAACTACATTTCTACCATAATACTTGGCATTTTTTGAAATTCTCTGGACTGAAACTACCGCGCTAGGCGTGACGACATTTTTTTTCAAGTTCAAATTTTTTTTTTTACAAGTAACAGTCGCTGAGCTTCTTAAAATATTATCTGCCTACAGTGATGGGTGAAGTCAAGCCAACATTTTAGTTCTTCACTATCGAAAGCAAATAAATTTTCGTGGGCCTCCGCTTACGAATTGTGAACCTCCATTATTTTGTCACGCCGTCATAGACCCCCGTCGAGTTTCCCGTGGACCCCTTGGGGTCCACCTGGACCACTTTGGGAACTTATGACTTAAACTAACATTGTCGGGCAACGGTAGCCTAGTGGGAAATCGTTGGACTGCCACGCAGAGGTATTGAGTTCGATCCCAAGGCACGTCACACACCTCTGACTTTAGTTATGTACGCAATAAATTGTTAATTAAATAATATAATATTCTGAGGAAACCTGCATGTCTGAGAGTTCTCCATAATGTTCTCGAAGATATGTGAAGTCTGCCAGCCCGCGCTGGGTCAGCGTGGTGTACTATGACCTAACTCTTCCCACACTAAGAGGAGGACCGTACCTAGCAGTGAGAGGACGGTTTGGTACAGAAGGGCTGATATTATTGTTTTTTCTCTTTCACGGGTATTTCTCTAATACGTTAGGAGAATACCCGGCTCTTTGGAAGGCTTACACGGGGACATAGGTCACAGGACATAGGCCAGGAACAAGGACGGCTGGTATTATTTTATTATTATATTTGTTTTAGCTACACGCCTGTTACTACCGATTATCCTTGCCATTTTCATTCATCCCTTTTCCCTGTAATTCTTAATACTTTTACATACGGCATTGGTTATTGATACAGTCAGGAAGCATAAGTAGCTGAATATTAAACAAATTTGTAAAAGAATTAATAAATTAAAAGTCTTAGTTATTATACTGTAATTAAATCAACTATATTTTTAATATTACTGCTATAAAAACTAACACGTCATATAATTTAAATAGATAAAAAAATTCAAAGTCTTGATTATTTATTATTTTCTCATTTAAAAAGACAATTCACGCTCTAGGCATAATTCCTTAGGGACATTACAAACATTCAAACGACGGACACAAATGACACCCAGACTCCGAACAACCATTTGTGGATTACACAAATTTTTGTACCGTGTGATTTTTGAACCCACAGCACTCCGCACAGTGGCAGCGGCGAAATGATCCCTTAAACCACTACGCCATACATGCAGTACTTATATCATAGACTGTACCTCCATAGATGACATAAAACTAACACCTTCGACACCTTCGGGTTTATCTATAAAGCTAATTAATGACAACTAGCGGTCGCCTAGTGCTCTAAATTCGACCAAAGTTTGCCTGTAAGATATTGCTGATATATTATGTCATTATATATTGATATAATTGTGTAGCCATAGTTACGCGCTTCGACTGCGTGTGTCAAATGCATGATTGTGTGCGTGTAGCGTTTTTTCATTTATTTAATGCATACTTTATATAAATATTAGGATTCGCCCCTCCTTCTCCGTATAAACTTTAACTGTGCCAAATTTCATACTCCTCCGTCCGTGTAATTTTCGTAAAAAGGGGTACAAAGTTTTTGCTTCACGTATTAATATATAGGTTACGTAAGGTGGCGAATGCAAATGAATTGATTACTTACTAGAACTCACATTGCGCGACTGACTTGGGTACTTAGTTTATTGAAACCGCAAAATGAGTCATGGAATGCCAACAAGAGGCAACTAAGGTGTTTAAGTCACAATATATTACTAAGTAACTGGTTACCGACGTTTGGGGTTACTGCTCTGCTCCCGTTGCTTGTACCGTAATGTTTTATAGCCTATAACCTTCCTTAAGGATAGGGCTAACGCGTGTAAAAATAATTAATTAAATCTGACCGGTAATTCCAGAGATAAGAGGGTTGAAACAAAATGAAGCATTTTTTTAATCTTTAATTAAAATAAATATCTCATAGCTTTACGAGGTTTACATCTGATTTTAGGATGCCTAAGCAACAATGTCTCAATATAAAACTCGCATCATATCATTTTATTGGCTTACTCGCAGTGTCAGTCAAAACACGTTCGACCTTACAGTCAGGCATGAGGCATAATATTGTAAATGCTTTTTGTCGTTCTATCATTCTGTCACGTAAATTTTGTTATGCAAAGTAAGTTATATGACTATTATAAGTCATGCATTATTATGATTAGCAACTTTTAAACATATCACACGAGTCTTATAAAATATTTGCTAAAGTATTTTTCAGACTGAAATTTCTTTTAGGGGTATTAGAGCATCACAATGTTTCGTGACTGCGTTATTCTGTGGGACTTCTACAATTGAAACGATCTAAAAGTCTCAGGTTTGAGTGCAGATTGTGCTCATCTCTTAACTTCTTGAATGTGGAGTAAACACAGAGCTCCCACGAGTTGAATATCTGCTTCTTCTTTCTTTTCGTGTGGTTAGTGGCCAACCTGTTGTCAAGAGTTGTTCAAGCCGCCCGTAGGCCTCTGACATGGCTTAACGACTGCTGTCAATTTGACAACAACCCGGACCGACTTTTTACGTGCCCTCCGAAGCACGGAGACGCTCAGATGAAATACCACTAAGCGGTCACCCATCTATAGACTGACCGCACCCAACGTTGCTTAACCTCGCTAATCGTTTACCGATCAGTGAGTGCAACTGGCTATGAGCGCCTCTATATCTGCTGAACATACATAATACATAAGAAGTGCGTTCCTATTGCTCATGGGATTTTCCAGCAACGCTTATATGTATATTCTTACTTTTTTGGATTACGGTTTGTGGCAGTCGTACGAGCCCATCCGATTCGTAATAAGCGTTAATCGGTCATGGATATGGCTGTTTTTCTTTGATATCGCAGTAGCAATTTTTGAAGGAAACACGACCAGACAAACCGGTGTCTAAAGCACAAGTCAAAACACACGGTTTGACTGATGGTAATCATTTACCGTAGCTAATTTGAAGGGGACAGGTGAAAGAGGATAAGGGAAGGAACCAACAAGTTGATTTGGCCTCCGGCGCTCCTATTCACAGAAAGAAAGGCAGCAGTACAGTGTAGTATTGGTGCTTTACGTGGGTATCCCATGGGAGGGTAGTATAGCGATGTGCAATTGTTATAACAAATGAAAATTCGAATACTCGAAAAACGAATCGAGCAACCGAATGGTGATCGATTTGTTATCACTTTTAATATACTTACTTCGAATTATAATTGAATATTCGAGACTGAGATATGTACATACATTGGTGTGTCTTGGATTATTTAACAGGGAGAACCCTAAACTTTAATTTTAATTTAAAACTTAACATTATTACGGTACCAGACAATCCTAAGGTGGGCACGGCTCCCTCTTATATACGCCAATGCTGAAATATCAAAGCTTTACTTATTCTAATATTTGTCAGATCTTTAGCGATTAACTTACCATCACTAGGCTTGTGCTTCATTGGTTCAAGTCCTTTAGCGTATACAAGGAGAAGTCAGATGTCCACCCGAGAATTGTCTGTCCCACTCCAGGATACTAGGCTAACCCAAAATTCTAAAATTTTATATGCCATTACTGTTTAGGAGTGAAACCTTGATACGCCAAAGATCAAGCTTTTTCCTTCACGCGAAAACCAGCAAGACTCTCCTACAATATTACAAATCTAACGTGTATCTCTTTGTTTCCACCAGGAGCTGGTCCTCCGCCAAGGTTCGATGACGTTCGAATGGTGGGCTCGGCCCCCGGTGCGGCCCTTCGTGAAAGTCTACGTGTACAATGTGACGAACGCCGACGAGTTCTTAAACAACGGCTCCAAGCCCATCCTTGATGAGCTGGGACCCTATGTGTACTCGTAAGTACCTTTGATTTTTTTTTAATGCTTCACTTGACCTTTAATTGCTGTGTCGCGGAGAACGTTAGGTTCGACCTGTCAAAATTAAGCCAGGATGTATGTTGACTTCTTCTCTCTTAGCCTTTATTAATCCCAAGTCACTTGGGGTCGGCTTTTTTGGTCTAACCGGATTTGACTGGATATCAGTTTTTACACGGAGCGGCTGCCACCTGACCTCCACAACCCGAAGGCTAACGATACCCTAAGGCCTAGACCAGTGTCAGGATATTAGAGGGTACTGACTTTCCCAATAACGACTGCCATAGATGTTCATGGCAGCCGGGACCAACGGCTTAACGTGCTCTCCGAGGCACGGAGCAGGCTATAATTGTCAATCAATACGCACATAACTTCGAAAGTCATATAACTTGCGAAAGTCAGAGGTGCGCGACGTGGGTTCGAACCCGAGACCCTCTGCATTGCAGTCTTTTGGTCTCCCCACTGAGGTATCGCTGCCACCGTATGTTGACTACAGAATAAAATTGTTGTTTTAAAAATTACACTTTAAATAAGTATTATTTACTAAATGGATCAGTTAAGAAATTTTGTGATCCACATATTATAGTTGTTCCGAATCTGGGTGTTCTTTGTGTCTGTTTCAGAGTTTTTGTAAAGTCCTTGCGACACAGGAATTATACCTAAAGTAGAAAATAATATTTTGTTGGATACATTAAAGTATTTGTCAATATATGCGTATTAAAAAGAAAATAAAAATTAAAAAGAAAATAAAAATTAAAAAGAAAATAAAAATTAAAATGAAAATAAAAATTAAAAAGAAAATAAAAATTAAAAAGAAAATAAAAATTAAAACTTATTTGTCTCTGCCTCCAAATTAGGCCAATTCGCAAAATATTTGCTGAATACATGAACTAGTTCGATGTCGTTATCTAAATTAATTGATATTAATTAATTTGTTGAACTAATTCCGACTACCTTGAAGACTGGTTACTAACGATAAGCCTTTGTTATCATATTACTGACTAAACACATGAGGATTAAGAGAAAATACTTATAGGTCTTTCCTACCCCGTATTTAGTTCACTTGCACATATATTGCTTTTTGTTAAAAGATCTTTCTAAGAATAATTCTTAAAAAGGCCTTTTTAAACTACGGACACAAAGAACACGCAGGCTGTTTGTAGATCACACACATTTTTGTCCCGTGTGGGGATCGAAACTACAACTCGGCGCAGTGGCGAGGCCTCTTATACCACTAGTATTAACAGGTTCACGAGCGCGGTGCATAAAGGTAATTGCCAATGCAGTTTTAACCAACAGATGGCGCTATTGCAAGAAATCAATTTTTTTTTATTGATTTTATTATCTTCTCAACAGGGAAGAATGGGAGAAAGTGAACATCACTGACAACGAGAATGGCACCCTCTCGTTCCACTACAAGAGGACGTACACGTTCCAGCCTGAGCTCAGCAGAGGTCTGGACGATGATGCCGTCGTGGTACCCAATATTCCCATGTTGGTGAGTAACATTTATATGTGTACTGTTTATAAACTGTCCCATTGCTAGGCATGGGCCTCTGGTCAGTAACGATCTCCAATATATGCTTATTTTATTTAAACACCTCATTGTGACTAATGCGAGCCTGGTACTTTACATAATGATTTAACCTCAAAAGATTACCAGAGGTTTAAAAAAGTTATATAATAATAATATGATTCCTGTATATAGACTGTCACACTGCTGGGCACTGGATTCTTTTCAGTGTACGAAAATTAGACTATCGGCTTTCGCTGATTTAAGTTACTGAGAAACTGTAACGATCTCCAAAATTTGCTTATTCTTTTTTAACGTAATGCCTCCTCGAGTTGACTGGGCGCCTGGTACTCTGTATCGGAATACGTGATGGTTGGCTTATGCTGACTTTTATTTGACTTTTATGAATATGGCCCTATGCATGTTTCATCTATGTATAGGTACTTGTGATGCAATGAGAGGCGATTGAACATTTCGCGTGACTCTAATTGTAGTGGTCATGCAGTTATGACAGTGAGAGTGCACTTATAACTCTTCGCGATTACTGCTAGTTATAGCTTTTATCGTGACTACTACTAGCTGACAAGGACATCAAATCTTTGAAGAGTAAATAATATGCAATAGGATAGATATTTTCAAGATAAAACATGTGTGACAATTACAGGTGATTAAACATTTTATGTGTGAGGAAGGGCACGATAAACATGCAGTACGTAAATACCATTTGAGAAGGTTTAAAAAACCAAAAGAGAAGACTATGAATTATATATTGAGCGAGCAATGATTACCTTTATATTTGCACAAGCTAAAAGAAACAGCTGATGACTACTGCGAGCCTGGTACTTTATCTCGTGTCGCTACTAGTCTTTATTATCGTTTCAACCCTCAAAAGTTAGCAAGGCCTTAAAAAAATTATACTCACTCTCTATCATTGCTGGTCACGGGCCTCTGCTCAGTGCGAGTACGGTTAGGCAAACATTTTAGCAGTCTATCACGCTGACCCAGAGCAGATTGGCAAACAACAGATTGACAATTTTCCCTTAGGCATACCACGGCTAGTTATTGACTAAACTATGAAAAGATGGTGATACTTTAAAAAAAAGTTGTAGACCCTTATGAAACCTTTATTATGTTGAAGTTGCAAATGTTAGTAGTTTTCCCACTATAGTTCTTGTATGAGGGCCAGTCAGTACAGACCGGCGACACTTCGAACCAGTGGTATCTTTTGTGTCGAGACTCTTCCCAATAACGACTGCCATAGATGTTCATGGCAGACGAGACCGACGGCTTAACGTGCTCTCCGAGGCACGGAACAGGCGATAATAGTTCTTGTAACTCACGAAGGCGAGCGGGCTATGTATGTGTGTGTGTAAGTGTCGCTCACAACTGACCGCTCTGTCAAACACGCATACTAGCGCACTGTGCATGTACATGCACAGTAAAGCCCGCTCGCCTTCGTGAGTTGCAAGAAATGTAGTCTGTTTACCAGCATAAAAATAATTTCAAATAATCTTTGCCCTTATTACCCCATATAGAGGAAATAACTTACGTAAATATAGGTACTTATATAGATTACATAACAAATTGTAGTACATTACACAAATTATCTATTATACGTTGAATACACGCAGAAACAATGATACCGCTGTAATTTACTTCTTATTTAAGTTAAGGTGAAAACATACTTAGCTTATGTTCGTACAAAGGATGTGACGAAATGTTGTAATAAGCGTAGTATATAGATTATTGGTTCCAAAATTCGGTTACTTAAAAGTTATGAACTGCCGTCATGGTGCAATGGTAGTGAATTTGAATGGTTTGCATGAGATTTTGTGTGTGATTGCCGCGTTGGGCTCTGTTATTGGGTTTTTTATCATAAAATTCTTCTTAGTAGCGCGAATTCTGGAACTATGTTCGATCTACTGAATAGACTTGCCTCTCAGGCCCTGTTATGATATGGCTATTGGCCCCACGTGACCTAAAACCATGACAAAATGCGGGTATAATACACTCTTGTTTCATTACGGAGATAATGGCGTGACACTATGTATTTGTGTACTTAGAACATAGCTGAATAACGATCAATACTATTCGATTGTATTCGAATTCACGTGAACTATCGAATAACTACGATTTTTTTTGTACAGAGTCAGTAAATAATACTCTTGTGCTTACTATCTCAGAATATGTGAGATTATATCTTGGCGTGGCGTAACATAAATAAATTGTAAAAACGATTGAATAGCTCATAATTTTGTTCTATTAAATATAATTACTTTAAACATTAACTTGTTTTGCAAAGTCAGTTAATGTAAATGAAATAAATACTTTACTTATATAATTGGAAACTTAATGTATCATAAATAATATATCTAATAATATATTAGAAATAGCTTATATGCATTGGCATATTGCAGGAAAAATGAATAATTGCGAAGAAAAGAACATTTAAAGAAAAGGTTTTTAACAGATATAGCTTTCGCGTTGGCCCGAACGAAATATTAATGTGCGAAAGAGACAAATATAGTTCGGACTGACTATACATACTTCTGAATTTATCGTCTTATATGCCCCTGTTTCTTCCTCCAAAACTAAGCCAATTTTAATACATTTTCATTGCCAATATGATAAGGAAGTTAGCTACGTATGTATGTTTTTTTAAATTTTATTTATAGTTTACCTAGTTAAATTTGTTTGCAAGATGTCTGAAATAACAGTGTAACTGAGCGCATTTTGTAATGTTCAAACGTCTAGTGCTTATAATTCTTAAATTATGAAAAATTGGTAAACATAGGAACATAGCAGTGGTAGATATAGATTATATCTAAATTGTTGTGTGAATGGAACAGTCGCAAGAGGAAGACCTAGGCGAACGTTTCTCGATCAGATCGGAGGCGTTCTGGACAAAGGCCAGGTTAAGAGCACCTTGAACCAACGGGCGTGTATAAGTAATGTGATGAAAGTGAATGAAGCCAGAGAAGTGTGTCAGGATCGTAGCAAATGGAAATCCGTAGTCTCTGCCTACCCCTCTGGGAAACAGGCGTGAATCTATCTATGTACTATGTTTGTTGATCTAGTTTTATTATTTAGGGAGTATTCAGAGAAATACATTTATATGGACTAAACTTTCTTCACCCTCAGTACTCTTAAAATTAATATCAGCAGATTTTGAACATAATTCTATCCTAACTTATATTATAAACGCGAATAGTTTGTTTCTTTGTTACGCTTTTACAGTCTAACTACTCGACCGATCATCATGAAATTTCGCACGTTGTCAGTGGTACAGAAAAGGACATATGGCACCTTTCATTCAGGCAAAAGTACTGTTTCCGAGGGATTGAAACCTTAACATATCATTTACGCGAGCGATGCCGCGGGTAAAATCTTGTACTTAATATAAATAAAGCTGAAGAGTTTATTTTTACCCGACGCGACTACGACGAAGCCTAAAGGAAAGGTAATGATTTTGGCAGTCTGGGTATGTATGTTTGTATGTTCCACCGTAGCGCCTAAACTACTGAACCGATTTTAATGAATGAGGTGTCAATAGATTCGTAATAATGGCCCGGGTGACATAAGCTATATAAATTTTAAATTCGTCCCGCTTCGACCCCTTTTTTACGTAGTCGGGTTTAGTTTTTAAACTTTTATTTGTATCTACATATCGGATTTGTAAATTTTCTTTTGCATTGAATAGCCCAATTCTTGAGACAGCGTAGGCTATATAACATCACGGTATGAAACACGGTAGTGTGCTAATCATAACCTCCAAAAAGCTAATATTTTAATATCTTCCGACGAACCATCTAACTAACATAAAAACAATAAAACGTGTGCATAAAATCCAAGTATTCGGTATCGAATAAGTATCGATCATAAGTTATATCGATTACGTGATCAACAAGTGGGTCAACTAGTGATTGTTGAGTAGATCGCCGCCATTTTGAACCACCAATCATGGACCTGTCGGGTGACCGAGTTTTTGGCGGATTTTTTTTGTCGCAGTGTTCGATTTAAGAAATGTTTTAGCATAAAACCTAGTTTATATAAAGCAGGTTTTTTAGACTAGATTGGAAGTCTATTTTATTAGAACTAGATAAAGCCGGTAAATCTTCACAGACTTCACATATCTTCGAGAACATTACAACAAGACGACTCGATGGCGTAGTGGTTAGTGTAACCGACTGCCACGCCTGAGGTCGCGGGTTCGATTCCCGCACAAGTCAAACATTTGTGTGCATGAACATGGATGTTTGTCTTGGTCTGGGTGTTTCTATGTATAATATGTATGTATTTACAAAAAAAAAGTATATATGTATGTTTATCCATTGTCTAGTACCCATAGTACAAGCTCTGCTTAGTTTAGGCTAGATGGTGTTGTGTGCATGTGGTAGAATATTACAAAAAATAAAAAAATAAATTGTATAGAACTCTCAGGCATGCAGGTTTCCTCACGATGTTTTCCTTCGCCGTTAAATTGAGCGATATATAACTATTTAATATGTTACTTTTATTGTAATAAACGTCGAAGATATGGTGCACGGAGTAGTTTGTTATTATTAACTGCACTTCTGTTGATAATTTGAACTAATAAGTAGCTCAGTACATATGAAAAAAGTCTCTAAATGGTAATGGTGGCTAAGGATTTTATAACCGATTTTGTTTTGAGCTAGAAAAGCGTTCAGATTGGGACGTTTTCGAGTCTTGACTTTGCATGCGCTAATATCATATTTGCTTCCGTATATTATAATATTGAGCCGCCAACATCGTCAAAGATTATGATATATAGATATACTAGATTATGCCCGTAGCTTCCGTTCGCGTTAATGAATAAAAGGTTAAGTATGTCAATTTTCTATCCCTTGGAAAAAGTCCTCTTTCAGGATAAAAAGTACTTTATGTTCTTTTCGGTACCCCTGACAATGTGTACCTACGCGAAATTTCATGATGATCGGTCGAGTAAAGTGTGAAAGCATAAACAAACTCACATTCGGATTTATAATATTAGTTAGGTCTAGGATTGAATCGCTATCAATTTCAAAGTATAATAATCATATTATTTAACTCGTTACTATCTAGTCGGCAACAAGAAAACGCACACGAATACCACAGCATACAGCCATACAGAGAAACCGTTATGCTCTGATTACCTAGAGATTTTTGTTATAAATCAATAATGAATCGCATTTTTGTGTTAAACCGCGGATTCTTAATTACTCCGCTGGCGAACGATAATCACTTAGTAATGTGATGATGGACAGTTGACGGATTGTTGGTGACAGGAAGAAAGAAAGAAAGTAAATGTATTAATTTGGACATAGTAACATTAACAAAGAAAACCCTTCCTAATATTATAAATGCGAATGATTTTGAGATCTTCAAAAGAATTTAAAAAACCAACCACTACATTACTTTTATTCAACAGTTACGTACGAAGCCAACTTGAATATTGCAGCACGGTGTGGAATCCTTCGTACCAAGTCCACATAAGTCGCATTGAAAGGGTTCAAAAGAGACTTATCCGTCATCTAGCGTTAAGGTTTAAAGTAGGAAATTGTAGATCTTACGAACACAGACTAAATCACTTCAAACTCAAAGAATTAAAATCTCGCCGCACTATCTCCGACATGTTGTTCCTGTATAAGTTATTCAATAATGGCATTGACTGTCCAGATCTTCTTAGCAAACTACGCATTAACGTCCCTTCTCGTATTCCTCGTTATCCCAGCCCTTTACTGAAAGCCCCTCAACACAGAACAAACCTGGGTAAACACTCGCCGATTGTTAGGATGACCAATCAATACAACTCACTGTCATGTTCTTCCGACGATATAGACATTTTCTCCAACAGCCTAAGTAAATTTAAGTTGCTGTTACACGCAAAACTTAATATTGAGTAAGTGTTGACCTACCTCCCCACTGTTCAACTCAATATATATAGTTTTTTTTTCTTTTAAATTTTAACTCTTGTTATTTTTACTTTAAATTGTATACTTTATTTCCATATTAAAAATTGATTGTTTGAATCAATTGAAGATGCACAAGGATTTGTATCTATTTATGTTTTATTTTTAGCATGTAAGGTGTAATCTTTGTTGGAGATCCAAATAAATAAATAAATAAATAAATGTGAGTTTGTTTGTTTGTTACGCTTTCATGCCTTAACTATTCGACCAAACATCATAAAATTTTGTATACACGTTGCCAGGGGTACAGAAAAGAACATGGGGCACCTTATCCAGATGACTGGATTGCTCAGCGTAAGAACAACCACGTGGCTGATTTGGGTTCGAATCCCACATGTGAAAAGCCCGAGATTCTTAATTAGTCAGCTAGCGCAAACCATATGATGGATGGTTGGAGACGATGTTGATCCGGGTGGAAGACACTCACACCTGTCAGTAGCAGGTTCGGTTTTCAATACTAGAAAATTTCTTTTAAAGGAACAGGATAGAAGAATGGTTTCTCGATGAGCAAAATAATGTTATAATCCATGGTGGTGATGGTAGATTGCCCAGCGACGCCGAGGGTTGTGGGTTCGAATTCCAGACGTGACAGCAATTAGCAAATTGCACATTATAACGATACAACGTTATAACGTCCCGTACCGAGAGTAAAACTTAGACAGTTAACGATGAGTACATCGTTAGTTGTCTAAGTTTAGTAGTAACTAATGATAATTTAAACTGACACTTTTAATGAATATGTTCATGCAAATAATAAATTATTTTCATTGTTCCTCTTGACATGTAACTTATCTTAATTTAACATGATTAATATGTAAGTCAATAATACTGACTTTAGACAACTTTGTTTGTTGCTTTAAATGGTATACATAAGAATGTATGTAGAAAGGATGACAAAAAAATTTTAAATTCGGTTTAATAGTTTTTGAGTTTAATCCTTGTAAGCAGCATCTTTGCTGTGTCCTGACCAGCATTGCCAAAGTCCATGAGCAGCGGTTACCACTTTCCATCAGGTAGGCCACCTGCTGCTTGTCTGCCACCAATGGCAATAAAAAAATAAATACAAAATTAAACAAAACATCAAACCTTTCCTCTATATAATATTAGTATAGATGAAGATATCTCTGTGCTTATACCCCAACGGAATGCTTAGAAAGTAACTATAGACATATAATATGCCAGTCTTGTGTCAATTAGCAAGCCAGCCAACACACATAACTAATATCAATCATAAAAAAGGCTCTATTCATGTATAGTTAAGATTTAAAATGCCTTGTGTTGTTGGTAAGTTGAACGGCCGGTCATGTGATGCGCTGTACTTATATATAACTGGTTTGTACGTCCGTGTGTTTAGCAATTCATTGTTGGTATTTAAACGTATGAGTTGACTTGACTTGATGGTGCAGTGATTAGGCGGTCTGACCACATTGGGGTTCGACTTTGTTCCAACACGAGACAAATTGTGTGGTTTTTAAATAGTTCTTCCAAGTCTCGGTTTGATGGCGCACTAGTTAAATCGCCGTTAGCGTAGGTTCGATTTACTTCCGAAGAATAATTATGATTTGCCAATGGTTGTTCCGGGTATAGGTGTTCTTTGTGTCTTGTGTTTGTATGTTTGTAAAGTGTGTTTCACAAAATGTGTTTGAGACTGTAGTAATTTATACAGAATGTAAAATCTATGTAAATAAATCTAGCTAGACTTTAGAACTCAGGTAATACATCAGCATAGATTTGAACGTAAAAATATGGTCAGTTTTCTGCACGTTAAGTTGTCATCTGACGCACAATGTCAACATGACATCTGAATTATAAATATAGTATTAGCACTACGCTCACTCAAATAATAAATTGTACACTGAATCTTCTTCTTCCTTAGCCTTTATTATTCCCAAGTCACTTGGGATCGGCTTTTCTAGTCTAACCGGATTTGACTGGATATCAGTTTTTACACGGAGCGGCTGCCACCTGACCTCCGCAACCCAAAGGCTAACGATACCCTAAAGCTAGACCAGTGTCAGGATATTAGACGGTACTGACTTTCCCAATAACGACTGCCATAGATGTTCATGGCAGCCGGGTCCGACGGCTCAACGTGCTCTCCGAGGCACGTGTACCGTGCCTCGGAGAGCACGTTGAGCCGTCGTTCAGTGTATGAATAATATAATAAATTTGTAAAAATATATTGGACTAGTTGACCCGCGCATCTTTGTCAGCATCACGAATTTTCCCCGCTTTTGCAACATTTTTCATTGATGCTCCGCTACTATTGGTCGTAGCGTGATGTCATATAGCTTAGTATTTCACGATAAATGGGCTATCCGACACTAAAAGATTTTAAATTCGGACCAGTAGTGCCTGAGATTAACGCCTTCAACCAAATAAACAAACTTTTCAACTTTATAATATTAGTAGGTATATAATAATATTAAGAACTAGGTAACAAAAATATTGTTTGCTGCGTTCTAACAGTGTTTCATGTTGATAATAACTTTAATTTTATAACTCTACGATACTACGTACTCAATAAATATTTGAATTTGTATTTAGTGGATGTGGATAATTTTTCCTGCGATCCATAAGTATCTAAATCTTTCTAAATATAAATCTTTCCGTCCCACTGAGATCGGATAAATCCTGTCTGGGAAGTTCCCATCCCTACTGACGATTTTACTCACATAAACTAGTGTTGTGCTCCGCGGTAAGAAGTGACGTTACGGTAACAGAAGACCAGTGAAAGTATGTCAGAGAGAGTAATTATTTACCGAGCGAGCGAGATAATACGTTTATTGTTAAATAATTCTGCAACTCTACGGTAATTTGAATTTTATTAACCATAACACACCATCTGCGTCGGCGCAGCGGTTGTGAGTGCGATTGCTGTGCGTCTTTGATTTGATTATCATGTCAAACGAGTTGGCTGTGCGATTTTCTGAACCCGTGATTGGGACTCATGTAGATCTAAATCTTTCTAAATAATTGGTTTTTACTGTCAAAAAGATAAAAGTCTGTTATTTATATAGGTCACAAAGTAACACTCATGAACGTCAAAATTTTGTGTTGTTAGTAAGTTTACTGAAGTCACATTTAGGCTAGCTGCTAAGTACAGGCAAAGCCTAAGAGAAGATACTCACAGCCATTATTTTTTAATCTCCAGAGTTTTTTTTTTTTAATAAACTCTTAGTTTGAGTCACGCGGTCTTGCACTGTGTCCGTTAGACGGCAATACATATACCTTACATAGGACCTTAAATCATAGCTGACTGCCCGAATGGAATAGTTTTTACATAGTTGCCTTGCCTTTGCTACTGCGCCAAGCGCTATAGGTTCGATCACCATACGAGACAAAAAATTGTGTGATCCACAAATAGTTAATTGCAATTAAACTACTATATACGGATTTTATCGCGTTATTTATTTTACACTTTATTACAAAATTTTGAAACTGTTACACTACTACTAGATACTATTAAACTTTACTAATTTTAAGCTAATTAAATCATTAAAACTATTAAAACTATTTATATTTAAGTTTACACTTTCCCCGACGTTTCGACGAACTTAAATATAAATAGATTTAATAATTTAATTAGCTTAAAATTAGTAAAGTTTAATAGTATCTAGTAGTTGTGTAACAGTTTCAAAATTTTGTAATAAAGTGTAAAATAAATAACGCGATAAAATCCGTATATAGTATTTTAATTGCAATGAATAACATTCGCGTAAACAGAAGTCAATATCCACAAATAGTTGTTGCGACTCTGGTGGGTTTGTATCCGTTGTTTAAACATTTTTAAAGTTTCCCGCGACATGATTCATACATAATGCGAAAAAGGGGGAGAATTAAAACTAAACTGATTGTAGCGTAAGTGTGTGAGTCGTCTATTTAACTGAATCTAAACCAAATGTGGTTGTAATAGATTGGCTAGCCCTTTTGAGATGTAGGCGTGAATATACATACAAGTAATAAAGCATTGCACTATTTGCGCAGTCATAGCTTGCATATTCGTGCGCATGCGCCGATACGGAACGAACCAACCTATTGTAACGTCGAACAGTTATAAGAGTTATTGAAACGATTACTAGTTATTACAATGTTATCTTTTATTGAAAGATCACTACTGTGTTAAGAAAAAGATAACTTTTGAGTAAGTTGTCTCGCGGTGAAGTTTTAAATATGTATTTTAAAAAAGATCATCCAGATTCGGAACAATTATTTGTGGATCACACTATGAGATTGAACCTAAAACAGGCGGCGCTATGGATGTGGCGAGATGACTGTTTAAATCATTGCACCATTTAATTTGTAAATTTTTGTCCCGCGTGAAATTCGAACCCACAACACTAGACGCAGTGGCAGAGGCATCTGTGTATTAGTAATGATTAAATAAATATAATTAGTAAAATAAACTTACTATGTACCGATGACACATTTCTCAAAAATTATCTGTCCGTATCTAAAAAAACTAGTTTCTTGATATAGGAACGGGGCCAAAGTTAACATCGGCAACTATATTCTCGGAAAAATCAAACGCATTGCCTATACGCACTAACCGTATAAAAAGAAAGCATCTATCGATTCGTGCGGTGATTACTAAACATAGATTAGGCTAGACCTCGATATTGATACCTAACAGGTAAAAGTCAGAGAAACCGCTCACGCCTGACCGAGAATAATGGACACATTTCTATTTAATGCCGTGTGCTGATACGGTCTGCTGGTGGAGAAATGTGATCATCACTTGTGGTGACCGAGTTTCGGTGGCACAATGATATTGATGGTATTGCGAAGAGTTTTATGCGTTTGAATCCTATGCAAGGATTTAAGTGGACAGGTACAACTAAAGTATTATTTGAAGAAACGAGTCCTATTGCCTATGGACAGTATTTTTTGACACATATTCCCGAAATGTATGTTTACAATCCAGCAATTATATTCCGTCATCCCAACTTACCTTTGATCCTAATTACTCCTTTATGATTAAAGTTCACTCCTTTTACAATAGGGTAATTGACTCACATTTTTTTCATATTTGATCTTAAGTCAAACATAAATAAGGTAAAAGCGTTTTAAATCGGGTCCGGCCGTTATGGTCCCATTCCGGTATGCCCCCTGCCGGCCGAGACGGTCCCATTGTAAAACAACCGGAGAAGACACTTGAGCAAATACTGTCTGTTAGTGTAGGGTAACTACCTACGATATATCAGTAACATGTGGGTAGGTAGGTTATGTGCATTTTACCAAACGACTGCTGCGTCAGTCGAATATATGAGCTTACACGTATCGGTTGTGTCATTTGACTACCCCCATACCCCAGTTATAACAGTTGGCGACGAGGATAAACTGTAAAATGGCGAAAATAACGGTCGGCACCTTATCGACGTTTAACCACGAGGTTCAAGAATGGAGTATCTACAAGGAGAAACTTGAGCAATGGTTTCTTGCGAACGATGTTGGGGAGGATGCAGATAAAGCCGGTTGCAAACGTCGAGCTATTCTACTCAGTAATTGTGCTGAATCCACATATAAATTGATTCGTGATTTAGCCTTGCCGGCTCAAGTGAGTACGCTGAGTTATAATAAAGTGGTCGAGTTTTTAGACAGACACTTTGAACCAAAAAAGTGTACATTCGCAGAGCGGTACAGATTTTATGTGGCTACGCAAAACGATGGAGAGAAGTTGTCGGAGTGGGCGGCGCGTGTCCGAGGATTAGCAATCCATTGTGGCTTCGTATCCGATCAGCTTGATGAACAACTACGCGATCGTTTCATATTGGGCATGCAGTCTGGAGCTGAGAGAGATAAATTGTTTACAAAAGGGATGTCGGGTCTCACCCTGAATAGGGCTATTGAGATAGCTGAAGGTGTTCGCAGCGCACGCATGGGTGCCATGGAAACTTCAGGGCGACAAAAGGAACCGGTAGCAACTCCTATGCAGCTGATGAAAATGACAACGGAGGGCAGTTCAGAACGAGGAGAGGCGCGCTGGCGCTCACAGCAGCGGGGCTCAACAGCGGGGAGCTCGCGGTCAGCAGCCGCGGGAAGCTCACGGCCAGCTGCCGCGGGCCGCGGCTGCGATCACAGCGTGTGCGCGGTGTGCGGATATGCCGGTCATCAAGCATCATCGTGTCGGTTTGCGCGTTATAAGTGTACAAAATGCGGTATCCAAGGTCACCTTAAGCGCATGTGTAAAAAAATGGTGAAAGGACAGCATTATATCGAGTACTGCGGTGGTGATAATGATGAGGGTAAGCATTTATGTTGTAGTATTCGCACTGAGCGCGGCGAACCTATGCAGGAATCTGTCTTAGTTAATAACGTTTCATTATCTTTTGAAATAGATACCGGTTCTCCCGTTACCGTTATCTCTGAGCAATTGTATGACAAACATTTTCATAACGTGAGATTAGAATCGAATGATATTGTTTTACTTACTTATTGTGGTGAAAGACTTAAAATATTAGGTAAAGTTAAACTTCTTTTCACATATAAGGGTAAAACTAAATATATTGGTGTGTATGTGGTAAGGGATGGCGGTCCACCATTGTTGGGCAGAGATTTCTTTGCTAGTTTTAATATGCAAATCTGTTCAGTAAACAAATCCGAAGGATTAATTCAGCAAATTGTTTCAAAATTCCCACAGTTATTTTCAAATAAGTTGGGTTGTTGTAAGGGGGTAGAAGTAAATTTAGTTTTGAGACCTGACGCGAAACCTATTTATTTTAAAGCGAGGTCACTGCCTTTCGCCTTACGTGACCGTGTGGAACAGGAGCTAAACCGCCTGGTAGACTTAGATATACTTGTACCCGTGAAATATTCGGAATATGCTAGCCCTATTGTACCCGTTATTAAACGTGATGGTTCTATTCGACTGTGTGCCGATTACTCTGTAACAATTAATAAACAATTGCTTGTTGATAAATATCCGCTTCCTAGATATGAGGAATTATTTTCTAAGTTGTATGGGGCGCGCTATTTTTGCAAATTAGACCTTTCACAGGCCTATAATCAGTTGTGCCTTAATGAATCGTCACAAATGTTGACTTGTATTAATACACACAAAGGGCTATATAAATTTAAGAGATTGGTTTTCGGGTTAGCTAGCGCCCCCGCCATTTTCCAAAGAACTATGGAGTCTGTATTGATGGGTTTGGATGGCACGTTACAGTTTCTCGATGATATTTTGGTATGGGGGGTAAACAGACATGAAACATTAAGTAGGTTACAAGCAGTATTTTATAGATTACAGGAAGCCGGATTAGTTCTCAAAGTAGAAAAATGTTCATTCCTTCAGGATTCCGTTTCCTATCTAGGTGTAGTAATAGATCGTAACGGCATTCACAAGTCTCCAGAAAAGGTTGATGCTATACTCAAATCATGTAAACCTACAAATATTTCCGAATTAAAATCTTTTCTGGGGATGGTGAATTATTATAGGAATTTTATTAGGAATGCGTCATCAATATTATCACCACTTCATAAACTTCTACAAAAAAATACATTATGGTCATGGACTAGAGAACAAGATCAGGCTTGGTCGTCCATTAAAACAGCGTTAGCCTCGGATACAATATTAGCACACTTTAATCCCGAAGCACAGCTTGTTTTAACGGTGGACGCATCGCCGACTGGTCTCGGATCTATTTTATCACAAATTGATAACGGTACAGAAAGACCGATAGCATATGCGTCTCGATCTCTGAACGAAGCTGAAAAACGGTATAGTCAAATTCAAAAAGAAGCTACGGCTATCATATTTGGTGTGAAGAAGTTTCACCAGTACCTGTATGGGCGAACGTCACCTTTTATCTTAAGGACGGATCATAAGCCTTTGATATCAATATTTAACCCAAACAAAGGTATACCTGAAATTTCTGCAAACCGGTTACAACGTTACGCAATTTTCCTATCGGCGTATAATTATATAATTCAATATGTTAGCAGCATTCATAATAGTGCCGATTATCTCAGCCGAGCCGTGGGTCAAGTAAGCGACGACAAGGCGCACTCGGTCGGCTCCGCCGCCAGCCGCGGCGCACAGGTAGGCGATGACTCACTATTAGATAGGTCAACGTATAATTATGTTCATTTTGTTTACGAAGGCGAACAATTTATATCATTATTAGATGTGAAACATGCTGCCTTAACTGATAAAACATTGTCTTTAGTTCGTAGTTACATATTAGATGGATGGCCGCGTAAAATAATTGACCCACTAATAAAAGTATTTTTTCACCACCGGTCGGAATTATCAGTTGAGAACGGGTGTATGTTAAGAGGTCATAAATTAGTTATACCGAAAATATTTCAAAACAAAGTATTGTCTGAATTACACAAAGGTCATTTAGGGATAACAAAAATGAAAGAAGAGGCACGTAATAGATTTTGGTGGCCAGGTATGGGTGTTGCGATTGAGAACTTGGTCAGGACATGTTCTACGTGTGCGACGCTGAGGGCGTCGCCACCGCGTGTTCCGCTGACACCGTGGCCGTTCCCTACACAACCATGGTCGCGCGTACATGTGGATTTTCTCGGCCCAATAAATGGGCGAACATATTTAATAGTGGTGGACGCATATTCTAAATGGGTAGAATGTTTTGATGTTTCATCAGGATTTAGCTCTCGCGTCGTCATAGAAAAATTAAGTGAGGTAATGGCAAGATTTGGATTGTTTGATACAATTTGCTCAGATAACGGCACTTCCTTTGTTTCAAACGAATTTAATCAGTTTTGTTCACATAATAATATAACACACTTGACATCTCCAACTTACAACCCTGCTAGTAATGGTCAAGCTGAAAGTTACGTAAAAGTAATTAAGAAAGCGATCAAAGGTATTTTGTTAACAGGTGTAAATGCCCGCGATTTAAACATTAAATTACAAGAATTTTTGCTACGATACAGGAATTCCGTTCACTGCACTACAAACAGATCGCCCGCTGAGATATTATTCGGTCATAAGTTACGTTCGCGTTTAGATTTTTTGAAGCCAACCTCATCACTACCATCCGACCCAGTGCTCGATAAAATGGTTAAGTCTAGACAGTGTTTACAGAGTGATCATTACCACGGCAATCGTAAAGTGACATTTAGTATAGGCGAAATTGTACTCGTGAAACTGTATGAACAACAAAAACAATTCTGGTCTAGGGGGTCAGTGATAAAAAAAATTGGCAACTCGTTGTATATTATTAAAATCTGTAATACAGATCAAAAGGTTAAAAGGCATGCCAATCAACTTCTCAAATATAAAGGGGAGGAAAATGTAGTCCCTGCATTCATAAGCAACACGTCACATGCAGCAGCTGATGGTTCCACAGTATCTACAAGGGAAACTTCAGGCACGCCGTCACCAGCTGTAACCGAGACTATTCAACCTCAAGTTCAAGAGTCCGAAGACGGCAAGAGCCAAACTGATAATGTGATTGTTCCTGATGCACCTGTCACTGTGGAGCCCGGCATACGTCCCAACTCACAGACAGAAGGATGCACTCGATCACGACGCAATAGAACCCCTGTAGACTACAAACAGTATTTTTAAATAAGGTTGGAGGGATGTTAGTGTAGGGTAACTACCTACGATATATCAGTAACATGTGGGTAGGTAGGTTATGTGCATTTTACCAAACGACTGCTGCGTCAGTCGAATATATGAGCTTACACGTATCGGTTGTGTCATTTGACTACCCCCATACCCCAGTTATAACACTGTCGAAACAAAAGTGTTTTTGAATTTAAATATTTTTGTTTTGTACAGTGTGTATAGTATGTTTTAGTACATTTTGTAAACATACTTTTCAAAACTAATCTTACTAATTCTAAAGCCAATACATGACAAAACAAAAATATTTAAATTCAAAATCACTTTTGTTTCGACAGTATTTGCTCAAGTGTCTTCTCCGGTTGTTTTACAATGGAACCGTCTCGGCCGGGGGCGTACCGGAATAACAAATTTTTCAATGTGGGTGCGTGCCGGCAGGGGGCATACCGGAATGGGACCATAACCGCCGGACCCTTTAAATCTGGTTGTAGGAATAATTTTCAAATGACAAAAAAGGACGCACAATACAAACAGTCTGGTAACCGCTATTTAACTGCTCCTGTGCGAGGGAGTTAGCGAGACATCCTAGTACTACCTCACATAATATATCGAAATTAAAAATATTTATTTATTTATTGCTCCCTTGTCTTACAACTAATTTTGATACTGTTTCCACAAAAATATTTATTTTGAATGCTATTTGCTCTTGTGTGTAAAAGAATGTACAAAATCAAACATAGGCAAGAACCTTATCGCATTTATACTTCCTTCTTTCCTAGAATGCTGTAAATGAGGTTTCGAGTTAGATGTCCGGGACAGGTAAAAGGTTATTGATATGTTTTGTACAACAAATATGTAGTGCAGAGTACAGACTCTGCACTACATTTTTTTTTGTACAGACATATAATAGGTCCTGCCCCTTTTACCTACATACTACTTAAAACTTGCTGGCAAAATGTGAGTAAAATACACCCCATCTTGTTTTTTTACGGGTATAGGCGTGTGTCATATCCATAGTCCAGTACGCTAGTCCAGTGCGGATTGACAAAAAATAACAATTTACGATCCCGAAATTCCTATACAATCCAGCATTTTTATTTCGTAATCCAAACTTACCCTTGACGATCCTAATTACCGCTTTAAGGTAAAATTTACCCCTTTTACAACACCAGTAATTATTAACACAGGTATACTGACGCCACAAATATCTGGATGACTCAGGTTATATTAAATTTAAAGTTTATATTAAGCTGCATCATTGGCCATAGACAACGGTACAATATGTTAATTTTACCGTTTTGTTGGTAGCGTGGGCACTTCGCGTATTGACCAGTAGGTCAACACCTGTGCCTTATTAGGCATATTAGCTTTATTAGGAAAAGTTCGTTGACTTATTTTGAATAAAAATTTGACGTAAATCAACTTAGACATCATTTTAAAATTGCATACTAGCGCATCGATAGTATTTGAGACTTTCAAAGTCAAAGTCGATTTTAAGTGATTTATTCATTAAGGTCACATACTTTGTGACCTTATGAACTTCAAAGTTCGTGAGATTAGTGAAGTTACTCAATTTATATTTATGTTTTATGTTGTGTGCTTGGTTTAGGCCTATGAGAAGATACCTGCAAGAAACTCACTTCCTCTCTTAAATCGCCATTGTCCTTGGTTCGATTACTGAGTGTGGCATATTATTCGGTTTCATGTCACCTATTTGTTTGCATAACAAAAATAATGGAAAGAAGTATCAGAGGTGCGTGTCTTGAGATCGAACTCGAGACGTCTGCGTGGCAGTCCAAGAGTTTCTCACTAGGCTATCGCTGCTTATTGCTGTATAAATCAGTTAAGGAAGCAAAAACTTAATTGAAAGTAAATCATTAATCTTTACATTATTTAAACCTTCATCTCCTCGCGAGTCAAGGTTCGACACCAGGAAGATCAAACCTGTCGACCTTACACGTATCTGCCGTGTGCAGTACCGCTTAATATAATATGGCGTAATGATAAAAACTATGGCGGAAAAAGTTTTAGGAAAACTAGAGAGTGCCAGCGGCTTATACTGTGTAAATGCTACAAGAATTAATATTGGGGTAAAAAGTACCCATTCTATGTGTGAATCCAGGAGATCCTGGATTCACACATAGAATGGGTCCTTTTTTCCTTTAAACCCAATAACCGTTCCCGTTTGAGAGATTTTAGCGAGAGAAGATTAACTGGACCAGTTAATCTTCTCTCGCTAAAATCGGAAAGGTTATTGGGTTAAAATACATTTTAACCCAATAACCTTTCCGATTTTAGCGAGAGGGATGGGATGGGATACATCCCATGTGTGAATCTAGAATATGGTCTATCTGTTTGGCAAGTTTCATTCCAATCGGTTTAACGGTTCACGCGTGATTGGGATTAATAAACTTTCAAACCGAAACAGAGACAGAAAAAACGTAATCTCCGGATACGCATTTGGGCACCAGTATCTATTGTATCTAAACCTACTAAAATTATAAAGCTGAGAGGTTTGTTTACATGTCTGGTTGAACGCGTTAATCTCTGGAACTACTGGTTCGAATTAAAAAAATATTTTAGTGTTGGATAGCCCATTTATCGAGGAAGGCTATAGGCTATATAACATCACGCTACGACTAATAGGAGCAGAGCAGCAATGAAAAATGTTGCAAAAACGGGGAAGATTCTCTTATATGAAGTAGACGACGATGCGCGGGTCAGCTAGTGTATATGTTACGGCTAATAGCCGAAGTACGGCTACACCTAGTTTTAGCCGGCTAAACACAAAAGTAACCTAACATAACCTAACCGCATGTGGCCGGCTGCACCTAGTTGTAGCCGGCTAATCTTAAGTTTATGTTCACACCCACCTTTAGCCGTAACATATACATACATATTTATAGTGCCACACGTGTACCTCCGAAGAGGTAGTCGAAGTCTATTTTAACTACATTTTTGGCAGCTATGGTTTTAGAACCCTCTTAGGCGAGTCTATCGCCATCTACCAGGCACTACAAACTCCGTGCTGATACTGAGAGCTTCTTGACAGGAAATACCAATAACTCTGCCTGTCCCGGAAATTGAAATCGAGACTTTATGTGCAGTTACACTGCTATCATAAAGAAAAAGACGTATTTAACTTATTTTTCGAAATTATGATTTTCACCTATTTGGAATCAGTAAAAAAAACGCATCTGTAAATGTTTTTGGCAGATACGTCTTTTTTCCTTATGACGGCAGAGTAGTCGCATTCAATAACTCTGTGCCCGCCACTGGGGGCAAGAATATTTTATATATTAAACATTCACCTTACGTATGTTTGTGACCACAAAACTCGAAAAGTAATCAAAGGATGTACTTGAAATTTCCACATATGTTACACTTCTATATAAGAGTGCTTTTATATCCATTTAACTCGAAGAAGAACAATTTACGAGTCAAGACACCTCAGAGAAACGTGGCTTGGTTTAGCTGGTCGAATTATTAACTTCTGAGTCTTCTTCGAAGAGGTCAATGACAACACTATGTGGGTCTGTGTGTCTGTCTGTTAGTGACCGGCATAACTCCATAACCACTGGACCTATTGACTTGTAACTTGGTGTGCAGACACCCTGGGGTCATACCTCGGTCGAGTTTGAATATGGGCCCTGTGGGGTTAAAAGACCCCCGAGTTATAGGGATCATTTCTTTTCATTACTTTTACATTTAAGACGAAGAGGTTGAATCTTGGGTTTTTACACCCATCTCGTTATTATTTATATCTATACTAATATTATAAGGAGGAAAGATTATTTTATTTGTTAGTAAGGATTTAACCCAAAACCACAAAACTGATTTTAAAATTATTTTACCATTAGAAAGCTATATTATCACCGAGCATCTTATCTTATCGTATGTGGGGGCCAGTCAGTGCAGACCGGCGACACTTCGTCCCAGTGGGATTTTTGTGTCGATACTCTCCCAATAACGACTGCCATAGATGTTCATGGCAGCCGGGACCGACGGCTTAACGTGCTCTCCGAGGCACGGAGCAGGCGATAATTGTCAATCAATACGCACATAATTTCGAAAAGTCATATCACTTCCGAAAGTCGGATGTGCTCGACGTGGGTTCGAACCCGAGACCCTCTGCATTGCAGTCTGTTGGTCTCCCCACTGAGCTATCGCTGCTCTTTATCACCGAGTAACATAGGCTATATTTTAATTTAAAAAAGGTCTGTTAATAACATAACTTGACGCCCTTTTACGCAAGCGAGCCCACTGGCAAAAGTTAACCACATATAATACAATAGTCTCGCATATCACTACAAAACATACCTCGTAAAATGTATCAGCAGCAACAAAGCATTAAACTTAATTGTAAAGCTCAACTATTAAATATTTAAGTGACTTATAAGTAGCATGTTCATATAAGATGTGACCTTAAGTAGTCGACAGTAACAATTCGTCTCTTAGTTAATAATGTACAAAGTGCAAGGTAACGTATTAACACACACGAAATAACAAAAAATATGTAAGTATACATATGTGTAAATGATGACGGAAGTTAGATAGATATACCAATAACATTTTTGTGTTAAAATTGTTATTAATTTAATACTACTTTTTGCCCGCATCGCTATCCTAAATGCCGGGTAGGTTAGGTTAGTAAAGTCCAGGCGGCGGAGCGGAGCCGTGAAGAAAGTATCCTTGTGGTTCCGAGCCGTCGCCGGCGAACCGGGCGGTGCCATAATGAAGGCCGCGGGCGGGAGAAATCGGGATCTCCCGCCCGGCAGCCATTGAGTCGGTCCTACGCCCTATGTAGTGCCGGGGCGTCGCTGAGGAGTTGTAGACTGCTGGGTGGGTCGCTGAAGTAGTAACTTTTGCCAGCGGCCCATCCACTATAAAAGGCAGCGAGCGTGCACACCGTGGGGTTTCGGTCCGTAGGCCCGAAGAACGGGAGAGCCGGACATAGACCTCTCACCTCCCCTTATGGCGAGAGGGAGGCATCAGGCGCAATACCACACGAAAAAAAAGAAAATGGTTAGTAAAGTCCAAAATAACCTCACCGTCACGAGTCGTCGCCTTGGAGAGGTAGGCATCAATGCAACCAAGGTGGCATACAAGCATACGGCCCACCTGATGGTTAGTTGTCACGGTAGCCTATGGACGCCTGCAACACCAGAGGCATCACTTGCGCCTTGCCGACCTTTTAGGAAAGAAAGTGGGAACGAGAAGGAGCGGGAAGGGGTAAAGAGGGTTATTGGGCCTCCGGCACTCTCACTCACCGAACAAAACACAACAGTAGGAATACTGGTATTTCACGTCGATATTCTGTGAGAGGTTAGTCCTTCCCCGGTCGAGCCGGACCACTCATGCTGAAATCAGCGAGGGTCTACTACTCACAAATGTCCTTTTCTGTATCCCTGGCAACGTGTATGCGAAATTTCATGATGATCGGTCATGTAGTTAAGACACTACATCACATTCGTATATAATATTAGTTAGGATTGGCTAAACCCGGCCATGTTTTGCTCTGGTCCAGTCTGATGTTTTTAACTGCAAACTTCAGGATGAAAAGTATATAAAAATACTCTTACATAGAATAGCAACGTTGTGTAAGACTTATTTCCCTCGGGAACAGTACTTTTTCTGGATGAAAGGTACCCTATGTCCTTTTCTGTACCCCTGACACCATGTATGCAAAATTTCATGATAATCGGTCAAGTAGTTAAGGCGTGCAAGCGTAACAAACTCACATACGCATTTATAATAATAGTAAGGATGTATTTAATACAATTGGCTGTATGAAGTTTTTCATCTTATGACGTTTGTAGTTCGTCATTATACAAACTATTTAATTATTATGTTAGACGTGTCGCCATAGACGAGAATAGACCTTTGTCGATTGTTTCGTAACTGGTTGCCAAGCGGGTTACGAAAACCATCAATTAATAGATCTACTATACGATTACTAATCGTTTTGTTATACTTAGATCAATATCAACTTGACTGATTGAACGTAGGACATTTTATAGATATATTTATATCTACTCACAAATAAATTAATGCTTTTTATAATGATTTTATATACATATTAAAATGTCTTATAAGCGATAGCTTAGTGGGGAGACCAACAGACTGCAATGAAGAGCGTCTTGGGTCCAAACCCACATCGCGCACCTCTGATTTTCGAAAGTTATATCTTTACTTTTTGAAATTATGTGCGTATTGGTTGACAATTATCGCCTGCTCCGTGCCTCGGAGAGCACGTTAAGCCGACGGTCCCGGCTGCCATGAACATCTATGGCTGTCGTTATTGGGAAGTCAGTGCACTATAATATCTTGACACCGGTCTAGCCTTAGGGTATCGTTAACCAACGGGTTGCGGAGGTCAGGTGGCAGCCACTCCGTGTAAAAACTGATATCCAGTCAAATCCGGTTAGACCAGAAAAGCCGATCCCAAGTGACTTGGGAATAACAAGTGAGAAACGGCAATGAATTGCCGTAAATCTTAGAGTTCGAAAAAATGGTTCAAGTTATATGCAAAGGTCACGTGACACCACGTGACCTTGAGGTCAGACGTCAAAGGTCATAGTCATTTCGGGGGTATATCGACTATGCTGAGTCAAATGGCGTTGACCGCGAGTATCTAGCTTTTACGGTTCTTGAGTTGAAAGTTGGATAACAGACAGACGGAAGGACAAAGCTGTTGTATAAGAGTTTTCGAACACTAATAAAGGCTAGGGACAAGAAGACTTGAGGAAACATCTTAACAATTTTGCATTCATAGTGCGTCTGGGTTTCGCACTGGCGGTGCGCAGGGTGCCGCGGTTCTACAAATAGCTAAATTCGAACCGCCGCGCGAGGCGTATACGCTCTTAACAGCACGGAGTCTAGAACTATCTCCAATAGACGACAATAAGCTCACACCCGATACGTGGTACCTAAACAATTTTAAAGTTCATAAGTGTTACTTTGTGACCTAAAATTAATGAATGATTTCTGTTTTTCGGACTTTGACTTGGATAGCGAAATTTGGGTACAATCCATTAACTCTTCCACTTCACAATATTACCTCCTCCTTGGCCTCATTCATAAAAAATATCGAAAGACTTAACACGATGGTAAAAATAGCATTCTTATGCATTATTATAAACAATAAGTACTTTTTTGAATGTTTATAGCCTTCTTGTTAGGTTTATGAATATGGCCGTTAGTTTATGTAGATATCACAAAACTCTAATATATAGCAAAAAAATTAAAAATGAATTACCGTTGAAACATAAAAATCTAAAAGCGATTAAGCTTATATTTTTTGTCCTTGTCTGACACTTTGCCATAACAAATTACTAACTTTAATTATACAAATATAAATTTGCGAATTATTATAAAAACTCGTAATTACCAACGATAAATTAACTATCCAATGTTGAAGGTTTTTAATCTAAACGATCTGATGGTATTTTTTTTTGTGTTTTGTCCTTGAAACCCATTATTAAAAATACATAAGTAGGTACCAGATTGTAAGGATAAATAATTTGTGTCAGCTTAGAAACATTTATCAATGAAATCATATATTTTATGTTATGTTATAAGTAATCTTTAATATAATATTATAAAGCTAAAGAGTTTGTTTGTTTGGTTGAACGCGCTAATCTCAGGTACTACTGGTTTGACTTCAAACATTATTTTAGTGTTGGATAGCCCATTTATCGAGGAAGGCTATAAGCTATATATATTTATTTTATATTTATTTTTATTTATTTCTCTCTTCACAAATGGTTAACATACTTAAATCTATTACATAATTAATGTTCATATCATTTGTGAGAGACTGGTGCCTGAAATAGGTATTTGGATACCTGTGTTACAGGTCACCAGGCCCCCTCAGTAAAGGATGACACATAACGTACTTAGTATTATCTATCGGAAGAGAAGATACATTAAAGACTAATTTGCAATATAACAATTAAAGTGTAAGTAGTGTGTGAGTATGTGTGTGTGTGTGTGTGTGTGTGTGTGTATGTGTGTGTGTGTGTGTGTGTGTGTGTGTGTGTGAGTGTTTGCGCGCGCTCGTGTATGTGTGTATATGTATATGTGTGTGAGTGTGTATGTGGTTGTTATCGTGCATGGACGAGGGTCTATGCGTTTGCGTCTGGTTTGTTTGCATTTATTTATATTTTAGGAGCATATAGTGAGTAGATTTTCAGTATTTTGATAATCTAGTGTTTTCAGCCATGAAGATATTGATGATTTACATGCAGATTTGCACAAAGAATATATTGATAATTTCGAGTTAATTTTATTATATAGATAACCACCAAGAAAACAACAAATCAAATATAACATTACCCTACGACTAAAGGGAGCACCAATGGAAAATATTGCAAAAACGGAGAAAATTCTCTTACGTGAAGCGGACAAAGTTGCGTGGGTCAGCTCTTTCAGCATCTTTAACCTTTTGAACGCCACGCCATAACGGCACCTCCATGTCCTGTACGCCAAGCCCGAAAATCGATATATTATATATTGTTTTTTATGATCAAATATTTCAATAACTAATAACAATTTTGTTTGCTGTATACAATTAAGTAATAATTGGGGATTCAATTTTTAAGTTGTATCACTAAAACACAGAAAACTAATGATTTAATATGTTTATTTTGTATTTTTCTGTGAACCGACAAAAAACAGTTTTGTCGAGTATAGACGACGTTGGCGCACAGGGCACGCTTGCGCATGTCGAGTATAGACGACGTTGGCGTTCAAAAGGTTAATAATTACGAGAGCGTGACGTGTTAATGTTTCAAGTTCTTAATACTTAGTCTTTTTCTTATTAATATTTTATAAAACTCTAGTATGTGACTATGAATCGAACAGAAACGCGTATCGGGGTAAAAGGAATCCTATGTGTTAATCTAATCTTTTAAAATTGCACGGATGATGCCGTTGCTTAAGTAACACGTGTCACGTTCCCGTGCCTCAGAAAGCACGTGTCGCTGTTTCTCCTGCACCTGATCTCCCTCCGGTCGTGTCAGTTTGCCGTCCCAGCAGATCATGAGAGTTAAGGGACAGAGAGTGCACTTGTGTTTGCGCACAGTCTTCGTTAAGATAGGCCGTCTGTAAATTCGGTCTGGAGGACATTATTATTAAGTGACACCAAACCAATGCGTGTATCTATAAACACTCGTATAGATGCATCATCTCACAGCATCGGATTCGATTCCCAGACGCGGAAGAAAATTGTATAATCCTCAAATAATTGCGAAAATCGTTTTTTTTTCTGTCTCGATCTTTGTATTAATCACCTATTTTGTACAGTTTTTTATATTTATATCATGAAAATGTAAATACCTTTTGACTACCTAACCTGACGACATTGTCCTGCTTGAACGTTGCTTACAAGCTCCACCTGCCAGGTGTAATTTTAAATCTCAACTATCCAGGGACCAACCCAAACGTATAAAATTTCATCGATATCGGTATAGCCGTTTAGGGGGAATTCATTATCATACAATACATAATACATGTAAGCATACATGCACAATGTATGCATACATGTATTATGTATTGTATATGTGTATGCACAATGTATACATGTACAACACATTACACCGATCATAATGACATTTTGCATAGGTACATGTCTATAGAGGTATAAAAAAAGACATAGGGTACCTCTCATCCAGAAAAGGTACTGTTTTTCTAGTTATATCTCCCATAATACAACTTTCGCTAAAAGACACCCACATATTGCAGTTCCTTATATTTATAATAAAATTAACAAAAAACTTACACTGAATGAACTATCTCAATTCAAACTTAAAAATATTGTAAAAACCTATTTAAGCGAACTAAGTTATTCTGACTCTGAAGATATAATATTATGTGCCCAATAGATATAAATATGTGTACGCACACACTCACACACACGCACACATACACTCACACGCACACGCACACGCACACGCACACGCACACGCACACGCACACGCACACGCACACGCACACGCACACGCACACGCACACGCACACGCACACGCACACGCACACGCACACGCACACGCACACGCACACGCACACGCACACGCACACGCACACGCACACGCACACGCACACGCACACGCACACGCACACGCACACGCATACGCACACGCACGCGCACGCGCTCGCGCACACGCACACGCACACGCACACACACACACGCGCGCGCACACAAACACTCACTCACTTACCCACTTAGAATCACACATGCATACTTTCACACAGAGAGACACAATGCTGACAGAAAATTTGCTCTTGTATGAATCATCTTATTTTATTCTTAAATAAATGTTTAATATAAATTTTACGCAACTGTACAAATCGATGTAAAGTAACCTATGCCAAATAGAAATGTAACTGTTACTTATAGCACAGATTAACCTAGTTTAAGTGACAGTGTCCATGATTGTAAATCGAAATATTGTTATTCAAATAAACGTTTATTATTTATTATGATTATTATATACAAATATATACATATAAAGATTAATCGTTGATATTGTTTCCAGAGCGCGACCTCCCAATCCAAGCACGCGGCGCGTTTCCTCCGGCTGGCGATGGCTTCCATCATGGACATCCTGAAGATTAAACCGTTCGTGGAGGTCTCCGTAGGTCAACTGCTCTGGGGCTACGAAGACCCACTTCTCAAACTCGCGAAGGATGTCGTGTCAAAGGAACAGAAACTGCCTTATGAAGAGTTCGGGCTTTTCTATGGGGTATGTATTCAGAAGCAAAGATTTAAACCCTGGCTATGTCTTACTAAGATCGCATAAAAAGTGTCCACGCTAAGAAGAGTGACCTCACACATTACATTTCCACGAAAGACTGTCGTTCTACAGTGAAAAATCTATCGGTATTAATTATGTAAAGAAAAGAGTTGGATCCTTGTTTGAAATGGATAAATTCAAAAACTACTGGACCGATTTCAAAATCTGTCCAGTACGGATGCAGGGAGAATAATATTATCTAATATATAAAATGTCCCGTAGCTGAGCACGGGCCTCTTCTCAGTGTGAGAGGGGTAAGACTTGAGTAGTAGAGCCTCGCTGATTTCAACATGAATGTGCCGGCTCGACCGGGGACTACCCTCTCACAGAACATCGACGTGAAATAACAGTATTCGTACCGTTGTGTTTCGTTTGGTGAGTGTGAGTGCCGAAGGTCCAAAAGGTCTTTTCGCCTTCCCGCTCCTTCTCCTTCCCACTTCCTTTTTTTCCTAAAGGGTCGGCAACGCGCAAGTGATGCTTCTGGTATTGCAGGCGTCCATAGGCTACGGTGACCACTTACCATCAGGTGGGCCGTATGCTTGTTTGCCACCTTAGTTGTATAAAAACAAAAAAAACCCTGGTTCACCACGCTGGCCCTGGCATCCTTTTTCTGCCAAAGACCAGTTTCGAAACGTTTCTACCATATTTATATATAAGATTTCTAAAATTCGTTAGTTTGGGTAATGAAACAATTAGACGTATCTAAGTAATAAAAGAAATGTGAGTCAACTATCCTTTTAACCACTCGTAATGAATACTCAAGTAATAACGAAAAATCAGACGTGCATCCCTTAGCATCAAACTCGAGATCTCTGCGTGCCACTCGAACAGTCCCCCACGAAGCTTTCACTGCTTCTTATATACTGTACTTTTATATAAACTGAAATTCATTTGATGTATAATAAACCTAATTATTTTCTATCCTATTTCCAGAAAAACGGCACCTCCAGCGACGTGGTCACTATGTTCACTGGCGCCGATGATATGACGAAGTACGGCATCATAAGCCGCTACAACATGAAGGACAAGCTCCAGCACTGGACCTCGGACCAGTGCAACAGTATCGGCGGCTCTGATGGCTCCATCTTCCCTCCACACATCACCAAAAATGACACTCTCGCGGTATACGACAAGGATCTTTGCAGACTGCTGCCACTTAAGTAAGTGTTAATAATTATTTTTGATAAAAGACAACTCCCGCACTAGGAATAAATCCTGTGTCGCTTGTGTAAACATTCAAACAACGGACACAAAGAACACCCAGACTCGGAACAATCATTCTTGAATCACACAAAGTTGTGTGCCGTGTGAGATTCGAAACTACAATACTTGACGCTGTGGCAGTAGCGAGCAACCACTTAAATCACTACACCATCTGTGATAGTCTCGTGTTTACTTCTTCCTTGAATCCTGGGTCTTTCACGTCACGTGAGGAGGTGGTGTGGAGAACTCATGGACTACACGACTGCTTACCATCAGGAACACTGTAGTCCTTTCGACTGGCAATAATATAAAAAGTACTTCTAAAAAGACTGTAGTTACGAGTCACGCTAACAGATGGCGCTGTACTGAATTACAGAATCCAACAACTTGTACTACACGCTGTATAGCGCAAGCAAAGTTTGCAGTACGTGTAACAATATATGCATACAAGTTTTCGATATCAATCATCAGGCCTATGAAAAGATACTTGCAAAAAATTCACACCAGTGTTAGTGTGAGGAAGCTTACAAGGCAACTCGTGATCATGGACAATTCCGTAAAGTTTTATTTTTCTGTCTTATTCTGAGTTCGCATGCCAAGGACCGTCATGCTCACTCAAATGTCATTCCTTGTGGTGTCGTCATGGGCCGGGGACGATGGCTGGCCCATGCGTCTTATTCGTAAACGAGTGCTACTTGTGGTTACTGGTCGACCTTGGTATCGTGGAATTCGATGATTTACTTACGACATTTTTATTTAAACAGTTACATTAAACTACGGACTACAATCATGCCTTGTCTTGATTATTAATGAACATGTAAGTGGATGCTCCTATTTACCATACTGCTAAAGCAGCAGTATGGTAAATAGGATACCATCAAATTTTATTAAATGCTTGAGTATGTTCAGTAGTAGTTCATGAAGAAATGGTTGCAGCACCTTACAGCTCTTATGATTTGTAAACAAAAACTTGACGATTAAAAAGAGTGACCATGAGTTTCTTGCCCGTTCTTCTCATGAGCCCTACACCCTTGCTTTGCTGAACGTGGCAGTAAATGTAAATTCGCAGGAAAAATAAGTGTAAATTTGACATTCATAAGTGTTACCTAGTAACCAAATCTGAATAAATTTATTTCGATTTTGATTTTGATTTTACATATCTGAGAGTTTTTCATAATGTTCTCCAAGGGATGTGAAGCCAGACACCTGCAGTGAACCAGCGTAGTGGACTATGTCCTAACCTTTTCATATTTAGATAAGGCCCGTGCTCAGCAATGTGCGAGTTCATAAATAGGGCTGATATTATTATATAACATTTTGTGACAAATACGTGTTTTCAGGGGTAATATTTATGAGTTTCAATGTTTGTTACGTTTAACACCTTCATCATGATATGCCGCATACACGTTGTCAGCGGTACGAGTACAGAAAAGGACATAAGGTACCTTTCATCCAGAAATATGTACTGTTCACGAGGGATACAAATTTACACACAGTTGCAGGCAAAATCTAGTAGTAGAGCCTCATTGATTTCAGCATGAATCGGCCGGCTCGACCGGGGAAGGACTACCCTCTCACAGAACATAGACGTGAAATACCAGTATTCCTACTGTTGTGTTTCGTTCGGTGAGTGAGAGTGCCGGAGGCCCAATCACCTTCTTTCCCCCTTCCCGCTCCTTCTCCTTCCCATTTACTTTTTCTCCCAAAGGGTTGACAACGCGCAAGTGATACCTCTGGTGTTGCAGGCAGATAGGTTACGGTGACCACTTACCAGCAGGTGGGCCATATGCGTGTTTGCCACGTTAGTTGTATAAATGAACAAAAATAAAAAAATTATGCCGGCGGCTTCACTCGCAAATGTAGGTTAGGTTAGACCAGTAACAGTACTTTTTCCTAATGAAAGTTACCCCATATCCATTTCTGTTGGCCTGACAAAGTGTATGCAAAATTACATGATGATCGGTCGAGTAGTTAAGGCGTGATGCGTAACAAACAAACTCACATTCGCATTTATAATATTAGTTAGGATATAATAATATGATTGTTTAAGAATGTTTATAAATAGTTACTTACATTGTTATAAATTATAGTGGCTGCGTAAAACCATAATATCTATGACACGAGTCGTCGTTATCACGATCGAAAATATGTAAACAATTGAACGTACCTAATGTTCAACATATTTAATGGGTAACTACAAGTTGTGGTCATAGTTGACTGCACGTATGGCGCAGTGGTTAAAATGGTTGCCTATCACTGCGCCGTGTAGGTTTGATCTCCACACAGAACAAAAATTTTGAGTAGTAATATTTGTTTCGCATCTGGATGTTATTATTTTTATTTGAAAGACAACTCTCGCTCTGTGAATAACTCCTGTGTTGTGGGGGAATTTACAAACATTGAAACAACGGTCACAAAGAACACTCAGAGTTGTAACAACTGTTTGTAGATCACAGAAGTGTTTGTCGAATGTGAGATTCGAACTCACTGCACTCGATGTAATGGTTGTCGCGAGGCGACAAATTAAACCAATACGTCATACAACTCGGAGCTTGGAGCTTGGAAACCTGAAAATACGTAATATTGTCTTCTGTTTACGCGAATGTTATTCATTGAAATTTAACTACTATATACGGATTTTATCGCGTTATTTATTTTATACCTTATTACAAAATTTTGAAACTGTCACACTTCTATTAGATACATACTCCCCGTGACCATGGCTGCTGAAAAGCAACCGAAACGTCGGGGAAAGTGTAAACTTAAATATAAATAGTTTTAATAAATTAATTAGCTTAAAAATTAGTAAAGTTCAATAGTATCTAGTAGTAGTGTGACAGTTTCAAAATTTTGTAATAAAGTGTAAAATAAATAACGCGATAAAATCCGTATATAGTAGTTTAATTTCACTGAAAATACGTATTCTTAGTGCGGAAGAATTCTTTTAAAAAGCAAATCAAATTTAATTTATCATTATTCGAATATCACTACTAACACTAATTGTTAATTAATCTTGGTGCCAAAACTCTTGTCAGCATAATTGATAATCGCTTTGCAATCATAAATGCACACAAAGAACGCCCAGACACAACAGCCATCTGCAGATAGCACTACGATTCATATAATCAGAAGTTAAACAATAAATCGATTATACGTATAATTGTATGCGATTAAACGAGATAATGCTTGAACATTCGAATAACAATGGCCGTGGGAATGTTTTGTGTGTAAAGAACGCAGTCACACCGTTCCGTAACTTGTGCAAGCCTCGTCGGTTTAGTGGCAATTATATTGCGTGCGATCGTAAAGGTTGGCGATACCTTGATATTCATTAATCATTTACGTATATTATAAAAAGAAAAGATTACATTTTTTTGTTTGTTTGTAACGATGTAACTCAAAAACTAAACAAACGATTTTTAAAATTCTTTCAACTTAAGAAAGATATTATTATCGAGCAATATAGACTATATTTTATTTAAAAATAGTACTGTTACTAACATGACTTAAACTAACGTACTGATAATGCGAGCAAAGCCACGGGAAAGAGTTAGTATATATCAAACTAAACGATATTTATATTTGCGACCGATCCTGCAATCTTAGATTCCGGTTGCCGGATTATCTAGTGAAAACAGATACAATGATAAGATTTATTATGATTCCAGACATTGACATTGGTTTTCTCTTCGCAATTTCTAATCTTAAAAGAACAAGTATTGCGCTACACGCATTCGATATTTCACCTTATAAGATAAACCAATTATGAATTCTCATTCGAATATAAGGCTTGGGACAGTTTTGTGATCATAATTTGCGTTTCGGGTCTTTATCCAACTGCGATTTTTTTTATTTTTACGTTTGGCAATGCTTTGACGCATACCTCTCTGTAAGGCGACGGAGAGGTTATGTCGGACTCACCGGGGGAAAGATACCCTGGTAATACTGACTAAACCTACCACGTTGTTCCTCGACATAACCAAAGTCGGCGGGGTTGCGCGAATCACTTTCACATGCAATCGCGACCCTGCCTAGGTTTCGGCTCGCCGTATGAAACGGCAGGCTACTCACAAAAAGACACTTTGGTAACTTAACCCTACTGTCCCCTTGAAGGGAGACGGACACACGACACAGAGGCGCGCGTGGAAACACGCACGCCGCCTTTCGGACCTGGTGCTGAACGGGTGGTGGGCAGTCCCACGAAGCCCACCACCCCTAGGTAAAACATCAGGGTGGCTGGAGGTCGTCTCGCGCCCTCCGGCGCCCGGTTCTGCGGTTGGGGAGAGTTCAAGCGCCCCCTCCCCTGCTCCGCCAGCTCCTTGAATCGATCCGTGAACCTAATTGAACTGGCGCAAAATAGATACAGTTAAGCATAATATAGCCGATATTTCCTTTTTGTAATTTGGGATAAAGCTGAATAATTTTCAGCACATGATATAATTTTATTGTGTTTATTCTTATTATTTTCCGTTCGTTTACAAATAAATGTATTATTCATTGAAATTAAACTACTATATACGGATTTTATCGCGTTGTTTATTTGACACTTTATTACAAAATTTTGAAAACTGTTACACTATACTACTATTAAGGGAGTGACCATGGCTGCTGAAAAGCAACCGAAACGTCGGGGAAAGTGTAAAATTAAATTAAATCTAAATAGTTTTAATAGTTTTAATAATAATTTAATTAGCTTAAAAGTTAGTAAAGTTTAATAGTAGTATAGTGTAACAGTTTTCAAAATTTTGTAATAAAGTGTCAAATAAACAACGCGATAAAATCCGTATATAGTAGTTTAATTTCAATGAATAATATTCGCGTAAACAGAAGACAATATTATATAAATGTATTATTTTAAAATGTAGCTCGATTTGTTGCTTCGGGTCTGGGTATTCTTTGTGTCTGTTGTTTCAATATATAAAGTTGTAGAGTTCCTAGCGACTTAGCCTATTGCGTAGCAGCGGCACACTGGCGACCAGATACAATAGGTTTTTAATTACATCTAGCATTCCAAGCCTGACAGGTAAGCACCAAATACGTGCACGGACGGTGTAGTGGTTTAAGAGGTCGCCTCGCCACTGCCACTGCGCCGAGTGTTGTGGGTTCGAATTCCACACGGGACAAAACTTTGTGTGATCCACAAATGGTTGTGCTGAGTCTGGATGTCCTTTGTGTCCGTATTTTGAATATTTGTAAAAATCCCCCGCGATACAGTAATTATTCCTAATGCAGCATTTGTCTTTTTAATATAATAATATAATAGTCTCTATAAAAACCACACAGATATACTTATACCGAATCGGGCAGTGTATAAGTTTGGTTACGCGACGGTGTAAACACATTTTGTAACATACGTGCTAATGGTAAACGAACAGACATCCATTGTTGAAGTTATACAATGATTAGCGCGCCATTGTCTACTTTGAATGAGCTGCAGTAACCCAATGGATAACGCACTGGACTTGCGATTGAGAGTTCGCGGGTTTGAATTCTACATATGCCACAACTGACTTATACCTACTTCTAACTTGACCAACCTAGGTTACTAATACTATTAGTAGTATTATTTAAAACGAAGGATTTCAAATGTGTGTTCCATTGAAAATCATAAAACAAAATTAGCAGAACAAAATTTTAGAATTCTTTGCAGTCGTATATACAACGCAGTTGAGAGGCAATGTAATATCTACACAGTCAATATATTTGAATATAAAAGGATAATTAGAGAATGGATCATTGGTCTTAGCTATGGAGAGGTTGAAAGAATACTTGAAGCATGGGATCGATAGATAATAGAGTGTAACCAACATTATATTCACATTAAAGCTATACCTCGAAATTACTATGACCTGTGACCTCAAGATCACGTGACCTTTGCATATTACGTGAGCCATTTCTTCGAACTCTAAGATTTACGGCAATTCATTGCCGATTCTCACTTGTTCTATAATGTGTTAACTTCGTAGAATATAAACAAATTAAAAAAGTGATAAGTACTTATATATTTTTATGAATGAGTTAAATGTGTATGTATGCAAACCAAATCACAAGTAATCACAAAAAGAAACCATATTGCTAGCTCACGTGGTATAAAATTGCTATAAACGTAAGGCGGTATAACGTGATGAAGAAGATGCAAAGATGTTTGCATCTTCTTCATAACGATCTTCTCCATCACGTTATAGTGTCTTGCATGGTTGTATACAATCTACTACTACTGCTATAAAGTTACGGATAGCATTTTCGGGAATATACAGGTTACGGTCAGGATATGTATAACTGGTAACTGTTTTTTTTTTCTCCAGATTCTTGAAAGAAGTGACATCGGCCGGTATCGAGGCGTACCGGTTCACTCCGCCGGAGGACGTGTTCGCCGACGACGAACACAACAAATGCTTCTGTCCTGCAGGACCTCCCTGCGCGCCCAATGGACTCTTCAACGTCTCGCTGTGCCAATACGGTGAGATTTTATACTTAATTTTGTAGTATCCAGATGAGTAAGGAGCCAGTTAATTGGGATTCAGATTGTAAGGGAGCTTCGTTCACGGATTCTTCTTTTTAAAGGGCTCCGTTAACTGATTCTACTTTTATATGTGCCCCGCTAAAGGATTTTTCTTAATAAGTACAGGTGCCCTGTACGATGTTCTTTTACTTTTAAAGGGGCTCTTGTTAAAGGCGCTTTATTTTATTTTAGATGGGATCTCAGTTAAAGAACAGTATTTAGTCTAGTAACAGTACTACACTTATTTGGTTTAAGAATAGGCTAAGGGGGTCAGTCGCCATTACTATAGCAAAATGTACAGCAACTCCTATCTTCCTACGTAACTAAAATATTTTTTTGTTATTCTTACAGATTCCCCAATCATGCTATCGTTTCCCCACTTCTACCTGGCCGACCCGAGCCTTAGGGAGAGAGTGGAGGGGATCTCAGCACCAATCGCTGACAAACATAGATTATTCATCGACGTCCAACCGGTAAGTGATTATATTTAACTAGCTATTCCCACGGTTTCACCCGCGTTTATGCTTACTGCGCTCCCTCCGTGGGTCGTAACGTGATGTTATATAACCTATAGCCTACCTCGATAAATGGGCTATTCAACACTAAAAGAATTTTTCAATTCGAATCAGTAGTTTCTGAGATTAGCACGTTCAATCAAACAAACTCTTCAGCTTTATAATATTAGTATAGATATAAAAATATTGGCAGATACGTACTTTTTGCTTATGACAGCAGTATAGACTGTCATTGTTTATCGTTTCCTTTGCCAGTGAAAAAGAAAATAAAGAAAGAAGATATTGTATTTCTTTCTTGTTAGCACATTGTTGCAAAAACAACATTCGTAAAATTTAAAATTTAAATAAAGCATCTAGCTAGTGGATTACTTGTTTTAGGCCTTGATATGCGAATAATAATTAGTTTTACACACGGATACAAATTTTCTGATTTCTTGATTCTGTGGAAATATGTTAAAATTTAACTGTCCGTAGCTAGAACAGTTAAATTTTGACATATTTTTCACAAAACGACACATTTTACGTTATTAAATATAGGAACCGGGATTGAGAAATCACTTTTATATGCTTAAGATCAGAGAACTATCCAGTTTTTTCTGAATTAAGATAGTAATTGTACCTTTACCTTGCAGGAGATGGGTATCGCGATGCGTGCGCGCGCGCGTATCCAGATCAACCTGGCTGTGTCGCAGGTGGTGGACATCAAGCAGGTGGCAAACTTCCCCGATATCGTGTTCCCTATTCTGTGGTTCGAAGAAGTAAGTCTACCATTGGTTCTTTATTTCTTCAAATTGAGTGGAATAAACCTCTCAATCACCAGCTATTTCTAAACATATTTTTAACAGAATTATGAATATGAGTTGCTGAGACTACTACCTGATTGTTTTAATAATATATATTATATTTTCAAAACATTCACATTTGTAAATCATCTAATATACTAATGTAACAACCAAACACAGCAGCTCATATGAGAAAAGACGTAAAAAATCATTTTGTTATGAAATATATTGTAAAGAATAGACAATCGAAAAAAGTTTCTGGGATTCTTGCCTGCTTCTTGTCATGACAGCACATCTCTTTGAACAGCCCTTTTTCAATGCTAACTTTTTAACTGCTTAAGTCAATTGACATGTCCAAGACATGTTTATAGATTTTATGTCAATAAAGATTTATGACTTTACAGTGACTTCAATGAGCCGACAACCAGACACAATGACCAGCATTGTGTCTACGTTTCAGAGTTTCCGACTCCGGAACCGAGACACCATTGTCCATTGGCCAAGAGCTGAAGTTAGGTGCTGGACTGAGGATAATCTCTGAACAATTGTGACACAAAGAGCATCCAGACTATTTGTGAATCACAGACTTTTTTGTTCCGTGTGGCGGTTAAACTAATAATACTCGGGGCAGTGACAAACGCTATTCGTGCAATGAAAGTTCTACATCACAATCTTCTTCTCTTCCCCAGGGTATCGACGAGCTGCCAGAACAAGTGACATCTCTCCTCCGCCTCGCGACCAAGGTCCCTCCCATCGCACGCACCGCGCTCGGCTGGGGACTGTCAGCATTAGGAGTGCTCCTCATCCTACTGGCAGTCACCTGCCTCATAAGGTACGAGTATGACATTAACCTGAAGGAATAATAAGACCAATATAATAGTAATACTGTTCTATATACTGCCTCCTTGGCGCAGCGATAATAAATAGTGAACAGCGACTGCTGTGCATGAGATCTCCGGTTCGAATCACGGGTCGAGCCAACAAAAAGATTTAGACTATTGAAATAATTATGGATTTTATTCTATCCACTTTCAGATCTTCCCACCGCCAAAGCACCTTAAGGTTGGAAGGCCACGTGGTGGCCAAACCACCCCCCACCAAGACGCCTAGCAAGGAGAACGGCTACGAACTGAACAGCAGGAGATAATGTAACTATAGGAGCCGTTAATGTAATAGCAGTAGCAATTTCTGATGAGCTCGATAATAATTATCTACAGGGTCAAAATTACCCTGTAAAATGAATCAAAATGAGTCTGTAAAATGGATCAAAATGACCTTGTAAAATGGATCAAAATGACTCAACGTATGTTTAGTGCTGGGTCTCAATGACCCGGTTGTGTTAATACAGGCTTATAAGTTACATAGGGTTAATATGACTCGGTATAGTGGGTCAAAAAGACCCTATGGAAAACTGCAATATGTTTATCGTCCCAAAAACCTTTACTAGAAATTTGCTTGTCAGCATGTAGTAGTTGGTACACGTGGCACAACAATGTGTAATATTGTATCAAATACACTTGCTTAATTAGCTGTTATAAAAGATATTTAAAATTCAAGGTTTGTTGGACTCCGAAATAAAATATTTTTTAATATCCCGTTGGATCCTACCGTCCTGATACATTTTTGACCCTGTATTTCGTTATCGCTATTCAGAAATTGACTTAAAAGAAAAACTGTCTTAAGACTATACTATTTTATATTTGTATTTAAAGACGATTCGTTTTTAAAGTATGGGATATTTTTGCTCACTGCTGATCAAGGAACAATAGTCAAGCTAAAATATATCATACCACAGTCTTTAAATATAAATAAAAATATATATATAACTGAAATACCTTCTAACTTAGTTTTTATTTTAGATTTATAATCTGTAGTCACAAAGTATTTTTAATCTATGTAACAGTTGAGTTGCCAGACCAAAAATATATTTCAAAATGGCGACGGGTCTTAAGACAGTAATTTTTTACAGTAAACCGTTGCTTTTTACGTAATTTAAGTTTGTTTTGGTAATGCAAATAATTGTTGACCCATTTTGCAATATATGTTCTTAAATCTAAAGATGTCAGATCTACTGACAGCATAATCGTACTATAATGTGTTCAATATCCGGGGTCTGGGTGTTCTTTGTGTCCGTTGCTTCAATGTTTGAAAAGTTTGCGCATAGATTCTCTTAGTATGGAAGCTACTTTGTATAAAACGAACTATAATTTAATTAATCATAATAATGAATAATTCCTTAATTACTTGCATCACCATAAACAAACAGTGTCCTAGAAGTAATTTTAGCAATGGAGATCAAGACAATGAATAGCACGTTTTATTATTTTTTACGATACAGATTATTTTTCTGTTTACAACATTGATTGTCTGTGTATTTGCGATTTAGACACAAACTCGACTAATAAAAACAACGTCTTTTTGCCTTTGACGGGTCCGATTCCTGATAAAACTATAACTTGTATTCTTTTACCAATGTAATGTGTCATTTTGTACACATGACACAAATGTGTGGGCTCCAAGTTAGACGTGTCTTACTCGCGAATACAACAGCTAACAACTCAAAGATACTATTTTGATTTTGACAATTTTGATTAAGCATTTGATGTAATTATTAATATAACCACCTTACTTTAAACTTATAGTATTATAGACTTTAGACGGCTTTTCAACGTTTATGGAGCCCCGCAATTCTATATTTTACTCGATTATATCATATATCTACTAAAACGTGAAGATCTTTTGAATAACTTTAACTTTATTCTACTTGGAGCTCCAACTAATGGTGGGGCCCCGGTAAAATATGTTCTCCCTGACCCTGTTAATAGGTAGGCAGTAAAGGCAGAAAGAGGTCCAATAAATAACGGGGCTCCGTCCATAGTAAGAAGGGGTCCCGCTTGAAAAAGGGTCTCCATAAAATGTACAATAAAATTTAAAATGGCCGTCATAAGTGTATAAGCTGTAGGTTCTATACTTTAAAGGTGTCTACTGATTGTGATAGTGTTATCCGTTTATATTATTAAAATGTTGAACAAATATTGATTTAATAATTAATTTGAGAATTTTGACGAGAAATTTTATTACAATTTTTATTTTTTGTAAACCCAATTTGACATATCACTCGACTGTATTTTTTTAAATCTGTAAATATTTTGGTTATATTATTGGGTGTGACTTTGGTTATAAATGGTTTATAGATGGAGTAATTAATTAAATTGCTACTAATTGCCCCGTTAAAACTAGCGTAGGCAACTGCCAATTCCTAGGATATGGGTTCGATGCCCAGGTCGGGCAATTCTAGGTGTGTACACGTACCAGGTAGATATCAATACGAACGCACGTTTGTGGGCGCAAAACACAAAAATTAACGTGCTATCTTCCTCAGCTAACGCCTTGTGAATAGTGTATTATATTATTATTGCTTTGAAAAGTCTATCCACCGTTAATATCCAAAATTATAACCTAAACGACTAGTTATATATAAAATTGGGTGGTGCGCTACTGTCTGCGCCGAGAGTTACAAAATATTCTTAGTTCAGCTGTAGTTCCATATTTCGCCGCTATACATAACTATACTGTCGCAATGTAGAGAAATTATTAATTTTATTTTTATTCTCTGGGCTTGCGGGTTGCCATTAAAATCTTATGTATCGGTTATAAAAGTAAGACAGGTGTATTTTTTGTGACTGCGATAAAATTGATAAAGATAACTAAATTATTTAGTAACTTTTCTCACTATTTTCTTTGAAAAAGAAACGAAAGTAGTGTTGTAAAAAATCGACTAAACAATTTAGTCGTATCGATTACGTTGTAACAATTAGAAGAGGAAATACTTTTTTTTGTAATTAAATGTGTAATTTACCGATAGTTGCTAGTCTATTTCTGGATCCGTCCATAGATTCTTAGCTTAATATATTTTTTACCAATTATCAAAGTTTCATAGTTTTATAAAAGGAGCGGTTACTACGTATTTTTAAGGGATTTTTCAGTACTTGCTAATGTGTAGACTTGGTATTTTTACAACTTGGCCAAGTATATTTTTGATAAGACTTGGCAGAATATGAAAATAGACTTGGCAATAAAGTCACTCACACGTGTTGGGCCCTGATAAGTTATGAGCTGGACTTGACATGCACAAGAACAAATAAAATTACTATTATAATTAGTTACGGCCAAGTTAATTATCAAGTCTACAAATTATCGAGTACAGATGCACTAACGAATAGATTTTCGTAGACAATAATAAAAATACGATTACGGAATACGTACTTAAAAATGTAAAACGTGGCAAATGCTTGGCGTTTCGCCACAAAATAAACTTAGTCTTCCTTATTTATGCCAAGAACAAAACGTACTTTTGTTAAAACAAAGATTTAAACAAAAATTGTACACCTTTGTGTACTATCATTTCAAATATGACACTTTACTATACGGTTCTTCCGGGTTCTTTTTTAAACGCTTATCAACGTCTACGAACCTATACATCAGTTGATTATAAACATAAATAATAAAGTAATAGTCGAGAGACTATTTTTCTGTTTATAACGTTTTCACGGTTATTCTAAGAACCGGTTTCCATGAAATTTGGTTTCGAAATAGCTAAGATTGTATTAAACAATTTACGTATCATAATTTTCTCAAGCATGGTGAAAGACATGCCAGTCTTATCCCAAATCTGGGGAAGGACATGTGCTAGTATTTTTAAATCTGATGCATTTAGAAAAGAGTAAGTACACCGAAATTTCAACTTAATAAAATATGATTAATTTTGAATATCTCAATCTTTGTTTTAACAACTGTGCGTAATCTCGAAGGTGCTAAACGGTCACTTTTTTATATGAAAAGTGCTACAACTTCTACACGCGGCTACGCTGTTTCACACACTATTGACTGACATACACGTCTATACAACTTACTTTTCAAATAATTTGCAGGTTATTTCCATCCTACATTGTTGAAACTATGATATTTTTCTGCAAAAGGTTTTGATATATGACAATAAGTAATTATAATATTGTGAAAAGAGATATATTATTGTAAGGTATTTGTAAGGACAGTAGGTAAAGCGTATTACACGCTTTACCTACTGTCTTTCAACGTAAATATGTTTAATGATAAAATATGGCGTACAGGTTGTTTCATTCAGCTAACGTAATGTCCTTTTACGCCTTTTAAGACAAAATGTACTTATTTGCTGTAAAATTGCATCATTTCTTACCTACTCTGTACTAATACAGTCCTACTTTAACATAACTGTGCTATTACGCAGAATAACCTTTACAATTGCTGAGTTAATTTGGATGTGATTTGCTGTCACAACCAAATCACTGCAATATTTTAATCGGTCAACAATTAAAGAATTAGATACTATAACCTTGAAGTACTAAAGTTAGTTGTATCTGGGATAAGCATGGGCTTATGAAATCCCAGATACAACTAAAATGTATTAAAAATGTGCCAAAATAATTATCTCATAAATTTCTATAACTTACATATTTGATTGATGCAATTTTATAACAAATACAAGGTCCAGAACTCAATGCAATTGTTAATACTGTAATAACAATCAGTTAAAATGCGATACAAACAACATCTTTTCTTCCTTATTCCTGTGTGGCAGAGTAAGACAAAAACACACTAATCTAAAGCTATCACAAAAACTCTATACTCTTACTTTACAATGTAATTTTGTATCTTAGAAAATTATCTGAAAGCCCGGCATTGTAAGCCTATAGTGAAGTTATTAGTTCATTTTTAAAATGCTGCTCTCATAGAACTGATTATCGTTGTGGGATAACTTGTATTGATTTTTGTACCATATATACATAAACGGATAGACAGTCTTCTCACTTTCTTTGGTTGTTTAATATAAAACATTGATATATACAACTTATGAGATTAGTAAGTCATTTTATAAGGCATTTAAGCCGAAGAACTGTGAAAAGACATCCTTGACTTTACTTGAAAAACTTGGTCGGTTTTTGGGCGAGTTTTACATATGGGCCAAGTTTAAGAATTACTTGAGACTAGGGTTAATTCACAGCTAAGAGCGAACAAAACTATGAATCGCACAATACTGGTGTTACGTCTCGGCCAAGTCACATTCATATATACATTAAACTTGGCCTGTATCTACTGTTATACGGACTTGGCCAGAGTATCCACATAAACTGGACGATTCGCTGGCCAAGTTAATACACGATTGTTGCTCAAATTCAGTAATTTAGAACATCAACTAACTATATTTTTTAATATTAAAATTGTTTGTAATTTGTAAATAAAATGGAGGTGTAAGATATAATATTGCTTGTGTTTTATTTGAACTATCTTGTCACGTCAAATATGCTTTTATTATACCATCAAGATCGCAAGCATACTGCCTGCCTGATAGTTAGAGATACTGTTGTATGTGGATGTTTGCAACACCAAGAGTATTACACACGTGTTGCTAGCCCTTTAAAATTCCTTTTTTAAAGCTTGGTTCAGCTACTTTCCCGTCCTGCCAACGTAAGAACAAAGATCACTGGTCCCGTGTTGGGAGGACAACACTTCTGTAATCCCAGCAGGGCTGTTCCAGTTTAAGAAAGTATTTGCTTAGGCAGACCTGACTCTTATGCATGCATTATTAAAAGTCTACGCCTTGTGGCCTTTTACAAATAGCCAATGGAAATTACATTTTAAATTACCAGAAACCATAATGTAATTACGGCGAATTGTAACAACGAACAGATAAATGGCAGTTTCATAGTTAAAGACCTAAAATTAGGTTTATATAACCGAATACAAATATATGTTATGGTCTGCTTATATTTCATAAAAATTCCAGGACTGCGATTGGTAGAATTATACAAATAAAATGATCACTAAAGAAAAATAAAATACCCAATTATTATGTAAAAGCTTTATTTTCGTTTATTATTTAATGTTTTCTAATTACATACACACCAATATTAGCATAAAAAGAAAAGTTTTAAATAAGGTTCCATACGTGACAAGGGACGGTATTGCATATTATTATGAAAAACATATCATTAAGGCCAGGAGAGCCAAACGCGATAAACGTTTCGACTGCGTTGTCATAAAAACAACTCGCACAAGGCAACCTAATGACTAACTCGTAAAAAAAAATGTTTATGTAAAGTACCGATCTATTCTAATAAATATCAAATGTGAAACTGAAATGCCAATTATGTTCACATTTGAAAATTATTTTAGTTTAGAAGAATACCATTTGTGATATTTATAACACTGAGACTAGATCGGAACTCTGTTTTGAACAGATTTCATTGCGAAAATTGTCATTTAAATCATGTTTCACAATAAGATGTCAAACCGTATGCCATAAGGAACGCGTATATAACCTACTTCATTATTATGCCAATTTATATTATACCAGACATATTCGTATATTATAATATAGGTAATAATTTAAGTTTTATATCTATAATATAAAATGTTTATTATATCTAATCACTACCAAGGTACCTTAGGTGCGTGCCCCTGTTGTGATGCCTTGTGGCATTTGTTACTTCTGCTAAATGGCTGATCTGGTACTGATAGACTGATTATATGATTTAGATTGTAATTTAAATCTTACTATATTAATGTAAGGACCATAGACATAGAATATTGTATCTACCCTTAGCATACATTCTATGGTCAAATCTATGGCAAGGGCTTAAAGAAAACTGGTCTTGTCAACCATGTTACTGTTATAATTTCTAATAATTTACTTGGTAGTGATCATATAAAATAGCCAATAAATGCTAGAAATAAACATTTTTATGTTAATTTTGTGCCAAACAAATAAAGAAATCAAACTAAACATATTTTATAAATCGACTAATCGCATCGATATCTCAATTTCAAAGCGTTATAAGAATCAGCTTATTTTGATAAACATACTAACAGCTTAACATCTCTCCCTTAACACATCCAGATGTGAAGCTATGGTTTAGAAAATGATAACTGAAATCGTCAATATGAAACAAATATAATTTAGATCATAGATAAATATTAGAAGTACTCAATCATTTTATTTGTTGATTTATTTCTCTTTGTAAACTGTAGATAATCAATGAATTATATTTTCTAATACTTTATAGGTTTAACGGCTAAGCAAAGCACCGTGAGGAAACCCTTCACGTCTAAGAGTTTTTTATAATGTTCTCGAATATATGTGAAGTTTGCCAACCAGGACTGGGCCAGCGTGGTGAACTATGGCCTTTACCCTTACCCTTCTTACGCTAAGAGGCCCGTGCCCAGCAGTGAGACAGTTTTGTGTCTCAATATCACTGACATCAGAATACATTTTGAAACTGAGGTATTGAAACGCAAAAATAAATACAATTCTTACACTAGATCAGTTTACACACCGGGATAACATATTTTAAGTATGCATTTGTATATTAAAAAAATATAATAATAGGTATTACAGAGGATTTATATTTTGTATATCTGTTACAATGGTAATCTAAATAATTAATAGATAAATATGTTAAGTATTTAATTAACTAAGTTAGCGTATTAAGTAATAATAGATGCTTAAAGTTACATCGGTTTATAAACCGGGACAGAATAATATAAGCGACATTTTATCAGTAACTATTATTGTTATTTACTTTGTTTAAAGCAGTAAAGGGCAATTATTTTTAATGATAAATTGTCGCTTACGACCTGTTGACCTCCATTGATATAAGCGACATTTTATCGGTGACTATTATTGTGCTTTACTAAGCACTTTTAGCGGTAAAAGGACAATTATATTTAACAATAAATTGTCGCTTACGACCAATCTATGCCTACATTGATGTAAGTTATACTTTATCAGTAACTATTATTATGCTTTACTTTGCTTAAGCGGTAAAGAGCAATTATGTTAAACGATAAAATGTCGCTTACGACCAGGTTTCCTTTCATTGGTGTAAGCGACACTTTATTAGTGACTATTATTGTGCTTTACTAAGCAGTTTAAGCGGTAAGGTCAATTATGATAAAATGTCGCTTACGACCTATCTTTACCCTATTTGAGGTAAGCGACACTATCGATAACTATTATTGATCTTTGCTCAGTTTAAGCGGTAAAGGGTAATAACGTTTACACGATAAAATGTCTTTTACATCTTAGGGCATCAAGGTCATTATGCTTAAATCTTATTTCTGTTGTAATGATCTGGTAGATAAAACACCTTAGATAATACTATACATAATATATAAGATACTCATATACCTACTGATTATATAACTATTGAAAGCATAATTAATTATAACCCAAACTAACTCAAATATAATAGAACATTTAATTATTACATTAATCTTATTAAATCAAATTAAAAACGTGCTACGCTTGTTACATCAACTTAAAAATCAATCTTTGAAAATTTCAGGCTATTAATTCTAATTAGCTAAAAGTCACTTTTAACTCACTCTGGCATTTACTAGCAAATGTTATAAGAAATAGACAAAACGTTTAATTATTTTACAATTACCACAATTTTCCAAAAAAAGAATAAATTTGATATTGACATGTATTCGGGAAATAAATGTCTAGTATTTATTTGCCGAATACATACTGAAATAATTTACGCTTTATTGTAAATTTGTTTCAATATTATAATTGCTATTGAATAATTGGCGTCAGCTATTCACAAAACCAATTTTACAAAAACTACTAAATCAAGACCAAAATTTACAAACATTTTCATCCTTTCCTATGGCATTTGTTAGTAAGAGACAAAACTACAAGTGCGCAGCACTACAAAATCAGAATGTAACATTAAAATAAACTTAAAATAATTAAATTATAGTGTTTCTTATTAATATTCCTACACCCTACACCCTTGCTTTGCTGAACGTGGCAATAAATCGCACCCTTAATAAAACAAGACTTATCTCAGTATTTTGGATTAAACAAATTTGAACTCTATTGCAAAGATTTAACACAAATATAATATTAGAATTTAACATATACAATTAGAGTTCAAATTGCCTTACTTTTAAATTTCGACTTAAGTCGCTGTTTTATTAAGAGTGCGAAATGTAAATTCGCAGGAAAAATTGTGTAACTTTGACATTCATAAGTGTTACCTTGTAACCAAATCTGTATAAATTTATTTTAAATTTTGAATTTATTATACCAACAATGCATCGATGAAAGACTGTTCATATACCCATTATGTATAATATTTGAAATACCATCAGTAAGCACTAATTATCTTAAAAATATGTAACATGTACCATATACATATATATCTTATAAGTAACGCTTTATATATTTTAATTTGGAATTCTTGTTCCAAGTAGAATGGAGAGTAAACATATTTCTGTCTCCTTAAGACCTGGCTCCTATTGGCGAAACGGAACAGCAAAGGAATTTTAAATGACGAATACTAATATAACTTAATACTAGACATTAAAGTTGAAATTTCAATAGCAGCAACAAAAATAAGACATCTTTCTCGGCATTTGAAGACTTTTTGGAATTTAAACTCTTTTGTGATAGTATTATGTCATATTACTGTTTGTTATCTAAATATCTGGGTTCTACTAAATAATTTTTCGTATTAGAGTTAAAGAGACAGACGTATGTTACTAACTAACTCATTACAGTCTTAATCCGAAAGCAGCGACACATTTTTGTACAATTCTGAACAATATTGTCTTAGAAATCCAATTCAAATTTCTAATTCCCTTATCTTTTTCACTTAGTGTCAAGAAAAATATATAATTACAGATATTCCTATAATAGCAACGCACTGTCAAATAAACACAAAGTAAGTTCAGCTTTTCCTTTATAAGGAAAAGCTGAACTTACTTAATAAATTTAAAAAATCCTCAATAAGGAGGCAAGAAAATTAAAAGAAATTGCAGCAGTTAGATAAATATACTTAACTCAACTCCAGAAGTTGAAGAAGCTAATATAGGAGGACCCTTAAAACCATTCGAATTTAAAATAGAACACAAAACATAAACATATTTTTACACTTACTCAATATGTACATAATACCCGTTTTCTGTTATGCATATATGGCGAAATCATATATGAATTGTTTAGCCCTGTCAAGATATGTTTATTTTGACAGCTTAAACATTGATATGTTTACAATATGATATTATGATTATCATATTGTAAATATAATGTTTAAGAATATCGACAACCGAAGTGAGTACCGCAGACTCACTAATCACTGTGGTTAGGATTAGGTCGCAACAAAAAAAGTACTAGGCTTGCAGTAATCGTGAGGAGCTGTCACGTTATGTGATCGGTACTACGGTTTAAGTGTGCTTTACCTACCACTTTCACTAGACATGACCACAGCAATGAGACACACGAAATATCAACTATTTGTCCCCGTGTCTCACCTGCAAGCGATCAGCAGAGTGACTAATTAATAAAGTTCTATTTATAAGTGGTTAGTTTTGTTAATATTAGTTAAGTTGTAAATTATGATTGTTGCTTTCACTACTATGAATTATATTGAATGATTATTAAAACTATTAATAAAGTACTCAAGGTAGTAGTTGTTACGATGCAAAGTACCAGGCTCGCAACAAACGCGAGGAGTTATCTCGGTATGTGACCAGTACTTACTAAAGCTGTCTACATTTCCCTACATAATTATGACCACAATAATGAGTCATACAAAATGTCAACTGAATGTCCCCGCGTCATACTTGCAAGCGACGTGGGGACAGCGAAGAGACTATTTTTTTAAAGTACTCAGGTTGTTGTAGTGGCGACAAAGTACCAGGTTCGCAGTAAACGGGGGGAGATATAGCATTGTAATCAGTACTCACAGTTCAATCCATACATATTTTCGCCGCATATTATTTGACTTTTCTTTGAATTACACAATTCATGTTTTAGTAACTTAGAAAGACACTGTGGATATAGACAAAATACATTTTAGATCACTTCATACAGTTATTTGATTGTAAATAACTTGTCTTTCAAAACATTTCTTAAGTTAGTGCTGAGAATATTCTAGAAACATATTAACTCCACCAACATCCACACCATAACTAAAAAAAAACTTTGACAGAAATTAAGTAAACCGTATTCGCAGAAAAAGATCTTGAGTAACTGAGTGGGTAGTTGCAGTAATTTTGATTTCATAATTTACATATTTCGATCTTTAAAACAACTGTTTGTTAAGTCTTTTATCCGGGCTTTCTCATCAATCCATGTGTCATCCATTCTGCTATAGTTCATACAATTACCTACTGATTGACTAATTTGACGTGGCCTCAGTATCGAATTCTGTTGATGTTAATTATCCTAACATCTTCGCGATAACAGACAAATACAATTCGTCACATATCTCATTAAAACAATTAACAAAAAATATAGTAAATATTTTGCTTATATTCAGTTAATTTTAAGTGACGTGTATCTTGTAAAAATGTAAAATGCCATATATAATTTTTTATCGCACCGATTCTACTGTACTGTAGTAAGACCAATGAAACGAGAGAAATTATATATTTATCCCTGTATTATGGTACATCTAGCCTTTTCTCTTACACGCGGTAAGGTGAGACAAGTAAAATGTCATGTCATCCTTAGTACCAGCATTGGATCAATACACGAGATTTCAACATTTATTTTATGTTTTCGAGATGAAATTAATGAGATGCGATGATAAAAATAAATGTACTGTCATCACAGCTTGGAATGTCATCTATTTACAGAGAATTAATACAAAAATATTTGTATCTATAAATTTATAGTTATTTTTGTCATTCTTGTGAAAATTGTGATTTAAACTCTAATATATTTCGAAAATAAAATGTTCAGATTTAAGAACTCTGATCGTTTGTTCACAATCTATCTCCCGACTCATTGGTTTTACTATATGTAGAATGATAAGTACAAAACAACAATAACAAAGTGTTGAAATTTTAGCACCGCAGCTTCAACAGCTGACCCAACAGTGTAACTGACGCCCCTGTCTTTAGTACTGTATTCCTTGAGTGGCATTTTCTTTGTACATGTATTTTTGGTAATGCGATCAAACTACTAAGGCTGTGAGGCCTGACGAAAAAGGCAAAGTTATATCAACAACCAAAGACGTAAGTGACACTCCGTAATTCAAATTGGCATTCACGCTAAAGACTTTTATTTAGTAACTATTTATTCTGTTTGAAATGAACACAACCATGATAGAATTTTAATACTGTTTGTAATGCTTTTTTACTTTGTCGTGAATAATTTCTTAACATTTTCTTAACCTTTTTTTTCTGTTACTGCTGATTTTAAAGTCAAATAGTCTAGTTATAGTTAATTCATACAATCTGTTAACGATCGCTCGTTAACAAGGATTTGCGCGGAACAGATGAAGAACGTACCAGCTAGCCGCTTTATTAGCCGGTTATTTCGTCGCCTGTGAACGATGATTAACAATCTATGGTATCATTGGCTAGATTTTAGTTTCGGACGGAGTATTTAGGGTTGCATCTCACTTATCTGAACGTCAGCTTATATGGTCGTGCTCGCCTGCCAATAATGAGCTTCAACAAAACGAGAAGCATGCGGGTAACACTATTCTCGTCAGTAAAAAACGCAATGCACGCGGCTTTTCAAGTATTAATCCTGTATCGAACATTCGAACGGACATAGAACATCAAAACTCGGAGCAATAATTTGTGGACGAAAATCTTCAGACACAAAGATTTTTGTCCCGTATGAAATTAGGACCCACAACACTCGGCATGGTGGCAAAACATGGCATAGGGAATGAAATAGAATACAATTTTAAATAACAGCATAAACAGTGAACAACGTGGAATTTAACCCGTCAATTATCAGAATGTCAGATATAATTAAAAACCTATTGTAAACAGGCCGGTCACAATAGGTTTTTGCCACTCAATAGATTAAATGAAACTTATGAGTAATATGTCAAGGAACTAACTCAATATTTATATCATAGGTGACTCAGATTATAATGATAATAGTTTGTAGAGATTACGTAATGTTTTAAGTGGTTGTTTCAGCATTTCAGTAAGTCGAGTGTTGTTGATTTGGACAAAAATCCGTGTAATCCTCATTTACTTATTTCGAGCCTGCGTAATCTGTGTTTTATTTTTGTGAAGTTCTCTCCGATTGAAGAACTATAACTGTTAAAAATAGCATTCCAATGCAATGACTTTACTGCCGTTACTAGTTTTACGCCTTTGACATTGAGTTGGAGAATCTATCTGTTAGTTATAGATGTAAACGAACAACAACACCGAATACGACTCTCTCGTCTAAGTGAGGTCCAACCTTTGGTTTATATGTCTAGTTTGACGGTTAATCCATGAGTTAAGCGACAGTCGTTTGACATTTTAGATGTATGTTGATAGTCTAATACCGCGTACCTTCCTTTCGCAAATATATTACAGTAGGACGAAAAACTGATTTTCTAGAGAACTATTCCTCTGAAATTAATAAGGACTTAGCCTCGGAATTTCAATTTTGCTTTGTGTACATACGAGGTATAAGACAATGTAAGTTACGCTGCATTGGACTATCAGCGACGATACGTTAACTGATAGCGAGACGCTCGCGTAAGTGAGATCCAACCTTTAGTTTATATATCTAGGCTTTCTTGTACGATCACTTTTGCGACGCGCTTGTCTTAGTTACAAGCTTTAGTTGATATGTTACCTATGGGCTATAGGTTGAACGATGACGTAATTGCTATATATTCACTAATAGGGGCTATCGTTTTTGTCATTACCAGTCGACGCTACTAGTGTGTCTGTATTGTCACAGCTGCTGTCAGAAACCGTATTTGGCGGCAATAATTGTCGATTTCTATGGTTACTGTTAAAGTGATATATAAGGTCATACTATCAAATAGCAACTCTAGCGGTGAATTCAAGCGCGATAGCCCTCTTTACGCACGCTCGCCTAAGTAAGGTTCAACCTTTATTTAGCCAAACTTACAAGCATTGTAACTATTATAAGATTTTCTCTCTTTATTCTCCAGTTTTTAACATAGTACTTGATAATTTTCTATATTTCATTTTGGGTATGTGCTAAGAGATTTGAAGGGGTTAGAGATGACTTAAATCTAATATATTTAAAGCTAAATGAACACAAAAAATATATGTTATAATATTATTAAAATAATATTAACAGTGCGGGTGGCCCAAGACCAGTATATGTGGTAAACATGAGCGAGGCCTATGTCCAGCAGTGGACGTCTTTCGGCTGATATGATGAATATTAACAGTCACAGAAAAAATACAGGAACGATTATTAAAGCTGGGAGGATTATGTCAGTCTAGGCCAGCAGAGTGGAAGATGACTTCGACCATTGCCCTGAAAGGTCAGTCCCAACAGTGGGACAGTTTACCACACGACCTTTGATATGACCACAACTTTCTGTTATATGCTGTTTAAAGTTTATTAGTATAAAGACAATAATATAAAAAATTATCAATTACTATATTCCATAGACTCAACGAACATACTGCTACATTTGCAAAATCCAGCAATTGAAAAAGATAGCTTACGACTAAAGACTAAGATTAAATAGTCTAAGATGTGATATAGTCGCTTTCACCAACCACGAGCCAAAATAGTTATTGAAACCGGTTTCATGGATAGCTTTCATATCGGTTACTTCTATCTACTCAGTTAAAAAAATCATTTAAGTGTTACCATTTTATTTCAGTTAATGATTTATTTATTATTTGTTATATTCACAACGCAATCTTAAATGTACCGGTAACCGGTTTGTGTGATTTCTTTAACCGGTTATTTTAATACCGGTACCGCATATCTACTGAAATCTAACAGCTGCAATTATTTGAGATTTATGTGAACATTAAATTGCGACAAAGCTCGTTCAGTATGCGTTTTCATTGCTCTCATATGTTCGCTTTTATTAGTTATTTAACATGCCGCATAATAATAATAATAATAATAATAATAATAATAATAATAATAATAATAACGGTTGTAACGGTTGGGTCATGCCAGTTCTCATGTACTCCTTTGGCATACTTAAGTGGACTCAGACTGAACTGGATGCCCTGGACCGGCGGGTCCGTACACTCTTGACGGCATACCGTATGCATCACCCACGTTCGTCTGTGATGAGGTTGTATATTCCGCGGAAATGTGGGGGCCGAGGCTTTCTGAATGCCAAGGCCCTTCATAACCGCGAGGTGTGCAACCTCAGAGAATACTTTCTCCAGGCAGACGTGGGTATGCATCGTGATGTAGTTGCTGTGGACACCGGACTCACCCCGCTCAGTTTGGCTAAAGAGAACTGGCGCAAGCCTGTAGTGCTTAGCACTAGCGATCGCAGGGATGTATGGCAGAGCAAGGAGCTTCACGGTAGGTTCTACAAGGCTCTATATGGAGCCGATGTAGACCTGTTAGCCTCCGTGAACTGGCTACGTTTCGGTGACCTCTTTGGGGAAACCGAAGGTTTTGTCTGTGCTATTGCGGACGAAGTTATCAAGACGAATAACTACCGGAAATATATCTTGAGGGATGGTACGGTTGACATTTGTCGGGCGTGCCATCGTGCCTGGTGAGTCCCTCAGGCATATAGTTTCCGGTTGTTCTCGTCTTGCTAACGGCGAGTACTTGCACAGACATAACCAAGTAGCCAGGATTATTCATCAGCAACTTGCTCTGAAATACAAACTTGTAGATGTTGAAGTGCCGTACTACAGGTATGTAGCTGAATCAGTTCTCGAAAATGGTCATGTCACGTTGTACTGGGATCGAACTATCATCACAGACAGGACTGTTGTGGCCAACAAACCTGACATTGTGGTGATAGATCGATCAGAGCGCCGTGCAATGATTATCGATGTCACCATTCCGCATGACGGCAATCTCGTGAAAGCTGAAAAGGATAAACAAATTAAATATATCGATTTAGCTCGCGAGGTTGTCGACATGTGGGATGTGGATTCGGCAATCATTGTGCCGATAGTCATATCTGTCAATGGTCTAATTGCTAAGAGCCTCGATCACCATCTAAAGAGGCTCGCGTTAGGTGCTTGGATCGGGGGTTTGATGCAGAAGGCAGTGCTATTAGATACAGCACGCATTGTGAGGAGGTTCCTGTCTCTGGAATCCTAACCACCGGCAGCTTGGACCCTGTTCCCGATGCCGGTGGGTCGTTTCAGTTTTTATATTTTTAAATATGTATGTTTTTATATTTATATTTAAAAATGTAATAATTAGAAGAAAAATGGTAATAAAGAGAATAATAATAATAATAATAATAATAATAATATTCTACCACATACACACAACACCATCTAGCCCAAACTAAGCAGAGCTTGTACTATGGGTACTAGACAATGGATAAACATACATATATACTTTTTTTTTGTAAATACATACATATTATACATATAAACACCCAGACCAAGACAAACATCCATGTTCATGCACACAAATGTTTGACTTGTGCGGGAATCGAACCCGCGACCTCAGGAGTGGCAGTCGGTTACACTAACCACTACGCCATCGAGGTCGTTCATTATGTTCATTGCATCATGGCATCATATACAAACCGATTTCAACTCGCCGAATATCTCTAAAACGTAATTTCTTGGAGGTAAAACCGAAACAAAATGCTATGCCTTTTCAATTGCATTTTGCGAGAAAAGAACAGTATGGTTGAGGCTCAGTTACCTTTTTATAATCCCTTCAATATTTCGAGAACACCGTTTCTCGAAATAACCGTTTAATACGGTTACTTAGTCATTCGTATTAGACTTTTTACTAGAATTCTCTACCGTCATTTCCAATTTACGTTTATTTTGCGAAACTACGGTTTTCAAAATCAACGGTTTATTTAATCTAAAGTTCTGAACCTTCGTATTATTCACTAAATCCGGTTTTATACTCGCAGTACTAGCATTTACGGTTACCGGTGATTTCAAATTTTGACTGGTTATCGTCTCCGATTTTATAATTAACGATCTTTTTGGGGACGATTTTGGGGGCAGAGACACGGCGTTTTGGTTGGCCATAGATTTTTTGGTCACTCTTGTAGCTTTTGTCTTTTTCTGAGGCTTTTCTAACTTTTTAGCGCCTACTTTGCCATCTTTGTCTTTAACCAGTATGTAGTCGTTAAAATTATTGGCACAGGGTGGTATTTGCCCGTCGCTGACGTTCCTAATAGTTAGTTTATTAGCTACCAACATAGAAAGATCCCCTATATTGTAGTCTTGCAGAAGATCGTTTACATTATTTCCGTTGAAGTTGTTGAGATTGGGATCTGCGCCACTTTCAACTAGGATTTCTATGGATTTCCTGAAGTGATCCACTACTTTTGATTTGTTGCCTCGTTCTGCAAAGGAAACATGAAATACATATCAATCGTTCGAGCCTTTAATATCACACCTTTATCTCTGAAGAGACTAGACAAATATGTAAAACATTACATCAATACTTTGTCAGATATGCATAAATTACTATATTTCTATGGTTAAAACAACTGGCACTGGTTATAATTCCTGTATCACATGGCGCTTTATAAACATTCAAACAACGGACACATAGAACATCCAGACCGCAATCGCCAAGTATTTAACTCCTAATTAACATCTTTCTCATATTTGTTTCATCTACTTATAGTTTTATCTACAATAATAACAATATTTAATTTATAATTCGTATCTGTAGTTATAAAAAATCGACATGTATATTTATTTAATTTATCTGTAATCTGTGTTTCTTATTATCTGTAATAATTAAAAATTCTGTACTTTTTTTATAGTTTAATGGTATTAATTTGGACTGTATTAAACGCTCATAATCACTATTGAGGTGTTGCTGAAAATCAGCGCTGTATCGCAAGCGGTGCAGCATTATGCTGAGCAACATCTCTTTTTAATGAACACTGCGACGCACATTGTACAGCAAGGGCTCCATGTATAAATGTGTATTCTATATTATATATAATAATATATGAAATAATAGTATATGTAATTAATTAACGTATTATAATGTAGTAATTCATATAGGTATATAATAATGTATATAAGTTTTATTTTTATTATTATCAATTTATAAATACATTTATTACTGTTACACACAAATTTTGCATTATAATAGTTTTAATTGTGTGTTGCAATGCTTCATTAAAATAAAATATTTCTTTCTTTCTTTCTTTCAATGTCGAGGCAATCACAAATTATTAAAAGACCCTAAGAGACCTTATAAACGGGCACAAACTTATGCCACAACACTTCAGGGGTAGGCAGAATCTAATAGTAATACTATAATAATACAACAATCTCAAAGAGAAAAAAGCTATTTCTTACCTGTGGAGTCCATACAGGCCGAGCTGACAGATAGGAACAACGGAGTATTCCCACTGTTGGGCATTCTACTGTTAACAGACTCTGGGCAACTTTCCAGCAGCAACTTAATGTTCTCGTATCTACCAGATTTGCTGGCAAGCATCAGGGGGGTGTAACCTAGAAAAGAGATACATAAGTTATTGATGGGATGAGAAAAAGACAATAGCCTACATTGCCTTTTTCTTGTCAAGCTAGCTAAGAGCTAGCTAGATCTAACTTTAAATTTTAACAATGACATTGTTTGTCCCTCATTCTTGTAAACCATTGAACAGATTTTAATGCAACTTGGCCCTCACTTCTTAACTAAGAGTTTTAAGTACGGAAAATGCGTAGACAAAGTAGTTAGTAAAGTAAGTAAACAAACAAACAAACTCACATTGTGTTGGTTTGTTTGTTACGCTTTCACGCCATAATTACTTGATTAATAATCATAAAATGTCGTATTCACGTTATCAGTGGAACAGAAAAGAACATAGGGTACCTTATATCTATACTAATATTATAAAGCTGAAGAGTTTGTTTGTCTGAACGCGCTAATCTCAAGAACTACTAGTCCGAATTAGAAAATTCTTTTAGTGTTGGATAGCTCATTAATCGAGGAAGGCTATAGGCTATATAACATCACGCTACGACCCACGGGAGCGTCGCAATAATCGTAAACGCGGGTGAAAGTGCGGGCACATCTAGTCGAAAATAAAAGTATTGTTACTAACCTATCATAACCTAACCGGTCAAAATCTAGTAGCACATATTCTGGACTAACATATAGGACTTTTTAAAACGGTAAACGAATTCTAGCAAATATTTTAAATGCGAATATGAGCTTGTTTGATACACTTTCACGCCTTAACTACTCGACCGATTATCTTAAAATTTCGCATACACGTTGTCAGAGGGACAAAAAAGGACATAAGGTACCTTTTATCTAGAAAAGTACTATTCCTGGGCAAAGCCTGGGGTACAAGCTAGTACGTAAAACTATATCTTACCGGCAGCGTCATACAGTTTACTAATATGCTGCATCAGTATCTTCGCTAGTTCAGTATCGGATTTCGTCACGTACTCCGGTTTCCATAACGGCTCATTGTCTTCAAGTATCTTTCTGTAATAATTTTATTATTTTTTAATAGACATAATAATATAATATCAGCCCTGTATTAAACTGTCCCACTGCTGGGCACGGCCCTCTTCTCACTGTGAGAAGGGTTAGGCGATAGTCCACCACGCTGGCCCAGTGCGGGTTGGTAGACTTCACATATTTTCGAGATCATTATAGACACAGATAATAACTTATATTCACTCTTGTATATCGCCAAAAGGGTAGGTAGATGTTTTACACACACATTTTGCCAGTTGTTTTGGGTTGCTCGGTCGGAACATAAACGGAAAGCATGGCACTCAGTTTGGTTTTAATATTATTGCTGTAGAGGCACCCAGATTTTGCCATTGGTTGTTTTAGGGCCCATGTAATAGGATGGGGGATGGCCTTGGTGAGCAAGGCCGTCTCTCCACAGGTGCTGAGGCCCGGTCACCAGCAGCTGGGGCAACCGCCGGGAGGGATGGTGATTGCTAACGCGACCCCATCCCGCACCACTCCGTCGGCGGAGGGACTGCTCACCCCAGGTTTTTAGTGTGTATACCGACCCCCTTCAGGGGCGGAGAGTCTCACATAACCACCCTTCTCCCCCCCCCCCCGGGGGGAGGGGGTATCCATATAGGATTTTCCTGGGTCAAAAAAAAATGTCTCATGTAATAGGAAGCCACAGAGTTGCCAGACTCTTTGGCCTGCGAGAATACCAGTGTTGTAGTCTATACTACGCTTACGGAGTTTCCCTGCGGGATCGAATCAGAAATGAGGAGATCCGCAGGAACTAAAGTTGCCGACATAACTCGCCGGATAGCCAAGATGAAGTGGCAGTGGGCAGGGCACATAACGCGCAGTACGGACGGCCGTTGGGGCACAAAAGTTGGCAGCCACGCACCGGAACACGCAGCAGGGGTAGGGCCCCGACAAGGTGGACCGTCGACCTGGTAAGGGTCGCAGGAAGCGGTTGGATGCGGGTAGCCCAAGACCGGTCTGTGTGGAAAACCTTATATAATAATAATATAATAATATTTTTATTTAAATAATAGGTACAATAATTTATAATAAATGACTAATTAATTTATAAAATACATTTGTTGTTGTTTGCCCGAACTAGATTGAACCTGTGGCTCGGCCTATGTCCAGCAGTGGACGTCTTTCGGCTGAGATGATGTGTCTATACTAAAACAAAAGCTGATGCAGTTACCTAACGAGCAGCGATAGCTCTGTGGGGAGACCAACAGACTGCAATGCAGAGGGTCTCGGGTTCGAACCCACGTCGCGCACCTCTGACTTTCGGAAGTTGTATGACTTTTCGAAATTATGTGCGTATTGATTGACAATTATCGCCTCCTCCGTGCCTCGGAGAGCACGTTAAGCCTTCGGTCCCGGCTGCCATGAACATCTATGGCAGTCGTTATTGGGAGAGTGTCGACACAAAAGATCCCACTGGGTCGAAGTGTCGCCGGTCTGCACTGACTGGCTCCCACATAAGATACATACATACATACCTAATTTGACCTCCATTTAAGATTATGTATGCATGGAGATACAAATAAAACAAATTATTTTCCTTTATTTTCTTTTCATCTAGCAGTTATTTAAAAATGTATAGTTAAAATAAATCTAATAACACTTAACCTAACCTGGAAATTTGGCCTTAGACCTCATGCAGTTACTACCACTACGCTACCAAAGCAAGCTCATGTACGGACACGATGGAACCGATAACCGCTATTTCCTTAGACAGCGGTTACCGGTAACCGCTGTCACCTCTACCAATTTAATCAAAGAAGTAAATCCCGCGTTACCTCGCGTTATGTAGACAATGGTTGACGAGCGCTTGCAGGTGTTCCGTAGGATTCTCAGCGGCAATGTGGAAGCAGGTCTGGTCATTAGTGTCGCTGTCTAACGGATCAGCGTTATGCTGCAGCAGAAGGGCTGTCACCTCGACATTCTCTTGGTACAGAGACATTCTGAGAGGAGTCTGGAATTAAAGTATAAGTAGAGTCAAAAAACATTTATTTATTTACTAACTAATATTATAAACTAGATTATGAGCGAGGCTTTGCTTGTTTAAATGTAGGTTAGGTTAGTAACAGTTGCGAGATGACCTCCAGCCATCCTGAGGTTTGACCTGGGGGTGGTGGGCTGCGTGGGCCTGCTCGCCACCCGATCAGCACCAGGTCCGAGAGGCAGCAAGCGTGTTCCCACGCGCGCCTCTGAGTCGTGTTTTTGTCCATCCACAAGGGGACGTAGAGGAAGTGTCTTTAGTGGCCTGCCGTTTCACACGGCGGGCCGAAACCTCGTCGGGATCGCGATTGCACGTGAAAGCGATTCGCGCGACCCCGCCGTCTATGGTTATGTCGAGGAACACCGTGGTAGGTTTAGGGTTTTTGCCATTTCGGCCATTGTAACCTTTAGGGTTTACTTTAAGAGAAATGTAGATATAATTAGAAAGTACAATGAGAGAAGGTATAACAAATACACTTTTAATGTATTAAGATTACAAATAAAAGAGACAATCTTTACTTATATAACTATAGTCAGGGCGTGGTTCGCTAAAGACTTGCTTCGTGGTCCTTGTACAATCAGGACACTTAGCTGAAGGGTATCCCGGTGAGCCCGACATAGCCTTCCCGTCGCCCCGCGGAGAGGTATGCGTCAATGCATTACGCCACGTAAAAAAAAAGCAACAGTACATTTTTCTGTATGAAAGGTACCCTATGTCATTTTCTGTTGCCCTGACAACGTGTATGCGATTTTTCAAGATGATCGGTCATGTAGGTAAAGCATAAGAGGGACAAAGGTCATAGGGTACGTTTCATCCAGAAAAAGTACCGTTACTAACCTAATCTATTTACGCGAGCGAAACCGCGGGTCAAACCTAGTAGGTCATAAAGTAACACTTATGAACGTCAAAGTTTGTGGTTAATGAGTTCACCTTAGGTAAAGAATAATGGTGAGTTAGTTAACCTACGCTGCATTCTACCTAATCCTAACTAATATCGGTAATATGAATGTGAGTTTGTTTGGTACCTTTTCACGGTAACTAATCGACCGATCATCATGAAGTTTTATATACACGTTGTCAGAATACAGAAAAGGACAGGGTACCTTCATCCAGAAAAAGTGCTGAACCCGAGGAAAAAATATATTGATAAAATCTAGACTTACGCGAGCGAAGACGCGGGCAAAATAATGTAAAATAAACAGTCACGCCAGTAACTGTCCCACTGCTGGGCATGGGCTTCTGCCCAGTGTGAGAAAAGTTAGGGCATAGTCCAGCACGCTAGCCTAACGTGTTGGTAGACTTCACATATCATTTATTTATTTTTATTTATTTATTCACCAACGAAATTTTTACAAAATAGTTAATATTACACATTCATTAACTGGGATGCAGAGTAAAACCATCACTTAAAGGTATGCACACCATTCACAGTTATTATTACATTATTTCGAAAGCAAAAACTAAAATGAAGTAAAATTACAAAAAAATAAAATTAAAGTTACATTAAATTAAATTAAATTACATTAAATGAAATTAAAACTACATTAAATGAAATTAAAATTACAATAAATGAAATTAAAATTACATTTAAAGAAATTAATTAAAAAAATTAAATTTAAAATCTTCGAGAACATTGTGTAGAACTCTCAGACATGCAGGTTTCCTCACGAAGCCTTCCTTTACCGTTACAGCGAGCGATAAGTGGAAGCCTTGGGAGCTCGAGACCTCGTGGCAGTCCAACGGTCTCCAACTTGGCTATCATTGCTTTTTATGTATGGTATGGTAGGTGTAATGTGTAATGTAGCTCTGTCGTCACCTTGGAGGACGAACAACAATGTGTAATGTGTAGGTATTATTGGATATTGTACTAAATATACAGAAAGATTTTGTAATCGTGTAATTCCTTTTAACCACGCATTCTACTGGTGGTATAGAATAAGCCTGACCATATTTTTTTTTATTTGACTTAATTGTTTGGAAAAATTATGGTGCCGTTTTTTTTTTCGTGAAATGGTTTCAATAGTCATATGTTAATCACCCGAGGCCATTCTAATTTTTTACTCATTTAAAAATCACAATATAACAATAACTGATGTCGTAATTAATAAGGGGCAATAAAAAGGACCGCCCGTTATTTATTTTATTTTTATTTTATTACTAGTTTGTGCCCTTGGCTTGGCTCACGTTAATGTAGATTTGTCGAAACGTTTTTATGCCTCACGACAATATAATTATGGCCTTTTCTGAACCCCTGGGCTCTGACAACGTGTATGCGAAATCTCATGATGATTGGTGTAATTAAAAGTTAATTCGTGAAAGCGTAACAAACAAACAAAAAAACTCACATTCGTACTTATATTATTAGCTAAGTTTTTTGTTTATTATCATTGTTTAGAAGTTTGTGCACATTTTTATGATTACACAAAGATTTTGACTTCGACTTGAAAAAATGTTAACATATTAGTCTATTTATTTATTCAATTAGACTAATTAAGCACCATTTATTGTAAGTTGGCGCCGCTATTAGTCTAATGGTTAAAACCAATAGCAATAACATTCTTCTTCTTTTAATAACATTAAAAAGTATATTAATTACATAGTTTAATTGCGAATTGCGACATATACAGCGTGTTACAGATAAATGTGGTCACATTTAGAAACGCAAAGTAAAAAAAATAAATTGTGATTTGCCAAGGAAGCGACCTACTTCTAAATTTTTTTACCTGGTACCTGGTTACCGCGATAAATGGTATCGTGAGATAAAAAAGTCATCCAAATAATTATTTTCTCTATAATGGTATACGATTCTTGCAGATTTTGTTGTTTTCATGTCAATTTCACTAATTTAGCTTCCTATTTTTATTTGAACATTGACGGACAAATTTTGTCATAACAAAATTACCCTCAAGTATTCATCTATCTGATTAGATTCATCTATATTAAGATATTTACTCTATATTTTTTGGTATTCCATTGTCTTTGAAATAACTACAATTAAATGCAATAAGACGTCTACCATCTTAGTCTCCCAGTTATCACGGCTGCTGAAAACCGACCGAAATCTTAGGGATGATGTAAATCTGAATAGTTTAATAATTAGTAGTTCAAAATGTTCAAAAAGTATTATTTTCAAATAAATAGCGATAAAAGCCATAAGAAATAGTTTACTTTCGATTATACTCTTATTTTCAAAATATCTTTCTAAATTCAAATTTAACCAAAAAGTTAGATAATATTGTCTTCTATTTACGCGAATATTATTCATTGAAATTAAACTGCTATATACGGATTTTATTAGAACGGATTTTAATAGAGAAGATGGTTGGAATGTACCACCAGCTTGGGATCCAGTAATACAAATAGTCAAACCCAAGAAGAAGCAAACCACAGCTAGACTTCATGATACTTTGAGCTCATTCTGCGTAAATAGAAACACAAATGATTAAATTATGTTCGGGTACTTTGAAATAACTACACTGGAACATTGAGACAACTACCATCTTAGTCTCCCCGTGACCATGGCTGCTGAAAAGCAACCGAAACGTCGGTGAAAGTGTAAAAATAAATTAAATATAAATAGTTTTAATAATTATTTAATTAGCTTAAAAATTTGTAAAGTTTAATAGTAGCAGTAGCGTAACAATTTTCAAAATTTTGTAATAAAGTGTCAAATCAACAACGCTATAAAATACGTATATAGCAGTTTAATTTCAACAAAAAGTTAGAGTTTCACGATAGTAAGTAACATACGACCACGCTTTACTGTTACTCGCTGTATATAATAAGAATAGCGACATGTTTCTTTATATAATACTAGCTTTTGCGCGCGGCTCCGCCCGCATGGTAGTACCTACATCAATAAAAAGTAGCCCATGTCCTCAGGTTTTAAACTATATCTATACCAAATTTCATCTAAATTGCTTGAGCGGTTTGGCCGTGAAAAGGTAACAGACAGACAGACAGTTACTTTCGAATTTATAATACTAGCAAGAATAATGTACAACATAATAATGTGGTATATGTAGCTGTATTTAATGGACACAAGGACATAGAATAGTGATCGTAAATCACACAATAAAACTATGTCTAGGCAAACCAGGTGATAAGTTATACCACTGTGCCATGGTGCTGCATGGAGACGTAAAGATAAAATAGATTATATTAGAATTTCTACTAACTTGCTAACACTAGTCAGGCATAAAAACACAATTAAGGTAAAAAAAAGTCGGAGTAGAAACTACTGCCTGTATTCTGCTCTAACAGATTAAACCCAAAATTCAGTTCAAATTCTCTAAACGTCATGATTGAGGTATTTTAAATATGCGGTAAAACAAGTTTAAACTCTCTGTGGCTTAAACAATAGAACTACAGACTTAGTCAATTGGTGTAATTAGTTATTCAATCGATCTGTAATGTAATTCTATGAATCGTTCTGAACTTAAGTCAATTAGTCTAAATAGGTAATCAATTAGTCTTAACAGGCGGTTTTCATTGAAATAAGCCGCCTTTGTTTAGTTAATGGGCTAAAGCAATTAAAATAATATTTAGACTAATTGTGTAAATAATTTGTAGATAAATATTCCGAATACCAATATCTAATTACTATGAAATCATTAAAGTATCATCAAAGAAAATCCCGAGTGAACAAACAGGATATAGTGAACTTCGACTACACGGTTTAAATGGTCTCCTAGCTATTACCACTTCGCCAAGTGTTGTGGCTTCGATCCCCACACTGAGCAACATTTGTGTGATCCACATATATTTGTTCTAGTCTGGGTGTTCTGCGTGTCCGTTATTTGAATGTTGGCAAAGTCCACCAACACGCAAGAGGAATTATTCCTAATGCGGGAGTTGTCTTTAAACAAGAACAATACACATAGTCTCATGCCTATCCAGAGGAGTAGGCAGAGGTGCACTACACCTACATTTCGCCAGCTATAGTTTCATGCCTCTCATTGTACCGGCGAGCCAAATGTCGTCTACATGACAACATTCTTGTATTCGGCGACTAATGAGAAAATTTCTTGAGAAGAACACCCAATGAAACTTTGCTTTATCTCGGAATTGAATCCGATATTTCATTTAAAGCTGTCGCATTCACTACTGCTGCGATGTTGAGTGTTGAGTTCTTCTATCTATAAATCCTCACTAGCAGCACGAAATGTATATCTGCGGTCAATAGACGGCTATAGGCTCAAACGCATTACGTAGGACGAGAAGCGCCTTAAAAAATAATATTTAATTCAATGATGAGATCCGATTAGAAATCTGGACGTTTTTTTAAATGCAAGAACTTTGCTGTATATTTAATGACGATGTAAACCAAGCCGGTTTACAAGCCCGGGGAATCACCGATAACAAAAAACTTAGCGAAAGAACACTAACTGGGTTTTGTCCTGTGAGAAAGAGTTGTAGTGGCTCGCATACCTACATCTCTCCTTCCTTTCCTTTTATACCATTTCAGTTCCTTTTTTTTCTAGAATTGGTAAAGCGACAGTGATACTCATAGTACCGGTTATTACCCCGAGTGTTAATCATCTTGGTTGTTTAACAGAAAATTTTAGATTTTTATGGAATACTATATTTTGTCCGCCGCTGCTCAACACACAAGCAAAAAACTCACAATCACATTTATAATATTAGTTAGGTTAACTACATTAAACGGATTTTAAAGGTTTTACCACGATAAAGACGAGGTTAAGATCTTATCTTAGCCTGGTTGACATGCCGGAAAATGGTAAATATGAATAGTTTAAAAAATAGTTATATGTAGTGTTCTTGAAATAAACCACAACAAAATCTGTATGAAGTAGTGTAATTTCAACATGTAACATTCACCTAAACGTTAAGGTCATAAGCACATACATTTTATGAAAGTTCTAGTTAACTACCTATTAAGGTTCACAAAATAGAACTCTTTTAAAGTCGAACAGACAGGCACACAGACTTGAGAACTTTGGTAATAGGTCCCCCAGACAGCCCATGAATACAGAACATAAAATCACATTATTCAAAATACTGTTTGTATTTGAACTACAGTTACATTAAATAGTCTGAACCAATTAGTCTAATTAGGTATTCAATTAGACTAAGCGGCTCCTATTGAACTGCGCCGCCGCTACTTAGATAACAGACTAAACCATATAGATAAGAATATTTGAACTATTGTGTAAATAATAATTTGTGTCGACAATATATGTATTAGACGACCTATGTCTCGCCTTTAAAACCGATGTCATTGGCTCGCTCCTTTAAATCGTGGCGTGATGTTATGTAGCTTATAACCTTCCTCAATAAAGGAGGTATCCTAACTTATATGTACTATAAATGCGAATGTGAGTTTGCTTGTTTGTTACACTCTCACACCGTAACTACTCGACCAATCATCCTGAAATTTCTCAAGCGATAATATCCTGTTAAATACCCACATAACTTGGAAACGTCAGAGGTCGCCTTGGGATGGAACTGGAGCCTACTGCGTAGCAATCCAACGACATCCCACTACGCTATCGCTTCTAATTCCAACTAATATTATAAATGCGAATGTGAATTTGTTTGTTTGTTATCCTTTAACGCCTTAAGACTGCGCCGAGCGAAATGTGCCAAAACAGGCGGTCACAGTTAAGTGAATAAAATCAACACTTTTTGTTTAATACAAATGTAAAATATACATTTACCATAACAATGAATGTGTTTACAATTACTCCGTGTAAAACACTTCAAATAATTAATATTTTCGCCTACAAAATTACGTAAATTTGCAAAAACGTAAGCTCGTGTTACGTGATTTTTAGGTTATAACAGTAGAAATCTATTCTATTTTACAGCTTAAACGAAACATTAATACTTATATTACAATTTGTCCGTCCCAAATATTTAAGTTATTGGTTGACAATAAAGATACATATTTATCAAAAAAGCACTTCAAATCCTCCATACAATTTTACTATGGCGGCCGCGCGCCGATTTGAATATGCGCCGCACGAGCTTTGTCATTATCTGTTACGCTCGATACAGTCTTAACCACTCGACCGATCATCATGTAAACTACACCTAAAGTGTTTATGTCAGAATAACATTATCAATAATTAATTATTAATATGGTTTGAAAGGGTAAAGTTTAACTACTAGTGACATTATTAATAACCTATCCGAGAGCCATCATATGTTCCGAGAGCGTGGTATTATATATCTATACTAATATTATAAAGTTGAAGAGTTTGTTTGTTTGGTTGAACGCTCTAATCTCAGGAACAACTGGTACAAATTGAAAAAATAAATGCGCGCAACTTTGTCTGCGTTGCTTATGAGAGCTTTTCCTACTGTCGCAACATTATTCATTGATGCTCCGCTCCTATTGGCCGTAGCGTGATGTTATATAGCTTATAACCATCCTCTATAAATAGGCTATCGAATACTAAAATACCTTACAATTAAAATCGTTCCTAAAAATTTGCGTGTTCAACGAAAAAAACTAACAAATTCTTCAGCTTTATAATATTAGTACAGTAATACCCCGAACTTACGCGATTGGTGGAACTGAGCGTTAATCGCGTAAGCCGGGGTATAGTTCAGCATATAAATACATATTGAATTTTACAAATGCAGCAGCGATAGCTCAGTGGGGAGACCAACAGACTGCAATGCAGAGGGTCTCGAGTTCCAACCCACGTCGCGCACCTCTGACTTTCGGAAGTTATATGACTTTTCGAAATTATGTGCGTATTGATTGACAATTATCGCCTGCTCCGTGCCTCGGAGAGCACGTTAAGCCGTCGGTACCGGCTGCTATGAACATCTATGGCAGTAGTTATTGGGAGAGCGTCGACACAAAAGATCCGACTGGGTCGAAGTGTCGCTGGTCGGCACTGACTAGCCCCCACATAAGATACAAGTATCACGTCCAATGTATTAGAACAAGGCACTCTTCAACCTCTCAACCAATCCAGTTATCAAAAATACGAAAATACAAAAAGCTATTTAAACAAAAGAAGACTTTCATGATAAAATTTACGTTTTAAATACTCTGGTTAAGTCCGATGCCGGCGTCATAACACAAACACACAACACCATCTAGCCCAAACTAAGCAGAGCTTGTACTATGGGTACTGGACAATGGATAAACATACACATATATACCTTTTTTGTTGTAAATACATACATATTATACATAGAACCACCCAGACCAAGACAAACATCCATGTACATGCACACAAATATTTGACTTGTGAGGAAATCGAACCCGCGACCTCAGACGTGGCAGTCGGCTACATTAAACACAACGCCATCGAACCTGCGAAGGCGTCTTAGCGTTGGCTGAGAGGTTAACACGCCGTTTCGGTTTCAACATTTCCTGTTATAGTAACATCCATCACACGAAACTTGGACAAAATAAATATTCGTCATTAAAATCGAAGAATACCCTCAATATCAACTTCAACATAATCGCCAGTGAGTTACACAGGTTACACTGCTGTCAAAATAAACGGACACAGACACCAATAATCTCTATCTAAACCAGTAGTTCCCAAGGTGGTCCAGGTGGACCCCTAAGGGTCCACGGGAGACTCGAAGGGGGTGGCGTGAAAAAATAATGGGGGTTCACAATTCGTAAGCGGGGTCCACGAAATTTATTTCCTTTCGATAATGAAGAACTAACTAAAAAAACAAAGGTCAGCCCGCCTACCGTAGGAGGTCCGTAGAGGTTAAAAATAAATTTTTGTCAAGGAATATGGTACAAATGTAGCTGCAGAGGGTCCACCAGAACCAGCTAAATTTTGTGAAAGTGATATATGAGAAAGAAAGTCTGGTAACCTCTGATCTAAACTAATATTATAAAGAGGAAATACTTGATTTTGGTTTGTTTGTAAGGATTTAAACTAAAAACGAATCAACTGATTTTAAAAATTCTTTCGCCATTGGAAATGTATGTTATCACCGAGTAATATAGAGTATATTTTATTTAAATAAGTACTGTTACTAACCTAACCTACTTTTAAGCGAGCGAAACCGCGACAAAAAGCTAGATTTATAAATTTATATATTTTAACTAGATGTGCCCGCGTTTATCGTTACTGCACCGCCCCCATGGGTCGTAGCGTGATGTTATATAGCATATAGCCTTCCTCAATAGATAGGTTATCCAACACTTAAATAATTTTCAATTCGAACCAGTAGTTCCTGAGATTAGCTCGTTCAAACAAACAAACTCTTCAGCTTTATAATATTAGTATAGATTATCTCAATAGGCCTCCAAAATTAATCAGGCGAAACGCAGTAAAAAGAGTTAATATAAAAATGTCACTTCTTCGATTATGACATTTATGACGCACGGGTGGTTAACTTTCTTCGCATGTCACAATCAAGCATTGAAACTAGTCATCGCTGGGGAGTTCCCTGTACGCCCCGAACACTTATGATAACGTTCTCCTTAAATAAACTGTAGGAAAACCGAGCTATGTATCATTGCATTACTTTACTGTGAAACCTTATCGTTAATACATAATAATATGATAAAATGTCAACAAGTTTGAGTTCATGCATGAAATACTTTTTTTGGCTTTATGGTCGTTTCGCACGAATAATTTCGCAGGAATTGTGCGAAACGACACGTTTTAAAAATAATTCTTTAAAGTGCCAATTCTCACACATCCATATAATTTAAGTGCGAAACGAAACGATCTGGAAAAGAAGGTTGCGAATCGACAACTAAAGAAATATTATTTAAAAAAAGTGAGAAACGGCAATGAATTGACGTAAATCTCAGAGTTCGAAGAAATGGTATCACGTGACCTTGGGGTCAGAGGTCAAAGGTCATAGTCATTTCGAGGTATATCGACTATGTTGAGTCGAATGGCGCTGACCGCGAGTCTCTAGCTCTTACGGTTCTTGAGTTGAAAGATGGTATCACGTGACCTTGAGGTCAGAGGTCAAAGGTCATAGTCATTTCGGGGTATATCGACTATGTTGAGTTGAATGGCGCTGACCGCGAGTCTCTAGCTCTTACGGTTCTTGAGTTGAAATATGGTATCACGTGACCTTGAGGTCAGAGGTCAAAGGTCATAGTGATTTCGGGGTATATCGACTATGTTGAGTTGAATGGCGCTGACCGCGAGTCGCTAGCTCTTATGGTTCATGAGTTAAAAGTTGTATAACAGACGGACGGACGGACGGACGGACAATACTGTTGTATTAGAATCTTTTCGAACTCTAAAAAGCGTCGTTTAGTACGAGTATGTCTGTTTGTTACGCTTTCACGCCTTAACTACTCGACCATACATCATGAAATTTCGCATACACGTTATCAACGGTACTGAAAAAGACATAGGGTACTTGTCATCCAGTAAAAACTACTGTCGCCGAGGGATAAACATTGACATGCTTAACCTATATTTATACGAGCGAAGTCACGGACTAAATCTAGTATTTGATATGAGTATGTATGTGGATAAGTCCTTTGATAAAAATAAATGTTTTACCTTATCACCATCAAAATTTCAAATATTAGTTTTGAAGATTGAAAGCATGATAAGCAATAAATACTTTAATCTATCATACATACATACATACATAGAATCACGCCTTCCCCGGAGGGGTAGGCAGAGACTACGGATTTCCATTTGCTACGATCCTGACACACTTCTCTGGCTTCATTCACTTTTATCACATTCCTCATACATGCTCGCCGGTTTAATGTGCTCTTAAGCACTGGCCCTTGTCCAGAACGTCTCCGATCTGATCAAGAAACGTTCACCTATATCTTACCCTTGCGACTGTTCCATTCACACTAGCCTTATAAACTTTCTTAGTCAGTTTTTCTCGTCAATTCTTTCTACATGCCCAAACCAGCTTAGCATACCCTTTTCTATTCTTGTCACTATATCCACTTTCACGCCGCATCTCTCTTTCAGAGTCACACCACATATGTTTTTTCTTACATGCATAGTCTCACGTCTTTATCCCCAAAAGGCTAGACAGAGGTGTATTACACCTAAATTTCGCCAGTCCGGCTTTGTTTAAAAAAAATGTATATATGTATGTTTAGTTTGGGCTATTATATACTCTTTATTTCTATCTTTGCAATATATTTTTCATTTTTAAATATACATATATAAAAAAAAATGTAAAGCGTGCTGTATCTAATAGCACTGCCTTCTGTATCAAACCCCTGATCCAAGCACCTAACGCGAGCCTCTTTAGATGGTGATCGAGGCTCTTGGCAATTAGACCATTGACAGATATTATTATTATTATTAAAGATAATTTAGTCTTAAAAGAATTTTACAATTCACTTATTTAAGAATATTACATAAAAAATATAAGTTTACAATATGATAGTGTGCTAAAACAAAGTAGATAGTGGGTGAATAAATAAATTTTACACTTTACAGTAGGTAGGTACATCATAACAAGACACGAGTATAACATACATGAATATACATAGAGCTTAAGACTGCGCCGAGCGAAATGTGCCAAATAGGCGGTCACAGTTAAGTGAATAAAACAACAGTTTTTGATTAATACAAATATAAAATATACATTTACCATAACAATGAATGTGTTTGCAATTACTCCGTGTAAAAAACTTAAAATAATTGATATTTTCGCCTACAAAATTACGTAAATTTGCACGAGAAATGCAAAAACATAAGCTCGTATTACGTGATTTTTAGATTATAACAGTAGAAACTATCCTATTTTACAAATTAAACGAAACATAAATAGTTATATTACAAATTGTCCGCCCCAAATATTTAGGTTATTGGTTGACAATAAAGATACATATTTATCAAAAAAGCACTTCAAATCCTCCATACAATTCGACTATGGCGGCCGCGCGCCGATTTAAATATGCGCCGCACGAGCTCTGTCATTATCTGTCTTACGCTCGGCGCAGTCTTAAGTTACTAGACGTGGCTTGTCAAGAAAGTTAATTATTATTATGTAGGTACGTCTTTAATAGATTTTGGCAATTTATTGTAAAGCTACTTTACGCACTTTCAAAAGTAATATTTCTTTTTCCGTAATTTGGTCTGGATGGGCGTAGTATTATGTTATCCGCGCTTCCTAATATTTTATTTTGAATGCTTCTTTTTTTAGTAAATGTTAAATGAGTCTGTATGTCTTTATTGATTATTCTTCGTATTAGTAACTTAGTAAGCATAAATAATATTGATAGGTTTTCGTTATTTTTAATAGTCTGGTTTCTTTATATATTACTGCTGTCGGTGTCACGAAATCGCAGTGGAATAATTAATGATTTTATTAATTTATTTTGTATATTAAGGTTGGTCTGAGCAGCTGATCCCCATGTTTCTATTACATAGTCAATATGTAGCTTCACTAAGGAATTGTAAATAATATAACGAGACTTTAGGTATTATTATTATTCCTGTCTCGCGGGGGACTTTACAAACATTCAAACAACGGACACAAAGAACATCCAGACTCGGATCAATCATTTGTGAATCACACAAAGTTTTGTCCCGTGTGGCATTCGAACCCACAACAATCGGCGCAGTGGCAGTGGCGAGGCGTCCACTTAAACCACTACGCCATCCGTGCAGTCAGTCATAAGGTGTCACGAACCTGTTCCAGATTCCGTACTACTGAGAATTTCTTAACAGTAGACTTAATTGGAATCGACTATTTATGCCCAAACGAATCGTTTCAGCTACGAACAGTAAAATTTTTACATATTTTTTATTCGCTGTACGATTCTATTTTATATAACGACTCGTTTCTTGATATCGAAACCCACCACGGTGTACAACCTGGCTACTTTGTATGATGGGTCGCTGGAACTAAAACTACATCAGCGACCCACCCAGCAGTGTCCAATGCAGATATGGAATGTCTGCGGGCTACGACTCCTGGGCGACGCGTTGCCACGACAGAGAGCGTCTCTACGACTCAATGACTGGCGGGCGGTAGATCTGATATAGGAACCCAGGCTAAGGCTTTCTATATTCAAAACCTACTCATTTCAGCTACGGACTGAGTAAAATGTTGCCATATTTTCCAACATGTGTCAAAATTAAACTGCCCGCAGGTAAAACGACTCGTTTCTTAAATATAGGATCCGGGCATAAAAAACAATAACTGGCGTTAAGATCATTTTATGTCTATTTGTATCGCCCGGTAACAACTCCTGCACTAAAAATAATGCCTGTGTTGTTGTTGGGGGTCTTTACGAACATTCAGACAACGGACACAAATAATATCCAGACTCGAAACAACTATTTATGACCCACACATTTTTTTGTGCCGTATGGAGATGGAGCCTCTGCGCTGTGGCAACCCCCTTCAATTTTCCCCCGTTTTATGGTATTTACAAAGCCAGTTTATGTACAAAAGATAACATAAAGTAATTTACAATGATAACAAAAAGCAGATAAAAACATATGTTACTTACAAGTTATAACTGTTCAGAATATAGATAACATATAAACAATATTATGTAAGAAGGATACGTATTAAATTTTGATTGCACGGATGGCACAGTGGTTTTAATGGTCGCTTTGTGAGTTTAATAAACAGACGAGTCAAAAAAATTTTATGTACTAACACTACCAACTGCCTAACTCCGGGCTGGCATTGACATTTCTTGGCCGAGTCGGGATTCGAACCCAACACCTCATGCGCAGCAGTGGCATTCTCTATCGCTGCACTACCAAGCCGGTCAAGACATCACTATCACTACCTACATATTATAAAACAAAGTCCCTCGCCGCGTCTGTCTGTCTGTTCGCGATAAACTCAAAAACTACTGAACGGATTTTCATGCGGTTTTCACCAATAGACAGAGTGATTCATGAGGAAGGTTAGGTGTATGATTTGTTAGTGTGTTTTGTTGGTTGAAATATGACGATGTATGTATGTATGTATCTTATGTGGGAGTCAGTCAGTGCAGACCGGCGGCACTTCGACCCAGTGGAATCTTTTGTGTCGACACTCTCCCAATAACGACTGCCATAGATGTTCATGGCAGCCGGGACCGACGGCTTACCGTGCTCTCCGAGGCACGGAGGAGGCGATAATTGTCAATCAATACGCACATAATTTCGAAAAGTCAAATAACTTCCGAAAGTCAGAGGTGCGCGACGTGGGTTCGAACCGGAGACCCTCTGCATTGCAGTTTGTTGGTCTCCCCACTGAGTTATCGCTGCTTAAATATGACGATAATTGTTGAAAATGTCGGCAAAAGTCAATCCGCTTGGGAGCTTTTATTGAAAACGCTGCCTTATCATTTTGAGATATAACAAAACATACCCGTGCGATGCCGGGACGGGTCACTAGTGTTATCTATCCTAATATTATAAAGCTGAAGAATTTGTTTGTTTGTTTGGTTGAACGCGCTAATCTCAAGTCCGAAAACAGTAGTTGAAAAATTATTTTAGTGTTGGATAGCCTATTTATCGAGGAAGGCTATAGGCTATATAACATCACGCTATAACCTACGGGAGCGGCGCAGTAATAAACGCGGGTGAAATCGCGGGCACATCTAGTCTATAGTATTATAAAGCTGAAGAGTTTGTTTCTTTGGTTGAACGTGCTAATCTCAGAAACTACTGGGTCGAATTGAAAGATTCTTTTAGTGTTGGATAGCCCATTTATCGAGCAAGGTTATAAGCTATATAACATCACGCTACGACCAATAGGAGCGGAGCATCAATGTAAAATGTTGCGAAAACGGTATACATTTCTTTTACGTGACGCAGTTGCGCGGGTCAGCCAGTATTCCATATGCGAACAATGTTCCTTACTACGTAAGTCTATATGCTATACTGTGAAATACGTAGATTGACTTAAGAAATAACTTTACATTACGGGAATTCCCTAGAATCATGTAATAGAAATGTATGTGTAATTTGTTTACATATTAACAAGTTTAAAGACGTTTGTGTGCATACTGCGTTTCAATATAATGCATAGATACCTACATGTCTGGGTGATCACGTGCAAGCTTTTAATAATATCAGCCCTGTATATAACCTGTCCCACAGCTGGGCAAAGGCCTTAATTAAAAGGTTGGTTAGTGCCAAGCTATCATTGTAGGCGGTAAAACCGAGAATTTAATTCGGATATCCCATCATAACATAAGGAAGAAAACCGCTTCCTGCCACGCAGCTACATACCGCAGCTTTATGCTAACTGCGCTGCTGCCTTTATCTGTAGCGTGATGCTAAACAGCCTATAAGTATTATTAATAAACAGGCTATCGAACGCAAAAAGAATTATTCAAATCGGTTCAGTAGTTTATGAGATAAGCGTGTTTAAACGTACAAATGCTTTCATATTTTAAAAGGAAGGAAGACTTATTTATACTGCACATTCAAAAACCCATACATATTTAGTTTAAATCTACACTATTGTTTGAAATATACTCTGTCCCAATAGAATTAATATTTTATGTAAACAATCGTTTCATGCCTAATTAAATATAAAGTCATTTAGAAAATACAAACTGTCTTTGAAAAATAGTTAATGAATACAATAACCCGTATAAAAGTCCTTCTTTTGATAAATATCCATAAATTTATTTTACAGAAAAATATGTTGTAAGCTCATTAAAATTTGTTTACCTTTTTCTCAAATTCAATTGGGATAGACTACATAAATAGTCTCACGCTTATACCCCCGAATGGGGTTTGTTACGCTCTCACGCCTTAATTACTCGACCGATCATCATGAAATTTCGCGTACACGTTGTCAGGGGTACAGAAAAAGACATAGGGTACCATTCATCCCGAAAAAAGAACTGTTGCTAACCTAACCTACAATTACGCGAGTGAACATGCAGGCAAAATCTAGTTGCTAATAAAATCCTAGTGGGGAACCATAGGACAGCCACGCAGAGGTGTCGAGTTCGATCTAAGACGCACATATGAGAGGATATAGAGGCCACACCTCTGACTTTTCGGATATACAGGGTGTCCCAGAATATATGAATCAAATTGTAACGGGAGATTCCTTAGGTAAGGACCGTTCAAATGAGAAAATAAATAAAATAAAAAATTATGATACTTGTGTAAAAATTAAAATTTAAGTTTTGGTGCAAACAAAATACAGCAAAATAATGCTGCGATTTCAAAACTAAGTCAGACGTTTTTTAAATCGTTTTTATTTTGACGAATCAATCCTTCACAAATAATAATAGCGAAAAAAATTAAAATTAGCCATAAACGAAGTAAATTGAAAGTCTGGAAAAGTTGTACTTTTTTAAAAGCTTTGATTTTTACACAAGTGTCATAATTTTTATTTATTTAGCTCATTTGTATGTTCCTTACCTAAGGAATCTCCCGTTACAATTTAATTCACATATTCTGGGACACCCTGTCTGTGCGTATTAAATAGTTAATTATTCATCGCTCGCTTTAACGGTGTAGGATAACAAAAACAATAACCCTAACCTGCATGTATGAGAATTCTCCATAATGTTCTCAAGGATATGTGAAGTCTGCCAACCCGCACTGGGCCAGCGTAGTGGACTATTGGCCTAAACCTTCTCACACTGAGAAGAGGCCCGTGCCCAGCAGTGGGACAGTTTATATACAGGACTGATATTATATTTTTATTTACTAATAAAAACGGCTTCAATATAAAGTTACCGGTTTGTATGAAGAAATTCCGTAACGTTGTGGTTTTTATACTAACTATTTCATCAATCTTTTTTGTAAGGCCAATTCAAATTCTATTTCTTTTTCATGAATGTTGCTTGTATTAAGGTCACTAAAGTTTGTCATAAATTAACAAAATATCAATCATCATGTAATTACGGCGAATTGAAACAACGACTGCGGGCAGACACTAAACGATATAACTTTAAATATATATTGTATAAAAGGTTATTGATATTTATTATTAATAATACATGTTTTTAATAAACGTATATACTTTATTCCCGAAATATAAATTAATTTTCAAAATAACTAATGTATTTTGTGCAGAATCCACAAAATTAAATGTAGGACATAAACGGAAATTTCACAGTTCAACGTCCTTATCTATATATATAAAACTCTTCCGTTACCGAGTGACTGACAGACAACGCACAGCCGAAACTACTGAACGCAAGAAGCTGAAATTTGCCATGTATGTTCCTTGGAGAGTGTAGGGGAGCACTAAGAGAGGATTTTTGGAAATTCCACTCCGAAGGGGGTAAAAGGGGTGAAACTCGATATTCACACGGGAACGGGACTTACGCGGGTGAAACCGCGGGAAAACTAGTAGTGTCTATATAAAAATGTCGTGTCACGGTGTTTGTTGTCGCACTCCTCCGAAACAGTTAGACAGATTTTTATTTACGTTTATTACAAGGTATGACAATAGGTCGTTAAGTATACTTCATACTTCTAGAAATTATTTATATGGCAGAACAACGTTTGCTGGGTCAGCTAGTAATTATACTTATGTATAATTTTACATTATTAATAAAAATCTAAGGTACTCACCAGATTGTCTGCCGGGATGTCTACTGAGATATCCCTCATTTTCAGCACTAAACACTGTCGCTTTAGGAGATCCATATCATTATTTAACACCGCAGCATGAATTGGCCTGGAAAATACGACATCTTTAATATTTTTAATTTACGTTCACGTAAATAAACCCTATCACTCCTCGGTCCTTCTTTCTGCAACTACCTTTCTTCTACATCTTTTATCCTACCCTAATTCTTCTATTCCATTTCTCCTACTCACTTTCTTCTACTTAATTTCTCCTATTGTTTTTCTTCTACGTCCTTTATCTTTCTCCTACTCCTTTTCTCCTACTACCTTTCTTCTAGTTCCTTTATGAAACTCCATTTTTCCTACTCTTTTTCTTCTACGTCCTTTATCTTTCTGCCTTTCTCCTACTCCCTTTTTCTGCTTCCTTTCTCTTACACCCTGCCCCTCATCCCCTTCACATAGCTTCCGCGACTGCTTATCAACAGACAGCAGAATTACAATACCCCAAAATAACCAAAACTACGTCATTGAAACACAACTTAATTTTATACAGTATTAGCTATGAACATCTATGGCAGTCGTTATTGGGAAAGTCAGTACCCTCTAATATCCTGTCACTGGTCTAGCCTTAGGATATCGTTAGCCTTCGGGTTGCGGAGGTCAGGTGGCAGCCGCTCCGTGTAAAAACTGATATCCAGTCAAATCCGGTTAGACTAGAAAAGCCGACCCCAAGTGACTTGGGAATAATAAAGGCTAAGGGAGAAGAAGACTAGCTATTGCCGCAGTTTTGCTTGCGTAAAAGTAGGTTAGGTTGTGTAAGTAACAGTACATTTTTAAAATAAAATATGGTCCATATTATATAATATTGTCTTCTATTTACGCGAATATTATTCATTGAAATTAAACTACTATATACGGATTTTATCGCGTTGATTATTTGAAACTTTATTACATCAACATGGTCTCCCCGTGACCATGGCTGCTGAAAAGCAACCGAAACGTCAGAAAAGTGTAAAATTAAATTAAATCTAAATAGTTTTAATAATAATTTAATTAGCTTAAAAGTTAGTAAAGTTTAATAGTAGTATGGTGTAACAGTTTTCAAAATTTTGTAATAAAGTGTCAAATAAACAACGCGATAAAATCCGTATATAGTAGTTTAATTTCAATGGTCCATATTACTCGGTGATAATATAGCTTTCTAATAGTCAAATATATTTTTTAATCGGTTGAGTAGTTTTTGAGGTATATCCTTACAAATAAAAACAGAAACGAAACTTTACTTTTCTTTATAATATTAGTATAGATTATTTTCCATAGTAGTATACATATATATCTATAATATGTAGGAAAAAAAAACGTATTATACATATAAGTTAGATTCTTTTTTAGTTTACATTAAGCGGACACACTGAAAAATGCACTAACTTTCATCGAATAGTATAGGACTATGAGAAAACCAATTAATCTAGAATTTTGATATAGGTAAATTGATGTCTTTAACTAGAATTTCCTAGCTCAAAAACACGATATTGTGATTTTGGCTCGATCATAATTATTTTCGGAAACACCTCTGAAGGAAGTTACACTGTCATTATGTATATATTCGTAACATCAATATTAGTGATTTGCTAGCTCATTATTTCCATAACTAAAACCAATCATTTTTAAATAATATTTTAAGATTTTTTAAAAATTTCTGAACACTCTCGATCATTGCGGGCGCATCGCAATTTTAGACCTTATGACCGCTATTTAAGGATTGATACACAATGAGTGTCATTGGGGCGGATATGGGCGGAGCTATTCTAAAAGATAATTTTCGCGGTGTCCCCTTAAACTGCCTTAGTCTACTAGGAATAATGCCTGTGTCGCGGTCGCGGTAGACTTCACAAATATTCATACCCAGACTCAAAACAAATAATTGTAAATTACACAAAGTTTTGTGTCGTCTGGGGATCAAACCCACAACACTCGGTAGCAATCCACTACGCCGTGCTTCAAAGCGTCTTTAAGATATTATTTACTTATGACCGAACGAATGACGCAGCATTTAATGAGGACACCTGACAATGCGTCGTAGTCAGTTCATTCCCGACAAATATTAATTGTGTGAATAAAATGATTAATGATTGTATAAGTCTTGTACATTGTACCTACGTAGATTGACGTCTTATGAGAGTAGGCATCTGCCTACCCATATTCGTGTCATATAGGTGTATTACACATTTAGTAGCTGTATTCTTACTTAGTAAACTCACTAACCTATATATTTTGACGTCCATAAGTGTTACTTTGTGAACTAAATGAATAATTTTTTTTTACCTTTGTATTTTACCTTTACTATATACATTGAAATTCAAATACTTTAAATACGGCTTTTATCGCTTGTTGTTTATTTAAAACAAGTGAGAAACGGCAATGAATTGTCATAAATCTTAGAGTTCGAAAAAACGGTTCAAGTAATATGCAAAGGTCACGTGATACCGCGTGACCTTGAGGTCAAAGGTCATAGTCATTTCGGCGGTATATCGACTATGCTGAGTCGAATGGCGTTGACCGCGAGTCTCTAGCTCTTACGGTTCTTGAGTTGAAAGTTGTATAACAGACGGACGGACGGAAGGACATCGTTTTTTTTTTATACAACGAAGTTGGCATACTTGGATACGGCCCACCTGATGGTAAGTGGTCACCGTAGCCTATAGACGCCTGCAACACCAGAGGCATCACTAGCGCGTTGCCGACCTTTAGCAAAGGGAGTAGGAAGGAGAAGGAGCGGGAAGGGGGAATGAGGGTGATTGGGCCTCCGGCACTCTCACTCACCGAACGAAACACAACAGTAGGAATACTGCTATTTCACGTCGATATTCTGTTAGAGGGTAGTGCTTCCCCGGTCGAGCTAGCCCATACATGCTGAAATCAGCGAGGCTCTACTGCCCCTGACAACGCGTATGCGAAATTTCATGATGATCGATCGCGTAGTTAAGGCGTGAAAGTGTAACAAACAAACTCACATTCGCATTTATAATGTTAACAGTGCAGAAAAGGACATAGGGTACCTTGCATCCTGGCAAAAGAACTGTGCCCGGGGAATAGAATTTTATTGACTAAACTTTACACTAACGAGAGCGAAGCCGTGGACAAAATAGTATATAATAAAGCTGAAGAATTTGTTTGTTTTTTAGAGTTCGAAAAAACTCTTATACAACAGCTTTGTCCGTCCGTCCGTCTGTCTGTTATGGCGCAATTACACTTGGTCGTTAGCCCATATTCGGGTGCACGAAAGACGTTACTTGAATTCGGGCACCCCATGCATTAATTACATTGTTTTACTCACGTTCGGGGATGCGGAGAGTGAGAGAGGCGCGAAATGTTGTACCTATCGTTCTATTTTATGTAAAGTGAAACTTTATGTAGTAATCATTCGAAATGATTTTGATTCATACGGGAAAAATATGAAAATTCCTGCTTATCCTTTAACAATTGTTGGCATAGCGTCAAGGAGGCTGCTGAAGTTTTCTCTCTATTTGAATAAATCTCGAACCCACACTCTTCGTTTCTTTTTCATTCTGCGAGCCAATTCTTTAGATAAAATATCACAAACAATATGTATGCTTCTTCGGAAAGCAACACTACTCATTGTGATGAGCAGCGAAGTACTGCTTGACAATTGAAAGGAAATAGGCGTCGGGTAACCAAAACGAAAGCTGTTCGAATACGGGCGTAATTGACTCCGTTCATTTACACTTAGTCGTTTGTCCGAATTCCATAGGCATTCGAATACGAGCTAACGACTAAGTGTAATTACGCCATTATGTATAACTTTTAACTCAAGAACCGTAACAGCTAGAGACTCGCGGTCAACGTCATTCGACTCAGCATAGTCAATATACCCCCGAAATGACTATGACCTTTGACCTCGGACTTCAAGGTCACGTGGCATTACGTGACCTTTGCATATTACTTGAACCATTTTTTTCGAACTCGTAAGATTTACGGCAATTCATTGCCGTTTCTCACTTGTTGTTTGAATGCATTTATGTCTATAACAAGTCGAATTTAAATATATAGAAATAAAGAGATCCATTGTGCAAAATGGCAGCTTTCTAAATCCAAGGCTTTAGTTAATGATTTAGTCAGAGAGTTAATCGGGACTTTTTTTTTATATACTAGCTGACCCGCGCAACTTCGCGCAAATTATCCCCGTTTTTGCAACATTTTTCATTTATGCTCTGCTCATATTGGTCGTAGGGTGATGTTATATATCCAACAGCTTTCCTCGATAAATGGGCTATTCAACACTGAAATAATTTTCAATTCGAACCAGTAATTCCTGAGATTAGCGCGTTTAACCAAACAAACAAACTCTTCAGCTTTATAATATTAGTATAGATATACATATATTGAATACTAGCGACCCACCCCGGATTCGCACGGGTAATACAAAACCTTAACAAGTTATACACCTAAACTTTCCTCATCAATCACTGTCTATTAGTGAAAACCACATGAAAATCCGTTCTGTAGTTTTTGAGTTTATCGCGAACAGACACGGCGGGAGATTTTGTTTTATAATATGTAGTGATATATACATATCTTATCTTATGTGGGGGCCAGTTAGTGCAGACCGGCGACACTTCGACCCAGTGGGATCTTTTGTGCCGACACTCTACCAATAACGACTGCCACAGATATTCATGGCAGCCGGGACCGACGGCTTAACGTGCTCTCCGAGGCACGGAGCAGGCGATAATTGTCAATCAATACGCACATAATTTCAAAAAGTCATATAACTCCCGAAAGTCAGAGGTGCGCGACGTGGGTTCGAACCCGAGACCCTCTGCATTGCAGTCTTTTGGTCTCCCCACTGAGCTATAGCTGCTCAATATATACATATATTGAATATCATCATGACATAAAGGGCCTGTTCAAGAAACAAACTGTATGACCACTATGTAAAATCACGCCATACATTCTCAGAATTAGTCACGAGTAGTCATACTTTAAGACAAAATGGTATCTTGTTGAATTCTAGGAGTTCATACAAAAAGGTGCAGCTCATCTGCACGGATGGCGTAGCATGGTCGCCTCGCCACTGACACTGCGACAAGTGTCCGAAGTTCGATTCGGGACAAAGATTTGTGTGATTTACAAATAGTTGTTCCGAGTCTGGGTGTTATTTGTGTCCGTTATAAAGTCTCCCGCAACACGTATTCATTACGTACGGAAGAAGTTTTCAAAAAAGAATTGAATTTAAAATAGAACTTTAATCGACCAAGGCATCGAACCCACAACGTTCTGCGTAATGGCAGTGGCCTCTGTGATCTCTTAATACTACCCCCTCCGTGCAGTCAGTGTTATTGAATGACTGTCAAGCATTTCTCAGAAGCTGCGCGGAGTTTGGAACTATGTCCGGTAGATCGCAATAATAATAATAATATTCAATCACATACACACAACATCTAGCCCTAACTAAGCAGAGCTTGTACTATGGATACTAGACAATGGATAAACATACATAATTATATATACATTTTTTTCGTAAATACATACATTTTAAGTATACATAGAAACACCCAGACCAAGACAAACATCCATGTTCATGCACACAAATGTTTCGGAATCGAACCTTAACTCGAATAGGCGCCTAATTAGATGGGACCTCAATAGCTGGCGAAATCTTGGCGTAATCTACCTCTGCGATCTTCTTCATCCTTAGTTTAATAATATAAATTCGAAAGTAACTCCGACTGTCTGTCTGTTGCCTTTTCACGTCTACAGCACTCAACCGATATGAATAAAATTTTATACAGAGATACGTTAAATCCTGGGGAAGGACATAGGCTACGTTTTTATTTATGTAGGTACCACGCGGGCGGAGCCGCGCGCAATAGCTAGTGTTAATATATAGGCATGAGAGTATGTATATACATATATCAGTGAGATAGCTCAGTGGGGAGACCAACAGACTGCAATGCGGAGGGTCTCGGGTTCGAACCCACGTCACGCACCTCTGATTTTCGGCACTTATATGACTTTTCGGAATTATGTGCGTATTGATTGACAATTATCGCCTGCTCCGTGCCTCGGAGAGCACGTTAAGCCGTCGGTCCCGGCTGCCATGAACATCTGTGGCAGTCGTTATTGGGAGAGTGTCGACACAAAAGATCCCATTGGGTCGAAGTGTCGTCGGTCTGCACTGACTGGCCCCCGCATAAGATACATGTATATATATCTATTTTCTTAAAATAAGGTATACAGTTCTTCGTTCGACAAATTATAGTTGGTGTGTCTTTCATATTGAGAATTTCAACATCAGTAATTTGATAAAAATCAAACTAATCTTTACGGATTTTATCACGTTTTATTTGAAAAGCACAATATTTAGCTAATTTAAGAACTATTAAAGAAACATAACCTGTTCTCGTTTACGACGTTTTGGACGTTGCTCAAAGCAACCGAACCGTCGGGAAAGCGTACTTAGATCAAAATAGTTAATTAGTTACAAAAATATATAAAAGTACTCTTTCTCAAATAATCCGCTATTAAATCCGTATGAACTAAATTTCATTGTTCGATTCGCTTATACGTAAGAAAATATTACCCGTCATGCGAGTTGAAATATGACCACATATGTATGTATATCTGAGACAGACAAACAAACACCTATATATATACATACTAATACAACATCACATTGTTTTGTCGATCATATATCACTGGCAAATTTATCAAACAATAGTATAGTTTATCATGAACATATTGCGAGATATCACATTACTTCAGAGTACACTAAAAGTATTTATTATTATTGGAATTTCCCAGGGCTTCCCTTTTATGTAGATCTTATTATCAAAATGAAAGTGCCAGTGTTTCTACAAACCCCAAATATGCGTAAAGTTGCTAAGCTGGGACCAACAGCAAGCTTCTGCGTAATTTTAAACTTTTCAAGAGGTCTGCCGGACCAGAATTTATGCCTACGTCACGGGAGACTACAAAAAATTATATAGAGAACATCCAGACTCGGTTGAGTTGTGGATTATGTGTACATAACACGCTTAATAAAACAGAGACTTATCTCAATATTTTGGATTAAACAAATTTGAACTCTATTGCAAAGATTTAACACAAATATAATATTAGTATTTAACATATACAATTAGAGTTCAAATTGCCTTACTTTCAAATTTCGAGTTAAGTCGCTATTTTATTAAGAGTGCGATATGTGAGGAACCAACGACACTCGTCTAAGCGGCAGTGGAGAGGCAACCACTTCAACCTAGTGGTTTGCCATCCGTGAACAATTTATTTTTCGGTTGGTTATAGCAATTCGGATTATAAATTACTCATACTCTTGTTAACCAGCAACTAAGCTAAACGCTTGTGGTAGGAATAGGAGAAACCGATACCTCACGTTCGACTGCAAAATAACTAATGCCATGACTGCCTGCAAGTTAGTGCGTTAAAAACTACTTTGAACATTGTAATTTCTCAACTATTTCTTCTGGAATGTATGTGTGGTTTCCAAGTAAAGTTTATTAGATCTGAGGTTTTAGAGTCGCTTATAGGAATAAGCACGGCAAAATCGTTTTTTATATTATAAAACTATGAAGAATTTGTTTAGAGAATTAAAGATGTGTTTAAAAAAATACTTAGATTAACTAACAAGGGTTCTTGATCCAGTAAGGTCCTACTCAAAATAATTATACAAAAACCAGGTATTGCAATAGAAATATATGCGACTCTCATAGCGCATCTGATGAATATTCGTATTTAAACTTGAGGAGTAAAACAGGCTTGCCATAGCAATCTATTCTTTGCCCCACACCTACAAAATACAAGGGGAACTACACAGTTTATATGCAATTATAATCTTATAATCATTGGCACGTGTGACATAATTATAAAATTTTATGTTGGGTTATTATTCAGGGTCGGCCTGATTTCTAATCAAAAATGCTCTACATGTCAGGTTTGTAAGCTGAAAACCTGACATCCAGGAACAGGCACCAAACAATCCTGGGGTGGACACTAACCACCACTATATACAACAATTATGACCCATAATAATATCCTAGTAACATTGTGCATTATAATAATATGAGCCTTGTATTAAATTGTCCCACTGCTGGGCACTGGCCTCTTCTCAGTGTGAGAAGGGTTAGGCCATAGTCCACCACCCTGGCCCAGTAGCGGTTGGAAGACTTCACATATCTTCGAGAACATTATGGAGAACTCTCGGACATGCAAGTTTCCTCACGATGTTTTTCCTTCACCATTAAACCGGGCGATAATTAACTATTTAATACGCACATAACTTCGAGAAGTCAGAGATGCACGCCTTGGATCGCACTTGAGACCTCTGCGTGGCAGTCCAACGGTCTCCCACTAAGCTGTCGCTCCTGTCATATTGTGCACTGTCCTATCTTTATATTAATACGTGAAACAAAAACTTTGTACCCCTTTTTACGAAAATTTCGCGGACGGAGAATGAAATTTAGCACAGTTAAAGTTTATATGGCGAAGGAGGGGCGAATCCTTATATTTTTATAATATTCGTAACTATGTACAACGTATTACATATACCTTATTTATGTGTAATCTTCTCTCTTAGCCTTTATTATTCCCAAGTCACTTGGGGTCGGCTTTTCTGGTCTAACCGGCTTTGACTGGATATCAGTTTTTACACGGAGCGGCTGCCACCTGACCTCCGCAACCCGAAGGCTAACGATACCCCTAAGGTTAGACCAGTGTCAGGATATTAGAGGGTACTGACTTTCCCAATAACGACTGCCATAGATGTTCATGGCAGCCGGGACCAACGGCTTAACATGCTCTACGAGGCACGGAGCAGGCGATAATTGTCAATCAATACGCACATAATTTCGAAAAGTCATATAACTTCCGAAAGTCAGAGGTGCGCGACGTGGGTTCGAACCCCCTCTGCATTGCAGTCTGTTGGTCTCCCCACTGAGCTATCGCTGCCTATTTATATGTAATAAAGAAAAAATAAATCAAATTAGCAAGTTTACGAATATCGTCAACGTAAGAGTATAGTTAAGTAAATAATTTGTTTGAAAAAGATAGGTACATTAACTTGGATAGCCTAGCGAAATCTACATGAAATGTGATTATATGGGTAAAGTTATAGACAGTAAAAGTAAAACCTTAATAATGATCAAACTTAAAATTTAAATCAATCATGTTCGAATTTTGACTACTAGGCGACCGCTAGTTTATATGTAATTGAGAAAATTATATGCAATAGAGAAAAACAGAAAACAAAGTAGCGAGCTTAGGAATTTTGACCACTAGACGACTGCTAGTTTTATATAATTATATGTGCTTATATAAAAGTTTTGATGTTTCTTACTTAATCACACATAAACCTCTAATCGGATTTAGATGCATCTTGGCACAAAGATAGACTAGGTATACATATTTATATATATATATATATATACATAGATTTATCAAAAATAAAGTAGGTGATCTTTAAATCGGAATTAATTATATCTCTATGTAAATTATTCTTAATTAAATACTATCTTCTGCCCACAGCTATGCTTACATGAATTAAACAATAACTCATACCAGGATAAAAAATATACTATTAATACTACAGGATGTTTATGGTTTACCTGTGTGCCGATTAATCCAAATCGGTTTAATGGTTATGCATGGTTTAAGTAAGTTATGCATACTTTTATATTGTGTATTAATTATAATTTCCTTAGTTCAAAACATTCACCTATAAAAAACATATTTATAAATATGAAACAAATATTTATTTTAAATTATAAAATAATTATTGCATGGAATTGAAAATATAAATAATATTTTTTTTCTGTTAATATGGTATACTAACATTATAAAAGTAAACATTTCTGTATTTATTTGTTATATGTTTATGATTAAATTGCTGAATTGTTCTTAATGAAATCTAGTATGAAAATAGCTTAAATCTGGCAAGCTGATACTCTTCTATTTGATAATATTTTTTAAGTAGCTAGATATTATTTAATTACTCAATATTTATAAGCACAACTATAAGCAAAAATATAAATAAAATATTATTTTATCTACTTACAGGTGACCGCTTTCATCTTGTGTCAGACAAGTCTTCCAATCGTAGAGGCCTTGTTTCAGAAGTGCCTTAACCCGTTCTTGCTGAGGTATACTATTTAACATTACGTTAAACGGTATTGGTTTACCATTGCTACTCATTTCCTTTGAATCATCTAAATTATGAAGCTTATAATCTGTCTCTTTATTATTAATTTGCGGTGCCGGTTCTGTCACTTTATCCACATTAGCTAATATGCTCATTGGATTCAACATGAGCTCTGATGTAGTATTAATGGAGAAAGTAGAGCACTTCCCAATGCTGTTATTAGAGTCATCATCAAAAACTGGACCCAAATCCGGTAACACTGTATCCGATTTCTGTGATTCTTCATCCTTGAAACTATCTGTGCTTTTCAATATTGTGCCAAAATTATCTGGTGCGATGACAACTCTCTTAGGTTTCTTTGCGTCCGGTGTCTCTAGGATCACATATGGTGCCAACTGATTTCTTTTCGATCTCCACCTCATTTTCAATTTTCTTTTATAGGAAACAATGTACGATTCTTCGGTTTGACACTGCACGTGTGTCTTCACAACGTTAGGATCATTAGTAAAATGATCTGTTTGGCAAGAGGCTGTATTATTAGCCTTGGGTACTGTTAAAAGAGAATAAATACCGCGTATTTTAAGTTCTTGATTGATGACTGAACATAATGTACTGAATAATGTATCATAATTACTCTGACCAATAAGTCGAGTGAGTTCGTCAGACGTTTTCTCGTAAACTAACCCGGATGGGGACTTACACTTTGCTATAGTACGACACGTATTAGAGGTTTTATTCAAAAGGTTCACTATCGTCAATTCCTGGACATCCCCGCAAAGAAAATCCCCGTTTTTCGACTCATATATCACATCCTCTTGGTATTTTAATAGTTTTAAATTACCGTCGTAAGGCACAAATTTCTTTTTCCATATAATTTTGTTGTTTAAAATCAAAGGTAGCTTATTGTTTATTTTTTTAATTGTAATCGGTTTCACTTCGTTTGACATTTCGGGGCTTTTTACAATATTCTCACTTTAACACAAAACACAGTACTTGTTATTTAACTTCTTTGACATAAATGAGTAAGGACATAGTATTCAACCGATCGTAGGCACTAAATTCATGCTTATATTTGAGATTTCGTTTCGGGGTAACCCCCTATAGCATCATCGTCAGACAACTTCAATGAGGAGGCTACCATAGAGTTTATAAAGGTTAATAAACTGCTACTCAGTGTTATCGGTGTTTATGGTATTGGTAACGCGGATTTATAGAATGCGACTTTATGATTTATGAGCCGGATGACGGATCGTTGTCGCGTCGTGTCATCTACGAAGTACGATTGAATACTGATAGACATTCATGATTACTCAAGTGAAGTCAATTATTCTAAAATCGATTATTCGTGATAATCGAGTGTTATATCGATATTGTAAACTGAATTGATTCTGTGATATCGATATTGTAAACTGAATCGATTCTGCGATATCAGTATGACCAATTGACCACTCGTTAAATCATACATATGGATCTCAAAACATAAAGAAATCACGGTACAATACAAGCAAATTAAAATTATCAGAGGTGAACTTGACGGTCTAACGCTCTTCTTTAGATCGTTCATTTTATTTTCTCTCGATACGCATTAAGCCTTTATACGATTCAACTAATCGACTACTGTTTTTTTTTATCTTACACCACATTAATTCTAAAGTTAATTATTTTGAATCCGATACTAGATATATATACAAATTCTTATGACTAATCAAGGATCAATTAACCAAAAAATCTAATGTTTAAGATACTAAAATACTTATTGGTTCGAGCTAAAACACTGGATCGATGTAATTAATCAATCTGAGTGCATCATCTGCCGAATCATACTAAAGACAAAACAGATCAAATACAAACAAAGGGCAAAAATAAAAAAATATACGTTCTCTCTCGCAAGAGGTTCTTAACATCAGGTAAGTGAATAAATGCGGTGCGGTATATGACCCTGTTCGAAAACTTTTTAACTACACTAGACATTTAGACCAAAGAGCTTAATTTGCGTAGCTTGTAACAACTCGCAGTGGCTCGCGACCATTTATGGTGCTCGTGATCACTTCGGAACGGTGTCGGCTTTTTTACACAAATCAAAGGCGTTGGTCTGCGCTCGACCAATAGCGTCCACATGTTGGTCCGGCTGCCATTTCGCGCTTGGCGAACATCGCCATTATACGTACATAATGTATTATTTAATGTAATATTAAGTCTAATGTGGTATAAACTGATATAATTATTATTTGCGCTCATTAATCGTGAATAAATCGTTGGAGTACCATAATTAAATAAATACAAGCAGCTGCAATAACTTTTACAACGACCATATTGTTTCAATGCTCATTAAAGACTCCAGCTGCACAAAGCTCGTCTACATTAGCCATTTGCATTGGTTTTCTTCAAACTTGCCAAACGTCTAGACGGTAGTACTTGCCTTGTATCAGTTTGCCTCCGCTCGCGTTGGCCTAAGCTTGGCCAACATGTATTGCAGGCTTTAGACCAAAAACAAAATAAGTATTTCCTCTTAAAATCGTGAATAATTAATGACAGAACATCGTGAAGTATAAATGTCTTTCTGGTTAGCTAGCTATTGCTAGCTATGTATTGTAAGCAACGACTTCACCAGGCATTCCCCTTGCATTAGATACGTTTCTTTCCACATTAGCCTTGACCCATTTTACAAAAATCAACCTATAAATGCCTTTTTAAGATGAACTTAATATTTAATATTTATAATCGTAAAATAATGTTCTACAATTATAAAAGGATGTTCAAAATATGATTTATATTTTAAATACTGGTCTTATGCGTAAAACAGATTACTCTGTGTTAGAAATACATTGTTGTGTGCGTTCCGAATACTCCGTACAAAAAATATTCAATATATTAATATTTATTGTATGAAAATACAATAATTATTATTTAAATAATCTTTCAAGATTCTAGGTATAATAGCAAACATTTGGTATTATATTATAACTAAATGAATAACTAATAAATAATTTTATTGTTTTTAGGATATTGATAATAAAAATGGAATGCTAAGCTAACCCATCCATGTTTTTGCAACTTTGTTTGCGATTTGCGATCAAAACCTGTAACTCGCAAACAGTGTACAATTAAATTTCTGTTTCAAATAAACTTATAGCCTCAAATATCGCCAACTGAAAATTGCCTTATGGTTTCTAATTACTGTGATAATTTTGTCATATTTAATTTTTTGCCATGGTATTTAATACATAAAACTTTAAATGATATTATAATCAGCGCTGTTGAAACTTTTTTTAAAGGTTTCAGTTTTCGATCTACCTTAACCTAAAAAGTTTAAAGCTAACATTTGAAAAGTCTCTTGAGTCTCTTGTATTGTTTTTATTTTAATATTTAGCGAGTTGGAGGGGATTGATTCTATATAATTCTATGTAAAAATAGTATTGGCGATGCATTATTAGGCTGCTACTACAAATGTACTCTGTGGCTACTTCTACACATAAAATAGTTGTGCGAGTATGTTATGTATTGCGAGTTTCAAGGAATAATGTCTGAAAATGTTAATTACTTATACATTCAGAGTTTTCTATTGTAGGTACTTAGCTTTCTTAGTTATTTATTTTACATTATATAGGACGAATTGCGCTAATTACACTATTTAATCACACATTATATGGTATACACCTAAAATATAGCTTGCACGCGTTTTCCTCACAACACCTCACACATTCTAATAAGTATTAAAAAAAACTTCAATCCATCCGCAAAAAAAAAAACCACAGCACTACACAACATACAACAAATGCACTTACAGTCTTAAAAATATGAATTTGCTAAGTTATAAGATGCCCATGTAAAACTAGTAAAATTAATAAATTTCATAAGTTATTCTTATCTATACTTTTCACCAATACAGACAAGGTATAACAATTAAATCAATTTGTAAAATCAATACAATATAATAATATACTTACTTAGCATATTATTTCCACTAAAATAAAAAAGGTCATTAAAATTATCTCATATTATATAATAACAACCATCCCTGCTATATATTTCATATAATTCTATAATGCTTTGTTGTAATCAATCTCTATCAGTTTAAAACATTCAAATATAATACAATAGATCTTATATAAACAAGTCTTGTTTGTTTTCTGGTATTTGAATGCCCGTCACTGATGTCAAACCAACTATAACATATAAAATTAGACTAGGTTAACCCCAGACCATAGACTTCAGATTTCATAATGACAAAGTAGATCTATACATCAAGGACTTTTATCAGAGATAAAATTTGAAAATCATGCTATAAATAAGATGTGAATTTCTTATACAATATTTATTTCACAGAAATTGAATAATACCTCATGAAAAAACATTTATTGTAACTTATAATAAACATCATATGAATTAAATAACTTATTTAATTCATATAATGTTTATTATATAAGAAAATATATAAAAAGTTTATTAACCACTAATCATTGTCATAATATAAATTAAATGAAGTATAAATCTAACTTGGCAAGATTTTCCTCTGGGTTTTCCCCAACAATCTCTCTGGAGTCTAAACAAGGACCTTTCTATATATAGAATGTATAACAAGAGTGTTTGTTCACTTTCTCAGAACATGTATTTCAATTCAATACATATTAAGAAGTACTTATTGTTTACTTTGTAAATAGGGGAGTTAATTTTTTATACGTCTAAAGCTCTATACCATGTTATAGCCTTCTTGGTAATAAATAATTACCATAGGCTATGAATGCCTTCAACACAAACAGTATCAGTCTCTTTTTTATACCTATTAATTTATAAAAAATAAGTCTTTATCAAGCATGACTGCATGACTGAATCATCGGTAACATAAATACTGACCACACATCACTATCACCACATAATTATTATAAAACAAGGTCCTCCGCCGCGTCTGTCTGTCTGTTCGCGATAAACTCATAAACTACTGAACAGATTCTCATGCGGTTTTCACCAATAGACAGAGTGATTCATTAGGAAGGTTTTAGTATATAATAATTTGTTGGATTTTGTGTAAATTGATTGAAATATAATGATAATTCTTTAAGATGTCAAATATAATCAAGCCGACTGGGAGCTTTAATCGAAAACGCTGCCTTATTATCCCTTTGAGATATAATAAAACAATGTAAGGCGGGATCGTCCCTCGTTTGTAGATCTGTCTTTTGAAGATAACTTTTTTTTTAATGTGGCATGCATGACGCTTACCCCTCCGCGGGGGCGGGCGGAGGGATTATGTCGGACTCGCTGGGGTAAGAGAAAGATGGTAAAGATGATTATGTACCTCCCGGAATACCGACTAAACCTACCACGGTGTTCCTCGACAAAACCACTATTGACGGGGCCGCGCGAATCATTTGCACATGCGGTCGCGACCCCGCCGAGGTTTCGGCCCGCCGTATGAAACGGCAGGCCACTACACGAACAGACCTACCCAAAGGCACTGACTCACTTTAAACCCTACTGTCCCCCTTCCTCTAGAGGGGAAGCGGACTAGACGCAGAGGCGCGCGTGGGAACACGCACGCCGCTTCTCGGACCTGGTGCTGAACGGATAGCGGGCAGGCCTACAAAGCCCACCACCCCCAGGTCAAACCTCAGGGTGGCTGGAGGTCGTCTCGCGCCCTCCGGCGCCCGGCTCTGCGGTTGGGGAGAGGGTTTAAACAATCCCTCTCCCGCTTCACCGCCTCCTTGATGGAAATGACTTCCTCACAAAAGGAGGCGACGGCGTTCCACGACCTCTCACTCCGGACCATAGACTGAACTAAGACCGGGAGCGAGAGGGCAACCAATCCGACTGCCGCGATCAACTCACGGCGCTGCGATGTCTAGGCGGGGCAAACCGCCAAAGTGTGCAGCGCCGTGTCCTCAACAACGTCGCGGCAGTCGCCGCAGTGGTGACAACTGGGCGTCACTTGCCGGCGTATACGACACAGGCACTGGCCAAAATAACCGTGGCCAGTCATTACCTGTGTCAGCCGGAAGGTGAGGACGCCATGCCGCCTCTCCAGCCACTCCTCAAACACGGGACTTACCGCTACGATCGTGGCGTACCCGGCACTGGGGTGCACAAGTCGCTCCTTCCAATTCGCCACTAGGACGGCGGCACGACACTGGCGGAGCTCGGACCTCGCCGCCTCGAGAGCGGGAAGAGCCGGTCCTTCGCCCCGAGCTAGCGCCTCCCGGCGCCAACGGTAAAGCGACGCCAGGAGCGCCGCTTCCAGATCCCATGGCATCAATCCGGCGAGGAGGCTCGCAGTCTCGAACGAGATCGTGCGGTAACCTCTTATCAACTTGACGGCCATAGCGCGCTGAGGCGCACGAAGCGCCAATCTTTTGAAGACAGCTTACTAAACCCATTCTAACTTCTAAAGAAATGGTCACATATAAAGCGGTATTGGAAATCTATTTAGACGGATACAGTATTAGTCCTTATCAACTTGAATACGTTAGTTACTTTAAGCATTTAATGCACATTATGGTAGCTCTTTACACTTTACAATTTAAATGAATATCTTAGGAGATATCGCAAAATAAAAACAAATGCATGCAAAATTAAATTCAAGCGCGGGTCTTACACCGATCATGGGACTCGCTTGATGAAGCAAGCTGATTAGAGATTGTTGCTCTGCTATCCGTGCTAAGATACAAAATTCTTTATTCAAGGCCTAGCTGGCACATATTATAGGTAAGTGTATTTCGCCTTTTCTGACAAAGATATACTAAAACATTCCTCTAAAAAATATCACTCTTGCATTGTAGAACCTTCAAAGCTAGGTATCTGTTTCGCGTAAGCTCTTTGTGTCTAATGCAATGATTGACCTGTGTCAACACAAATGAGTGTTGTGGCTTCGAAACCCTAAACGGAAAAGAAATTGTGTGGCTCCACAAATACTTGTCCTGTGTCTTGGTGTTCCTTGTGTCCGTTGTTTGGATATTTGTGAAGTCCACGCGACATGGCGACACTGGAATTATCCGTAATGCGACAGTTGTCTTTTTTGAAAAGAAAAACAATCTAGTCAAAAGTATATGATATTATTGTATAGTTGCCTGTTTTTACCTACTACAAGACTGCTAACAAGCCTGAAAATACTATCCTACTTACTGTAGAAACATAACACGAGGTTTTCGGCTATAATGTTGTGTAGGGTATTTCCCCAGCCAGGCTACTCTTTCAGTGAAACCCAAGTTTCAGAGTAAATTTTTCGGTGGCACAGTGGTTGGTTGTTTGGTTGGACGTGTGTTGTCCACACTTAGCCCCACAACTGGGCCATCGTGACTGACGCGAAAAATTTGTTCGGTTACTCATACCACTTCAGCTCCGTCCAGAATGATAGTATGTATGTAGTATGAAGAAGCACGTGAGCCGGTGTCTCCTCGGTCTCCAAGCAGCCCCTACATAAGGGGCTGTCAGTGAAACCGATGTTGAAAAGGTGTTTGTTGAATGAGCAATGCCCTGTTATTGTAATAATGTCCTCTACACCGAATTTCGGTCACAGCGGGCAATCTTAACAGAGACTGGCCATCTGCGCAGGAGATATTATAGTGCACAAGTATGAACGCAAACACAAGTGCACTCTCTGTTCCCTAAGCCTCATAATCCGATGGGACGGATAATCCGACACGACCGGAGAGAGATCAGGCGCAGGACCAACGGCTTTACGTGCTTAGCGAAGCACGCACAGGAGTCTCTATTACCACCAACTTTCTGTCTCCGGGCTCGAATTGAGATTTCTTAACAGAAAAACCCAATAGATTTTTGATGGTCCGACCCGGGATTCGAACCCGAGACCTCATGCACAGCTGCATCCACATTTAATGTGAATTTAATACAATAAGTAACTTGTACGTTTTTATTGTATTGAATAAAATACACATAATAAGTATTATTACAGGCAGACTTTTCTTTTTTAATACTGGGCTAAGAGCAGCAATATCTCAGTGAGGAGACCAACAGACTGCAATGCAGAGAGCCTCGGGTTCGAACCCACGTCGCGCACCTCTGACTTTCGGAAGTTATATGACTTTTCGAAATTATGTGCGTATTGGTTGACAATTATCGCCTGCTCCGTGCCTCGGAGAGCACGTTAAGCCGTCGGTCCCGTCTGCCATGAACATCTATGGCAGTTGTTATTGGGAGAGTGTCGACACAAAAGATCCCACTGGGTCGAAGTGTCGCCGGTCTGCACTGACTGGCCCCCACAGATAAGATAAGATACTGGGCTAAAATTTGGTGTTTTGATGACGGTTTTGGGTTGACATCAATATTATTACACTTAGTATAACATGACTAAGTATTTTAATGGCGATTTTAAATCAATCAGGAAATTTTATACAGCCTATTACAATTATTATATTAAAAAACAATTCTAACGTCACAGTTGAATCTGAATATTTTACGACGCGCGACGCTGTCTAAACCACGTAGTTTTTACATTTTAACGTATTTTAGTCTAATTTACTGTCCTATATTTTGTGCCATTTCATTTCGTTTTACATAAAAGTAGTTCTAGATCGTGTGATTTTTTTGATTTTAGGTCCCATGTAACAGGGAGCTATTGTCATTTATCAGGTACAAACCAGGTACAATTCAAGACTCTGTGCTGGAACAAAAATGTATTAGCAGCAAAATCCAGTATTACTGCTCGACTCGGTAATCGAACTCAGTACCTCATACACAGCAGCCGTATATACTACCGCGGTGCCCCAGAATTGAGAACCTCATTATCATCACCTTTTTTAAAGTCAGTTAATTTATTTGGCTAGAGTTCTTCTGACGGCTAGAACACACGTATCGAAATATCTAACCAAACAAAACCAAATCAAACATACAAACCCTTTTTTAACGTTAGTAGATAAATAACATTTTTGTCGCCTCTTATCTCTGGTCCGGGATTCCCCAGCAATACAAGGACCGCGTATACGCTAATTTGCGTAGAGTAAGCGAGACAAAATATATTTAATGGTACCTAAAGGTAAGTCTTATAAATAGAAATATGTATATTGCGTAAATGCGTACCTTCGTAATTTTCTACCTATATTTCTATTTGCAATCTAGTTTCGCCTGGGTTATGTGGTTTAATTTATGAAATACGGATCAGAAACCTTATTATTATCAATAGCTTTAAAACTTTCGCGATGCATGACATATGTAATACGTAACGGGTATTAACGCTTGACGTTTCGACCAGGTTACACCGGCCGTGGTAATAAGCTGACTGATACGGCGATGTCATGGTATGCTTATTATCATCAGTTTAACCGCAATATTAAGAAAAAGAGCGGCATCTCAGATGCAGCGGGTGCGTGGCAGCTCCAAAAGTTACCTGCAAGTCATTGCACGAAGAATGGCAACGGATTGTCCATTCTTCGTGGCCTGGATGCGACTGCATGTGGTGTGGCCAGGATTATGTAATTAATTCTAAATATAATAACTCTATCTATATGGACTGTATTTTCGTTCGGTTTGAAATAAATGGTTATTTGTGTAGGTCCATCTTGCAAATTGTGTGATTGACTATGCTATTAAGCTGGTGTTAGGAGTGCGTCCACATCGTATTGTATTGGGTTATTAGACTAAGCATGATGACTAAAAAAGGTTTTTAATTGTAGATGTGCAAAAAATATTGGACACATATTTTTTGTTTTGTTTCACAAACGAATAGCAACGAGGATACAACGCGATTAAATTTCGTGTGTCACTTGTCGGTACAAATTTTACAAAAGCGTGCGGTCACAAACTCTCCACTCCCTCGAACTTAAATATATTGTAGTAATTTTTTATAGATTTGTTAAAACAAAAAATATGTGTCCAATATTTTTTGCTAAATTAAAAGATGGAGTAATTACAATTACTTATTTTAACCCTGTCATCATGCCTATTGAACCCACGACTATTCGATCGCAATTCCGATGCCTTAACCATTTGGCTATGATATATGATGCCTTATACATTCTGTAACTAAAATAATATATTACTTTCTTTCTTTCATAACAACGATTCTGTGTACCTATACAAAATAGTTGGTTGTCAAATGATTTTCTTTGAAATACATATATTTGACTGCGCCGATAGCGTAGTGGTATATTATTTCGTAGAGTGTTTTGGGGTCAAACCCCTCCATTTTTCCAATACTTAAGTGGGTTTTCCAAGTCTGAGTGTTCTTTGTGCCCATTGTTGAATTGTTTGTAAAGTTCCAAAAAGTATTATTCCTAGCGTGAGCGATGTCTATACCTACTAATACTGTAAAGTTGATTTGTATTTTTGTTTGTAATAAATAATCTCAAAAACTGCTGGACGGAATTTGAAAATTTATAACATAAGCTATATGTATGTATGTATCTTATGTGGGAGCCAGTCAGTGCAGACCGGCGACACTTCGACCCAGTGGGATCTTTTGTGTCGATAACGACTGCCATAGATGTTCATGGCAGCCGGGACCGACGGCTTAACGTGCTCTCCGAGGCACGGAGCAGGCGATAATTGTCAATCAATACGAACATAATTTCGAAAAGTCATATAACTTCCGAAAGTCAGAGGTGCGCGACGTGGGTTCGAACCCGAGACCCTCTGAATTGCAGTCTGTTGGTCTCCCCACTGAGCTATCGCTGCTCATAAGCTATATACCTAACATCACACTACGACCCACGAGAGCGGACCAGTACAATCTTTCAAACAACGGACACAAAGAACATCCAGACTCGCGGAGTAACTATTTGTGGATCACACACACATTTTTGTGCTGTTTGGACATCGAACCCGAAGACTTGGCATAGTGGCACTGGCGAGGTGGTCACTGAAACTACTAAGCCTTCCGTGCAGACAATTAATCTTATGATATAATTTCTTACACGTATTGTAGAATCTTTTCTAGGTATTTATAACAATCAACGATAGCATTAGATTAGGTTTTTTGATTACATACTGAATACATCAACTAGATAGGGGAATATTGTACATATCGTATAACATTTAAGCGTCCCCACGACGATAAACTGGATTTTAACGGCATTATAGAAGAATAGATTTTGTCAATAAATTCTATCCCTCGGGAACATAACTTTTTCCTGGATGTAAGGTACCCTTTGTCCTTTTATTTTTCCCTGACTACGTGTATGCGACATTTCATGGTGATCGGTCGAGTAGTTAAGGCGTGAAAACGTGACAAACTCACATTCGCATTTATAATATTAGTTAGGATATGGAATCCCATGCAATGCACACGAAGAACTAGAACAATCTCTTTGGTGCACGGCCAAGTTTATTATTAGTTTAATTAGCCAAAAGCCAATAAATTATAATATGTGGCTAACATATTATAATTTATATGGCACTTAAATACTTTGAAACATGACATATTGTTGATTGTTGTATGAATAAGTCCGTCGGGCGAAGGCCATCACTAAACAAATCGCGACTGTGCTACGTTACTACATAGTACATAGGTATTCTTATCTATGGACTCTACGCCGTGACAACCTTCCGTTGCCACCGGACATTTCTAATTTCTAGACCATTTAAGAATGTTGTGCAATAATAGTAAATTGAAATCTGCTATAAGATAATCCACTTGCAAGGGAAATACAATTTATTTTGTAGGTAAATGCGTAATCCTTCTGGAACGAATACCGCATTCGGGTCTGGTTAAGTTAGATTAGGTTTTCTGCAGGATGAATGTGCGTGCAAGCACTGCACTTCGGCCATAGACCGAGAGAAGGAACACCGTGGTAAGTTTAGTCGGTATGACCGGAATGTCGTCCTTTTGCCCCGGTTGAGTCCGACATAACCCTTTCGCCCGCACCCGCGGGGTATGCGTCAAAGCTTTCCCGCAAGTAAAAAAAAAGGTTAGGTTAGGTTTTGTCCGCTAAACATCTTTTATCATTGCTCGTTCGTTTTACTTATTTAATTTTATCATCACCACCCACGTCAGGTCTTGAAGGTAGAAATGATTGCGGCACAAGAATGGCGCATCAGATGTTTATTCTATGATGACAGAACAAAAGACTCGTGTCCTGCCCTGCCCATGCGTGGAATTCACATTGGCATTCTATGATTGAATTTATTATTTTAGTGATAGCACAATAGTTCGATGTTATTGATATAGGATTTGGGCCTGAGTCGTCCTGTCGACCTAGCGTACTACTTACGAAGTAAACTCCAACAGTCTCAGACTTATATCTCCTGAGAGATAGGCTTATTGTATGAGACCCACATTTTATGCACACTTTAGGTCACATAATATAGGCGAGCCATTATTGCTGTCAACCAGGCTACTGAAGCTTTCTTACTGAAAAAACAGATATGTAGGACTTTTAGGTGTAGTTGTCACTGTGATGTATTGGTTTTGCCCGTCCCAGAAATCGAACCAGAGATCTCATGCACATCAGTCGTATTGATTACCGCATTGCCCGCAGTAAAAGATAGGATGAAAAACAATAATAAATCAATATTACATTAATAATACTTTTATTAATACAAAACATAATTTTTCCGTTCCATTTCGAAATATAGAGATCAAAACGTTTAAAAAATTAACAGTCTTAAGTTCACAATACTGAAAAGTAATCTTTATAATCAGTCCTATTATTACGTAACGCTTTTATCCTTAAGGCAATTGTCCACTGTACCGTAACAAACTATGAAATTTATACACCACTAAGCTGCCATATAATCTTTATACTCATTTTTAGCATTTTTAAAGCTCAAAAGCGCTGTCTGAGAGCTATATTTGGCCTCAAAGTTACTGACAGTTGTGTGCCTATATTTAAGTCTCAGAAACTATTAACTTTCCCATGCCTCTATATCCTTGAATTAGCAATATTTGTTAAAACAAACCGTAATTTATTTGCCACATTAACAGAAACCAGAAAACGGAGTACATCATTAAGATCTCAATATCAGAATTTGCTTCACACAGGCACATTTAAAACGAGTTTATTAAAAAAAAGTGTAATCTGCATGGCTCCTGTTGTCTTTAATAAAATTCCCGATCATATGAAAACCTTGCCATTGATGAAATTTAAAAAATGTTTTACTGAATTACTTGTAGATAAATGTTATTATTCTGTTCAGGATTTCCTAAATGATACATTTTAATAACCTATTTTGATAACTTGTATACATAATAATTATTGTATTTGCATGCCAACAAGGCAGAATGTACACGGTTCTTTATTATGTTATTTACGATCCTATTTGTATGTACCTGCATTCAATAGCAAATAAAGTATATTCTATTCTATTCAGCGGGTAACCTAATGAATTTAGACTTGCAATCGAAACATGTGGATTTGATTGCCGCCCATATAATAATATCAGCCCTGTGTTAAACTGTCCAACTGCTGGGCACGTGTTTCTCAGTGTGAGAACCCTGAGAAACCACGGGTTAGGCCATAGTCTACCACGCTAGCTCAGTGCGGGTTGACAGACTTCACATATCTTCGAGAACATTAGGGAGAAATCTCAGACACATAGATTTACGATATTTTCCTTCACCATTAAAACGAGCTTTAATTAACTATTTCATGCGCACATGACTTCGAAAAGTCAGATATGCGCGCCTTGGAATCAGAAACTGTCTCCCACATGGCTATCGCGACTACACAACTTTTCATTTTAAAATAAAATTCAGATGATTTTCTCAAATTTTCAATAATGATCATGGTCGAATTTCTATTACTGGGTGAGCATTAGTCTTTATAAAAGTACTACCAAGGCATCGTAGCCTATTGTGGAGGTATTGTTGAACTAATAGTAGTAAATAGGAAAAACTTGTTACCTGTGCCTATGCATAGGTAACAAGTGTTTTCCTATTTTATACTATCTATAACTTTTATAAGTAATAAAAAACGGTTTATTATGCGATTTGTTTCGGTATGTACATAACTAATTGAAAAGTCAAGCTTTTCAAAAAGATATGGTAATACCAAGCATGATTGTGTTAATACTATTTTTTGTTAAATAAATCATGCTACGCGAAAGTTCAAATGTCATTTTGACGTAATTAATTAACGCTCACTTTAACAGTGATGGAAATCATATTTAAAAAACCTACACGTCTGAGAGTTTTCCATAATGTTCTCGAAGATATGTAAAGTCTGCCAACCCGCAATTGTCCAGCGTGGTGGACTACTACGATCTAACACTTCTCATACAGAGAAATACATAGTAAAGATATTATTTTGGATGTGGCGTTTACGTTCATAATATGTTACGATCTAGTGGACAGATACCATTAATATATTTATAAGTAAATAATATATCAAGCGATAAGCCAAGGGCATTTATATTGAACGGGATACTTTCGAAAATTGTTTTCAGTGTTGCCAGAGAACATCGGTGGCACTTACAGGTAATTTATAACACTGGCAACACATCCTATAAATGGATAGGGAGTATTTAGTGTATTATTTGATTATGTTTTCATTTGATATCTTTTAGCCTCAGCGTTTCGTGAAAAGTAAATATGTAATAAATGTATATTAAATGCCTATATTTAGCTACTAGTTATTTATTTTACCTTAAAATCACGGCAGCGAAACCGCAGGTAAAGTTAGTCTATATTAATCTATACTGTATAAGTACTAATATTATAAAGGGGAAATAATTGTATTTTTGTTTGCAATGAATAAACTGAAATATATTTCTATATCCAGAAGCAACATAGGCTATATAACATCGCGCTATGAGCCGCAGAAGCGGAATAGTAATCACAAACGTGGGTAAAACCGTGCGGAACGACTAGTAAATAGGCATTTTATAACTAAACTTTACGAAATATTGATCTAATTAAGTTACAATCGGAATAAACGAATGACTTTATATGTTAATTTATCCCTTGGCAATTATCGCTTGTAGGAAAAATATAAGTTATACACCAATGTGTGCGACTTCATTCAATCAAGGTAATAACAATAATTTTATTATTAGACTCTACATAATAGGGATTCTTTAACAGCAGTCGACGCAATATAGTAATTGCACAACGGAGTTACAAAATGAAAAAGGGTATGTACCGAAAACTGCTCGACAATTATTCGAATACATTCGAATGTTTTATCGACAGTTGTACATTACTAGTATGCGGTATATTATGCCACAAATTATTAATTAGTTAGACAAGTTATAGATATACTATCGACAATTATCATAATTATTCGAATACATTCGAATATTTAATCGATAATTGTACATCATTAGTACATGGTACAGTATGCCACAAATTATACAGCTACCGATGGCCAATATAATTTATCGAAAGCAGTTATTAATATACAATCGACTTGATCACAAATTTACGCCTACAAGGTGTTTGAGATTATTTTATACTGCCAAGACGACTGAAAACTCTGTTTGTAGCCATGGTGCATACAAAAAAGCAAAAAATCGTAAAAACAGTAATATTTCTTTAAAATTACATATCGTAGGTATTAGGTGTTGTATTTTGGGTGCTCTAATATAAGATTTCTCAGGATTATCCATTGTTTATGGAACATTCTGTATATTAATAGAATGAAGTCACAAAACACAATTAAAAAAGCGTTACATACAACACAATACATTTAAACAAAATATTTTTCGAACTAAAAACAATTTTGTTTTCCTAATAATAATTACATCAATAATTAATTACAACTAACTTTGTAAGTGTTTTATACAAAATGTAAACGAGTTTATTATCTTTTATTATTAACAACTAATATCTAAGGCACTAATATTAATAATAAAAGCCTGTTTCACAATTGTTGTAAAGCTATCCAATTGATTTGGGCGTAAGGGCCATTAGTTTCTTTGTTATACGCACTTAGCTTCACAATATTGTGCGTGCGTAAGTGACACTATAAATATTATATAATTATATTTTCTATTGAAAGTTTCCAGTACCTAATATTCAGTACCGTAATAAAATAAGTTTAAATAGTTGTTCAATCTTATAAAAATATCAGGTGGCTATTATTACGTATCTATAATTTTACTGCCAATTATTATTAATATATAATTATAAATAAACTATTTAAACCCGGCCACGCTTTGCTGTGGTCAGTTTGATATTTTTAACTTCCCGTTCTCATTGGAATTTCAGAACACAAAGTATATAAAAACATTCTTATATAAATCAGCAAAACTTATGTAAGAACAACCATGTCAATTCATCGACTAATTTATATGTTATGAGGACACAAAAAATCGGTGATTTTTATGTGTTAAGGTAATTCGTATTAAATTATCATTTACGACCCATAATAATTAAATATATATAACTACCGCAACATCTCTTACGCTCTAACTGTATATTAATACACGTGAATAACGTAAAGACGAATTCGATTACTGTCGAAATGTCCCTTACGCCCCAGGCAATCTCCTACATGCCTTATACGCTTAGCAACAGGCTTTAAAACTACAATTTAAGTACTACTCAACGCAGCATCGAAGAACGTAAAGAATATATCATCATCATAGCCCACGATTGGGCGTAAACCAGACATACTTAGAAGTTCGAATTTTATTTATTAATGTATAAAGACAAAATGTTTTGACTCTTCTTTTCCCAGTGACTTGCATATACATTAAATGTTTATATTCAAAATGATCTGCAATGTTATTTGAATTGTTATTTATTGATTTAAACATTGCATTTTGACTTATTTCCATGTTTTAGATGGTAAATAGGATAAGTGCTGCGCTTGCAGTAAGGAGTACGCCTGCTATTGTAGTTCGACGACGTGCGACAAAAATATTTGCATAGAAGATTATTTTATTTTAATTTACACACAGTTTGATATTTGTTATTTATTAATAGGAAAAATAAAATATATTTTTAGGGATTAAGTTTTTTAACTGAACCAAAAAGAATTACAATGATATTTCATAAGATTTCTTTATTTCAAAATGCCATTGCTCTGTTATTCAAACCATTACTTTAGAGTCAACAGTCAAGAGGTTACGTACTGAAATTCGGGACAAATTTTGTAGTGAATGTGTTCACGTTACGAATAGTCTGCCCGAAAATTCTATATTTACGTTTCATGGTAGGCTTACAGTGCAGACAACTCTGTATAGGCGAAAATGCAGATTTACATCTAGTATAATGACTATACTTTTTTGTTACACGGTCAAGTTCAACGTTCTTCGTAGCTTTGTCGAGTAGCGTTAACTAATATATTGAGCCGCATCAAAAATGACACAGCCCCAAGAAATCGGTGGAGAACAGTCTTTTTTTAGAAATTCGTGTTTAAATTCAATTTATATAAATAACCCTTTTGATGTTAAGAACATAAGCAGTAAGGATAGTTATTTATTTTAACATATGTACATTCCTAAACCCGAAAGGTCAGATAAAGGTGTAATACACACAGTTTTCGCGATTTAAGTCTTACTCAGTCACAGACAAGGACGCATTTAAAGGCTTTGGGTTCTCAAGAACGAAATGGAGATCTCGAATAATTTCTTCAAGAGACAAAAATATAATCCAGCACTCTCTTTCCTCTTTCAAAGAGACAGCTCCCGAACTAGGAATAATTCCTGTGTCGCAGGGAAATTTACAAACAACGGACACAAAGAACACCCAGGCTCGGAACAACCATTTACGGATCACACAAATTCTTGTCCCGTGTGGGGATCGACAACCACAACGCAGTGGCTATAATTTAAATTACTATGCCATCCGTGGAGTCGAAGTCTCCAAGTGATCTCTCGTAAAGGCCCCTTGATTTAAAAGAGATTCAGTCCCAAGCCTTCTTAAAAAGAGTATTCCAAAGGCAATATAACTGAAATTACTTCACGTCACAGCAAGCAAGTGGTTACCTCGCTGCTACCGTCGCTCTGATAATTGTAGATTCGAATTCTACACGGAATAATAATATGTGTGATTCACAGATGATAGTTCTGAATCAAGGTATGCTTTATCCGTAAATTAGATGTTTGTAAAATATTTTATAAGATCTTATACAAGACTGCACATCTAAATTCTTTTGTGTCGTTTCAAAATTATTAAAGACACTCCACTTCATCCTAGGTTCCTTTAAATGCAGCCTTGTATACTTGTATTCGCGTGTTATACAGGGCCATCTGTATAAGTGTATTCTATGTTCAAATGTAAGGTTATTAGATACACTAACTAACATATTAGTTAAAATAATCTAGGAATTGGTTATTGATTTCAAAAGGGTTGTAAAGTGCTTATCAAAGTTAATATCCTTTCAAAATACTATAAAATTACTTCTAGAGGACTTTTTGAATACGTATCTAAAGTTGAAATTTAAATATAAAAAACGCTTTTATTGTTTTGGAGAGAGGCAGACATGTGTTTCATGCATGCCAGGCGTAACGTCTAAGTTACTTTTTATTAGGAGATAAGACTGTTGCAATGTACAATTTTATCCAACCCAGAAATCGAATCCCACCGCCTATAGCAAATATTTTTAATTTCAATTATATAATTATATCTATTCCAAGTAGTGAGAGCGATTGAAACTCCTGAACAACGATTTCAAAGTTAGAATGATTTCTTTTTTGTTGTTAGAAGAAGCGTCTACTACAGACCAGTGACGTCATACATTAGTACTATGGTCTTGCGGAAAAGGGACAGACGTATGGACCTCTAACGATACGAACTCTGAAATTGCCTCTAAAAGTTGTAGTAAGCATGTTGAAAGTTGTATTATATAATTAATACGGATACAAAATTGAATTATAATTATATAAAACTAATTAGTTGCGAAAAGTACAAAAAATATACACCATCACTTAAAATTAAAGGTGGGTAGTTATCTACAATTTATTATAGACAGACAGACATTTTTTTTATTAGTAGTGAGTATCTAGTTTTTTAGCATTGTGTATAAGAATCTTAGCTTGGTATAGAAAATGGAAAAATGGTGAGGGAGCGATATTACTTTGATTAATTATGTTTTTCATAGGTAATTATAATAATTATTGCTGCCAACAATTATCTAAATAATTATTTGATACTTATATGATTTTTATAAAGTAGATACTTCAGATTTTAATGTGTTTGATGTCATGTGATATTCTATTTAATCCTTTAGGATATTTTTCTAGTAACTATTTGAATCTATTCTGAAATTTTATTTAGGTTTAATAATTTTAACTATTAGACAGTAAATTATAGGTAATTAGCGTGCGAAAACGTTGCAAATTATTCGTTGGTAAAATTAAGCGTTAAGCTCTACCTAATAAAAATCTGATAATTATTGACAACAATAATCATTATTATTTATTACATAATTTAGTTTAGTTTGATACACAAAAATTTTACGTCACACGATTTCCTCAAACGTTTATTAGAATCATATTGCTCAAGCTAAGAATATTACACAAAGTGCTAAAAGTTTAATAAAAGATGTTAAAATATTCGATGGAAATTTGCTAGTACAATAAGACATACAAAATAAAACATCCATTAAAATCAATCCAAGAATGGGATGTTCAAACTGACTGTTTAACATGGTCAGATATGTAGTAATAGCCGAAATAAAAAGGACCAGGCGAGTAGTAAGCGTGAGGAGTTTTAACGTTACGTGACCGATGCTCCCAGTTTTAACTTTAGTATGCGCTGTATAATACCTACTAGTACATAAGACCACTATAATTATTAATAAGTCACACAAAATGTCAACTGACATTTAACACAGATAAAACCTTTAAGGGGTTATATGATGTGAGGGTCAGCAGAGTGACTAGTTAAAGTACTGCAGTACTTTAGTAGCCGCGATAGAAAGTACCAGGCTCGCAGTAAAAGCCAGGAGTTGTAATGTTGTTAGTGATACTTATAGCTCGCTCTCTATCTTTCTGGTTGTAAGTAATGAGAAGGCGCATATCTCCATCGAATATTCGATTCTCGTCTGTCATATTAGAATGTAATAATAAAAAATACAGTCTTATTTATATGATTCTGCTGAAATGTAATATGTAATGTATCCTATTATTTGGTAAATTAAATCCAAAATAAGTATCAATGCTTCTATAGTTGAATAATCGAATCTGTATGTTGAATTTATTTTGTCAAATATTAAGTATAATTTTAGCAATTGATGTTGTTAAGCATTGTCGGATAATAATTATTGCGACATGGTAATTATTGTTATTATTACTGCTGTTGATATTAATTAATGATTATCGGGAAAAATGGTTTTTGTGAGCATTGATAGTTTAAGTAAATATGTTAATAATCTTTGATATAAAATATTGCTGTCAATAATTATTTATTTATTTTTAATGGTTAGTTGGTAAAGAGAATTATTTGACAATAAATTATCCGACAATGTTTGAAATAATGATAATCGCTAAGTATCTTTATAATTTCTTTTAGCAGAACCATTATATCACTAAAAACCTAGGCTACATTTTCATCTATCACCAAATTATTATCATCTAAGTTATCACTAATACTACTATCACAATCTTCATCATAATCCTCTCTCGACACACCTCTAAGATAACTTTCCATACTAGAAAAGCTAAATAGCAGTTGTTTCTCGAACAAATTAGTATTAAAAATATTTTTCTCTACTGTATTTTTGAGAAGATTTGCTAAGATTGGATTAGATTTCAGCATCTCTGGCTTAAGGGCATTAAGATCGAAGTTTTCCTTACCGCTTTGGACACTATTCCTGTCCGCCTTATGTGATCTTTTATGAAGAACGAACACGTCAGGGTCTTTAAAGCATTTTGAGCAGTCATCACATTTGTATGAAGTTGTTGCACTGTCCTGGTTGTTTCCGTTCAATCTATTCAGATGGTTGCTGTCATATGACTGGTCGGTGGGTTGCTGGTTGCTGTGGGCATCGGTTTCTTGGTCAGATTCGGTTGATATGTCGTTCTCTTGTGGTGATGAAGTGTTTGCTGTTGTAGATTCAGGTTCTTCTGGTGTTAGCGGAGGTGGTAAACCTGGAAATGGTAAATTGTAAAATTAGCAGGTGAGCTCTTGTCAGAACTCTAACTTCTAACTAGTTGGGTTTCTTTAACATAACACAACAATAAATTTAGTATACATACAACATGTCACAGATATAACGCACAACCTCAAACACCCCAATTAGATTATTAAATCGTAATAATAATATAATCATTAAAATGTTACTTTTATGTACTTAAATATTTTAATTTAACGAATTAGTTCTCCTTATTGTGCGCGATAGTATGGGTATTTTCTTTTTTATGTGATAGGAGGCAAACGAGCAGTCCGATCGCCTGTTGGTAAGCGATTACCGCCGCTCATGGACACCCGCAACACCAGATGAGTTACAAGTGCGCTGCCGGCCTTTTAAAAAGGAGTACGCTCTTTTCTTGAAGGTTTGTAATTTGTCCGGAAATACCGCAGGCGACAGTTAATTCTACAGTTTAGTTGTGCGAGGCAGAAAATTTCTAGGAAAACGCACAGTAGTGGACTACCATCCATCTATTTAGATGATTGGTAGTCCACTACTGTGCGTTTCAGTTTCGTGCAATATTTCCATGCCCATCATTTGATGGGGATGGAAATTCTGACGCGTAGGACGATGGCGAAAAGAGGCGGCAGGGATCAGTCCGAACATTTCCTCGGAGCACTCCCCATAGTAAAAGCGATAGAAGATGCATAGCGAGGCTACATCTCTACGCAGCGCCAAGGGATCTAGCCGATTTGAAACAATCTGGCAGTCGACGATTCGAGTCGCTCTCCGTTGAATGCGGTCCAGAGGGAGAAGGTGGTACTGGGGTGCCCCTGCCCAAAGATGAGAACAGTATACCATGTGAGGCCGAACCTGCGCCTTGTAAAGTAGTAGGCGGTGGGCCGGCGTGAAATACTGTCTCGATCTGTTGAGCACACCAAGCTTTTTCGAAGCTTATTTAGCATTACCGTTTAAGTGGCTGCGGAACTGGACGTCACTCGATATGTCGACACCAAGTATTCCAATATTGGCTGAGGAAATAATGGGGTTGTGCTTAAAATGAGGAGATACGACCAACGGCAGTTTTTTAGCGGTGAACGCGCAGATTTGTATCTTTGTGAGGTTAAACCGGACCAAATTAAGTCTGCCCTAATCCGAGACTTTTTTTAAAGAGGTCTCGATTCCACACATAACTTTATTTCGGTTCTCAATGATGTTTTTCCGAGGAATGTTAGCGCGGTCGGTATAGGGAGCATCGCTCGTGCTGTCGTCCGCATAACAATGAATATTGCTAATTTGCAACATGTCATTGATATGGAGGAGGAACAGAGTAGGCGATAGCACACAGTCTTGCGGGACACCAGCATTTACAGGCATGGAGTTAGAGCATTCACCGTCGACTGCGACTTTAATAATAATAATAATAATAATAATAATAAAACATTTATTTCGGACATAATCCATATGAGTTAGTAACAATTTTCTTACAAACTATGTTAGTAAAAAGAAATAAATTAAGCATACATTACAGTTTTCCCGTAACGATGCCTACCCAGTGTGCCTGTATAGGACAATCATTACGGGAAGCAATCATTTGCAGAATGCTGTTGGTGCTACTACGCAATCTCTGAAACAGTGACGCCGCTTTTTTTGCATTATAGCGTGAAAACCGTCAACGCGCGCAACTGCAAACATCTGCGACGCACTGCAATAACGCGGTAGCCCCAACAACATTCTGAAAGCGTTATTATATTGTATACGCAGGATGTTGTAGGCTCGTTGCGTATACCGAACCCACAAGCCGCTCGAGTAAAAAGATTGACAATATGCCCTAAAAAGAGTTAATTTTACTTCATTAGTACATCGAGCAAACCTGCGGGCCAGCATATTACTCCTCACCGCCAACGCCCTGCGTTCCCTCTCTATATCTGGGTCATCCTTAAGATCTTCCGATATTACATGGCCCAGATATTTAAAGGTTTGTACAGTCTTCAGTACATTCCCGTCTATCATGACTGGAGGCACAGTAATGGGCCTCTGATTCCCCGCCTTAAAAATCAATACCTCACTTTTGCGTGAGTTGTACCTGAGACCATGTTCTGAAGCGTACCGTTCACAAATTTGTACCAATGATCTCAGGGCGTTTACCGAGGGGGCCAGCAGAACCATATCATCAGCATAGCTTATGTTGTTGACACAGGTACCGTCAATGTAGCATCCGATATGCGTTCTACTGAGTCCCTCGATCAACTGATTCATATATAGACTGAAGAGGCCAGGAGATGTTAGTCCACCCTGTCTTACCCCACATTCCAGTCTATATTCGTCAGACATTGTAGCATGTAATGCTTCTGTCTGCTAAAAAGCTAGTGACCCATTCGCATAATTTAATAGAAGGGAGCTTCGAAAGAAGAGCTTTGTGCCAGACACGATAGAATGCCTTCGCTATGTCCAAACTAACCGCCAAGCCTTCTACCTTTGTCTCGATCGCCTATGTCCAACGATGTGTCAAGTTTACTAGAAAATCACGAGCCGACCGACCCTTATGGAAGCCGTAATGCTGGTCACTAAGCAACTGATCACCCTCTAGGTACCTTAAAAGCTGACAGTGGAAAATGAATTCCATTATCTTAGAGATAAGGGGGGTTATGGATATCGGTCTGTAGTTGGACGGATTTGAGAGGTCGCCTTTTTTTGGGATCGGGTGGACCAATGCTGACTTCCATGATGTTGGGACTACGCCAGAAGAGTAACAGAGTCGAAATAGTCGCGTTAAGACCGGCGCCAACTCAGGAGCGCACATCTTTAACACAATAAGAGGGATTCCATCAGGCCCACTCGACTTATGGATATCAAGGAATAGAAGTGCTAAGCGCACTGAGCGTTGGTAAAACCGGATATCCGGCATACAACTGTCACACCGCGGTATGGTAGACGGTTTTTGTCCCCGTCATCCAAAGTCGAGTTGGACGCAAAGAGTTTGCCCAGAAGATCGGCCTTATCTTTTGCGTCGTGGGCCAACGAATCATTTCCCATGTGTAGGTGTGGAAAGGATGGCTTGCAGAAATTTCCTTCGATAGCTTTGGCAAGAGACCAGAATGCACGAGTTCCCGAAGGAAGACGCTCAAGCCTCTCGCCAATTCTTCCGATGTGCTCCGACTTCGCCCTTGCAATGTCTCTTTTGAAGGACCTGGAAGGAAAGTTATACTCCTTTTTTAGTGCGCTGGTATTTACATTACATGCCGTCACAGCATCAGCCAAGGCTTTGTAAGCTTCCTGCTTCCTGCGAGAAGCGTTTTTGGAAGATGGACCGAACTAAGGCCGAAATTTGCCACCAATGGGGACCACAGAGGACGGAATAAAAAGCTCCATACTCTGTAGCACCACATCAGCAATAGAATCAGCAACGGCATTGGGATCATAAACAGATCACCACGCATGATCGGTCTTACTGGAACTAAGCCAGTGCGCGTGGTGGGCGTTAAAATCGCCAAGTAAAACGATCTCTGCGGACGGGATCTGCTGCTGCACAAAGCTGAAGGGTATATTACAATAAATCTAACATTATTGCCTTTATTGCATCAAAAACCTTATTGCCTTGAATTATGATAAATTTTCGTTTATTTCAGCTGTTTAATAAATGGGTGACTATAATTCAATTCATAATATTGTCTTCTATTTACGCGAATATTATTCATTGAAATTAAACTGCTATATACGGATTTTTTCGCGTTGTTTATTTGACACTAAATTACAAAATTTTGAAAATTGTTACACTTCTACTACTATTAAACTTTACTAATTTTTAAGCTAATTAAATTATTATTAAACTATTTAGATTTAATTTATTTTTACACTTTCCCCGACGTTTCGGTTGCTTTTCAGCAGCCATGGTCACGGGGGCCATGGCTGCTGAAAAGCAACCGAAACGTCGGGGAAAGTGTAAAAATAAATTAAATCTAAATAGTTTAATAATAATTTAATTAGCTTAAAAATTAGTAAAGTTTAATAGTAGTAGAAGTGTAACAATTTTCAAAATTTTGTAATAAAGTGTCAAATAAACAACGCGATAAAATCCGTATATAGCAGTTTAATTTCAATGTATAATTCAATTCGTTTTAATTATTTTAGGGATAAAAAATTACCTATATTAAAAATTGCTGGAATTGATTCAGTAGCCGATTTTGAACAAACTACTTTTAGGATGTGCGTTTATTATGTTACATGTTGTTTATAGATCTTCACAATTAAGAGTTGATTTTAGACTTAGCTTACTATATACTGCTTGAATTTTGAATCTTTATGATCAACCTCATAATATCATTAAATGCCATGAACATCTATGGCAGTCGTTATTGGGAGAGTATCGACACAAAAGATCCCACTGGATCAAAATGTCGCCGGTCTGCACTGACTGGCCCCCACATAAGATACAAGATATATACAAACACATTACTCAAAATATGAGATATAAGACAAGAAGCAATTTAAATTTGGTGAAAGAAGTATTCGTATAACTTAGAAATAGAAAACATGACGCAAAATACAATTGTATGACGTAACCGCATATTGAATATAGGCATAGACCCATTCTTTTTTCTGATACAGAAATTTAAAATAATAATTATTCATTCATGGTGCAGGTTTTAGAAAATAGTGTTTTATTAAATTATATTTCCTGTTACGTAGTATAATGTGAGCTCTGTGTAAAACTGTCCCACTGCTGGGCACGGGCCTCTTTACAGTGTGTGAACGGTTCGGCCGTAGTCTACCAAGCTGGTCCTGTGCGGGTTGGCTAACTTTACATAACTTCGAGAACATTACGGAGAACTTTCAGACATTCAGATTGCACCGTCAAAACGAGTGATAATTAAAGGGATTAAATATAATGACCATCAAAAATACTAATTGCACAGCAAAATATGCTTACTAAAATATATCATAACGAGCACCTATATGCCTCAAACCATTGCATTCCGTCTCGGAAGGGTTAGGTTATGTTAGGTTCCTTTTTAAACCCACCCAAAAATAGGAGCCCCGCTAAGCGGGGCTCCGTCGACTTAGTTTGATCTCTTTAAACATATTTTGCTATGCAATTTGTATTTTTGGTAAGCATATTTTGCTGTACAATTAGTATTTTTTGCTATGCCGTTAAATACTAACCATAATTAAATATTTAATACGCACATAATTTCGGAGTCATCGATGCGCGCCTTGGGATCTAACTTGAAATCGAACATTGGAAACTCCCTGGCTGGATTCCGATAACTCCTGTCCCAAACCTGGTTGAACCGTGGGCTGGAACTTTAAACTAGACATTCTGCGTGCACTCTAAAGATTCTCTAGACTCACACACACTTAAGCTGTATAAAAAATAAGTATTACCGTTAGAAATGGTGCTAAGATTGAGTGGGTCCGTCACTCCGGCCGCTTGCATCGCCAGCATAGTCTGCATGTATATAGCTTGAGCTAGCTGCTGTTGTATCTGAAACAGAATATGTATTTTATTAAGGCAGCTACTTTACACTTTGTATAAACTGGCCGCCTGCACGGGAAGGCGTAACCGGGGTAGGCCTAAGGTGGACATATGACCTGGTAAGGGTAACGGAAGCGGTTGGATGCGCGTGGAAAACCTTGGCGAGGCTTATGTCCAGCAGTGGACGTCTTTCGGCTGAGATGATGAGGCATGAACTGCTTGGTAACTAACATGATGACAAAGAATAGGAGTATGCAGGGGTAAACTAAAGCATATAGTACTATTATAGGTGTCTCTGTCCTCTGGTACCAGTTACATACTTACGTAATATTATAAATGCGAATGTGAGTTCGTTTGTTACGCTTTCACGCCTGAACTACTCGACCGATCATCATGAAATTTCGCATACAAGTTGTCAGGGCTACATATAAGAATATAGGGTATTTCTTATCCTGACAAAAAATATACTTCCCGAAGGATATAATTTATTTTTGATCTATCACATACTCTTAACACCATCTAGCCCAAACTAAGCAGAGCTTGTACACACGGCTACACATCAAGTTAGACATCCTATATACGCATAACTACGCTATATACAAAATAGAGAATTGTCGGAAAGGGTCGGTGCATAGTGGTCTCGATGTAATGGTAAGGATAGAGCGTCGCGTCCCATTCAGCGTGAATGAGACAAAATAACAAAAATATAACGCACTCTCTCGCACGATTGGCAGAGTTCAACTTCTAATTGTTCAAAGTCCAAACAGTCTAGGTTGATGTGTCGCTGTGTGTACTATGGGTATTAGACAATGGATAAACAGATTTATACTTTTATTTTTGTAAATACATACATATTATACATAGAAACACCCAGACTAAGACAAACATCCATGTCCATGCACACAAATGATTGACTTGTGCGGGAATCGAACCCGCGACCTCGGGCGTGGCAGTCGGTTACACTAACCACTACGCCATCGAGGCCGCCATTGAACCTACATTTATGCAAGCGAAGCCGCGGATAAAATCTATTATAATATAAATACATATTGAGCTACGACCTAACTCAGTGGTTGCGGGGAGGGGAGGGGAAGGGCTCACTTGCGACTATATAAAACTGAAGCTGAATTATGTTATACGGATTTTATCGCGTTGTATATTGAACACTTTTTTTACATAATTTTGAAACACTACTACTATTAACTTTCCTACTTTTAACCGCTTTTTGTTTTTTTTATACAACTTAAGTGGCAAACAACCATACTGCCCACCTGATGGTAAGTGGTCACTGTAACCTATGGACGCCTGCAACACCAGAGGCATCATTTGCGCGTTGACCCTTTAAAAACCTTTTAACACCCTTTCTGTAGTCTTGTGGCAAAACCTCGGTAGAGAAGTGCATTCCACAACCTGAGCGTCCGCGGGAGAAATTTCATTGGAATCGCTTGGTGCGGCAGCAATTAGGTTATAAGGTGTGATAATTAAATCCCTGCCGATGGCGAGCGATGCGATGATAAAAAGTAGCTGAGGGCATCATCTAAGCTATTTAACAATATCTGTTTTACAATGTTGCAGGACTCTAGACAATTTAAGGTAACGCTGTTGTATCCGCAGGGGCCGTGTACATTCATAGGCTATGCTAACAACTTACTATCAGGCAGATCATATGCAGTTTCGCCACCTTAAATGAACAACACAAGAAACTTGGGACCTAAACACAGCTAACCGAAGTTACCTAGCTCTGACACTATGCAGCCATGGTGTATATAATTAAATAATACCTGTGGATCTATTGCTGGCACATTAGAAGGTACATTGCTCATCCACGCTCCAGATTGTCTCCTCTGGTAAGGAGCTGGTGTGTCTGACGGCAAGTTTTGTGATGGTATCGCATCTTTTCGAAGAGTTCGCCATTGCCCTGGAAGTAGAAGAAACAAATGGTTTTGTGAGTATATATGTAAGCTAGTTGGACGTGTGTTATCCGCACTTAGGCCCACAATTGGGCCATTGTGCCTAAGTAACCGATGCGAAATATTGTTCGTTTACTCATACCACTTCAGCTCCGTCCAGAAAGATAATAGGAGACCGATGTTGCGCAGTACCTCTTTCACAGTTTCTGGACTGTTTAGTAGTTTCGCCCGTTGGTTGCTCACGCTTTTACAATGTAGGAGTACGTGGGCCAGTGTCTCCTCGATCACCATGCAGCCCCTACATAAGGGACTGTCAGTGATGCCAATGTTGAATAGGTGATTATTGAGTGAGCAGTGGCCTGCCCTACTAGGTGGTGTAGGTTTTCCCTTGTGGAACGTAGCAGTTTGCGTGACAAATGTTTGTCTAAGGATGGATTGTGAGTATATATATTAAAAAGATACTTAATGTCAAACCAGGTGCACTAAACACAATGCCATTTAGCAGACACAAAAGAAAATATATTGTTTTCGGTGGTCATTTATGACCAGCATGGCATTCAATGTGTTAACTGTCAATGTATTTCAAATACATTTTGTCAGCTGTGGTTTCCAGTCGCACCTAATGAGAATATGGAGTTATATACAGTAGACAAAACTAGGGCCCCCATCTAGTGTTGTCTAGTGGATATAACTCCAGACCCAAAGCTTCTACTAAGAATTTGTAGACAGGCAAATTGAATAGTCATTTGTGTGACCTGGGAATCATACTCAAGACCATGTGGTCTTGAGTATATACATACACTATACACTATACTATACACTAGATAGGGTAGTGAATGTGACTACTCTGCATGTGCAGAGTAGTCACATTCACTACCCTATCGCTTGCAGAGGCCAAATATTGGATGTAAAAAGTGGAATTTAAAATAAACAGCTATATAAACTGTTAAGTAGTATTAAAATACAATGTCTAACATTCGCGTTAATATCTTCGCCAGCATAACCAATATTCACCATATGGCTGATGAGAAGTGCAAGTGAGATCCAGTTAACTATCTTATACACATTATAAAACAGCTATTCCGTTGTTTTGTAGATTGCAGTAAAGCCTTTGAATCATAGAAACTTAACCTGATTTCTAACCATAGTGTTGTTTACATCCAATACTCTGGTTAGAAATCAGTTAATTAATTAATTAATTTATTTATTTATTTATTCGGTTAACCAACGATTGCTTACACTGTACAATTTGGCTTACATGCTAGAAAACACTTACATGTGTAACAACCTTTTACTGGCTAACACAACATGCACAAAAAAAACAGCTAAAAGAAATAAAAAATATTATACAATTTTACAGTAATTAATCACTTTCTAAATTAAGTATTGTATATTAGTAATAAAATTAAATGTATTTAAATTATTTACAGTAAATTAAACTATATAGATTATTACAATTATTAAAATAATAACAGAAAAACGTTTTGGAATAGAGTTCGTTCAATAAATAAGAAATTTTTATAAAATGTACAATAATAATCACAATTGTTTTATAATGTTGACCTTGGAACACACAGTTTATTAAAATAAAATGAATTTAATTAAATTATAATTATTATATTGAGTGCTGGAGTCACATATGTGTACATAATATATTAAGAAGTGTAGCCCAACAATATTTGCTGAATTTTCCCTATGCTGTCTTGGTGTATGTCTATTAGGTCGCTGTATTTATTGACAATCCTGCAGAACCTTGGTACTGGTGAGTTTGCACCAAGCACAGATCTGCGTAACGGTGGACAGAGTGGGGTTATGGCATGCCTGGGGTATCTAGAGGGAACTCGAAATCTGATCAGTTCTAACAAGCTGGGACAGTCTATTTTATGTTGGAGCAGCTTTACTATAAACAGAGCATCAGTGAGATCTCTGCGTGCGGATAACGGGTGCATTTTGAAGTGCTGCAGTCGAGTTGCATAGGATGGTAACTTTTTAGATTTGCCTTCTGAGAATGCTAAGTGCCACATGAAACATTTCTGTACTCGTTCCAGACGTAACATGTGAGTGGCATAGTGAGGCCTCCATACAACGCTGCAGTACTCCAACACACTTCGTACCAGACTGTTGTATAGCAGTATCTTTGTGCTGTTATATCGAAATCCCTTTGTATTCCTAAGTAGAAAACCTAACATTTTTGATGCCTTTTTGGTACATGATTTATATGAGGTACAAAGGTAAGTTTTCTATCAAACAGTACTCCTAAATCTCTTACCATTTCTTCTTCTTGGATTTTGCTTTGACATATAAAGTACTCAGTATTAATATAATTGTTTTTCCTGGTGTATTTAACATGATAACATTTCTTGGCATTTAGTTGCATTTTATTACTATTGCACCATTTTATAAGTTGGTTAAGATCGTCTTGTAGAAGTTCGCTATCTTTAGATGATTCAATTGTTCGCACAAACTTTAAATCATCCGCATACAGATAGGTTTCAGAGAAATTAAAATACTGTGGAAGGTCATTGATAAATACGTTAAACAAAATTGGTGCTAGATGAGAGCCTTGGGGGGCTCCTGACGTAATTCTATATGAGGCGGAACTGAAACCATTCACAACAACAAAGAACTCTCGTTCGCTTACGTACGATTTGAAACATTCCAGAAAATTCCCTGTTATGCCATACATTGCAAGTTTATACAAAAGTATTGAATGGGGCATTTTGTCGAAGGCCTTGCTGAAGTCTGTGTATATGACGTCATATTGTTTGCCAGCATCTACAGTTTGTACAAGTGATTCTGTAAATGTAACTAGATTGGTAGATGTTGATCGTGACCCCACAAAGCCATGCTGACTGACAGTAATGTATTTTATAAGATATTGTTAAATATATGGACAGACAATGGACTCAAAGATTAAAGTTAATACTTATAAATACTAAAAACTTCTGTAGAGATTGCATAGCTGTGTTTAAACTAAAGAAGTAAACAAAAAGAGATTTCCAAAGATATGCACAGATATATCTTTGATTAAAATGGGCTACTAAAAAAAGCCATCGAACCCACACATATACTAGTTGGTGCTACTATTGAAATTTTTCTTGAGCAAAAATCTCAATGGCTCTGAATTCACTGCAAAATACTGCATCACTGCCAAGGTTACTGCTTTAAATGAGGCTCAGGCTTTATATTATTATTGGTGGTTCTATCAAGGAATTCTCAGCCACAACACAGTCTAAAACTGTCTGCAAAAGGGCAACAAGCTCTCTTTATCTAATACTAATATTATAAGGAGGAAAACATTATATTTTTGTTTGAAACGATTAATTGTAACCTAGAATCACGGTAGACAGATCACACATAAGATAGTCTATACTAAATTATGAATATTATAAGGGGATTTATTTTTATACAACTTAGGTGGCAACCTATCATACAGCCCATCTGATGGTAAGTGGTCACCATTGCCTATGGACTCCTGCAACACCAGAGGCATCACTTGCATGTTGCCGACCCTTTAGGAAAGAAAGTAGGCATGAGAAGGAGTGGAAAGGGGAAAAGTGTGTGATTGGGCCTCCGGCACTCTCACTCACCGCACGAAACACAACAGTAGGAATACTGCTATTTCATGTTGATATTCTGTGAGAAGGTAGTCCTTCCGCGGTCAATCCGGCCCATTCATGCTGAAATCGGCGAGGCTCTACTACTCTTAATGTACTCAAAAACACCTGGACTGATTGAAATTCTATGACCATTACAAACCTAATTTATCTAGCAATAACATACAACTGTATACCTAATATAACACTATGAACTACTACTATACTATACTAACTATAAACAAGTATTTATCATTTTATTTCAACGTCTAGAACCTAAACACATCAACAATACTAAAGATTTGATATATAAGAAAGTCGTTTTGAATGACTATGCTCAATGTTTTCGACCTATATTATTCATTTACTGAACAAAACAATTAGTATGTTTGGGGTTTGTAATAGATTAATAGCCTTTGTAAGGTAATAACAGACTAGAAAAGGCCGCGATAATAATATGCTTCCTTCACATAATGATACTAAACGTACCACTTACAAAGTAAAAATAACATGCAAAATACCGTACCCTTATTTTTACCCGCACTAGTTATGGTATAATCTTCTGGCTTAAAGTGTAGGCTGCATACTTTTGAGTATTTAGTGTAAGGTTTCCCTCTTTTTAGTATATTATTCCATAGTTTAGCAAGTTCTTCGTCTCGGGGGAACTGATGAAACGATACATTCTTCGCTTTGCCAGCCATTGATGTGCATCTCGGCACAGTACAGTAATAAGGCATCTTGTTAACGCAAAGTTTGCTTTATTACACAAATTAACATATCTAAGCAATTATACTGTTAATAATACGGTTGTATTTTTTTATAAAAACAAACAAAACTTCGCGCATAAACACCAAGCTCCGACATTTATCAAAACTGGAAATAAAAGTAGAGCTATCCACGGCAAATGTTACAGTTTGTCTATGATCGACTAACTGCAGAATATATTCATGGAAAGAATTACCTGGGCTACTTAAAATATTAAAGGCTATAATGGCTTAATATTAAAATAACTTAATCTATGAAATAGTATTTCTTGTACTTTTAACCATTTTATTATTATGTGTACAAACACATCTTGAAATTCATTAACTAAGTCACCTTGGTAATTCTAAATTAAACTCGTCTCATTATAAAGATAAACCATATAACTTTATGCGTTTTCATATATGTACATGTGTATGTAAAATTAATCATATAAATTGTTTTCATATTGTTGTTTTGATTAACTTGTATGATTTATATGTTGTATGTAATATTGTTTTAAAAAAGTTAATTTCACGTTTAGTTTGTTATCATTGAAATCTTTTATTCAAGCATAATATATAGCTAATAACTACAGTAATACTTGTCTTATAACATTACTAAATTATATTTAATTAAATATACCAGTGACCCATTAATTGATTGATCAACTAATACTGTGCAATTCACGTCTTTGCAATTATCTATCTTGTATTTTCATAGCAATAAATCTGTTTTAATAATTTAAAGTTATACTTTAAATAGTTCTTAAATCAAGCGTAAAAATATAGTATGCCAATAATATACTATTCCAATGGCTTCATTCAAACTAAAGAGACTGTGGCCACTCTATTTCAGTCCATATCAATTTCAAGGTTGTTTAAACAGTTATCATTTTTGGTTGTTAGTCGATTTATAGCAGGCAGACGGAGAACAATGTTACTGCGCGCGTATAAAAACGAACGACGTCAAAATATCGTCTATGGTATATAAAAGTGGCCATTTTTTTTTCGGAAAAAAAGTGGGAAGGGAAAAATAGATGTCAAATATTTCAAGGCTACAGTGTGATGATTCCATTTTTTTCCAAACCAACGTGATAACGTTTTCAACAAATAAAATAAATAAGTTATTAGTGTCCGGGACTAGACTTTACATTCATATTTGATGTGTTGTGTTCGTTTCGCCGACTGTAAACACAGTTAACGCTGAAAGATAGCTACGAAAGTAAGATGGGCTATTATTGTACGGTCCCGCAGTGCACATCGTTAGCCGGCAAGACGAAAAACGTGAAGTTCCACAGATTTCCACGCGATGAGACTATGGCAGACAAGTGGAATTTGATATTAAAGCGAGGAAAACCTTACACGAAGTATTCAAAAGTGTGCAGCTTGCACTTCACACAGGCCGACTATAACGTCACGACTATGGGTAAGAATAAAGGTATTTCGGGTTTTTCCACGTCTGGTTAAAACATTAATAATATTTCCTTTGCGATGACTCACGTAATACTATCGCAGCTTATTTATTTTGCCTCCAATAAGACTCTTATATGTTTTTATTTTGCATAAATAACCATACTTTCGCTTCGCCGAAAGCCTTAGTATAGCATGATCATTGTCATTTTTGTTTTTTTTTGCACGAAATTCGCAGACAATGGAATAAAATTATGTTTTGTCATTTCGAGTATACATACGTTTGTTTACGATTAAATTATGTGATGTAATGTAAAAAATTCAATGTTACATTTTCTTGTAGTTCATAAGTTCTTATAAGACAACATAATTTAAATATTTAAAAGTTAATTAACCTAAAAGTCATAAGTAACAAAACTTGTTTTGTTTCACACATTAAAATGTGGTTATAATTATTCACTTTGCTTAAATTTTTTTATTTAGTTTCTCATATCATATATTTTGTAGAAAGACATTTTGTATATTGATCGCTATGACTCATACTTTCAAATTATCATTGACAACAACTATTACATAAATCCTTCAAGTATAAACTTTTTCAGACTAAGACAATTTCTCATACATCTTTTTTTGTTTTATTTTGATTAATTTTATTTATGTAAAAATGTTCTTGTGTTTTTAAGCTTCATTTATGCGGTTCTTGCTTTCTTTGTTTCCTTCCATTTTTGCCCGTTGTTTATTTCAAGTCTTTATAGGTTGAAGTGTTTATTAGATATTTGATTCCTTGCTAATAAGAATTGTTCTACAGCATACTTATGTCAGCGTTTTCTATGTTTTCTACATGTTACTTCTGATTAAACTGCAGGAAACATAATTAGTAGGCTTGCATACTAGTCATCTGTGTAAAACGGACAAATTTTTTTGAAGGAGTTACATGTTTCGCTCTTATTTACTAATATTCTTTTCAATAGTGTGTATATAGTAGATGTTAATCAACATATACTACTAAAATTCTTGTCAGTCTAGTGTATAGTGTTGATGATATAATTTGTATATTTACCATAACTTTATTTATAAATACTCTATCAGTTTTACTTATGCTCATAATATGAATAACGTAACCACAAACCCTATATCTCATGACTAGCATATTTTTTTATACTATGACAGAGCAATAAACTACTTGCCGTTCAATCTATGATTGCCATTACATGCCTTAATATAACTACCTTACGGCATATCCTACGCTGTGACCACAAGATCCTTTATATCAATTATAAACAAACATTTTAAAAATGTTACATATAATTTACTGGATACCATTGATTACACAATATTAAAATTAATTGCTTCAACTGGAGACATTTTAAAGACAATACATTTACAGATTAGAATTCAGAAAAAGTCAACCTGTTATATGACATTTTTATAGTAAATGTGAAATCCATCTTGCATACTCATTATTATTCAATTTAACTTGCATATTGTTGATGAGCTCACCAGATCATACTAAATACATGGCAGTGCTGGATGAAAGTAATCTAGACAATCCATCTTTAGCATTACAGTAAGGCTGGGCTTTTCAATTTATATGAACATACTGTAACTGAAAAAGAGGCTGTCAGGACGAAATTTCTGTTATAAGCTTTTTTAAATTATGAATTTTTTGATACGGCTTAACCAATCAAATTACTAAAATTTAGATTGGTAAAATAATAAATTATGTTTAGTAAATGTGACATTTTCATATAATAACAAGATTCTTATAAGAATCAATCCAGATATTACATTTACATTTTAATTTCATATAAGATCTTTTAATACCCATCTACTCCTGGAAAGCAAGTATGAAAACCCTCATTAAACAGACCTGCAATCCTAAGCTGTAGTTTTATTAAACCATTCACAAGTTGAAATTCATGCACCACATGGCACACAACCAACCATGGCCAACACAAAGTTTGACCATATTATTATATATATTTTTGTAGTGGGTATCATGATACATATATGGCACCTATATGTGGCATTGAAGAAAAGCTAACTCATTATGAATCCTATTGAAGCAATTATGACATTTCCAAACTTTTTGTACCCCAGACAATGTGTATGTGAAATTTCATGTTAATCGGTCGAGTAGTTTAAGCGTCAAACAAATATATAAACAAACTCAGATTCGCATTTATAATATTAATTAGTATAGGTACTGCCTACAGTTTTACCTGTGTAAATCCCACAGAGCACATATTGGGATAAATATTTATCCTGTGTTCATCCAGAGCAAGGTTTAAATGTTTGCTCAAGTTACATCCAAATCCATTTACCTCTACACAAAAATGTTTAGATATTATTTTGGCTGCACGGATGGCGTAGTGGTTTAAGTTGTCGCCTGGCCACTGCCAGCACGCCAAATACTTGTGTGATCCACAAACAGTTGTTTCAAGCCTGGGTGTTCTTTCTGTCCATTGTTTGAATGTTTGTAAAGTGATACAGTGTTACTAAGCCGGGAAACACCATTAAAAAAAAATTATGAATAATATTTACTATAAAATCAAATAGTGGTGATTAAAACATGTTGAAATGTTATTTTGGCATAGTATCATTCTCTATTTGTATCTCTGTATGGAATGAGAAAGATTAAGTCGTAATCCACCTCGCTGGCCCTGTGTGGGTTGGTAGACTTTGCATATCTTTGAAAATATTATGGAGAACCATTTAGCATGCATGTTTGCTAACAATGTTTATACTTTCTTTTTGAAGCGAGCTCCAGATTACTATAAGTCAGACTCTGCATGCAATAGTATCGAATTTGAGACCCCTGTTGCAGTCCAACAGTTTTTCACTAGGCTATCATAGCATTGTAAGCTAGTATTGAATATTTAGAATATTTGCTGTAATGAACTTACAGATTTTGGTTTCTCTTGCAGCTTTGAAGTAAGGCATATCGAATCTTGGGATTACTTTTAAATCTACTAATCTATCCACCAGTTCAATATGCAATAGACCGAATTTGTATTCTCATGTTTAGCTGGCTATCTCCAGTTTTGGCGGTCTAATACTTGTCAACCATATATTTTGACATTCTACACATTATTTACTACACAAAATATGTTAGTTTCACAGAACACATATGTGCAGTTATACGCCTACACTGTTGAAAAGGAATTAAAGTTGATGTACACGACAGGTAGGTGCGAAATCCTCAGGATCTTTCAAAGCCTTTTGTATAGACGAAGCAAGTGTTGTGCAACCTTATTCTTACTTGGCGTAAAAATCAAAGATAGTATGACACTTGCTTTTCTTTTCAGTTCGGTTTGATTCGTGGTCCAATGAATGGGTTCCAAAATGCCGGTGAGAATGAAAAATCAATACATTCCATCCTCAAAAATTGCCCTTCACCCTTCGGCAGCCACCATCGCACCTCGCCTTTATCTTACTGTACGTCGAACGGCATCGTATCGTATGAATTGAAACAAGTTTCAGACTCTGCTTCAAGAACGGTACAATAAAGGTTACTGTTTAGTTTTCGGTTTCGTTCTTGTGAAGAAACTGCTAAATACCGGTTACTTGCTAATATTTTAGGAACCTTTTCAATCCCTGCTTAGCGATTGAAACACGGTAACAGTGCTACTATTTTGAAGCCGGTTTTGAGGGTCTCGGGTTCGAACCCATGTCGCGCACCTCTGACTTTCGGAAGTTATATTACTTTTCGAAATTATGTGCGTATTGATTGACAATTATCGCCTGCTCCATGCCTCGGAGAGCACATTAAGCCGTCGGTCCTGGCTGCACATGAACATCTACGGCGGTCGTTATTGGGAAAGTTAGTACCTTCTCATATCCTGACACTGGTCTGGCCTTAGGATATCGTTAGCCTTCGGGTTGCGGAGGTTAGGTGGCAGCCGCTCCGTGTAAAAACTGATATCCAGTCAAATCCGGTTAGACTAGAAAAGCCGACCTCAAGTGACTTGGAAATAATAAAGGTTAGGGAGAAGATTACGTAATATAAATATATTGCATTATGTACTTATTCAAATAAATTTAAATGTGTGCGTTTTAAATTCTACAACCTGCAGTTATATTGTCGTTGCATATATAATGCTTGGGCATTACAAATTCAATTATATATTTGACTAGATTTTACCTTTGGCTTCGCCTTAGCTTAATATAGCCTTTTATTCAGATCTCTTAAGACTGCGCCAAACGAAATGTGCCAAAACAGGCGGACACAGTTAAGAGAATAAAATCAACACTTTTTGTTTAATACAAATATAAAATATACATTTACCATAAAATGAATGTGTTTACAATTACTCCGTGTAAAAAACCTAATATAATTAATATTTTCGCCTACAAAATTACGTAAATTTGCACGAAAAATGCAAAAACGTAAGCTCGTGTTACGTGATTTTTAGATTATAACGGTAATAAAATATCCTATTTTACAGCTTAAACGAAACATAAATAGTTATATTACAATTTGTCCGTCCCAAATATTTACGTTATTGGTTGACAATAAAGATACATATTTATCAAAAAAGCACTTCAAATCCTCCATACAATTCGACTAAGGCGGCCGCGCGCCGATTTGAATATGCACCGCACGAGCTCTGTCATTATCTGTCTTACGCTCGGCGCAGTCTTAACAGATTACAATGTATTTAAACTTAAAAAACTAATGCTGGACTCTTAAACTATTTAAACTAATATCTGTTCCTTGATTATCATCCCTAGATCTGTTTGCCAGTTGCCAAAGGCCTCCTCCAACGTTTTCCATTCATTCCTTTCTTGAGCCACTCTGTTCCACATGACTCGTCGTCATCCTACCTTTTCTGCGGTCTACCCCTCTTCCTTTTGCCTTCTCTGGAGTACCACCGTGTCACTTTTTTGGTCCGTTTGTTGTGTCCTCTTATCACGTGGCCAGCCCATCTCCATTTAAGTCTTTTGACTTTGATTGTTACATCTGTAGTTTTTGTTTTATTTCTGATGACGCAGTTTTTCAATATGTCAGACTTTTTGACATTTAGCATACTCCTTTCCATTGCATATTGGCAAGTTGCTAGTTTGTTCAATATTTCCTGAATTAAAGTCCATGATTGACAACCGTATGTAAGAACAGGTAGTACGCAGGTGTTAAACAATTTACGTTTTATGTTTATATGAAGCGTTTTATCTTTCATAGCCTCTCTCAAGCTCCAGTATCTCTTCCAGCCGTTTGTAATTCTTCTCTCCACTTCTTTTAGCATAGGTTCTTTTTGAGTTATGAACTGTCCCAGATAGATGTACTCATCAGTATTCCCTAATTCTATGTATGTTTGATTCCGTTTGTCTTCACTCTAGTTTTTTTCCGGATTCAGTCTCAATCCTACTCTCTCACTTTCTGTCGCACGTTCTTTTATCATTTTATTTAAGTCTTTTGATGTTTTTGCCAGTAGCACTATATCATCAGCGAATCTCAAATGCGACATCAATACACCAACTACATTTAACCCGAGTTGTTCCCAATTAAGTCATCTGAAGATTTATTCTAGTACTGCGGCAAATAGTTTCGGAGATAGAGGATCTCCCTGTCTGATGCCTTTTTCTACTCTGAAAGGAGCGCTTTTCTTTTCTAATTGAATTCTCGCTGTACTGCGACTGTATATGTTTTTTTATTAATCGAATGTATTTATGTTCAATTCCTTGTTCTAGTAGTGCCTCCTATATTTTGTCGTGTGTTAGAGAATCGAATGCTTTACTATAATCAAAAAATGCGATGTAGTATGTTAGCTGATAATTATTATATTTCTCCCCTAAACTTGACGCACTACCTGGATGTGATCGATTACTGAATAGTCTTTGCGAAATCCTGCTTGCTCGATCGGTTGGTGTTCGTCTAGGGTTTTTTCAATCCGTTTTAAGATGATCTTAGCAAAAATCTTATATACGTTGGACATAAGGCTGATATGGCGATAGCTTCCGATATCATATTTATCCTCTTTCTTATAAAGTAGAATGATGTCGGACGCTGTATATTGCTGGGGTATGGTTTCGGTGTTTATAATATAATTAAACATATCTGAGGACAGATTTCAGGATCTCCTTACTATGTCTTAGAATTTCATTGCTTATGCCATCAGGTCCGGGTGCCTAATCATTTTTTTGGTTATCAATAGCTTTTTTGACTTCAGTATGGAGGATACTAGGAATATTCGAGGTTTCTAACAATTCGATTCCGCCTTGCGTAGTATTGCTTCCGTAAAATTTCTTGTAGTATGATGCAGCTGTCTGACATTTCTGTCATGATTCCATTTTCCTCGATCATCCTTCATTTTTACTATACAGTTCTTTGTATTTGTCAGTTCCTTGAGCGCTTTTTTAGTTCCACCCGTTCTGAGTATGTAATTTTCTATCGTTTCCATCCTCAATTGTTTTCTATCCTTTCTCATGCTTTGTTTCCTAATCTTGGCTAGCTTCTTTCTTCTATTTTGCGTATTTCTTGCGCTGAGAAGGTGGTTTCTTTCTTCTAGTAGTTTTATAGTGGTTGTTGATAGTCCTTTTCTAGTGTCAATTTTGGTGTATGCAATGAGTTTTATCTGGGTTTTGATTGTATTCTCTAAGCGATTATATTTTTCTTGGATTTCTAGATTCGTAGTATTATCTTTGAAGTCTACAAGTTCGTCTCTCAGGGCGACTGTTATTTGTTCTTTTTGCTGTTTGTTGAGTTTTTTGTTTCCTGAGTCTCGTCTTGGTCTAGGTATTTTGGTTGCTTTGTTTTTAGTTCAGTTCTGATTAGCCTATGATTAGTGTTAAAATTGAATCTTTTAATGACGCTAAAGTTGGTATAGTAACTGGGTCTGTTGGTCATAATAAAATCAATTTCATTTTATATTTGGCTGTTAGGCGAGATCCAGGTCCACATGTTTTTCTGTTTTTCTTGTATATAGTATTTAAGATTGTTAAGTTATTTTCTAGCGCAAAGTTTATAATTTTTCCCGCATTCCAACTTCTGGTCTTGTTACTATACGTGAATGGTCACAGTATTGTGTTTTCTCCTGGGCGTCTTGCTCAAATTTGACCATTGTAGTCAGCCATTACTATAAAATTTTTATGGATGTGTTTTTGAATTGCATTGCTTCATTTAGATCTTAGATCATGGTAGAAGGTATTGATGGTTTCTAAATTTGAATGCTCTGTAGGTGAATAAACTTGTACAATAGACCATGGGTTCTTATATTCCGGTAGTTTTACATTCATAATCGCTATGCACTCTGAGATACCTATGAATTCCAAATCCGTTCAATAGTTTATGGGTGATTGTGTGACAAACACCCAAACATGATGCTACTATTAAACTTTAACTCGCACAAGGATATGGCCCGCTTGAAGGTAGATGGTTACCGTAGCAAAGTAGTTGTGCTGCCAAAGTAAGGGAATATCACTTTGGTCCGCTGCCGGTAGCACACCATCTCTTCAGGGAATCTGGAAACTTTACTTTCCGCAGAAATACAACACAAGGTAAGAAACCTTGTGTTGTATTTATGTACGGAAAACTAGCTACGATCTTCTGTAGGTCCTGTAAAGTTTGAGCAAAATACATGGTTTCTATGCTGTGCCCTACCCATATTGGATAAAACTTTGATATACAGAGATTAAGTCAAAACATAAATATATAGTAATTAATTTAGAGACTTAATACAGGTGTAATTATAAGTCATAACATATAATAGTTTTATAGCCAGACGGTTATCCTGATTGTAAACTGTCGGACTAGTAGTTTTGTAAGTTACAAAAGCTCTTTTAAAGTTTGCATATCGGTAGATATTTTAAAGTTTGCATACATTGTTAGAGTAAATACGGAGCCATTTTCGACCCAGGTGTGCTAAAACTGGCTCTAGTCTAGGGAAGGGGTGGCTGGAAAATACTGGTCTATATTGAGAATTTATTCAACTTATCTATAAGTAAACTGCCATACCAGTTGCTAGTACCAAATTAATGGTTTGAGTTCTTGACTACCGATTTCTCGAGGATCTTGGTCGCAAATAACCAGTTCCCGTCACTATGGGTCATCACGGTCGTATTGGTCTAGTGTAACTCCGTGTAAGACTGTCATAACTTATGTCTGAAGTCGAGGTTTCTTTGAAAGGAGATGGAAAGAATTCATTTCAATGGAAAGATAATTCGTCATCAGAGTGTACTTTCATAGCCAATATTACAACACAACCTTATTGTATAAGCGCTTCAGTTTCAACTGTTTCAAGGCATAATTGCTCCTTTTTCGAGTATTAGGAGTCATGGCGTAGAAATTTCGACTTGAATGTCAAGGAATGCCAAATTTTCGAATTTGAAAAAAATTTTCAAAAAAATTCGAATCGTCGTTATTCCCAAAATCACAGTCAGATTAAATACTCGGGAGCTGCAACGTTACTGGTTTCCTCTGTGTAACCGTGTTTTTCACGGGAATGTTCTAAGGAACTGTTTAATTTGGTACCATTGCCATATCACTTGGCACAGCTGGTACGGGTACGTGTGCAGTCGCAGGCAAAAGTTAGTATAGCATATTCTAATTGTGCGTACTATTGCTTTAACTCGTTGGTTTATTACAAATACATACAGTTATAATCATATGTTTGTGGCAGTTCTCTATACAATAACTATTATGATGACCATAGTGAATGCCATATTCATTCTAGAAAGAAAACTATACATAAACAATAAAAAGAAAACATAATAAAGGGAGTGCAGAGGTTTTAATAAACCTTTCGCTTTCGAATCCTTAAATATAGGTGCCTCAAGACCTGGCATTTGTGGAGTACTTCTTACCGTACAGAAGATGGGTAGTTAACCTAGTGTAGTGTTCCTGTGATAATTAGGCTTTGTAGACAAGAAGTAGAAAAAGAAAGATGTTTTCAATTTATACCTATACTACCAAGGTGGCAATGACTGCCCGCCTGATGGTAAGCAGTTATCGTAGCCTAAGATTGCTTGCAATCGAGGTTTAAGAAGCAATTTCATCGATAAAACTTGGATTATTCGATTCTTCAAGTAAATCGAAATATTCGAACCATGATTCGTTTACATTTATTCATTATTTGATTACGTCATGAATATTATTGGGATGGTGTTAACGGAAGAATAAGCAGATTTTTGATCGTTTTCATTATAAGTCAAATATCAGGTATAATAACACAACTATTGTAACTAGGCAGCTCCATCAACCAGATCCAATTGCGAATCTAAACCATCCAGAAAACCAAGCAAACACACACAAAGCATCAAAATCGGTCCAGCCGTTTAAGAGCATTTTAGTGACATATACACGTACCGAACAATACATAGGTACTCATAAAGATAATGTACAAATGACACCCTTCATATGATACCACATTTGATCTAGTAATCTTGCAAGAAAAGGCTCTTCTTTACAAGAAAAGGCTACCAGTCAGATTTTTAAATGCCCATTTCTTAAATTAGAATTAATCAGAAAAAGTTGCGTTTATATGGCTTCCTTAACAACTCATTGCCGGACACAATAAACCAATAAACTTACAAAAACCTTGAATCGTACTGCGTAGCTGGTTGTTACAGGAATTTGATTATTAGATTGAGGAGTTCTGACAAAAATATTATGAAAGTTTTATAATTTGAAACGTTCATTGCATAAGCAATGAAAAGAAAAAAAAAATAATTTATTTTGAACACGCACAAGATAAACATAACAATAAAAAATGAAAACAATATCAATAAAACACAAAAAAAAAAAAATGCTTAAGTGTGGCGTGTCAGAACAGGGCATAGTTCAGCATTTGTCAGGCAAGATGCCTGACGCTGATTTTCAACTATGCCCCCTTGAGTGACTCACGCAAACGTCAAACTAAATATCACAACAGCAAAGAAAGAAATCATAAAAATGAATGATACTTATACTAAAAATATACTTACATAAATATCATGCATAAATATTTTAGGTAGGTATGTAAATAAATATAACGTATACTACATATTATATATTATTATAAACGGTACGTATACATAGACAAAAACATACACAAAATAAACATATCGACGGGGAACCAAACCGCAGCGTGGCGGGGGCGCAGGCAACACAGGCCGCGGCTGCGCATCTCTCGCACAGTAAGTGAATCGGCATCGACGCGCCTACACGCTACGCTGCCGAGTGCACAGCGGGCGCATGCCCTGCGCCGCGTATTCCGATAACACGAAACACAAACAGTCGTATGGGACGAACACAACACTTCGCTGCCATTATAACTATAACAACGACGTATTTACATTCGCCATACCTAGCTTACGCTGCGCGTCAATAAGATACTGCCGTACATGTTTTCGGAAACTATTTACTGTTTTATGTAATCTTAAAGGCGGTGGTAAATTATTCCATATCTTAGAGGCGGCGTAGCGGAAGCTGCCCCTAAAAGCATTCGTCTTGTGAGGCAGTATCGACAGCTGTAGAGAGCACTGCCTTCTCGCGTATTCACGGCCACTAGCCACCCAACTAAGTTTGTTGTACAAATAAATAGGCTCTTTAAAGTTAAGTACTGTAAACATAAGTGTGGCCAGATGTAACTTGCGTCTTGACTTCATCTTTAGGATGTAGCTTTTATTTAGGTATGGCGTAACGTGGCATCTACGTGCTATATTAAAACAGTACCTAGCACAAGCGTTTTGTACTCTCTGTATAAGGCGGTCAGTACGTGAAAGCAAACGCGGCCCGTATACCGTATCCGCGTAATTTAATTTAGACAATACCAGAGTCTCGATAAGTCTCACACGGAGATCTTCGGATAAGTAGGGACGTACTTTGTACAGAACCTTCAGTCTGTAAAAGCAATTTTGGACGAGTTCAGCGACGTGCTTTTCGTATACAATCACTAACCCTTAACTATCCTAACTAATATTATAAATGTGAATGTGAGTTTAATAATAATAATAATAATACGCTTTCACGTCTTAACTATTCGACCGATCATGAAATATGTTTACATGTTGTCAGGGGTATAGAAAAGGATACCTTTCATCCAGAAAAATGTACTGAGTTCGCGGGGTATTATATTGTCATAAATAATAATGTACGAAGCGATTTTTTAACTCGATTGTTGCATAACGGCCAAATATGAGCAACAATATGCTCTAATTTCATTTTTAATAGACAATTCCTAACTATACAAACATTCAGACAACGGACACAAAGAACGACCAGACTTAAAGCAATTATTAGTGGATCACACAGTTTTTTGTCTAGTGCGGACCCACAACCCACAACGTTGTTGAACTGGCAAAGGCAAGAGCCCACATAAACCTCTACACCATTCGTGCGTTAAAGACCCCACGTTATACACCGCAAGGCTCTTGCCGGCTATCAAGCATAACATCATTAAGTCTGCACGACTCGGGAATCGAACTTTGGACCACGCAAACTTATGTCAAGCAGTGGTTTCGAACCTACCGATTTTTCTACCGGTTTGGCACTTGTCCTACCGAAATACCGAAATGGACCGATTTTTCTACGATTTTGTTAATGTAAGGCATTTCTCCCGGTTTTTTTACAGATTGCCAATAATCTCAGCTCGCATACCTATTATTTTTTGATCTTTCACAGTTGTAGGTTTAGTCGGGAGGAGCCAAAACCTTAATAATAAAAAAAATCAGCCCGCCTAAAATATAGAGATTAAAAAGAACCCAATTTAACGAATTTTGGTCCAAATATACCGAATTTACTTGGCAGCCCTACCGATTTCGCTTTAGTACTTTCGAGATCACCGATGCCAAGCGACCTTCCAGTTAGTCAGGACATATAAACTGAAAATGAATAGTTTAACGTTCTAGAATTTTCTCTCGTTTCTATTTATTATTTATAATTTAATTATTACACTTATCATTGAGAAAATCTTTAAGAAGCATTCACAAGTAAAATAATTTTTTGGTTATTCATTTTATTTTGTCTAGAGGTGAGTAGAGAGTAATCCGTGCACTGTTTAGTTTGTAAAGGTAGACAGAATTTTTTTTGTTTTTAAAAGCCATTTCCCGCGCTTGGCATAATTCTTGTGTCGCCGGGGGCTTTACAAACATTCAAACAGACACAAAGAACACCCAGACTCGGAACAACTATTTGTGGATCACACAAGTATTTTTCCCGTGTGGGGATCGGCACGGTGGCCAGGCGACCATTTATACCATTAGTTCCCAGAGTGGTCCAGGGGCCACGGGAGACCCGAAGAGGGTCTACGATGGCGTGACAAAAAATGTGGGTCCACAATTCGATAATATATATATAATATATAATTCGATAGTGAAGAACTAAAATGTTGGCTTGACTTCACCCATCAATGTAGGCAGATAATATTTTAAGAAGCTCAGCGACTGTTACTTGCATAGTTGCATATGCCATATTAAAAACCATTGATCCAAAAAAAAAAAGGTCAGCCCATAGAGATTTGATCAAATAGGAATATGGTAGAAATGTAGCTGCAGGAGGTCCACCGGAACCTGCTAAATTTTGAAAGTGGTCTATTAGAAATAAGTCTGGTAACCTCTGATTTAAACCACTACGCCAAAGAATTTAAGAACTTATACGACATGTTATTGTAATAGGCATATATCCCAAAAAAAAATATGAAATCTGGAATCATAAATACATATATCCTCGTCTTACTTAGATCACCCGAAAGTGTCCATAATAAGAAGAGTGCGCTCACACATTAAAAAGAGAACGATAGTGTTTAACGTGTAATGGTAGAGTGAGCATGATAATACTATATTTATAACCAGACTGCCTGCTTCGCTCGCGTAAATGTAGGCTATGACAATTATTTTCTATACCACGGGTAACTACAGTAAAAAGTGTGTCCTTTTCTTTTCCGCTGACAACGTGTATGCGAAATTCTATGATAATCGCTCGAGTAGTTACGACGTGAAAGCGTAACAAACAAACTCACATTCGCATATATAATGCTAGTTTTTGCGCGTGGCTCCGCCCGCGTGGCACTTACATCAATAAATAGTAGCCTATGTCCTTCCCCGGGTTTCAAACTATATCTGTAACAAATTTCATCTAACTCGGTTAAGTGGTTTGGCAGTGAAAACGTAACAGACAAGCGGAGTTACTTTCGAATTCATAATATTATAATAATATTATATTAATAAGGATTAGTTAGGATATATTATGTACTTATCTATTAACTAGATGTTCCGCGTTTTCATCCGTCTATCGTTACTGCGCCGATCCCGTGGGTCGTACCGTGATGTTATATACTGCCGTCCTTTAACTAAAATGCCGTTAACCCACAAGCGCGCGATTATGAGTTTTTAATGAAAAGTAGTATAGTTTTGAATTCTATACTAGAATATAGATATAGATAGATAATTATATAGATAAATAGTTTTAAATTCTAGTAAAATTATAGATAGACAATTCAAAATTATTTTACTATCCATTAAAAAGTCATATTCGCGCGCTTGTGGGTTAACGGCATTTTAGTTAAAGGACGGCAGTATAGCCTATAGGCTATACTGCCGTCCTTTAACTATAAGGCTAAGGCTATAGCCTTCCTCGATAAATAGGCTATCCGACACTAAAATAATTTTCAAATCGAACCAGTAGTTCCTGAGATTAACGCGTTCAAACAAACAAACTCTTCAGCTTTATTATATTAGTATAGATTGCTAGCAGTATCGCGTGGATTTATACACGTTTATGATTACTGCTCTGCTCCCATAGCTCGTAGCGTGATGTTATATAGCCTATGTTACTTCTGGATAAAGAACCTTTCTAATGGTGAAATATTTTTTTAAATTGGTCTATTAGTTTTTGAGTTTATTTATTACAAACAGAAATACAAAAGTTTCCTCTTTAAATTATTAGTATAAATATAATTATTAACTATGGAAACATAATTTTATATTTAATTAAATCTCTGATTACTGATGTATTAATACATATTTATTTGATAATCATTGTTGAATGGAGGAAAAGCAGGCAGTCTTCAATAGTGAAAGCGACTGCTGTGCATGAGGTCTTGGGTTCGATGCGCGATGCGGGTAAAGTGTTATTGGGTTTAGTTGGCTAGAAATTGTTATAGTCCGTTTCAAATTCGAAGTCCTATTTGACAGATGATCGTTGGACAGCGATAGTGAAGAGACCGTTTAAATCGACACATCACGAAATCGATTACCGATTAACTTTACAAACAAACTGTAGTCGTGGGTTAAGAATCGAAATAATAATAATAATAATATTTTACCACATACACACAACACCATCTAGCCCAAACTAAGCAGAGCTTGTACTATGGGTACTAGACAATGGATAAACATACTTAAATACTTTTTTTTTGTAAATACATACATATTATACATAGAAACACCCAGACCAAGACAAACATCCATGTTTATGCACACAAATGTTTGACTTGTGCGGGAATCGAACCCGCGACCTCAGGCGTGGCAGTCGGTTACACTAACCACTACGCCATCGAGGTCGTCAAATATAATAATAAATAAAATAAAAATGATAGATACAGAAAAACAATAAAAGGTTTTTATCTTTATTACCGTCCATCGTTCACCATCAAGAGTTTGACATAACGAAAGAATAGTTACTTCAAAGTTACATACTATGTGTTCATTGTAAAAAAAAAACTGGTCTTATCCTTGATTCATTCCTAGTATCACATACTTACACCATACTTAGTATAAGGGTAAAATAAAAGTGGTATAACAGATTTTGATTTTCAAGGCGACTACTCTTTAAAACCTATGGGATATTTAAACTATACGTCCAATATTGCATCATCAAATCCATTTTTTGATCAAGAAAATATATTAAGTATTTGCAGAATGGGATTTAAGGTACGTTGTAACGTAATAATAATTGTTTTTACCTCGTTTTAGTTCGATTTAACTTTGTGTCAATATATTATGTATGTATATGTAATACCGGCATTAGAGTGTAAATGAAGATACTAACAACTTTTAATGTACATTATATAATATAATAATAATAATAATATTCTACCACATACACACAACACCATCTAGCCCAAACTAAGCAGAGCTTGTATTATGGGTACTAGACAATGGATATACATACATATATACTTTTTTTTTGTATATACATACATATTATACATAGAAACACCCAGACCAAGACAAACATACATGTTCATGCACACAAATGTTTGACTTGTGCGGGAATCGAACCCGCGACCTCGGGCGTAGCAGTCGGTTACACTAACCACTACGCCATCGAGACCGACAATATATATCACGCTATATATCTGCTGGGCACGAGCCTCTTCTCAGTGTGAGAAGAATTAGTCCTCCACCACGCTGGCCCAGTGCGGGTTGGCGTACTTCACATATCTTCGAGAACATTATGGAGAACTCTCAAACATACAAGTTTCCTTACGATGTTTTAGTTTACCGTTAAAGCGAGCGATAATTAATTATTTTATACGCACATAACTCCGAAAAGACAGAGATGCGCGCCTTGAGATAGAACTAGAGACCTCAGCGTGGCAGTCCGACGGTCTCACACTAGACTATTAACCATATTCTTCTAGGGCATAGGGTCCTGCTAAGTATAGATATATCATTGTAACGGTCAGAGAGCTTAGCAATATTAGGAAGATGACTTGCAAAAGGAGCTTTGTCTTTGCATTCGAATACGCGGGGATATAATTATCGATTATTCGAATTTCATTTGTTGTTGCAATTTTCCATCGCTAGTACGTATTCGAGGGCAATAGTTTGTGTTATCCAAAAATATATGTTTCGTGTCTGTATGTTCATTGTTTTTGTCATTTGTAGTCAGTCATAGATCATTTATTCATTTAGGTCAGAAAGTTTGGACTTATGAACGTCAACCTATATAGGTTAGTGAGTTTACTAAGTTACTGAAGCTATATTTAGGTTAGTTGCTAGGTTCAGGCAAAGAGTTGAGCCTATGAACATAAACTCACAAGAAACTCACGGCCACTCTTTTAAATCTCCAATTAAATATAATTTCCATATTTGACTACTCACATCAACAAGGTGTAATATAAATGTGAATGTGAGTTTGTTTTTTGTAACGCTTTAACACCTTGACTACTTAACCTTTTATCATGAAATTTCGCATATACTTTGTCAGGGGTACAAAAAAGGACATAGGGTATCTTTCATCCAGAAAAAAGTGCTGTTCCCGAGGGTTTGAAATTTATTGAATAAATCTATGTTAACGCTAGCGAAGCCGCGATTTAAATCTAGTTATACTATATATTACTGACTTAAATAAATATTATATATATATATATATATATATATATATATATATATATATCATCATTCTCTTGCCCTGGTCCCAATTTATTTGGGGTCGGCACAGTATGTCCTTCGCTTCCATACTTTTCTGTCAGCCGTCATCGTGATCATTTACCCCTTTACTTTTCATATCCATCCTCACACAGTCCATCCATCTTTTCCTTGGCCTTCCTCTCCCTTTTCGTCCGTCTTCCCCTAATATTCATCACTTGCTTACCTACATACGTATATATATATATACGGCACAACAAAAATTCACATTAGCTAAATACAAAATCAAAGAGTATTAAAATATTGAGATAAACGCACAATAGAGTTAAATCCATTGTTTAGTAAAGGGATAAAGCAACATTGTGTCATTCAATTGTTCTACAATAAATGTATTATTAATACAATTATTATTTATACGGCTACCAATATAATATATAATAAATTTAAATGTGAAAACCAATTGATAGTGAATAACCTTATAAAATAATTAAATTAGGTTGGTAATTAATACCGGGTTTTTCTGAACGTAATTTGATTGAATGTGACCAAGATTCTTAGTGCCTTGGTGGCGTAGTCTCAGGTTTGATCAGGGTAGAGCAAAGTGAGATTGGGTTTTTCTGTTAAGAAATTCTCGGGAGTCTGGAAATGCTCGGCTTTCGTGGGAACAATAGCATCGACAAAACGTAAGTGTAAAATAAAGGAAAGAAAAACAACTTTATTTATTGCCACAAAGACTTAATAATAACTAAATAATAATTTGAGAGGAGCGATAGCTCAGCGGCGAGACCAACAGACTGCAATGCAGAGGGTCTCGGGATTAAACCCACGTCGCGCACCTCTGACTTTCGGAAGTTATATGACTTTTCGAAATTATGTGCGTATTGATTGACAATTATCGCCTGCTCCGTACCTCGGAGAGCACGTTAAGCCGTCGGTCCCGGCTGCCATGAACATCTATGGCAGTCGTTATTGGGAGAGCGTCGACACAAAAGATCCCACTGGGTCGAAGTGTCGCCGGTCTGCACTGACTGGCCCCCACATAAGATAAGATAAGATAATAATAACTACATAGGTTTTAATTATAGAATAGTAAAATAAAATCAAAAGCACAATTAAATAATTGAGTAGTAGAGCCTCGCTGATTTCAGCATGAATGGGCCGGCTCTACCGGAGAAGGACTACCCTCTCACAGAATATCGACGTGAAATAGCAGTATTCTACTATTGTGTTTCGTTCAGCGAGTGAGAGTGCCGGCGGCCCAATCACCCTCTTTCCACCTTCCCGGTCCTTCTTCCCACTTTTTCTCTTTCTCCTTTCCTAAACCGTCGGCAACGTGTAAGTGATGTGATGCCTCTGGTGTTGTAGGCGTCCATAGGCTAGGGTGACCACTTACCATCAGGTGGGCTGTATGCCTGTTTGCCACCCCAGTAGTACAAAAAAACGTTGTTTCCAAAGACTGCATTAAGGAAGACATACAAGAAGAAAGAATACATAGCTATTGTGGCAACAAATGGTCTCCATTCAGAAATTGATGTTGCGATAATGCTGATGTGATATCGCGCACGCTGATTTTCAATGCAAACCACCGTTACAATCCATCCATGCACCGTTGATCCATCGCTTGCAGAAATGTGATAGATCTCTTCTAGAGATGGATCATTGAGGGTATTTTCGTTAACGTAACCGTTGATTTGCGTTTATCAACTTCTTTCTTCTTTCTTTTTCGGGTGGTTAGAGGCCAACCTGTTGTCAAGAATTGTTCAAGCCGCCCGTAGTCCTCTGACATGGCTTAACGACTGCTGTCAATTTGGCAACAACCGGGCCGGATTTTTTACGTGCCCTCCGAAGCACGGAGACGCTCAGATGAAATACCACTAAGCGGTCACTGTAGACTGACCGCACCAAACGTTGCTTAACCTCGCTAATCGTTTACCGACCAGTGAGTGCAACTGGCTATGAGCGCTATATATCAACTAGTTGATTAATTAGTTGAAATCATTTACTAGTTAACATGACAGCTTATGTCAACTAGCATTGCAACAAGTTGAACACTTTAACACGTTGAACGCCACGCGGCCCACCGGTGGGCGATTCAAGCAAACCCGTTCAGGCTTAGTGAAAATCATCAATTCCATCATTTTTCGCTAAAGCTAATATCGACACAAAACAATAAAAAATGACTAAATTTGCATATTTAATTTGATTTAAACAATTTTTCGTGATATTTTCTTAAGGAAACTTGTAATCGGTCACCGGTGACCCCCGTGGCCTGGTGATATAAAATCTCGATATTACGTCTGCGGGGGCCGCGGGGTCACCGCGCGGCCCACCCCGCGCGCCCGCGCATTTTTCTCGCGCGGTGTAAGTTATTCCCGCTAGCCGCATTTAGTGTATACAGTGATGATAGAACACGTGCACGTGTTATTATTTACTGTTGTTGTTCCGATGTTTTGTTATTCTCTTTTTGGCGAATTTACGTAAAATTGCTGTGATTATAATGGATTATTACTTTGAAGACTTTGATTTAACCCAAGAAGACTTAACGGAACTTGAAAATGTAGAAATAAATTTTCTAAACAATAGCTTCCAGCTCAATTCTGATGACGAACTGATAGCCCGACCATCACTGCATAAGCGACGTCGTTGTGTTATACTGTCAGATAGTGAAGAAAGCGATGCCGAAAATACCACTATTAGGGTTACCCCTGACATTTCAGGTAAGCAATTTATTTTTCACTATTTAACTAACCTATATTTGAGATGTTTATTTCAATAGGTTATAACCTACCCTTGTTTTAGAGCGAATTTTACATTAACTATTATTTTACTACTATTTTTTACCCGACTGCAAGGAAAAGGTTATGTTTTTAATAGATTTTTTATTTATGTACCTACCTAATAATTGATTCACAAGTCCTGGGTACAATACCTATATTCAATTCTTTAGGTAAATATAAGTGTCATGCTATGCTTGTGTGTTAAAAGTTGAATTAAAATAACTATGCATTTCATTACAAACTTTTCAAATAAACCCTCAAATTATTGACTTTGTATTCATAACAAATAAATATTTCATTATGCAGGTAATACACCATCTTCAGGAGTATGGACAGCACCCAAAGGTAACCAAAGAAGTATCATACCTTTTACTGAAAATCCTGGCCTTACACCTCATCTTCGCATTAGCATGTGTCACGAATCCCCTGCAGCTTTTTATAAACTAATGGTGTCGGATGAAATTTTTGAACTCATAGCTGACTGCACTAACAAATTTGCTTTAGAAAAAATTGCACACAGCAATGAAGCTTCTAAGTTTGCAAGGCTTCGTAAGTGGATTCCCACAGACTCCACTGAAATTAAAAAGTTTTTTGGGTTACTGTTGTTCATGGGTATTGTAAAACTTCCCAGAATAGTGGACTATTGGTCTAAAGACCCAATTTTATGTCAATCATATCCCCGAACGATTATGTCACGCAATCGTTTTGAGCTGCTGCTACAAATGTTGCATTTTTCTACCGAAGACGAACTTAATAAATTTGATCGGCTTCATCGTATACGTAAGCTTTTGAATGAATTGAATGAGAATTTTCAAAAAAATTATACCCCTTCTGAAGACTTGTGCATAGACGAAAGCGTTGTCCCATTTCGTGGAAGAATTATTTTCCGGCAATACAACAAGCAAAAACGACACAAGTATGGGATTAAGGAATTCAAATTGTGCACTGTTCCCGGGTATACGTACAAGGTCAACGTATATGCCGGCAAAAACAATGAAACCACAAACAATACCCCATCTAATGTGGTCATGGAGTTATGCAGTGATCTCTTCAATAAAGGTCATACACTCTATACAGATAATTGGTACACCAGTTTAGATTTGGCTCGAAAACTCTTAGAGAAGGAAACCCACTTAGTAGGCACGCTAAGAAAAAACAGGAAACATCTACCAAAGAGAGTTATTTCCACTAAGCTCAAAAAGGGGGCATATATAGCAAAGGAAAGCACAGATGGTATAACTGTTATGAAATGGCGAGACAAGAGGGAAGTTCTTGTTTTGTCGACGAAGCACTCTACGGGATTCCATACAGTAACAAAACGTGGCAAAATAGTTTCAAAACCTAAAATTATATGTGATTATAACAGAGCAAAAGGGGCCGTTGATTTGTCGGACCAAATGGCTGCCTATTCTACACCTTTGCGTAAGTCGGTTAAATGGTACAAGAAACTGGCGATAGATCTTCTTTTAAATACTGCTATCGTTAATGCTTTAACGTTGTATAAAAATGTAACAAAAAAAAGCATCCAAATCGTAGATTTCAGAAAACAGTTATTGGAGCATCTATGTATGAAACTACAAGAACCTGAAGTCCTAGTAAGACCGAGAAGAATAAAACATGTTTTATCAAAAAGAGATGGTATGGTAAGAGCAGCTAGAAGAACTTGTCGTCAGTGCTATAAAGAGATAGCTTCAACCATGGGTAGCAAGATTGCTAAAAATAAGTCACAAAAAGTGATCACTTATTGCGAACAATGTCCCTCTAAACCATCACTTTGCTTGCCCTGTTTCAATAAACTTCACTAATAGTATGTCATTTTTTTCTATTTTGTTCTATTTTAATATTTTCTAGGTCATTTAATTGTTAGCCATTTTTATACATAAATAAACACAAGAAAAATTATACATTTTTTATTCTGTTTTAGGGCACCCCTAACATCTAAGAAATTCGCTGTAATTTTTTATCTTTTCTAAATATTAAAAAACCAAGCTGTTTTGGTCGTTGCACAGGGCCACGCGGGTCACATCTTTACCGTTTTCATTCAATATTAATGCCCCGTGGCTTGTAATCAACGTTTGATGTGAACACCTCGCTCCGGTCACGGGTGTCCCCCGTGGCCCGAACAGTTCAATACAGGGTGGCCCACCGATGTCCCCCGTGGCCCAAATGACTCACTGCCATTTTTTGCTCGGCGTTTAACGTGTTAAGGTTTCTTTTAAATAGTTTACGTACGAGACGTACTAAGTTAAAAGTTAAAAAATAAATGATAATGTTGATATAGGTACATATTTTGAATGAAGACTGCTACTACTGTTAAATGAAAAAAATCAACACTTTTTGTTTAATACAAATGTAAAATATACATTTTCCATAACAATGAATGTGTTTACAATTACTCCGTGTAAAACACATCAAATAATTAATATTTTCGCCTACAAAATTACGTAAATTTGCATTTACGTAATTTCGTGATTTTTAGATTATAACAGTAGAAATGTATCCTATTTTACAGCTTAAACGAAACATAAATAGTTATATTACAATTCGTCCGTCCCAAATATTTAAGTTATTGGTTGACAATAAAGATACATATTTATCAAAAAAGCACTTCAAATCTTTCATACAATTTTACTATGGCGGCCGCGCGCCGATTTGAATATGCGCCACACGAGCTCTGTCATTATCTTTCTTACGCTCGGCGTAGTCTAAAGGCTTAATCTATACAAATAAATAACAATGAAGCGTCTGTTTGTAATGTCAAAATAACAACTTTTTAATAAATGCATATGTAAGTATATACGGTAGGTACTTAAATTAAGAACTTTGTTTTTATATTTTTGTCTATCTCTTTGTTCCGGATAATCTCCGAAACGGCTGGACTGATTTTGACAGGACTTTCAGTGGCAAGTAGCTCATGTTATAAGGAGTAACTTAGGCTATTTTTATTTTCGTAGCAGCCTAGTAAATATATGTAACTAGTGAAGTTGCGTTTCGTTTAAAAACGATTATCTTGTTAAATTAAAATCGTAAACTATTTAACAAATTTAACTACTTATGTTTAGACGGTTGTCACGTTTACTAGCGATCAGCCGTGGATTTGCTACTGCCTGCCTGCTTCTTCAGAGATACAGGCGTAATAATGTATACGCATGTACTTACATATATTTTAAACTGATTAGTTAGTAACTGTAAAAATCGCATCAAGTGTGAACAAATAAACAGACATGACTAAAGAAACAGTTTCGATTTCAGAATTACATTATTATTGGAATTGGATGAACGGGGTTTTATTATGTTTGTGTGCGTGCCTCCATGGCGCAGCGGTAGTTAATGCGACTGCTGTGCATGAGGTCTCGGGTTCGAATCCCGGGTCGGGCCAACAAAAAGTTATTGGGTTTTTCTGTTAAGAAATCTCAATACGAGCCCGGAGTTAGGCAGTTAGCAGTGTTAGAAAACCCCGTGCCTCAGAAAGCACGTAAAGCCGTTGGTCCTGCGCCTGATCTCTCTCCGGTTGTGTCGGATTAACCGTCCCATCGGATCATGAGGGTTAGGGAACAGAGAGTGCAGAGTAATTCAGTTTGGAAGACATTATTATTACACAAACATAATAATGCCCTCCTGACTGAATTTCTCACCAGACTAGCCATCTGCGCAGGAGATATTATAGTGCACAAGTGTGTGCGCAAACACAAGTGCACTGGCTATTCTCTAACTCTCATGTCATCTAACTTCGAAAAGTCATAGATGCGCTTGGGATCAATCTTGAGACCTGTGCGTGGCAGTCCAACGATCTCCCATTAGGCTGTCGTTGTATCTAGCTGTACCATGATACATAGCTACGTCACATAAGATGACTATACACGTATATTTATAAGACTGCTATCATAATATTATCATGGTTTTCCCCCAGTTCAATAGGGTTGACTTAACACAAATGACGTAAGGAGAAACTTGTCCTTTTTAACACGCTTTTATTAGCTTGGTATATATCTATGAATCTATGTAACGGAATCTTTGAACGTGATTTTCACCCCGTTCAAACCGACGGATTGATTTGAAACTTTGCACACTTATCGAGGACTGATGACAATACAATAATTAAGAAAAACAAAAAAAAATTGTTTATATACTAAAAAAACACGCTTTTAAAAGTAGTGGGGTGGTGGTTATCAAAATATCTTAGAAAGTACCCCATGCTTTTTTACATTAAAATTATTAAATTATTTTCTACTTTTTAAGCGTGTACTTTGTTTTTTTTTATGGTTATAAGTGAGGGCCTGTATTTTGCATGCGAAGTTACCTGGTCGTCTCTGCTTGTTCTATATTTTGGACTATCGCTACATATTATAAAAAAAGTCCTCCGCCGCGTCTGTACGCGATAAACTCAAAAACGACTGAACGGATTTTCATGCGGATTTCACCAATAGATAAAGTGATTAATGAGGAAGGTTTAGGTGTATAATTTGTTATGGTTTTGTACTAACCGTGCGAAGCCAGGGTAGGTCGCTAGTAGCGTTATATGTACCAAGTTTATATGAATTGCATATGATGAATTTATTTTACAATCACTAGGTATACAAGTTCTAGACTGTTTCAGTGGTCGTCTCGCCACTGCCACTGTGTGAGTGATTTGGTTTTGATCTCCACACGGGATAAACATGTGTGTGATTCTCAAATAGATGTCCCAATTCTGGGTGTTCTTTGAGTCCGTACTTTGAATGTTTATAAAATCCCCCGCGACAGAAAGATTATGCTTAGTGCGGGATTTTAATTCTCCGTTCAACGGTTTACTCGTAATTGATAAACAAAAATCTAGACATGTTCACAAATATTCACATCAATACAAATAAATAAAATTGTATTAAAAGTGTCTGTTTGTAATGTAAAAATAACGGCTTTTTACTAAATGCATATGAAAACAAAAATATACGGTAGGTACACATAAAAAAGAAGTTGTCTGTCTGTCTGTTTGTTCCGGCTAATCTTTGAAACGGCTGCCCGATTTTGATAGGACTTTTTCACTGGCAGATAGCTGATGTTATGAGTAACCAAGGCTACTTATTTTAGAATTAAATTAGGGTATTGCTAAAAAAAAAACAATGCGTACGAAGTCAAGGGTAACAGCTAGATTCAATTCAATTCGTTTATTGCACTCCATAATGTATATACAGGTCTTATAGAGTAGAGAGAACAATTATGGACCCCGTCGGGCACAGCAAAATTAGAAGACAAGAACAAACATTATATTGTCATATTTACTTCTCTCTTAGCCTTTATTATTCCCAAGTCACTTGGGGTCGGCTTTTCTGGTCTAACCGGATTTGACTGGATATCAGTTTTTACACGGAGCGGCTGCCACCTGACCTCCGCAACCCGAAGGCTAACGATACCCTTAGGCTAGACCAGTGTCAGGATATTTTGTGTGTTGTGCTTGTTCCCCTGACATGGGGATCAGGGACCTTATTTTATTCCTTTATTAAATTACATATAGTTTTAGTCATGTTTAGTGTCAGGGTATTAGAGGGTACTGACTTTCCCAGTAACGACTGCCATAGATGTTCATGGCAGCCGGGACCAACGGCTTAATGTGCTCTCCGAGGCATGGAGCAGGCGATAATTGTCAATCAATACGCACATAATTTCGAAAAGTCATATAACTACTGAAAGTCAGAGGTGCGCGACGTGGGTTCGAACCCGAGACCCTCTGCATTGCAGTCTGTTGGTCTCCTCACTGAGCTATCACTGCTACATTATATTATCATATAGCATATTAAAATAAATTTTAGAGCTTAGAAGATATTTATTTAATTTTATATCTAATAATAGTATCGAAACAGATCTGAATAAACACTCAAATAACACAAAGAACACCCAGATTCGAAACAACTATTCGTGGATAATTTTAATCTCTTGTGGGGATCGAACCCATAAACTTTAGCGCACTGGTAGCAAAGGTGACCATACATTGCACCATGTTAGAAGCGAAGCGCTTACTAGACCAATGCACGGGTGAGACGTAGTGGTTTAAGTGGTCGCCTCGCTGCTGCCACTGCGCCGAGTGTTGTGGGTTCGAAACCTACACTGGACAAAAATTTGTGTATTCCACAAATGGTTGTTCCGAGTCTGGATGTTCTTTGTGCCCGTTGTCTGAATGTTCCTCGCGACACAGGCATTATTCCTACCGCGGGAGTTGTTTTTATAATATAAAAATATAGAATGGAATTTCTACCAGGCGAATAACCAGATTAAAACTAAATAATAATATTCTACCACATACACATAACACCATCTAGCCCAAACTAAGCAGAGCTTGTACTATGGGTACTAAACAATGGATTAACATACATATATACTTTTTTTGTAAATACATATGTACATATTATACATAGAAACACCCAGAACAAGACAAACATCCATGTTCATGCACACAAATGTTTAACTTGTGCGGGAATCGAACTCGCGACCTCAGGCGTGACAGTCGGTTACACGGCGACCAATCTTAACGGACACCGGCCATCTGCACAAGAAATATTCGGATATACATATATCAGGTGCACACCGGCTTTACGTGCTTGCCGAGGCATGGGAGGGAGTGTTTAACACCAACTCCCTTACGTCGAGCACAGGGATTTAAACCACGCACATAGAATTTTGCTAAGATGGAACACAACAGTCGGATTGACTAGCGCTCGCAATATTTAACTACCGCTGCGCCACCAAGGCAATATAGCATCTTACTCGACGTGAGAATCGAAAGCTGGACCTTACGATCAGCTGCAGAAACCCCGCATATTAAAACCGCAAGACTTATGCAGGATTATAATAATAATCTAGACAGGATGCGATCGACAAGACTTGGACTTTGAACGTTCGCGAACGCGTCTGGTTCATGATATGAGCGGGATATCGTTTTTCAGGCGGTAGCAGCTCAGCGGGTAAGGGTATGGACTTGCGATTGAGAGGTCCTAGGTTCGAATGCCTCTTGTTGCATTATTTATGTGGCCTTACTCCTAAGATAAGTATTTAGTTTAGCTGGAGGGTCAACAATAAAACCCATTTCTGTTTTAGAGTTCGAAAAATCTCTTATACAACAGCTTTGTCCGTCTGTCCGTCCGTCTGTCTGTTATACAACTTTCAACTCAAGAACCGTAAGAGCTAGAGACTCGCGGTTAACGCCATTCGACTCAGCATAATCTATATACCCCGAAATGGCTATGACCTTTGACCTCTGACCTTTGCATATTACTTGAACCATTTTTCGAACTCTAAGATTAACGGCAATTCATTGCCGATTCTTGTTTGAAAATGTCAACGTCCGCTCTAGTAATAATTCCTGTGTCGCGGGGCACTTTACAAACGTTCAGACAATGGACACAAACAGCATATAGACTCGGCACAATTATTTGTGGATCACATAAATTGTTGCCTCGTGTGGAGATCCACCACTTAAACCACTACCATCACCACCATACCATTTGTGCTACAAAAAATTTGTAACTAATCCAAATTGCTTGAAACCTTATTATTAAGATATTAATAAAAAATGGGTAGTATTTAACTGTTGCGCAATTTTTCGAGACAGAATGCAGTGATTTGAGGCGTATAGGTATTCGTTATGATATATTTTAGTACCTAAGCATATTTTGCTGCGCAATTAGTATTTTTGGTGGTCATTATATATAATCCCATTAAAAATTTTCATGATAGTCCCATGGCACAATTTTATGCTTAAGTTTCGGATTCGATATACGGCTCCAGCTATAGTTTATTGTAGTTGTCTGGTAATCTTTTACAATAAAGAAATTAATTACCTCGATTGTCTCGTGGCACTACTTTATGCGTATGTTTGCTTTGAAATTAAACAATATTTATACGGATTTTATCGGATTGGTTAATTTTTTATATAATACTATTATTACATAATTTTGAAACTTTAAACTACGTTAAACACTTTTACCAGTTAGGTACTGTTTACTTCAATTTAAGCTATTTAAATTATATAAGTAAACTATTTAGATTTAATTTTACACTTGCCCCGACGTTTCGGTTGCTTTTCAGCAGCCATGGTTACGGGAGACTAAGATCGTAATTGTCTCAATGTTCCAGTGTAGTTATTTCAAAGTACCCGAACATAATTTAATCATTGGTGTTTCTATTTACGCAGAATGAGCTCAAAGTATCATGAAGTCTAGCTGTGGTTTGCTTTTTCTTGGGTTTATACTATTTGAATTATTGTATCCCAAGATGGTGGTACATTCCAACCATCTTCTCTATTGAAATTAGGATGTTTTTTGATTTCAATAGCCTCGCGAAGCATCCTTGGTAGGAATCGGTGTTCTTTAGCGAGAATCTGCGGTTTGTCAAATCTCAGGTAGTGGTTGGTCCCCTGTTGCACATGTTCACACACAGCAGACTTCAACGAGCGTTGGTGTTTTACATCAGCTATGTGATCTTTTATACGAGTGCCTATTCTTCTCTTGGTTTGACCAATGTATGAGAGTCCGCAGTCACAATTTATTTTATAGACCCTGCATCTTGTAACGCGATAAGATACGTATAAAGTTTGTTTAATTTCAATGTATAACATTCTCGTAAATATAAGACAATCTTATGTTTGCTGCTGAACGGTTTTGGACTCGATTCGTTTGTAATCATTATCGCTGCGTATGTAACCATGTATATATTGTATATGGTACATACATTGTACATGGTATTAGCTTAGAAACATCTTTTCGTCAATAACTTCTATCATAGATGCGCCCTACTACGTTTAAATATAGTCACCTTTCTGAATTGTCACCTGACACACAATGACGACATCACATCTGAACTGTACACTCGTTCTCTATCATGTAAATGTAATGGTTGAGCTCACACTGCATAGTGTTGACACTTTTTCGTGTGATGAGGCACATCTATGGTTTAAATACTTGCGTACCGTATATACATTTTCCCGCGTAAATTGGGGTCGTACTCTATGCTAACCCGATATCAGATTACATGTAAACAATCGTACGAATGCGTAATATAATATATACAATAATTATATAATATCGACATCTATACTATTTTTATTATTTGACTTTGTCGATTTTTAACGCAGTTAAATTGGATTACTGCTTGCGGTTTTGCTCACGTGAATGTAGGTTACGTCAATTTTCCATCACCCGGCAAAAGTACTTTTTCTGGAGGTCCTTTTTCTGTTCCACTTCAGTGCCTGGAAACTACATCGCAGGGACTCGAACACAAGGTCCAACGATCTTCTGTAGCGTATTTGCCCATTCTAGCAGTTACCTGGAGTAACATCCTAGGTTGTACCGGACATTCTGCATTACCTTATTAATATATAGGAAAACAGAAGACCTGACTCACTTACCGAATCACCAACGCTTGGCCCAAACCCTTATAGGTTTGGGCCAGGCCAACTTTTTGCCTGAACATAGCAACTAACCTTATGAACTTACTGAATAAAGGAGTTTTGACTTGATATGCAGCCAAAAAGCTAATATTTTGCATACAGGTTCTCATTATGATGTAAGCCGGAATCCTCACTGGATGGGTAAGAATAGAAACCTCACTATAAGTTCCCTTTTAGATGTCCCACGCGGTTTCATCCATGCTTATGATTACGTACTGCTCTTGTGGTTTAGCGTGATGGTATATAGGCTATAACCTGCCTTAAAAATTGGGCAATTATATGCGAAAAGAGTTCTTCAAATCCGATTAGTAGTTCCAGAGATAAGAGCGTACAAACAAACTCTTCAGATATAGTATATTAGTATAGATGTTACATATTATGTATTATCATTAAATATTTTAAATTTACCATGTAAATGGGTAATTATAAACATATAACTATTTTTAGAATATTTCGATAACCCCTCGATATAGGATAAAACGCACAAAAACTTTCAAACCGCGGCGGCACGTCGGTGGCCTATAATATATATTTTTATCATATCTAAGACTCGATAGTAAAATTGCTTAACTCGACGCGGACGGAATCGTGGGCTAAATAAAGTTAGTATCTTATAAGCCCAATTTTATCCTAACAAACTATTACCGAATCGAAGCCAGTACCGGTATGCATTCCCGTTTACGCTCACATTATAGAACTAGAAGATGAAATATTAAGACTGCGCCGAGTGCCAAAACAGGCGGACACAGTTAAGTGAATAAAATCAACACTATTAGTTTAATACAAATATAAAATATACATTTACCATAACAATGAATGTGTTTACAATTACTCCGTGTAAAAAACTTCAAAATAATTAATATTTTCGTCTACAAAATTACATAAATTTGCACGAAAGATGCAAAAAGGTAAGCTCGTGTTACGTGATTTTTAGATTTGATTTGGATCGATGATTTGAATCTATCCTATTTTACAGCTTAAACGAAACATAAATAGTTACATTACAATTTGTCCGTCCCAAATATTTAAGTTATTGGTTGACAGTAAAGATACATATTTATCAAAAAAGCACTTCAAATCCTCCATACAATTTTACTATGGCGGCCGCGCGCCGATTTGAACATGCGCCGCACGAGCTCTGTCATTATGTCTTACGCTCGGCGCAGTCTTAATAAAATCAGCTGAATTTTTATATGACAAAGTTCATAACTATATTATTGAAGTCACATGTTAAAACATGTTTTGATCGTATAAGTTGCATATTATTAAAATATAATATTTAATATACCGTCTTATCACTGTCTGACTCGAACAGATTGGCGTGTTTTTATTTTTAAATTATTTCAACTAATTAATTCTAATGTCGTTATGCTGTCAAATGTGTGACGTAGTTTTAAAGATAGAGGCAGCGCTATAACTGTTTCGGTCAGGCAGTATGACAACTCTTCGCGTTTACTGCGAGCCTGGTACTTTGAATCGCAGCTACTACCAGCTGACTAGGTTTATTAGTTAATCATCGTTTTAATTTATATATCCTTCCATCACGCCTAATATCCTTTGAAGGGCTAGGCAGAGGTGTGTGCTTGCTACATTTTGCCAGTTCTAGGTCTTACGTATTGAAGGACGACCCTATTACCATCTATCTATAGACCAGTGCTGTTCCAGACTTTCATATTTATTATGATAGATGATATAGCTTTTGAGGTCCACGATTATACCGCTTCGCGGTTTCTGCAAGCCTGGTATTTTGTATCGTAAGTTTCTTGCTTATTACGTGCCTCGGAGAGCACGTTAAGCCGTCGGTCCCGGCTGCCATGAACATCTATGGCAGTCGTTATTGGTAGAGTGTCGACACAAAAGATCCCACTGGGTCGAAGTGTCGCCGGACTGCACAGACTGGCTCCCACATAAAATACATACATACATACTTGCTTATTATCACTTTCAAGTCAACCAGCGCTAACAGCCTCATATTTCGGCATTACACATCTTTCAGTTAATTGTGAGGCTGGTACTTTGAATCACTACTCCTAGCAGTTAACCGCGTTACCTTGTCAAGCCGTATTATTCCAAATCACGCCTAAATTCTTTGAAGTGTTAAGCAGCCTTTCACTCAATCTACTTTACCATAAACACTCTTTCCCCCTACCCGCTTCTTCTCCTGCCCACTTCCTTTCCTAAAGGGTCGGCAACGCGCAAGTGATGCGTCTGCTGTTGCAGTCGTTCATAGGCTACGGTAACCACTTACCATCAGGTGGGCCGTATGCTTGTTTGCCACCTTAGTTGTATAAAAAAGTATGCTTTCTGCTGTCAAACGCGTCCATTTCATACTTTCTACTATCACTAATACTGATAATGTTCTGTACCTAAACTTGAATAGTCTTTATGGTATACGATTACACTTCGCATTTATTGTACCCCTGGTACTTTGTAACTTACCAGTTGATCACCAATGATATTAAATTTGCAAAAAAAAAAAGCGTATATCTAGTAAGGTGTAAGTCACACAGAAATTGCGTCTGGCGCTGGCCTGGTGCGGGTATTTTGATATACCTTTTTTATTTCGAATGAAAGACCTATATGTATGTGAATGACGTGAAATAGCATGTTATGGCGCTGGCGCTCGTATGGCGTATACCACGCCACGCCATAGAATCAGAATCATTTATTTGTAAAACATAGGTAGACAAAAATACAGATCTTATAAATAGGTGTACTGAGCGCTATGTTTTGTCTATGGTAAGACATACAAATATAAGTGGTATATATAAATCTAAAATTAGTGCAAAATTTTCTATGGGTGGCCACATCATAACAATGACTTGTGCAAGTAAGATTAGATAGTTGTTTTCATTATCAACGTTACCTTGCTCTTGAATGGACCATGATTTCGTGTTTTAAATACACAAACACACTGACATTAATATATTTTGTAACTGTATATCTTTTTGTAAACCTTATCAGCTGTCCCCGTTTTACAGAAAAAACAATTGTATTGCTGATAACATTGAGAAAAAAAGAGAATAATTGGCCTTTTTTTTATTTAAATCGTGATTTTATGCATTATTATGCCATGACAACTATAGCAAGTGGTACGTAACGTAATGCGATATAGAATGCTTTTATTCATGCTTAGCATCGATAGTCTAGTGGGAAACCGTTGGACTGCCATGCAGAGGTCTGGAGTTCGATCCCAAGGCACGCGTCCTCTAACAGTTCGAAGTTGTGTGTGTATTAACCTATTGAGTCGCAGCGGCACACCGGCGACCAGATACAATAGGTTTTTAATTTTTTTTTTACTCTTGCATTGGAGTAATTGACTGGTTAAACAGTTAATCATCGCTCGCTTTAACGGTGAAGGAAAACAACGTGGGGAAATCTGCATGTCTGAGAATACAAATCTGTACTGCATCAGCGAGGTTGACTGTGGGCTAACCCTTTTCTCTTTGAGAAGAGGCCCGTGCCCAGCAGTGGGACAGTACATATACAGTGCTGATATATTATTAAGTACATTAACGCTTGTATCTTGTAGGGTAGGCAGAGATTAAAGGTTTTGTTTTATCTTATTCAGTAATCTGCGTAGTTGTTACTGCGTCAGAGCCGGTGATATGACATCGTATATTTTATATTACGCACAGCAAGATATGCATTGAGTTAATATACACTACATACTATTGTACATACCTATTAACCTAGTGTACCGTCTTTCCCCTTTCGCTGCTTGCAAGTCCTGCAGGTGTATGCTGCGCGATCTGCTAACGCAGCATGTGGCTGTAACGCAGCAATAATGTCCTCGGCGACGGCGACCAATCCTAACGGAGGCTGGCCATCTGCGCAGAAGATGTTATAATGTACAAGTGAGTGAGCAGGACCAACGGCTTTACTTGCTTTTTGGGGCACGGGAATATGGAGCACCGCAAACCTTCTAACTCCGGGTTGCGCAGCAATCGCATTCATTAGCGCTGCGCCAGGCAAATGCGACTTTGAAATTTACGGTTTAAATAACACATACCATCTAGTATAGCCTGCCAGTGCATGTCTAGGTTCTAGTGCCTTCTGGGGGCCTTGGAATGTAAAGGTCAGAAACACGAATGTAGTTTTAGTCTGTAGAAGTCTGACATATTCCATCGTTTTGCCCAGCGAGAGTTCTGCTGAGCGGTGGGGTATCCCACTCTTAAAAAAAGCTATTATCATGGCATCTCCTACAGCGGAGAACGAATATTAATACAAGATGATCACTTAATTGACTGTTTAAAAGATTCTTCCATTTTACTTGTTACAAACCCCAGTCTAATACTAGATGGATTCTTCTGTAAGGTCTAGTTACTTCTTCAGTCGACCAACTCTGCTCTTCAGTGAAGGTTTTCAATTGTCTTTGGCATAATGACAATGATTGCGAACTATGGCGCATGATAAATTCGGTTAATCGGCCTAATCGCCGATGAGGTCAAATGCCAGTTGAATTATGTGTAATATTGATAAAATCACATCAGATTAGATAATATAATGACCCTTGGAAAAACGCTTGATAAAGAAACGCGAAGCGTGATATATACGTAATATCTGAGCGTAACGGTCGAATAATTAATGTGATTTAATAAAAATTAGCGTGGATTTATATGTAGCAAATGTGCGCCATGCTTGATAACCACTTACCAAGCGTTTCAGAGTACAGTACATATTATGCATTCGTGCAAGCAGTTAAAGCCTAGTGGGAGACCGTTGCTCTGCCTCGCAGAGATTTTGTGTACGATTGTAAGACACCTCTGACTTTTCGAAGTTATGTGCGTACTATATATTTATTTATATCACTCGCTTGAATCGTGAAAGCAAAACTTGTGAGTAAACCTGCATGTCTAAGAGTTTTCAATAATTGTGAAGTGTGATTTGTGAAGTCTGCTAACCCGCACGAGGCCAGCATGGTAGAATATGACCTAACTTACGCTGAGAAGACGTCCGTGCCCAGCAGTGGGACAGATTATACACAGGGCTGGTTATATTATTATCAAGCGTTATTTTTTCCGGGCGCCAAAATAGCGGTGAGCTCCAGAGAATTCCAGCCACGGTAGTTTGGAAGAGAATTACCAATTTTAGGTGGTACGAAGTGCCAGTGCACTTGGTGCCACCATATATATACTTAAGTCATCTAGTAATATTATATAAAATAGGTTTTACTTGCATTGCGTGGATAAGCTCAACAAAGCGCACTAAAGACATGGTAACGCTAGACTGAATATGATAACTTATTTAGGTAATGGAAGACCGGTGTCTTCCTATTACGATTATTTTTGGAAAGGATCTGTCTACAGTTTAAGTAGAACGTCGCGCTGACTGTTCTGGCTATGATTCCTACGTGGGACACAAATTTGGGTGATACGCAATTAACAGTTCCGAGTCTAGGAGTTCTTTGCGTCCTTATTTTGAAAAGTATTAAGATTATTCCTATCGCGGCAATGGTTTCTTTTGGAACAAATCAATATTAAAATGCGTGAATTAATAGGTACAGTTTTTATCTTTCACTTGTAAATGATGCGCTGATAACATATATGTTATCTGTCATCTACATCTGATTAGGTAATACGCACAATGATAAAAAGTCAAGTCATTCTAAAGCCGATTACAATTTTTCATGACTAAGGATTTTCTTTAACGTCGTAGAAGGAAAAGGTGAAAGGTAAAAGGAACGGCCAAGGAAAATATCGTGAGGAAACCTGCATGTCTGTGAATTCTCCACAACGTTCTCGAAGATATGTGAAGTCTGTCAACTCGCATTGGACCAGCGTGGTGGTCTGGTGGACTATGGCATAATCTTTCACACACGGAGAAGAGGTTCGTGCTGGTTTCACTGCTGTAGTGGGGCAGTTTATATACAGTGCTGATATTATACGACGTAAAGAAGTAACAGTCACGCAGACTGGCAGAACTGCAGTGCTGACGTCATTCTGTTGTCATCGCTTGTGATCGTGAAGTGATTATATGTTTCTTATATATAGAAATGTCCTTGTTCGCTTAATGAACTAGTGGAGTAAAGTGGTGTGATGTTTCTCCAACACAAATGGAGGATCCTCCGACCAGGCTGGGTGATCGTGCCTAGTTAGTCACGGTCCGACGTTTGATATCGAGAACTTGTGTATATAGTAACTCGCTGTGTAAACTTCGTTTGCGCGATTCAGGATTTGTGCAGCGCCATCTCTTGTCGTATGACGTTACTACGTCTGTGTAGAGATCGTTACAAGCTTACCACTACGATGGTCACCTGGTGCTTCAGTAATAGTAGTAGGTAATTAAATTAGTTAATTTGTGGGAAGTATCCAGCGTGTAATATGGGTGTTCAAAATATTATTGGATTTTGACTTGGCTAAACACCAGTGCGGCTAAGAAACACGCTCTTATTGCTTATGAGATTTTCCGCCATCACTAAGGGTTGATATTGGTTCTTTCATATGAAGTTCAACTGCTTTGATGATGTAAGGGTAGTGAATGCGATTGCTGTGCATGAAGTCTTGGGTTCTGTTCCCATGTTAGGCAAAGTGTTCGGGTTTTTATTGTTAAGAAGGTCTCAGTAGCTTTTTGTTCTGAATTATTCCCGGTAGTCGACGATTGGGTCGCCTCATTTTACATGGGTCCAAAAACCATAGCTCATATACCTCTGCCTACCCTCAAAAACATTCTTCATCAAAAAGGCTTATCAGTTCAAGCATGACAGCTATGCTAGAATGACGTAATCTTGGAAACGTAGTAACCTTGGACTCGTCTATTTTAAAATGCAACTGCATTTCTGGCAATGTGTCACTGGGTTTTTCTGTCAAGAAATTCTCGATAGCTGCGTGTGAATTATGCCTGGTAGACGGCTATAGGCTCGCCTTATGATAGATCCACACCACGTGACCATGTACGCGAACAGTACATTTGTGCAAGTTAGGAATAGAGTGGACCTATTTGGGCAAATTCCAGTCTTCATAAAACTTAACTCGAAAGTTGGAAGGAAACCAATTTGAACTCTAATTGTGTGACTATAAAAAATAATATTATGCTTGTGTCAAGTAATTGCAACAGAGTTTAGATTTGCTTAATCCAAAATACTCAAATAAGTCTCTGTTTTACTGAGGATGTGATATTCGCCAGCGGTAAGCGTGTAGTTCGTGTGCAAGTTGTATTGTCTCCTCGCAGACATGAACAGTGCGGTCTCGTTCTTAGGAACATACTATGGATACCTATGGCCTTTAGTTCACGGCATGCGGGCACGTTTACATGTAATAATATAATAATTTCAGTCCTGTATTACACTGTCCCACTGCTGGGTACATGTTTCTTCTCAGTGTGAGAAGGGTTAGGCCGTAGTCTACACGCTGGCTTACTGCGGGTTTGCAGACTTCACACATCTTCGAGAACACTATAGAGCACTCTAGGACATGCAAGTTTTCTCACGATGTTTTCTTTCATCGTTAAAGCAAACAATAATTAGCATTTTAATACGCATATTACGAAAAGTCAGAGATTAGAGAGAGAGCCTTGGGATTGCACTCAAGACCGCTGCGAGTTTTTTTTTTTTTTTTACGTGGCGGAATTCTTTCACTCATACCTCTCCGCGGGGCGACGGAGAGGTTATGTCGGGCTCACCGGGGAAAAGATACCCCGGTAATACCGACTAAACCTACCACGGTGTTCCTCGACATAACCATAGACGGCAAGGCCGCGTGAATCGCTTTCACATGCAATCGCGACCCCGCCGTGGTTTCGGCCCGCCGTGTGAAACGGCAGGCCACTGCACGAAGAATATTTCCTCCGCCATCCCCCTGAGCGGGGGGGACAAAGACACGATACAGAGGCGCACGTGGGATCACGCACGCCGCCTCTCTGACCTGGTGCTGATCGGGTGGCGAGCAGGCCCACGCAGCCCACCAACCCCAGGTTAACCCACCACCCCCAGGTCAATAATCCAACGGTCTCCAACTAGGCTATCTCTGCTGTAACCCAACCATGATCAGCGAAAAGTGGTTGTAATACGCCTCATCTTACCCCTACGGGGCTACATGCATTTCTGTATACGTGTATAATAACAAATTTAATGAACGATTGACAAGCTATACACGTATAACTAAACATAGGTAATTTCTTCGACATTTTCCTTGAACCGCTTGCTAATAGTGAAAACCCGCTGGATTATATGTAATTGTATATTCGATACAGGTTTGTGTCGTAATCATATTAATAATATAAATAATTAATTACTTATTGTATTTAGTAGGAGACCGCTGGACTGTCACACAGAGGTCTCAAGTTCGATGCTAAGGCGCGCATCTCTGACTTTTCGAAGTTATGTGGGTAATACAAAGTTAATTATATTATCGCTCGTTTTTCGGTGAAGTAAAACATCGTGAGGAAACCTGCATGTCTGAGAGTTCTACATAATGTTCTCGAAGATATGTGAAGTCTGCCAGCCCGCGCTGGGTCAGCGTGGTGGACTATAACCCTTCTCACATTGAGAAGAGATCCGTGCCCAATGGGGCTGCTGTGGGACAGTTTAATACAGGGCTGATATTATTATTACGATAATGTAAGATATATTATCAGTCCGAACTGAAGTAATCTTTTGCACATTTTGGTCAGGCTCAGCGCGACAGTTATACATATATCTGTTGAAAACTTTTCTTTAAATGTTTTGATTCCCTAGTTCTCTCTTAAATCAGCTGAAATTGTGGTCAATTGCAAGCCTGTCCATTTATACATATAATGAAATATTGAAATGTGAATACTCTTGAAATATATCCGATACCGTGTACCGTGTCTTTATAGAAAATACTTACAGCAATAACCCTCGGCTATATTATTAAATACTAGCTGACCCAACAGACGTTGTCCTGTCTTAAACGAACTGTCAAACACGCAAGGTTAAAATAGTAGTTAAGTTTTCTAAAATTATCAAATTTCTGTGCAATTTTCTTTCCTTAAGAACTTTCTACGAAGTACTAGAAAACTTAAAAAAAATTAGATGTATGAAATCGGTAAAGTCGTTCTCAAGTTATGGCGTGACCAAGGGAAACAGGGATTCATTTTTATGTATATAGAAAGGAGTTGTTAAAAATTTTAGGTATCAATCCCACAACACGCACCTATAACTTTTTAATGTGATGCGAATATTGAAGTGTGTGTTGTGAAGGATAAAAAGTCAAGGAAATCTGCATATATGAATGATGGTTTTCATTAGGTTTGTGAAGCTGTGTTAAGTCTGACATTCTGCACTGGGCTTGTGCCGTGATGGAAAACAAACTAACCATTCTCATCGTGAGTAGAGCCGCCCAGCAGTAAAACAGTTTATAAATAGGGCTGATATTTTCATGTTTATCCATGAATGGCGTACAAGTATTTAAATATCTAGTAATCACCAGAGGCGATTACTATTATTTACGATTATTAATGATAGGTTTTTGTAATTAATCTTAATTAACAAGCAATTTAATTATGATTATTAATTATTATAATCAATTATTAATATTGTCTTCTATTTACGCGAATATTATTCATTGAAATTAAACTGCTATATACGGATTTTATCGCGTTGTTTATTTGACACTTTATTACAAAATTTTGAAAATTGTTACACTACTACTACTATTAAACTTTACTAATTTTTAAGCTAATTAAATTATTATTAAACTATTTAGATTTAATTTATTTATACACTTTCCCCGACGTTTCGGTTGCTTTTCAGCAGCCATGGTCACGGGGAGACTCTCCCCGTGTAGACAGACGTGTGTACACCGTGTAGTAGTGTAACAATTTTCAAAATTTTTTAATAAAGTTTCAAATAAACAACGCGATAAAATCCGTTTAAAGCAGTTTAATTTCAATCAATTATTAATTTTCATCATCTGGATACTAATATATATTTTTTAATACTATCTTACCGTCCGATGTAAAGCCAATTACTTTACCTTATGAGCATACTTATCCTGCCTTCGGACCTCTTAATCACCGGGTGAAACACAGTGTTACTGTTACACCAGTTTCCAGTATAAAAATACTTTTCTGGGTCAACCGGCTGGGAATAGATTTGACAAATCGTTAATATGAGCTATCAAGGGCCGAAGTACCGGTCCTTGGGGTACACCACATTTTGTATAACCTAATTTTTGACTTGAGTATCTTGCATGTTGGCCAAGTTCTATCTGATTTGCTTTTTTATATTAGTCTAAAGCAGGTTTCAAACGCAGTATATTATTCTGCGTTTGTCGTCTTAACCAGTAATATATCATGATCTACGGTATCGAATGCTTTAGACATATCCATGACTACTGATGCAGTGGTATTTTTTGTTAACGTTCTTTACGATTTCAGCAATTAATGCAGAGATTGCTTTGTTATTCTATTTAATCGACAATCTTGTGTGTTCTTTGGCAATTATATTATTTCTTTTAAATAATGAGTTTCATTCTAGTTAATATTATAAATGCAAATATGAGTTTGTTTGTTAGTTTGTTACGCTTTCATACCTTTATTACTCGACCGATCATCACAAAATTAAGCATACCCGTTCACAGGGGACCAGATAAGGACACACGAGTACCTTTTAACCAGAATTTTTTTCTGTTACTAACCTAACCTACATTTACGCGAGCGTAGCTACGGGCAAGATCTAGTAAATTATAAATATCATTTATTTTGTTATGAGGTCGCACATAGTAGTAAGCTCATAGTCGTCTACCAGGCCCAGTCTCAGTCTACGTGCTGCTATTAAGAATTTTTCACAGAAATACCTATTTTGTTGTGATAAACCATTTTGTTAATTGGGAAATCCTAATAAATGAAATATTCCATACCATGACCGGTGACGGTGGTAAATAATAATAATAATAATAATAATATTCTACCACATACACACAACACCATCTAGCCCAAACTAAGCAGAGCTTGTACTATGGATGCTAGACAATGGATAAACATACATATATACTTTTTTTTTTTGTAAATACATACATATTATACATAGAAACACCCAGACCAAGACAAACATCCATGTTCATGCACACAAATGTTTGACTTGTGCGGGAATCGAACCCGCGACCTCAGGCGTGGCAGTCGGTTACACTAACCACTACGCCATCGAGGCCGACACCACACCGCAGGCGCGGGGAAGGGGAGGAGGGAAGAGAGCGCGAATCGATGGTTCGAAAAACCAGTCGTCTACCTAAATCATTAGTATTGCAATAATAGGTTACAAACAAAATACCCCGTTGACTAAAAGTTTTAGCCCATGGAATATTCCATAATGTTAAACCTGATAGGCGTCATTCATTTATTACGTTAGACGATTTAGGGGAAGGCGGTCGACCATATCTTGTTTTTTCTTACAAGGGAGTGGTCGTAAGTCTTGATAATTCTTACGATCACAAAAATGCGCCAAGTTAAGATTATACTTTGAAAAAGCGCGAGCAACCGCTCGAATGCCGAGGTGCGCTCGGATGCGTATAAGTAAAGATGAATGATTTAAACCAAAGTTCATTACTACCAAAAAATACAAATTTCTAGTACCTTTGTAGGTACAAAATAACATTCATAAAAATTGTTACTTTGAAAAATAAACATTAGATTCTTACGTAATAAATATTAAACAGAGGGGAGGGGGTCGGCCTATTCTTACATAGGGAGGAGGTCAAAAACTAGCAAAAATAGTCTTACATAATAAATGAATGGCGCCAAACATGCCCAATAGTCAACGCAACGGTTTGTGATGTTCACATAAGCCATTTTCAGGGAAAATCCCGACTCGCCAATGCTATACCAATATGCAAAGGCAAATGAATCATTCTAATTATAATTATTTCTCAGCATCTGTATTAATATTATAAATGCGAAAGAACTTCTGTTTGTTTGTTTTACTTTTACGGTTAAACCGCTGGAGCTATTTCGATGAATTTTCATATGGATATAGCTCGAATGTTGCGTCAAGGGCTTTACCCTATTTTAGTATTGTCCTTGCATGCACAAGAATGAAACAGAGAGTGTAAAAATATTACTAGTTTTCACACATGATATGACGATGCTTTAAGAGGTAATGGTAAGGCTTTAAGGTAATATATCCCTCTCACTCTCTCTCTATTTTTAAAGTTACTACTTTTAATAAAGTTTAGTTAGTAAAATCACTTAACGCAAAGGCTTCTTGACATCAACAGTGCTTAACGAGTTTTTACCATATGTCTCGCTGCACTTCGACATGTTAAATCGCTGGCAAGTCTTTTTAACCGCCTTTAGCTGTGAGTTTTCTCCAGGTATCTTCTAATTGGTGCAACTTGTTTAAACCTTGCAACTAACCAAAACGTAGCTTCAGTAACCAAAGTTATAGATTTTGAATTTCATAAGAATTACTTTGTGACCTAAATAAAGAAATGAATTTGTCTTTGACTCTATTTATATTGATTAATTTATCGATAACATCTACGTTTTATTAGACGCACCTTTAGATGGTGCTGTAGTTAAGTGATGTCTTCGTGTCTGCCATCGCGCCAAGTGTTGTGACGAAAAATTTAATGGTCTACAAACAGTTGCTCGAATGTCGAATGTTCTTATTGACTGTAGTTTTAATGTTTTTAGAGCCTGTCACAATATATATATATAATTCCTAGCGCAGAACATGTTTCTATGAAACGAAGTTGTTAAAAGTCAGGTAAATTTTTGTCACAAAATATGTTTAAAATAGAGTTTCAATCTAGTCTTACAAAGGTCAAATGTTTACTGAAACGCAATTTATGTTCAATCTTAATGTCTCCCGTGGTTACACTCTCATTTGGGGTTACTGTTCCGCCCCTGTGGCTCGTAGCGTGATGTTATCTAGCCTATATTACTTTTGGATAAAATACCTGTTTAATAGTGAAGAATTATTAAAATAAGTCTCGTAGATTTTGAGTTTTAGTATTTCCCCTTTATAATATTATTGTAGATCTGAAGTTTACTTTAATTTAGGAGTCTAATATATATGATATTTATAACAAGAAGACTAAATCGATAATTCATTTTGAACGGCTTTAAATCCGAGAATTGATCCTCATATCTTAACATCATCGGGGAAAAAGCGAAAGAATTATTCTTGTGTGAAGTCATCGTTTTCCTCATATGAATATGCCGAGAGCGGCATTCGCTATCGTATGAAATGTTAAGGTGTTTTGATAATTTCCTTAATGCTCTTTCGTCATGCAATTGACAAAAGTATACGTTTAAAACGTTTTTAAATAGCTTTTGTCCGCGGCTTCGCTCGCGTAAATGTATGGTTATGTCAATTTTCTATCACTCGAGGACAATACTTTTTCTGAATGAAAGATACCCTATGTCCTTTTTTGTCCGTCTGGCAACATGTATGCGAAACATCATGACGTTTGGTCGAGTCTTTAGGGAGAAAAAAGGTTTTTTAATATTTTTGCACCGCGGGTGCTTTACAAACATTGACACAATGGACATAAAAAATATCCAGACTAGGAGTAACTATTTGTGGATAACACAAAATTTTGTTCAGTGGGGGATTATAAATACAGCACTGGCCGCAAGGCACCCAGTCCAATCATTAACTTCATCCGTATTCGTCAAAAATTATTGACATTATATATTTAGTAATAAATCCTATAATAACTTGTACAATATTAAACTTTAAATTTACTTAACTGTACCTATAATAGTGGTCGTCCAATGGTCAAAATGCGAGCGTAATTAATTCATATTTTGTTTAATAAATGTTCTTTCTCTACACTTTTCTCCATGTAATATTAAACAATGCAAAATCTCACATTCCTTCGTGCGAGCTACTGAGAAAGGGACACCAAAGTTTTCTCTTCACGTTTTAATATATAGGATTTTATGCCGACGTGACGGTTGAGTATAGTATGGTTATCAGGAAAATATAAACTATAAAATGGTTGATTGTTTAATTTTATCGATTGATTAAATTTGCTAATTGGAGCTAAATTTAACTGTATGAGCAGAAATAATATTACCTATTTTTTGAGGAGTAGAGGATCGCTGGCTTCAGCATGTTATTTCGGCCAGGTAAGTTCAACCCTCTCACAGAAGTTACAGTATACGTACAACTGTGTTTTGTTCAAGGAGGGTATCGATGGCCTAGTACATAGGACTAAAGACTAAAGTTACAAGAAGGTAGGAGGAGAAATCCATCCACCTATTTTTAATCACTCCTTATTCCCCTGTCCCATTCACATAGGTACAATCACTGCTTACCATTAAGCAACAGATGTTTGGTTGCCACTTATGAGTTTTATTGTATAAAGCGGCTTGGTTGAGTTTTCTTGGATTATCTTTTGTGATGTCAAGACAACACAGCCATCTTGCCCCATCTCTGTTCCCCCTGTACCTTTCACATAGGCTACTGTTACTATTCACCATTAGGAAGCAGACCATGTGTTTGTTATCCACCTGGTTAAATATAGGCAGCGATTTGTTTGTTTCCTTGGAGTCGCTTCTGTGATGTCAAGAAAATAGGTATTTTATCCCACACACTTTTTTCTTGTCCCTTGAACATAGGCTTTGGTAACTGTTTACCATTAGGCAGCAGAACGTGTATTTGTTTGTCTATTGTGTGGTTTGTGGTAGACAGCAGCTTGGTTGAGTTTTTTTAGAATAGCTTTTATTATGTCAAGCAGCCAAATGGTCCCGCCCCTTTTTTTCCTGTCTTGTTCACATAGATTAAGCTGGAAGACTGTGTGTTTACATAATATTGTCTTCTGTTTACGCGAATGTTATTCATTGAAATTAAACTACTATATACGGATTTTATCGCGTTGTTTATTTTACACTTTATTACAAAATTTTGAAACTGTTACACTACTACTAGACACTATTAAACTTTACCAATTTTAAGCTAATTAAATTATTAAAACTATTTATATTTAAGTTTACACTTTCCCCCACGTTTCGGTTGCTTTTCAGCAGCGATGGTCACGGGGAGACTAAGATAGTAGTTGTCTCAATGTTCCAGTGTCGTTATTTCAAAGTACCCGAACATAATTTAATCATTGGTGTTTCTATTTATGCAGAATGAGCTCATAGTATCATATAGTCTAGTCTAGTCTGGATCCCAAGCTGGTGGTACATTCCAACCATCTTCTCTATTGAAATTAGGATGTTTTTTGATTTCAATAGCCTCGCGTGTGTGTGTGTGACTGTGTATTTAGTTCCACTTATGTGGTTTATGGTAGCTAAGTAGGCTTGGTTCTTTCCACAGAAACGCTTCTGTGATGCCATGAAAACGCTGCCATATTCAGCGATTACCGTTTACCATCATGTGGGCCGCTGGGTAGTCTTCTTCCAGAAGCCATAAAAAGAACTAGTATGCTTCTAGAGTGACTATTTCGTGCACACTCTAGAATATTCTCGGATAATCGTTTTCGCCGTCCACAAAAACTTGAGTTGGACGACACTCGAACGTAATTCGTGAACGAATTTCGTTCTGACGTATATTGTTTAATTGCAACATGATTAAGTGATTAACTTTTTCGATATCATAAATAACTTTTTATAAAGGCTTTGTCTCGGTGTATTATTATGGGAAGCTTACTATTTGTTTTTATAGTTCTTGAGGAAACTCAACACTAGGCGAGCTATGTGGAATTGATTCGAAAAAAGAAATTCGAATATTCGAATGTTGATCAATTCGTCGTCACTAATTACGATTCGAATCATAATCGAAACTTGATTTAATACATAGTTTAGTGATCTTTTTATAATGCTTGTTTCTTCAGTTCCATCTTGTACCATTTTTGTACAATGCCCATTTTCATTGTATTATAATTTTGTTATTTCGTAACAATTACACAGAGCTCATCTAATAATCTCAGTAACTAAATAATTCCTTTAACAATAAGCAACAACCAACAAGACAATGACTAACATAAAAGTTATTTATTAAATAAATAAATGAATTATTTAACCATTTTGAAGTTAAATAATTTACTGCAGCATGAAATTTGTTCACGTGTCTGTATAATCGTCGACCAACCAGCGATTTATGGACAGCAAGAACTATTGTTTGAGAATATTTTAGAGTGTGTAGGAAAAAGTTACTAGTAAAAGTGAACTGTATCTTTTAAATAGCTTTTCTTTGAAGACTTGCCATCGGCCTACTTAATGGTAAATGGTAAACGCCGGACATGGACGTTGGACTTGCTTCTGTGATACCAAAAAATTATATATATTCTTGGTATTACAGAAGCAACTCCAACGAAATATAAACACAAATAGACTATCATAACAAAATATACGTTTTAAATAACCTGGTTAAGCTCGGATGCCGGAGTCCTAGCGTTGATAGAGAGGTTAATAAACGTGTATTTAAAAAATAAAACGCTATAAAATTGGTATAAATCAGTTTAATTTCAATCTGCAATAATCGCATAAACGTAAGACAATATTATCTAAGCCTCGAACAAAATACAGCTATGCGGCGGTTACAGCTTACTATCAAATGGGATGCTGATTCATCTGCTAATAGCAGCAACAAAAATTAAATATAATAATAATATAATATTCTATCACATACACACAACACCATCTAGCCCAAACTAAGCAGAGCTTGTACTATGGGTACTAGACAATGGATAAACATACATATATACTTTTTTTTTGTAAATACATACATATTATACGTAGAAACACCCAGACCAAGACAAACATCCATGTTCATGCACACAAACGTTTGACTTGTGCGGGGATCGAACCCGCGACGTAAGGCGTGGCAGTCGGTTACACTAACCACTACGCCATCGAGGCCGACAAATAATATCAGCGCTGTATATACACTGTCCCACTGCTGGACACAGGCCTCTTCTCACTGCGAAAAGGCCATATTCGTCCACCACGTTCGCCCAGTGCGGTTTGGCAGACTGCACATATCTTCGAAAACATTATGGAGAACTCTCAGATATGCAGGTTTCCTTACGATGTTTTATCATCACCGTTAAAGCGATCGATAAATTACAGGTACACCGGCAGCCAGATACAATTCGTTTTCAATATTATGTCTGGTATTCCAAGAATTTACAGGTTAATAGGCATATCAGTATGACAAGTCACAGGCCTTTGCATTGATCTCGAGACTTTGCGTAGCTGTCCAACAGTCTACCCCTAGTCTATCGCTGCTGTTGAATAACAAAAATATGCCCATTATAGTTAACGAAACTTGACAAAAAAAATCATAAACTTACACGAGCCGCGCAAATTAATACGAAATTATTAATAACAACAAATTTGTTTCTGAAGGTCGTTCGGAAACAAAGGCCCGTTATCGGTGACGTTGTGGGCCTTTCCCGTAGCGTCGGACAACCACGGAGCAACCACAGGCAACCATATTTAGACCACAACACGTACGACTAATTATTGCGCTATTTTTTCCCTGATCTGGATAAATTGTGTACGCAAATGAATGCACACATAAGTTTGGATTGCGTAAATGACGTTAAGACGAGCGGATATGAGAAATATGGGTTGATAGCTGTGTATTAATTTGTACACATACATGTAATAATAATTAATAATAACTTCAAGAGCGTCCGTATGACTCTCAACTCTGGCTTGCCTTGGTCGGTCAGACGGTCAGAGGGGGCCCGCTAGAGATATATGCTTGGGGGTGCCATTTTCAAGGGCATAACTACGGGGAAACCAGCTTCGGTTCTCCGTTGTCACGAGATCCGTGATGGTGAAACTGGCGCCGCTCCGCTCAACACCCTTAGGGCTCATTTACGGAGACGCAGGGCGTTGCGCGTCGCGTGCGGTGTGGCGTCTCGCGGCGCGTGCAGCGGCACGCATCATCGCACACGTAAACATAAACATAGGGCAATATACGATGTCGTTTATAGAGTTTATAGAGAGGCGGGGCGGGCAGCGTGGCGGTGCCCACCGCTTTGCCCACGGCTTGTCGCCAAGCGTGTAGCGACGGTAATGTTATCAAACAGTATTCTATCTTGAAGATAGTATCTTCATACAAACGGTCGGAAGGCGAGTCATACCTACGCGCCTCAAGGTCGGTAGGCACTTGGTTCGCAACCAGTCGCGAATGCACCGCGGCAATGAACGGACGGTGTAATGGTTTTGTAAGCAGAATAAGCAGTAAGCGTGCAACTTGTTAATATTTGATTAAAATAAGTACAGGTACTTACATAATAATTATGGCAAAGTACAATCGTAAACAAAAGTATTTTAATTAAAGTTTTCATCCGAATGCGGATATTTTTTATACTGTTATATTTAACAATAAAGCTTTTCGTACGTCTCAGTCAAGGTGCAAATATTTTTCAGCCCCAAATATATAAGGATGATTTTATATTAAATCTACTTATTAAAAAAACATAACATGATTTTTATTGAACATTTCCTGTTTCATACACGACAAATTACATTTTTTTAAATAAAACACTTAATATTTACCATTACTAAACTAGAAAGAAACTCAAGTAGGTAGATGAAATTAAAATACTGTAGGTGGGCAGCGGGCGCGGTCCGCGAATACGCGAGGGCTCGGGTATTCGCGGACCGCGCGGCTGTAGGTAATTATTTCAAGGACAGAGCCGAGTTACAATACTGTTAGATATTACCGTGGTGTAGCGAAGCACGCGGGGCGTCGCGTGTCGCATGCGGCGGCGCGGCCCGCACTGAATTCAAACATATGGTGTTATATGAGTGCGTTTACGGAGAAGCGATTTTACGCGCGTTTGCTTGAAATAGAGCGTGCGCCGCAGCGATGCCCGCCGCATGCGACGCAGCGACACAGCGATAGCCGCTGCGTGCTTCGCTACACGCTTGGCGACTCGCTGCGGGCGCAGCGGCGGGCAGCGGCGGGCGCCGCCGCCGCTGCGTAAACAGAAAAAACGTCCGACGCTCCGCGAGACGCCACGCCACACGCGATGCGCGACGCCCTGCGTCTCCGTTAATAAGGCGTTAGCCGCTCACATCGCTCTTGCCCTGTGCTGCTGGCTTGTATGCCTATGGTAGCTATTGAGGGGGCCCATCTAGTGAGTTGGCGAGACACCGTCTCCCCATCCGATTGATGCTATCACAATATTTAGAGCAGACGCAGTTTTTCATCCATAGTTACCAATATACCGATCCATCAAACACCCATCCACACAGCCCAGAAGTATTAAAGTACATAATTATGTAGCAATTGTACCACGCCTGCTGCTGCTAGTGCCACCGTAGGTGTTCCATCCCACTTTAGATCAAAACTCTCGAAGTGCCTCTTCACGTTGGACCCATGTCTCTGTGTAAGCCTCCCAGATATTTTTTAATATGTTAGAAGAATATTTGTGATAGACGAAACATAATGATAACCTTGTTCCCGATACTGGTTAAAATGAGAATGAATCCCTGCTTCCCTTGGTCACGCCATAACTTGAGAATGACTTGACCGAATTCATTCATCCTTTTTTTTTTTTTTATTTTTTTTTTTTTTGTAATGATTTCTAATACTTTGGTAGAATATTGGATAAATTTATAAAATTTTACCTTTGCGTATTTGATAGTTCGTCTTAGACAGGACAAGAAGGAGGACAACGTCTGTCGGGCCAATTAGTATTTAATATTTTAAATCTTCTTCTTTTCGTGTCGTTAGTGGCCAACCTGTTGTCAAGGGTTGTTCAAGTCACCCGTAGGTCTCTGACATGGTTTAACGACTGCTGTCAGTTTGACAACAACCGGGACCGACTTTTTACGTGCCCTCCGAAGCACGGAGACGCTCAGATGAAATACCACTAAGCGGTCACCCATCTATAGACTGACCGCACCCAACGTTGCTTAACCTCGCTAATCGTTTACCGGAGTGCAACTGGCTATGAGCGCCTATATTTTAGATGTATTTTTTATATACATATTTGAAAAAGTGATGTATTGAATATATTTTAAATAAAGATCATAATAAGAATACTAATTGAAAAGTACTACTTATAACCTTTTAATTTATCTTGTTTATGCTTTACGAATAACTTTTGTTCGGTAGAACAAATGTTATTTATTTTAGTTAAAAGTGGTATGTATGTATCTTATGTGGGGGCCAGTCAGTGCAGACCGGCGACACTTCGACCCAGTGGGATCTTTTGTGTCGACACTCTCCCAATAACGACTGCCATAGATGTTCATGGCAGCCGGGACCGACGGCTTAACGTGCTCTCCGAGGCACGGAGCAGGCGATAATTGTCAATCAATACGCACATAATTTCGAAAAGTCATATAACTTCCCAAAGGCAGAGGTGCGCGACGTGGGTTCGAACACGAGACCCTCTGCATTGCAGTCTGTTGGTCTCCCCACTGAGCTATCGCTGCTCAGTGGCTGCTTAAAAGTGGTAACTTTTCATAATTATTTTCTTGAACTTTTCATGCAAAATACAAATATTAAAAATGATTGCTCTAATCGCATAAAGACTACACGTGCTCGCAAAAGAAATCAGCGACGTAAACAAAGAATGCCGTGGGGAGGGGAGACGGGATATGGGGCGCTTGCAATGTTAATATAATAATATCAGCCCTGTATTAAACTCTTCCACTACTGGGCATGGGCCTCTTCTCAGTGTGAGAAAGGTTAGGCCATAGTCCAAGATGCTGGCACAGTACCAGTTGGCAGACTTCTCATATATTCGTGAACAATATGGAGAACTCTCAGACATGCAGGTTTCTTCACAAAGATTTCCTTCACCGTTATAGGAAGCAATAATTAACTACTTAAAACGCACATAACTTCTTGAAAAGTCAGTGGTGCCCGCCTTGGGATCGAACTCGAGGACACTGCGTGGCAGTCTATCGGTCCCTCGATATCGTAACTTTAAGATTGTTGTTTATTTATTATATGTACACATCATCGACTGTTATAATATGGTTTATAGAAAAAGTTATGTGTTAATGTGGTAGGACAATAGTTGTTTAATATGATGTAAAGAAAATATATGTATCTCTTTCCAGGCCAATGGAAGACCCTCAGCAAAGACGCGGTCCCTTCACAGAATCTGCCCAAGCTGAACCCAGACGGCACAGTCATGGTTATCAGAAAGAGTCGCACCGTCAAATACAGGGAAGGAAAGAAAGATGACATCATTGGGTAAGATTATCCTACTAATATTATAAATGTGAAAGTATGTGAGGATGGATGGATGTTTGATTGTTACTCTTTTACGCAAAACTACTGAACCGATTTTGATGAACTTTACAGTATTATAGTTTATACATTAGATTACCATAGACTGCTAAAACATATATCTTAATATTATTATTGTCTATATAAAAATCTAGTATATATGTATATCTGTTAAATTAAACTAATTTATACGGATTTTATTGACGATCAGATAAAAACACTACATTTCCGATATTATTTCTTTTTTATGATAATCCGTCGAGTATTTAAAGCTTAACAAACAGACAAACTCAAATTCGCATTCATAATATTAGTAAGGATGAAAATAAGAAATATAAATATATTCTATCTACGATACACTTTAACTTTAGACTTTAGAACGTATTATAACATTTATAAAATAAAGCCAGATTTAAAAAAAAAAATTATACTACTTATTTGGCAAACCGGCATACGGCCCACCTGATGGTAAGTGGTCACCGTAGCCTATAGACGCCTGCAACACCAGAGGCATCACTTGCGCGTTGCCGACGCTTTAGGTATAAAAGGAAGTAGGGAGAAGGAGCGGGAAGGGGGAATGAGGGTGATTGGGCCTTCGGCACTCTCACTCACCGAACGAAACACAACAGTAGGAATACTGGTATTTGACGTCGATATTCTGTGAGAGGGTAGTCCTTACCCGGTCGAGCCGGCCCATTCATACTGAAATCAGCGAGGCTCTACTACGCTAGCACTAATTACTATTAATAACCTTAAAATTACACTTTTGTGCGACGTTGCCACTCGGGACAGACCCAGAGGTGTAAAGCTTAAATTGAATTAATTTTATTAATGATTTAATTATATTGGAATATCCATATAAATAATTTATTACCTTCCTTCTTTATGTTTATTAATGAATAATTAAATTATGTTCGGGTACTTTGAAATAACTACACTGGAACATTGAGACTACTACCATCTTAGTCTCCCCGTGACCATGGCTGCTGATAAGCAACCGAAACGTCGGGGAAAGTGTAAACTTAAATATAAATAGTTTTAATAATTTAATTAGCTTAAAAATGAGTAAAGTTTAATATTATCTAGTAGTAGTAGTGTAACAGTTTCAAAATTATGTAATAAAATGTAAAATAAACAACGCGATAAAATCCGTATATAGTAGTTTAATTTCAATGATTTAATTCTATTGGAATATTAATATAAATTATTTTTACCTTCCTTCTTTATGTGTATCTATATTTATTCAATATTAATATCGTATTTTATAATCTAATATTAATAATTATATATAATTTATTATCCTATATTAAAATGATTATAATATCAATGGTGTAATCAGCAATATCAGTATCTAACCATTTGTATTTGTAAAATTATTTATGATTTTAAAGTTCAAGTAATTTTTCACTGTGATTATATTAATTATTTTCTAACTACATTCTACTGCTATAGGAAATTTGGACACCTTATGAACAAAATGGAGTCATCAAACTGTGTAATATGCGGTAAAATTGACGATGACATTTACTAATGGAAAAAATTGTTGATTTTATTCACTTAACTGTGACCGCCTGTTTTGGCACATTTCGCTCAGCTCAGTCTTAATTTATTGTCCTAACCGTTACAAGCTGCCTCGTTAACGCAGTGGTAGTGAATGCTGCGCGTGAGGTCTCGGGTTCAATTCCCGATTCAAGCCATTAAAAAGTAATTGTGTTTTTTTTTCAAGAGATTGTCAATAGCAGCCCGGAGCTAGGAAGTTGGTGGTATTTCACACCCCGTGCCTCGGTGCGCGCGTAAAGCCGTTAGTCCTGCGCCTGATTTTTTTCCGGTTATGTCAGATTGACTTCCCATCGGATCATGAGAGTTAGGGAACAGAGAGTGCACCTGTGTTTGCGCACACACTTGTGCACTATAATATCTCCAGCGTAAATGGCCAGTCACCGTTAAGATTGGCTGCCGTGACCGATTAATTTATTATTATTATATATAATATATATATTTTATCTAATATATATATATATATATATATATATCATTACAACTAATAACTTGAACTCCATTATATGGATCAAGAGTGCGCTACAATAATATACTGTTAACATGCTTGTAATTTGCCTATTTTCAATAAATATAATAAAATTGATTTGTCACGGTTTGATTTGTAATGATTTGAATTGATTTTACAGTGAGAAACAAGACAAATGGCCCTTATCTGTTGCCGGACACAATCACAACGTAGTGCCTTCGACACCTGACAGCCATATGGCCATAGACCCACAGGACAGTGTAAGTATGCCTATGCTACAGTCGGCAAGAAAGTGGTCTACCAGATTTGACAAAAGTTTCTGTGAGATTAAATTTTCGCTAGAGTTGACTTTTCTAACTTGATACATGGCATGACGTAAATATAATACATGATAAAGAGAGCAACACTCACTGTCATAATATTACTGCAAGGGGAAATCGACCTTGTTGTTTCATGACGTTCAAATGAACCTCAACCTTAGGGTTGTAGACCATATTTTTGCCCAACTGTATTTTTCGGACCTTAATATTTTTAAGACATCTCGTGCATTAGCAAATATTCCTATGTCGCAGAGGACCTTACAAATATTCAAACAACGGACACGAAGAACATCCAGACTCAGAACAACTATATGTAGATAACACAATTTTTGTCTCGTATAGGGACCGAACCCACTCGACGCATTGGCAGTACCGAGGCGACCACTTAGCCACTACGCTATCCGTGCAGTCATTATATTAATAGTATCGATATTTATGTCGATATAGTCAATAATAGAAGTATCGATACTACACAAAAGTGTTGTCCCAATAGTCGATTATTTATATATTATTCGATATTATTTCAAATAAATTGTATACATACTGATAACAAAGAAATCGGTATTTAATAAAATATCACCAAATCTTATCTTAGATTTTACGATATTTCATGGATATTTTTCTTAAATAACTATACATTAGAAACACATGCTGCCTTACTTATAAATCACTTCATATTATAAAACAAAGTCCCCCGCCGCGCATCTGTTCGCGATAAACTCAAAAACTACTGAACAGATTTTCATGCGGTTTTCACCAACAGACAAAGTGATTCATGAGGAAGGTGTGTTATTTGTTAAGGTTTTGTACTACCCGTACGAAGCCGGGGCGGGTCGCTAGTATATCAATAATACTTAGCTACCTCTCAACTGAATAGCTCGTAAGCCTTTGAGCAATGTTTAACCTCTGACCTCAACCGCCCGGTGCTGTTATTTGACTACTGATCAACATTTAACGTTTAAGGCGCTCGTAGCCAGTTGCACTCACTGATTGGTAAACGATTAGCGAGGTTAATCAACGTTGGATCCAGTCAGTCTATAGATGGGTGACCGCTTAGTGGTATTTCAACTTAGCGTCTCCGTGCTTCGGAGGGCATGTAAAAAGTCGGTTCCGGTTGTTGTCAAATTGACAGCAGTCGTTAAGCCATGTCAGAGGCCTACGGGCGGCTTGAACAACTCTTGACAACAGGTTGGCCACTAACCACACGAAAAGAAGAAGAACATTTAACGTTGAGTAATGTTTATAGTTCCTTTGACTGATTAGTCGCTAGTTCTTAGTTACCTCTTAAATATTTAAGAGTGGTTCATTTGTATGATCCACAAATGGTTTTCCGAGTCTGGGTTCTGGTTCTTTTTGTCGTTGTTTGAGTATTTGTAAAGTCCCATGCAAGAAAGAAAAAATTAGTAGTGTTATAAAAAAAGTAAGAAGTGGATATTAATTTAATTACGCAACAGTAAAATTATTTATTTTTGTGTTTAAATATTCGTAAAAGTTTCTCGCAATATAGCCATTACTTCTAGCGTAAGAGTAGTCAAAAATAGAAACTAAACTCTAATTCCTCTTTCTTCCACAGCTGGCCTACCGCTATCCGTTACCCATGAACATATCACCGCAACAAATCCACAACCCAATGGCCCTCAAGCCGAAGAAACAGGACGCCATTATGCAAACAGACCCAGTACAATCCGAGGAAGATGATTCACAACCCAACAACAGTTACAGTGAGGTCGCAGACAAGTATCCAACCGAAATGGAATATGCAGTACAAAATTTCCAAAAAGACCAAGATTACGACAAGAAGTATGAAGCGAAAGACTACACCAACAAACCAGAAGACTATATACCACAGACTAATGAAGAATACAATAAAGAAGCGGAGAAATACGCTCTAGAACGAAAATCTCTGAACGGATACGAGAAACCGCTGGTAGATTTCCAGAAGCCTATTGAAAATTATCAGAAGATTTCCGATATTTATCCGTTTAATGATAAAGGTTATCAGCGTAATGATTTCGGATACTCGTATCACGACAGTGTGGAACATTTGAGAAACCAGCAGCAAAATCTCCAGATTTTACAGGAACAGCACAGGATAACGGAGAACCAGAACTTCTTCAATGAGAATCATATAAAGCAGGAGATTGATATGAATGGTGAAGATGACAAGTTTCTATACAATAGGAGTAAGGAACAATTAGGTGAGGATTTTGTTACTTTTTATTCTATAGGTCAGCTTGAGTACTGGTGGCGCAGCCGTAGTGTATACGACTGCTGCGCATGAGGTCTTGGGTTCGATGCTTGGGTCAGGCAAGTGTCAAAGAATCACTTATGAACCGTAAATCTATTGATTTGTCAGTATACTAAGTTACTGGGTATATGTGTGTATGTGTATTATTGGATTTGGCAGTCTAGTAATTCTTAGTAACATCGCTATGGAACTGCGCCCATTAGGCGATACTGGTATTAAAGATTTCAGTTTCAGATTTCATTTTAGGTCGGATCTACTATCTGTAACTTTTTAATTTATACCAATACGCCTAAAATAGCAATACCATATTAAAATATCTGAAGGGAAAACTTTGCACACCATTTTTAAGTATAATGCGCACACGAAACAGTCTGACATTTGGCATAGTTAAAGTTTATTATAGAGAAGTGCAGAAAGGCGGAAAATATAAAAAATCAATTGAAATAAACTACTTTATACTTTACATCTGTAGCCAGCATGAATTAAATTGTTAATGTTAAGTAATTGGCTAGAATCGGCTAAACCAATATCAATGTAACTTTCAGATGTGGATATGTACAATAACCGGAGGATAGTGGAACAGCAACAACGCCTCATGGAGTCGTTACCACACCCAGTCAAACAGGAGCCTGATGCTGCTAATGGTAAGAATATCCTTATTACCATTTCTGGTCAAACGATACTTCACATCAGTCATAATATGGTAGCTGTCTCACAATATTTTATTATTTATTAATTTGGATCGCCCACAAATAATACACATGTCTTACTAAATAATAATTTACATACATATGCCTTTTACTCATTTACTTATTCACAACCACATCTAACAAAAATAAAACTTTCGCCACAAAAAGCTCTTAATAAATTGCCATAAAATTTAAAAAAGAGAGATATAAGTTAATATTGTCTTCTGTTTACGCGAATATTATTCATTGAAATTAAACTACTATATACGGATTTTATCGCGTTGTTTATTTGACACTAAATTACATAATTTTGAAAATTTGTCACACTGCTATTACTATTAAACTTTACTAATTTTTAAGCTAATTATATTGTTATTAAAACTATTTAGATTTGATTTAATATAATATAGTGTCAAATAAACAACGCGATAAAATCCGTATATAGTAGTTTAATTTCAATAGATAAGTTAAACTAGAAGTAGAAATTCAAACGTAGCCTAGTATGGTATCACAATTACCGAAGCCTAAAAACCAGGTATACAGTGACTTTTTTCTTAAATTTATTAATTTATCACCAAAGATATTCAAATCTATATTAATATTATAAAGCTGAAGAGTTTGTTTGAACGCGCTAATCTCAAGAACTACTGGTTCGATTTGAAACGAGGAAGGCTATAAGCTATATATTATCACGCTACGACCCACGGGGGCGGCACAGTAACGATAAACGCGGGTGAAACTGCAGGAACATCTAGTATTATAATAATAATACTAGCCTTGTATTAAAATATCATACTGCTAGGCACGGGAGTGGAGTATGGCCATCCTTCTCACACGGAGAAGAGCTTAGTGTGAGAAGGACGGTACCATAGTACACCCCGCTGGCCCAGTGCACATTGGCAGAATTCACATATCTTCGAGAACATTACGGAGAACTGTCAGACATGCAGGTTTTCTCACCATGTTTTCCTTTCACGTAAAGCGAGCGATAATTAACTAATTAATATATAATTATTAAACAACAATAGTTACATTACGAAAACTCTAATGCATAAAGAATTTTTTAAATTTACTAAATTATAAATAAGATACAAGCGTTTCAAATCTGGTAGTAGGGATAGATGTCAAATGATAGGCAAAGGATGTACGATACAAACTATGATGTAACCGATATTTAAACGCAGCTGTGCGAGTGAGATATCCTCACTTATTCTTGTATCCAGATTAATCTCTTATTTTACGGCGTTGGCTTATGTTATGCGTTTGATCCCCATACGGGAAAATATTGTTCCAAATGTAGGTATTCTTTGTGACCGTTATCTGAATGTTTTCTAGCGCGGGAGTTAAAATTTAAATCATGGATCCCAATCATCTTATCATAGATACCTATCCACAAATAATTCTTCTGAATAATAACAGTATTCTATCACATACACTCTACACCATCTAGCCCAAACTAAACAGAACTTGTACTATGGGTGGGTACTAGACAATGGATAAGCATACACATATACTTTTTTTTAAAATACATACCTACATATTATATGTAGAAACACCGAGACCAAGACACATCCGTGTTCATGCACACAAATATTTGACTTGTGTGGGAATCGAACCCGCGACCTCAGGCGTGGCAGTCGGTTACACTAACCACTACGCCATCGAGGCAGCCATATGGGTGTACTTTGTGTCCGTTAATTGTATGTTGGTAAAGTACCCCGTGGCTGAGTCCCTAATGGTCTGTTTATTCTTTATATTTATAAAAAGATGTCTTTTTATAAATATAAAGAAAATGTATATAATATTATTTATTTAATTGCAGGATGTGAAAACGTGATGCAACCACAAGGCAGCCCATTCTATCAGTCTAATAACCACAATAACGTCACAGGTATGTTTGTTATTTGAATTAAGAATGTATCACTAGCGCCATCTAGCAGTTGAATTTATTATATGCGGTGTAATGGCAAGCATCATCCAAGTTAAAGATTTAAATTATAGATGCCAGTCTACGTTTAAATATGAACGTTAAGGTGTCGTTGGAATCACAATGTCAACATGACATCTGAATTATAAATATAATATTATCACACTCACTCATATTGAAAATCGTACACTATCGTTGTCTATCATGTAAATGTAATATGTGAGCAACTTCGTAGTTTGACAATATGATACTGACAGTTATAACTGTCACTCCAGCTGACACATCGACTCTGGGGCCACCTCATTGAAGCTAACGGTTGACGTTCCCAAACAAACCAACAGATATAGCTTTATTAAATTTTAATTACAGAAATAAATTGCATTTACATGATTATTTTCTTGAGGCTTCGACATATATATAAGTAAATATATAGTGTGTATATAAGTTACGTATGTGTACAGGCGGGTACTACGAGTCGCTGGCGCGACCGGGCCCCGAACTGCTCATTGCCAAGCAGAACGCGCTCGCCGCGCACACGCAGTTATGTGAGTACTACACTAGTTTTTTATTATACTACACTATTTTTTTATTATACTACACTAGTTTTTATTATACTACACTAGTTTTTTATTATATCACACAAATTTTTTATTATGCTACACTAGTTTTTTATTATATTACACAATTTTTTTATTATACTACACTAGTTTTTAGTGTATAAACTGAACTTTTTGTTTTCGATACGGTATACATAGTTATAAAAATACAGCACCATTACACATACATAAATGTAATGTAATAATAGCATAAATGCGAATGTGAATTTGTTTGTTACGCATTCACTACTTGAACGATCATCTTAATATTTCGTATACATGATGCCAGCAGGGGAACAGAAAAGGAAATATGGTACCTATTATCCAGAAAAATAAATTACTGATACCGAGGGATAGACATACATACATACATAGATTCACGCCTGATTCCCAGAGGGGTAGGCAGAGACTACGGATTTCCATTTGTTACTATCCTGACACACTTCTCTGGCTTCATTCACTTTTATAACATTCGTCATACACGTTTGCCGGTTTAAGGTGCTCTTAACCTAGCCTTTATCCAGAACGTCTCCAAGAAATGTTCACCTAGGTCTTCCCCTTGCGATTGTTCCATTCACACTAGCCTTATAAACTTTCTTAGTCAGTCTTTCCTCGTCCATTCTTTCTACATGCCAAACCAGCTTAACATATCCTTTCCTATTCTCGTCACTATATCCACTTTCATGCCGCATCTCTCTAATCACACTGTTCCTTATTCTATCTTTCAGAGTCACACCACATATGTTTCTCAGCGTTCTCATTTCTACAGCATTTATTCTGCTCTCATGTTTCTTTTGCCATACCCAACTTTCACTTCCATGCATTAGTGTAAGCACTAATAGTCCTCTATGAACAGCCAAACGTGCCTTTTCGGATCTATTTCGACTGTTCATAAAAGCGCGTAGAGCGTCATTCACTTTATTGTCAGCAATAAATATCTCCCTTCAATATCTAATAGTTCTCCTTTCAATATCTCCTTCATGTGTACCATCCGTTGTATTTATTTATTTAATTCGGACAACCAACAAGGTATACACTGTAACATGTTCTTATGGCTAGTACTTATAGCTAGTGTTTAGTGCTACCTTACTTAAAGGTTGCCACGGCATGCATATTATACAGTTAGAAGATACTCAAATATAGCAAAACATAACAATATACTATAATATAATAAGCTAAACAGAAAATAGTTATGCAATCTTTAAATAATTATTTTAGAGAATACAATTTATCATTTCTTAACAGTAAACAAAGTACCATATATAAATTTTTTCCCTTGCTCCACTTGTTCTCCATCAATCATAATATTACACATCGTCATGCACTCCTCCTTTTCAAATACCATACTTTCATCTTGCATACATTCATTTTCATTCCTTTACTCTCAAAAGCACCATGCATAATAGTTACCATCGCCTGCAACTCTTCCGCCGATGACGCAAGTATTACTTGGTCGTCGGCATAAAGAAGATATTTTACAAGTAACTCATTTATTCTTAATCCCCATTCACAATCTTTTAAATCTTTCAAACAATTGTCCATATATAGGTTAAACAGCTAGGGTGACCATACACATCCTTGTCTCACACCTTTTTCGATACTAAAACATTCTGTGTAGGTCCCATTTATTCTAATACAAGCTCTGGAATCGACATAATGACATTTGAAAGTACGTATGAGGTTGCTATTCACTCCATACATGGACGATACCGACCAATGTTCATTCCTCAACACTTTATCATAAGCCTTTTCCAGATCCACAAATGCGCAATAGACCTTTTGACCTTTGGCCAAAGCTTTCTCGGCTATGCTCCGTAAGGAAAATACCTGATCCGTACATCCCATACCTTTTCGAAATACCGTTTGTGCATCCCATATTTTCCCGTCGGTTCCTTTACAATCCTTTCAATTAACACTTTCGCATACAATTTACTGATGACGCTGAGTAAGCTAATGACTCTTTAGATTTTGCAATCTTGCTGTGAGCATTTTCCCTTGTATAAAAGTACTATGACGGCCTTGCACCAATCACTTGGTACACGGCCGGTTTTCTAGCACAATTTAAAAAGGCGGCACAACTGATTTACTATGAGACCCTGTCCAGCTGTCAGCATTTCGACTGTAATCCTATCATAACCACCAGCTTTTCCTAATTTCATGCTTTTCAATGCTTTCATTATTTCATCCATACTAATAGGGCTTTCATCATTACTATTATTATCATTCATTTCGAAACTTTTCCTTTGCCTTTCCTAACTTTCAAATAAACTTTTAAAATATTCCTTCCATCGCTTCAGTACGCTCTTTTCTTCATTCAGTAAACTTCCATTCTTGTCTCTGATCGATTTCAGCTCTGTGGTTAGGGTTTTACCTCGAACCGAGCGAATGGATTTCCAGGAAAACTTTTCTTTCTTTCCCTCTTTTTTCCTTTTGATCACTTCTTTCACTACCTTCTTCATTATCATAAACTTATTTCTAGCTTTATTAACGTCCTCATTCGTTGCTTCTTGCATTCTTTCATTGGCTCTGACAGATAGCCAGTCCAACCATGATTGCTTCTTCTCACCTACTACCCCTTGCACATCTTTATCCCACCACGCATTCTTCGATTTTATCATTTTCCTCTTCTTGCTCACACCGCATACTTCTGACGCTACATCGACCACTTCATACTTAAACGACTGCTATAATTCTTCTATATCATCAATGTCACAAAATCTTTCAAATCCTTTCCTGAATTTATTTTATAAGTATATTAATAATTATACTTGCAAATTTTCTACTTTTATTCGTTTTTGGGCACTTGTTCGAGTAGGTATACGGTGTCGCCATAATTTGAGGAGGCCACGTATCCGGCTCATAACCAAAAAATTGTCGGTATGGACACCAATATCTCTATATAGATATCGAGGGATAGAAGAAATAACAAAATCTACATTATCTCGAGTATCTCGAGCGAAGTGGCAGGAAATATCTGGTAATAATATGTTTGGTATTAATTGTTACAGGGCAAAATACAATGAAACGGCCATTCTTCTACAGCGATAGTCCTCATTATAATCCGCCGTTACTGCACAGATATGAGGTAATTGTTTTAAATCTTCTCCCTAGGCTTTATTATTCCCAAGTCACTTGGGTCGGCTTTTCTAGTATAACCGGATTTGACTGGATATCAGTTTTTACACGGAGCGGCTGCCACCTGACCTCCGCAACCCGAAGGCTAACGATACTCTAAGGCTAGACCAGTGTCAGGATATTAGAGGGTACTGACTTTCCCAATAACGACTGCCATAGATGTTCATGGCAGCCGGGACCGACGGCTTAACGTGCTCTCCGAGGCACGGAGCAGGCGATAATTGTCAATCAATACGCACATAATTTTGAAAAGTCGTATAACTTCCGAAAGTCAGAGGTGCGCGACGTGGGTTCGAACTCGAGACCCTCTGCATTGCAGTCTGTTGGTCTCCCCACTGAGCTATCGCTACTTAGGTAATTGTTTTAAATATAACTAACTAATAGGCCGATAGCTTAGTAAGAGATTTGAACTGCCACGCAGAGGTCTAGTGATAACACGTCAGTTGCTTGAAACATAGTGTCTACGCGGTGGTAGCTCAATGTATAAGGCATTGGATTTGAGATCGAGAGGTCGCGGGTTCGAATCCTATACATTGCACTACCGACGTGAACCACTACTAATACAAGCATTCTAACTTAGCTGGAGAGGTTAACAAGAATTCTAGTAATGTGTAACCCAAATTGCTAATAATCTTTAAAAAATAATTATGGACAAGGTAGAACCTAAAAAACTCCATTTAGCAATAAATTAATGAATGAGAAAATTATGATAATTAATTACTGTTAGCAGCGATAGCCTAGTGGGAGACCATTGCACTGCCACGCAGAGGTCTCGAGTTCGAACCCTAAAGGCGCATCTCTGACTTTTCGAAGTTATGTCATATTAAATAGTTAATTATCGCCCGATTTAACGGTAAAAGAAAACATCGTGAGGTAACCTGACTGAGACTTATCCATAATGTTTTCGAAGATTGCACGGATGGCGTATTGTTTAAGCGCCGAGTGTTGTGGGTTCGTATACCACACGGCACAAAAATATTACTATAGTTGCCTTACAATTTAATATTATTTGTCTTATTGTATTTGACTATTCGATTTGGTTAGTAAGTTCGCGTTAGTCACCGCGAAGGAGAAATCAAAATGAGCCTGTTATTTTTTTTGACGATTTTAGATCGTTTAGTGTCAGCCTAGTTTTGTTGCTTAAATTTTTCATAATTATAATTAAATTATCAAAAACAGCAACCATCGTGTGACAAATACTTTCCCTAAAGTCGGAGTGAGAGAGTTAATTAGTTTGAATTAAAATATTCTTGTTAGAAAATTTTCAAGCATATAAAATATTATTTTTATAATTATTGCCTTTAAAAATATCAATGAATATAGTTTGTTTTTTTTTCAAGCAAACAATTTTAATATATATTTGATTGCCGCAGCGGTGCCGATTTTATAGGTAGAGATCTTATATTTGACTTGTATTGGGCGTGGTACACTCATTGACATATCTAATAATCTTATATATAAAATTATCGTGTCACAATGTTAGTTACCATACTGCTCCGAAACGGCTTGACCGATTTTTATGAAATTTTATATGCATATTTAGTAGGTCTGAGAATCGTACCCTTAGTGATAAAGTAAACATAAAAAAAAAAGAAAAATTACTTTTGACAGAACGAAGTCTGTCCGGGCAGCTAGTAATAATATATATTATAAGCCTTATACACAAACTGTCCCACTACTGAGAATGGGCCTCGTCTCAATGTGACAAGTGTTAGGCCATAGTCTACCACAATGACCCAGTGCGGGTTGGCAGACTTCACATATCATCGAGAAAATTATGAAAAACTAAGACATGTTTTCCTCACGGTGCTTTCCTTCACCGTACGCACATTACTTTGCAAAGTCAGAAGTTGGGATCGAGTTCTAGACGGGAGCGGTCCAACGGCCGACCCACTAACCTATCGCTACTTGTAATAATAATATGCTATATATTTGATCTATTAGGGCATGGTACAGTCACTGTCAGATCTTATAATATAATGTTTCATTTCAGGATATTCCAAGAATTCTTCAGTGATCGAGGACATTCCAAAGTTACGCAAAAATAAAATAAAAATGTAAAAAAAGATAATTCTCTACACGACGATAATCTCTCGACGTTTTACTTTTTATTTTTTTTATAATAATTAATAATAAAACGATAATAATATATTTTTTATTAATAATGGTAAAAAATAAATAAAAGTAACCCGCGGTCCCCCGTTGAAATTGAAATTCTATTTTTGTGAGAAATTTTTGATTATTTTGTATTTAAGTATTTATTTTTATCGTTGTTTTGTTATTCGCTGCAGATATATTTCCGAGGGACCGTGTGTTGTATTACTATGCCATTTGTGATAAAACTTTGTTTAGTGAAGGATGAGATTTTTAATAAAAATGTATTGTTTATCCCTTATGGAGATTTCTTTGTGGATATATGTTAATGTTCGTGTTATAATCCTCCACTATATCGTATAAGTAATCAATCGAACCTTTAAAAGCGTTGATGCCTCAGTGACTTTCGAACGGCTACGTCGCAAATAAGTATCATATTTTAAGGTTTATAAACGTATTTAATTTAATCGGGCTTTATTTTTAAAATGTTTCTAATACACTCTATAGACTAAGTTAAAAGTGTATCATATATGATACATAATCATATCTGTTATCGTTTTACTATGAACATTACGCAACCAAAAATTTTCAACGCATTATTTACATAGTAAAAGGACTGCAAATGTATAATATTCCAACTATCATACTCTTTTACCTTAGTCTATAAAGTGTATTAAAAAAAACATTTTGAAAATAAAGTGCACATAAAATAATCACATTTAAATAACTTGAAATATTATACTTATTTGTGACGGCGTGAACAACCTTAAATACATTGAAACAGAGAGATCGCTTGTACTGTAAGTTCTGAGTAAGAAATTCTATTCGAACAAAATATAGTCGACATTATTTCTACAATTTATTTGCACTACAATTTACATACAAATCCTTAGACATGCTATGCGCTATGCAAGCATCAAGACATAATTCTATAAACCCTATTTTTTATTCAGGGTCATTTAAATATGACTACTTAAATGCCTCTTTAAAAAGTAGCAAGAATCCAAACGCAAATTAATTTAAAAATATTGCAAGTGTAGATAATGCTTCGTTATAATCTAACAATAGTATAGATAGATTATAGGTTACAGATATATTTATATAAAAAATATATTTTTCTTAAAAAGCTCAGATTTTTCATAGGGGGTAAGCCATACTAAATATTTTATATGAAAAGTCCTTTGCTAAATACAAAACACATAGTAATATAAATATATAAATATGTATATTTAAAATAATAATAAAGAAATTGTACAAATAATATAATCTGAAGAATATTACTATTATACTTTCTTTTTGTATGTACTTTTTGAAAATTTGATGTGTTTGCCTGTATAATGTGTATCGTGTGCCAACTCACACTTGGCTTTTACGAACTATGGCCTTAAACCCCGTTCATTTTGAGAGTAGCCCAGCAGTGGTATAATTGTGGGCAAATTTTACTAGTACCTTTAAAATACATTTTATACATTATACAGGCTATTTTCACAGTATCGCCGATGATACATACTTATATGTCATTTATATGGGAATCATACGCACATTTACAAAACAAAACATTTTAATACAGATGGCCAGCGTGCACAACAACGTATTAAATATAAACACACACAGAACCGTTATTGAAGAAGAAGAATATGGTTTACTGCATTCGATCGAATCTTGATATTTAGTATTTATCGTATAATATAAATAGATCGGTTCATTACAACTCGTCAAACACACACACATAGTCGTGAGCGTTCAACCGTATCTTACCATGCATATGTTCAATCAAAACTTAAGCGTGAACGAAATATTAATTTTCTATATATTTTTAATCTACTTTTTAATATATAGTTTTCAAGAAAATGTATGTATGTATTTGTGTGTGTCATTCCCATACAATGTCATACAGCCATGACATCGGGTGATTCGTGAGTGCAATTAAATGCGTTGTTGCCATTCTCTTTTGTAAGGTATTTCTCATAAGGTTTTAATAAAAAAAAAAACAATACTGTTTTTATTATTATTATTTTGAAAAATCATAAAAAAATATCTGATTATTTTTCAACGTTGTTTTTAGTATTTACTTTTGTTTTTATATTAAATATATATCTATCGCATTTTTTATGTGAATACATTTAGTCGTGAGTAAAATTATTCGAAATGTATTTTATAGGCACTTCCCAATCACTATTATAATCGATAATGGGGGATTGAAAATCAGCGGGGATCGGTTTAAATGTGGTCCTCTAACGGGAATCAAACTTACTACAAAGGCAGCGAAATTGTGGACAATAAGGTCGTTTCTTCATTTTAAATAATTTTACAGTCGACTAATGTATCTTATTTTGTAAAATAGTTTTTAACTAATGAAGATAGTTACCAGAATCGTATGTTACTTTTGCCATTAAATGCTCGTTTTTTTTATATTTTTTATTGTGCGTGTTTTAGGCGATTTTCGCGTCTGGCTAAAACTGACTAATTTATTCGTTGTTGAATTAACTTAACAGATATCACCAATGGTGCACTTTAGCATATACATAAGTATGAAAGGAATTGACTAAGAGTTGACTATGGTGTGATTCAACTATAAAATACACCCTTCGTCGCCCGTCTTATTAGACGTCTTATTGCTTAAATCTTTGTGGCGTATTACAAAACATTTTAACACAGATGCCCCGACTCAGAAGTAATTGTTATTCAGACAAGTTATCTTATGCACTCATATTAAAAACGTTATTGATCCCTGACTTTTTACGATATGGCTTTTCTACGAAATTGTTTATTTCGTTAAACATAACAATGTACAGTCAGTAACATAAGTCTATATACACTTGCAGAATTTTTAATTTAATTTCGCTGTCAAAATTATAATGGGTAGTTAATTATAACAGTAGTAGTTAGATAGTTGACGTAATAAAGATCAAAATTACAGAATAATGGAAATATTTTAATTATTAAGTTTAAAAAGTTTTTTTTACACGGCTGTAGTGGCAAACAAGCATACGACCCACCTGATGGTAAGTGGTCACCGTAGCCTATGGACGCCTGCAACACCAGAGGCATCACTTGCACGTTGCCGACCCTGTAAAAGCCTATTAACACCCTTTTTGAAGAACCCCATACTGTAGTCTTGTCAAAACTTAACCATACTAAAAAACACAAGGATTGATTAAAATCCACTCGTAGATAAACTAGATACAAGCGTTACATATCTAGTAGTACGTAACCCCTATTTAAACGCAGGCGTGCAAGGGAGAGAGAAAATATAAATAACAAAATTTTAAGTATAAATAACTCCTTTATTTTGCGAATAATTTTGATCTGTTTTCATGAAAAGGTTTCTTTTAATTGCGCTTTACTCTTGTGTGTAGAATAATGTACAAAATCGTACGTTGGCAACTACCCTATTAGGAATACTTTTACAAATTTGTTCAATGTTTAGCCGAAGCTATATTCAGCAACTTAAGAATATGTTGCTGAATTTACTAGAATTTTATTATAAGCTTTCATGTATAATTCATTATTTAATTTTCATATTTTGTGCCAACCTTTATAGTCAGGATACCTAGGGTTGGACTTGAGACTCTTTGTGACATAGGGCTGAGTTATAAATTAGTACTGTAGTAAGAACATTGACTAGTTAATTAGTCATTTAGTATGATTAACCGCCTATTAAATGTTAGTCAACAAATCATATTAGTCAATTTTATATTTTACTAGATATTTAGTACAAATTATACAGTTACTACAGATGTTAATAAATAGTTAACTAAATATAGTCTAATACATTAGACTACACATTTTAGTGAGATTTTAGCCATTTAACTATTAGCTACTAATAGTCAAAAACTAATTAGTCTATATTTAGTTGTGACAATAGCCAGTCGAATTGACTATTAGCGACTAATAGTCAACTAAACTAATCGATTAGTCGGTCAGAAAATCGCCTAAAATTCGCCTAAATATACAGCTTTGGGTTTAAAAGCCTTTGAGTGACTGAGCATCTTGTATTCCAAATAGTTCCGTCTGTTAAATGCGGCCTCCGCCATTGACGCTTGTATAAGTCACTGCGAGTAATTTGATTGTGTAGTTACAAACTTAGATAAAGTTAATTAAGAGGCCATTCAAAAATTACGTCACAAATTTCATGATCTTTTGACCCCTCCCCCGTCATTGTCACAGCTGGCCACATTTGTGAGTCTACCTCCCTCTAGTGTGACGTCACATATCTTGCAATTTTACATTTGGAAATTATAAATAAAAATAGTAGTTCTGAAATTTGTTTCACTTTTCACTGAAAGTATCCCTCGCGTCAAGCGGGGTATTACTGGATGCCTAGTGCGTGTTCTTTTTACGCTAACGCGATCGAAACGTTTACCGCGTTTAGCTCTCTGATTGGTTAAGAGCTTGGAGCTGGCCAATCGGAGCGCCGAACGTCATAAACGTGTCGATCGCGTTAGCTTAAAAGTAACTCGCATTTAGCACTCTGTACTTAGATATATTAGATTTAAAATGAGGCGTCACGAAATTTAGGACCATTCCCACCCCTTGTCACACAATGTCACATTTCGTCGACCCCCTCCCTTCCCTTAACGTGTGATGTAATTTATGGATGGCCTCAAATGATTATTGCGAGACCGTTATATTTGTATGTCATTCGAAAAGATACACTTTTCACAAACTACATAACCACGGATGGTCAATACTAGGCCAGCGTTTATTTCACGATCTTCGCTAGTACTTACAAAAAAAAAAACAGGGCATACACTACTAACTCTTGAAGCATAGTTATGAATTAGCTCATGTGTGTGATCGAGACAGTGAGTTATAGACTGTATATCTCTGTCTCCTTCTTTAGTAAATGATGTCTGTGCTTTGAGAGAGGATAGTTTGAGAAAAAGCTAACAAGAAATATTGAATAAGACACGGCACAAATAAAAACAGATGGCTTGATATAACACGCAAAAACTTTTATTACACAGCACTTACTAGAGACGGTAATAATAATATAAGGGTGCTGAGCAACGGACGGCGTCGAGCGCACAGCAGTGTCAGTTCTACAAATCAAGTGTAATGTTACCGCGTGTATAATTGTATTTTTCGCGCACGGATTTTAAACAATATGAAAAACGGCGTCTCTTGTAGGAAGCTAGCATGTCCGTGATCTATCTTTATCTTTGTAATACAAGCCTTGTGTTAATGACAGTGTATTTTTTTAGAATGACATATAGTTTTTATAATCGTTGTATCTCATGTTACCAGTTTTTATAAACCTAGTGTGTTTTTTTGTTTAAGTTGTATTTGTAATTGACATTCAATATAAAACAAGATTTTTGAATTAGTCTATGTCGTTTTAGCACAGCTGATATTTTTAGTAAGTGTGTATATACACATACATATATTGTCCTCCTCATCGATTTCGATGACGGTGACCTCAGAAATGATGGATTCTTTTATGAGCCCTAATATGGCTTACTAGAGCGAACTTGGTCTAGCAAGACATGGTGCCGCTACAAACCGATGTTTAAGATCGATCCTCAAGATCAAATGGCAAGTAAGTGTGTAATGTGTAGGTAAACAATATATATATAATAGCTAGTTTGATAGTGTATATGTGAGTTTTTATATAGGTTTTTTTTTGTATGAATCTGTCAGTTTACAAATGGGCTTAAAAAAGTCACCGAAATAGTCTGTGTATGTAAAATGTTGAATAAATTGTAACTTAAAATAATTTGCTGCTATTTTTAGCATTTATAGTAGTAAACTTGTATTTAATGTTAAACTAGTTTCTTCGCGCGGTTTCATTCACGTTTATGATTACTGCTACGCTCTTGTGTCTCGTAGCGTGATGCTATATAGCCTATGTTACATCTGGGTAAAGTAGCTTTCTAACGGTGAAAGAATTTTAAAATCGGTTTCTTTAATATTGTCTTCTACTTACGCGAATATTATTCATTGAAATTAAACTGCTATATCGGTTTCTTTGTTATATTAGTATAGATAGGTGCCTCTTTTAAGCCCATGGGCTTAAATCGTCAATAAAAATTGCCATACTTTCTAACTAGCAAGTATGCATGCGTTGTTTACTTAAATAATTATTACAATAAATCATGGAAATATTTCCACCACTAAAAATGCCACCATGGGATCTGGACGAGGTAGGCAGCGCTAAAAAACTAAGCCGTGTCCCTATAGTAACGTAATTATATTAATGGGTTTGCGGTCTTAACATTGACAGCAAGTAAATAAACTGTGATACAGACCAGCTAATATCTGTATTGTCTCATTAACAGTAACGCCAATTTTTGAGTAGTAAAGTCTAGTAAGTAGTTGTGGTGTCAATAATAAACTGTGGTTAGTATGAAGCTACTGCATCTATGTTTTATTAACGTTTACTGCATTTACAGTAAAAATATTAGCTGTGCGAAAATGACGCATGTCTGGCGCTTCTGGGATCGAATTCTATGTTGGATACCTGTCATTTGCGTCGAGGTTGCGTAATTGATAATTTCCATAATTGTGCTTTCAAATTACCATCAATAAAAAATATATGTTGTGAAGGAGTATATGTGTTTAAAGGTGATAATTTATCGAATTTACTTGGCAATTAAAAAAGGGAGTTTACTAAAAACTAAATTGTAGTTATTTAAGTTATATTTGGTCACAATATGTAAAAAGAAAAACCAATCAAAATGTTTCGTTGAGAAATAAGTCTTGCCAAAGTTTAATTTTTTTGTTTTTTTGATTGTTAAATGTAAAAAAAAATGGGTGTCAATAGTCATTTTTTTTAAGAAATTTCTTAGTTTAGTCGCAAGTCATGGGTTCGGGATGAGCATGACTTTTTAAATGTTAGTTTATTTGGTGCTCTTTTTCTTTGAAACTCCTAGAATTTCTTGCATTTTTCCACATGAGTACAATAATATTGTTCTAGACGCACAGTAGGAAGATCGCTAGAGATTTTTTTATTTTTTTTTAGATTACAATTTGATGGAAATAAAAAATATTTACCATAGACGTAAGAATAAATAAGGAATGGGAAGGTAGTTTTAAGAGAGTGAGAGAGAGCGAGAGAGCGCAATATTTGTGTTTTTTTTAATATTTTTTTCTAAGATATCGGGTTATTTATATCAGAAGGATGTTATATATTATACGCGCTCTTTATAGACCAAAGCTGTGAAATATTGTAAAGATCGTTGAGTAAGATTAAGAATAAAGTATGCTTTTACACAAAATGGTGAACATTTTATTTGTCTTGAACCCAAATTACCAATATAAATAAACTTTCAAATAACCCTGCAGTCTGGCCCTGTGGCGCAGTGGTAGTGAATGCGTCTGTCGGGCATTAGTTCTCGGGGTCGAACCCCGAGTCAGGCAGTGCGGCAGAGATTTTCTGTGAAAATTCACAGTGGCAGCTGTTAGGCTGAAGAGCACTGTGGGATGCCATTCTGGTGGAGTGGTAGTAAATACGTCTGTCGAAAATGAAATATTGGGTTCGATTTCAGAGTTGGACGGTTTCACTGGGTGTTTCTGCCAAATAGTTCTCAGTGGCAGCGGTAAGACTGAAAAGCACTGTGGAAAGGCTCTGTGGTGGAGCGGTAGCAAATACGAATGCTATTGATAAAGTCTAAAGTTTGATCCCCGAGTCGAACAGCGTCATTCGTTTTTCTGTCAAGAAATTTTCAGTAGCATCACTAAGGCTGGAATTGTGCCCAGACGACGGGTGGTCAGAGACTCCGTATTACATAGGCCTAAGACCTTACAAAAAGTGGTTGTAATTCACCTCTGCATACCTTTTCTGGGAAGGCCTGAAGCTATACAGGGTGTCCCAAAAATCAACGTCAAGCCGAAAACGGATGACGGGCCAAGGGATGGTGGTTCTCAAAAAAATATGAAAAACAAATTTTTTGCTGCACTCTAAAAATTATAGCCATTTAAAAAAAAATGAGAAAATTAACACCTTGTTATGATTTTTCAAGTACTATGACTACAAAATGTTTACTTAGCTTAATTATTTTAGTGAGGATTTGTTACTGAATAATGCTAGTATACATTACAATTCAAAATTTGAACACAACTATCTTCATTTCAGAGGAAATATCCCTAATATGCCCAAACATGTACTCAAAATTATTACATTATTCAACTTTAAATGGCCGTGCTGAAAAAAAAATGTACTACGCCATTTCAGCACGTGGCATCAAAAGATGGCGCATTTAATGGGCTTTCTAAAATGCTATAACACTTACTACATTTTATCCTAATTATGGATTTTTTTTCTAAAACAACTTGGATTTATGCTTCTAATGCGATGCATATTTTATTTAAAGCTTACTTAAATTAAAGTAAGACAGTACAAGTTTGGGTGAAACAGATTAGGACGCCACTTCAACGTGTGAGAGTGAAAGAGATAGCAAGCCTGAGCATCATCAACAGCACGAGTTAGAGTGAAACGGAGAGAGACGCCACTTCAACGTGTTAGTGAGAGTGTGAGTGAAAGAGATTGCAAGCCTTAGCATCATCTACGGCATGAGTTAGAATGAGACGGATAGAGACGCCACGAGTGAAAAAGATAGCAAGACCGGATCATCTGCGCACGAACTGCAATACTTCAGTACGTTACGTTATTTCGTTTACTGCGCATCGTTCTGTATTCCTTCGTGTCGTTTTCGTACTTACTAACTTTGGCTTTGCTTATTGGACTTGATTACGTGCTACTTGGATTTGATTTGTGATTTGACCGTTTGTGACTAACTTGGCTTTCTTTTGGACTATCGTCATCGCTGACCGTGTAATTGTGTGTATTCTATGATCGCCACCATGCCGCTTCGATACACAGCACAGGAGTATGCAAACATGCATCTCATTTATGGAGAGTGCAGGTGCAACGCTAATGCTGCAGCTCGACTCTATCGTGAGAGATACCCCAATTCTGAGCGTCATCCGGATCATAGAGTATTTATTAATCTGCACCGATCACTCTCAGAAGGCCGATTTCCTAATCAAATGTTCAGTACAGGAAGATCCAGCATTCCATACGAGGAAGAAGTTTTAGCAGCAGTCGCAGAAGACACGAGTGTCTCAGTACGTGGACTTGAGACAAGCATAGGAGTGCCGAAGAGTACAGCACACCGGATTTTGCAGCAAAACCAGCTCCACCCGTACCATGTGCAACGAGTTCAATCTTTATCACCTCAAGATTATCCTGCAAGGGTTGCGTTTTGTGAAACGATGTTACAAAGACACCGAGAAGACCCCCACTTCCTGGATAAAGTACTCTGGACGGATGAGTCAACTTTTAAGAAAGATGGCTACTTAAATCTACATAATGTGCATGAGTGGCACGTGGAAAACCCACATTTAATGCGAGAAGATCGGTCACAATATCGCTTCAAAGTAAACATGTGGACCGGTATTCTGAACGGTAGAATTATTGGACCTTTCGAACTCCCAGACACCTTAACCAGTGAGGCTTACTTAGACTTTTTACAAAATCATCTACCAGATTTATTGGAAGACGTGCCACTCAACATTTACGTAGGTATGTGGCTCCAACAAGATGGCTGCCCTGCGCACTATGCTCGCTCAGTAAGGGAATTTCTTAACCAAGTATATCCGGATAGGTGGATCGGTCGGTCTGGTACGATCTCGTGGCCGGCCCGATCACCAGACTTAAACCCCATTGATTTCTTTTACTGGGGAGCAGTGAAGGATCAAGTTTACTCTAAGCCTATCGCAAACGTAGAGGAACTGCGCCAAAGAATTGCGGGGGCCGCTGAATACATCAATTCAAGAAGTTTTGCTCGTAAAATAAAGCGTTCGTTTTTAAAGAGATGTAGGGCATGCATTGAAGCTGAAGGCAAACAATTTGAATATTTATTGTAACAAAATAAAATGAACTGTTGATTTGAATGGTTGAATTTTTATTTCAAATTGAACACATAATGATTCACAATGACCAAAGGAATCTAATATGGTTTATCAATAAATTAGGTATTTGCCCTATTCACAGTAGCTTCGCAAAACAGTGTCACTAGTAGTTTTTACCTGACTGCCATAAAAGAGGGTTATGTATAACACTAATTTGTTTCTTAGAGGGAAACTAGATGTCATTACCAACATTTTTGAGTAAAACAAAAAAGGTTAGACCCGAGTTGTTTTAGAAAAAAAAACCATAATTAGGATAAAATGTAGTAAGTGTTATAGCATTTTAGAAAGCCCATTAAATGCGCCATCTTTTGATGCCACGTGCTGAAATGGTGTAGTACATTTTTTTTTCAGCACGGCCATTTAAAGTTGAATAATGTAATAATTTTGAGTACATGTTTGGGCATATTAGGGATATTTCCTCTGAAATGAAGATAGTTGTGTTCAAATTTTGAATTGTAATGTATACTAGCATTATTCAGTAACAAATCCTCACTAAAATAATTAAGCTAAGTAAACATTTTGTAGTCATAGTACTTGAAAAATCATAACAAGGTGTTAATTTTCTCATTTTTTTTTAAATGGCTATAATTTTTAGAGTGCAGCAAAAAATTTGTTTTTCATATTTTTTTGAGAACCACCATCCCTTGGCCCGTCATCCGTTTTCGGCTTGACGTTGATTTTTGGGACGCCCTGTATATGTGTGTAATAATAAAACAGCAGAGTTTGACCTATAGGAAATGACTGCACGGACGGCATTGTGGGTTGAGTGGTCGCCTCGCCATTTTCACGGCGCCGAGTGCTGTGGGTTCGAATCCCAGACGGTACAAAAAATTGTGTGATCTACAAATTGTTGTTTCGAGTCACGATGTTTATGGTGTCCGTTGTTTGAATGTTTGTTAAGTCAACCACGATACAGGAATGAACCTAGTGCGGGAGTTGCCTTTTTGAATAAGAACGTTTTAATATTGAAGTTTGTGATTGACTGACAACTTACTTACTCCCAACCGTAAGTATCGATAGGTAAGGTCCAGCGGTATACCTAACAGAGTCCGAGGCAAGATTTAGGAATGAGTGAGACCACACCATGATACTTCCGTTCTTCCCAACGGACCAACACTGTTAATTTGTCTAGAACCAGAAGAACCTGCCAGATAGTCAGGCAATGAGTAAAAGTGAATAAGTGTGCGAGCGCCTGGCTATTACGACAAAGCAGTTGATTTCCCACGGCAAGAAAGATTGCTATAACATTTTGCGTAGGCGCATGATTAGTCCCTATAAAAAATGAAATCCTCTTTTACAGTGATATTAATAATAATAATAATAATAACCTTATGAAACGGACGTTGCGGGAGCGCTTCTTTGGCCGCTTGAAAAATATACTGAAAAGTCTTTTGTCAGGCGGCAACAGGGTGCGCGCCTGTAACGGGTGGGCCATGCCGATCCTTATGTACTCCTTTGGCATACTCAGATGGACGCAAACGGAATTAGATGCCCTGGATAGAAAGGTCCGTACACTGTTGACTGCATACCGAATGCACCACCCGCGCTCCTCGGTAATGAGATTGTACATCCCGCGGAAGTGTGGGGGTCGCGGTTTTTTAAATGCCAAGACCCTCCACAACCGTGAAGTGTGCAATCTCAGAGAATATTTTCTCCGAACCGATGTGGGCGTGCATCGCGATGTAGTCGCAGTGGATACGGGCTTTACCCCGCTTGCTCTGGCTAAGGAGAACTGGCGCAAACCTGTTATGCTTGGAACTGACGAGCGCAGGGATGTATGGAAAGGAAAAGAGCTGCATGGACGCTTTTTTCGGACCCTAAATGGTCCCGACATAGATTTTCAGTCATCGGTGTCCTGGCTACGTTTCGGCGATCTCTTCGCTGAGACCGAAGGTTTTGTATGTGCAATAATGGACGAAGTTGTTATGACGAACAACTACCGGAAATATATCCTGAAGGATGGGACGGTTGACATATGTCGGGCATGTCACCAGCCCGGAGAATCTCTCAGACATATTATCTCCGGTTGTTCTCGTCTTGCCAATGGAGAGTATTTGCATAGACACAACCAAGTAGCCAGGATTGTCCATCAGCAACTTGCCTTAAAGTATGACCTTGTGGAATCTGAAGTGCCGTATTACAGGTATGTGCCCGATCCAGTTCTCGAAAATGGTCGTGCTATTTTGTACTGGGATCGGTCTATCATCACTGATAGGACAATTGTGGCGAACAAGCCAGATATTGTGCTGATAGACCGATTGGAGCGCCGAGCAATGATCATCGATGTTACCATTCCGCATGACGACAATCTTGTGAAAGCTGAAAAAGAAAAAGAGTTGAAATACTTGGACCTAGCTCACGAGATTGTCGACATGTGGCGTGTGGACTCGGCGATCATTGTGCCGATAGTCATTACAGTCAATGGTTTAATACCTAAGAGCCTCGACCACCACCTGCAGAGGCTCGCGTTAGATGGCTGGATCAAGTCCTTGATGCAAAAGGCAGTACTACTCGACACAGCGCGTATTGTGAGGAGATTCCTCTCTCTGGGGCCCTAACCACCGGCAGCTTGGACCCTGTTCCCGATGTCGGTGGGTCATTTCAGTTTTTATATTTTTAAATATGTATAGATTTTATATATATATGTAAAAATGTAATTATTAGAAAAAAAAAGTAATAAAGTGAATAATAATAATATTCTACCACATACACACAACACTATCTAGCCCAAACTAAGCAGAGCTTGTACTATGGGTACTAGACAATGGATAAACATACATACATATATACTTATTTTTTGTAAATACATACATATTATACATAGAAACACCCGGACCAAGACAAACATCCATATTCATGCACACAAATGTTTGACTTGTGCGGGAATCGAACCCGCGACCTCAGGGGTGGCAGTCGGTTACCCTCACTACTACGCCATCGAGGCCGACAATAATAGCGCATACCTTTGTCTGAAGCCAAGGAAGAAATATATACCGACATAAAAATGCTTTAGTAACTGAAGATAGCAGGACTTGTAATTATTAATGATTTTTACAGCAAAAACAATGCAGTTATACCTATAGCATAATATTTTTGTTTCTTTTGTAACAGTAGCGAAAGTAAGACGAGTGATCTGTGGTTAAAACCCGACGATAATTTTGTTATTCCTGTTTTAAAGTTCGTGAACTCTTATACAACAGCTTTGTCTATCCGTCCGTCTGTCTGTTATACAACTTTCAAATCAAGAACCGTGAGAGCTAGAGACTCGCGGTTAGCGCCATTTGACTCAACATAGTCGATATACCCCGAAATGACCTTTGACCTCTGACCTCAAGGACAAATGATACCATTTTTTCGAATTCTAATATTTACGGCAATTTATGGCCGTTTCTCACTTGTTATAAAATATTACTTTATAATTCCTGTATCGCGGGAGACTTTACAAAAAATTTAAATTTAAATTTAAATTTAAATTTTATTTAAACAACGGACAACAACAATTTGTGGGTCACATGTTTTTATTCCTTGTGGAGATAGAACCTACAACAGTCGGCGCAGTGGCAGTAGCGAGGCACCCAGTTAAATTAAAACGCCATCCGTGCAATGCATGCAAATGCGAATGTGAGTTTGTTTGCTTGTTACGCTTGTACACCTTAACTGCTCGACTGGTCGTAATAAAGTTCCGCGTAGACGTTGTCAGCCTTTTTTGTACGCCTGATATCATTCATCCACTACTGTTTCCGAGCGAGGAAAGTCGAGGGCAAAGGCTAGTTGTTGATATTTTATTTGTAGGTATAGATTTTACCTTATGTTTCTAATTAGTATATGATGTATATGACTAAAGCTAAATGCTTATGATAAGACTAAGTCTAATTTGATAGTGATATTCGAGCCCATAGGTCACAAATTCGTTATTTTATTAATTAATCATTGTGATTATCATTGTGAATATGTTTGTGAAGAAATTCAGTTAAATAAATTATTATTATTATATATTATTGTTATTGTGGAGTGGGGCTCAATAACCACGTCTGTTATTCCCAATGAGTACAATCTGAGCATCTTCAAGTCGCGAGTTGATAGGTATCTTCTAGACAAGCATGCTCCATCGTCGACAACATTTTCGCTTAACATCAGGTGAGATCGTGATCAAACGCAAGTCTACCCAGAATGAATTATACTACAACCTACATTTTATAAATAATAAAATGTCTAATTTAGCCAAACAAGGAAATATGGATTAATTTTCTTTTGTAATTTAAAATACTGTTATTCAAGAGAGCTCCCGCATTTATAAATAAATCCTGTATCGAAGGGGACTCTAGAAACATTCATACAAACGACACAAAGAACACCCATTCATCCTAATTTTGCTTGGCTTTTAACATCAATAGCCGTATAATCACCCTTACTTATAAACATGTCACTATGTAATACTAGGTACCTCTCAATTTAATCAATGATTAGCTTTCAAATCGTTAGCGTCCAACGTCCCGCGCCGCTGTTACTTAGGTAACTAATTAACTAATACTTAACGCTGAAAGCGTGAGACTACGTATGTAAATAATTTTATAGTAGTTCTCAGAAGTATATAAGTTACTTTAAAAACGTAACCGAAGACATAGGTCAGACGGCTTACGTTCATAATAAAAATTCTTCGTAATAGAATTCTGATCTAGTTTTAGTATCAAAAATATCACAAATTGTATTCTTTTAAACCCTGACTAATATTATAAATGAAAATGTGAGTTAGTTTGTTATGCTTTTACGACTTAACTACTCGACCAATCATTATTAAATTTCGCATACACGTTTTCAAGGAAACAGAAAAGTACCTACTGTTTCCAAGGGATAGAAAATATCTAATTGATAAATAAAAAAGGTGTGATATGAATATAAATTGTATTTCAATTTATATTTGATAGACTACATCGGAACTCTACTTCAAACTGTATATTTTCTATCTGCGTAGGCAGGATATTATATCACATAAGTATGTGCGTATTGATTGACAATTATCGCCTGCTCCGTGCCTCGGAGAGCACGTTAAGCCGTCGGTCCCGGCTGCCATGAACATCTATGGCAGTCGTTATTGGGAGAGTGTCGACACAAAAGATCTCACCGGGTCGAAGTGTCGCCGGTCTGCACTGACTGGCCCCCATATAAGATACATACATACTATTACCTAACTTTTATAGTCTGATGGGACGGCAATGCGTCTCGACCGGAGAAGTCTTACGCGTTTACGTGCTTTCTGAGGCACGCTGGTGTGCAGAATTGCTAACTTCCTGTGTTGCAGCTATTGATCATTTCATGCAAGGAAAACTCAATAGTTCTTTTGTTGTCTTGGCATCTGATTCGAACCATAAATCTTATGCAGAACATTCGCATTCTCTACCGCTGCGTAACTTAACTGACTTGAACTAAACCCAGGCTTTAAACATTCTGGGTTAAGTAAGCCGGTGCGTCGGGACTCAAGCGCACGATCAACGGCTTTACATACGCGCTTTGAAAAGGTGTGACACGGCCAAGTTTCTATAAGGCTCCTATTAAAAATTTGACATAAACAGTCTATAACTTTTTGTTGGCACTACCCAGGAAATGAACCCGAGACCTCGTGCACAACAGTGAACGCATTCTCTACAGCTGCTTTACTAGAGAGACTTGATTCTAACCCAGGGTTTAGTCATTTAGGAACGACCGACGGGTCGTGAGCGCAGGAATCGCAGCTGTACGTGCTTTCCAAGGCACAGTTGTGCAACACCGCCATCTTCCTATAAGGCTGTTATTAAGAATAACTCGACTGGAAAACTCAATAAAGTTTGTTGAACTCGGTTAAATCGTCGCATTCATTGAAAAAGCAAATATCCTGAGGAAACTTGAATATTTGAAAAGCTAGAGTGTTTCAAATTGTAATAGCAGCTAGAAAGAAAAGTCATTTTTCAAGCAGAAACATTTTACAAAACGAAGATTTCGACGGAAGACGGCCATCTTGCTATTTTTTTAGTCATATTTTGGTAATTGAAGCTTACTTTACTCATGCAGAACAATCGTATTACTACAGTAGCGGAGAACTCGACGAAAATTACAGAGTAACCGCAAAACAATCACCCAAATTGAAGATTGACACAAAAAGGTAGCATTAAACAAATTGTATGAGCCTCCCACTTTTTCATCAGCCCAACATATAATTAATGGGGAGTGGTCTCATGCCCCTCCTTGCGTAATTTTCATCCAAAAAACTATATTTAGGCTTGCCTTATGGACAAAATTATAACCTCACTTTCCATAAACATTCCTTAACTCTTATTTCTGAAGCTTTAAAGTTCAAAATTGATTGTATTTGATGTTTTGAAATGTAATTTAAGATGGCATATATATTCCGGCAGTTGTATCGTAATTAAAAGCGAAGTTTTCTTGTTCACAGTAACGTTTAAATATTTTTCGTCGGATTATTTCGTTCGGTAGCGTTTTTGTCGTATGCCGAATATTTTTGGTGGTTCGGGATGTGTTTGTATTTGGATGTGGTTTCTGAACGTTGTATGCATCTTTTAGCATGAAAAATATAGTTAGTAGCAAGCGTTTTAAGAGTTAGAACCTAAATAATAACCTATAAAAGCGGATACATGGTCTTTTGGTGAACTAACTGATATTACAATTACCAAAAAATGATTTGAAGTTGCTACATTAGGTACCTTTTTTAGTTTTTGATGTCCTACTGCTAAGCAACGGCTTTTTCGTAAGATTTACAAATTGCTCTGTTATGTAAACATTTAACTACCCAGGAATTAATCCTGTGTAAGAGAGGGAATTTAACACAATTCAAACAACGGACACAACGAGCAGACAGACTCGGAACATCCATTACTTTGTGGGATTAAAACCCACAACACTCAGCATAGTGCCAGTGCAAGGCGGCAACTTAAACCGCTATGCCGTCAGTCCGCCAAGAGTCCGAGTACTTAATTATAAAAATAACATAAATTTTTCAGTAAGAAGTGAATTTTCCGTAGACAAATACATTTTGGAGGCTAAGACCTTATTATGTTATATTATGTAAAAAGGCATGGTGCTGGCTTCTTTCATAATATTTGCATTAGGAAAAAATTCTGTACTCCGAGGAACTTTACAAACATTTAAGACTGCGCCGAGCGAAATGTGCCAAAACAGGCGGTCACAGTTAAGTGAATACAATCAAAACTTTTGTTTGATACAAATATAAAATATACATTTACCATAACAATGAATGTGTTTACAATTACTCAGTGTAAAAACTTAAAATAATTAATATTTTCGCCTGCAAAATTATGTAATATTGCACGAAAAATGCAAAAACGTAAGCTCGTGTTACGTGATTTTTAGATTATAACAGTAGAAATCTATCTTATTTTACAGCTTAAACGAAACACAACTAGTTATATTACAATTTGTCCGTCCCAAATATTTAAGTTATTGGTTGACAATAAAGATACATATTTATCAAAAAAGCACTTCAAATCCTCCATACAATTTTACTATGGCGGCCGCGCGCCGATTTGAATATGCGCCTTACGAGCTCTGTTATTATCTGTCTTACGCTCGGCGCAGTCTTAAACATCGGACACGAAAAACACATAGACACTGAAAGCACTCATAGGATTTGAACCCATAACAGACGTAGTAACTATGGCAAGCCGATCTCTTAAAACAAACCTCATCCGGGCACAGAAGTAAGTCATTGTTTCTATGTCTGTCTGTTTGTCTGTCACTATATTGCCTGCTCCATCGTTTCGTATTACGTGAACAATTTCGTTTAACTGTCATTTAAACCCGTTCGTTAAATTTTCTTCTTAAAGCAAGAACGCCATTTTTTAAAGATCGCTGTATAATACGAGTTATAAACGTGACTTACGCGGACATTTACCTAAACGCATTCTTATTTGACTGCCGCGATGGTTCAGTGGTGTTTGGAAGCATATTTCAGAGTTTGATGCTCGAATCGGGTAGGATTAGGTTTAAAGATTTTTATTATCATTAAGACAATTCGTAACTTATTTGATAACATAACCGATAGAGAAAAAAGAACAACATTTCAATGTCCGTCGCTTCATTCACTTAGCTTAAATATAACATCACTGTGTTTGTGTAAACTACTGCAACAAATTCACAAGTAATTTTAAATGTAGGTTAAGTTACACTGCAAGAGCAGCGATAGCTCAGTGAAGACACCAACAGACTGCAATGCAGAGGATTTCGAGTTCGAACCCACGTCGCGCACCTCTGACTTTCGGAAGTTATATGAGTTTTCGAAATTATGTGCGTATTGATTGACAATTATCGCCTGCTCCGTGCCTCGGAGAGCACGTTAAGCCGTCGGTCCCGGCTGCCATGAACATCTATGGCAGTCGTTATTGGGAGAGTGTCGACACAAAAGATCCCACTGGGTCGAAGTGTCGCCGGTCTGCACTGACTGGCCCCCACATAAGATACATACATACACTGCGTAAAACTATAGACACAGTGTTATATTTGACCCATTTCATTTAGGGATTTGATACAGATTATTTCAAATTCATGCTTTCTAAATAGTAACGTGAATAATTGTTTTTAATAGTGGAAATTATAATAATGACAATTTATAACGAAAGAATAAACATTATTAACACATTCACGGACACAAAACCACTCTCAATAATTTGTGATATGACACACAAAATTTCCATACAAAGTGACATCACGTCTGGGAACGTATTGCCACACTACACGGTTTTAAAAGTATGTGTTGCGACAGTAACGGTCAGAGACGTAACCGCCTGTAGGCGGACATTCATACCAAGTGAATTCTAAACCGTGTGTTACGGCAGGAGTGTTTGCTGTGGCTCTAGCGGTCTGTATTTAAGCCTAAAACGGCACAGAGTCATATCCTCCCTATAAATGCTATGGAAATAGTCGGCCGTGGACGGAGTTTTACTTTTAGTGTATTTTAAATCGCCGCCTACAGCCGTAGTGCCATATTATGTGGGTCATAATTCACGTCTCTAGTCTAGTCTAGTCTAGTCTCGTCTCTCAAGTCTGCCAACCCGCACTGGGCCAGCGTGGTGGACTAGCCTATCTCTTCTCACACTGAGAAATAGCTCATGCCCAGCAGTGGGACAGTTTATATACAGGCTTATTACTTTTTAGAGTTCGAAAAATCTCTTATACAAGATCTTTGTCCGCCCGTCTGTCTGTTATACAACTATCAACTCAAGAACCGTAAGAGCTAGAGACTCCCGGTCAACGCCATTCGACTCAGCATAGTCGGTATACCCCGAAATGACTATAACCTTTGAACTCTGACATGACAACTCAAGGTCACGTGGTATTTTACGACCTTTGAATATTACTTGAACCATTTTTTCGAACTCTATGATTTATGGCAATTCATTGCCGTTTCTCACTTGTTATAATTACATAAAAAAATTGTCCGGCCCGGTAATTGAACTCGTCACTTCGCTATCAGCCGCAACGTTATCCCACGGCCAGTGAGATATTTTCAAAAACGTCAATCATAATAATTAATATGTGTATTAATATATTCTTTATATTTTTAATGAAAGTTTCGCGCATGACGGACGGACAGATATTAATTATGTTTTAGTATTTTAGTGCGATGCGCTCTTTTAACGACAATGACTTACATCTAAATTAAAATCCTGATTAATACTCAATCCTAACTATTTTAACTTAAATATTATTAACTAGCATTTGCCCGCGTCTTCACGCGCGTAAAATATGTAGTTTACGTTAGATTAGTAAACCCTTAACAAACTTGGCAGGAAAAACACAGTCAGACTGGTGTGGGTTCCGGGGCATGCAGGTGTGCAGGGTAATGAGGAGGCTGATGAATTACTTACTGAAGACTTCAATGCAGAGGGTCTCGGGTTCGAACACACGTCGCGCACCTCTGACTTTCGGAAGTTAAATGACTTTTCGAAATTGTGTGCGTATTGATTGACAATTATCGCCTGCTCCGTGCCTCGGAGAGCACGTTAAGCCGTCGGTCCCGGCTGCCATGAACATCTATGGCAGTCGTTATTGGGAGAGCGTCGACACAAAGATCCCACTGGGTCGAAGTGTCGCCGGTCTGCACTGACTGGCCCTCACATAAGATAAGCTGTTTCCATATCTATTACGTTACTTATTCGTTCAAATTATCAACACAAGTGCAGTTATTAATAACATAATGTTTTAGGCATACAATTTTTTTTGTGAAACTACTATTTCGTGTTCAGTTTGCTTGTTTATTTAATCATCACGAAAGTATTTATAATACAATTTCAAGCATGTGTGCGCATACACATATGCACACATGGAAACAGTCATATGTATGATAAAATAAAAACAATGAATAATAATTCAGCACCCTAATTGGTACCTCTAAAATATTGAGGTGACATAGTTACAATGTGCCAACATTTTCAACATCCATTAAATTCAAATTCAAAATAAATTTATTCAGATTAGGTTACAAGGTAACACTTATGAATGTCAAAGTTACACTAATTTTTTCTGCGAATTTACATTTACTGCCACGTTCAGCAAAGCAAGGGTGTAGGGCTCATGAGAAGAACGGGCAAGCAACTCATGGTCACTCTTTTTAATCGCCATGTTTTTGTTTACAAATCATAAGAGCTGTAAGGTGCTGCAACCATTTCTCCATGAACTATTACTGAACATACTCAAGCATTTAATGAAATTTGATGGTAGCCTCTAAAGCAGCAGTATGGTAAATAGGAGCATCCACTTCCATGCACATTAATAATCAAGACAAGGCATGATTGTAGTCCGTAGTTTAATCTAACTGTTTAAATAAAAATGCAGTAAGTAAATCATCGAATTCCACTTACGTTACTGTAACATATCAAGTTTAAAATATCATTGAGAGCAAGCATCAACAAAGTCTTCATCAACATAAAAAAAAATGTTCCCCAATCCAAAACCTGACCTCACACATGTACCTTAACCGTGATTAATACCTCCAATACATAACTCTTTAACCTTAACATAATTTTAAACAACAATTTGATAAAGATCTACAAAAAGATTTGTCCTTGCATTCACAAAGATTCAGTTTTTGAGATACGAGCTCACAAACGAACGGACGCAGATAATACATGGAGTTATCCTTTTTTATTTTTTGTGCTCTGTGGCCTAGGATCATCAATTATGTGAAGTGTACCCTTTATACTACACGGGACGACTACGACACGACTCAAACACTATCTATTACTAATGTTATGTAGAAGAATGTTTTGTTTTTTTTTGTAAGTATTTAACTCAAAAACGAATCCACCGATTTAAAAAATTCTTTCACCATATTATAGCAATATTATCACAGAGTAACAAAGGCTATATCTTTTTTTAAATACTGTTACTAACATAACCCATCCTAAACTAATTGTACGCAAGCAAAGCAGCGGACAAAAGCTAGTCACTACATAAAATTTAAGTCTCCCGCGCTGACTTCATGTTTGTTTTTCAGGCTAATCTCAGAAACAACTGTACAGATTTTCTTACGATTTTCATCAATCGAAAGAGGGAAGCGATGGAGGGGTGGCAAGCTTGTAAAAAAGAAATCATCCTTTTTATTAAAATGTTGTACGGTGTCAAGTGCGAACATTCCATCCTTACAAGAAATTAAAATTTTTATGATCTACAAATATGTGGTTCAAAACTGAGTGCTTGTAACAAAAAACCGGCCAAATGCGAGTCGGACTCGCGCACGAAGGGTTCCGTACCATTATCTATAAAACGGCAAAAAAATCACGTTTGTTGTATGAGAGCCCCCTTAAATATTTGTATTATTTTAATTTAATTATTTATTTTAAAGTGAATATATAACTAAATATTCTGTGAATATTTCAAGCGTCTACCTGTTGCCGTTATCAATTTCGAGCAAAAAGGAGCAAAAAATCACGTTTGTTGTATGGGAGCCCCCTTAAATATTTAATTTATTCTGTTTATTAGTATTTGTTGTTATAGCGGCAACAAACAAAATACATGATCTGTGAAAATTTCAACTGTCTAACTATCACGGTTCATGAGATACAGCCTGGTGACAGACGGACAGACAGACGGTCGGACAGCGGCGTCTTAGTAATAGGGTCCCGTAATAGTGTTCCGTTCCGAACCCCAAAAAGTATCTCTAAGTAGTATAGATCGGCGATTACGTTGATCACTGATTATTAATAATTGAAAAACTATGCATTTAAAAGCATCGTCAGTTGGCACGAGGAACAATTGATTAGTTGGATGTTTATCCAATTTTTTTCTTTATCTTGTAACGGTGGCCAAATACAATAGATTTTTAATTATATTTAGTATTCTGAGAAATTGTGTTTGGAATAGTGTCGTAATCTGTCAGATTACGACATAATTCCAAACACAATTACACACATACACAATTTATTATTTTGCCGCTGAATATCAGTTATTTTATTTACACATTTCTGGACAAATTTTTACATTTATAATTCATGGCATACAGTTTTTTTTTGGTATATTTGGCAAACGAGCTGACGGATCGCCCATCAGGATCAGGATGGTAAGCGATTACCGCCGCCCATGGACACCCGGAACACCAGAGCAGTCACAAGTTCGTTGCTAGTTTTAAATTTGTTCTCTCCCTCCTCTAGGAGGGGAGAGGAGGTTGGACCTCCGGTACTCTACAAAAATTAAAATTTATAATATTTAATATCTAGACTTAGTTTGCAAATGATTATTATTATTAATATTGTGAGTTATCTACCATATTAGGAGCAGCGATAATTCAGTGGGGAGACCAATAGACTGCAATGCAGAGGGTCTCGGGTTCGAACCCACGTCGCGCACCTCTGACTTTCGGAAGATATATGACTTTTCGAAATTATGTGCGTATTGATTGACAATTATCGCCTGCTCCGTGCCTCGGAGAGCACGTTAAGCCGTTGGTCCCGGCTGCCATAAACATCTATGGCAGTCGTTATTGGGAAAGTCAGTGCCCTCTAATATCCTGACACTGGTCTAGCCTTAGGGTATCGTTAGCCTTCGGGTTGCGGAGGTCAGGTGGCAGCCGCTCCGTGTAAAAACTGATATCCAGTCAAATCCGGTTAGACCAGAAAAGCCGACCCAAGTGACTTGGGAATAATAAAGGCTAAGAGAGAAGAAGATCTACCATATTAGGCCCCTGGCATGTTTCTATATAACCGTAGTCTGTCTTTGTAGAACACGTGTGTCGTCGTCTCGTTGGCTATAAACAAGTTTATAAGAGCACATAGTTTAAATACGTTCAGTTTGGGCGGCTGCTTTGTTACAACGATCTCCGGCGAGAGTAGCATTCATATCATAACGCGCTTCTTCAATAATTGATGGGCCGAACGTACCAGCTATGTTTATGAACTGTCCCACTGCTGGCCACGGGCCTTTGTTCAGAATTAACTGAGGGTTAGCCTGATTAGGACTGGATTTGTGCTTATAGCATTGTGGGAGACCGTTGATGCGTCGAGTCTCGAGTTCGATTCTACGGCACGTATCACAAAATTTTCTAAGCTAGGTGTTAATCCTAACAATGTTAGGAGACCATTGTATTGCCACACGGTCTTCAGTTTGATCCTTTGACTGTATTCAATTCAATTTATTCATTTGCACTAATATCGTAGGTACATATTTACACACTATAATATATTTAACTAGTAGTTTTCCCGCGGTTTCACCCGTGTAAGTCCCGTTCCCGTGTGAATATCGGGTTTCACCCCTTTCACCCCCTTCAGGGTGCAATTTCCAAAAATCCTCTCTTAGTGCTCCCCTACACTCTCCAAGGAACATACATGCCAAATTACAGCTTCTTGCGTTTTGTAGTTTCGGCTGTGCGTTGTCTGTCAGTCACTCAGTAACGGAAGAGTTTTATATATATAGATTACAAAATGATATTAATAATGTAATAAAATGGAGTCAGGACAACTTTTTAGAATTTAATCAATCGAAGTGCGTGGTGATTGGTTTCAGTCGTGCTCGAACTCCGCTGCAATACGTTTACAGTATTAACAGCACCCCCTTATACCGTGTCTCTAAGGTAAAAGACCTAGAAGTGACAGTTAATACTGAACTGACATTTAAGGACCATATTGTTAAAATATGTATAACAGCGTACCGAAATTTAGGATTTGTACTACGTAGGGCTAAACATTTTTCTAACATTAAGGCAATCATGGCAGTTTATAATGCCCTAGTAAGAAGCCAATTGAGCAGCGATAGCTCAGTGGGGAGACCAACAGACTGCAATGCCGAGGGTCTCGGATTCGAACCCACGTCGCGCACCTCTGACTTTCGGAAGTTATATGACTTTTCGAAATTATGTGCGTATTGATTGACAATTATCGCCTGCTCCGTGCCTCGGAGAGCACGTTAAGCCGTCGGTCCCGGCTGCCATAAACATCTATGGCAGTCGTTATTGGAAGAGTGTCGACACAAAAGATCCCACTGGGTCGAAATGTCGCCGGTCTGCACTGACTAGCCCCCACATAAGACAACATAAGATAAGATAAAAAGCCAATTGGAATGCAACGCGGTCATCTGGTCTCCACATGAAATTAAATATAGTATTATGTTAGAGCGAGTGCAAAACAAATTTATTAGGTTGGAACTACTATATACTATATATATACTATATACTATATACGGATTTTATCGCGTTGTTTATTTGACACTTTATTACATAATTTTGAAAACTGTTACACTACTACTACTATTAAACTTTACTAATTTTTAAGCTAATTAAATAGTTAATATTAAGCTAAAGAAATAGTTTATTATTGTCAGCTTTAACGCTGAGAATATTAGCATGTCTGAAATTTGAAAGGCGAAGTTTATCAACGTGCACTGGGCCAGCGTGGTGCCTTGTAGTCTATCACAAAAGTAGCTGACTGTTAGGCACGGATCTCTTTTTGGTATGATAGGGGTTAGGCTCTAGTCCACCTCGCTGGCCTAGCGCAAGTTGACATTTTCATTTATTCATTCATAGATTCACGCCTGTATCCCAGAGGGGTAGGCAGGGACTACGGATTTCTATTTGCTACGATCCTGACACACTTCTCTGGCTTCATTCACTTTCATCAGATTCCTCATACACGCCCGTCGGTTCAAGGTGCTCTTATCCTGGCCTTTGTCCAGAACGCCTCCGATCTGATCAAGAAACGTTCGCCTAGGTCTTCCTCTTGCGACTGTTCCATTTAATTTCATTGCAAGTTGACAGACTTTACATATCTTCGAGATCATAATAGAGAACTTTCAGACATTCAAGTTTCTTCACGATGTTTTCCTTTACAGTTAAGGGGAGTAATAAATAAAGATCAGAAGTCAGAGGTGCGCGTCTTGGGATCGAACTCGAGACCTCTGCGTGACACAACTAGCTTCGAAAGTTCGTTTTACCTTGTATCTTGTATCTTATGTGGGGGCCAGTCAGTGCAGACCGGTGACACTTCGACCCAGTGGGATCTTTTGTGTCGACGCTCTACCAATAACGACTGCCATAGAAGTCCATGGCAGCCGGGACCGACGGCTTAACGTGCTCTCCGAGGCACGGAGCAGGTGATAATTGTCAATTAATACGCACATAATTTCGAAAACTCATATAACTTCCGAAAGTCAGAGGTGCGCGACGTGGGTTCGACCCCGAAACTCTCTGCATTGCAGTCTGTTGGTCTCCCCACTGAGCTATCGCTGCTCAGTTTGCTATCGTTTTACCTTAGTTGCGTTGTAGTTATTTTTAGCTATATTGGGAGGCTGTTGGATTCCCAGCAGTGGTATGGAGTTCGATACCACGGCAAGAAGTAGACAGAACTTAGAAGTTCGTAAAAATAACTGCAATTCTACTATGAAAAATCGAACTTATATGAAATCAAGCTATTAATTCATCTAGAGATCATGATAATGAATTACCTATGACGTCATATGCCAAGATAATACGTCAAGACAAATTCAAAAACATCTATATTTTTGAAATGGGCTCAGCAATTTAGGATGTACGGAGCAACAAACAAACACACATACCTACATGCCATCAATTTCGCCAGTAATAAAGACAAAACAAAAAAAGGATTAAAACGCGAAATATTTGTACATGAACATTGAGAAATAAATTTTATATTAACGACAGTCTAGCGCCCCGCGGCGTTGCGTGCGATCTGCACTAAACTTTGGGACATTGCACAGAACGTGTTTGGAATGCATAAAAATATATTTGCTCGCCGCGGGAATCTGTGTTTTCGGTTAATTTTATTATACCTCCGAGATTAGAATTTGCAGGACGTTATGTAGGATCAGTGGGTCTGTGTGTGCGAGACTGATGAGGCTTGTGTTCGATATCAGTGTCAGGGAAAAAATTATAAAATTTGTAATAACAGGATCCAAGGCAACTTTTCTGCCATCATAAGGGAAAAGACGTAACTGCTAAAAAAAATTACGGGCAGATGCGTGTTTTAAAAACTACGGATTCTATATACGTGAAAACTCTATTTCGAAAATAATTTTCTATACTTTTTTTCCTTATGGCGTCAGTATTTGTGGATCACATACATTTTTGTCTCGTGTGGGCATTGAACTCATACTTCTCGGCGCAGTGACAGTGGTGAGGCGCCCACTATAACCATTACACCATCCGTGCATTCTGTTAGGTTACTTAAAACAGAGGTCCGATGTAATTCAATATTGCCTTACGTTTACTCAAATAATATAATATAATAATATTCTACCACATACACACAACACCATCTAGCCCAAACTAAGCAGAGCTTGTACTATGGGTTCTAGACAATGGATAAACATACATATCGCACTCTTAATAAAACAGAGACTCATCTCAGTATTTTGGATTAAACAAATTTGAACTCTATTGCAAAGATTTAACACAAATATAATATTGTCTTCTGTTTACGCGAATATTATTCATTGAAATTAAACTGCTATATACGGATTTTATCGCGTTGTTTATTTGACACTTTATTACAAAATTTTGAAAATTGTTACACTACTACTACTATTACTCTTTACTAATTTTTAAGCTAATTAAATTATTATTAAACTATTTAGATTTAATTTATTTTTACTTTTTCCCCGACGTTTCGGTTGCTTTTCAGCAGCCATGGTCACGGGGAGACTAAGATGGCAGTTGTCTCAATGTTCCAGTGTAGTTATTTCAAAGTACCCGAACATAATTTAATCATTGGTGTTTCTATTTACGCAGAATGAACTCAAAGTATCATGAAGTCTAGCTGTGGTTTGCTTCTTCTTGGGTTTGACTATTTTTATTACTGGATCCCAAGCTGGTGGTACATTCCAACCATCTTCTCTATTAAAATTAGGATGTTTTTTGATTTCAATAGCCTCGCGTAGCATCCTTGGTAGGAATCGGTGTTCTTTAGCGAGAATCTGTGGTTTGTCAAATCTCAGGTAGTGGTTGGTCCCCTGTTGCACATGTTCACACACAGCAGACTTCAACGAGCGTCGGTGTTTTACATCAGCTATGTGTTCTTTTATGCGGGTGCCTATGTTTCTCTTGGTTTGACCAATGTATGAGACTCCGCAGTCACAATCTATTTTATAGACCCCTGCATCTTGTAAAGGTAGTTGGCACTTGACGGATGGTAAAAATTGACTTATCTTCGTTGGCGGCTTGAAGTATGTGTTGATTGAAGCTCGCTTCAAGATGTAGCCAATCTTGTCAGTGACACCCCTTACATAAGGCAGTATAGCAGGCTGGCGCTCGACTGTGGCTGGCTTTTCTCGGGATCTGTGACAGCGGCGCGGCTGTTGGAGCTTGTTGTCTTGCAGTACTTGCTTGACATGTTGAAGCTCGGCGTCCAGGTGTTTCTTGTCACAGATCCCATGGGCTCTCTGACAAATATAATATTAGAATTTAACATATACAATTATAGTTCAAATTGCCTTACTTTCAAATGTCGAGTTAAGTCGCTGTTTTATTAAGAGTGCGATATATACTTTTTTTTTGTAATTACATCCATATTATAAATAGAAACACCCAGACCAAGACAAACATCCAAGTCCATGCACACAAATGTTTGACTTGTGCGGGAATCGAACCCGCGACGTCAGGTGTGGCAGTCGGTTACACTAACCACTACGCCATCGAGGCCGACATTACATTAATACATTGAAATTAAACTGCTTTATACAGATTTCATCGCATATTTTATCACGTATACAAATAGAAAATAATAATTAAATTATGTTCGGGTACTTTGAAATAACATCACTTCAAGACAATCACCATCTTAAAAAAAGCAAAGGAACAGGGGTCTTACAGCCTATACGCATGCACCGAAAATATTATTATTATTAAATTAAACTGAATAAAGTTTAAAATATGTAAAAGAATATTGTTTTTCAATATATTGATAATACTACTGTTAATACCATTCATTTGAAAATGAATATAGAAATTTTCATCTTATCGATAGTACATCGATGTCAGAAACGTGACTTTAGAAAAAGTTAACTGTCACTGTACTTAGGGAATTCCTTCGTAGGTGATACCTAGTATGGTGAAATTAAATTTAGGTAAGTATTCGATAAAGGGATGCCCCTAGCTTAAAAGATACCTACTTAGGTGGAGCTTAGGGGCCTGTTGGTGAAAACGCGCATTAGTCTCCGAAAGCAAGAGCAACGTCTAAGAAAACTTAAATCTCAATAGTACAATAATTTAAATAGTTTAAATAGTAATATAGTTTAATAATAGTAGTATAATAGTTTTAAAATTATGTAATAATAGTGTATTAAAATAAACAACGTGGTAAAATCTGTATAAAATAGTCGTTGTAATTTTTTTATAATCTTCAATATTGTAAATAAATCTATACAAAGAAATAAAATTAAAGTGTCAGTTTGTAATGTCAAAACAACAGCTTTTTACTAAATGCATAGGACAGTATAGATACCAGGGTGCTTAAATCAAACAATCAATATTTAAATTTTTGTCTGTCTTTCTGTTTGTTCAGGCTAATCTCTGAAACGGCTAGACCGATTTTCACGAGCAGATAACTGATGTAATAAGGGTTAACTTAGCCCTATTTTGGTTTAGAAAAAATACGGCTTCGCGAAATGATTTTAAAACTTTTTTGTTAAATTCCACGCAAACGAAGTCCCGGGTAACAGTTAGTAATATATAAGACTTTCGTCCAGCAGTGCATCATTAAGTTAAAAAACAATCATTTCTTCACAATAACGCCTACGAAAGTTATTTATAAGAAATAAATAATAACGAAAAGGAGCGGCCGCCATAATTGAAACTAAAATACAATGTAAAAACCAAATAAGATAATCAAAATTAATATAGTTTATGGTCATATAAAAACCTTTAGTGTTGTTCTTTTAGTCGATTTTTCGGTCGTTTAGTATTGTCTTTGACATGTTTATTATTTTAAATCTTTGTATTTTGTACGCGGCATGATTTTGCGTTGGGAATTCCTTTATACAAACACATACCGTATCACGCCAAATCTCCGAAGGAGAAGGTAGTGTTGTTTTACAGCTATATTTTGTTAGCTATGATTTTAGGAACTATGTAATAGTACAATACACACACACACACACACACACACACACACATATATATATAATATAGTCTTACGTATATATGGTGGTCTCGATGGCGTAATGGTTAGTGAAAGCGACTGCCACGCCTGAGGTCGCGGGTTCGTCTCCCGCTCAAGTCAAACATTTGTGTGCATGGACATAGACGTTTGTCTTGTACTGGGTGTTTATATGTATAATACGTATGTATTTACAAAAAAAAAGTATATATATGTATGTTTATCCATTGTCTAGTACACATAGTACAAGCTCTGCTTAGTTTGGGCTAGATGGTGTTGTGTGTATGTGATAAAACAGAATATATTAAAATGATTTAAATTTTATAGTTTATATTCAACGGGAGCTTATTATAGATTTTTGGAGCTAAACAGAATATACTGTTACACATGAGGGTAGTTTTAGCTCTTCGTACGCATAAATTATTTTTGCGTCTATTACCTAAAACAACATCGGATAGACTGGGAAATATAATAATATAATAATAAAACTTTATTTATATAAAAACACAGATTGAATACATTTGTAATTATGTAACATACGATTTTAAACATTTAAAAGGATTATAGAAATAAATGAGGATTTGTTTTAACAATCTGTTTGTGTGAGGGGTATGGTAATATCCAGATTAGGTTTGGCTTGTGGAAATCGAATCGACGATACTCGGCGCGGCGACCGCGGCAAGGCGACCTCTTAAGCCACGACTCCATCCATGTATTTGTTTGTCTATCATGATTTTATTATAGAGACAGCTTTTCCTTCTTCCTTAGCCTTAATTATTCCCAAGTCACTTGGGGTCGGCTTTTCTAGTCTAACCGGATTTGACTGGATATCAGTTTTTACACGGAGCGGAAGCCACCTGGCCTCCGCAACCCGAAGGCTAACGATACCCTAAGGCTAGACGAGTGTCAGGATATTAGAGGGTACTGACTTTCCCAATAACGGGTGCCATAGATGTTCATGGCAGCCGGTACCGACGGCTTAACGTGCTCTCCGAGGCACGGAGCAGGCGATAATTTTCAAGCAATACGCACATAATTTCGAAAAGTCATATAACTTCCGAAAGTCAGAGGTGCGCGACGTGGGTTCGAACCCGAGACCCTCTGCATTGCAGTCTGTTGGTCTCCCCACTGAGCTATCGCTGCTTTTTTTTTATAGAGACAGTTATAGACTGCATAATGATAGAGACTACACACAAACATAATTTTTAGAGGCAAGAGAGTAAAACCATGGACACAGACTTCTCTTATATAGTATTATAAATGCGAATGTGATTGTGTTTGTTTCTTTCGCTTTCACGCCTTAACTACTCGACCGATCATCATGAAAGGGAACTGTTCACTTTGTTAGGGGTTTGGGCTTGGAATGGACAGTCACTGAGAATAATAATTATATATTAATTTGGAAGCATTAACCAGTAGGAATTAGAAAAATAACAAGGTTTTGTGTCCAGGTGTTCCTAATTCGTTTGTTGTGGTGGTTTATATAAAGATATTTGAAATAAAAATCATTGTTTTTACGTTATTTTTTTATTATTCTGATTCATATGTTACTAAAATGTTATCTAGGAACTGGGCTGGTGGATTTAAATTGTTTTGATATCTTGCCCTACTCAAAAACCAAATAATTGTCATTATATAGGCGCAGCAACCTACTGTCCGTTGACCGTTGTCCGTCCTATTGTTTTTATGTATGAATTCTGTTCACGCTAAGCCAATAATGGACAATTCCCTTTCGCATTCACGTTGGCAGGGGAACAGAAAAGAACATAGGGTATATTTTATCCAGAAAAAGGACTGTTACTAACCGAACCTAACGTACATTTACGCGAGCGAAGCCGCAGGCAATATAGGTATACTATATGTATGTGCGTATTGATTGACAATTATCGCCTGCTCCGTGCCTCGGAGAGCACGTGAAGCCGTCGGTCCCGGCTGCCATGAACATCTATGGCAGTCGTTATTGGGAGAGTGTCGACACAAAAGATCCCACTGGGTCGAAGTGTCGCCGGTCTGCACTGACTGGCCCCCACATAAGATACATACATACATATGTATGTAGCAATGTTGTATTACTAATATATAGATATATATATATAAATAAAACCTATTTGTCTCTCAGTGGTATCCAGTATAGTTCATTCTTATCGAAAAAGATATAAAAAAGGTACCTCTGTGAAGAACGGTTTCTATATAAACGAATTTGGACCCGTAGCTTTTTTAATACATGTATTTATTTTATTAGTCAATTTTGGTTTAGGTGATGTTGCCCATTTTTGAGTAGACTGTGTTATTGGTTGAGGTTTGAGCTATTTTAGTGACTGCGCCGAGCGAAATGTGCCAAAACAGACGGTCACAGTTAAGTGAATAAAATCAACACTTTTTGTTTAATACAAATATAAAATATACATTTACCATAACAATGAATGTGTTTACAATTACTTCGTGTAAAAAACTTAAAATAATCAATATTTTCGCCTACAAAATTATGTAAATTTACAAGCTCGTGTAACGTGATTTTTAGATTATAACAGTAGAAATCTATCCTTTTTTACAGCTTAAACGAAACATAAATAGTTATATTACAATTTGTCCGTCCCAAATATTTAAGCTATTGGTTGACAATAATATAATAATAATAAAGATACATATTAATCAAAAAAGCACTTCAAATCCTCCATACAATTTTACTATGGCGGTCGCACATCGATTTGAATATGCGCCGTACGAGCTCTGTCATTTTCTGTCTTACGCTCGGCGCAGTCTTAAGCGGTTTAGTCGTAACAATTTAATAAAGAGCTATTTTTCCATTTATAATATTAGGATGGATTGGGTCTTTTTGAGAACTTATAATTATCTCTGTAGAGATAGGTACAAGAAAACATTTAAATCATAGATGCGTTCTACTAAGTTTACATACGGTCACCTTTCTGGCCGTTAAATTGTCATCCGACATACAATGCCGACAGGACATCTTAATTTATTCAAAGTATTCGTAAGAATGAAGGGGTGCAGAGATGTATTATACCTACGTTTCGCTAACACCGGTTTTACTACATCGTAGATACATTGTTTATTTATTTGGATCGTCAGAAAATGATACACTGAAATTGATAAATATAAATTAAAAGCCTGCTTATTAAATTACAGACAATGACAACGAATAATTAAATACATACATACATACATAGATTCACGCCTGTTTCCCAGAGGGGTAGGCAGAGACTACGGATTTCCATTTGCTAAGATCCTGACACACTTCCCTGGCTTCATTCACTTTCATAACATTCCTCATTTACGCTCGCCGGTTTAAGGTGCTCTTAACCTGGCCTTTGTCCAGAACGTCTCCGATCTGATCAAGAAACTTTCGCCTAGGTGTTCCCCTTGCGACTGTTCCATTCACACAAGCCAAAATTTAACAGAATTAAAATATTTTACTAACAGTCCGTCAACGTAACTAACTAACGTCTCCCTAAGAAAATTAGGAACAAAATTAAAATACATAAATAATATCTATCGGCACCCAGCACAGTTCCATCCTTAGTGCTATTGGGAATATCTCGACTGTGAGTCTTTAAACGATTTTCCTGTAATGCATTTAACAATAAACATACAGAGCTCGGTAAGAGAACGGTTCCTCTGAAAATATCGGATGAAATTTGTTTAATTAGTTGTAAAATGTCCACGCTTTGATTCGTAGTTTTTGTATTAATATGTAAACATTAGCATTGCAATTGCAGCTTTATACTAATATACATTATGTCATCCTCGATGGCGTAGTGGTTAGAGTAACCGACTGCCACGCCTGAGGCTGCGGTTTCGATTCCCGCACAAGTCAAACATTTGTGTGCATGAATATGGATTTACTTGGTCTGGGTGTTTCTATCAGTGTTGTTGCGAATATTCGCATCCGCATCCACAATCGCGGAGCTTCCGCATCGATTTGGACATCTGCGTCCGCGTCTTCATCCGCAATAATCAACGCGGATCTTAATGTGGCTACAGATATCGCGTAGGTTACGATAAAAAAGAAATCAGTTGTTCAGTAGTAAGTACGTGTTTAATTTATGAACCTTTGCAAAACAGGCTTGAACCTGCGAAGGCGGTGGTATTAGATACTTTTTATTAAATAAGATGAACAATTTTCATCAACATCCGCATCCGCAATAGCTGAGTTTCCGCATCGATTTTGACATCCGCATCCGTATCCGCATCCGCGAATATCAAAAAATCTGCATCCGCAACATCCCTAGTTTCTATGTATAATATGTATGTATATCCATTGTCTAGTACGCATAGTACAAGCTCTGCTTAGTTTGGGGTAGATGGTGTTGTGTGAATGTGGTAGAATATTATTATTATATATTCTGATTCTGTAACGTTCTGCGTAGTAAATTGTCTTTTACCGGCCGTAATTTCTGACACTTAGATACTATTAAAACATTCTCGAGAGAAACGTCAATATCACTTTGTCCGACACGAGCATCGAACTTGAGCCCTCATGCAGAACAGTCCCATACAGCTGCGCCACTGAGGCATACCTAGACAAAAATCTATAACGCATAATTCTGCGCAAAAACTGCCGCCATAACTACATTTGCTATTGTTCGTAGTCACCACAAACGTTTCCTAAAAAATAAAACTTGCAACTACCCACACTGAACTCGTATAATCACTACAAATCACTAAACACACACAAACATTTACTACCTACCATTGAACCCTAAAAAAAAACGATCACCATTTTGTTTTCTGCGCCTGAGTTTACCCCGTCCTTTTTTAACTTTAACGAACAGAACGAGAGGAGAATACCCCGTTTGAAACATGCATCGACTGGGGCAGAAATAAAAATGCATATTAAGGAATACTTTAAATGTTTACATTGATACTTTTCGATATTTTATTTTAGAGATCCTTTGTAATACATATAAATAAATAAAATTGAAGTGTCTGTTTGTAATGTCAAAATAACAGCTTTTTACTAAATGCATATAAAAGTATATACGGTACTTATAACAAAATATCAATTTTAAAATTTTTGTCTTTCTGTATGTCTGTTTGTTCTGGCTAATCTTTGAAACGGCTGGACTGATTTTAACGGGACTTTCACTGGCAGCTGAAATGCTGGCTGTAGCCCAAGTTACTCCTGTAACTTACGCTATTTTTATTTTTGACAAAAATTTGGCTTCCGAGAAATAAAAATATTTATGTTAAATTTAACGCGGACGAAGTCGCGGGTAATAGTTAGTTGATAATAATATTAAAGTTGGGTATAAAATGTTTATTGTTTCATCTCGATTTGTATATCCTGAATAAGATTTTTGGGTTATAAATATGGTGATGTAGAGTCTTTGTTTATCATAAAAAAGACTGCACCGATGCATGGCGGTGTTATGAGTTCCCCACACGGGACAAAAAATTCGACGTCATAATTCGGACTTAAAAATGTCCCGATTATGACGTTCTTGTATAGGTCTCAAAACAATACTCTGGCGACCCCACACAGACTAAGAAGTTCAGCCTACATCCAACAGATGGCGCTAAAATACAATGAGCGCAAATGACGTCATACAATTCTGAATCGCACAAGTAACATTTATACAGCGACTAAGTATATATACACGCTCCCGACATCAACAGTCCGGCCGCAGCACGCCAGGCACGATCAACCAGCATGGTCGGAGGATTCTGCTTTTTTTATGGTGTAAGACGCAAACTAGCAGACAGATCGCCTGGTGGTAAGCGATTACCGCCGCCCATGGACACCCGCAACACTCGACGAAACACTTTATATCAATACTATTGTACAGATCGCGCAGTCTATGATGGCCGGACTGAACATAGCGTCTCCGAATTGTTGAGCATGTACAGTCTGTCAGTCAGTACGGCTTGCATCCCGCCCCCGCCCCCTGTCACCAAAGAGACCTAAAAATTACAACTGCGACGCCACTCGCGCAATGTTCAGACCGGCCATCATACAGTGCGCGATCTATATCAGATAATGAAAACTGACTGACATATCGGAGTAACTCTTCACGTTTCCTGAGAGCCTGGTACTTGAATTATGATTTTCTGACATCTGGATTATCAAACTTGGTAGTCTCTCGTTAAAATTTGATTCACATATTCTGGGACACCCTGTATGTATGTTTATCCATTGTCTAGTACCCATAGTAGAAGTTCTGCTTAGTTTAGGCTAGATGGTGCTGTGCGTATGAGGTAGAATATTATTATTATAACTTTATTAAACTCATTAACCAATATATTGTGCATTCAATAATAGTATACAGAAGTCAAAGTCAAAAATAATTATTAATTTGAATTACACAAATAACTTATTAATATTAAAGATGCCTTGCCTTGTATGCAGTGCTTGGTAGTCTTACTGGAAATCGAACCCGTATAGTATTAGTAGACAAAATATTATAATAAACTATAAATTTCCCGCCACTTCGCTCGCGTTAATCTACACTTTGTCAATAAATTTCTATCTCTCGGAAATATTACATTTTCCTGGATAAAACGTACCCTATGTTCTTTTCTGTACCCCTGAAAAAGAGTATGCGAAATTTCATGATGATCGATCTAGAAGTTAAGGCGTGAAAGCGTAACAAACAAACTCACATTCGCATTTATAATATTAGTTAGGATGCCTCGTAGGCAGTTCTTGGTAGTCTAACCGGAAATCGAACCCCTATATTAGTAGTAAAATAAACATTATACCTAATAAATTTTCTTACCAAAGGCGGAACCCATTCATATAAACACCAAATCATAAAAAAGTCATAGACAAGGTTAGAAAAACTCTTTTGACATCGTGTCCCTTCTAATAAAAAAATAAAGGATACTATCTATGCGTTTAAACGAATATGGCAGATGGAATAGTTTCGTATAATTTATTATTCAAAATCGACCCCCGACTTGGCATCAGTAGACAAAATTAAAATATTTTTTTATCTAAGTATCAGCTATCAAAACGGTTTACCGCATTTTTAGATGGATATCTTAATGGAGAACCATCTGCCTCCGTGGCGCAGCGGTAGTAAATGCGACTGCTGTGCATGAGGTCTCGGGTTCGAATCCCGGGTCGGGCCAACAAAAAAATTATTGAAAGAAAGAATGAAAAACGATTTTATTTTTTCCACATTCTTATAAGAGAACAGGAAACAAAAAGGTCCTGCATCAGCAATGTTGCAGTGTAACCACAACGCTGGTATTCTAGCAGAGCCTGCATGTTTTCGTTGCATGTAGGCAATGATATACATAATGTACATAGCTTAATTTTGGGTTTTCTGTTAAGAAATCTCAATAGCAGCCCGGAGTTAGGAAGTTGGCGGTGTTAGACACCCCCGTGCCTCGGCAAGCACATCAAGCCTTTAGTCCTGCGCCTGATCACTCTCCGGTCGTGTTGTGTCGTCCCATCGGATTATGAGGGTTAGGGAACAGAGAGTGCACTTGTGTTTGCGCACACACTTGTGCACTATAATATCTCCTGCGCAGATGGTCAGTCTCCGTTACGATTGGCCGCCATGACTGAAATTCAGTCTGGAGGACATTACTATAGTAAACGGTTTAATCCTGATTCCTGATAACCCGTCCTGTTGCAATACGACTCGTCATCAATACCCGGTTGCTATATTGAGAAAACGAGTCGTTTTACCTAATAATATCAGCTCTGTATTGAATTGTCCCACTGCTGGGCACGGGCCTCTTCTCAGTGTAAGGTTAGGCCATAGTCCATTACGCTTGCCCAAAGCGGATTGGCAGACTTCACATATCTGCGAGAACATTATGGAGAGCTCTCAGACATGCAGGTTCCCTCGCGATGTTTTCCTTCACCGTTAATGCGAGCGGTAATTACTTATTTAACACTTAACTTTAAAAAGTCAGATATGTCATTTTTGTAGCTTGAACGTTTCTTGATGTAGAAACCTGGCTCTAGCTACAATATCCAATTCGCGGATTTACAGTAGCAGTTTTCTCCGATGGTGCAGCCATAGTGAATGCGAGTGCGAATGAAGTGCTCTGAAAGATTTTTTCACCTTATCCCGCCCTGCCCTTTTCTATCCAGAACAACGCGTGCTGGGCTCAGATGCCATCCTTACACGGTAGAGTCAACTAGAGCGCGCACCAACAAGATTGGGTCCTCATACCTCTGCCAAACGATCAAGGCATGTAATTCTCTGCCAGGCACGTGTTCCCTTCTTCCGCCCCGCTTAAAGGGCGTGAAAAAGCATCTTCTCAGGCCGTCAAAGTAGGGACCTCAACATCGCCTCAGCTGCTATGAGGATGGTGTGGAGGCCACTGCTCTTAGACCACATGATCGCTTATCGTCAGGCAGAGAGCGGTCATTTTAGGTGCAAAAGAAAATAAAAAAATTTACAGCGACTGCTTACTTTTGCTATGCTGACTTTTTAATTTAATTTAACTACTGAGCATAAGCTCTTAGGTTCAAATCCCAGGTTGGGTCATCAAAAAGTTATTGCGTTTTTATGCTATGAAAATTGTTAATAAGAGTTTAGAGTTAGGTTAAGTTGTTGTTTCCTTGATTTAATAACACAGATGGCGTAGTGGTGTAAGTGGATCTTGCAAGAGTGGGTTTGATGCCCACCCGGGACAAAATTTGTGTGATCCACATATAGTTGTTCCGAGTCTCTCAGAGAATGTTCTTTGTGTCAGTTGTTGGAATATTTGTAAAGTCTTCCGCGATACAGGAATTAAGTCCAGTGAGGCAGTTGTTTTAAAAAAAGCAAACGGCAACATTATTTACACTTTAATGTGGCACTTGCCAGTTTTTGGACACTTATGCCATTACGCCATCCGGGAATTGAACGCTGTTTGCTCATATATGACATAAACGATAAGTCCATCTTAGTCCGCCCCCGCAAGCGTGCATACGTAAAGTTTGAGCCGTTTCCGAGAAGTATAAACAAATACAAATAAACATTGAAATATAATTTAAAGAGCGACGCGTTATTTATATATCCATGGAAACAAATTTCAATTATATCATTTGGAAAACTTTTATTTTAAATTGTTGAGGGTAACGTAAGCACATTGTGGATACGGTTTTGATATAAATCCTTATTGCAATATTTAATGTATTCGACTACATAAGTGGTCGCCTCACCGTGTGTTGTGGGTTCGAATCCAGCACAGGACAAAAATTTGTTTAATCCACATCCTGTCTACATACATATATAACATACTTTTTCGTTGGTCTCGTGACTTAGATGCGCGTGCTTACCGCCGATCGTGTACTTTCTGCGTTCAATTCCAAGGCCTGGCAAACTATTACTGAATTATAATATAACGGCCTCGAAGGCGTAGTGGTTAGTGTAACCGACTGCCATGCCTGAGATCGCGGGTTCGATTCCCGCACAAGTCAAACATTTGTGTGCATGAACATGGATGTTTGTCTTGGTCTGTGTGTTTCTATGTATAATATGTATGTATTTACAAAAAAAAGTATATATGTATGTTTATCCATTGTCTAGTATCCATAGTAAAAGCTCTGCTTAGTTTGGGCTAGATGGAGTTGTGTGTATGTGATGGAATATGATAGAATAGATTTTTTTTGTTTAGATATTCTCTGCCCTAATAAAATTTCGGAATGTGTCCAGCAATAGGTTTGCCTGCAATTACGTTTGGCCGACTGCTGCATAGCAACTAACCTAAATGTAAATTCAGTAAATGTAATAAACTCACTAACCCCTTTGACGTTCATAAGTTTTACTTTGTGATTGTGATTTTTGACTTTGACTTATCGCTGGCAAATGAGGGTGATAAACAGTCTGCTTATCCTTTTGCCACCAATGGAAACCTAGCACTCATAAATATTTAAATTAGCTCGGTGTGAAGAATACTAGAAACTTTCATTACAAATGGCCGTATAAAAGATATTGTAACAAGATTCTTTATTTTGTTTAAACATCGTAATTACAAAAACCACTTACTACGCACTCCTGATACTGATGAAGATCAAACAAAACTAATTACCTATTTTGTACTTAATTAGTATATCTATCTCTTTTTAACTCGACAACTGTATTACTCAAAGACACAGAATTAATTTCTTTAATTTTCTCATCAGCAGGGAATCGAATTAGCATACTATAGGAAGCGTTTTTCTCGTGTGTTTCTTATGAAACAATGCTAGAACTTGCCTGTTGCGGTATTGCCTTGTTTGGTCGCGAACGGTCTAGTTTTTCTTAAAGATATACAGATGCGCACTTGGGTTGGAACGTGATGGTAGAATGTATATAATTTTTGTGTTACGTTTACGTGAATGTTATATATAGAAAATAAACTACAGTAAGGTTAATGTAAATTTAGCGAATGTCAATTTGTATAGTTCAAAAATTTACTGATAGTAATAATAACAGCCCTGTATTAAACTGTCCCACTGCTGGGCCTCTTCTCAGTGTGAGAAGGGTTAGGCCATAGTCTACCACGCTGGCCAAGTGCGGATTGGCAGACTTCACATACCTTTGAGAACATTATTGAGAACTCTTAGACGTGCAGATTTCCTCACGGTTGATTAATAGTAATTATTATTTAATAAATCCGCGATAAAAGCCGTATAATGTAGTTTAATCAAACATATTACATATGTTAACGCTTCCTTCCCCGACGGGCTAAGGTATTTGTGTAACACACAATATTTTGTCCCGTGTGGGGATCAAAACCACAACACTGGCGTAGTGGCAGAGCGACCACTTCGGGGTGACATAAAGGGATGCACGATACAAACTCTGACGTGACGCTATTTAAATTCATCTATCTGAGGCAGATAGCAAGATGGCTCCACTGTACAAAATCAAACATAGGCAATTACTCAATTGAGGTTAAAATCTTAATCTTAACTAATATTATAAAGCGAATGTGAGTTTGTTTATTTGTTTGTCATGCTTTCACGAATGCGATGTGAATATACGAAATTCCATGCTGATCGGTCGAGTAGTTACTAGACCCATTATCTAGAAATCTCGCATACACATTGTCAGGGCTATAGAATAGCACATAGGGTAACGTTCATCCAAAGAAAAGTACCGTTACTAACGTAACCTAACCTTCATTCACGTGACAGAAGTACCTTTCATCCAGAAAAGAGTAATATTACTAACTTAACTTATATTTACGCAAGCGAAGCCAGGGCGAAATCTAGTTATGTATATAAAAAATGTTTGTTTTCTCAAATACATCTCTGTAATGAACTGTAGAGAACGCATATTACTATTTTAGTATCGGCGCTCCATCCGCATTTCTGAAGCGGCTCACAGAGCACCGGTCTGTGACTTCGTCAATTGAAAAAACTTTAATCATTATGACTACCTAATCAGTACATAAGCAGCACTTCCTTTATCAACAACGTTTTATACTCAATCTTCTTTTAAACAGAAGCTTCTTGTAAGCAGAGACTACGGGTAGACTTACCATCTGTTTCCCAGAGGGGTGAGTATAGATTTGGGGGTTTGATATATCTCTTGGTTCATTTACTCTCTTGGTCAATTTGTATAATAGAATTTTCTATTCATACATATAGTCATAATAATCATACATTTTTAACTGCCTCCGTGGCGCAGCGGTATTGAATGCGACGCGACTGCTGTGCATGAGGTCTCGTATTCGAAACCTGGGTCGGGCCAACAAAAAATTATTGGGTTTTCCTATTAAGAAATCTCAATAGCAGCCCGGAGTTAGGAAGTTGGCGGTGTTAGTCAGCCCGTGTCTCAGAAAGCACGTAAAGCCGTTGGTCCTGCGCCTGATCTCTCTCCGGTCGTGTCTGGTTACCGTTCCATCGGATCTTGAGGGTAAGGGAACAGAGAGTGCACTTTTGTTTGCGCACACGCTTGTGCACTATAATATCTCCTGCGCAGATGGCCAGTCTCCGTTAATATTGGCCGCCATGGCCGAAATTCGAAATTTGCTAACTATATAGTACATTTAAATATTTTATTTGCTAGTTTCCTATTAAAGCGTTATGACTGGTCCTTTTAAGATCCTATTTTAAATGAGGTTTAAAGACAGTACTGCTGTCATGGTAAGCAGTGATTGGGCAGTGTGTACCCTTTGATATTCCCAAAATCTCATCGGTTGACAATTATAAAGAAATATATCTTAAAGGGCCTATCCCTTTGCCTGAACCTAGCAACTAACTTAAATGTAGCTTCAGTAACTTCACTAATATTTTTTGTCAGTCTTTATTAGAAAGAGTCAATGCCTTCGAATTATCACATCTAGTCAGGAAGTACGTCAGAGATCTACTAGCGGCTTGAAAACCTCTGACACTAAAGCTACTTAAACTGCAAAGAAGATCCATACAAATCCAATCTGAAATCTTACATTTTATATTTATTGCGCAAAATTATCGCACGAGACTCATTCTGAAAACATATCTATGAATATAAAAATAAAGTTGAATTTCCCTTGAAAGCGAAGTCTTGAAGAAAAATTGCATAAAAAATATGTTTATGCTTTTTTTATCGTAAAAAGTGTATGCCAATGCGGGTTTCTTAGGACAGAATTGATATATACAGCGGGTCCCTAAATATGGTCGTATTTAAGGTCACAGAACAGACCTTGAGAATCAATTATACATATAACATATGCTCACATTTGTAGTTATGAACGGTGGTAGCACAATGGGTAAGACGTTCGAATTGTGATCGACAGGTCGTGGGATCCACGCTCAACCGTAGCACTAAGGTCAAAACTTAATTATTTAAAACGTTCTTAGCTTTTGCCCGCGGCTTAGCTCGTTCAGGAACAGTATCTTTTTTGATTAAAGGGTACCTCATGTCCTTTTCTGTAACCCCGACAATTTCGCAGTCACATACTGCGAAATTTCATGATGATCAGTCGAGTAGTTGAGGCGTGAAAGCGTAACGAACAAACTCACATTCGCATTTATGTCACAAGATACTTACATATTTTTGAAACTGTAGTAGCGCAGCGGGTAAAACGTTGGAATTGTAATCGAGAGGTCGTGGGATCTAATCTCAACTATTGAATTACTGACGTACACCCATTTCTCACACCAGCATTCCAGCCCAACTCCTTTTTTAATTATGTTGTTTTTTTTGCACTTCAAAATGACTACACTCCGCCTGATGGTAAGCAATTATGTGGTCCAAGAGCAGTGGCCTCCAAACCATCCTCATAGCAGCTGAATCGATGTTTAGCAGCTGAAGAGATGTTGAGGTCCCTACTTTGACGGCCTAAAAAGGTGGTTTTTCACGCCCCGCTTAAAGGAACCAGGATTGAAGGCAGAAGGAAACATGTGCCTTGGCAGGGAATTCCATGCGTTGATCGTTCGGCAGAGGTATGAGGACCCAAACTGACCCAGCTGGAAGGGTTATTACGAATATTAGTAATTTGAAACTAAAATTGCTAGAAAACTTTTTTCAAAATTACAAAACGCGAATGTTATACATTAAAATTAAACAAACTTTAAACGGATTTTATCGCGTTGTTTATCTATATATATAAAAATCAATTGCTGTTCGTTTGTCTCGCTAAAACTCGAGAATGGCTGGGCCGATTTAGCTGATTTTGGTTTTGAAATGTTTGTCGTAGTCCAGGGAAGGTTTAAACGGTGGGCAAAATTTGGAAAAATTGCGAGGAATATAGTAAAAACCTAAACGGATGACTACAAATGATGATGATGATTGATGTCTTTATTTAGCGAAGGGAGAGTTTTAATAATAATAATAATAATAATAATATTCTACCACATACACACAACACCATCTAGCCCAAACTAAGCAGAGCTTGTACTATGGGTTCTAGACAATGGATAAACATAATAACATTAATGTCGTTAGGATAGGTGATACGGAGTACGTACGTACGTACGTACACCGAGTCATCTAGTTTTTTATAAAACCCTATTATTACATAATTTTGAAACTTTAAACTACTATTGTTAAACACTTTTACTAGTCACTGTTTACTTCAATTTAAGCTATTTAAATTATACAACAATTTAGATATAATTTTACATTTTCCCCGACGATTCGGTTGCTTTTCAGCAGCCATGGTCGGGCCCGTGACCAAAGCAACCGAATCATTATTAGACCTACATTTCACCAGCCATGAGTTTAGGTACCTCGTAACAGGCAAGCTACTGAAAAACCTAAACCCGACCCGAGCATAGGCCTCGATGGCGTAGTGGTTAGTATAAACGACTGCCACGCCTGAGGTCGCGGGTTCGATTCCCGCACAAGGCAAACATTTGTGTGCATAAACATGGATATTTGTCTTGGTCTGGGTGTTTCTATGTATTTTATGTATGTATTTAAAACAAACAAGTATAATATGTATGTTTATCCATTGTCTAGTACCCATAGTACAAGCTCTGCTTAGTTTGGGCTAGATGGTGTTGTGTGTATGTGATAAAATATTATTATTATGATGGGAAGTAACTGACTCCATCATAACCTAGGTATGAGGAATAGCATATTTTCAACTCTATAATATGACCGCGCGTTTTTACAACACACTGTATATTGAAAGAAACAGTTTGTGCTTGTGGTTTTTGAAAAAAGACACCAACAAACACACAGAGGTACCTTATGGTACTTTTATAGTGTCATTTTAAAGTCCTCGGGTACTAAAGAGGTATGAATGAACAAGAGATTGTTTTAGAGGTCAAATGGACCTCGGTAATAAGATTTGGATTACTAAATTGCGTATTGGCGCAGTGGTCTTGTGGCCACTTGTGCAGAGAGTTGTAGGTTCGATTTGTGCACGGGCATTTATAAAATACTAGATTTTGCTCGCTGTTTCACTTGCGTAAATGTAATCAGGTTATGGTAGCAACAGTCACGGCGCTGCACACCTTGATGGATTGCCCCACCTGGGCATCGCAGCGCCGTGAGCTGATCGCGGCAGTCGGACTGGTTGCCCTCTCGTTCCCGGCCGTGGTTCAGGCTATAGTCTGGAGCGAGAGGTCGTGGAACGCCGCCGCCTCCTTCTGTGAGGAAGTCATGTCCATCAAGGAGGCGGTGGAGCGGAAGGAGGCCCTGTAACCCTCTCCTCAACCGTAGAACCGGGCGCCGGAGGTTTTACCTAGGGGTGGTGGGCCTGCCCGCCTCCCGATCAGCACCAGGTCCGAGAGGCGGCGTGCGTGTGCTCACGCGCGCCTCCGTGTCGTTTTGTATTCCCCCCACAAGGTGACAGTAGAAGGACTCTTTTAATAGTGTAGTGGCCTGCCGTTGCATGCGGTGGGCCGAAACCTCGGCGGGGTCGCGATTGCATGTGAGAGTGATTCGCGTGGCTCCGCCAACTCTGGTTATGTCGAGGAACACCGTGGTAGGTTTAGTCGGTATTACCGGGATATCGTTTTCCCGGTGAGTCCGACATAACCTCTCCGTCGCCCCGCGGAGAGATATGCGTCAAAGCATTCACGCACATAAAAGAAAAAATATTAGCTACAGTAGGTACTTTTCTGAATGAAAGGTACCCTATGCCCTTTTCTGAACCTCTGAAAACGTGTATTCGAAATTTCATGATGGTTGGTTGAGTAGTTAAGGCGTGAAAGTATTGCAAACAAACAAACTTACATTCGCATTTATAAGTAATATTACTAAGGATTACTTAACTCAAAATTTGTTGTTTCGAGCCCTGGTGTAATCTGAGGTACGTAATTCATCTCTGCCAACCCCTTTAGAGAATACAAGCGTGAGTCAATACCTAATCACTATTTCAGCCCTGCATATCAACTATTCCACTACTGGGCACGGGCCTCTTCTCAGCGTGAGAAGGACCATAATTCATCACGCCGGCCTAGAGCGGGTTGGCAGACATCACATATCTTCGAGAACATTATGGAAAACTCTCAGACATTAAGGTTTCCCCACGATGTTTAACTTCACCGTTTAAGTGATCGATAATTAACTATTTAATACGCACATAACTTCGAATAATAGATGTGAGTGCTTTGGGTTCGAACTCGCGACCTATCCGTGACAGTCTAGCGGTCTTCAAGACTTTGTTTTGAAATTAAACTATTTTATACGCATTTTATCGCGTTGTTTATTTGTAAACGTCACTTTTACGGGTACAAAGTGTACCTAATAATTTAAATAATTCAAAGTAGTTATAACCTTTTGTAAAAGTAGTTTTAAATAAACAACGTGATAAAACGCGTATGAAGTAGTTTTATTTCAATGTATAACATTCGCGTAAACGTAAGACAATATTATGGGTCTATGTTGTATGTAAAACCTAACATCCAATAACATCCTAACTTATATTATAAATGGGAATGTGAGCTTCTTTGTCACGCTTTCACGCCTTAACTGCTTGGCCGATCATCATGAAATTTCGCATACTCGTCAGGGGTACAGAAATGGACATAAAGTATCTTTTATCCCGAAAAAGTACCGTTCCCGAGGGATAGCATATTGACATAGCCTACATTTATGCGAATGGAGCCGCGGGCAAAGTCTAGTTCATTTATATTTGTATTATATCAGTCTAACAGTACTATAAAAACTACTGCAGCGATAGCTCAGTGGGGAGACCAACAGACTGCAATGCAGAGGGTCTCGGGTTCGAACCCACGTCGCGCACCTTTGACTTTCAGAAGTTATATGACTTCTCGAAATTATGTGCGTATTGATTGACAATTATCGCCTGCTCCGTGCCTCGGAGAGCACGTTAAGCCGCCGGTACCGGCTGCCATGAACATCTATGGCAGCCGTTATTGGGAAAGTCAGTACCCTCTAATATCCTGACACTGGTCTAGCCTTAGGGTATCGTAAGCCTTTGGGTTGCGGAGGTCAGGTTGCAGCCGCTCCGTGTAAAAACTGATATCCAGTCAAATCCGGTTAGATTAAAAAGCCGACCCCAAGTGACTTGGGAATAATAAAGGTTAAGGAAGAAGTACTTTAAAAACTAGAAAAGTATAATACCAACAAAAGCAATAAAAGATTAGAATGACATCTAATAAAGTCAAGCACTATTTCTGATGGTCCCGTAAACTTAAAAAGCTTGATGTTACAATGACATGTCTTTCACACTTTCGCAGTATTTTTTGCTCGACTCGGGTATCGAAGCCGTTACTATCGTGATGATAACGGAAAGCTTTTTGCGCATCTATTTATAACGTTAGGAATTGCAGTAAATATATTTTTATCCTTATAATGAAGTTTAAGGGGACACCGCGAAAATTATCGTTTAGAATAGCTCCGACCATATCCGCCCCAATGACAATCATTGTGTATCAATCCTTAAATAGCGGTCATAAGGTCTAAAATTGCGATGCGCCCGCAATGATCGAGAACGCTTAGAAATTGTTAAAAAAACTTAAAATATTATTTAAAAATGATTGGTTTTTATGGAAATAATGAGCTAGCAAATCACTAATATTGATGTTACGAATATATTTGAGTAATTCCTAAGCATAATGATAGTGTAACTTCCTTTGTAATTTCAAAAATAGTAATTTTTCAGAGGTGTTTTCGAAAATAATTATGATCGGGCCAAAATCACAATATCGTGTTTTTGAGCTAGGAAATTCTAGTTAAAGACATCAATTTACCGATATCAAAATTCTAGATTAATTGGTTTTCTCATAGTCCTATACTATTCGATGAAAGTTAGTGCATTTTTCAGTGTGTCCTCTTAATATACTAGCATCTATTATTCATAATTTTTTTTTTCTCTCTAGTTATAATTCCTGTATCGTTACAGCCTTAACAAACATTCTAATAATTGACACAAAGTCGTCAGTGTAACTGTCTGCCACGCCTGAGGTCGCGGGTTCGATTCCCGCACAAGTCAAACATTACTCGTACTTAATGATATCCCGAGGCTTACAAAATATAATAAGAGCTCCTTAGCAATGGTTCGCATATTTAATAAGATATCAAATAATTTTTTTAATGGCTAAATGTTGATAATTAATAATATTCTATAATAATAATAATATTCTACCACATACACACAACACCATCTAGCCCAAACTAAGCAGAGCTTGTACTATGGGTTCTAGACAATGGATAAGCATACATATATACTTTTTTTTTTGTAAATACATATATATTATACAAAGAAACACCCAGACCAAGACAAACATCCACGTTCATGAACACAAATGTTTGACTTGTGCGGGAATCGAATCCGCGACCTCAGGCGTGGCAATCGGTTACACTAACCACTACGCCATCGAGTCGTCAATTTATAATAACTTTAAATTTTGCATACTATAATGTTAGCAAAATAAGTATGACCAATATAATTATTGTACCCTAACATCTTTTTACACTGTGTTTTAAGCAAATAAATATAATATGTATTAACATTTGTGTGCATGAACATGGATGTTTGTCTTGGTCTGGGTGTTTCTATGTATAATATGTACACTGCCGGTCAAAAGTTTGAGACCACCTACATCAAAGTTGCAAATGGATGTAAAACTCAAAATAAAAAGCTAAACATGAAAGGATTTATTGTGATATTTATTAAGTATGGCAAATGCAATTAAATATAAATAAATAATATTAAATATTTCGACAATTTAACTTAAAATATATGTTGCCAAGCTAAACAGCTTTTTCATCAAAAAACCCTCCCTTGCATTGAATCACTTTGTTGACAAGTCTTGGCATGCGGGCAATCAATTTGTCGATTGTTTCTTGTGAAATATTGTTCCAGCTTTCTTGCAATGCTCTCCACAAATCTTCTTGTGAGCTGGGACAACAACTGCGCACGTTTCTGTCCAGCTCTTCCCACAAAAGTTCTATAGGGTTAAGGTCGGGGCTCTGAGCGGGCCACACCATGTTTTTTAACACCCCTTCTGCTTCTTTTGTATCTAAATAACCCCGGCATAATTTGGAGCTGTGTTTAGGGTCGTTGTCTTGTTGGAAAATAAAGCCATCTCCAACTAGCCGAAGTCCCGATGGTACAGCATTACACTCCAATATGGCTTTGTACTTCTCCTTTTTCATAATTCCTTTGACTCGTACCAAATCTCCAGTTCCACGGCTCGAGAAACAACCCCAAACCATAACGGAACCACCGCCATGCTTCACTGTGGGCAGGACACAGTCTGGCATCATCTTTTCCTCGGCACTCCGCCGAACAAAAACACGTCTTTTGCTCCCAAACACTTCAAATTTGGACTCATCTGTCCAAAGAACTCTTTTGAAGTCTTCTTCACTCCAGTCTCGATGGGTAAGGGCCCACTGCATTCTCTTCTTTTTGTTTTGTGGCCTTAAGAGAGGTTTTCGCACTGCTACGCGACCAAATAACTTAGCGTCTCTTAGTCTTCTTTTCACTGTGGTCAATGACACAGGTGTAGACCGGGATTTGTTCACTTCAGCGCGGATTTCTGGTGCTGTCAGGCGTCTATTCCGCTTGCTTGTTACCACGATGAACTTATCCTCGCTAGAAGTGGTAGCTCTCGGCCTTCCCGACCGCGAACGATCTTGATTATTGCCAGTCTCTTTGTATCGGGTTATTGGGTTATGAACACAAGTCTTCGACAACTTGAGCTGAGTAGCAATCGCACGTTCAGATTTGCTTTCGTTGTGTAAAGCAATGATGACAGCACGAGTTTCACCGCTAATTTGGCGTACTTTTCCCATAATGAGATGTCTTCACTGTAAGAACGACGAGCTCGGACTAACCAAGATTAAGAAATATTTACTCCATGGAAACTCAGGTGTTCACAGTGTTTTAGGAAGTTAAAATTTCCTAAAATTCTGTTAACACAAAACAAAGCCCAAATAATGAATAATAGTCAGGTAACAATAATATTACAATGACTTTAGCGCGCGGTCCGCACGCGGCGCCCATTGATGTTTCTAGACAAAAGACCTTTGTACGATGATTACATAAAAATAAATAGAAATAATGACTTCGAAAAATAGTTAAATATCCATTGTATATGCAGGTGTGCAAATTAATTGTTTATCATATGTATTTTTAACAAATTTTATTGTGAAACAATATTTTAACTTGTGGTCTCAAACTTTTGGCCGGTAGGGTATGTATTACAAAAAGAAGTATATATGTATGCTCATCCATTGTCTAGTACGTATAGTAATAAATTATCTGTATCAGTACAAGCTCTGCTTAGTTAGGGCTAGATGGTGTTGTGTATGTGATAGAATATTATTATTGTTATTATCTTTGTGTTTATTATTTACGAACGACTGTTTAGGTACTTCGTCGTTTGAAACAACGAGTTGTTTACACCACGGTGTGAATCGCACAAGGACGTGGTGTGAATCGATGAATCTCTTGTTGCCTTCGTCGATTCACACTGTGGTGTGAAACAGCGAAGGACTCTTTTAGGCATCGTTGATTCAGACCGGTGACATTTTATTATAACTTAAGACTGCGCCGAGCGTAAGACGCGGTTGGACTGAATGACAGAGCTCGATATACACATCAGCGCGCGGCCGCCATAGTAAAATTGTATGAAGGATTTGAAGTGCTTTTTTGATAAATATGTATCTATATTGTCAACCAATAACTTAAATATTTGGGACGGACAAATTGTAATATAACTATTTATGTTTCGATTAAGCTATAAAAAACACGAGCTTACGTTTTTTCATTTTTCGTGCAAGCTCACGTCATTTTGTAGGTGAAAATATTAATTATTTTAAGTTTTTTACACTGAGTAATTGTAAACACGTTCATTGTTATGGTAAATGTATATTTTATATTTGTATTTAACAAAAAGTGTTGATTTTATCAACTTAACTGTGACCGCTTGTTTTGGCACATTTTGCTCGGCGCAGTCTTAAGAATCGTGCACAAAAGTGCTTACACGAATTTTATTTTAGACTGTGCTTGGGGAGGCAGAACAGTTTAATATGTTTAATATTTTTTTTATTGTTTATTCAAATTTTTATTTCTAAGTGACGATGATTAATAAAGATGATTTTTAGTACTAAGTTATTAGTAAAAAGGTAATTCAATAAAATACAATTATAAATAATAATTAACAATTTGAAATTCAATACAACCAATTGTAATGCCAAATTAAATATTAAAATAACAAAAATAAAAATAAGTTAAATAATCGAACACACGAAACACTCCAATAATTGGATATATATAACTGGAATTAAATTTTAAGGATAATGTCTCCTTTATGGGAGTCTGTAGAAAACATTGACATATTACGTTTTGTAAAATGATGCGTCATTAACATTAGTCTGAACTTTTCTTGAATATTATACACTTCTTCTGCGATCTCGAAGGGAGGCGATTTTGAGTACATTCGTCGGAGATGTTGTACACTGTTAACTTTTTGAATGGCATCAATGAGCAATTCTCTTTGCAATTTGTATAATCTTAGGATGATTCGTATTTTTGTATAATTACGTTGATACACAGCGTCACAAGTTTTGCATAATACTGTAATATAATTGATTAATTATTTATTAAGAATAAAGCATTCATAATTAAAAAAGAGGTAAATAAAATCAGATTAAATTAAATTAAGTTAAATACCTACTAGCCAACTCCCTTTCGGAAGGTGGCGAGCGAGTCTAAGTGAATGTCCGTTGACGCGCTGCATCCATTCAATAGTCGACATACGCGGCATCATAGAGCATTTACCAGACTCAGTTTTCCTAAATGGTGCCGCGAGCGGTGCAATTGAATTTCGAGGGAGTCTAGAGGGCACATTTATATTTATTCTGCTTAACAAATTCGGGGAGTCTAGAAGTCCTCTCATAATTTTGAATAAAAACACCAAGTCTAATATGTCTCGCCTTTTAGCCAAAGACAGAATTTTAATATAATGGAGGCTATCTTCGTAGGATTTTAATGTAATTGACAATCCTTCACATCGACACAGATGCCATAAGAATCTTTTCTGAACCCTTTCTAGCTTAAGAGAGTGTATGGCGTAATGTGGTCTCCATATCTGGCTACAGTATTCCAGTACACTTTTCGTCTATTTACGAGTACACAGAATAAATTGGTTTTACATTCTTTAAAATGTAGCATTAAATAATGTCCTCCACATTGAATTTCAATCTTAACGGCGATTAGCCATCTGATAGATATTATAGTGCACAAGTATGTGCGCAAACACAAGTGCACTCTCTGTTCCCTTACTCTCATGATCCGATGGGACGGATAATCCGTCACGACCAGAGAGAGATCGGGCGCAGGACCAACGGCTTTACGTGCTTTCCGAGGCATAGAAGTGTCTAACACCGCCAACTTCCTAACTCCGGGCTCGTATTGAGATTTCTTAACAGAAAAACCCAATAACTTTTTGTTGGCCCGACCCGGGATTCAAACCCGAGACCTCATGCACAGCAGTCGTATTCACTACCGCTGCGCCACGGAGGCAGTTTAAATAAAGCCTGTTCGAGGAGTAAAGCTCTCATGTTTTTACATAAGTTTATTGCAAGAAGAACAGACATTACCAAGAACATCCTCTCAAAAAACAACTCTTTATATGGAATCGAACCCACACCACTCAGCGATGAAGTGTCTACTAAACCACTGCGCCATCCGCACATTTAGAATATTAACAAGTGTGAGTTTTATCGTACATACATGTGTCTAACAAGCGTGGTCGAGTGAACAAATGTTACTGAGTCATTAAACATGTCTGACTGCACACACTCGTCAGAGGAATGTCTTAACATCCTGCTTAAGGGGTATGCGCTTCGATTCCCGAGAAAAGAAAAATGTTTTACTCCATTTTGCTGACTTCTGTAGTAAAGTTACCCTTCAGCCAAGCAAGCTTTCTGCGTTCAGAATATAAGGCCTTCAACTGAAATGGAATAATAGGCCTTCAGCTTATAAAAACAAGTAAGTCTGTTAAAGACAAAAATTCTAACAAAATAACTGTTGCTAATAGGGTAGGTAACCCATATTTTTTTTTATTATTTGACTAAAATAGTTACATTACCCAAACTCTAAAATACAAAAAATTCTTGTAATATACTTGATAATAAATAAGGTACCAGCATTTGACACTTTGTAGAAGGCGTAACTGCCCCCGTGGTGCAGCGGTAGTGATTGCGACTGCTGCGCATGAGGTCCCGGGTTCGATTCCCGAGTCGGGCCAACAAAAAGTTATTGCGTTTTCTGTTAAGAATTCTTAATAGCAGCCCGGAGTTATGAAGTTGGCGGTGTTAGACACCCCCGTGCTTCGGAAAGCGCGTAAAGCCGTTGGTCCTGCGCTTGATCACGCTCCGGTCGTGTCGGATTACCGTCCCATCGGATCATGAGAGTTAGGGAACAGAGAGTGCAGTTGTGCACTATAATATCTCCTGCGCAGATGGCCAGTCTCCGTTAAGATTGGCCGCCGTGACCGAAATTCGGTCTGGAATACATTAATTGTCAAATGACATAAAAAGGATGCACGATACAAACAATGACGTAACTGCTATTTAAATGCAGCTGTTCGAGGGAGATGGCGAGATATCTCCACTCCGCCTCAAATGTGTGAAATAATGTACAAATTCAAACGTTGGCAACTTCTTCTCCCTAGCTTTTATTATTCCCAAGTCACTTGGGGTCGGCTTTTCTAGTCTAACCGGAAATGACTGGATATCAGTTTTTACACGGATCGGCTGCCACCTGACCTCCGCAACCCAAAGGTTAACGATACCCTAAGGCTAGACTAGTGGCAGGATATTAGAGGGTACTGACTTTCAAAATAACGACTGCCATAGATGTTCACGGCAGCCGGGACCGACAGCTTAACGTGCTCTCCGAGGCACGGAGCAGGTGATAATTGTCAATCAATACGCACATAATTTCGAAAAGTCATATAACTTCCGAAAGTCAGAGGTGAGCGACGTGGGTTCGAACACGAGACCCTCTGCATTGCAGTCTGTTGGTCTCGCCACTGAGCTATCGCTGCTATACGTACGTTTGCAACTACATAATAAATATATGACGAAGAGTTGGCAGCCATCTCGTTATCGGACATGGTGGCACTCGAAATATACGCGTCGCAATATGGTTTATACGTGTACACACAATATTCAAACGCAACCCAAATAAAATAACTAAGGTTAACTGTAATTGCCACTGATTTGTTGTAACGTGGCGAGTTTGTCTCACTAAATGTGACTGTGCATTTTTTTTAATTATGTGTTTTATTTCTTAGCCTCAGCTGGCCTCTACAACTTTACGCGCACTGTGGGTGAGCGCAAAGGTCTCCCAACCCGTTTGCGTGTGTGCACGGTTTACCTCCCTTTTTATAGGCGATTTTTATTTGACGACTCGATGGCGTAGTGGTTAGTGTAACCGACTGCCACGCCTGAGGTCGCGGGTTCGATTCCCGCACAAGTCAAACATTTGTGTGCATGAACATGGATGTTTGTCTTGGTCTGGGTGTTTCTATGTATAATATGTATGTATTTACAAAAAAAAGTACATATGTATGTTTATCCATTGTCTAGTACCCATAGTACAAGCTCTGCTTAGTTTGGGCTAGATGGTGTTGTGTGTATGTGATAGAATATTATTATTATTATTATTATTATTATATTGCCAATTTGACATTTGACAGCAGTGATAGCTGACACATGACACATCAGTGGCGACCTCATTCAAGCTAACGCTTGACGCTGCCTAAACAAACCAATAGATGGCGCTTTATTAAATTAGGTAACAAAATAAATTCTTCAGGTTTCGACATATACATATTTCGGCGAACTTCCACTCTTTTCTTTTTTAAATGTTTGCTAGCAATAATTGCTGTGTCGCAGGCGACTTTTCACTTTACAAAGACCACCCAGAGTCGGAATAACTATTTTCGTGTAGGTTCGAGCCCACATGACACCGCGCAATGGCATTTGCGAGGCGACCACTTCTACTGCTCCGCCATCTATCCGTATGGGTGCAATAGACCTCTGCTTACCCCTTGAGGGATGAATCGTGAATGAACATCTATTTGAAGGTAAGCTTCGCTTTAAGCGAACATCGTACAAGCTCACTGCGACCGCTTAGCCCCCGCGTTGATTTATGTAGCCCCCGAATTAGATAGAGCACATTGTACTGAGACACGAGAGTATCGCTCCGCTTGTGGCAAACCGCTATTAGCGGATTCTATATGTGGAAGAATACAATTTCCGCTCGTACGGGCGCTGCGTGTGCTCAACACACTGTTTGACCAGATAGATTTGTTCACATGTCCACTGAACGTATTCACAAATGCTGCTTATTGCCACTGCAGTAACTAGCTTAGTTTAAGTGTATAGTATAGTGTATAGTATAGTGTATAGTATAGTGTATAGTATAGTGTATAGTATAGTGTATAGTAAGTGTATGTATAGTATAGATATAGATATAAGATAGTCTAAGTTCAGCTACTCTATCGCATTAGGCTTGCCTGTAAACATAGACGTAAGTTTTATGGTCAATAAATAAATAAATAAAATTTCTATTATTTCCTTGATTTGACTGTCTCAGTGATGTAGCTATAGTGTAAGCGATTGCTGTGTGTGATGTCTCGAGCTTGAATTCGGAGTCGGAACAAAAAAATGTTACAAAAATTCTGACAAAAATTTCTCAGTAGCCGGACTTAGGGACTTGGCGGAGTAATACACTCGTGCCTCGGGAAGCACGCGAAGACATTGGTCCTGCGACTATTCTCTCTCTGGTCGTGTCGAATTGCTATCCAATCGGATTATGAGAGTAACGGAGCAGAGAGTGCACAATTGTTTGGGCTAACCGCTACCACTGCGTTCACCACTAAGAAAACCCCATTAACTGTGTCTCCACAACTCCAAAACACGTCTCTCACCATCTCCAAGAGTATTTGAATTCTTGGCCTCGACATCTCAAGTGATGTACAGTTCCGCAGTCATTTAGAGAGCAAGGTCAAGTTGGCTTCCAAAAAGCTTGATGTGCTTAATAGAGCTAAGCGGTACTTCACTGCGGGGAAAAGACTTGCTTGCTTCTATATAAGTCGCAAGTCCGGCCTCACATGGAGTACTGCAGTCATCTTTGGGCTGAAGCACCAAAATACCAGCTTGATCTTTTTGACGCGGTACAGAGACGAGCCTTCAGAATTGTCGATGAGCCAAACTCACAGACGGTTTTGAGCCACTAAGACTCAGACGGGACTTTGGCTCCGTTTGTGTATTCTACCGCTTATATATTGGATTGTGTTCTGATGAGTTGTTTGAGATGATGCCCTCAGCTACTTTTTATCATCGCACCGCTCGCCATCGGCAGGGATTTCATTCTCACACCTTACAACCTAATTGGTCGCGCACCAAGCGGTTCCAAAGGAATTTTCTCCCGCGGACGCTCAGGTTGTCGAATGAACTCCCTGCCCAGGTTTTCCCACAAGACTACCAGTATGGGGTTCTTCAAAAAGGGGCATCCAAAGCTTTTTACAAGGTCGACAACGCGCAAGTGATGCCTCTGGTGTTGCAGGCGTCCATAGGCTACGGTGACCACTTACCATCAGGTGTTTGCCATTATAGCAGTATGAATAAAAAAATACATTCAAGACTAAATTGTACACAATATTAACATACAAAAAACCAGCTACTAGAAACATTAGAATCGAGTCACCGACTATTTGTAAAGTTCTCCGTGACACAGGAATTAATTTAAGTTGTCTTCTTGTAAAAAGAAACAATAAACTCTCTCATATCGCTATCGCTGCCACTTATCGCTCCGCTACGGTCTAAGGCCTACCCCTAACAAGAAGTGTCCACTATCCTTATATTTTTTTCCCATATCGTTTATCATAATAAGTGGTTATCTATTTTGGACCCTCTGGGTTCACGGTGACTCATTTTTTTTGGGGTCCTAAAACGATTGGGAATTTCTGACCTTAAGAATGTAGCCGAATATTTTTGTTTATATGTTTGTTTAGGTATGTCGATTGATAGAGGCTTGGAATTGGATGGGTGGGCGGTGTTTATATTGGAGATTTATTTAGCACGGTGACAGTAATAAAAAGAATTGGAAATACATACATAATTATATTGACTTGAGTCTGTGCCCCCGAAGGTGGGTCCCAGGTTATGGAGGGTGAGTCTATTGTCTTATACTGGGAATCGCCTAACACAGTGGTCGGCAACCTTGTCCTCCAAAAGACTCAAATATAGACAATCCACAAGTGAAATATATTCAAAGAGCCATTTTCTTTAACTTAAGTTTTGCTTTAGCAGAGAGCTTTATGACTAAAAATTTTTAAAGTAAACTTTCGAGCTTGCCTTTTTCAAACAAGTTTTAGTTTAACTAACAGTAAGTTAAATTTGGTATCATACTTATAAGGCAAGATATTAAGTAATATTCCGTGCCTGCACTAAACATTTTGTGGAGGAGCCGCAGCCGAGGACTCCAATAACCCTAGCCGCATGCGGCTCGGGAGCCGCAGGTTGCCGACCACTGGCCTAGCAGAATCTCTAGTTCAATTAAATTAGAATTTATTTACGGATGACGCAGTAGATTAAGTAGTAATCGTCGGCCTCGATGGCGTAGTGGTTAGTGTAACCGACTGCCACGCCTGAGGTCGCGGTTTCGATTCCCGCACAAGTCAAACATTTGTGTGCATGAACATGGATGTTTGTCTTGGTCTGGGTGTTTCTGTGTATAATATGTACGTATTTACTAAAAAAAAAAGTATATTTGTATGTTTATCCATTGTCTAGTACCCATAGTAAGCTCTGCTTAGTTTGGGCTAGATGGTGTTGTGTGTATGTGTAGAATACCGATTGAAGAAGAATTGAATGCGAAGTAATAATAATATTATTATTATTATTACTTTGTCATTACTGAAGAGTAACGTGTCACAGGTTCGATCCGAACAATATGATCTACATGAATTGTTTTGAGTCTAAATGTTCTTTTATTCGTTGTTACAATCTTACTATAATCATTTCTATTCCTTACCTTGCCAACTATCAGTATGGAAAACTGTGTTGCCTCATACATTTTTACTCGACGCAAGCATCGAACTGCAACACATTTTAATAAATATACCACATAAATCTCCTAAAATAAATATACGGAACCCTTTCAAATACAAGCAGTTCGAACATAACTGTCATTTTTTACATCAAAGATTAAGGCAGGTCAGTTTATGATAAAACTTTTGTTAAAGAACAGGCTTCTTTTTCTGTTATAGGCTCATAATGTGTCCCGCGTCACTGTGATGGCTCAACTGAGAGCGATATATAAAAAAGAAACATTATTATTTATGTCCGCTTGTCTATGATACGCCCACAGTTTGTCTATGGAATTCCGGTGACCGTTTTTTTATAATAGTAACATTTATTAAAATAAGTAGTCTCCCGTGACCATTGCTGCTGAAAAGCAACCGAAACGTCGGAGAAAAGTGTAAACTTAAATATAAATAGTTTATAGAATAAATGCGAAAGTCGGTTTGTTTGTTACATTTTCACGCCTTAAGACTGCGCCGAGCGAAATGTGCCAAAACAGGCGGTCACAGTTAAGTGAATAAAATCAACACTTTTTGTTTGATACAATTATAAAATATACATTTACCATAACAATGAATGTGTTTACAATAACTCCGTGTAAAAAACTTAAGATAATTAATATTTTTACCCACAAAATTACGTAAATTTGCACGAAAAATGCAAAAGCGTAAGCTTGTGTTACGTGATTTTTAGATTATAACAGTAGAAATCTATCCTATTTTACAGCTTAAACGAAACATAAATAGTTATATTACAATTTGTCCGTCCCAAATATTTAAGTTATTGGTTGACAATAAAGATACATATTTATCAAAAAAGCACTTCAAATCTGCCATACAATTTCACTACGGCGGCCGCGCGCCGATTTGAATATGCGCCGCAAGAGCTCTGTCATTATCTGTCTTACGCTCGGCGCAATCTTAAGGGGATTGCATCGCTCAAACCATAAAAACACGCTCAGTTTAAATAAGTTTGTGGATGAATACTTTTATGCATTTACCATAAAAAAATATACAAGTAAACTAGATTATATGGAGAAAACATCGTATTGATTAAAATTTTAATTAACTAATCTAAATGTTACCAAAAAAATTGAGAAAATAGATCGATTTAAAACTAAATATTAAATTTTCTATGTAACCGCCGAGATATTCTGTATGAAATTTATACTAAATACATGTAATACCCTATTTAACAATGTGTATTGTTTATTTTTACTTATTTATTTTAAGATTTTGTAATAATTAACAAAAACCCGAATCTTTACAAAAGTCCCCGCCAAGCAGCCCCGCTACGCCCGTGACGCTCATTTGGGACTGCAAAGCCCAGATCTTCAAGGTCATTGGGCAATGAAATGACCTTAACTACTTGATCGATATTTACGAAATTTCGTATACACGTTGTCAGTGGTACATAATATGACATAGGCTAAACTTTATCCAGAAAAAAGTGCTTAATGTACTAACCTAACCTACATTTAGGCGAACGAAGCTGCGGGAAAAATATAGTAGACTAGATGTGGCCGCGGTTTCACCCGTGTTTATAGTTACTGCGCCGCTCCCGTGGGTCGTAGCGTAATGTTATATAGCTTATAGCCTTCCTCGATAAATGAGCTATCCAACACTAAAATAATTTTTCAATTCGGACCGGTAGTTCCTGAGATTAGCGCGTTCAAACAAACAAACAAACTTTTCAGCTTTATAATATTAGTATAGATATTATAATAATATTGTCTTATGTTTACTAGACTAAAAAAGCCGACCCCAAGTGACTTGGGAATAATAAAGGCTAAGAGAGAAGGATATAATATATTCTTAATTGACTTATACCACAATAACATTGCCTGACATTTATTATTTTTAATAGAGTCATTATTGTATTTAACAAGAGAATGGAACAGTCGCAAGAGGAAGACCTAGGCGAACGTTTCTTGATCAGATAGGAGGCGTTCTGGACAAAGGCCAGGTTAAGAGCACCTTGAACCGACGGGCATGTATGAGGAATGTGATAAAAGTGAATGAAGTCAGAGAAGTGTGTCAGTATCGTAGCAAATGGAAATCCGTAGTCTCTGCCTACGCCTCTGGAAAACAGGCGTGAATCTATGTATGTATGTATGTATTTAATTTATTAATTTTATATGATTATTAGTAATGTGTAATGATTAAAGACAAAATACCTAAAAAATTGCATGCCTTCAGGCGGATTATGGAGAGACCAATTTATTTGTATGTTATCTAAATTGCCCATTTTCGCAATAAATAAGTTTGTGTTTCAGTTTGAGATATGTGAAGTCTGGCAATGGGCCAGCGTGGTGGATTGTGCCCTAACTCTTCTCATATTCAGAATCCTGGACGGCCATGGAACAGTTTATAAATACTACGGATAATATACCACAAGATCAAATTGGCTGCACGAATGACGTTGCGGTTACGTGGTCACTCTGTCAAGGCCGAGTTTAGTGGGTTCGAATTCAAGCCGGAAAATATTGTAATCTACAAATGGTTGTTCCGAGACTGGTTGTTCTTTGTGTCCGTTGTTTGAATGTTTGTAAAGATCCTTGGGACCCAGGATTTACCCCTAGTGAGGTAGCTGTATTTTTTAAAACAAAAAGATGTACAAAACACTCCAGCTACCAGCAACATAAAAACTAACCACCGTTAACATTTACGATTCTAACTGCATAAGTTCGAATCCCGTTTTATGCAATTATAAATTACACTTATTGTTCTTTAACAAGGAGTTTTTCAATATTTTCTAACTGTTAAGGTTATTAATTAATAGTTCTACTGTTATAAATTTAATCTTATTGGCAATAAAAATGGATTCTTCTGTTTTAATGTTTATCTGGAGGTTAAAAGTGGTGGCGTAAGGTTTAAGAGTGAGTCACTAATGTTTATATGAACATGAATTTCAGTTACATCATATTATAAATACGAATGTAAGTTTGTTTGTTACGCTTTCACGCCTTAACTGCTCGACCGATCATCATTAGTCTAGTAGTTGATTTATGAAACATCTAGTTTCGAAACAACTACATATAAACCCAGGACATGGCAGTGGCGAAATTGATTAAACCACTGCGCCATTCCGTTATACAAGACTATATTTTGCCCGCGGTTTCACTCGGGTTAATGTAAACTTTGTCAATTTCTATCCATCGGGAACAGTACTTTTTTCTGGATAAAATGTACCGCATGATCTTTTCTGTTCCCCTGACAACGTGTATGCCAAAGGGAACTGTCCACTTTGTAAGGGGGTTTTGGCTTGGAATGGACAGTCACTGAGAATAATAATTATATATTCATTTAGAAGCGTTAACCAGTAGGAATTAGATAAATAACAAAGTTTAGTGTCCAGGTGTTCCTAATTCGTTTGTTGTGTTGGTTTATATAAAGGTATTTGAATTAAAAAATCATTGTTTTTATTGAAATTAAACTACTATATACGGATTTTATCGCGTTGTTTATTTGACACTTTATTACATAATTTTAAAAACTGTTACACTACTTTTACTTTTAAACTTTACTAATTTTTAAGCTAATTAAATTATGTAATAAAGTGTCAAATAAACAACGTGATAAAAACCCGTATATAGTAGTTTAATTTCAATGAATAATATTCGCGTAAACAGAAGACAATGTCATTGTTATTATGTTATTTTTTTTAATATTCTGATTTATATGTTATTAAAATGTTATCTAGGAACTGGGCTGGTGGATTTAAATTGTTTTGATATCTTGCCCAACTCAAAAACCAAATAATTGTCATTATATGGGCGCAGCAGCCTACTGTCCGTCGACCGTAGGATCGTCGATAATTATTTTTATGTATGAATTCTGTTCACGCTATGCCAATAATATACCGTTCCCTTTCATGATGATAGATCGAGTATTTAAAGCGTGACAAACAAACTCACATTTGCATTTATAATAATAGTTAGGAATTTAGGATTTAGAACCTGTTCGTAAAGACAGTACAATAAGCAGCGATAACCAGAGCGACCGTTGGACTGCCACGCAGAGGTCTCGTGTTCGATCCCAAGGCGCGCATCTCTGGCTTTTCAAAGTCATGTGCGTATTAAATAGTTAATTATCGCTCGCTTTAACGGTGAAGGAAAACATCGTGAGAATCCTGAACTTTTCCTATATACTCGAAGCCATATATGTAGCCAACATATGTAGCATGTATATTTATTTAATTTATCTGTAATCTGTGTTTCTTATTATCTGTATTAATTAAAAATTCTGTACTTTTTTGTAGTTTAATGGTATTATTAAACGCTCATAATCACTATTGAAGTGTTGCTCAAAATCAGCGCTGTATCGCAAGCGGTACAGCATTATGCTGAGCAACATCTCTTTTTAATGAACACTGCGACGCACATTGTACAGCAAGGGCTCCATGTATAAATGTGTATTCTATATTATATATAATAATATATGAAATAATAGTATATGTAATTAATTAACGTATTATAATGTAGTAATTCATATAGGTATATAATAATGTATATAAGTTTTATTTTTATTATTATCAATTTATAAATACATTTCAGCTTTTGAGCTATATTAATGATTTTTTTGACAAGCTTAAATAATAATATACTTTATTATTATATTTGATTAATTACATATTTTCATTTATTCCGGCTACCAACACATGTACTTGTAATAACGTAATTAAAAATGTAATTACGGATTACTTTTGATGTGTATACTTAATTTATAATTAATGTCGGCCTCGATGGCGTAGTGGTTAGTGTAACCGACTGCCACGTCTGAGGTCGCGGGTTGATCTTGATGTTTGGATGTTTGTCTTGGTCTGGGTGTTTCTATGTATAATATGCATGTAGACACAAAAAAAAAAAGAAGTATATATGTATGTTTATCCATTGTCTAGTACCCATAGTACAAGCTCTGCTTAGTTTGGGCTAGATGGTGTTGTGTGTATGTGGTAGAATAATATTATATTATTATTATTATTATTATTTATTACTGTTACACACAAATTTTGCATTTAGTTTTAATTGTGTGTTGCAATGCTTAATTAAAATAAATAAATATTTCTTTCTTTCTTTCTATCTTCACATTGAAGTCCATAAGTGTTACTTTGTGACCTAAATGAATAGATTATTTTTTGGTTTGACCCGAGAATCAAAACCGAGACAACCGAGCATTCGCATTCACTGCCGCTGAGTCACTGAGTTTAAATATTCTAGTCTCATCGACATGTTCAAACATGAACACAGCCTGTTAATAGTTATAAAAATAAAAACATACTGACTGTTTTTTATTTATCGCAAAATTTTGCTCCGCTGCCTTCCTCGTTTTTTTGGGTGAAAGGTACCGTTGGTCTTTGCTGTCCTGGCCTGTTCCTCTGATAACGTGTTTACGAAATTGCATGATAATCGGTAGAGCAGTTAAGGCGTAACAAACAAACATTCTTACGTTCGCATTAGAGCAGCGATAGCTCAGTGGGAGACCAACAGACTGCAATGCAGAGGGTCTCGGGTTCGAACACACGTCGCGCACCTCTGATTGTCGGAAGTTTTATGACTTTTCGAAAGTAAGTGCGTATTGATTGACAATTATCGCCGGCTCCGTGCCTCGGAGAGCACGTTAAGCCGTCGGTCCCGGCTGCCATGAACATCTATGGCAGTCGTTATTGGGAGAGTGTCGACACAAAAGATCCCACTGGGTCGAAGTGTCGCCGGTCTGCACTGACTGGCCCCCACATAAGATACATACATACATACGTTCGCATTTATATTAGTTAAAATTAAGATTAGCCAGAACAGTTAGAGACTTTACAAATATTTAAACAACGGACAAAAAGAACCCCTAGACTCAGAACAACTTTTTGTGGATCACGCAAACTTTTCTTAGGGGATCGAACTTACAGCACCCAGCGCTGTGTCAGTAGCGAGGCGACCATTTTAACCACTACGCCATCCGTCGATCTTAACACATCTTCCTCAATTCTTATCACTATATCTATACTAATATTATAATATAATATAATATTCTACCACATACACACAACACCATCTAGCCCAAACTAAGCAGAGCTTGTACTATGGGTACTAGACAATGGATAAACATACATATATACCTTTTTTTTTGTATATACATACATATTATACATAGAAACACCCAGACCAAGACAAACATCCATGTTCATGCACACAAATGTTTGACTTGTGCGGGAATCGAACCCGCGACCTCAGGCGTGGCAGTCGGTTACACTAACCACTACGCCATCGAGCCCGATTATAAAGCTGAACAGTTTGTTTGTTTGTTTGAACGCGCTAATCTCAGGAACTACTGGTTCGAATTGAAAAATTCTTTCAGTGTTGGATAGCCCATTTATCGAGGAAGGCTATAGGCTATATAGCATCACGCTACGACCAATAGGAGCGGAGTATCAATGTAAAATGTTGCAAAGACGGGGAATAATATCTTATGTGAAGCAGACGAAGTTGCGCGGGTCAGCTAATCTTTTGTAACATAACTCTTGTAACATAACTCTTGTAACATAACTCTTGTAACATAACTTTCTCTAATCTTACTACTCCTTAAACTTTTTTTCTTACTGTTCCTTAATCTTTTAAAGACAAACCACACATACTTCTTAAAACTCCCAAGTACTTCTATTGAAAGACAAATACATATTTAAAATATGTCAAGCAGTTTTTGCGTATCGGCGGCACATACAAACGAATAAATGATAAACGAACTAAAGATTTCTTTTTAAAACCCATCCTTAGATCTTGTAGACGAGAAAAGATAAAAATCTTTGAAAGATCTCCTTTTTTTGTAATAATGATTAAGGTTCGAATCCGGGCTGTGAAACATTGGAATGGAATGTGGGTATGATGGGACAGTAAAGGTTTTTTGATAAGGATTGATAAGTATGTGCGTTGTGGTTGAAATAGTCATTATGACGTTGTTGAAGAACCGAGTGTTGTGGGTTTGAATTCCAGAATGTGTAGCAATAATATGAAGTTGTTTTAAGTATGTGTTAATAGTGTCCGTTATTTTAATGTTTCGCCAATCTAAAATACAATGCGACAATGTCTAAAAGGCACGTGACTCCTATTTTAAACGAAGTTTGTCGTTGTGTTCTGATTTATTATGTTAGTAGCTACTAGATTGGGTCCGCGGCTCGCGTAAATGTTTTCTGGATGTAAGATCTTTTTCTGTACCCCTGACAACGTGTATGTAAAGTTTTATGATGATCGGTCGAGCTGTTAAGACGTGAAAGCGTAACAAACAAACTCACATTCGCATTTATAATATTAGTATAGACTAGTAACAATACATTCTCAAGGCTATGTCCTCAATCTTAATGGAGACTGACCATTTACGCAGGAGATGGGACGTCACGCTACGACCGGAGAGAGATCAGGTGCAGGACCAACAGCTTTACATTATTTCCGAGGCACAGTGGTGTCTAACACCGCCAACTTCCTAACACCGAGATATTATTGAGATTTCTTAACAGAAAAACTCGATCATTTTTTGTTGGCCCGACCCGGGTTTCGAACCCGAGACCTCATGCACAGCAGTCGCATTCACTACCGCTGCGTCATAGTATATTATTACTACATAGTCTAGCTTATATCCTAAAAAGGGAAAGCAGAATCGTATAACAACCATAACTTACATTATTAAAATATTAATAATAATATTCTGTCACGTACACACAACACCATCTAGCCCAAACTCAGAGCTTGTACTATGGGTACTAGACAATGGATAAACATAATACTTTTTATTTGTAAATATTTACATATTATACATAGAAACACCCAGACCAAGACAAACATCCATGTTGATGCACACAAATGTTCGACTTGTGCGGGAATCGAACCCGCGACCTCGGGCGTGGCAGTCGGTTACACTAACCACTACGCCATCGAGGCCGCCATTAATTATAAATTAAGTATACACATCAAAAGTAATCCGTAATTACATTTTTAATTACGTTATTACAAGTACATGTGTTGGTAGCCGAAATAAATAAAAATATGTAATTAATCAAATATAATAATAAAGTATATTATTATTTAAGCTTGTCAAAAAAATCATTAATATAGCTCAAAAGCTGTGCGTAGAATGACGTGGGGGAATTTTTGTGTTATTTTTCATTTTTATTTATTTTTGCCAAATCTAATTATATCAATGAATTGGGGATACCCTTAATGATTGATGAACTAAGGCGTGCGCATGCGCAGACCAGCGGAATTTTTGAGTTTATTATTATACTAGCGAACTGCCCTGGCTTCGCATGCGTAGTACAAAACCTTAACAAAGTATAGACCTAAACCTTCCTCATGAATCACTCTGTCTATTGGTGAAAACCGCATGAAGATCCGTTCAGTAGTTTTTGAGTTGAACAGGCAGTCAGACGCGGTGGGAGACTTTGTTTTATAATATGTAGTGACTATGTAAGTAAGATGGGAAATAACTTGAATTTCTACGAAAGGGAATAGCAGGGAATATCTTCGCTTTTGCCCAGCAGTGGGACATAACAAAATGGTAAGGAAAAATGTTGGGAAATAAGTATATGGTTTCCTTGGTTGCTGATTACCGGGGCCTATGATTGCTTGGGATACGAGGGGTACCTATTAATTGCAAGTAACTAATCTTAGGAAAAACGAAATTGGGATGATAGGAAAGGAATGGTGAAAAGGAATGTGTGTAAGACTTTAGAACTCTTACGTATCGAAAAAAAACGCAGTAACAGTGTTACTTTAACGCCGATTTCTTATATGTTATGCTCCGGGTAGACGGCTCATTAACAACGTCACCAAATTAGATTAATTTTCTTTCATTATTAAAATAATGCGATGTGTTATCGGACAGATATGATTTGCAATTACATTTTTTAATGCTGGGTGAGGCTTACAGTATTTTTGGCAGATGGAACAATGACCCATGTTACCACTGCTCACATGTCATAGAAGCAATTCCAAGGAAACACAACGAAGCCTCTGCCTACACTTAAAAAACCGCTTATATGGCAAACAAGCACACGGGCTTTTGACTGATGGTAAACGAATACCGTAGCCTATGTGAAAGGGATGGGGAAGCAGAAGTAAGAGGAAGATGGAACTGATGTGGTGGATTAAGTGGCTTCTGGAGTTAGTACAGATAAAACGCATGATTTTTATTTATTAAAGATATTTTACGGTTTTAGAGATCAATTATTGTCCTCCAGGGTACTTCAAAAACATATAATTAACGGACACAAATTACAGATAAGCTTTGTGGATCACGAAAGTAACTAGTAGTACCGTATAGCACTGTTAAAACTGTCCCACTGTAAGGTCATAGTCCACCACGCTGACTCAGTACGGCTTGGCAGACTTCACAGATTATCTTCGAGAACATCATGGAAAACTCTTAGACATGCAGGTTTCTTTACGACGTTTTCCTTCCGTTGAGGCAAGCGATAATTAACTACATATTTTCGATAAGTCTGAGGTTCCTTGGGATCAAACTTGAGACCTCTCCGTATTAGTCTAACGCTCTCCCACTAGGTCAAACATAACAATTGCACACATGCACCCTCCATTAGTTACTTCTTCACTTAATTAACTAAGTATATGCGCTAAAGTTATTAGCAGTGATAGCTCAGTGGAAAGACCAACAGACTGCAATGCAAAGGGTCTCGGGTTCGAACCCACGTCGCGCACCTCCGACTTTCGGAAGTTATATGACTTTGCGAAATTATGTGCGTATTGATTGACAATTATCGCCTGCTCCGTGCCTCGGAGAGCACGTTAAGCCGTCGGTCCCGGCTGCCATGAACATCTATGGCAGTCGTTATTGGGAAGTCAGTACCCTCTAATATCCTGACACTAGTCTAGCCTTAGGGTATCGTTAGCCTTCGGGTTGCGGAGGTCAGGTGGTAGCCGCTCCGTGTAAAAACTGATATCCAGTCAAATCCGGTTAGACTAGAAAAGCCGACCCCAAGTGACTTGGGAATAATAAAGGTTAAGGGAGAAGATGCGATAAAGTTATTAAACATAGTCTTTTAAAATAACTCTCAAAATAATAAACATATATTGTTTATAAATATACATTTTAAGAACAACAAGATGCACGCTGCCTTATATTTCCATGTGCGGGATCCATCACCCCGCCATGTTAATTTGACAACATCCCGCGAGGGCCTGCCTCGTAAAGAATCGCTCCGTATCACCCCGCCGCATATTACTTCACCATAATTACTTATTAATATCTTAATGTTTAAGTAATACGATGTTCTGTATATTGGCAAGTTCATTTGAGCCAGAAATTACTATCTTTCCTCACTGGAAATATAATAATAGGGACAGTGGGAGACCGTTGGACTGCCACGCAGAGGTCTCAAGTTTGATCCCAAGGCACGCACCTCTGACTTTACGAAGTTATGTGCATTAAATAGTTAATTAATCGCTTGCTTTAGAGAAGGTATACATTGTGAAGAAATCTGCATGTCTGAGAGTTCTGCATCATGTTCTCGAAGATATGTGAAGTCTGCCAACCCGCACTGAGCCAGCGTGGTTGACTATGGCTTAACCCTTCTTACAGAGAAGAGGCCCGTGTCCAGCAGTGGAACAGTTTATATACAGGGCTGATATTATCTATACTAATATTATAAAGCTGAAGAGTTTGTTTGTTTGCTTGAACGCGCTAATCTCAGAAACTACTGGTCCGAATTGAAAAATCTTTTTAGTGTTGGATAGCCTATTTATTGAGGAAGGCTATAGGCTATATAACATCACGCTACGACTAATAGGAGCGGAGCAGCAATGAAAAATGTTGCAAAAACGGGGAAAATTCTCTTATGTGAAGCAGACAAATTTGCGCGAGACAGCTAGTTATATTATATACTAGGCATAATTCCTATGTCGGGGACTTTAGAAAACATTGAAATAACGGACTGTCTGGTATTCTGGTATTTAAATTTTTTTGCACTGATGGCGGAGTCTTTATTATCATAAAAAAGTTACGTAGAGATGCTTCACACCTAGTTTTCGCTATCTATAAGCAGCAACTAATTCTTCATGTTTTAATTAAATAATTTGTAACGAGAGGAACCTGCCAAACACCCTCGGATTGCCCACCCTAACTAATGCAATAAAAAAAGGTTGTCAATACCGAACTCCTCTGGTTAGGGACAGCCGTGTCGTGGGACTCGGGCGTACTCCAACTTGCAGTATTCCGCTTCGAAGCGGAATCCGTTGCCTTATTCAATTCAATATGTCATCATTAATAGTTATTTTTTAAATACAACTCCCGCTCTATCAATAATTTCTGTGTCTCTGCGAATTTTAAGATATTTAAACAACGGTCACAAAGAACATCCAGACTCGGTACAACTATCTGTTGATCACAGTTCTTTTTGTCCCGTCTTGGATTCGAACCACAACACTTGGCGCAGTGGGAGCGACAGGGCGATTACTTAGACGGCTACGCCATCGAAGTCTATAGACTATTGGGGCTATAAGATATACATATTAGATATCAGCACTATGAAGGAATTATCTTATTTCTATTCCAAGTAATTAGACTAAAAGCCCCAGGCTTATCCAAGTCGTTCTTATAAGCTGTTTTCATGCAAATGCTTATCCTAACTAATATCATAAATGCGAAAGTATCTCTGCCTGTCTGTTACACTTTCACGTCTAAAGTACTGAACCCATTTTGATGAAATTTAGCAAATAGATAATTTGTATGCTGGGGAAGGATATAGTCTTCCTTTTATCCCTGGAAGTGGATCCCGTGGGATTCACGCAGGCAAGACTGCGTGTAGAAACTTTTCACAGTGTTGATAGGTAGGTCTGATCTGTTTATCCGCTAACAAGTAGGCTTGAAATAGTCGCCCATAATTCTTGTAGATATCGTGTAGATATAGGTTACTTTAATAACGGTCCTTTTTTTGGATGAAAAGTACTATGTCCTTTTCTGTTCCACTGACAACGTGTATACAAAATTTCATGATGATCGGTCGAGTAGTTAACGCGTGACAGCGTAACAAACAAACTCACATTCGCATTTATAATATTAAGTTTGAATGTGTAATATGTAGATAAACAACATATGCATACTTATAGACAGATGGGCCTTTTTCTTAATGTTTTATTCTTCATTGCAGCTGATAAGACTTTCGGAACGTTCCATCCGCTTACAAATAGATTTAAAATAGTCGTCCTTAGCCCTTATAACCTATATAAAAAAAATCAAGAACTGGCTGCTAGGTTTAGACTATAACGAAACGGAACATATTCTGCAATACGAATTATAAAGGTTTTTATTAATATTGATTGTACAAAATAGTGTGATAAACTTTGCAATAATGTCAATAGCACTACGCTACCCTTGCTTATATATTTTATAGATATCGTTGTTTATCGCTAGCATTCAATTTTAACTGTGTTAAAGTTGTGAGAAGGTACTGACTTCTGTAACACAGGTAGTTAATACCTAGCTTAGAGGTCAGAGACTTCAATATTTTCTGTGTAAAGATTTGATGCCAATAAAAATTATTATTATTATTATTATTATGTTTCTCTTATCACAGGTACTTTCTAACATATTATATTAGAAAATACCTGGCCCTTTGGGAGGCTTACACGGAGACATGGGTCCAACGTGAAGAGGCCCTTCGAGAGTTTTAGTCAAAGGTAGGTTGGAACACCTACAGCGACACTAGCCACAGCAGGCATAGGACTATTGCTACGTATGGATTTTAATATATGGGCTATGGGTATGGGTGTCTGGTGGACCGGTATATTGCTAACTATGGATGAAAAACGGCGTCTGCCCTGAATACTCTAATAGCATCAATGCAATGGGCAGACGGTGACTCGCCAACTCACTAGATGGGCCCCCTGAATAGCAACTATAGGCATACACGCCAGCAGCAGAGAGCAACACCGGTGCGAGTGGCTAGGGGTGTCGAGCGGTGCGGCGCCGGTCTCACCATCACGAGTCTCGTGACAACGGAGACTCGGAGCGGGTTTCCCCGTAGCTTTGCCCTTGAAAATGACACTTCCACCCCCAAGCATATAGCCCTAGCGGCCTCCCTCTGACCGGCCGACCAAGGCAAGCCAGAGTTGAGAGTCCTACGTCCACTTGTAGTTCCACCCCAACCAACCAATAACGGCAAGCTGGGGACGAGGCCCTAACCAACTCTCTGAGACATTTAGGACCGCAGTGTCGCCACTCACATTCAGCTCGCCACAAGCTGCCCTGCGGTTTGTGCGCTTTTATTTAACCTGGTGATACATTTTTTGTTTATATCACAAGGTGAAGGTGATAGTTTAAAAGCTTGTGTACTGTGCCCTCCGATATCGCGTTAGTCTCATGAGATAACGACTGTCCCAGAGGGGTTATTATTATTATTATTATTATATATAAAACTCGGTCTTAACTATAACGTAGGCTAAGTTACAACATAAGAATAGTTGAGACTTTAAACTTAAATAACTTCGCACATCGGTAAGATAATAACTGCATTTTAGTAATGTTATAGGATCTTATCATATACGGATTCTACGATCCGAAAGTATTATAAGCTGCAATAATAATATCAGCCCTGTATTAAACTGTCCCACTGCTGGGCACGGCCCTCTTCTCACTGTGAGAAGGGTTAGGCCATAGTCCACCACGCTGGCCTACTGCGGGTTGGCAGACTTCACATATCTTAGAGAACATTATAAAGAACTCTCAGACATGCAGGTTTCCTCACGTTGTATTCCTCCACCGTTAAAGCGAGCGATAATTAACTATTTAATACACACATAACTTCGAAAAGTCAGAGATCCGCGCCTTGGGATCGAACTCGAGACCTCTGCGTGGCAGTCCAACGGTTTCTCACTAGGCTATGCTTGCTTTTTTTTAAGCTGCGGGAAAGCCTTTATTATTAAGAAAAGAGCCCACTTTTACACTAGCGAGTATGCATACGTTGTTTTCTTACATATTAATAATAATAATAATATTCTACCACATACACACAACACCATCTAGCCCAAACTAAGCAGAGCTTGTACTATGGGTTCTAGACAGTGGATAAACATACATATATGTATACGTTTTTTTTTGTAAATACGTACATATTATACATAGAAACACCCAGACCAAGACAAACATCCATGTTCATGCACACAAATGTTTGACTTGTACGGGAATCGAACCCGCGACCTCGGGCGTGGCAGTCGGTTACACTAACCACTACGCCATCGAGGCCGGCAAATACTGTAAAAAAATTTGCTGTGCAGTGTGTAGAGTTGTGTTAGCCTAATGGGAGACTGTTGGACTGCGATGCAGAGGTCTTGTGTGTGATGCCAAGGCACTCAACACTGACTTTTCGAAGTTATGTGCGTAATAAATCTAAAAGTTCTTCATAAACGTTTATCAAAGATATGTGAAGTCCAATCTCACACTGAGCCAGCGTAGATGTATTAGTTCTAAGATTCACATTTATGTTATATGAGTAAAAAATTTTTTGTGTTTTACCTTGGCACTATGTTTATGAATCTCTGACGCCTATACTCGGAAACACCTGTATCTTAGGAATTAGTAGCTTCTACAGTACATTGTGGCTAAGATACAGTAACTAAATAATTACATTTTCCATTCAAAAAGAGGTAAGGTAAGTCATACATAGGAATTAGTCTAATCTAAACTAATATTATAAAGAGGAAACATTTTTGATTTTGTATGTATGTTTGTAATGTTTTCACACAAAAACCATTGCACCGATTTCAAAAATTCTTTCACCTTTAGAAAGCTGCATCTTCACTGAGTGACATAGGGTATATTACATTTTCAAAAAAATAGGGACCCTTATTAAAAATGCAATAATATAACCCAAGGTATGAAAAAATTAGTCATAAAAAATCTGTCATCACGTGCGCTGCGGAAACTATTGACGATAGAACAAAAAATGTTCTACAGTATTATAGAACGTATCAATACGTACAAAAAAGTCCGTGATACCATATGTCCAACTACTGTAGTTATGCTACTATAACTACTTTTTACATTTTAAAAGTTGATAAAAGTGCCGACTATAATCAAACCATATTATTCATACCTCTGTATTAATCCTTATCCCATTAAATGATATTTTATTAAAGACCGTTTCAATACCCGTAAAATACTTTTTAAGTTATTAAAATCGGACATTTCATTCAAAAGATATAATTCTTTAGATATAGTAGGTAGTTTCTAAATATTAGTAGGTAGTTTTTAAGATTAGCTATATATATAGCTAACTACACCTATATAGGTGTAGTTAGACTTATTAATTTCTTTAGTTGTAGTTTTATATATTAAAATTAGATAACAAATTGAAAGTAGGTATTGGGTAATAAATTAAAGTCCACGCGGACGAAGTCGCGGGCAACAGCTAGTATTAAATAAATATAAAAATCACCAATAAATAATAATAACATAATAATAATAATAATATAATGTTTATTTTTCCATCACAATATTACGTAGATACATTACATGGTTAGGTACATAATAATTACAGTGTACAATATTGTATGAGACTGGTGCCTAAGCTAAGCTTGTGGCTTGTATTTCAGGACACCAGGTCACCACCTCATTTTACAGTTTGGTTATGTACTTATATGCATACAAAAAGCACTATGTTTGCTACTTACAAACTATTTATATTTGTAAAACACATTTAAAAACAAGAAAGTAATAAGCAAGAAATTGTTAATAGTTAGGTTATGAATGAAAGTACATACATGTGTGTGTGTATGTGTGTGTTTGTGACTAAGAGGAACCAGAGATTTGTTTTATATTTAGACATATTTGATACTTTAATGAAAAAGATATATCATTCAATCCATAGACTACCATTTAATCAATAGAGCTATCAATGATACATCTATTATTTGCTTTTAATCAGGGTAGCCAACATTCCTATTGTGAACAGTTACTAAATTTAATAATTTTAGAGATTTGTCGGTCCGTGGAATAGGGGTGAATCTGAATTGCCATCTACCGCGCACATATCTAAACTGAGCGATAATATAAAGAATGTATTAACTACTTGTTATGACCGATAATAATTTGCCTGACGCCGATATCAAACCAGATGCCTACTATCAGCATGCAAATTTATATCATGTAAACAACGTGTCAAATAACACAAAATAAAAATAATAATGAAATAATGTCAGGTAGGTTTTAAATAGAGAGAGAGAGAGAGAGAGATCCGTGCCAAAAAGAGTGACCCTCTTTTTGGCACGGATCTCTTCTCAATATAAGAAGCGTTAGACCGTAGTCCACCACGCTTATCACTTGCCACTGCAAGTTGGCAGACTTCACATATCTTCAAGAACATCTATACTAATATTATAAAGCTGAAGAGTTTGTTTGTTTGTTTGAACGTGCTAATCTCAGGAACTCCTGGTCCGAATTGGAAAAATATTTTTGTGTTGGATAGCCTATTTATCGAGGAAGGCTATAGGCTATATAATATCACGCTACGACCCACGAGAGCGGTGCAGTAACGATAAACGCGGGTGAAACCCCGGGCACATCTAGTTATGAATAACTCTCAGACATGCAGGTTTCCCCCGATGTATCCCTTCACCGTTAAAGCGAGGGATACATTTCTATTTAATACGCACGTAACTTTGAAAAGACAGAAGTGCCTGCTTTGGAATCGAACTCGAGACCTCCGCGTGGCAGTCCTACGGTCTCCTACTAGGCCATCGCTTCTAAAGCACTGTTAAAGCGAGTGATAATTAAAGGAGTATTTAATTTTATTAGTAGCAACCCTAACCTCCCCCTAAATAATTAACACAAAATACTAATAAAGAAAATTCAACAAATTACAATCCCAAAATCGAACCCCGAACCTTTTAAGTTATAACACAGCAATCATCAGACAGACTTACACCACGAACGAGTTCTACTAATTAATAATTAGTATTATTAATTAAGCCTTCACAATAAGCGTTACCCCTAATACAATAAACGAAGAACTCTCCCTCCGAAATTTAAAAACAAACATTAAAAAAAAAACAATAATAACTTTTAATATCCTACTCAATGGGCCTACAACAGGGGCATAACTCACACCGACATAAATATCTATATAGATCATATAGATCTTTCAAAGAAATTAAAAAAAAACCTTTACTTAGTCCACCATAATGCATGCCATTATCTCTATCTTGCTCCTACGCAAACATTACTGTAAGTGTGACAGGGACAACTACACGTCTTTATTCATGCTGTTAAATATGGTCGGACTTAGTCTCCAATGAATTCTCGTGGCGATCGGTCGTGTGACGCAATTTTATGTTTGAATTTTTTTGTTTGGCTATTTAGACGATATTTTTTTTGATTGAATAGTTTGAAACATTCGGTGTTCGTATCAACTTACTGTGTATGTGAGTGCAGTGACGATTTGTAATTCACAAAGCTGTTTTGGAATTATTATTTCGATATTAAAGGTTCGTATTTATAATATTACTTCTTTTTTGTCTATATTTGTTATCTAGTATTACTACATGCATGCAGTATTCATTGTGGCACATAAGTGTCACACCTTTGTCTCATGCTAAACACTTAAAAAAATATTATGACGTTTTGTTACGTCAAAATAATATTTTTCACTTTAGCAATCGAATTATAAGATATTATCTAAATAACCATATTTAAAGTAAACCAAGTAATTTTACTTTTATAACAGTTACAACTACAATAAATATTCATATGACAAGATTAATGAAAGTATGTAAATATTATAACTTATACTAGCTGCTGGCTGCAGCTTTACTTGAGTATTAAGACAATAAAATATGGCCTATTTGACTCATGGATATTGTGGCTATCTATTAGTGAAAGAATGATTACAATCGGTTTAGTTGTTCATGAGTTAACACCCCAGAAACAAACCAATTTGCCTAGATTATGTTGTTGTTGTTAATATAGATAAAATTTCTTATAATTAAAAGTGTCTGATAAATTAAATTATTTTCGAAAACGATTGTGCTTGAAAATGTATTTTCTACTTACCCCTCTGGGGAGCAGGGTTTACACAATTATAATAGTCAACAAAGCCTACAGATTTATAATAATAAATCTTTTCTGTAGACAAATGTAGTCTATGGATCGTTAGTATTTAAAATTCCTTACAAATGTTAGTAACATAATGTCAAGCTTATAATATGTGAAACCCAGAACTGTCATGGGTTTCTTTTTATAATACACCCGCTGTTTGATGTAATAGAACTTTAACAAAGTCTTCCTATGCCGCAGTGTACATTCTCTGTTAGAAATGTTAGAATACAAAAACGTTGGCGAAAATATACAACTAATAAAAAGTTATGAAGGATTTTAGCGCGATTTATAAGCTAGCTATCCCTTGGCAAAACTACTTTTTCTGGATGAAAGGTACCCTATGTCCTTTTTTCTATCTCTGACAACGTGAATGCGCAAATTTCATAATGATCGGTCGAGTAGTTAAAGCGTGAACCCGTAAAACACAAACTTACATTCGCATTTATAAGATTAGTTAGGATAAATTAATTAATTATTGTTTATTGTCAAATAACTTTACAATATTGAGCGTAACGGGCTCTATACTAGGCAAGCATGTCTTTTCGGTGCCCGTTATAATTACAATTTTGACATATCAGTCTGATATTTCGGCCTTTTATGCAGCTGTGTTTACTCTCGGTAACCTGTGGCTGCTGTAAGGCAACCAATACATCAGAATAAAATTTAATAGTCATAAAAAGCAGTTAGATTATAAATCTAAATATGTGCAATGACGGTGTTGTGATTTACAATAAACTTATGGCAAAATGAAAGTTTTGATTTTAGGAAATCTTATGTAGCGAGCGACGCTGTGGGCTGTATTTAGTAATAACTAAAAATGGACTCATATCCTCACTTCCTAACTAAATTATAAATGCGAATGTGAGTTTGTTTGATTATAACGCTTTCACGCATTAATTGCTATACCGATAATCACAAAATTTCGCATAAACGTTGTCGGAGGACAAAAATGGACATACCATTCATTCAGAAAAAAATGCAAAACCAATCATAACCTATATTTACGCGATTGAACCCGCTGGGCTAAATCTAGTATTCTATTAAAAAACGTCCAGCAGTGGACATGGTCGGGTTAAATTAGTCCACTTCTAAATATAGACAGTTCAGAATAACATTCATAGACTCACGCCTGTCTATCTTCGTTTAGATAAGCAGAGGTGAATTACACACCATTTTCCCAGTTATGTTTTTTAAGGCTCATGTCATAATAGACGAGTCAAATGCAATATAAATTAACAAGAACATTAATTTAACAGACAAAATTTGTCTAAACTTTGTGTAATCCACAAATCGCACTCTTAATAAAACAGCGACTTAACTCGAAATTTGAAAGTAAGGCAATTTGAACTCTAATTGTATATGTTAAATTATAATATTATATTTGTGTTAAATCTTCGCAATAGAGTTCAAATTTGTTTAGTCCAAAATACTGAGATAAGTCTCTGTTTTATTAAGGATGCGAAATGGTTGTTCCGGGTCTGGGTGTTCTTTGTGTCCGTTGTTTGAATGTTTGTAAGTCCCCCGACACAGGATAAATTACTAATGCAGGGTTAGGCTTTATAAAACAAAACATTCTGTTTCAATGTGCCCTCTATACATACATAGACTAAAGCCTCTTTCTTGGATGGCTAGCCAGACATGGATGTCTACTTGCTCAGATCTCATATATTTTCGTTTCTTTCATTCTCATTATATTCTGCACTATATGTGCCCGGTTTCACCCGCATTTATAATTACTGCGCCGCCCCCGTGGCTCGTAGCGTGATGTTATATAGTTTATAACCTTCCTCGATAAATAAGCTATCCGACAATAACATAATTTTTCAATTCGAACCAGTAGTTCCTGATATTAGCGCGTTTAACCAACAAAACAAACAAACTCTTCAGCTTTCTAATATTAGAATAGATGTACGCTTGTCAGCTAAGAGTTCTCTTTAACCTGGTCTTCTGGAAGGTGGAAGTAGTTCCTCAGTACAACATCTCCAGATAAAAACGCCTTGCCAGAATCGCGCCTTTGCCTGATCTCTCTCCGATCTGTCTAATTTCCGTACCATCGGCTCATGAGAGTTAAGGAACAGAGGTGTGCAGTCTCCGGATTGGTCGCCAAGATCGAAATTAGTTCTCCAGGACCTTATGAACAGAAGATAGTGGCTTCAATGTGTTTTTAAAATCACTTTTCTGATGCCAAGAAAACACAGCCATGTTCATGAACGGCGTTTAGCGCTTACCATAGACACTGACGTATCTACTTAATGTTTGAGGCGAACGTTTTTCGATCAGATCGGAGACGTTCCGGACAAAGGCCAGGGTAAGAGCACCTTAAACCGGCGAGCGTGTATGAGGAATGCGATGAAAGTGAATGAAGCCAGAGAAGTGTGTTAGTATCGTAGCAAATGGAAATCCGTAGTCTCTGCCTACCCCTCTGGGAAACAGGCGTGAATCTATATTATATTCTTATATTCTATTCTATCACATACACACAACACCATCTAGCCCAAACTAAGCAGAGCTTGTACTATGAGTACTAGACAATGGATAAACATACATATATATATATATATATATACATACATATTATACATAGAAACACACAGACCAAGACAAACATCCATGTTCATGCACACAAATGTTTGACTTGGGAATCGAACCCGCGACCTCAGGCGTGGCAGTCGGTTACACTAACCGCTACGCCATCGAGGCCGACAAGATATGTAATGTTTAACGAGGAAAAATTTGTATTTTCACGTATAATGTAATCATATCAGCCCTGCATATAAAGTGTCCCACTGCTGGGCACGGGTCTCTTCTTAGTGTCAGAAGATAGGCCATAGACCACCATGTTGGCCTAGTGCCAATTGACAGACTTTATAGAACTTCGAGAACATAATGTAGAACTCTCAGACGTGCAGGTTTTCTATCAATGTTTTCCTGCATCGTTAAAGCGAGCGATAATTAATTATGTGCGAGTGTTTGTAATGAATTAACTTAAAAACTACCGATTTTTTAATTCTTTCATCATTATAAAGATCTTTTATCCAGTAAAACATTGAGTATATGACATCACGCTACGAACTCCAAGAGCGGAGCAGTCATCACAAACGTGGGTGCTACCGTAGGCACAGCTAGTGAATTTATACAGAACATTTTAACACTTAAATAAATGGGATCCTAATCCTAACTTAATTATAAACTAACATTTGCGCGCGGCTCCGCCCGCGTGGTACCTCCATGATTAAAAAGTAACCTATGTCCTTCCTCAGGTTTTAAACTATATCTGTATCAAATTTCATCAAAATCGGTTGAGTGGTTTAGCCGTGAAATGGTAACAGACAGACAGACAGAGTTACTTTCGAATCTATATGAATAAAAATGAATCACCGAAATGTTTGTACGCGCATAACTTCTAAACGACTGCACCAAATTGGATAAATCTTTCTTTTATGAGTTCGTTATTGTCAGGAGAAGGTCTGTATGGCAATATAGATACAGATATACATACAGATGCATCTCAAAATAGCAAATATTTAAAAACCTCCAAAAAGTGAGTGTGCTATTGAGGCAGAAGACTGCACTAAAATAATTATTAAAAACATTGACTTTAGACAGTATTGACGGCAAAAAAATATAGCGCTACGAAGTTCGCCGGATCAGCTAGTTTATAATATAATAATAATAATTATTATAATAACAATAATATTCTATCACATACACACAACACCATCTAGCCCAAACTAAGCAGAGCTTGTACTATGGGTACTAGACAATGGATAAACATACCTAATGATATACGTTTTTTTTTTGTAAATACTTACATATTATACATAGAAACAATATATAATTATAGTAAGGATGTAAATAGAGTTTGTTTGTTTGTTACGCATTGACGCCATAACTACTCAACCGATCATCATGAAATTTCGCATACACGTTGTCAGGGGAACAAAAAAGGATATAGGCTACCTATCATCCAGAAAAAAGTACTAACCTAACCTACATTTACGCAAGTGAAGCCGCGGGCAAGATCTAGTATACCAATAAATTGTTTATAATCGTATCGCGAATGTTGAAACAAGTATAGATAAGATTTTACTGTTTATTTTTATAGTTTCAAGTAAATCAGCTGTCCATTTATAAAACGAGTATATCCATTTGCAAAGGTTCAGGAAATTAACTGTACGTAAAGAATAAAAGTTAAAAGGCGTGTAGAAGAATGTCCTACGACTGCACAAATGACTTATTGGTTTAAGTGGTCGTCACTGCCGCTGCGCCGATTGTTGTGGGTTCAAACCCCAGACGGAACAAAATTTTGTGTGATACACAAAACGAACTCGAACAAACACAAACAAACCTTTGTGTGTCTGTTGTTTGAATGTTTGTAAAGTCACCCGCGACACAGGATTTGTTCTTAGCGCAGGAGTTGTCTTTTTAAAAACATATTTAATAAAAGTAAGCATAAAATCTACCAATGGTTATTCCGTGTCTAGGTGTTCTATGTGCTTACATACATAGATTCACGCCTGTTTCCCATAGGGGTAGGCAGAGACTACAGATTTCCATTTGCTACGATCCTGACACACTTCTCTGGCTTCATTCACTTTCATCACATTCCTCATACACGCCCGTCGGTTCAAGGTGCTCTTAGCCAGGCCTTTGTCCAGAACGCTTCCGATCTGATCGAGAAACGTTCGCCTAGATCTTTCTCTTGCGACTGTTCCATTCACACTAGCCTTATAATCTTTCTTAGTCAGTCTTTTCTCGTCCATTCTTTAACCAGCTTAACATACCCTTTTCTATTCCTGTCACTATGTCCACTTTCATGCCGCATCTGCTTAAATGTTTGTAAATTTCTCGCGACACAGGAATTCATACAATTACGTTGTTATTTTGGGCAAAAAGATTTATTAATTCCATACGTGTCACGAATATCCTTTTTCCATTACTCCACTCCCATTTTTAATATAACTTTTCTATTTCTTTTTTATTTTTAATTTAGTGTTAATGTATTTGATGGCAGCGATAGCTCAGTGGGTATGAACCCACGTCGCGCACCTCTGACTTTCGGAAGTTATATGACTTTTCGAAATTATGTGCGTATGGATTGACAATTATCGCCTGCTCCGTGCCTCGGAGAGCACGTTAAGCCGTCGGTCCCGGCTGCCATGAACATCTATGGCAGTCGTTATTGGGCGAGTGTCGACACAAAAGATCCCACTGGGTCGAAGTGCCGCCGGTCTGCACTGACTGGCCCCCATATAAGATAAGATAAGATAAGGTAAGATAATGTATTTGAGCTTATTATTTAATTTTTGTGGCGTATTTTATTTGGCGTATCCAAATAAATAAATAATGATACATGGATTTCAAAATGACGTCTCTAAGCGGGGTGTAATAGTCAAAGTGACCATTTGAGCCACTGCGCTATCGGTAGAATCTAAGGTCTTAACGATAGTTTATGTTGCGTCAGGTTTACGAGCGCTCTCTGATCCCAGCACATTTAGCTTTAACGACACGATTGTTAAATTATATATAGTTTCTAATACCCGGTGGTACAGTGGCTGAAGTACAGACGAAGCATTACGTCCGGGGTTCAAACCCACTGAGTTAACTTTATACAAACTCAAAGGCTAGGTGTGCTTTACGAAAATGCTCAATTCTAACTTACATTATGAATGCGATTGTGAGTTTGTTTGTTTGTTACGTTTTCACGCCTTAACTACTCGACCGATCATCACGATATTTTTGATAGAAAGAGAGAAAAATGTTCATTTGACACATACTTAAAGGAAACGGAAGTAATAGGTATATCACTCTTCTTCTCCCTAGCCTTTATTAATCCCAAGTCACTTGGGGTCGGTTTTTCTAGTCTAACCGGATTTGACTGGATATCAGTTTTTACACGGAGTGGCTGCCACCTGACCTCCGCAACCCGAAGGCTAACGATACCCTAAGGCTAGACCAGTGTCAGGATATTATAGGGTACTGACTTCCCAATAACGATTGCCATAGATGTTCATGGCAGCCGAGACCGACGACTTAACGTGCTTTCCGAGCCACGGAGCAGGCGATAATTGTTAATAAATACGCACATAATTTCGAAAAGTCATATAACTTCCGAAAGTCAGAGGTGCGCGACGTGGGTTCGAACCCGAGACACTCTGCATTGCAGTCTGTTGGTCTCCCCACTGAGCTATCGCTGCTTTTAGGCTATAATAGGTATATCACTACATATTATAAAACAAAGTCCCCTACCGCGCCTGTCTGTCTGTTCGCGAAAAACTTCTAAACGGATTTTCATGCGGTTTTCACCAATACACAGAGTGATTCATGAGCAAGGTTTAGATGTATAATTTGTTAAGGTTTTGTGCCCGTGTGAAGCCGAGACGGATCGCTAGTTCTGTATACGGAATAAACCGATTCAAAAACTTATAAAGTACATGTCTTAAGTGTCAAAATCTACGTTACCTACATTTATGGGCAATACCTAGTATATACTAATAAAAAAAAATAAAGACGAAACATTAGATTTTTTGTTTGTGACGATTTATAAATAGATTCTGGACAAAGGCCAGGTTAAGAGCACCTTGAACCGACGGGCGTGTATGAGGAATGTGATGAAAGTGAATGAAGCCAGAGAAGTGTGTCAGGATCGTAGCAAATGGAAAACCGTAGTCTCTGCCTACCCCTCTGGGAAACAGGCGTGAATCTATGTAAAATTTATATTCCGACTCGTATTTCAAGACCTAACACATACAAGCTTTTCCATATTCCTCGCTCAAGAACAAATCTTGGACACCACGCAGCTGTATGCAGGCTCTGTAGGCAATACAATGCACTTTCTGTTAATACCGACCTAGATATAAGTAACAATTTAAAACGTGTCTTCGCAAACTGATATCTTAGTTTTACGTACACTTATTTTTTTATTCATTAAATTTGTACATCTATAATTATATAAAACTCTTCCGTTACTGCGTGACTAACAGACAACGCACAGCCGAAACTGCTGAACGCAAGAAGCTGAAATTTGGCATGTATGTTCCTTGGAGAGTGTAGGGGAGCACTAAGAGAGGATTTTTGGAAATTCCACCCTGAAGGGGGTGAAAGGGGTGAAACCCGATATTCACACGGGAACGGGACTTACGCGGGGGAAACCGCAGGAAAACTACTAGTATATTAAATAACTCTCTTATCTAATAAGCTATTATTGTTTTACCCCAAAGTTTACCCTAGAGGCAGAATTTTATGTTTATAATTTTGATGTTTTATGTTTTCCATATTTATTTCTATAATTAAGTAATAATATAATAATATAATATTCTACCACATACACACAACACCATCTAGCCCAAACTAAGCAGAGCTTGTACTATGGGTACTAGACAATGGATAAACATACATATAAAATTTTTTTTTGTAAATACATACCTTTTATTCATAGAAACACCCAGACCAAGACAAACATCCATGTTCATGCACACAAATGTTTGACTTGTGCGGGAATCGAACCCGCGACCTCAGGCGTGGCAGCCAGTTACACTAACCACTACGCCATCGAGTCGTCAGTTTATTTGTAATTATAAGTTGTTATTTTAGTTGTAATTATAATTTGCAAGCTGTGGTTTCCTATAATTGAGGGACTATACACGCTAAGAACTTAATTATTGATTTATAATGTACTCGTATGTTGTTGTATATTCCTTTGTAGGAAATCCTTAAATAAATAAATAAATAAATTTTGCCCCAAAACTACTCAACCGATGGAAAAAATTTTTTTACTATAGGAATGCTATGTTATGATCGAGTAACATAGGCTATATATATTCTGTTACTAACATAATCTATAAGAGCAGCGGTAGCTCAGTGGGGAGACCAACAGACTGCAATGCAGAGGGTCTCGGGTTCGAACCCACGTCGCGCACCTCTGACTTTCGGAAGTTATATGACTTTTCGAAATTATGTGCGTATTGATTGACAATTATCGCCTGCTCCGTGCCTCGGAGAGCACGTTAAGCCGTCGGTCCCGGCTGCCATGAACATCTATGGCAGTCGTTATTGGGAGAGTGTCGACACAAAAGATCCCACTGGGTCGAAGTGTCGCCGGTCTGCACTGACTGGCCCCCACATAAGATACATAAGATAACATAATCTATCCTACATTTTCGCAAGCAAAACCGCGATAAAACTAGATAGAAATAAAAAAGCAGTCGCATTTTTGCAAGTTCGTTATTGCACCCGCGTGGCATTGTATTGCTATCTGCAATCTTTAGGTTATTCGACCGATCGCTCATTAGTTCTCGGTTGCAATATCGCAATCGTCAAGTAAGAGTGCAGCTTTAAGTTACGCAACTCATTGTCTAGTTGTGAGTAATCGTTCAAGAATCCGAGCTTATCTTGCTTCACCGACATTTCATAATATTATAAAGCTTTGTCAAAACTCGATGTCTGTTTCTTAGTTTAGTATTAAGATTTTACTGAAATTAAACTACTATATACGGATTTTATTGCGTTGGCGTAGCAGCGATAGCTCAGTGGGGAGACCAACAGACTGCAATGCAGAGGGTCTCGGGTTCGAACCACATCGCGCACCTCTGACTTTCGGAAGTAATATGACTTTTCGAAATTATGTGCGTATTGATTGACAATTATCGCCTGCTCCGTGCCTCGGAGAGCACGTTAAGCCGTCGGTCCCGGCTGCCATGAACATCTATGGTAGTCGTTATTGGGAAAGTCAGTACCCTCTAATATCCTGACACTGGTCTAGCCTTAGGGTATCGTTAGCCTTCGGGTTGCGGAGGTTAGGTGGCAGCCGCTCCGTGTAAAAACTGATATCTAGTCAAATCCGGTTAGACTAGAAAAACCGACCCCAAGTGACTTGGGAATAATAAAGGCTAAGAGAGAAGATACGGATTTTATTGCGTTGTTTATTTGACACATTTTTACATAATATAGAAACTACTACTATTAAAATTTACAAATTTTTAAGCTAATTAAATTATTTATATTTAAGTTTACACTTTCCCCGACGTTTCGGTTGCTTTTCAGCAGCCATGGTCACGGGGAGACTAAGATGGTAGTTGTCTCAATGTTCCAGTGTAGTTATTTCAAAGTACCCGAACATAATTTAATCATTGGTGTTTCTATTTACGCAGAATGAGCTCAGAGTATCATGAGTTCTAGCTGTTGTTTGCTTCTTAAGATTAAGATTTTACTTGAAGGCGTAAAGATTTAAGTGGCTGTCTTACTGATGGCTTGGGTTCGATCCTGTGAGATAAAAAAATGTGTCTTTCATAAATTGTTATCTATACCTACTAATAGCTGGTTTGAGCATGTAGAAAGAATGGATGGATGTATAATCACATTAAAGACATGTCGTTACCCGCGACTTCGTCCGCGTGGATTTGATATTTTATCAAAAAGCAACGAAAATAAAAGTAACCTAAGTTACTCCTTATAACATCAGCTATCTGCCAATGAAAGTCCCGTCACAATCGGTCCAGCCGTTTCAAAGGTTAGCCGGAAAAAAAGAGAGATAGACAGACAAGAAAATGTTGTTTTATTGTATAGATAAATATGAAATAATTAAGCGTTCAACGAAAATATGAGAAGTTATCAAATTAATTAGCATTTGATACTAAAATCAATTATAACGCTTGTTTTACGATTGAGATATTGATCATCGGTGATTAGTAATTATATCTTATTATTGTCTTAATGGCGCGGCGGTGCATAAGGCGACTGCTGGGCCCAAAATCCCGGGTTTGATACTAGGAAAAAGCGTTATTAGGGATTTTGGAGATTACTTAGTAGAACAATTCGATTTCTGGTTTAGCCAATAATAATATCAGCCCTGTATTAAACTGTCCCACTGCTGGGCACGGGCCTCTTCTCACTGTGAGAAGGGTTAGGCCATAGTCTACCACGCTGGCCCAGTGCGGGTCGGCAGACTTCACATATTATCGAGAACATTATGGCAAACTCTCAGATATGCAAGTATCCTCACGATGTTTTCCTTCACCGTTAAAGCGAACGATAATTAACTAATTAGGTAACACGCACATAGCTTCGAAAAGTCAGAGATGCGCGCCTTGGGATCGAACTCGAGACTTCTGCATTGCAGTCCAACGGTCTCCCTCTGGACTATCGCTGCTTTTAGGTTATTATATATGTATATATGTAAATAATTTCAGTGTATGGAATTACACATATTTACTGTTTAACATATACCGATAAACTGTCAAATATATAACGTTAGAATAATATTACCGGCTCTTCGTTGCAACTGCTTAAATCGCGAGGTTAAGTTACGTTGCCACCAATGTGCTTATGGATGTGTGGCCGTATATAATGAGCAAATCAACCGAATTATCTGTGATGCCAATCTCTCGGAGGGATGGCAGACGTTAGACTGACAGACAGAGTGCACATCTTCTTAGGTAAACATAATGTACACGCCATAATTATTTATACTAATATTATAAAGCTGAAGAGTTTGTTTGTTTGAAAAAGAAATATAAATCTTTATACGCTTGAGACATGGTATACAAAAAAGATGTTACAAGTTTTTAAGGTTCAAACACATCTCGCCCTCAGTAGACATGAGAAAATTTTAAATTTATATAATACTTTTACTAATTTACTTCTACACATTGGTTGAATGCACTAATCTCGGGAACTACTGGTTCGAATTAAAATTATTTCAGTGTTGGATACCCCATTTATCGAGGAAGGCTATAGGCTATATAACACCACGCGACGACCAACAGGAGTGGAGCATTCATGATAAAAGTTTTAAAGACGGGGCAAATTCTCTTATGTGAATCAGACGAAGTTGTGTGGGTCAGCTAGTATACTTATAAAAACAGATAGATACCTACGTAGAAGAACAAGCCGGCGAATAAAAATAAGCGTATACGGCGGTCTACATGAATAGTTTTATAAATTTATATGGATTTGTTTAGGCTGTAGAAATGAGAGCGCTGAGAAACATATGTGGTGTACTGAGAGATAGAATAAGGAATAGTGTGATTAGAGAGAGATGCGGCATGAAAGTGAATATAGTGACAAGAATAGAAAAGGGTATGTTAATCTGGTTTGGGCATGTAGAAAGAATGGACGAGGAAAGACTGACTAAGAAAGTTTATAAGGCTAGTGTGAATGGAACAGTCTTAAGGTGAAGACCTAAGCGAACGTTTCTCGATCAGATCGGAGACGTTCTGTACAAAGAGCCAGGTTAAGAACATCTTAAATCGGCGAGCGTGTATGAGGAATGTCATGAAAGTGAATGAAGCCAGAGAAGTGTGTCAGGATCGTACCAAATGAAAATCCGTAGTCTCTGCCTACCCCTCTGGGGAACAGGCGTGAATCTATGTATGTATGTTCAGAGTGCTTGCTGTTTTATGTGAAACTAACTATTAATAAATAATATTTTGCAGTGCCATCTAATTTGCTATGGCTGTAAAAGCTCGCTAAGTTTTAAGAAACTATTATAAAATATTTAAGACCTAATGTGTGTACACTTTGTTTGCAAATAAATGTATAGAATTTGAATTTGAAAAGATTTCCGTTCTCTTTTATGTATGTATTGTAAGAAACTATTAGAACTCAGATATCAAATTTGTGGTCGTGAGTTCAATTCTCCATTGCACTACTGACGGGAACTCACAAGCAAGCTTAGCTCGAGGCGTTAACAAGAATCGTAGTTATTTGTAACCCAAATAGTTAGCGAATAATAACATCAGCACTGTATTAAACTGTCCCACTGCTGGGCACGGGCCTCTTAGTGTGAGAAGAGTAAGACCATATTCTACTACGATGTCCAACTGTGGGTTGGCAGACTTTACAGGTCTTCGAGTACATTATGAAGAGCTTTCAGATATTCAGGTTTCCTCACGAAGGTTTCCTCCACCGTTAAAGCGAGCGATAATTAACTATTTAATACGCACATATCTTCAAAGTCAGGGATCAAAGGCCAGTAAGCTATTTCCATTTCTTTGAACTACTGGAATCCTACGCATGCTACAACTGTAGGGTCTGTAACTCTTTGAAAAAACATTCCTCTACGCCCTCTTAAATATAAATGATATTTGACCTCAAACCATTACTGTGAATATTCATGCTGAACCAATTGATTTCATCCAAAGTTTTTTATACAGACACATTTTCTATTGAACGTTTAGTTATTTCGTGACTCTAGGACCTTTGGACCCTGAAATTTTTGAGGTCACGAGCTCATTGAATGGTTATTCGTGCGACAACAGTATTATATTGTGATCCGTGGAAGTTTTTGTAGAGAAGACACGGTCGGGTTAGAGGATTATAGAATATAATGAATGGAGACTTTGACCTATGATGTTGGTTCAAGACTGTCTTGCTGGTCCAGTGATGTCGGTTTGTTGTTTGTCTTAGGTATGATGTTTGGGTTAAGCGAAGTTGTATTCGGTTTTTCTGCTTTATTACAGGACCAAAATCGAATCGAAATTTTAGCTTAACAACGTTTAAATGAGTCAGCCATGTCAAACATAGTTGTGTGGAAATAGTGCCGGTTATACGGTTGCGTATCACGGCAATACCGCTGGCAAATACATTTTACAAACTTTCGAATTCAAATTATTAATCATATTATTAATAATTTATGACAAATTATTTACAATAAGGATAAACTACAGGAAAACAAAAACAATATTTTAAAATCGTGATAATAATTCTCCTTATCGCTGTCTTTTGGCAACGTGGCCAGGTTAAGAGCACCTTGAACCGACGGGCGTGTATGAGGAATGTGATGAAAGTGAATGAAGCCAGAGAAGTGTGTCAGGATCGTAGCAAATGGAAATCCGTAGTCTCTGCCTACCCCTCTGGGAAACAGGCGTGAACTATGTATGTATGTATTTTGAGATTCTAAAATGTAATTAATTCATAAAGGCTTCGTATTTAAAACTAGCTACGAGCCGCGGTTTAGCCCGAGTTAATGTAGAATTAACCAATAAATTAATATCTTCGGGAACATTAGTTTTTTTCTGGATGACAATGGAGTTTAGGTTAGTAACAATACCTTTTTCTGGATGAAAGGTAGCCTTTGTTTTCTGTTCCACTGACGTGAATGCGAAATTTAATGATGATCGGTCGAGCAGTTTAGGCGTGAAAACATTACAAACAAACACACATTCGCATTTATAATATTAGTTAGGATGTTACATAAACATTAATACATGACCCAATGCAACATTTTAATTTATAAAACACTGATATCAGTTTACAATCCTTTTAACATCAAATCTAAAAATTTATTGTAAATATATTTTAAGCGAAATAGATTTATACTAATATATTGACTTTATCAATATTTGTTAAGTAAAAATAACATACGAATGGTCGAATTTTAATATTAAGAGGTCTACCGATCCGGTTTGGCCTCAGACTGGGGTTCACTAGTGATGGGACAACTATTCAAGATAACGAAAATATAATAAATTATGTATTAGTATCAATAGATTGGGTTGTACAACTAGTGATGTGACACTGTGGTCGCCGAGGCTTGGATTTTAATTAGGGAAATGTGATATTAGGTTATTTAGCAACATGGTTTACATATATACATAATCTTGCATCTGCCTATATGGTTCTTCCCCAATTTTTTTTTATTTAGCATTTTTTTGGCGTAATACCTAATAATTTGCCGTAATTGTTTTTGGCATACATTTTATATAAGGTTAAAGTTGCTTAAAACAAATTATGCGTAAGCTGTTATGCGTAAATATAATTAGGATAAAGAAAATCAATTATGCTATGCTATATTATGTCTTAAAATTTTATAAACTGGAAATCATAGTGCTGCCGGAATAAAGAACATGTATTTACAACAGAGTCTACTTAAAAATAGGATCCATAGATGTAAAGATTTAATTGAACACAATTTTAGTTAAGTCAAGCTGTCTCCAAGAGGCTTGGTTTAGTTTTATGCAATACTTACATTTAAATAATATTTAAATTTCTATACATACGGTTTTCGACACCTTACCCATTTTTCGGCATTCGGCTCTCGGCGTTCGGCATTCGGCCTCGCCTATCCCCCTCACTAGCAATAAATATTGGCGGGACCGCTACAAATTTGTCCATTTTATAAATTTTGTCATTTCCTTTGAGTTTCACATAAATCAATACAAATTGAGTAAAGTTTGTCGTAAATTCTACTTTTTATGATAAAACTTTTGAATATGAGTAGCTTAGCTTCGCGAGTTCGGACTTTCCACTTTTTACTTTACTATAATGGCTATCGGCGACTTCGCTCGCATTTTAACAGTACTTTATGTTCTTTCCCAGGATTTAAACTACCCGCATACTAAATTTTATCACAGTTTATACAGCAATACAGCCGTTAGAAATAGACATATAAATAAATACATACATAGATATATATATGTATTTATTCATAATATATGGAGCTTAAATTATTTCACGTTAGACCTTAGTCTATATACTTAAAGGCCCTACTCCTTCGGGGAGGTCAGAGATGTATTATTATTTTTAGGTCATACATCATACTGGACGAGCCTATTGCCATAACAAGGGCACTGTCTCAGACTTCGTGACGGTACTTAAAATTTCTCAACAGAAAAAACTCAAGAACTACTTACCCGACTCCGGATTCGAACCCAAAAGCAGTCGCATACACTAATAACGAAATAGATATTTACTACATAATAATAGGTTTATAATCATAAAATATATCAAAAAACATTAACAAAATAACTTAATTAATTACAATTATAAATCAATATATGTATCTATAAAAAGCGAATAATAATTATATTAAAAATTACATTAGTTCATGTCTAATAAATTCCAACATTTTAAGAAATCGGTCCGTTTTTAAAATACCTACAAGAATAATAATATGATGAGACTAGCCGACCCGCCCAACTTCGCCTGCGTCACATAAGAGAATTTCCTCGTTTTTGCAACATTTTTCATTGATGCTCCGCTCCTATTTGTCGTAGCGTGATGTCATATATCTATAAGCCTTACTCGATAAATGGGCTATCCAACACTAAAAGAATTTTCAATGCGAACCGGTAGTTTCTGAGATTACCGCGTTCAAACCAACAAATAAATAAACTCTTCAGCTTTATAATATTAGTATAGATTATACGCTACAACATAGTTTTTTATATATAATTTACCTACTTAAATATAAAATATTATATTAATCTTAACAACAGCAGCGATAGTCTAGGGACACTCAAGTTCGATCCCAAGTCAACATCTCTGAATTTTTGAAGTTATACATACATACATAGATTCACGCCTGTTTCCCAGAGGGGTAGGCAGAGACTACGGATTTCCATTTGCTACGATCCTGACACACATCTCTGGCTTCATTCACTTTCATCACATTCCTCATACACGCTCGTCGGTTCAAGGTGCTCTTAACCTGGCCTTTGTCCAGAACGCCTGCGATCTGATCAAGAAACGTTCGCCTAGGTCTTCCTCTTGCGACTGTTACATTCACACTAGCCTTATAAACTTTCTTAGTCAGTCTTTCCTCGTCCATTGTTTCTACATGCCCAAACCAGCTTAACATACCCTTTTCTATTCTTGTCACTATATCCACTTTCATGCCGCATCTCTCTCTAATCACACTATTCCTTATTCTATCTTTCGAAGTTAAGTGCGTATAAAATAGTTAATTATCGCTTGCTTTAACGGCGAAGGAAACATCGTGAGGAAACCTGCCTGTCTGAGGGTTCATCATAATGTTCTTTATCAGCCCACTATTGGGCATGAGCTTCTTCTTAGTGTGAGAAGGGCAAGGCCATATGCCACCACGCTGGCCCGGTGCAGGTTGGAAGACTTCACGTTTTCGAGAACGTTATGGAGAACTCTTAGACATACAGATCTATGTACAATGCTTACTAATAGTATAGATGCGGATATGAGTTTGTTTGTTTGTTACGCATTCAGCCTTAACTACTCGACCGAGTACTTTTTCTGGATAAAAGGTGAATAAAATGTTTGTTCTTTTCTGATGACCTAACAACGTGTATGCGAAATTTCATGATGATGTTTGATTTTTTGATTTCTTTGTTACTCAATTACGCATAAACTAATCAACAGATTTTGATGAAACTTAGCAGACATACAGACCACACCCTTTTTATAATATTTTTACCTGGGGGAGTGCATGACGCATACCCTTCCGCGGGGGCGGGCGGAGGGGTTATGTCGGACTCGCCGGGGTAAAAGAAAGATGGAATAAGAACAATGTACCTCCCGGAATACCGACTAAACCTACCACGGTGTTCCTCGACAAAACCACTATCGACGGGGCCGCGCGAATCACTTGCGCATGCGGTCGCGACCCCGCCGAGGTTTCGGCCCGCCGTATGAAACGGCAGGCACTACGCAAAGAGACCTACCCAAAGGCACTCACTCACTTATTAAACCCTTCTGTCTCCCCCCTAGAGGGGAGACGGACTCGAAACAGAGGCGCGCGTGGGAACACGCACGCCGCCTCTCGGGCCTGGTGCTGAACGGATGGCGGGCAGGCCCATAAAGCCCACCACCCCCAGGTCAATCCTCAGGGTAGCTGGAGGTCATCTCGCGCCCTCCGGCGCCCTTCTGCAGTTGGGGCGTTGGGGCGTTGAGCTGGCGTTTAAACGCTATATAGACCATACCCTGGATTAACACATAGGATACATTTTAACCCAGTAATAATTCACCGTAGACCGAAGCCAGAGCAAAAACTAATGTTAAAAATGCTCAGTAAAATAACCGGTATTGCCATGCTTTCATTTCATAACACTTTTTTATTTGTGTTCTTTGTTAAAACTTTATTTATACCTACTTTACTGCTTGTCCCGTTAACGATGGCCACCGATAAAGGCCCAGCCACATAGATTATAATGTAACATTATACAAAAAATAAACATATCGCAGTATACATTAATAGGAAATAAAGAATTATTCAAATTAGTCGATAAATATTAATGGCCGATGTAATTGCGACACGTTTCTGACGATAAATAGTCTCATAATGTGAATTTGGACTTATATATTTTATACCTGTAGGTATAAGTCTTGGAGTTTTAGGGTCCCGTCAATGAAGGGCGAGCTAATGCCCGGATAGCGTTGTCAGGCGTCCGGATAAGGACACAGACAGGCTATTTGGTTGCGTGTGCGGGCAAATAAGAAGGCCTGTCCGGGTTTTGTCAGGCTTTTAAATTTGCATGCGCATGCAAGCAAATTAAAAAGCCTCCTTTTTTACATTTGTCATGTGTTGCTAGCGCAAGCGAGAGGACTGAGGTTAAAACAAGTGAGAATCGGCAATGAATTGCCGTAAATCTTAGAGTTCGAAAAAATGGTTTAAGTAATATGCAAAGGTCATAGTCATGTCGAGGTATATCGACTATGCTGAGTCGAATGGCGTTGAACTCAAGTCTCTAGCTCTTACGGTTCTTGAGTTGAAAGTTGTATAACAGACAGACAGACGGACGGACGGACAAAGCTGTTGTATAAGAGTTCTTCCGAACTCTAAAATGAAGGGTTTTCAAAATTTTTACCCAAATGTCTGGCTAATCTAGACTACACGGATGGCGTAGTGGATTATGTGGTCGCCTTGCTACTACTACTACGCCGAGGGTTGTGGGTTCGAAACCCACACGGGACAACTTTGTGAGATCCACATATGGTCGTTCCGAGTCTGGGTGTTCTTTGTGTGTGTTGAACATTTGTAAAGTCCCCCGCGACACAGGATTATTCCTAGTGTCAGTTAGTGTAGTGTAGCTGTCAATTCAAAATAAAAGATATTTACAAGAAGTCCGGCAAGTCCGGCTTATTTTCTTTTTATCTTCTTAAAAAGAAATTGTCCGAGCTCTCCGGCTTTTGTAAATCCATTTTTTTACATTTGTCATGTGTTGGTTTTCGTCCGCTTCACCTTGTATCGCTGGCGCAAGGTAGCGGACTAAGACTAAAAAAATATGGGTGTCTGGTATTTTTACCTAAATGTCCGGCTATACTGGATGGTCTGTCCGGATTTTCAGTTTTAAACCCTAGGCACGGATAAACTCGGTAAGGCTCCGTTTCTATGTTCAGGAAAGAGTCGTTTAACCTACGTACAGTTAATTTATGACACATATTCTATGAAAAATATGTCAAAGATAACTGTCTGTAGAAAAAGCGTGTTTCATCCGTGGGAGAGCCACGCTTCGGCACGAATGGGCCGGCTCGATCGGAGTGATACCACGGCCTCACAGAAAACCGGCGTGAAATAGCGCTGGCGTTGTGTTTCGTCGAGTGAGTGAGGGTACCGGAGGTCAAACTCCCCTCCCCCTTCTGGGGAGGAGATGAAAATTTTAATGGCTGGCAACGCACTTGCGACTCCTCTGGTGTTGCGGGTGTCCATGGGCGGTGGTAATCGCTTACCATCAGGCGATCCATCAGCTCGTTTGCCATCTATAACATAAAAAACAATGATTCGTTTTTGGATATAGGAACCGAGCCTAAGTGACGTGCTGTGTTGTGAGTTTGAGTACCACGCGGCAATTATTCGTGTGTGTACAAAATTGTTCAGAGTTCTGTGATTGTTGTGTCCGTTATTTATATGTAAAGTCTCACGTGATACGGGAGTTATAACTAGTGCGGAAGTTGATTCTTAAAATAAAATGGCAGCACGGATGGCATAGGCGAGCGGTCGGCACACCATGTTTCGCTGAGCGTTACGGCTCGAATCTCACATAAGACAAATATTTGTGTCGCAGTGAGAAGTGTTCTGAGTGAGAAGAAAGAAAGAAAGAAAACATATTTTTATTCCTAAAAACACGAAAGCTGTCACACATAAAATATTCTAAATATAAAATTATGTACATTTTTAAGAGAATACGTCATATTTATTGAAATTAAACTGCTATATACGGATTTTATCGCGTTGTTTATTTGACACTTTATTACAACATTTTGAAAATTTTTACACTACTACTACTATTAAACTTTACTAATTTTTAAGCTAATTAAATTATTATTAAACTATTTAGATTTAATTTATTTTTACACTTTCCCCGACGTTTCGGTTGCTTTTCAGCAGCCATGGTCACGGGGAGACTAAGAAGGCAGTTGTCTCAATGTTCCAGTCCGAAGTCAGTTTTCAAAATTTTGTAATAAAGTGTCAAATAAACAACGCGATAAAATCCGTATATAGCAGTTTAATTTCAATGAATAATATTCGCGTAAATAGAAGACAATATTATACGTCATATTTACTAAATATTACAATTGGTTTGGTAATAGTTAAATATTAAAAAGTTTATCTCGAAGGAGAACTGAAAATGGGTTAACATTGACTAGCACTTTCTTCAATCATTAATGGATTGTTTGGTTCTAAAATCAATCGAAATAAATGGGTGTAACAAATTCTAGCACTGTCTAAACCATTTGTTGGTTATAAACTCAGTTATGACTTACTTTAGTCATAACTCTACATTCAATATTTGCTGACGACTACCGCACATTATAAAATTAAATAATAAATAATAAAAAATTGTTTATTTAATATTGTCTTCTATTTACGCGAATATTATTCATTGAAATTAAACTGCTATATACGGATTTTATCGCGTTGTTATAACTACGTTGCGTTGAATTAACTACACTGGAACATTGAGACAACTGCCATCTTAGTCTCCCCGTGACCATGGCTGCTGAAAAGCAACCGAAACGTCGGGGAAAGTGTAAAAATAAATTAAATCTAAATAGTTTAATAATAATTTAATAAGCTTAAAAATTACCTAGTAAAGTTTAATAGTAGTAGTAGTGTAACAATTTTCAAAATTTTGTAATAAAGTGTCAAATAAACAACGCGATAAAATCCGTATATAGCAGTTTAATTTCAATAAATTGTTTATTGCCAAAAAGTACTACCGCACATTAATTATAAACCGTTCGGAAATATGTTGAGACTAGTAGTTCAGTAAATCTTTGGTTTATTTAATTCGGAAACCAGAAGACAAGAGACTAATGACAGCTCTGCACCACAAATGCCACGTGGGAGAACATTAAAAAAAACGGTCGCTCTTCACCAATATAAATACGAATGCTAAGGAATATGGTAGAAATGTAGCTGCAGGGGGTCTACCAGAACCTGCTAAATTTTGAAAGTGGTCTATGAGAAAACAAGTCTGAGGGCCTCTGGTCTATTTTCTATTAGTCGGCCTCTATGGCGTAGTGGTTAGTGTAACCGACTGCCACGCCTGAGGTCGCAGGTTCGATTCCCGCGCAAGTCAAACATTTGTGTGCATGAACATGGATGTTTGTCTTGGTCTGGGTGTTTCTATGTATAATATGTATGTATTTACAAAAAAAGAAGTATATATGTATGTTTATCCATTGTCTAGTACCCATAGTACAAGCTCTGCTTATTTTGGGCTAGATGGTGTTGTGTGTATGTGGTAGAAATATTATTATTATTATTTTAAAAGATATCAATCTTAGAAATGTTAGTAGCTGGCTTGAAGTAAAGTGAAGTCTCCAAGTCAATTTGACTCATATTTCATCTTGGTATGGTTTTTAGGTTCCATGTACTACGAGCATATTGCCGGTCACCCATCTATAGACTGACCGCACCCAACGTTGCTTAACCTCGCTAATCGTTTACTGGTTAGTGATTTCAACTGCCTATGAGCGCCTCGCTTAAAACTATATATTTAGGTAATTAATATAAGCACAACTGATTACAAACGAACAAACATAAAATCAAATCTTTCTTCTTTATACCGATCTAATATTAGTATAGATTATATGAAAGAGCAGCGATAGCTCAGTGGGGAGACCAACAGACTGCAATGCAGAGGGTCTCGGGTTCGAACCCACGTCGCGCACCTCTGACTTACGGAAGTTATATCACTTTTCGAAATCATGTGCGTATTGATCGACAATTATCGCCTGCTCCGTGCCTCGGAGAGCACGTTAAGCCGTCGGTCCCGGCTGCCATGAACATCTATGGCAGTCGTTATTGGGAGAGCGTCGACACAAAAGATCCTACTGGGTCGAAGTGTCGCCGGTCTGCACTGACTGGCCCCCACATAAGATACATAGATTATATGATAGATTTAAAGCTACGTATCAATTGTGGACTCTTTCAGGCACAGTATAGTTATATTAGTAGATAAGAAGAAGTATAGTTGGCCAAAAATGTGGTTGACCACCTTTCGGCCAGAAAGCTCATTTGAACGTCATGAAACAAGAAGATCGATCTCCCCAAACAATAATAATATATTATGACAGTGAGTATTGCTCTCTCTATCACATATTATATTTACGTCATGCCATGTGTCAAGTGTTAGAAAAGTCAACCTTAGGGATAATTAGACCAGTTTCTGTACATAACAGTCGGGCTGGACTTAGTTTATTGATACGGAACTTTTACTGCGAGAGTCCGGAACGCCCTTGACCGGTTTTATTTGTCAATATATTATATATGTGTGTTTTTTATTGATTTTAAACGGTGTGTATGCCATTATATTAACTTATGTTATGACGAGCCTATGTGAGGCTTCGGCCAATCATTCAAGCTTAGTCATCCCTGAAGGGGGAGGAATAGTAAATCTTGTTTCTCGTAACTTATATATTTATATATAGCTTTTGTCTGCGGTTGCACTCGCGTAAATGTAAATGTAGGTTAGGTTTTAGGTCCAATTATCGCGAGGAGAAAAGGAACGTCGTGTGGAAACTTGCATGTCTGAGAGTTCTCCATAATGTTCTAGAAGATATGTGAAGTCTGCCAACCTGCACTGGGCCAGCGTGGTGGACTATGACCTAACCCTTCGCCCAGGAGAGGCCCGTGCCCCATTATCGAGATCTCACATACATGTAGGATTCCTCACGATGTTTGCCTTTACAATTATTGTGAGCGATAGCTATTACATACGCAAATAACTGCGAAAAGTTAGAGATGCGCTTTAGAATCGAACTCAAGACCTCTGAGTCCACTAGGATATCGCTGCTTAAATAACATATCAAGTTTATTTTGTTTTAAAAAAGGTACTAAGAATAATTCCTGTAAAAAAAAAGTAGCAGCGATAGCTCAGTGGGGAGACCAACAGACTGTAATGCAGAGAGTCTCGGGTTCGAACCCACGTCGCGCACCTCTGACTTTTGGAAGTTATATGACTTTTCGAAATTATGTGCGTATTAATTGACAATTATCGCCTGCTCCGTGCCTCGGAGAGCACGTTAGGCCGTCGGTCCCGGTTGCCATGAACATCTATGGCAGTCGTTATTGTGAAAGTCAGTACCCTCTAATATCCTGACACTGGTCTAGCCTTAGGGTATCGTTAGCCTTCGGGTTGCGGAGGTCATGTGGCAGCCGCTCCGTGTAAAAACTGATATCCAGTCAAATTCGGTTAGACCAGGAAAGCCGACCCCAAGTGACTTGGGAATAATAAAGGCTAAGGGAGAAGGACTAGGAATAATTCCTGTGTCGCGGAGAATTTTACAAATATTCAACACACAACGAACACAAAGAAAAACCCCGATCCAAAATACCTATATATGGATCACACAAATATTTGTCGCCTGTGGGGATCGAACCCAGAACACTTGGTTTAAAGGCGACAATTAAAACCACTACACCATTTTTAAATTATGGCAAAAACATGGCAGTATAATAATATGTACATATATTGAAATTAAACAACATTACACTTAAATTAAAAGTAAAATTAAATCTAAATAGTTTTTATAACTAAAATAGCTTAAATTGACGTAAACAGTGACTAGTAAAAGTGTTTAACAATAGTAGTTTAAAGTTTCTAAATTATATAATAATAGTGTTTTATAAAAAATAAACAACGCGATAAAATCCGTATAAAGTTTGTGTAATTTCGTAAACGTAAGACAATTTTAAGTACTAGCTTTTGCGCGTGGCTCCACCCGCGTGGTACCTACATCAATATAAAGTAGCCTATATCCTTCCCCAGGTTTTTAACTATATTTGTACTAAACTTTATCTAAATCGGTTGAGTGGTTTAGCCGTGAAAAGGTAACAGACAGATAGAGTTACTTTCGAATATTTCGAGCAGCGATAGCTCAGTAGGGAGACCAACAGACTGCAATGCAGAGGGTCTCGGGTTCGAACCCACGTCGCGCACCTCTGACTTTCGGAAGTTATATGACTTTTCGAAATTATGTGCGTATTGATTGACAATTATCGCCTGCTCCGTGCCTCGGAGAGCACGTTAAGCCGTCGGTCCCGGCTGCCATGAACATCTATGGCAGTCGTTATTGGGAGAGTGTCGACACAAAAGATCCCACTGGGTCGAAGTGTCGCCGGTCTCCACTGACTGGCCCCCACATAAGATACATACATACTTTCGAATTTATAATAATATACTAGCTAACCCTTCGTTTGCTTCACATAAGAGAATTTGCCCCGTTTTTGCAACATTTTTCATTTATTCTCTGCTCCTATTGGTCGCAGCGTGATGTTATATAGCCTATAGCGTTCCTCGATAAATGGGCTATCTAACACTGAAAGAATTTTTAAATTTGAACCAGTAATTTCTGAGATTAGCGCGTTCAAACAAACAAACTCTTTAGCTTTATTATATTAGTAGGTATAGATGTGAGGATAAAAAAATGCTATTAATATCTTAAAAGCGTATTTAAAACTTTTTAAAATACTTAAAATAACACTAAGCGTACATAAGTATAATTTGGATCAATTAAAAGAGACAATGAAGATTTTGCGCAGTCCAAGGTTCGGGTTTCGGTTAGAGCAAAACGTATAATTGTCGCGATCGGTTTCTGAGAACGAGTGGGACAAACAAAGAAATTCCTATGTCATTAAGTTGAAGTTGATCATTTTTTGTTTAGGCACATATCGGTATGTGACAGGATTCGAACGGAGGACTCGATACGTCTGTACCTACTTTGTGTTTAATATAACATAAAGAATCAGAGGTCCGATAGCGCAGTATTGCTTTTACTGTGAGGTACTAGCTTCAAGAAACTGACATTTTAAAAACTGTTCTACTTTTTCAAAGTTTGATATTATGCTTGATAGATGATTTTATCACTACATATTAGAAAACAAAGTAGCGATAGCTCAGTGGGGAGACCAACAGACTGCAATGCAGAGGGTCTCGGGTTCGAACCCACGTCGCGCACCTCTGACTTTCGGAAGTTACATGACTTTTCGAAATTATGTGCGTATTGATTGACAATTATCGCCTGCTCCGTGCCTCGGAGAGCACGTTAAGCCGTCGGTCCCGGCTGCCATGAACATCTATGGCACTCGTTATTGGGAAAGTCAGTACCCTCTAATATCCTGACACTGGTCTAGCCTTAGTGTATCGTTAGCCTTCGGGTTGCGGAGGTCAGGTGGCAGCCGCTCCGTGTAAATACTGATATCCAGTCAAATCCGGTTAGACTAGAAAAGCCGACCCCGAGTGATTTGGGAATAATAAAGGCTAAGGGAGAAGATTAGAAAACAAAGTCTCCCACCGCGTCTCTCTGTCTGTTCGCCATAAGCTCAAAAACTACTGAACGGATTTTCATGCGGTTTTCACCATTAGACAGAGTGATTCATGAGAAAGTTTTAGTAGTACAATTTGTTAAGGTTTTGTACTACTCGTGTAAAGCCGGAGCGGGTCTCTAGTACGACCTAAATGTACCGAGCAAATGTGAGTGCTCTGCACCCCTTAAGGTATACTGTGTAGATTACATAAAATCAAAAACATTTATGACTGTGAGGTGCTGGATTTGAAGTTAGGACGTGTTAAAAATTATGAGTGGTTGTATGAAGGCTTGTATTGTACTTGGTAAATGATTTTATGGCACCTAAATATAGCGGACAAATGTAAGTGCTCTGCACCTCTTAAGGTACTGTATAAATGATTACATAGAATCTATTACATTTAAGGCTGTGAGGAGCTGGGTTCGATGACCAGATGTTTTGAAAAATTGAGCTTCTTTACTGGGTTGATGATTTCATGGTAACTAAATGCACCTATGCGGTATCATAGATAGGAGATTAAATAGAATCTAAATATAGCTGATCAATTTAAGTGGTTCACTTGTGTCTAGGTGTGCATTGTGTTGGTTTGATGCCAAGCACCGAAACCCTAACTAAAATTATAAATGCGAATGTGAGTTTGTTTGTTAGACTTTCACACCTTAACTACTCGACCGATTATCATGAAACTTCGCATGCACATTATCAGGGGAACAGTTAAGGACATAGGGTACATTTCAACTAGAAAAAGGTACTGTTAGAAACCCAACCTAACCTACTTCTTTTATGTAACAGAAACGTGTGGTCATATTTTAAGGCTGTGATATATCTATACTAATATTATAAAGCTGAAGAGCTTGTTTGTTTGTTTGAACGCGTTAATCTCAGGAACGAATAGACCGAATAGATTTTTCTTTTTGTGTTGGATAGCTCATTTATCGGCAAAGGCTAGGCTATATATAACATCACGCTACGACCCACGGAGGCGGCGCAGTAATCATAAACGCAAGTGAAAGCGCGGGCACATCTAGTATCTGATAAATAACCTATGTGTCCCAATCCCGGATCAAAAAACAATTTTAAATTTTATGACAATATAATAATAATAATAATAATAATATTCTACCACATACACACAACACCATCTAGCCCAAACTAAGCAGAGCTTGTACTATGGGTTCTAGACAATGGATAAACATACATATATATACTTTTTTTTTGTAAATACATACATATTATACATAGAAACACCCAGACCAAGACAAACAGCCGTGTTCATGCACACAAATGTTTGACTTGTGCGGGAATCGAACCCGCGACCTCAAGCGTGGCAGTCGGTTACACTTACCACTACGCCATCGAGGCCGACATATATATTATTATTTATTATTTATTTAATCATCGAAAAAAACCCATTATATCACTATCCAAATAGCGCATGGTCATTTTCGGGGTCACGGAGATCACCAGAATCAGCTGTTTGTGTTGTTAAATATCGACTAGAATATGTGTTATTGATAAGTCGATAAAAAGAAAATGCTGTATCTTAGTTAAAATAATGTATATGGATTTGGTTGTTTCGGTTTTCCATTATCCTGGGGCCATATTATGTGATGCTTAAATATGACCACACATTTCTGTTATATATAGAATGTATACTTCATTTGGTTAGATACTTACCTAACTATTTTTTTTCTCCCTTAACCTTTATTATTCCCAAGTCACTTGGGGTCGGCTTTTCTAGTCTAACTGGATTTGACTGGATATCAGTTTTTACACGGCGAGGCTGCCACCTGACCTCCGCAACCCGAATGCTAACTATACCCTTGGGCTAGACCAGTGTCAGAATATTAGAGGGTACCTACTGACTTTTGCAATAACGACTGCCATAGATGTTCATGGCAGCCGGGACCGACGGCTTAACGTGCTCTCCGAGGCACGGAGCAGGCGATAATTGTCAATCAATACGCACATAATTTCGAAAAGTCATATAACTTCCGAAAGTCAGAGGTGCGCGACGTGGGTTCGAACCCAAAACCCTCTGCATTGCAGTCTGTTGGTCTCCCCACTGAGCTATCGCTGCATGTTAAATAACTTACATACAAACCTCTAATATGACCACACTTTTTAGTAACACCGACATTACTGACAAACAATAAATAAATTATACTATTCAATAAACAAAATTGTAACAAAATTAAATAAAAATCTTTGTAAGCATGTTATAGAGACGTCTAGGGACCGGTCTGGGAATCGAAGCGGGTACCTTTCGGTAGATAGCATCGGGACTGGGGCGGTATTCGAAAAATGCCTAACCGAGATACCGAAGTAAGGACTGCAAAAAAAGTTATAATCCCTTTTTTATTTCGGTTTTCTTTTTGTGTTTAGATATCTTTGTTATGTTATGTGCTGTGGTTTATGTGCATATCATGGTGTAGATTGTGAATTTGATTCCCGTGTAGAGCAAACATTTTGTTTACTGCAATGATATTTAGATCTAGGTGTCCGTTTTAAATAGTACTTGAGATTTTATAAACTTTATGTCTTCATCATAGTTTCAAACAAATAAATCTGTCCACTTTATAATATTACTAGATGTTCCCGCGGTTTCACATGCGTTTTTTGCGCCGCCCCGTGCGTCGTAGCGTGATGTTATATAGCCTGTAGCCTTCTTCAATAAATCGGCTATCCAACCAAAAATATTTTTTTTAATTTGAACCAGTTGTTCTGAGATTAGCGCGTTCAAACAAACAATCAAACAAACAAAGTCTTCAGCTTTATAATATTAGTATAGATTAGCTTTTGTACGCGGCTTCGTTCGTTCAGGATCAGTACTTGTTTTTGGATGAAAGGTACCGTATATCCTTTTCTGTACCAAAGTCGAACTGCATGCGAAATTTCATGATGATCGGTTGAGTAGTTAAGGCGTGCAAGCGTAACAAACAAACTCACATTCGCAGTTATAATACTAGCTAGGATTAAAGAGTAGTTTCAGACCGCGATGTCTCATGTATGCTCGTGAAACGTATACCGGGATAAAATATCCTATGAATTAAACAAAGCCATGGTATGTAACTCAAGTTACATTCAAAAACATCCAACAATTTACACGTAATTAAGTAACTGACATATTCACAAAATCACATTTATACATCATCCAAATTACAAACGGGATTAAATATAATGACCATCAAAAATACTAATTGCACAGCAAATATTGCACAGCATAACGAGCACCTATACGCCTCAAATCACTGCATTCCGTCTCGGAAGGGTTAGGTTATGTTAGTTCCTTCTTAAACCTACCCAAAAATAGGAGGCCCGTGAAGCGAGGCTCCGTCATCTTAGTTTGATCTCTTTAAATATATTTTGCTGTGCAATTAGTATTTTTGGTTACATATTTTGATGTGCAATTAGTATTTTTTGCTGTGCAGTTAAATAGTACCCATTACAAACAAACAAATCTTTCTTCTTTGTAATATTACAAGATTTTGCCCGCGGCTTCGCTCGCGTTAATGTAGTCAAAGTCAAAGTAAATAATCATTTATTAATTTAGGTCACAAAAGACAGAAACATACTTACGTGTCGTGGCGTGTCATGGTGCTTACTGTCGTGACGGTGAGTGTGCACACTAATGTGTCGTGTCGTGGCGTGCTCTGGCATTTTTCTGAATAGTACTTATCGAACCATTGCAGCGTTTAAACGTACATAATGTTTTTTTTTCTGATTCGGATAGTGATTTTGAAGTAGGCCTTAAATTTTTCTTAGCAATTAATCTACTTGACGGCAAAAATAAGAAAAGAAAGTACTGGGTTCACCCTATAAACAGAGAGAGAAAGAAAAAGGTGAATTTCATCGTCTTGTTAAATAATTAGAGAGTGACAAAGAGAAATATCATCAATACTTTAGAATGAACAAAGCACAATATGAGGCAGTCCATTCGCTGAATGAAGGAGACACTTTGTGTCACATAGAAATTTTCGTTGACGTTAAAGTTCAAAAAGCAACTCAGTCATTTTTCAGAAATATGCTGCAAATATAATAAGTTAAAAAGTGTCCGCTAGACGTTCGCGCCACGAGCCACGCGCTAGGTATAGAAACACATTTGCCTGTTGTGTCGTGTCGCGTCATAACCCTCACCACCGCTCTGGCGCAATCGGTGGCGAGCAGTCCACGCCACGACAGTCGACAGAACGCGTCGCGACATGACACGACATGCAAATATGTCCCTAACTGTAATAAATGTATGAAACCAATATGGTTCTGGCGCGTCACGACACGTAAGTATGTTTCCGTCATAACACTTATGAACGTCAAAATATATAGATTTGAGTTTACTAAGTTACTGAAGCTACATTTAGGTTAGTTGCTAAAGGTTGTAAAGGCGTCAAAGCGTAGCAAACTAACAAACAAACTCACATTCGCATTTATAATAATATTCAGAATAGTATTCAACGAAGACCCATCTTATATTCTGACCGTACCGTAAATGCGTCATGCACTCAAATTCATTCACAGCCATATATACATATATTACTCACCTTTTTTATTTAATGGCCGAAAGGCATATGTTATACATATTAATATACATTTATACACATGTATAATATAATAATACAGACTTATCGATTTCCCAAAATTTTATAGGAAGTCTCAGATTCTATTCCGATTGCAAAAATTGCTTTCGAAAAGGGGTTTTGTACGTTTTTTGTGGGAATTTATAATGAGCTGATTGTAGCGATATGTTGTCCTAGAGGGCTCTTGTGATGGATGTTTTTGGTGTATTTTTGTAATTATACACCGCGTCGCAAGTTTATGTGGTCATATTGTATGTCTTGATGTATAATTATGAGATAAGCAGTCTAGGAAGCGAAGAACAAGTGTAATATACATCTTTTTGGTAATAACATTAACTTACTTGTTAAATTATAATGTACTGGCTTCTTTCCTTTGGGAACAGTCCTTTTTTTTAATAACAGTAATAATAATAATTTATTTGCATAAATCATGGTATTTGGTGGTGTTACAATCTATATAATATATAAAACTCTTCCGTTACTGAGTGACTGACAACGCAACGCACAGCCGAAACTACTGAACGCAAGAAGCTGAAATTTGCCATGTATGTTCCTTGGAGAGTGTAGGGGAGCACTAAGAGAGGATTTTTGGAAATACTCCCCCGAAGGGGCGAAAGGGGTGAAACCCGATATTCACACGGGAACGGGACTTACGCAGGTGAAACCGCGGGAAAACTACTAGTATTATAAATAGTACAAGCATGTTTTGCTAGATTATATATAGCATACAAAATTGTAATTATGGGTACAAAACTAATACATTTTTTTTTCAAAAAACTTTATCTAACTTTAACGAAGTGAAAATTTTTTAAAAAAATCCGAAGTCTAGCTGCTTAAAATGATTCGGTAGTTTATTATATCACTATAAGCAGCTAGACATCGGAATTTTTAAGAAGAGGTTGTTTACTGGTCTTATCTGGAAGAAGGGTACCCTATGTCCCTTTCTGGACCCCTGACAACGTGTATGCAAAACTTTGTAGTTATCAGTCAAGTAGTAACGGCGTAAAAGTGTAACAAATTTCTTCTTCGTCGTATCCTCATGGTCGTAACCACCAAAAGTAGGGTAGATTAGGGCTCTTCAGACCGTGCCGAGCGTAAGACAGATAATGACAGAGCTCGTGCGGCGCATGTTCAAATCGGCGCGCGGCCGCCATAGTCAAATTGTATGGAGGATTTGAAGTGCTTTTTTGATAAATATGTATCTTTATTGTCAATCAATAACTTAAATATTTGGGACGGACAAATTGTAATATAACTATTTATATTTCGTTTAAGCTGTAAAGTAGGATAGATTTCTACTGTTATAATCTAAAAATCACGTAACACGAGCTTACGTTTTTTGCATCTTTCGTGCAAATTTACATAATTTTGTAGGCGAAACTATTAATTATTTTAAGTTTTTTACACGGAGTAATTGTAAACGTATTCATTGTTATGGTAAATGTATATTTTATATTTGTATTAAACATAAACTGTTGATTTTATTTACTTAACTGTAACGGGTAACCGCCTGTTTTGGCACAATTCGCTCGGCGCAGTCTTAAGGCGCTGTTATGTTGTATCTAGTCCAGGTGGATAATCGCCTTGCTGATGAAATTATAGTTCTGGCGATCCACCAACTAGCAAAGCAGGGAGCTGGCACACCGTGGGGTATTGGTTAGTAGGCTCGAAGTATCGGGCGAGCTGGACGTAACGCACTCCCCTTGTGGCGAGAGGGTAGGGGGCTTTCACTGGCACTTCTCTCCTGGAGGGGGGAGAGGCATTTAAAAGGCTGGCAGCACATTTGTGACTCCTCTGGTGTTGCGGGTGTCTATGGGCGGCGGTAATCGCTTACCATCAGGCAATCAGTCTGCTCGTTTGCCGTATAAACCATTAAAAAAAAGATAGATGATGTTATAAGGAGTATGTATCTTATGTGGGGGCCAGTCAGTGCAGACCAGCGACACTTCGAACCAGTGGGATCTTTTGTGTCGACACTCTCCCAACGTGCTCTCCGAGGCACGGAGCAGGCGATAATTGTCAATCAATACGCACATAATTTCGAAAAGTCATATAACTTCCGAAAGTCAGAGGTGCGCGAGCGACGTTGGTTCGAACCCAAGACCCCTTTGCATTGCAGTCTGTTGGTCTCCCCACACGAACGAAGTCGCGGTTAATAGCTAGTTATAAATATTATAAAATTAGAAAACCTACTCTAGAAGTAGAGTAAAACGCTACAGAGACATGATTGAGAATTCGGAGTGATCTTACAAATAGTTGAGAATCATGCTGACTCAGCAAACATACGATAGTTAATTCTCGTGATTAATGATATCGATCGATAGATCATAGATCAATAAGACGCAGAAGGGTCAGTTGACGTCACACGGTTTTAGGCAGAATGTCAAAGACAAAGTATTTTACTTTTTTTATTATTCTTATTTTCTTTAGAAGCTTTTAGCCACACACGACCATGTCAGCTCCATCATACCATAAACTTATTAATTATTACAAACCCTCAAACGGCCCAAATATAGTAATTTAGTTGGAAATTACATTTTTGAGCCGTTTGGGGTGGAAACCCTAGGTTCATGGGGTCCGAGCGCTCGTATTTTGTACAGGGAGATCGCAAAACGCCTGATCGACGTTTCGCGTGATCAGAAGGCTGGTCTTTTCTTAGCCCAAAGAATCAGCATTGCCATTCAACGTGGCAATGCTGCCAGTCTTCTGGGCACGTTACCAGTTGACAGCGATGCTGAAGAATTCTACGATGCCTAAACCATTTTTGTAAATATTTAGTATTATAATTATTTGTAAATATAGGTTATTAGATTATTACACACTTTTACAATTAATTATTTATATTTTATCTTAAGGGGACACCGCGAAAATTATCGTTTAGAATAGCTGCGCCCATATCCGCCCTAATGACACTCATTGTGTATCAATCCTTAAATAGCGGTCATAAGGTCTAAAATTGCGATGCGCCCGCAATGATCGAGAGCGCTCAGAAATTGTTAAAAAAACTTAAAATTTTATTCGTGTTCGATTCCCGCGCAAGTCAAACATTTGTGTGCATGAACATGGATGTTTGTCTTGGTCTGGGTGTTTCTATGTATAATATGTATGTATTTACAAAAATAAAGTATCTATGTATGTTTATCCATTGTCTAGAACCCATAGTACGAGCTCTGCTTAGTTTGGGCTAGATGGTGTTGTGTGTATGTGGTAGAATATTATTATTATTATTATTATTTAAAAATTATTGGTTTTAGTTATGGAAATAATGAGCTAGCAAATCACTAATATTGATGTTACGAATATATTTGAGTAATTCCTAAGCATAATGATAGTGTAACTTCCTTGTAAATTCAAAAATAGTAATTTTTCAGAGGTGGTGTTTTCGAAAATAATTATGATCGAGCCAAAATCACAATATAGTGTTTTTGAGCTAGGAAATTCTAGTTAAAGACATCAATTTACCTATATCAAAATTCTAGATTAATTGGTCTTCTCATAGTCCTATACTATTCGATGAAAGTTAGTTCATTTTTCAGTGTGTCCTCTTAAGTTATCTATTATCTTATAAACTAAAATCGCTGCTTTAGACAGAAGCTCAGCTAGAATCAAAGTTAAAATCATATATACATACATTCAAATCACAAAGAAACACTTATGATCGTCAAAATATATAGGTTAGTGAGTTTACTAAGTTACTGGAACTAAATTCAGAGTAAAGGGGCCTATGGGAAGAAATCTGCAAAAAATTCACGGATCACTTAATGATATCCTAACTAATATTATAAAGGCGAATGTGAGTTTGTTTGTTACGCTTTCACGCCTTAACTACTCGACCGATCACCATAAAATTTCGCAATTATGTTGTCAAGGGTACAGAAAAGGACATACAATAATCTACTAAATAAAATGTATTATATTCGCCGTTTAAATTAAAATTCATCTTATAATAAATGAAAAATATGTAGTATTGTACCTATTCTCCCATCTGCGTACCCTTTCTATTGTGGTCCGCGTCACTGGTCGGGGATCAGACCACAGATAATATCATTGTGCTCCACGGCTGCTTTTTGTTGGAATCCATCGTTTTTTGTTCAGCCAATACCGTTGGCGCTGTGTGTATTTTAGTTTGTTGATAGTATAAGTTTTGGAGTAACTTGTTATTGCTGATATAGGTTTGCAATTGTGTGGTGACGAGTTTGATTCTCGGCAAAAGATAATAATAAATTGTCCTACTGCTGGACACTGGGCTCTTCTCAGTAGGATAAGGGTTAAACCATAATCCACCGCGCTGGCCCAGTGTGGATTGGCAAGTAAAGTCAGAGATGCGTGCCTTGGGATCAAACTCGAGACATCTGTGTGGCAATCCAACGGTCCACTAGTAGGCTATCGAATGAAGACTAGACTTATGAAATTCTAATTCTTTGAAATCATAAGTAACATGAAGGCATCACCACCTAAATCAATAGTTTCCAAAGTGGTCCAGGTGGACCTCCAGGGGTCCACGGGAAACTCGACGGGGATCTACGTTGGCTTGTCAAAAACATGGGGATCCACGAAAATTTATTTGCTTCCGATAGTGAAGAACTAAAATGTTGGTGTGACTTGATCTATCAATGTAGCTCAGCTAGATTCTGCAAAATTTTGGAAGTGGTCTGTGAGAAAAAATGTCTGGAAACGTCTGACCTAAATAATTATCGCTCGCTTTAACGGTGAAGGAAAACATCGTGAGGAAACCTGTCTGAGTAAGTCTGAGTTCTGCATAATGTTCTCGAAGATATGTGAAGTCTACCAACCCGCAGTGGGCCAGCGTAGTGGACTATGGTCTAACCCTTCTCATATTCATTCAAATTAAACTACTATATACGGATTTTATCGCGTTATTTATTTTACACTTTATTACAAAATTTTGAAACTGCTGCACTACTACTAGATACTATTAAACTTTACTAATTTTAAGCTAATTAAATTATTAAAACTATTTATATTTAAGTTTACACTTTCCCCAATGTTTCGGTTGCTTTTCAGCAGCCATGGTCACGGGGAGACTAAGATGGTAGTTGTCTCAATGTTCCAGTGTCGTTATTTCAAAGTACCCGAACATAATTTAATCATTGGTGTTTCAATTTACGCAGAATGAGCTCAGAGTATCATGAAGTCTAGCTGTGGTTTGCTTCTTCTTGGGTTTGACTATTTGAATGACTGGGTCCCAAGCTAGTGGTACATTCCAACCATCTTCTCTATTGAAATTAGGATGTTTTTTGATTTCAATAGCCCCGCGAAGCATCCTTGGTAGGAATCTGTGTTCTTTAGCGAGAATCTGTGGTTTGTCAAATCTCAGGTAGTGGTTGGTCCCCTGTTGCACATGTTCACACACATATTGAAAAAAGGCAACAGCCAAAGGTCCCGCAGTGCAACAGTTTATGTACAAGGTTGATATATTTTAAGTAATCGTCTCGTCGTTTCCACTATCCTGAGGGTTGTGCATTGGATCCCCACACGGACAAACATTTGTGTGATCTACCAATAGTGGCCTCGGCCTCGATGGCGTAGTGATTAGTATAACCAACTGCCATGCCTGAGATCGCGGGTTCGATTCCCGCACAAGTCAAACATTTGTGTGCATGAACATGGATGTTTGTCTTGGTCTGGGCGTTTCTATGTATAATATGTATGTATTTACAAAAAAAGTATATATGTATGTTTATCCATTGTCTAGTACCCATAGTACAAGCTCTGCTTAGTTTGGGCTAGATGGTGTTGTGTGTATGTGATAGAATATTATTATTATTATAGTTGTTTCGGGTTTGGATGTTCTTTGTGTCCGTTGTTTGAATGTTTGTAAAGCTCATCTTGCATACAGAAATGATTCCTAGTGCGGGAATTCTTTTATAAAGAACTACATTTTGCTCGCGACTTCGTTCGCTAATTTAGCTTAGGTTAGTAAACGTTCTTTTTCTGGATGAAAGATACCTATATTCTTTTCTGTTCCTCTGACAACGTGTATGCGAAATTTCATGATGATCGGTCGAGCAGTTAAAGCCTGAAAGCGTAATAAACAAAGAAACAGTCACATTCGCATTTATAATATTAAGTTAGAATTATCCACGGTTCTAGAACTAAATTTTACACTACCCAGGTATCAAACCTTGGTCATCAAACTAGAATAATATGAATAATCTTTGAATTACGTAAGCCACGGAAGGCAATGCAAATATTATATTTACGACTCGATTTTGTGTGGGTGGGTACAGTAGTAACCATTGTTATAAACTAAGTATTGGATATGTCTAAGTTATTGCCTGGATTTGAGTCTAGGTATCCGGCTGTTACGTCTAAGGCTAGATTTTGAAATAGACTTTGTCAAATGGTATTGTACAATAGGATTAGTAAGTATGTACTTGATTATCGGTAGGTGTTTTTATATTCTCTCGGTTTTATCCTCGATGGATAGGCAAAGTTCTTTTTGCCAACGTTGGTAAACTAGTTGGCAAAAAGTACTTTGTCACTAGTAGAAGTAGTAGTTCGTCACTAAGACCTTCAGGTCCTCACTAGCCCTCACTAGTCCTCACTCCAATTTTCTATCCTTCGGGAACAATACTATTTCCTAGATGAATACCCTATGTCCCTATGTGTGTGTTCATGCGAAATTCTACGATAATCAGACAAGTAGTTAAGGCGTCAAAACGTAACAAATCATCAAACTCACATTAGTACCTACATCAATAAAAAGTACTTGCTCAGATTTTAAACTATATCTGAACCACATTTCATCTAAATTGGTTGAGCGGTTTGGCCGTGGAAAGCCACCAAGATCACCATACTTAGAACAAAAGTCGCGCTCTAAGAACAGTGAGCTCACACATTACATCTACTTGATAGAGAGCGATAGTGTATAATTTTCAATATAAGTGACCGTGATAATACTATATTCATAATTCAGATGTCATGTTGACATTGTGAGTCAGATGACAACTTAACATCCAGAAAGGTGACCATATTCAAAAGTAGTAAGACGCATCTGTGATTTAAATCATTGACATAAATACAATTATCGACAAGCAAACCCGCAGGTATAATCTATTTTATTACAACTAAGCAAAAATTGCGGATCTCATGCATCTCTTCACAATTAATTATTTTTAATTGCATACAATATTTTGACATTTGAATGTCATTAATTTGAATGACGCTTCGTTTTTGACAGTCATAACACTTCAATTGACAGTTTAAAAATATTTGACCTAAAATTAGAAAGTAACTGTTAAAATTTACTTTATTAAATCTATAAATATAAATCTATAAATAGCTTTTCCTTGTGGCGTTTTCCGCGGAAATCCTATGGGAAGGCATACTGGGATAAAAAGTATATGGTGTTAACCTACCGTATGTTTATATTTTCGTAATTCCTTATGATATGCAAAGCAAAAACGCAAAAAAAAAGCAATCGATAGCCTAGTGGGAAACCGTTGGACTGCCACGCAGAGATCTCGAGTTCGCACCCAAGGCGCGCATCTCTGACTTTTCGAAGTTATATGCGTATTAAATAGTTATTTATCGCTTGCTTTAACGGTGAAGGAAAACATCGTGAGGAAACCTACATGTCTGAAAGTTCTCCATAATGTTCTCGAAGATATGTGAAGTCTGCCAACCCGCACTAGGCCAGCGTGGTGGACTATGCCTAACCTTTCTCACACTAAGAAGACGCTCGTGCCCAGTCGTGGGACAGTTTAATACAGGGCTGATATTATATTATATATAAACAGGGTCTTTCCGTACGTCTAGATTTAACCTCTGATTGTGAAAAAAAAAGTATGGCAACCCTGACATAAAAATATTATTTTCTTACTGCCTGATAACTGGTTAACCTCTAGCTAACGGGTTATCCATTATTAACGACAGACCCTGTATATATGTATATATATATCTCTATCTATCTCTTCGGGTGATGCCAACGCCAAATCCAGACTTCATACTGCTAATAGGAATTTACAGACAAAATCCCTAAATATCGCTTTGCTCGTCCCAGGAATCTTAACTGGGGCCTCTTGATCGTCTAAATTCTTTTACTACAAGACGTAAAAGGCAGTAGGTAATATTTTATACAATGTTGGTAAAACACAATAACAGATTGGACCGATAGTATTTCATCGAATGATTTCAAATCGAGTCAACAATCGACAGATTGTAATATCTTGATTGCACAAACGTGAGTTAGAATCTTATTGTTTGCGAGATTTACTTATATCCGGGTTTAGGTCAGCGGGGTTAAGCTATACTTGTCAAGGTATAGAAATAGATTGGTGACGGGAATGAGTAGATTTGCATGCGATGACGTCACCTGCCACTAAAGCAATTTTAAGCTCTTGGGGGCCCAAAATAAAGTACAAACAAGTGAGAATCGGCAATGAATTGCCGTAAATCATAGAGTTCAAGTTATATGCAAAGGTCCCGTGATACCATGTGACCTTGAGGTCAAAGGTCATAGTCATTTCGGGGGTATATCGACTATGCTGAGTCGAATGGCGTTGACCGCGAGTCTCTAGCTCTTACGGTTCTTGAGTTGTAAGTTGTATAACAGACAGACGGACGAACGGACGGAAAAAGCTCTTGTATAAGAGTTTTGCTAAGTTTACTAGCGAAACTGGGTTACAAATATAGTAGTGGACAACAATAGCGTAGGTACTAGAGTACATATGGACTGCACGGATGGCGTAGTGGTTTAAGAGGTTGCCTTGCCACTGCGCCTAGTGTGTGTTCGAATCCCACACGACAAATCTGTGTGATCCACAAATGGTTATTTCGAGTGTGGATGTTCTTTGTGTCCATATTTAGAATATATGTAATGTGTCCGCGACACAGGCATTAATCATAGAGCGGGAATGCTTTAAAAATAAAGTAATTACTAATAATCTTGTTAACCTCTCCATCAAAGCCAGCATCGGTTAGGAATAGGTTCATATTGATTGAGTACCACGGGTGGGAGTCGAACCCACAACCTCACATCACGACCGATATCTTATCTATACGGCTACAGCTTTTTCCTGTCGGGATTATTGGATTTTTATGCTAAGAAATTTCAATAGCAGCCTGGAGTTAGGAAGTTGGCGGTGTTAGACACCCCCGTGCCTCGGAAAGAACGTAAAACCGTTTCTCCTGCTCCTGATCTCTCTCCGGTCGTGTCGTCCCATCGAAACATGAGAGTTAAGGAACAGAGAGTACACTTGAGTTTGAGCTCACACTTGTGCACTATAATATCTCCTGTGTTAGCCAATCAACGTTAACATTGTCTGTGACCGAAATTCGGTCTGGAGGACATTATAATTATTAATACCGGACAGTTGTTATGCCCAGCAGTGGGACAGTTTATAAACATGCCTGATAAATAAAGGATCCAGCTCACCAGGGTTCCACGCATACCTTCATAAACAAAATAGATGGAAGATAATACCTACAAATTCCAACCCAGGGATCGAACCCGTCTAATCACAGCAGGCGTCCCACCACTGTCCCATTAAAGTAATAAGAAAGATATTTATGTGGAATGCCTTGTTGGTCCTATAGCGTTTGGGACATTTCTTTGGTCTCAAGTTCGATTCTCGGTCTTAGTGTTAATTGGGATTTTCTTTTAAAATAAGCACATACATACATACGTAGTGACAAAGGTGTTTTACACCTACATATTACCAACTACTGTTTTATGTCCCACCTTATGGAAGACGAGCATGTTGTCGTCTATTGGGCACAGTTTCAGATTCTATGCTGTTCTATGCGGTCCCACTGTGGGGCACGGGCCTCTTCACAGTGTGGAAAGGGTTATGCCATAGTCCACAACGCTGTCCCAATGCGGGTTGGCAGACTTCACGTATCTTCGAAAACATTATGGAGAACTCTCAGACATGCAGGTTTCCTCACGATGTTTTCCTTCGCCGTTAAAGCGAGCAATAATTGACTACTTAATACGCACATAACTTCGAAAAATCAGAGATGCGTGCATTGAGATAAAACTTGAGACCTCTGTGTGACAGTCCAACGGTCTTCCACTGAGCTAGCGGTTCTTTTTTTGCTTTCGTCTGTCCCTGACTTGCTAACACATCTGCTTATCTATAAGAGACAAAGTCGTGAAGTTAAGCTGTTCATTTTATTTGATGTCATAAAAATTTTGACGGAGGACATTTTGAGTTCGCACAAAAACTGCCCGCGCAAGCTGTCGCTCAAATTTATCAGACCATCAAATGAATGTGTATTAATAATATAGATATTATTAATTTGGTATGTTAATATGTTGTTTTAAATACCGATAGCCTAGTGGACGACCGTTGGACTGCCGCACAGAGGTATCGAGTTCGATCTCAAGGCGACACTGACTTTTCGAAGTTGTGTGCAATGTGTCAATTGTTGGCAAGCCAGACTAATTGAACACTAATTGTGTCTGTCCGCTGGTGTGCCACTGTGACTTAATAGGTTAAATAGTTAGTTATTGCTCGCTTCAAGGCAGCGATAGCCTAGTGGGCAACCGTTGGATTGCCACGCAGAGGTCTCATTCGATCACAAGGTACCTATAACTTTTCGAAGTTATGTGCGTATTTAATAGTTAATTATCGCTTATTTCAACCCTGAAGGAATATACCGTAAGGTGTGCATGTCTGAGTATTACATAATGAAAGAATGTCAGTCTAACTTTTCCCTAAGTAAAAAAAAATATTATATAAATAATGTATAATATTCTATCACATACACACAACACCATCTAGTCCAAACTAAGCAGAGCTTGCACTAAGGGTACTAGACAATGGATAAACGTACATAAATATATATATATTTTGTAAATACATACATAGGTACATATTATACATAGCAACGTTTTTTTTGTGGTGATATGCGCCTTCTGCTTTCCCTCTCACCACCAGGGGAGGCGAGAGGGTTATGTCCGGCTATCCCGTACTTCGGGCCTACGGACCAAAACCCTACCGTGTGCCTACTCACTGCCTTAGACCAAGACAAACATACATGTCCATGCACACAAATGTTTGACTTGTGCGGGAATCGCACCCGCGACCTCAGGCGTGGCAGTCGGTTACACTAACCACTACACCATCGAGGTCACCAAATAGAATTTACTTTAATATTAAGTTTTAGTTAACACTGCCTCAGTTGCACAGCAGTAGAGAATCCGACTGATGTGCATGTCCCAAAATCGATACCCGGGTTGGGCAAAGTGCTATTGAGATATTCTGTTAAGAAATGTCCAGCAGCAGTCAACAGACCGTGGGGTCTGTGCCCGGTACACGACAATAGGCTGGACCTCTATTCCGTGAGACCTAAAGCCATAATAAACGGAATGTTGGTGCTATACACCTCTGCTTAGCCCTTCTTGCATTATATATGCGTGACCATAATATCCTCCAGACCGAATTGTGGCCACGACGCCAATCTTAACGGAGACTGGCCATCTGCGCAGAAGATATTATAGTGCACAAGTGTGTGCGCAAACACAAGTGCACTCTCTATTCCCTAACTCTCAAGATCCGATAGGATGGTAATCCGACACGACTGGAGAGAGATCAGGCGCAGGACCAACGGCTTTACCTGCTTTCCAAGACACGGGGTGTCTTACACCGCCAACTCCGGGGAGTTGCTATTGAGATTTCGTAACTGAAAAACCCAATAACTTTTTCTTGGCATGATCCGGGATTCGAACCCGAGACCTTATGCACAGCAGTTGCATTCACTACCGCTGCGCCACGGAGGCAGTCAAACTATGTATTTAGTCCCTAACCTACAGATATAAAAAACAAACGTAAATTATATTTAAACGCCAGAACAAAGCAACATTTATAAAACGCCGTTAACACCACTCATATACACAACTAAGCATTCACCCATCCATTTCCACACCGCATCTTAATTGCTTAACATAACCAATGAATGTCTCCCCGTGACCATGGCTGCTGAAAAGCAATCAAAACGTCGGGGAAAGTGTAAAATTAAATCAAATCTAAATAGTTTTAATAACAATATAATTAGCTTAAAAATTAGTAAAATTTAATAGTAATAGTAGTGTAACAAATTTTCAAAATTATGTAATAAAGTGTCAAATAAACAACGCGATAAAAGCCGTATATAGTAGTTTAATTTCAATAACCAATGAATATGTGCAAAATAATAACCGCTAAATGTCACAATTCACATACAGCTGTAAAAAATATGAGAAACTTATTAGCGACGAGAACAAATTATATTGAAGGTGAAGGCTTTACCTCTCTTTAACAAAAAATAAAACTGAAAGAAAAAGCTCAAAGTACACTATTCGATGTCACAGACGTATGTTTAACAGAATTCCAACAAAATGTTCCGAGTTATAAAAAGTCTTAGGTTATTTGTCAAGACAATGTTTATATTTGAGGCGGGTTCTGTATCAATAATTACTTTTAAGGGTGCCATGAAAGGATATTCTCGAACATATTTATAGACACAGCATCTTATTCTTGTTCTAATTAGCATTATTCATTAAAATTAAAATGCTATATACGGATTTTATCGCGTTGTTTATTTGACACGTTATTACAAAATTTTGAAAATTGTTACACTACTACTACTATTAAACTTTACTAATTTTTAAGCTAATTAAATTATTATTAAAACTATTTAGATTTAATTTACTTTTACACTTTCCCCGACGTTCCGGTTGCTTTTTAGCAGCCATGGTCACGGGGAGACTAAGATGGTAGTTGTCTCAATGTTCCAGTGTAGTTGTTTCAAAGTACCCGAACATAATTTAATCATTGGTGTTTCTATTTACGCAGAATGAGCTCAAAGTATCATGAAGTCTAGCTGTGGTTTGCTTCTTCTTGGGTTTGACTATTTGTATTACTGGATCCCAAGCTGGTGGTACATAATTTTATTTAATTAGCATTATTTTATAATTTTCTACTACCTTTTGCCCGCGAATTAATTTATTTACAAGATGTTACATATAATTAAGTCCATCATGTTTCACCGACACAGCGGTATGCAAATGTATTATATTATATACTAGTAGTTTTCCCGCGGTTCCACCCGCGTAAGTCCCGTTCCCGTGTGAATATCGGGTTTCACCCCTTTTACCCCCCTCGGAGTAGAATTTCCGAAAATCCTCTCTTAGTGCTCCCCTACACTCTCCAAGGAACATACATGCCAAATTTCAGCTTCTTGCGTTCAGTAGTTTCGGCTGTGCGTTGTCTGTCAGTCACTCAGTAACGGAAGAGCTTTATATATATAGATTTATTAAAATGAACATTATACATTAATTATTAATTAACAAAAACGAAAGAATATATTATATTCTCAATTAAATTTGTCATTTAATGAATAGGATTATAACAGGCACGTACAATAAACAATTAACATTCAGCACCAACCTAAATGTATGAAAAAAATTATTATATACTATTTACTATTATAACAGTGAAATAAAATACCTAAACAATCAATTACAAATGTTATTATATATGTCTGTACTTTAATGCAAGATCATGCGTACAAAATTTACATGGATATTTCACAAAATACTAATGAATAGAATATAATCATTCCTGCACCAGCCACCGTTTTAGTTGAAAGCAAAATTTTTTGAAGGGCTATTGAGTAATTGACACTTTCGCGTGCAATTTGAAAGTAGGCTTCTATCTAAATTTTCCTCCGCTTGCATGTAAGAATAATCTGAATTATACAACATAAAACATACATATATATGCAGTTATAGATAATACAGTATTAAAAATTAATACATACTCGTCTTCTAGACGGCGCATAGTACCGAGATGAAACAAGCACCGGGTTTTAAGTTGGACCTCCAAAAAGTCTAATCATAATTGTTTTGGCTTCTATAGCTGTTATAAAGACCTTCATATAATTTTTCGTCAATTATTTCTTTTAATCAGTCATTTTATTATATGTATAATAGCAGCGATAGCTCAGTGGGGAGACCAACAGACTGCAATGCAGAGGATCTCGGGTTCGAACCCACGTCGCGCACCTCTGACTTTCGGAAGTTATATGACTTTTCGAAATTATGTGCGTATTGATTGACAATTATCGCCTGCTCCGTGCCTCGGAGAGCACGTTAAGCCGTCGGTCCCGGCTGCCATGAACATCTATGGCAGTGGTTATCGGGAGAGTGTCGACACAAAAGATCCCACTAGGTCGAAGTGTCGCCAGTCTGCACTGACTGGCCTCCACATAAGATACATATGTATAGAAGACGGGAAAAGTTTATAGTCGGCGGTTACTAGCCTAACGAGGCTTAAAACGCCAATTTCATCAAGCATTGCTGACACTTGACTTCAAAAATATTGTTGCTGTGCTGCAAATACAAGAAAAGAAGACCACATTGGTCTGAAGCTGACAGCACAGATCTTTACTTTTAGGACAGCGCTTTATTAAGACTGCGCCGAGCGTAAGACAGATAATGACAGAGCTCGTGCGGCGCATATTCAAATCGACGCGCGGCCGCCATAGTAAAATTGTATGGAGGATTTGAAGTGCTTTCTTGATAAATATGTATCTTTATTATCAACCAATAACTTAAATATTTGGGACGGACGAATTGTAATATAACTCTTTATGTTTTTTTATGCTGTAAAATAGGATAGATTTCTACTGTTATAATCTAAAAATCACGTAACACGAGCTTACGTTTTTGCATTTTTCGAGCAAATTTACTTAATTTTGTAGGCGAAAATAATAATTTTTTTAATTTTTTTACACGAAGTAATTGTAAACACATTCATTGCTATGGTAAATGTAGATTTTATATTTGTATTAAACAAAAAGTGTTGATTTTATTCACTTAACTGTGACCGCCTGTTTTGGCACATTTCGCTAGGCACAGTCTTAAGAGTTATGATTCTCTACTTAACGTTGAAAGATAGGGTTATTAGTCTGCAATTTTTGTAGGATCACAGTACATATTAAAAATAAAACGTTGTTTTCTTTGGTGAACAGGTGCTTTTAATCAAGATAGACACTGTTCTCTGTCATTTACGCTGACAGTAAAATACTCTTCGTTAAGAAGATACCATAAAAAAGTTATTCCTAGCCTGCCTATTCTACAAAGGCGAGTAGAACGCTTTCCTGTGCCAAGCGTCAAATCAACTTTTGCGCAAAGACATTATAACTTTTTAGACATACACATATAATTACACATATAATATTTGTAACAAAAGTTATAAAGTACGCTCTCTAAACAATAGTAATTTCAAAAAAGTCACACTGATCTGGTTGAAAGCAATGGACTGTGAAGTAGTAGAAAACCTTTTAACAGTATCATGAACATATACCAGTGGCTCACAAGCACATACATATACACACATAAACACACACACACACATACGCATTTATACACACAGACACACACACACACATACACACACATACACACATACACATACACCACATGCATGCATGCTTTGTTCGAAATAATTAAATTAAATTAAATTAAAATGTGTAAACAAAATCATTGCTACAATCCTAGTTACATTTACAATTTTTATCTTCTGCTTGTTTATTATTCTTTCTATCATTATCTTTGTTGATGTAATAAATAAAATTGTCACTATGCAAGGGGAAGACGCTGGCACCTGCAACACAGTGTTAACTAGCGCAGATGTTAGGGAATACTGTTTTAAACTGTATCAAACTTATGTCAATAAAGATTAATATTATTATTATTAGTCATTTACTAGGTCGGCAGCGTGCTACTAGTAAGGTCACGGATTTGAATCTCTGGCCGATCAAATTTTATTTGTATGTTATATCAATTCCCTTTGTGTTAATTTGTACCGAAGTTAAGGTAACATGATATACACCGGGTGTCACGTCATAAGTAACGAATGACGTTTTTTTCGAGGTACTTTCATGACATTAATGCACCGTATTTAGACACATGTTTGACACCATTATTGACCAAAATCAAATTTTACAAATTTTTGCATTTATGACGTTATTGCACCCGGTGTGCGATATATAAACTCATGGTATTTTTTCTGTCAAGCAATAGGCTCGTCTTCTATAACGTTGTATCTATATAACATAATTGTCAAAATATAGTTTAATTACATTACTGCCTACACCCCAGGAATTTACAGGCGAGAATAACCTAAACACAAACCTAAAACAATTATACTTACAACATTAATTAGCATAATGAAGTAATAATTCACACTGTGACCTCGTGGACCTTTCGATACGGACCCCAGGAACGACCGCAGCTCGAAAAAAAGAGAAAAAAACCGCTTCTCCTTGGTTGGTCCCAATACGTAACAAAAAACCACCTTGTTAACCGAATATCTGTATTGAGCTGTTGATTTAATGTATGCGCTACCATCTGACTATGTCTTTTAAAGCAAAAAAATTGGTCAAATTATTTAGAAGCTGATTTGATTGTTTATAATGGAATTTAATTTAATAAACTTACGTACAATGACCCGTGTATGTTTATCCTTGATGTAGTGGGTATAGATGTGTGTTATACTTACATTTAATCAGCTGTTTTAGGTCTCGCTCAATGATAAGCGATCGTATATAGCCGTTTACTGAGCACGTTTCTAGACACAGTGCTGCTATTCAGAATTTCGTGATAGAAAATTTCAACAATCATGTACGCAATTACAAGCTTACATTTGCGATTATCTATTTATGTAATAATAATAATAATATTCTATCACATACACGCAATACCATCTAGCCCAAACTAAGCAGAGCTTGTACTATGGATACTAGACAATCGATAAAAATACATATATACTTTATTTTTTGTACTTACATTCATATTATACATAGAAACACCCAGACCAAGATAAACATCCATGTTCATGCACCCAAATGTTTGACTTGTGTGGGAATCGAACCCGCGACCTCAGGCGTGGCAGTCAGTTACACTAACCACTATGCCACCGAGTCGTCAAATATGTGCCGGGATTAATCCCAATGTATAAATATGCTGATTGACCAGGCAGTCTACTATCGATTATAAAACGAATCATGGTAATGCTTAGTGGTTACCTTAAGCTTTGATCACTTATAATATAGAAGGTCTTAATCGCGCGTGGCTTACTAGAGAACAGTAATTTTACATGAAGTGAAACAAAAGATATAGGTTAACTAAATAAATGAGCTACTGGAACTCTTTCTCATTAGGCGAATTGCAGTAACAGAGTTATTTATGACAAGTGCTGGTCTTACCGTATTTGTGAGTTTACCAACACCAAATACATAATGCCAAATTCTACGCTGTTATTACGAATGTTCTTAAAAAATCTAATAAAGACAACCATTCGTCCCAACACTTACACAACTGAACCGACGATCAACTCAACTGTTTAATATTAAACAAACTTAATAACAAAGGCATCCCGCAGCGGTATCAACAGCTCTTTGACAAAAAATTACTAATTTAATTATTACTGTTTAAACGGTGGGCGTTTTAACCGCTCTGTGTGAATAAAGGCGTGTCTTAAGATTGTAACTTATAATTATGTGTGTTATAACGTCGCACGGGACAAATATTTAAAAAAAAACTAAAGAAAAAAGTGTAGGTCTTATGGCCTCGGCTGGCAGGCCAATCCATCATTTTCGTGGTATCCTTTTTGTATGACCGTCAGAATTTTTCTGACTTGGTTTAGTAAGCTATTTCGAACTGATTGTTGTTCATAAGAGTTGGCTGTAGTAAGTTCAGCTAATGGTTAGTTGTAGACTCCGTTCCTGCTTCTGTCAAAGAACATTGACAGGTGACGTATATTCAACAGCTGTGGTCACCGGGAGACAAAGTCAAAGTGTATTCTTGTTTTGCAAAACATTCGTTATTGCAAAGCAAGGTATTTAGGACCCCAGCATATTGCCATCGATTGGACAAATGTGTAGTGCCCGAGCTGTTACTGAGAACTTCATAACAAAAACCCAATAACAATAACACTGTACTGACGAAAATCGAACCCGGTTCCTAATGATTGTCCGTAAACATAAACGTCAACATATGTTACAGAAACCAGGAAGTCGTCCTATAACATTGTACTTGGCAATTTGTTTTGTCCAAGTATCTCTCTATTAAAATAAATTCTGAACAACTACTAACTCATCTTTCCTTTGTTCCAGAAATACAAAACAATGACTTCAGTAAGAGAATAGAAGATGAAAGCAGACAATAAAATGGAGAAAGCAAGAGAAGTAATAAGTCCTCCAGCATACAGCGAGAGAATACCTACAATAGAAGACTTAGAAAATAACAAAACAAACGTTTTAAACATGCCTATTGATTTTAGACATCGACCTTATTTAGTTATAAATGATATAACTAAAAAAAATCATAGAAAAGAAGGACTTACATATTGCTTTGTAAGTGTCGTCGTTAGTTTTATTTTTGGATTAGCTATCGGAATAATACTAATGAGCGGGCAATACGAAGAAAAAATCTTAGTCAAAGAGAAACCCGTAAATCAGAGAACCTTAAATTCAGATAAAATTAACATCAAAACAGAGAAAGACAAATTTTCAGCTGTATCTTTCACTGGTTTAGATAATAAATATACAAAAGATATATATCCTAAAGGATTAACTGATGTAATGAAAGATATATTAAAAGATACAAAGGCTGAAAGGCACGTTCCTGTTTTTAATAAGAGTTTCGTGCCGGATGATAGTACAGTTTTGTTCGATAATATCTTCTGGGGTCCTCAGATAGAGAATTCCATGCCGCAAGGATATGGAGAGAGTTCTGCAGAGATTTGGGAGAAGTATATCGACGAGACTGAGGTAGTTACTATGGAACCTGGCTGTGGAAGAATGCAGAATAGACTGGTGACGTTCAAAGATGGCTTGCAAGCCTGTGTCAGGTATAGACAAAACACAGACCAGATTCAAGGAGAAATCTTCAGTTTCTACGTAGGAAGACTGCTGAATTTAACCAATCTTGCCCCGTCTGTTGTCAAAATCGTTGATCTAAAAGATAAACTCTGGAGGAATGTGGCCAATGATATAGCTACAGCACAATGGAATTCCAACAGAGCCGTTGTTCTAACACAATATATCCCTAGCTTAGAGTCTGCTTCAATACCGGACGTGTTTCGACCAACAACTAGACATTTGAACAAGATAGATGTACTAAAAATGTCTTTGAAAGAAAACGACACAGCTATCAGCAAACAGATATTGATCGATAAACTTCGTATAAAAGAGATAAAACAGAAACAAGATATCAAGAACTTCACTCATATCGACGTGAAGTTAAATAAGAAAACTATAGAACGTTTTCTGGAGCTAGCTCAGTGGTCTGATCTGATAATATTTGATTATTTAACGGCAAATTTAGACAGGATAGTGAACAATCTATTTAATTATCAATGGAATGTTAATATAATGGATGGCCCAGCTCATAATTTGGCTAAGAAGATGGACAGTGGTCTACTGATCTTCTTAGACAATGAATCGGGCTTACTACACGGCTATAGACTTCTGAAGAAATATAATGTGTATCATAGTTTAATGTTAGACAATTTGTGTGTGTTTAAGAAAAAGACCGTGGACGCTTTGAAAAAACTGTATTTAAATAAGAATATAGGTTCCATTTTAAGTGATATGTTTCATAAGAAGAACTCTGTTGTAATAAGGGACATTCTTCCTTCTTTGCCGGAGAAGAACGCGAAGATACTACACGAGAGGATAGGAAAGGTGGTGAATCAGATAGAAAAGTGTGAAATGAGTTATAGATAATAGGTTTATAGTCTGTTTTGGGTAAGGCTGGTAACAGAAGCAGAAATTATATAACAAAACTTAATGTTATAGAAATTATAGACATCGTTTGTTTTACAATTTCTTGTTAAAACTCTAATAGTTGCTTTTGTTAATCACGCTAACTCGCATTTTTGTTACACGTGAAACACAACTCAATATTCAGAAATTCAAAGTAACCTTTATGAATGTTAAAAATAATATAGTTTTGCTTTTGCCTGATTTGAATGTGGTCGTCGATATACTTGCCAAAGTTTTCATTACCTTAATTTTCTTCATATCTGTATCTTTGATGTTTATAAATGTCTCTTTGTGACTTAGATAAATATTATCTACGTTTTAATTTGTCTTTGTAATGTACTTATACACGAGTGTGTTATACACTTTAGTCCTACATGATTTTGTTAACACAACACATAACACATTACAGGAAAAGGAAATGAGAATCAAATCTTCTATTTTTTTTTATTTTGTGTAATGTGAGTTTAATTTAATTGGCCTTCGATTACTTGATCTACTAAAATAGAAATTTCGTAGAAGCTACATCATAACTATGACAAATATCTATCTCTAGAAGCTCAAATATTTGTAAAGATTATTAATTTTTGTCCTTTTGATTCGTGACCTAAACAAGTTTTATTTTGAATTGTGCATATTGGAATACATACTATAAACTTTTTATCAAAAGTTCCTATAAGTTAAATTATTACTTTTAGGAGACTGTAATGAAATATTTTTATGATCATTATCAATTAATTGTATTTAGGAAATGCCTTTTTTATACGATTCGATAACTACGATCTTATGTTTATACGAATTTTATATATAAATTAACCTACTATTTGAATGCTTTCTGCGGCGAACCGAACTAATTTTGCATTCAAACGTGGCAATGCAGTAAGCGCATAGCTGTGAAGCTAAATGAGTTAGAGGGCATGCACTTTAACGCGCGTTACGAAAAATCTAATTGAACTGTACTATACATAATAACTCAAAAAAAAGAAAAGTGTTTATTGCTCTTGCCAGTCATATGATGTATATCAAAATCAAACAGTAAAAATACAATTGCCTAGCTCCATAACTACATATATCTCTTAAAATATGTTTGTAAAATTTATTTCCGTAAAAAGTGCGAGTTCAAGAAAGTGATAATAATTATTATTGTAAATGTGTGTTGATGCCAAATATACGTTATTTATTGTAAAAAATATAATATATATTAGTTTAATGTAAATGTAAATAATTAAAATGTGCCAGTTTTGTTGTAACCTTAGTTGACTAAGGCAAAAATATTACAATACACTTTATTTCTTCTTGTGCATATTATACTAGCATTTGTTCGCGACTTTGTCCGCGTAAACATTTTGCATTGCAAAGACAAGTGCAATTTGTATAAAATATGGCAAGCATCTCAAGTAAAAAGTTAGTTTTCTCCGTTCCAAACTATGTACATAAAATATATTCATAAAATTTACACTTTTTGACATGTACGTAGTTCAAACACAAGTCTTTACTTACAACTCTGAGACAGTATTTTTCATTAGTTGACAAGTCGCGGGCTGTTAGGGTCGTGTCTTTATGCTTGCGATCTCACAATAAATTATTGTGATATTATTTTAGATATAATTATGTTATTATAGAAAGGTATTTTAACGAATTATTGTAAATGCAAATTAAAATTAATTAATTTTGTCTGCTAAAATTGTAAATGAGCGACTGAAATACAACGCAGGCAAATTTAAACGCCGTTTTTAACGCAGTAAGGACCTAAAAACATAGTTGCTCAAATTAAGATGTAATACACCCATTCTCAGCCCTTTGGTTATACAAGGACAGAAGTGACTTTATGTAACCGTCACTTTCATTATGTCGTTTTTAGAAAGAGATAAAATACAATTGTAACTATAAAGTCGATGCCATTGACAATTATTTTGTAATTGATTAACTATTGTAAATTGTATAATTTATAAACTGTCTTGAGCTTTAATGAGAATAATTTGTAAATAAATAAATATGTAAATAATGTGAAATATAATTATGTAAGATAATACAATAATAAACTGGAGATTTTGTAAACAGCATTTGTTTTTTTTATTTACCCCATCAAGTTAGAATTAGGTAAGTCACTTACTAATTGGCAACAGCACAAATTGGTTTGTTCCTATGGATGTCGACGTAAAGAATATTAAAATATCACAGCCAGAATTTTGCAAAACGAATCATATTTCTTTATGTGTTATTATTTATGTGTTATATATTTAGTAACTAATTTGGAATAGAGAGATTTTGAAAGAGACTGACATAATAAAGTAAATATGATTATTTTGAATAGAAAGCAGTATAAAAATAAAGATCTGATGATCTTGACCGATTAATGTTCTAAAAAAATTGGAGGCTGGTCGATCATTATCTCCAAAGACACTTTGGTGCAATTTTTGTGTCCTATCTCCGATGTTTTTTATCGATCATCCGTCGAACCACTGTGCGGCGAGCTCACTCAAATACATATTTCTATGGCAACTTAGGAAGCTCGAAACAAAATGGTCACTTTCCCATTTCTAATATAAGAAGGTAAGTATGAATTGGACCATCCATTGCCTCATTAAGCTAGTGTGTGTCTGCGGATCATAAGATCCCAAGTTCATATCAAACAACTAAGTAAAAACCGATAGACTTTTTATCTTAAGACTTAGTAGCATCTTAGACAATCCCACACAAGTGGACTATTAGAAATAGTCCTGTCACTCCCATAGTCCACCCATCACGACAAGAGAACAGAGGCCCAAATCTGCTATTTTTATAAATTCGTCATTCCGACACGACGTTACTGCAATTCCATTGTCATTTTGCTAAAAGTTCGTAATCTGCTCAATTCATAATGGTCGATCATTGATCGGTCAATGGTCTCGTAATATTCATGCCAGATTTCGTTTATATATATTTTTACATACTATTTATTAATGTTAAAAGCAATTTGATCAAAGGAACTGTCAAAATTTTAGCAGATTACTGCATACGTCAGTCATTCATTTGACATTATGTACGAGATTACCATTCCATGCAATTTTTTGAATGGCGTGTCTGTAGTTGACCATCGAAAAGTCATTATAAAAAAATTCCTGGAAAAAAGCTACCCTACGTCCTTTTGTGTGCCCCTGACAACGCGTATGCGAATCTTCAGTTAAGTTAAACCACGTCAAGTGGCTATGCAAGCGCATCCGTGCAACATATTAGTTGGGATGTATTATTATTAAAATATCCATCCTCTAACAATTATTGGTAAAACAATTCAATATATTTCTAACTACGAATGATAGTCTTTCAAAATCTCGCAAATGCTCAGCGACTTATTCCGCTGAGTGTACAAGTAAAGTTCTAATGACACTACCAGACGTTATGCTACAACCTGAGAATTTTATAAACAGAAATATCTATAATATTTTACTCGATTCAGGAATCGAACTGGCAACTTCTCAGTAGTACTGAAACGTATGAGTAAACTTATGTTACGAGCCCAGCAGAAGCATAATAAAATATTTTTAAGTTAAAGTAGATTTTGCCTTTCACTCGCGCAAATGTAGATTCAGACAATTTTCAATGTTATGTCAAATTGAGATAAAAAGTACGTACCGTACATAACCCTATGTCCTTTTCTGTACCCCTGACAACGTGTATACGAAATTGCATAATGACCGGTCAAGTAGTTAAGGCGTGAAAGCGTAACAAACAAACTTACTTTCGCATATATAATAGGTACTAGCTGCCCGGACAGACTTCGTTCTGTCAAAAGTAATTTTTCTTTTTTAATGTTTTCTTTATCACTAAGGGGTATGAAAAATAGATAGTAGCCGATTCTCAGACCAACTAAATATGCATATAAAATTTCATAAAAATCAGTCAAGCCGTTTCGGAGGAGTATGGTAACTAACATTGTGACATGAGAATTTTATATATAAGTTATAATATTAGTTGGAATGTAACTATTTTCCGAAAATATACTTAACTACGGTATCGAATCCGGATACCAGCACTTTCACGTCGCATAAGGATGTACCTTAACCTTTCAGCTTTAACCCTGTATTAAACTGTCCCACTGCTGGGCACAGGCCTCTTCTCACTGCGAGAAGGGTTAGGCCATAGTCCATCACGCTGGCCTATTGCGGGTTGCCAACCCGACTTCGCATCGCATCGACTTCACATATCTTCGAGAATATTATGGAGAACTCTCAGACTTGCAGGTTTCCTCATCATGTTTTCCTTCACCGTTAAAGCGAGCGATAATTAACTATTTAATACGCATATAACTTCGAAAAGTCAGAGATGCGCGCCTTGGGATCGAACACGAGACCTCTGTGTGGCAGTCCAACGGTTTCCCACTAGGCTATCGCTGCTTATACCTACTTACGTTACTTATTTAGGTACCTTAACCTACGTAACTTTTATTTGTCCGACATTCAATGTAAAAAAACAACGCTCGCGTGTGTTTTGACAGTTTGACAGATGTCAAAATTCTGAAGGGTATTAAGATTGCAATAAATTGATTATGATACTTTATTGAATCTTGTTTTTTGTTTATACATAATTTAGTTTAGTTTATAAATCAGTAGCTGTTTATTTAAAGTAGTGATTGCCTAATGGAAAAAACGGACCGCCACGCGAAAGACTTAAGTTCGACCACCACGTATGTCTGACTTTTCTTACTCATGTGTTTGTTAGATTTAGCCCGTGTCTCTGCTCGCGTAAATGAAGGTTATGTCAATTTTCTATCCCTGAGGAAGAAACTTTTTCTGGATAATGTATACCCTATATTCTTTTCTTTTTCGTTCCCCTCACAACGTGTTTGCGAAAGGAGACTGGCGGTTTTCGGCCTGAACACCTATATATTATATATATATACTATATAGGTGTTCAGCACTGGTAGAACAAACGCCGATCAGCGTCTGCATTGCAATAATCTGACAACAAAGGACAAACATTTATTTTAAATAAGAATACTTTTTGTCAACTATATCGTCCCCTACATAGTCCACCCCGCTGGCTCAGTGCGGGTTGGTAGACTTCACACACCTTCGAGAACATTATAGAGAACTTTCAGATTTGTAGATTTCCTCACGATGTTTTCCTTCACCGTTAAAGCGTGCAATAATTAACTACCTTGTCTTGCCATAAATATTGTTACAAAGTTTTTTTTTTTTTTTTTTTTTTTTTTTTTCTATTGCTATAGCAAAGGTTGATATAATTATACTCTCAACTATTTTCTTCAGTACTATTTTCAGAAAACTTGTCTAATTAGAGAAAAATAATTTCCAAGCTAGCGGCTACAATGTGAAAAATCGATACTTGCATATAATTGATACACTCCCACTTACTGTATATATAATGAGATTGATGCCTTTATCATTTATATCCCAAAGTTGAGGTAGGTGTTGCCCAGAGTAATGAGATATTTTATAAGATTTTCAATTCTATTCACAGGTTTTTGAAATCGAATTTTCACTCAATATAGACTGTAATCGTTAATTCATGTTTGTTGCCATACTAAAAAAACAGTAATTAGTTTTTTTAGGTTGGCATCAAACTGTTACTTGTCACCATCAGGTCATTATCTGACGATGTCGTTGCGATCCCGCGCTGGGGGCGTTTCCAAACTATAAACATAGGTTACAAGCACAGTTGTTTCCTGAACCATGTTGAACCTGAGACTTAAGCTTGGAACCTATATAATCATTAAATAAAGTATAACAGTGAATTAAGATACATACATGAAATACCCTGAAACATTTTACAATATCTAGCTGCATATTTTTGTATTACTAAAGGCAAGAGCCTGGAGATTTGTCACACAGGTTTCGTACCTAGTACAGACTCCACCTCTCACTAAGGTTTTAGTTCATGCTGTACCTTATTGTGACATATCAATGTACTTACCTTTTTGAGAGAAATAAACAATATTATTATTATTATGTTTCTCTTAATTAATACCCGGCCCTTTGGGAGGCTTACACGGAGACATGGGTCCAACGTGAAGAGGCCCTTCGAGAGTTTTAATCAAAGGTGGGATGGAACACCTACAGCGGCACTAGCCACAGCAGGCATAGGACTATTGCTACGTATGGATTTAAATATATGGGCTATGGGTATGGGTGTCTGGTGGACCGGTATATTGCTAACTATGGATGAAAAACGGCGTCTGCCCTGAATACTCTAATAGCATCAATGTAATGGGCAGACGATGACTCGCCAACTCACTAGCTGGGCCCCCTGAATAGCCACTATAGGCATACACGCCAGCAGCAGAGGGCAACACCGGTGCGAGTGGCTAGGGGTGTCGAGCGGTGCGGCGGCGGTTTCACCATTACGGGTCTCGTGACAACGGAGACCCGGAGCGGGTTTCCCCGTAGTTATGACCTTGAAAATTACACTTCCACCCCCAAGCATATAGCTCTAGCGGCCTCCCTCTGACCGGCCGACCAAGGCAAGCCAGAGTTGAGAGTCCTACGGGCACTCTTGTAGTCCCACCCCAATCAACCAGTAACGGCAAGCTGGGGACGAGGCCCTAACCAACTCTCTGAGACATTCAGGACCGCGGTGTCGCCACTCACATTCAGCTCGCCACAAGCTGCCCTGCGGTTTGTGTGCTTTTATTTAACCTGGTGATACATTGTTTCTATCACAAGGCGAAGGTGATAGTTTAAAAGCTTGTGTACTGTGCCCTCCGATATCGCGTTAGTCTCATGATGAGATAACGACTGTCCCAGAGGGTTTATTATTATTATTATTATTAAAAGTTTTCGTGCATAACTTAACCTTATATCAATGTCATAAGTTAATGTCTTATATCTACTTTCAGACAAGTTTTTGGAAAAAGTTACAAGCATACATGGTTTTCTAATTAATAATGCTATCAGGAAATATTGAAATTATCCATGTAGGTGACCAGGCCGAACGCTCTTAAGAAATTCGCCAGTCTCCTTTCATAATGATCGGTCGAGTAGTTAAGTCGTGAAAGCGTAACAAACTCACATTCTCATTTATAATATAAGTTAGGACTAATTAAAATTAAATGCTAGCTGGTTCGCCTGTATGTATGAGTACACTTCCATGGCTCATAGCGTGATGTTATATACTATACAATTTTAATATTAAAAAGAATACCTAATGCAAAAAGAAATTTGTAAATTGGTCTTATAGTTTCAGAGATTACCTCCAACATCTTATATCTTATACTTACAAACTTTATTTCTCTTTAATATTAGTGTCAAAGATTTTAATCTATACTAATATTATAAAGCTGAAAAGTTTGTTTGTTTGTTTGAACGCGCTAATCTCAGGAACTACTGGTGTGAATTAAAAATTCTTTCAGTGTTGGTTAGCCTATTCATCGAGGAAGGCTATAGGCTATAAATATGTTTAAATAACGATGACGAACGACTGATTTCAGCATGAATGGGTTGGCTCGACCGGGGAAGGACTACGCTCTCACTGAATATCGACGTGAAATACCAGTATTCCTACTGTTGTGTTTCGTTCGGTGACTGAGAGTGCCGGAGGCCCAATCACCCCCTTTCCCTAACTCGCTCCTTCTCCTTCCCACTTCCTTTCCTAAAGGGTCAGCAACGCGCAAGTGATGCCTCTGGTATTGCAGGCGTCCATAGGCTACGGTGACCACTTACCATCAGGTGGGCCGTATGCCAGTATGCCACCTCAATTGTATAAAAAAAAATCAAACGTTGTGGAAAGTGACCAGTGCCAGACCAGCAACCACTGTGCCATCACCGAAAAAAAGTATGCCACATTGCCAAAACGCGGGCAACACAAATTACTTACCACTTAAAAGCTATTAAAACACAAAAACAAACATATACCTACATTGGTTGCTAAATTAAAATGCTGGCTCCACATTTTTGAGATAAAAACACCAAATACGAACAAGCCGTTTCGAATGACGATGTGACATACAGACATACAACGCTGATAACGGCTGTAGGTATGTTCTCAAAGGTAAAGGATATACGTTTACTACGAGCACTTAAGGGGTGCTCGACCGATTAGCCGGACGATTTTGTGATGGGTGACCGCTTTTTGAGTATGTGGTTCTGTAGGTAATAGTGAAATAGTTTGGTTGTGATGTAAGCTTTGTGTGTTTTGATTTGGTTGACTCTTTTTTATTTATCGTGAGGTGCCACGTTCGATTCTCGGGTTGAGTAAATGTAACAAAGAAATAAATTCAATTTATTATATATGTACCTACACATATAGCGTATCGTGAGGTGCCTTTGCAATTTGTAACAAAGAAAGAAAATACATTTATTAGACACATGTATAATATACACACACACACACGCAATGTATATAAAAGTTCAAAAGAAACAAAGTTAAGTATAATAAATTGACACATGACGTCTCGGTTTCCATTCTCAGGTTGAGCAAATTATTATTCTGTCAAGAAATACTCAAGAGAGTGGGAGAGAGAGATGTACAGAACTGTGCTACTGTACTGACAGTAATGTGCCCCTATTACGTAGGATCTAAAACCATGCCTGGCGGAATATGAATATTTAACACACACTCACACACACACACACACACACACACACACACACACACACACACACACACACACACACACATACACACACATCATAGGGTTCTTTCTACCCTAGGAAGTGATAAAAAATAAATCCAACTATATTCTTAATTTTAATTCGACACAGTGTGCTTGCGTTTTATTTTTCTTTTCTATTAAATATAATAATAGCAGCCTTGTATATAAACTGTCCCACTGCTGGGCACGGGTCTTTTCTCAAGGTTAAGCTAAAGTCCACCACGCTGATCCAGTGCCGGTTGGCAGACTTCACATGTCTTCGAGAACATTATGTAGAACTCTCAGACATGCAGGTTTCGTCACTATGTTTTTCTTCACCGTTAAAGTAAGAAATAATTAACTATTTAATACGTCTTGGTATCGAACTTAAGACCTCTGCGTGGTAGTCTATCCTTTAAATATGACAGTCTCGATGGCGTAGTGGTTAGTGTAACCAACTGCCACGCCTGAGGCCGCGGGTTCGATTCCCGCACAAGTCAAACATGTGCATGAACATGGATTTTTGCCTTGGTCTGGGTGTTTCTATGTATATATGTATGTTTATCCATTGTCTAGTACCCATAGTACAAGCTCTGCTTAATTTGGGCTAGATGGTGTTGTGTGTATGTGGTAGAATATTATTATTATTATTATTAAATATGATAAAATAGTTACGCTTTTGACCGTAGATTCGTTCGTTTTTCCTGAGTAAAACGTACTCTACGTCATTTTTAGTACCCCTGACAGTATGAGTAATTTTATAATGATCGCTGTGGAAGCGTAAAAAACAAACAAACTCACATTCATATTTATAATATTAGTCAGAATATTTTTTTATATATTTTGTCATCTACAAAGTGTTCGGCATCGAACCCACGGACCCCTACTCCCACTGAGTCGCTAGGACACAAGCTAATGGCAGATACATTAAGTAAAAAAAACTTACGTTATGAATCATCCTTTATCTCGATTTTAAAGCTTTTGATAATGGAGCTGGCAGAGAGGTAAGTGCAGACTCGACAATTTATATGTATACTACCTACAGACATAATATAAATACAAATCTATATATATAAAACTCTTCCCTTACTGAGTGACTGACAGACAACGCACAGCCGAAACTACTGAACGCAAGAAGCTGAATTTGGCATGTATGTTCCTTGGAGAGTGTAGGGGAGCACTAAGAGAGAATTTTTGGAAATTCCACCCTGAAGGGGGTGAAAGGGGTGAAACCCGATATTCACACAATCACGCAAACCGAGTAGGCAAGGAAGCCGATTTGTGTTATGACAGTTGGTTTCGGTGTTGCAAGTTAAAAACAAAAATCATAGATGAAGATCTAATCGATATTACTCTTTTGCTTATACTGGCATAATAACATAAAAAATCTAGCTGCCCGGACAGACTTCGTTCTGTCAAAAGTAATTTTTCTTTTTTTTATGTTTACTTTATCACTAAGGGGTATGAAAAATAGATAGTAGCCGATTCTCAGACCTACTAAATATGCATATAAAATTTCATAAAAATCGGTCAAGCCGTTTCGGAGGAGTATGGTAACTAACATTCTGATACGAGAATTTTATATATAATAAGATATATTTGCTTTATTATTTGTGGATTATTAACGTATACCATACCACTATGCAATTTTTTATTACTTCTTGTATTTTATTCAATAATATTAGTCTCTTTTTACGTTGAAATTATAACGTGGCAACACTGGTGATTATAACAAGGCTTATTTCCGTTACGATACTTTTTTTATTTTTTTATGTAGATTTTGCTATCTTCTTTCGGTAAACGAATATTACGAAAACTTATTAAAAATTATGATACGTACATTTTTTTTCATACGTGTTATCTTGGGCGGCTAGAAATTAACCGTTAGCCTAAAATGAGCATTCCCCTTTGGCGCATATCGCACTCTTAATAAAACAGAGACTTATCTCAGTATTTTGGATTAAACAAATTTGAACTCTATAGCAATGGTTTAACACAAATATAATATTTGAATTAAACATATACAATTAGAGTTCAAATTGCCTTACTTTCAAACTTCGAGTTAAGTCGCTGTTTTATTAAGAGTGCGATATATGTAAACAGATTTTGCACGTGGCTTCACAGGCGCTTATGTAGATTTTGTAAATTTTCTATCCCTTGGGAACAGTGTTTTTGTCTGGATGAAACTTACCTTTTGTCCTTTTCTGTACCCCTGACAACGTGTATAAGAAATTTCGTTATGATCGGTCGAGTAGTTAAGGCGTGAAAGCGTAACAAACAAACTCACATTCAAATTTATAATATAACTAGATTTTTCCCGCGGCTCCGCTTGCATTAGTATACATTTTATCAATAAGGTATAATGTAAGGTTACACTATGTCCTTTTCTATACCCCTGACAATGTCTATACCAAATTTCATGATGATCGGTCGAGTAGTTAAGACGTGAAACCGTAACAAACAAACTCACATTCGCATTTATAATATTAGTTAGAAATTAAGGTAAGATTCAAGAAAAATTTGGCGTATTTATGTAAATTTGATCCATGGCTTCTGTTTAAGGAAGCAATAAATAATTAATAAGCTACTCCTGTAGGTGTTATGTACAAATGTTAGTATAAATAATATTATCATTTTAAAACTATTACTCTATACCATAAATCGTGTGCTGTCAAACAAGTCATATTGTTTTTGATATATGGCGTAACTAGCTGTCAAGGAAACCCGTGAATTTTGCTATTAAATTTAATTTTTATTGATTTACAACATTTTTTTAAATCCTTCTTTAACGGTTTTTGATATGTGTGCAAAATATATACATACAGATTATAGATATATATTTCAATAGGCAAACACATACAAGTTAAAGCGGCGCGCGGCGGTAGGTAATGGATAAGACAATGGTCTTATTATTTAGGTTGTGGGTTCAAATCCCACCTATGGCACTATTGATATAAACCCACTTCTAATACGCTTGTATTAGAAGTGGGTTTATATTAGCTTCGCTGGAGGGATGAACAAGAATACTACTTATTTGTTACCAAAAAATGGTAACTATTTTTCAAGAAAATTGAAATAAATAAGAGCATGATATACCTGCGTTGTTGTTTAATATGGCATAAGTTTACTTTACTACCAATTAACGATTTATGTGACGTCCAAAGTGTTATTATATATTTAAGTTAGGAATTTCTTGGTGACAGCACGGATACAGAAAGTGATCCTGGAAAATCGCATTAACCTTGTCCATTATTACGTGGGTCCTTAAATATATCACTCACTTTAACGATGTAAAAAATATCGTGAGGAAACCTGCATGACTGAGAGTTCTACATAATGTTCTCGAAGATATGTGAAGTCTGCCAACCGGCACTGGGCCAGCGTGGTGGATTATGGCCGTTCTCATACTGAGAAGAGGCCCGTGCCCAGCAGTGGGACAGTTTATACACAGGACTAATATCATTAACTGTCGGCCGCAATGGCGTAGTGGTTAGTGTAACCGACTGCCACGCCTGAGGTCGCGGAATCAAGTCAAACATTTGTGTGCATAAACATGGATGTTTGTCTTGGTCTGGGTGTTCCTATGTATAATATGTACGTATATACAAAAAAAGTATATACCCATGTATGTTTGTCCATTGTCTAGTACCCATAGTACAAGCTCTGCTTAGTTTGGGCTAGATGGTGTTGTGTGTATGTGGTAGAATGTTATTATTATTAAAACAAAGATGATAAAATGTAGGTGTAACATACATTTTCGAAAGATAACTATACAGTATATCCTAACTAACATTATAAATGTGAACGTGAGTTTGTTTGTAACGTTTCCACGCCTTCACTGCTCGACTATTATAAAATTTCGCATACACGTTGTCAGGGTTACAGAAAAGGACATTGGGTACTTAACTTTCGTACAGAAAAAAATATATTTATAAAAAGTACTGTTCTCTTTTATTTATAAAAAGTACTGCAGCAGTGAATGCGACTGCTGTGCATGCAGGTCTCGGGTTCGAATCCCGGGTCAGGCCAACAAAAACATATTGGGTTTCTCTGTTTAGAAAACCTCAATAAGAGCCCGGAGTTAGGAAGTTGGCGGTGTTAGACAACCCCGTGCCTCGTAAAGCACGTAAAGCCGTTGGTCCTGCGCCTGATCTCTCTCCGGTCGTGTCGGATTACCGTCCCATCGGATCATGAGAGTTAGGGAATAGAGAGTGCACTTGTGTTTGCGCACACACTTGTGCACTATAATTACCTCAAATGCCCTGCGCAGATGGCGAGTCTCCGTTAAGATTGGCCGCCGTGGCCGAAATTAGAATAAAAAGTACTGTTGCCTTTTATTTATAAAAAGTAATGTTCCCGAGGGATACAAATTTATTGCCAAATTTACTAACGCGAGCGAAGTTGCGAGCAAAACCTAGCGTAGGTATATAAAATACACATTATTCAGTCAGTACACGTAGGCATTAAACTCCACTATCAATATGTCGTATCTGCGCGTAAACTTTAGTGCATGCCCCCCCATTTGTGCCGGGAGGTCTGAAAGTGACACGCCTGTCCAGTTCGCCACCACAACTTAGTTAAGTGCCACATGACACTATGTGTCACTTTAGTGCCATACCTACCGTGCATTAGTGTTTACAATACTTTAGAAATACAATTAGGTACCATTATCTTAATCGTTTAGATATCTGATTTGCGATTATATGATTTAAATTTGCGTCCCAATGTTATATATAACTAGCTTTTGCCCACGGCTTTGTTTGGGAACAGTATTTATTTTTCTGGGTGAACGGTGTGTCCATCTCTGTGGCCCGACAACGCGTATGCGAAATTTCATGATGATCAGTCGAGTAGTTAAGAATCTATAGACTAAAATGAGAGTCATTTTATTATGCACATTATGCACCTAAACCTTCTGACCCAATATTTAATAATAATAATGTCCTCCAGATCGAATTTCGGTTTCAGCGGCCAGTCTTCAGACTGGCCATCTGCGCAGGAGATATTATAGTGCACAAGTATGTGCGCAAACACAAGTGCACTCTCTGTTCTCTAACTCTCATGATCCGATGGGACGGATAATCCGACACGACCGGAGAGAGCACAGGCGATTTTACAAACATTCAAATAATGGACACAAAGAACATCCAGACTCGTAACAACTATTTGCCTCACTTTTTGTCCCGAATCGGAATCGAACACACAACACAGTGGCAGCGACCACTTAGGCAACTACGCTATCCGTGCATTTATATAATTGAAATCACAACCGCAACAAATTAACTAAATCTAATCCAATAAATAATACTAATTAATTTATACACATAACATAAATAGTTCTGCTCACCCCGTTTAGGCAATAAGTGTAATAACGAATGGTCAGTCAAAGCAGTTGCGCTTGCGCATTACTCAAACCAAAATGGCGCGCGGCAACCATTTTGACAAATTACGCGCCATAGAGCTATGAAACTCAAATATATGTAACCAAATATAACCTGTTGTTCATAGGATGTCTTGATGGAGCAGGGGTTTTTAGTGTAGTAGAGCCTCGCTGATTTCAGCATGAATGGGTCGGCTCGACCGGGGAAGGACTACCCTCTCACAGAATATCGACGTGAAATACCAGTATTCCTACTGTTGTGTCTCGTTCGGTGAGTGAGAGTGCCGGAGGCCCAATCACCCTCTTTCCCACCCTCCTTCCTACTTCCTTTTCTCCTAAAGGGTCGCCAACGCGCTAGTGATGCCTCTGGTGTTGTAGGCGTCTATAGGCTACGGTGACCACTTACCATCAGGTGGGCTGTATGCTTGCTTGTCACATTAGCTGTACAAAAAAAATGTGCTGTGCATGAGATCAGGTTCGATTTCCGAGTCGGGCATTTTTCGGACAAGAAATAATAATTCTTAGTAATAACGCAGTTTGGAGACGGAGTTTGGGTCTGTCCCCATATTATGTTAGCGTCGGTCCCTATTACGTGGGACCTTATACAGCAGGTGAAATGTGGGTCTATAACACCTCTGTCTCGTCGCCTTCATCTTGAGGGATATAAGCGTGAGGCTATAGACAACTAATAGTGAGCGAATCTATTGCCGAATCAGCACAGTTTTAGACTCCATGCTGCTGCCGAGAAGAGCTTATCAGAAAAGCCAATAATATTTGCTTGACCCGGCAATCGAACTTGAGATCTCTTACCCAGCGTTCAGCACTACTGGGACTGTAAGAAAACAAAAACTCCCGCTTAAAGATAATCCTTATGTAGAGCGTGCACGCATTACGGGACAAAAATGTTTGTGTTCCTTATAGATAAATCCGAATATATATATTATATATATATAATAAAACATATTATTATTATTATTATTATTATAATCAAACGAGTTTCACCCATCTCATTTGTCGATGAAAATTTTTAGTTATCAAAAGTATGTTAAAAATAACATCGCGAGTGGGTTGGCTAAAAATTCCTAGCCTAAATTTTTCTGACAACCTTATATCATTGTGTTCGCAAGGAAATAGCGTTTATTTTGATATAAGATTTATTTAATAAACAAATAAGTGAAAATAGTTAGTATCAACATACCTATTTATACTTGCCAGGCCAGTAGTTTGACCAGGGAAAAAATTAACAACTCAACATTTGTATATTCTATAGGTTTCATACTTTCGATTGGTATTACAGCTATTCTTTAAACTCATGTATGCAATATTACACCGAAAGTCATTTTTAAATTTTTTATTATTCTTATCCTGGCTAGGAATTTTAGCCAACCCACTCGCTATGTATTTTCTAATATACCTGCTAAGTTTGATTACAAAAACATTTCATCGACTAAATGTCGGCCTCGATGGCGTAGTGGTTAGTGTAATCGACTGCAACGTGAGGTCGCGGGTTCGATCCCCGCACAAGTCAAACATTTGTGTGCATGAACATGGATGTTTGTCTTGGTCTGGGTGTTTCTATGTATAATATGTATGTATTTACAAAAAAATAGTATATATGTATGTTTATCCATTGTCTAGTACCCTTAGTACAAGCTCTGCTTAGTTTGGGCTAGATGGTGTTGTGTGTATGTGGTAGAATATTATTATATTAAATAGATGGGTGGAGGTAGTTGTTGCTTCGGTATTTAAACTATTATATATAGCCGATATTTGTTTGCTTATTTGTAAAATCGCCCTTAGGATGTAAGCTTAAGGCGGGACGTAGTAGACTTCGAAAATAAAAATAAAATGGTAAATGTTTGCCATATCCAATACACAAATAGCTTCGTGTACAATGGTCATTTATTAGACTAAGCCACGTCTTAACTGCGGAATTATTTAAATAGCACAATATTTATTATACGAATACATGATGACTAGTTTTGCGCTTAAATCTGTGTGTGCGTGTGTGTGTATGTGTTTGATAAATAAATATATACATATATGTATCTTATGTGGGGCCAGTCACTGCAGACCGGCGACACTTCGACCTAGTGAGATCTTTTGTGTCGACACTCTCCCAATAACGACTGCCATAGATGTTCATGGCAGCCGGGACCGACGGCGTAACGTGCTCTCCGAGGCACGGAGCAGGCGATAATTGTCAATCAATACGCACATAATTTCTAAAAGTCATATAACTTCCGAAAGTCAGATGTGCGTGACGTGGGTTCGAACCCGAGACCCTCTGCATTGTAGTCTCTTGGTCGCCCCACTGAGCTATCGCTGCTATTGTATACATATATACTTATGTAATGTAGAGTGACGTCTGTATATAACCGAAGGGACAGGCAATAGTTTCGTTAACTATATTTCCCTTCGTCACGCCATAACTTGAGAACGACTTTACTAATTTCATTTATCTTTCTTTATTCTTTGTAGAAGGTTTTTACGGAAAGAAAAGTTAATAAAAATTCTCAGAAAATTGGCTAATTTCAGAAAACTTAACGATTATTTTAACATATATATAATATGTAACGGGTATTAACGCGATCATGCATAATGTTTACCTTTTTTATGCTTGACGTTTCGACCAGGTTACACCGGCCGTGGTGTCACAAGCTGACTGGTGCTGCGATGTCATGATCGCGTGATCGCGTTAATACCCGTTACATATTATATATATATCATGCAACGCGAAAGTTTAAAAGTGATTATTTTAACCTTGCGAGTTTGACAGTTCGTCTAAGACAGAACAACGACTGTCAGGTCGGCTAGTTAATTAATACAATCTTCAGGCCTCACGTAATTGGCGGTATAACTATTGACGGCTACTGGGCACCGCACCCAACACCGTGCTGATACTGAAAAACTGTAAACAAAAATATAATAATACTTTGCTCAACCTGGGAATCAACTTATTTAATTTATTATTTGCAGCCATGGGTACATAATCAGTTAATATGCATGCAAATGAGCACAAATATATCTATGCCACAATATATTTTGTTAGTTTGATTGATTGATCGTGAAATCCTGGATTACTATTCGACTTTTTGATTGGATATATTCGATTAGACTATTCGTGTCGACGACCACAAAAACTATATGGAGAGGTCTCCAGTTCTATCCTAAGGCACACATTTTGAAGTTATGTGCGTATTAAATAGTTTATTTAAGCTGCCACAGTGAAGGAAAACGATTGAAAGGAAACTTATATTATGTCTGAGAGAACTCCATGTCATGTTTCTGAAAATATGTGAAATCTGCCAATCCTGGGCAAGCAACCTTTTCACAATAAAAAGAGCCTGTGTCCACCAGTGGGACAGTTTATATACAGGGCTTATGTATTTTTATTTTAAGTTTATAAATGAACGTCTACCAATGCAGCAGCGATAGCTCAGTGGGGAGACCAACAGACTGCAATGCAGAGGGTCTCGGGTTCGAACCCACGTCGCGCACCTCTGACTTTCGTAAGTTATATGACTTTTAGAAATTATGTGCGTATTAATTGACAATTATCGCCTGCTCCGTGCCTTGGACAGCACGTTAAGCCGTTGGTCCCGGCTGCCATGAACATCTATGGCAGTCGTTATTGGGAAAGTCAGTACCCTCTAATATCCTGACACTGGTCTAGCCTTAGGGTATCGTTAGCCTTCGGGTTGCGGAGGTCAGGTGGCAGCCGCTCTGTGTAAAAACTGATATCCAGTCAAATCCGGTTAGACCAGAAAAAGCCGACCCTAAGTGACTTGACAATAATAAAGGCTAAGAGAGAAGAAGAACGTCTACCAATTCATTTATACATTCATTCATTTATTCAAGAACAATTTACATTGTGTGTGAATATACAGTAATAATAATGAATACAATCAATTAAATACAAGCAACATTGCAAATCAGTTAACAAATTAAATCAGGATTAATATAAAAAATTAATTAATTATTAAAAAACGAATTAATAAGTAGTTATGGCTAAAAAAAAAACTAAAAATGAATGTCAAAGCCAATCATTAATTCTATACATAATTGTAGGTACATGTCACAATTAAAATATAAGTTTAGGAGCAGTTCAGTCTAACTACACCTAAATAGGTGTAGTTAGACTGAACTCCTTACGAACTAATATTATAAAGAGGAAACATTTGTGTTTTTGTATGTATGTTTGTAATGTTTTCACACAAAAACTACTGAACCGATTTCAAAAACTCTTTCACCATTAGAAAGCTGCATCTTCACTGAGTAACATAGGTAACATTACATTTAAAAAAAAAATGGGTTCCTTAATAAAAATGCAATAATATAACCTAAGGTGTGAAAAAATTTGTCATAAAAATCTGTCATCGCGTGCGCTGCGGAAACTATTGATGATAGAACAAAAAAATGTTCTACAGTATTATAGAACGTATCAATATCTACAAAAAAATCCGCGATATCATATGTATTTTTTGAATATATAGCTATCTACACCTATATAGGTGTAGTTAGACTTATTAATGTCTTTAGTTGTAGTTTTATATATTATATAAAAGAAGAACGTCTACCAATTCATTTATACATTCATTCATTTATTCAAGAACAATTTACATTGTGTGTGAATATACAGTAATATTCACACACAATGCAATGCAATGGAATTAAAATATAAAATATAGTTAGACTTATTAACCGGTCGTATACCGCCGGCTCGCATACCAGCCGGCAGATTTGTACCCGTCGTAGGCCGGTGGCTCGCATGCGAGCCACCAAATTGGCGCCAAAACGCCGCGCGCCGCCTTCGCTTTAGCTTAAGCTAACGTAAAACCAATTTGGTGGCTCGCATGCGAGCCACCGGCCTACGACGGGTACAAATCTGCCGGCTGGTATGCGAGCCGGCGGTATACGACCGGTTAATGTCTTTAGTTGTAGTTTTATATATTAAAATTAGATAACAAATTAAAAGTAGGTATTGGGTAATAAATTAAAGTCCACGCGGACGAAATCGCAGGCAACAGCTAGCTAGTCTTATAGATAAATGCTAATTGGAGGTGGAGAGACAAGCCCTTAGCATAGTGAGCTGGTTGCTTGTGTGATTTATACAAATAAATATTGATTTTGAAAGGGAGAGACGAGAGAAAGCTAATGAAAACTAAAATAAACGAACCTACCCAAAACGCATCGCAAATGACTGCTTTAACCACTCCACCATCGGTAGGTATACTATTATCACAGCTTTATTCCTCGTCAAAACCCGATTTTACTACGATAGTATAAAATAGGTAGACAGAACGTGTGTCTGTATGTCCCCTATGACCTCGGGACGTTAAGCGGAACGATTTTATGTGTTGCAATAAAATACGATTGTAAAAATCCCCGTCACTATTCGATTTTATACAATGAAGAACACAGGTGATGCCTGCGAATTGTTAAGAATTTAAAGTATATATTTAGATGATGTCTTTTATCGAAAATAATAATAATAATAATAAATTAATTTATTTCTCTCAAAAGGTGCACACATACTTTTAAGCACAAAAAGAGTATAGTAGCAGTTACAAAACCAACCTTTGTAAGAGCTGAAGTCTGTAATAGGTTCGAAACCTGTGTGACAAATCTCCAGGCTCTCTCTCTCTATCGAAATCACATAATATATGGTAAAATTATAAGTATGTACGGTAAAGTTTAGAAATGGACCTAAATTAAATATTGAACAAACTAAGCATAAAATTATAGTAAATAAAATATATGTTATGTGTATAATATTTTGCCATTTCTGGTGTACAAATAATTATTAACATCTATGCAAGTTATTTATAATTATCTATACTATATTACTATATGAAAAAAGGAAAGATTTGATTGTTTGTTTATTTGTAACGATTTAACTCAAAAACGACTCGACTGATTTTAAAAATTCTTTCATCATTGGAAAGCTTTATTATCATCGAGTAACATAAGCTATATATGTATTATAAAAAAAAGTACTGTTATTAACATGACCTAATCTACTTTTACGCCAGCGAAGCCGCGGAAAAAGCTAGGTAACTGTACTCCAGACACAATCTGAAAAAACAAAAAACGGTCACGGGCGGCAGCCAGTCATAACGGAGACTGCGCAGGAGATATTATAGTGCACAAGTATGTGCGTAAACAAGTGCACTCTCTGTTCCCTAACTCTCATGATCCGATGGAACGTCACCGACACGACCGGAGAGAGATCAGGCGCAGGACCAACGGCTTTACGTGCTTTCCGAGGCACAGGGGTGTCTTACACCGCCAACTTCCTAACTCCGCGCTGTTGAGATTTCTTAACAGAAAACCCCAATAACTTTTTCTTGGCTCAACCCGGGATTCGAACCCTCATGCACAGCAGTCGCATTCACTACCGCTGCGCAAAAACAATATATAAAGATAAAGAAATACTCCCGCATCTCGCATTAAGAATTATTTGTGGATTTCCTGTGTGGGTTTGAATCCACAGCACTTGGCATACTAGCGGTGATAGGACGACCATTTTGCCTTGATGACACAGCGGTGGTGAAGCAATCGCATGACCGACCCGGGAATTGATCCCTAGACTTCTCTTGTGCTCGATAATTGGATCGGTGAATAGCGTTTTAATAATATGTTTCCAGTTCCCGATGCCGGTGGATCTTCATAGGTTTTATATTATTAAATGTGTTTTTTTTATATGTTTAAATATATAATTATTATTGAAAACTGTATCAATAAAGAGAATTTATTTATCAGAATATAAGCAAACCACAGCTAGACTTCACGATACTCTGAACTCATTCTGCGTAAATAGAAACACCAATGATTAAATTATGTTCGGGTACTTTGAAATAACTACACTGGAACATTGAGACAACTGCCATCTTAGTCTCCACGTGACCATGGCTGCTGAAAAGCAACCGAAACGTCGGGGAAAATGTAAAAATAAATTAAATCTAAATAGTTTTAATAATAATTTAATTAGCTTAAAAATTAGTAAAGTTTAATAGTAGCAGTAGTGTAACAATTTTCAAAATTTTGTAATAAAGTGTCAAATAAACAACGCGATAAAATCCGTATATAGCAGTTTAATTTCAATGAATAATATTCGCGTAAATAGAAGACAATATTATATGAGAATATTGTTACAGATACACATTTCTGGCGTACAAATATTTGTCAGTTTATGAATAATAATTTATAATAGATTTACATTACAAGCTAGGAATGTCAGAAAACAGAAGAATATTAATACATTAACTATAAATTATTACTACACAAGTCAAAATAAGACTTGGCTTTAAAAAAATATCATTCAGAAAATCTTTAGTTGAGTTGTAGCACTTGTCTATATGAAATAGAAACAATTTATTTTTAAACACACTAGCTGTCGGCAAGTGGTCGAAATTCGACCATAATTGATTTAAATTTTAAGTTTGATCGTTATCAAGGTTTTATTGTCTATAACTTTACCTTATAATCACATTTCAGTCGGCTTCGGTGGCGTAGTGGTTAGTGTAACCGACTGTCACGCCTGAGGTCGCGGGTTCGATTCCCGCACAAGTCAAACATTTGTGTGCATGAACATGGATGTTTGTCTTGGTCTGGGTGTTTCTATGTATAATATGCATGTATTTACAAAAAAAAAGTATATATGTATGTTTATCCATTGTCTAGTACCCATAGTACAAGCTCTGCTTAGTTTGGGCTAGATGGTGTTGTGTGTATGTGGTAGAATATTATATTATATTTCATTTAGATTTCGAAAGCTATACAGGTTAATTTACCTATCTATCTTTTTCAAATAAATTATTATTTACTAAGCTATACTCTTTCATTGACGATATTCTTAAGTTTGCTACTTTGTTTTCTATTTTCTTTATTACAAATAAAAAAGGTATGAAACCATAGACTTATAATATTTTCGCTACGCTATGAAACCATAGTTGTGAAGAATTGTACGACGTCAGCCGAACAATGCCGAAATACTACGAACGAGATTCGACTGCGTGTGTCAAATGCATGGTAGCGTTTTTTTTATTAATTTAATGTATTTATGACGCATATTTTATAAAAATATTAGAATTCGCCACTCCTTGTCCATATAAACTATAACAGTGCCAAATTTCATACTCCTCCGTCTGCGCAATTTTCGTAAAAAGGGGTACAAAGTTTTTGCTTCACGTATTAATATATAGATTAAGATTAAAGCGTTTGAAAATATCTGGATGCTTATTACCTATAAATACGGATTGCCATACAGAAGACATTATTGGAAAATAAATTATTGGGTTATTCTGACTGCTGGGTAGTCTCAAATTTGTTATAAGTGATTCCGCCGAAAAATTCTTAGTAACAACATGAAGTTTGGAATTATGCTCGCTAGATGGCATTAAGCTCGCTCTGTATTATGTAGGACCTACATTACAGCTGTTAAATGTAAGTGTTATAAACTTCTGTCGACTGCTTCGACGAGTGAGACTGTGTATATAGTATCGTGTATGTATGTATGTTCAAAAATTTTTTGTATCGGCTAGGAGTGCAGCGTTATGCACGGTATACGGCAATAGGCTCTGTAATAGGGTAGTTGACTCACAATTTTTTACCTAATATTTACGTTAAATAATTACATTATAAACTACAAATATTAATTAGAAAAATATTAACGAAATCAACTCATACCAATATTACATACATACATAGATTCACGCCTGTTTCCCAGAGGGGTAGGCAGAGACTACGGATTTCCATTTGCTACGATCCTGACACACTTCTCTGGCTTCAATCACTTTCATCACATTCCTCATACACGCCCGTCGGTTCAAGGTGCTCTTAACCTGGCCTTTGTCCAGAACGCCTCCGATCTGATCAAGAAACGTTCGCCTAGGTCTTCCTCTTGCGACTGTTCCATTCACACTAGCCTTATAAACTTTCTTAGTCAGTCTTTCCTCGTCCATTCTTTCTACATGCCCACAAAATGTTAATATGTACTTGTAATGTTATAATTGTTTGAATTTTCTCATATTTAAGTGAACTTTGTAATGTTTTTTTGAGAAGTAAACGCTTTAAACCGAAATATATTTGGATAACTACTAAAAAATAAATAAGTCACAAGCGTTTGTAATCTGGTAGTAGGGGTAATTGTCAAATGGCAGAAAAAGGATGCACGATACAAACTATAACGTACCCGCTATTTAAATGCAGGTGTCCGAGAGAGATAGCGTGACATCCCGTCTACAAACCACTTATTTCCTTATACCCAAAGGGAACTGTCCACTTTGTAAGGGGGTTTTGGCTTGGAATGGACAGTCACTGAGAATAATAATTATATATTAATTTAGAAGCATTAACCAGTAGGAATTAGATAAATAACAAAGCTTTATATCCAGGTGTTCCTAATTCGTTTGTTGTGGTGGTTTATATAAAGGTATTTGAAATTAAAAATCATAGTTTTTATGTAATTTTCTTTATTATTCTGTTTCATGTGTTACTAAAATGTTATCTAGGAACTGGGCTGGTTGATTTAAATTGTTTTGATATCTTGCCCAACTCAAAAACCAAATAATTGTCATTATATGGGCGCAGCAACCTACTGTCCGTCGACCGTAGGATCGTCGTTAATTATTTTTATGTATGAATTCTGTTCACGCTAAGCCAATAAGGGACCGTTCCCTTTAAAATATTAATTACTTACTTATTTTGCAACCAGTTGATAAAGTTTTTACAAAAGGATTTCTTTGGATCGTTATTTGCTTTTGGGTGTAACATACTGTACAAAATGTAACATAAAGAGCAGTCAGTTTCCGAAGCAAGTGGGTGTCTTAACTCCGGGCTGGTATTCAGATTTCTTAACAGAAAATCTTAATAACTTTTTGTTTTCCTAACACAGGATTCGAACCCGAAACCTTATGTACAGCAGTCGTATTTACTACCGATGTGCCAGGAGGCAGTAATGATACGAGAATGATGGGACTTGATACCCCTGGATAATATTGTATAACACCACCATTAAGCGGACCGTATGCTACTTTGTCATATTCGTACTACAGAACGGCTGTTACTTTTTATCCAGAATATTCCCTGAACAAAACTACAACTTAGTATGACCTAAGTCTTCAATAAAAATAAACGTTTTATGTCTTTCTGGCTGAAAAGTAACTGCTTTCCGTATTATAACCAGTTTGATTCCGCTTCCAACAAATTGATTAAATCTATCTTGTTTTCCGATGGTACTGGCTCTTTGTTATGCGTAGTGTGAGGTCCTAGGTTCATAACCAGGTTAGACAACAAAGTACCAGGAAAAGCCCAATAGTAGCATGATATTTCTATAGTAAGTAATATAATAAATTGTCCCTCTGCTGGGTACGTGACTCTTCTCAGTGTGAGAAGGGTTAGGCCATAGTCCACAACGCTGACCCAGTGCTGGTTGGCAGACTTCACATATTTTCGAGAACATTATGTAGAACTCTCAGACATGCAGATTTACTCACGATGTTTTCCCTCACCGCTAAAGCGAGCGATAATTAACTATTTAATATGCATTCAAAACGATGGCGAAACGTGCCTTGGGATCGAACTTACAGACTAAAGGAGGTGTATGACACTCATTGGACTCGTGCTGTATTTATAGGTCACACGTAATAGGGCACGATTTTACTGCCATCTATCGGGTCCAGTGCCAGACTTACTGCTACTATTTCTTGTAAGGAAAGCCTCGCTGATTTCAGCATCAATGGGCCGGCTCGACCGGGGAAGGACTATCCTCTCACAGAATATCGACGTGAAATACCAGTATTCCTACAGTTGTGTTTCGTTCGGTGAGTGAGAGAGCCGGAGGCCCAATCACCGTCCTTCCCACTTCCCGCTCCTTCTCTTTCCCACTTCCTTTTTCTCTTTCTCCTTTCTAAAGGGTCGGCGACGCGCAAGTGATGCCTCTGGTGTTGCAAGCGTCCATAGGCTACGGTGTCCACTTACCATCAAGTGAGCCGTATGCTTGTTTGCCACCTTAGTTGTATAAAAAAACAAATCTCTAGCTCTTTCCCCAGTTAGCTCCCTAACTTGACTTTAGATCGAACCTGAGACCTCATGCACAACAGTCATATTCACTACCGCTGCGCCACTTAGGCATTCACGTATGTACAAACAAACTGATCATTCTTAATATTAGTTAAATATTTAAACACATACACGCTTTTATCTATTAAATATGCAAATATAATTTAATTTTCATTTTATAATAATTCGATAATCCTCATTATTGATTTCTGAGCTATATGTTATTACTTTAGACATATAATAATAATGCTTCTAATATAAATGATTATTATATTTGTGTTGCGGTTTTACCGGGTTTTTTAATAGGTATGGTTTAACTAAAGCTGTTTTAGTGGCGCAGTGCTTGTGAATGCGACGGCTGTGTGTGAGGTCTCGGATTGATTACCATTTTCTTCTATTTTAATGTTGCTCGTCAAAATGACTACATTTCGACTGATAGTAAGCAGTCATGTGGTCTAAGAGCAGTGGCCTCCACACCGTCCTCATAGCAGCTGAAGTGATGTTGAGGTCTCTACGTTGACGGACTGAGAAGGTGCTTTTTCACGCCCCGCTTAAAGGACCCAGGATTGAAGAAAGAAGGAAACACGTGCCTTGGCAGAGAATTACATGCTTTGGTCGTTCGGCAGAAGTATGAGTATCCAAACCTGTCGGGAAAACAATTATTGGGGTTTTCAGTCTAGAAAGTCTGAGGAGGAGAACGGTGTTTGGGACTGTCTGCAATGTTATATAACCTATATTCTACTCTAACGGATTACCCGATGTAAAAGTTAGGTTAAGTTCTGTTGATAATGACTAATAACACTTATTTTAACACGCTTTTATTAGCTTGGTATGTATCTATGAATCTATGTAACGGAATATCTGAACTTGATTTTCACCCCTTTCAAACCGACGGATTGATTTGAAACTGCACACTTATCGAGAACCGATGACAATATAATAATATAAAAAATATTAAAAAAATAGTTTAATAAAAGTAAACACGCTTTAAAAAGTAGAAAATAATTTAATAATTATAATGTAAAAAAGCGTGGGGTGCTTTCTAATATATTTTGATACCCCACGCTTTTTTACATTAAAATTATTTAATTATTTTCTTCTTTATAAAGTGTGTTTTTTTAGTTTTATTAAGCCATTAATATTTTTATAATTTTTAATTAAATTTTTATTGTAAAGTATTGCCTGTTACTAGGTGATAAATGATAATATAGGTTTCTGATGGTAAAATATTCTTTTATATTGTTTTCCTTGTTTTTGGGTTATATCAAGCCTTTCCTCTTTATAATATATATATAATAATACGTGAAGCAAAAACTTTATACCCCTTTTTACGAAAATTGCGCGGACGGAGGAGTATGAAATTTGGCACAGTTAAAGTTTATATGGAGAAGGAGGGGCGAATCCTAATATTTATATAGGTAAAATATGCATTAGAAATACATAAAATTAATGAAAAAACACTACACGCACCCAACCATGCATTTGACACAAGCAGTCGAAGCGCGTAACTATGGTTACATAATATATCAATATATAATGACATATATCAGCAATATGTTACATAATATTATCTTCTGTTTATGCGAATGTTATTCATTGAAATTAAACTACTATATACGGATTTTATCGCGTTGTTTATTTTAAACTTTATTACAAAATTTAGAAACAGTTACACTACTACTAGATACTATTAAACTTTACTAATTTTTAAGCTAATTAAATTATTAAAACTATTTATATTTAAGTTTACACTTTCCCCGACGTTTCGGTTGCTATTCAGCAGCCATGGTCATGGGGAGACTAAGATGGTAGTTGTCTCAATGTTCCAGTGTCGTTATTTCAAAGTACCCGAACATAATTTAATCATTGGTGTTTCTATTTACGCAGAATGAGCTCAGAGTATCATAAAGTCTAGCTGTGGTTTGCTTCTTCTTGGGTTTGACTATTTGTATTACTGGATCCCAAGCTGGTGGTATATTCCAACCATCTTCTCTTTTGAAATTAGGATGTTTTTGATTTCAATAGCCTCGCGAAGCATCCTTGGTAGGAATTGGTGTTCTTTAGCGAGAATCTGTGGTTTGTCAAATCTCAGATAGTGGTTGGTCCCCTGTTGCACATGTTCACACACAGCAGACTTCAACGAGCGTTGGTGTTTTACATCAGCTATGTGTTTTTTCATGCGGGTGCCTATGCTTCTCTTGGTTTGATCAATGTATGAGAGTCCGCAGTCACAATCTATTTTATAGACCCCTGCATCTTGTAAAGGTAGTTGGCACTTGACGGATGGTAAAAATTGACTTATCTTCGTTGGCGGCTTGAAGTATGTGTTGATTGAAGCTCGCTTCAAGATGTAGCCAATCTTGTCAGTGACACCCCTTACATAAGGCAGTATAGCAGGCTGGCGCTCGACTGTTGCTGGCTTTTATCTTACAGACAAACTTTGGTCGAATTTCGAGCAGTAGACGACTGCTAGTTAATATAGATACAGATGAATTTGGTTTGGTTTTGTAGTTATAAGATATTGATACTACACCGTCGTTATATTACAAAGGCCATAATATATGGTTATTGGCCACACTGACAATATAAAAAAGATAGAATATTCTAGCAAGTTTTGCATCTAGCATTATATAAATTCAGTCATTAAAATGTCCGCCAGACCACACTTGTTTCATAACAATAAATTATGCCAATAAAAATATTCATTTGTACAAGAGTGCTATATTCCTAACTAATATTATAAATGCGATTGTGAGTTTGTTTGTTTGTTACGCTTTCACGCCTTAACTACTCGACCGATCATCATGAAACGCATACACGTTGTCAGGGGAACAGAAAAGGACATAGTGTAGCTTCCACCCAGAAAAAACGCTGTTACTTTATTTTTACGTGGATCAAACCTATAAACAAAATCTACTTGTGTGTACGTACCCTTGCGGTAGGACGAAAACAAAATGACAGAGGGCGTGCGTGGCACGCACGCCGCCGCCCGGACCTGGTGCTGATCGGATGACGGGCAGGCCCACGAAGCCTACCACCCAGGTCAAATCTCAAGGTGGCTGGAGGTCAGCTCGTGCCCTCCGGCACACGATCTGCGGTTGGGGAGAGGGTTCAAACGGTCCTTCTCCCTCTCTGCGCTGTTATTTAAATATTTTTTTTTAACATCATGGGAATGCTTTTACGCACCCTCCGCGCCCGGGCAGGGCACGAGCATGTGGGACTCGAGCCAGCGAAGCCGGCCCCATAACCACTAAACCCCTGACGACGTTCCTCCAGTACCTAGTGTCGGTGCCACGGGATTCGCGCTAGCATTCACCGCTTAGCCCGCCACGTGACTAGGCGGGCCCCAGCTGTTTGGGGGAGGACCAGATGGTACAGCCCTCTCCTCCACTGAGGGGGGCGCGCGGAACGTTTATGCCCCTCCCTCGGGCCTGTGCTGCTCGGGGGGCAGACTGCCCAAGTCCACCGCCCGCAGGCCGCCCCCTAGGGTGGCTGGAGGTCTGCGCGTGCCCTACGTCGGCGCCCTGGACGTCTCCTGCGGTTTGAGTGGGGAGAGACCAGCTCCCTCTCCCGTTTCGCCGCCTCCTTCGCGGACATCACTGCCTCGCAGAAGATGACGGCGGCCTCCCATGCACCCTCGCTCCGGACCATGGACAGTACCATTTCCGGCAGCGAGAGGATAAAAGATATTCGTGGGCCATGAGGGGATCGAACCCGCGACCTTCGCGTTATTAGCACGACGCTCTAACCAACTGAGCTAATGGGCTGATGCGCTGTTACTTAAATTTTTTTTTTTTACTTGTGGGAATGCTTTGACGCATACCTCTCCGCAGGGCGACGGAGAGGTTATGCCGGGCTCACCGGGGAGAGATACCCCGGTAATACCGATTAAACCTACCACGGTGTTTCTCGACATAACCATAGCCGGCGGGGCCGCGCGAATCGCTTTCACATGCAATCGAACCCTCGCGACCCCGCCGAGGTTTCGGCCCGCCGTGTGAAACGGCAGGCCACTACTTAAAAGACCCTCTACTGTCCCCTTGTAGGGGGACAAAAACACGACTCAGAGGCGCGCGTGGGAACACGCACGCCGCCTCTCGGACCTGGTGCTGATCGGGTGGCGGGAAGGCCCACGCAGCCCACCACCCCCAGGTCAAACCTCAGGGTGGCTGGAGGTCATACCGCGCCCTCCGGCGCCTGGTTCTGCGGTTGGGGAGAGGATTTAAGCGCTCCCTCTCCCGCTTCGCCGCCTCCTTGATGGACATGACTTCCTCACAGAAGGGCGCTGTTACTTACATAACTTAACTTAATATAACCTGCATTTACGCGAGTGAAACCACAGGCAGAATCTAGTCATTCATAAAGGTCATAGATTTATGAATTTTATAATAAAATTTGATTTTGAATTGCCAGATTATTGTATTATGAATGTGATACTTTATAATGTAAATATTTGATTTAAGATAAATTGTATTTTGTTATATTATTAGGTATGCTTTGATGTCATGGGAACGTCTGTGATTGTGTCGCATAACTTTGAGCTTTCTTATGTTGGTAGAGCGCAAAGTCGATTGTTTGGAAATGAGGAAAGAAACCGGCGTTAGAATAGTAACACAGTTACTGCGTTTCGCGAGCAGCGATAGCTCAGTGAGGAGACCAACAGACTGCAATGCAAAGGGTCTCGGGTTCGAACCCACATCGCGCACCTCAGACTTTCGGAAGTTATGACTTTTCGAAATTATATGCGTATTGATTGACAATTATCACCTGCTCCGTGCCTCGGAGAGCACGTTAAGCCGTCGGTCCCGGCTGCCATGAACATCTATGGCAGTCGTTATTGGGAGAGTGTCGACACAAAAGATCCCGCTGGGCCGAAGTGTCGCCCGTCTGCATTGACTGGCCCCCACACATAAGATACATACATACATACATATATACTGCGTTTCGCCCTATAAGAGTTCTGGAGACTTATATATCTCATATCTCTTCAGAATCGAATATACTGGACTGGGATCTAGGTGCTTTATTCCAGAGCCGTTATAGGATGAAAGGTCCCTATGTCCTTTTCTGTAGAAGTTTTGACTTTTTGGTGAAACAAAATGTTTATATTAATAAGATAATATATGACGTTTAATATATTGGTATCTAATTAAAAACATTATGAGAAGGTTGCTAAATATCTATGTAAATAATATAATAATATTCTACCACATACACACAACACCGTCTAGCCCAAACTAAGCAGAGCTTGTACTATGGGTACTAGACAATGGATAAACATACTTATATACTTTTTTTTTTGTAAATACATACATATTATACATAGAAACACCCAGACCAAGACAAACATCCATGTTCATGCACACAAATGTTTGACTTGTGCGGGAATCGAACCCGCGACCTCAGGCGTGGCAGTCGGTTACACTAACCACTACGCCATCGAGGTCGTCAAAAAATAAATTTGGCAACTTGAATTTTTTTGTGGTTGTATGTTACTTAAAACAGTAATGGAACCCGTGGCATCCAGAATGGCCCTGTAATCGATTCCTCTGTTTCTTTATAAAGCACTAACTTTTGCTCGCAGCTTCGCTCGCATAAAAATAGGTTAGGTAATGATAGTAACAGTACTATATTTTAATAAAATATAGCCCGTTACTGGAAGATAATATAGCTACCCAATGGTAAAAAAATTTTAAATCGACTTTGTTTTTTTTATTAAAAGCTTACAAACAAACAAACAATCAAATCTTTATTCTTTATAATATTAGTATAGATCTAGTTTATTATATGAATGAATGCTTTCTATGAATCAGAATATAAACTTACTGAGATAAATGTATTAAAAGTATACTTCTGCCGACCCCTTCGAGAATACCAAACCGTGATGATATGTAATAGATAATCATTATTCTGTAAGACGTGTACGTATTATTTTTTATTCTATTTTTAATATGTGTCTGTATGTTTTTGTGTTTCGTTCTACGAAAGGATTGACCGTTCACTTGGCATACAGTTCATTAATTTAAGTTATTGTGGAGCGACAGCTCTTGATACTTTGTTGTTTTAAGCGCCACTGTGATTTAAAGTAAGTAAGGAGTGTTGATACTTTTAACTGTAAAATTTTATGGTCGTGGTAATGGGAATATAATGTATTTTTTTTGTTAAAGATAAGTCCCGCGAAAGGAGTAATTTCTGTGTCGTGAGACACGTCAGGAACATTCTAACAACAAACACAAAGAACAATTAGACTCAGAATAATCATTTTAAGGGCATTACATTGCCCAATGACCTTGAAGATCTGGGCGTTGCAGTCCTGAGTGAGCGTCACGGGCGCAGCGGGGCTGCTTGGCGGAGACTTTTGTAAAGATTCGGGTAATTATTGATTATTACAAAATTTTAAAAGAAATAAGTGATAATAACAATACACATTGTTAAATAGGGTATTAACTAGACTTTATGATACGGGTTCCTTATGATAAAATTATACAATGACGATTAGAAGCACGTTTTCAGCGGGGTACAGGCATGAAACTATTTACATAATATTGTCTTCTATTTACGCGAATATTATTCATTGAAATTAAAGTACTATATACGGATTTTATCGCGTTGTTTATTTGATACTTTATTACAAAATTTTGAAAACTGCTCCCCGTGACCATGGCTGCTGAAAAGCAACCGAAACGTCGGGGAAAGTGTAAAATTAAATTAAATCTAAATAGTTTTAATAATAATATATATTATTAAAACTAGTATAATTATAGTATAGTGTAACAGTTTTCAAAATTTTGTAATAAAGTGTCAAATAAACAACGCGATAAAATCCGTATATAGTAGTTTAATTTCAATGAAACTATTTATGTAGGATATAATTATACATACATGCGAAAATGGGTTTGTTGGTTTGTCCGTCTTTCACGTTATACGACTACTTAAACTGGTATGTCATTCGTGCAATAGGGTAGCTGAAACACATATATAATGTTCCAGTTAAAAAGTTAAAGTAGCCAGAATCTAAAACACAAAGAATATAAAAAACCTTCTTATAAATAAATACGATATAAGCGTTTTATATCTATTAGTAAGGGTAAATGTCAAATGATAGAAAAGGATGCACGACACAAACCGTGACGTAAACGCTATTTAGATGCAGCTATGCGAGTGAGACAACGAAATATCCACACTACACCCCACTTTTTTCTATATCCAAATTTAAATATCAATTACTCCCATATTTTGCAACCAATTTTGATACTGTTTACACAAAAAGATTTTTTATGATTGTTATTTACTTTTGCGAAAATAATGTACAAAATCGAATATAGATAACTACCCTATCAAAATATAAATTTAACAAAAAGATGAATACCGCGAGTGACGCTGCGCGTGAGTGTCACTCAAGTGTGAAGTACCAAGAGTGCGCGCGCGCAGTACAGTTTAGTTAATATTATATTGATTAATCACTAGTGAGTGACTAATACGACGTCGTTTAGTTTAAACCGTCGCAGCGGGTACAATGGACCCTCACCACTTATTTTGATATTAGGGGTCCTTGGTACTATGGTAGTAATCCTAACTAATATTAGATATAAATGCGAACGTAAGTTTGTTTGTTATGCTTTCACGCCTTAACTACTCGACCGTATTTATTCATTACTTCATTAATATGAATGAATGAACTTTTAATTAGACGCGCATAGATTACCTACATCATACTCACTAAACAGACTAACATTTTAGCAACAGTGTGCCGATCATCAAGAAATTTCGCATACGCGATGTCAGGGGTACAGAAAAGATCATCCAAAAATGTACTGCACCCGAGCGACGCCGCGGGCAAAATTTAGTATTATATACTTATTTTACCAGTGGCATCGGTTACGTTTACCTAATTAAAGTATTCTATGCCGCTCTCCGGTCCAAAAATAGATTTTAATTTCTTTATGCTCTCTCACACTAGGACTGATTCCTGTGTCGCGGGGGATTTTACAAACATTCAAACAACGGACGGAAGACGGACGGAAGAACATCCACACTCGGAACAATCATCTGTGGATCACACAATTTTATGTCCTGTGTGGGAATTGAATTCACAACACTTGTCACAGTAGCTGTAGCTCGGCGGCCACTTAAGACTGCGCCGAGCGTAAGACATATAATGACAGAGCTCGTGCGGCGCATATTCAAATCGGCGCGCGGCCGCCATAGTAAAATTGTATGGAGGATTTGAAGTGCTTTTTTGATAAATATGTATCTTTATTGTCAACCAATAATTTAAATATTTGGGACAGACAAATTGTAATATAACTATTTATGTTTCGTTTAAGCTGTAAAATAGGATAGATTTCTACTGTTATAATCTAAAAATCACGTAACACGAGCTTACGTTTCTGCATTTTTCGTGAAAATTTACGTAATTTTTGTAGGCGAAAATATTAATTATTTAATGTTTTTTACACGGAGTAATTGTAAACACATTCATTGTTATGCTAAATGAATATATTATATATGTATTAAACAAAAAGTGTTGATTTTATTCACTTAATTGTGACCGCCTGTTTTGGCACATTTCGCTCGGCGCAGTCTTAAACTATTACGACATTCATACAGGCAGTGATACTATGAAAAATCACTTCGGTCTGTTGATCCATTTTTGCGTGAGAAGACGGACAAACAAACAAAAAATCCTGCCGCGTTTAAGGATAATTAATATTAGTGTTCTTCATTTTCTAATGCCTTGCTTTTCAGTAGTGAATGCGCCCACAGGAGGTCTCAGATTCGCGTTCGGATAAGTGTCTGTCAAGTAATTCTGAGTTAGGTCCTATGTAGTTGAGGCTAATCGCGGTTTACAGTGAAAGTCCCAGACACCGTAACTACAAAAAAAATCTAACAGAAATACACAGAAATCCGACCTAGGAACCAAACTTGAGACCTCAGGCATAGAACTCTATACACTAAATAACCTAATATGTAACGGGTATTAACGCGATCATGCATCTCACGGTATCCCTATTACGTATGACACGACGGCTAGCATACGTAATAGGCATACCGTGGGTGTAGTTTGTGACGGTACATGTACAAACAAAAATATGCCGAAAGTGAGGGTGAATCAAGATTCTTCTGCCTCACAAACGGAGACATGACATCGCAGCACCAGTCAGCTTGTGACCACGGCCGGTGTAACCTGGTCGAAACGTCAAGTATAAAAACGATAAACATTATGCATGATCGCGTTAATACCCCTTACATATTACATATATAGCATGCAACGCGAAAGTTTAAAAGTTATTACTAAATAACCTTTTTACACGACTCGGGTATCGAAACGGAGACCTCTTTTCCAGCACTCACATACACAACTTGTTCGTTTCTAACCCAGTAATAATACGTAGAAATTCAAAACGTGGTTTCTATCACCATATCATCAGTTTTATTGTGCAGGACCCTTTACATCAATTCTAGTTCACGTTTAACCGCTGTATAAAAACAAACGTAGAGATTACTCGCACAGTCATATGTTAAATAGCATAATAATGTTATTTATCATAATACGTAGGTACCTATATATAGTATAATATAATAATATTCTGTCACATGCACACAACACCATCTAGCTATGGAGGGTAGATGTAAGGAGAATCATCTGTGTACATGAAAAAGTGTCCGTCAAAATGCATTAAATTAGGGTGGCGCCACATTAGCATCACGGTAAATTTTAAAGGAAGCGCCAAATATCAATAAACGTACTATTCACAGTTCACGAAATAATATAACAATAATAATATTCTACCACATACACACAACACCATCTAGCCCAAACTAAGCAGAGCTTGTACTATGGATACTAGACAATGGATAAACATACATAAATAATTATTTTTTTGTAAATTCCTACTTAATATACATAGAAACATCCAGACCAAGACAAACATCCATGTTCATGCACACAAATGTTGTCTTGTGCGAGAAACAAACCCGCGACCTCAGGCGTGGCAATCGGTTACACTAACTACTACGCCTTCGATCAATATATACCTATTATATACTCTGTGTACTTTAGCGAACCACGCCCTGACTATAGTTATATAAGTAAAGATTGTCTCTTTTATTTGTATCTTAATACATTAAAAGTGTATTTGTTATACCTTCTCTCATTGTACTTTCTAATTATATCTACATTTCTCTTAAAGTAAACCCTAAAGGTTACAATATAAGACTCACGTCTTCACGTCACGACGATACTACGTACTATATAAGACTCACGTATATACCCCGAAGGGGTAATTAGAGACACTCACATTTCAAGATGTAGTATGAGGCTATGCTGCTTCTAAAAATTGCCTTCCTCCATCTTGCTTAGATCGCAAAAAAAAGTCCTCACTAAGAAGAGTGATTTCACTCATTACATTTACAAAATAGAGAACGATAGTGTACAATGTTCGTGTGTGATCTACTATAATCTATATATTATATAAAACTCTTCCGTTACTGAGTGACTGACAGACAACGCACAGCCGAAACTACTGAACGCAAGAAGCTGAAATTTGGCATGTATGTTCCTTGGAGAGTGTAGGGGAGCACTAAGAGAGGATTTTTGGAAATTCTACCCTGAAGGGGGTGAAAGGGGTGAAACCCGATATTTACACGGGAATGGGACTTACGCGGGTGAAACCGCGGGTAAACTACTAGTTATTTATAATTCAGATGTTATGTTGACATTGTGTGTCAGATGACAACTTAACGTACAGAAAGGTGACCGTTTTTAAACGTAATAGCGCATATATGATTTATATCAATGTTTCTACATAATTTTCTCAAAGATCTAGGCTTGCCTAGTTTGGGTCAATATAACGCTGTATTTTATATTTTCTGTTTGGAATTAAATAACTATATTATAACAAAAAAAATATGTGATGTCTGCCAACCCGCACAGGATCAGCGTGGTAGTCTATGACCTTATCCTCCTCACACTGGGTAGAGATTCGTGAACAGCAGTGATACAGTTTAATAGAGGGCTGACATTATTATGTCGTTTTTCTACTGCCATAGTTTACCTAAACATCTGCTTTTTAATCCGTGTTCCAATTTCAAAGTATAAAGTTACCTACGCTGAATTACAAAGGACTTAAAATTAAAAAAAAGAGCTATTCTCTAGGGATTAAGATTTGACAAAGGAATTCGAAACACAACTAAGTTATAAATGCAGTTAAATAAATGTTATTTGAATAATATTCGACTTTATTTATCAAATAATAAGGTTCAAAGTAATCTAATTGATAGCAAAATTAAGTTTGTCGAAACATTCGAATGTAAATTCTATGGAATTCGGTGCAATATCGACAAAGTTAGGAAGTTATCTATAAAATTATTATTTAAACGAAATTGAACTCTATTTGTATTGCATATTATAAAATATTAATGAAACAACATTTTTTGAACCGCAGTATATTTTTGTGAAGAGTTGCGAATTTTAGCAGATGTGTTGTCAACATTCTTTTGCTTTTAAATTAGATTTGATTCAAAATGGTAGAATACTGAGAAGTTTGAAATTGGAAGCTTTACTTCTTAACTCTATAGACAACATGTGTATTTTTTTTCACTAAATATACTTTTACAATGCACACCGAAATATATTATGTATGCTTCGAAATATTTATCTGATTAGTTTGTAGAAAACTTTTATCCTAACTAATATTTGTTTGTCTGTTTGTTACGCTTTCACGCCTTAATTGCTCGACCATCATGATCTTCTGCATACATGTTGACAGTCGGGTTCAAAAAAGGACTTTGTCGTTTGTACCTTTCATGTAGAAAAAGCACAGTTCCTGAGGGATTAAAAATTGACAATACCTACATTTACGCGTGTGAAATCGCGGTCAATATCTAGTATTATTATATAGGTCAGCTTTTGTCATTACTTCCCATACACCACTGATATTATATAAAGAAAAGAAGCAGATATATGTTATTAACGTACGCAAAGTGAAAACTCAAAGACGACCCAAATATGACGATTTTCACTTAGTCTGAAAAAAAAATCGGTTCCGGAAAATCGTCGCCCTCGATGGCGTAGTGGTTCGTGTAACCAACTACTTGAGGTCGCGGGTTCGATACCCGCACAAGTTAAACATTTGTGTGCATGAATATGGATGTTTGTCTTGGTCTGTGTTTCTATGTATAATATATTTTATATATATATTTACAAAAATAAAAGTTGTTATGTATGTTTATCCATTGTCTAGTACCCATAGTACAAGCTCTGCTTAGTTTGGGCTAGATGGCGTTGTGTGTATGTGATAGATTATAAAAGAAAACCCTTGCAAAATGATATATTGCGCTGAGTCCAAATTTTTAACACAAGTGCTGATATCCTGTTTGTTAGTTTGTTACACTTTTACTCTTATAGTATTCGACCGATCACCATGAAATCTTGCATACACGTTGTCAGAGAAATAAAAAAAGAGATGGAGTACATTTCATACTAAAGTAAAGTACTGTTTCTGAGCAAATCCAGGGACAAAAGCCAGTTATATAATAAACTTAGTTGTCTGTTTGTTTCATCGTTTGAGCGCGTTAATCTCCGAACATAATCTATCCGTGGGAGAGCCACGCTTCGACACGAATAGGCCGGCTCGACCGGAGTGATACCACGGCCTCACAGAAAACCGGCGTGAAATAGCGCTTGTGTTGTGTTTCGTCGAGTGAGTGAGGGTACCGGAGGCCCAACCCCCCTCCTCCTCTTCTGGTGGGGGCAAATTTGAAATGAACGCAACACACTTGTGACTCCTCTGGTGCTGCGGGTGTCCATGGGCGGCGGTAAACGCTTACCATCAGGCGATACGTCAGCTCGTTTGCGTCCTACAAAAAAAAAACAGTCCAATCGGATATAAAAATATGTCTGCGTTTGATAGCCCAATTATTGAGTAAGGTTATAAGCTATACATCATTACGCTACAAGCTACGGGAGCAACGCAGATATCATAAACATGGGTATAATCGCGGGATATAGGTAACTACTCATTTTAGAACAGTAAATCTATATATATAAAACTCTTCCGTTACTGAGTGACTGACAGACAACGCACAGCCGAAACTACTGAACGCAAGAACCTGAAATTTGGCATGTATGTTCCTTGGAGAGTGTAGGGGAGCACTAAGAGAGGATTTTTGGGAATTCAACCCTGAAGGGGGTGAAAGGGGTGAAACCCGATATTCACACGGGAACGGGACTTACGCGGGTGATACCGCGGGAAAACAACTAGTTAAATATATAATATAATATATATTCTACCACATACACACAACACCATCTAGCCCAAACTAAGCAGAGCTTGTACTATGGAGACTAGACAATATATATATATAGTTATTAGATGTAAAAAGAACCTGATTTTGCGGTCTTTATTGATTGATACAACCGTAAATATGGAGTATAATTTAATCCAACTAAGAATAGAAACGACTTTTCGCCATATTGCAATAACAGAAAAAATCTGTTGAAAACACATTTCAAACCAATTTAAATTATTTTTGTAAATATATTGTTTTATTTTTATTTGTAAATATAACTATATTAGATTAATCAGTGTAATGTATAATATATTGTAAATAGTAAAGAAAGTAAATCACTATGCGACATATTATAAAATAAAGTCCCCCTCCGCATCTATCTGTTTGCGATAAACTCAAAAATTACTAAACGGATTTTCATGCGGTTTTAACCAATAGACAGTGTGATTCACGAGGAAGGTTTAGGTGTATAATTTGTTAAGGTTACCCGTGCGTAGCCGGGGCGGGTTGCTAGTACTATATATTTTAAAAAATAAGATTTATTTTTGAGTAGTAGAGCCTCGCTGATTTCAGCATGAATGGGCCGGCTCGACCGGGGAAGGACTACCTTCTCACAGAATACCGACGTCAAATACCAGTATTCCTACTGTTGTGTTTCGTTCGGTGAGTAAGAGTGCCGGAGGCCCAATCACCCCCTTTCCTCCTTCCCGCCCCTTCTTTTTTCCACTTCCTTTCCTAAAGGGTCGGCAACCCGCAAGTGATGCCTCTGGTGTTGCAGGCGTCCATAGGCTACGGTGACCACTTACCAAGCCTAATTGCCACAATAGTTGTATAAAAAAAGATTATAGTTAAATCGATAAACTAGATATATTACTTTCGTAGTAATGGACGTCGAAAATCTTAAACCTACTATATTTTTTTTATTAATTACCGCACTTCTGTTGAGAATCATTAGCAAAATGTTAAAAGCATCGATAGTCTAGTTGTTATATTGATATATGTAACCATAGTTACGAAGAATAGGACTTCTTCTCTCTTAGCCTTTATTATTCCCAAGTCACTTGGGGTCGGCTTTTCTGGTCTAATCGGATTTGACTGGATCAGTTTTTACACGGAGCGGCTGCCACCTGACCTCCGCAACCCGAAGGCTAACGATACCCTAAGGCTAGACCAGTGTCAGGATATTAGAGGGTACTGACTTTCCCAATAACGACTGCCATAGATGTTTATGGCAGCCGGGACCAACGGCTTAACGTGCTCTCCGAGGCACGGAGCAGGCGATAATTGTCAATCAATACGCACATAATTTCGAAAAGTCATATAACTTCCGAAAGTCAGAGGTGCGCGACGTGGGTTCGAACCCGAGACCCTCTGCATTGCAGTCTATTGGTCTCCCCACTGAGCTATCGCTGCTCTTACGAAGAATAGGACTGCGTGTGTCAAATGCATGGTTGTGTGCGTCACGCACCACTGACCTTTGGAGTTTATGTGCGTAATAAATAGTTAATTATCGCTCGCTTTAACGGTGAAGGAAAACATCGTGAGGCAACCTGCATGTCTGAGACTTCTCCATAATTCCCATAATTCTCTCTCCATAATTCTCCATAATTCTCGGAGATGTGTTAAGACTGCGCCGAGCGAAATGTGCCAAAACAGGCGGTCACAATTAAGTGAATAAAATCAACACTTTTTGTTTAATACAAATATAAAATATACATTTACCATAACAATGAATGTGTTTACAATTACTCCGTGTAAAAAACTTAAAATAATTAATATCTTCGCCTACAAAATCACGTAAATTTGCACGAGAAATGCAAAAACGTAAGCTCGTGTTACGTGTTTTTTAGATTATAACAGTAGAAATCTATCCTATTTTACAGCTTAAACGTAACATAAATAGTTATATTACAATTTGTCCGTCCCAAATATTTAAGTTATTGGTTGACAATAAAGATACATATTTATCAAAAAAGCACTTCAAATCCTCCATACAATTTGACTATGGCGGCCGCGCGCCGATTTGAATATGCGCCGCGAGAGCTCTGTCATTATCTGTCTTACGCTCGGCGCAGTCTTAAGTCTGCCAACCCACACAAGACCAACGTGGTGGACTATTGCCTAACCTTTCTCTCACTAAGATGAGGCCTGTGGCCAGCAATGGGACATTTTAATACAGGGCTGATATTATTGTAGGTAGCACACATTATAGGTAATATAACATCACGCTACGAGCTACCGGAGCGGACCAGTAATCATGAACATGGGTCAAACCGCGAGGGACAGCTAATTTGGTATAAAAAAGCTAATAAGATTAAAAACCTCTTTTTCTGACAATACTGACATCTCTGCTTACCCAATTTCGTCTAAATAGCGGAAATCGGTCGACTCCATACGAAGCGATTCATATTGAACGTACCTCCTTAACTTCCAATAAGGGGTATTTTTTCGAAGGCTCCCAACCTATATTACAAGACCTCTGAATTTATTTCATACCTTTGTATCTTAGTATGAACGCGGAGCTCAACTTACATTTGCTGATCAAAATCACCAATACAATAAGACCCTTCAATATCCTTCACACATTTATACTTTTGTATGAACGCGGAGGTCAGCTTATATTGAATATAATAATCAGTATAACCTGAGCTATAAGTTCGGTTCAATCTTTGGAAGTTTTGTAAAGAGTACAGGTCAGCGTTAACTGGTTAACGAAATTAGACTTTTTCAAAAGATAGTTTTTTTGACCAATATTTGACAAGAGGTGTTTGAATTCGGTTAGTTAGGATCAGTCACACGTTTTTTCTTTTGGTTTCTTATTATTTTTGTATAGAAGGGTTCCTTGAAATATGCGGTTAACCCGAAATCAATGCAACTACCTCATTGGTGCAAAAGAAGCGAGAATGCGCATGCGCAGCTACCGATTATGGAGTTTATGTTCGAATTACGGGTCTTCCAAAATGTTAATGTATTTAGGTTACGAGTTGGTAGATGTGTTGTTCACGTTTTACGCTCCGTGTACAAATTTATATCCAGTCAAATCCGATTAGACTAGAAAAGCCGACCCCAAGTGACTTGGGCATAATAAAGGCTAGGTAGAAGAAGCAGCGATAGCCCAGTGAGAAGCTGTTGGACTGCCACGTAGAGGTCTCGAGTTCGACCCCGAAGCACGCATCTGACTTTTCGAAGTTATGTGCCTATTAAATAGTTAATTATCGCTCGCATTAATGGCGAAGGAAAACATCGTGAGGAAACCTGCATGTCTAAGAGTTCTTCATGATGTTCTCAAAGACATGTGAGGTCTGCCAACCTAAACTGGGCTAGCGTGCTGAACTATGGCCTAACCCTTCTCGTACTTAGAATAGGATCGTGCCCAGCAGTGGGACAGTTTATTACAAGCCTGATATTATAACCTGATAGTTATCCTACAGAAATGCCTACCGGAACAAAAAGTACCTGGATCGTATATGCTAATCCAGGACATGGTTTATCTCAGTGCCAAGTTTCATCAAAAATTTTATCAGTTCTTTTTTATACCTGCCCCTAATGTGGCAAACAAGCATACGGCTCACCTGATGCTAAGTGGTCACCATAGCCTTTGGACGCCTGCAACACCAGAGGCATCACTTACGCGTTGCCAACCTTTTAGGAAAGGAAGTGGGCAGGAGAAGGGGCGGGAAGGGGGAAAGAGGCTGATTATGCCGCCGCCGGCACGCTCACTCACCGAACGAAACACAACAGTAGGAATACTGGTATTTCAGGTCGATATTCTGTGAGAGGGTAGTCCTTCCCCTGTCGAGCCGGCACATTCATGCTAAAATAAGCGAGGCTCCACTACCCATAGTTCATGAGTAATCGAATTACAAACGTATTCATAAGCTTTCACATCTATACTTATATTATAAAGACGAAAGATTTGATTTTTTGTTTGTTTTTTTGTAATGATTTAACTCCAAAACTAACGAATCTAATTTGAAAAATTCTACACCTAACTAAGGCGGGAACAAAAGCTATTTATAATATTAACAGTATATTACCTTATAACGCGGAAAACTTTTATCTTTTGCTATAATGGTGACCGCAAAACCGATGCGGGATCAACATAGAGGTATGGCAGAATTCGTCATAAAATTGACAGTAGGGGCATAAAACATTGTTTTGATATATATACTTATATTCACGATTATTTTCTGAGGAATAAGCGGCTCTATGGTATAGGGGTATAAGTTAGTGACCGATCACAAGTTCCCAGGTTCTGTTCACAAATAATAAAAATATCAGACCTCTATATTTTGTTATATGTTTTACTACTGTGCACGGGTCTATCGACGTCGGGTCGACAAGGTCTAATCCACCACGCTGGCACAGTGCGGGTTGGCAGACTTCACATATCTTCGAGAACATAATGGAGAACTCCCAGACATGCAGGTTTCCTCACGATGTTTTCCTTCACAGTAAAAGCGAGCGATAATGAACATAAAAATAAATCCAAAATGATTCTTATATTTTTATAACAAATTATTAAAATCGGTTTAGATATTGCGGAGGAAACAGGGGCGACAATCATGATTTTAAAGGTATAATCGGTCCGAACTGTGGTTATCTCTTTCGCACATTGATATTTTGTTCGGGCCCAACGCGACAGCCTTAGATCTATTGAAACACTTTCCTATACATGTTTTGAAACCGTTTTTCTTCTTAAAAGGAACTCATTATTAAATCCCGGCTCACGCTTGACCGTAAAGTTTTTTACCGAACCATTTATTTTTATAAAAATACACTCATTGAATCTGTTCAAATAAAAATATGCGTGTTTTGATTTCATAATAGACTTTTAATTAAATTATTATTGAAATGTCATATACCTTTGACGAGTTATCACAATAATAATTATAGCCCACTTTTTGTCCATGGCTGGGCAATTTTTGACTACTAACTTTTTTGTTGGTTTTACACATAATGTCTGTATCCTAGAAGGTGCATTATACCTACATTTCGGCAGTTATGGTTTACGTGATAGAGGCTCACGTGATAGAGGCGAGTCTAAGGCTTTCCATCGGAATACAGTGCTAGACTCCGAGCTGATACCTACTAAAATATATTGAGATAGCCAGACTCGGGAATCGTTTCCAATACCTCATGCACGGCAGTAGAATTTAGTATCGCTGTGCTCAAGACATAGCCTCGATAGCTCAATAGAATAAGTTTGCTCTTTTGTTTATACTCAACTAGTAGTTTGCCCGCGGTTTCACCCGCATGTGTCCCGTTCCCGTGTGAATATCGAGTTTCACCCCTTTTACCCCCCTCGGAGTAGAATTTCCAAAAATCCTCTCTTCGTGCTCCCCTACACTCTCCAAGGATGTTCCTTGGAGAGTGTAGGGGAGCACGAAGAGAGGATTTTTGACATGCCAAATTTCAGCTTCTTGCGTTCAGTAGTTTCGGCTGTGCGTTGTCTGTCAGTCACTGAGTAACGGAAGAGTTTTATATATATAGATTATACTCAATAGATGGTAAGTTGCATAGTACGGTATCCGGCATGAGCAATCATGGTACTTGAACGGTAAAAAGAAAATGCGTGAAAATGCTTTGGTTTTCATAAAATTCTCAAAGATCTACATATGAAGTCTGCTAACATTGCACTGGCATTGAGAAACTGCCATGAATTGCCGTAAATCTTAAGAGTTCGAAAAAATTGTATCACGTGACCATCTGAGGTCGAACGTCATAGTCATTTCGGAGGTAGGTATATCGACTATCCTGAGTCGAATGGAGTTGACCGCGAGTTTCTAGCTCTTACGGTTCTTGAGTTGAAAGATGGTATCACGTGACCTTGAGGTCAGAGGTCAAAGGTCATAGTCATTTCAGGTGTATATCCACTATGTTGAGTGGAATGGCGTTGACCGCGAGTCTCTAGCTCTTACGGTTCTTGAGTTGAAAGTTGTATATCAGACAGACGGACGGACGGAGAGACAAAGCTGTTGTATAAGAGATTTTTCGAACTCTTAAACAGTGTGTGACGATAATCGCCTAGACGCCCGGCGAACGCGGGCGCACGTCACTAGCCACCTCTCGCGACCGGTGGTGCGAGTCTATATAAGGAGGGACGGCGTCAGTCGCGGCTCCTTGCGGCCCGGCTTCACACTCCCAGCTAAGTGTCCTGATTATACAAGGACCACGAAGCAAGTCTTTAGCGAACCACGCCCTGACTATAGTTATATAAGTAAAAATTGTCTCTTTTATTTGTATCTTAATACATTAAAAGTGTATTTGTTATACCTTCTCTCATTGTACTTCCTAATTATATCTACATTCCTCTTAAAATAAACCCTAAAGGTTACAAGTGATTGTAGATTATTATAATATGGATATCAATGCATAATTACTGCTTAAAAACAATATAGGCTTTCCCTTGTTCTAATACCTATGATTAGTAGTGTCCCCGAAATTCGGTTACGGCGGCCAATCTTAACGGAGCCTCACCATCGGCGCAGGAGATATTATAATGCATAAGTGTGTGCAAACACAAATGCACTTTCTATCCCCTAACTGTCATCCGATGGAATCAAACCGACACGGCCGGAGAGAGATCAGGTGCAGAACCAACGGCAGTACGTGCTTTCCGAGCCACGGAGGTGTCTAACACCGTCAACTTCCCAACTCCGGGCTGTATTGAGATTTTCTCGGTAGAAACTCTATAAGTAACTTTTTGTTTAACCCGGGATTTGAACCCAAGACCTCATGCACAGTAGTCGCATTCACTACCACCTCTGATACGTAGGCACATCTTTGTCTCTGCCTAACCCTTTATGGACACAGGCGTGAGTATAATAACCAAAAAATTGTGTTATATGATCGTGAATTTATTCAAAGTTATTCATTGAGAGTCAACAAAGTGCCAGGCACTTTTGTTTTAGATACCAATTAGGGCGAGTTCTCGTAGGCGCATTGTTTGTCGACAAATGTCGCACGTCGCCCGTCGACTATGCAAACACAGCCTTATTGTTACTACAGGATGATACACGATTCTTTTTTTATAGAGCTGTCAAAATTACGTAATAATATTTTTACATCAAATCAGAAGTAGATTATTAATTTACAATGTAACACCTATAAACGTTAAAGGTTTTGTTTAGTGAGTTTTCTAAAGTTACTGGAGCTACATTTATGATAGTAGACAGGTACCAGTAAAGTGTTGAGCCTGTGAAAAGATACAATTGCCACCACAAATTTTACAAGAATATCGAAGCAGATGTTAAAATAAAATAAAATTATGCTTACTTAAAATTACAATACCCTTTCATTTCAGTATTTTATCCATCTGAAAGACTAGAGGCAGAGATTTTGAGCTCAATTCCATACACACAGTTAGGACATTTTATAAATTTTTGCGCATTGAATAATTGACTATTAAAACATGACGATTAAAAATAAATTAAAATAGTTAATTTTCATTTATTTACGAGCTAGTTCACGTCATTAATTGAGGTACTTCTTATCCGATGTCCCCGCTCTTCACGTAACAGAAAAATAAATGTAGACAGGTAATTAAAAGAATATAGAAATAAACAATAAACAGCATGCGTATATGTGTGAGTCTATGTGTGTGTTTGTGTGTATTTGCTTGTGTGTGTGTATGTGTGTTTGTTTATGCATATTCTATAGATATCCAAAACGTAGATAGGTACTGAAAAGCATATAAGTAGGTTTAGGTCTAACCAAGGCCGTAAGCTACTTGAAATTAATATCTGACACTAAAGCAAAGGAGGTCGCAGCCTGTATAACATCGCACATAAGTGTTGGTGGTCTCTTTTTTGTTTTACGACTAGGCATAATCCACTTGTTACCTTTGCGCATTCCGCTGTACAATCTGTGCTGTTTGTTTTATTCTCTGTCGCGAGATATGGCGGGAGTTTGGGGATTTTGACGATTAATGGCGGATTATATTGTAGAAAATAAATTTATTGCTGTGTTCCTGCTCTCTAGCCTACTTAAAGCATATATCAGGTGATCGAACCGAGTAGTAACCACCGCTCATGGCTCGTTCCTATATCACCGGTTCCAATATCTAAAGAAGAAGTCATTTTACCTGCGGACAGTTAATTTAGACATATTTTTATAAAATATATGTCGAAATTTAACCGTTTGTAGGTAAAACGACTCGTTTTTTTATATATGTACTAGGCACTAGTAATAATCAGGGCACTGTCTACTGCAAAAAATAACATTTTTTATAGGTATCTAATTCGTTGCACACGGGGTTCGACCCTCGGGTTGTATAGCGTGATTATTGAAATTAAACTACTATATACGGATTTTATCGCGTTGTTTATTTTACGCTTTATTACATGATTTTGAAACTGTTACACTACTACTAGATACTATTAATTTACTAATTTTTAAGCTAATTAAATTATTAAACCTATTTATATTTAAGTTTACACTTTCCCCGACGTTTCGGTTGCTTTTCAGCAGCCATGGTCACGGGGAGACTAAGATGGTAGTTGTCTCAATGTTCCAGTGTCGTTATTTCAAAGTACCCGAACATAATTAAATCATTGGTGTTTCTATTTACGCAGAATGAAAATTTCTTAATTTCAATGAATAACATTCGCGGAAACAGAAGACAATATTATAGCGTGATTATGATTTTAATAGATAATTTTTGTTAAATAATAAGCATATTTTTAATAAATTGGACATATTATCTCATTTTTAAGGTTTTATGTTTATTTTATTTTAGTAGCGACAACAAACACCAGTCTATTAAACTTTACAACAATTTTAGGAGTAAAATGATAGAATTAACAAACGCACTGCTCACGACGTTATCCACAGATTACAAGTTAAATTTCTAGTATAATTGACAATTAAGACAAACCAATTTATTAACTAAATCATTGAACAGTTTTTAACAATAAGTATAATTGTTGTGTATTACCGAAATTATAATTATTAAAAGTGACGAAGAAAAAGCGACTTTTAAATATGGCATTCATAAGTGTATCTTTGTAACCTCATTGAATAAATGATTATTTATGGATATTGAATCCAAGACGTGATTACCTAAACGCCACTGCACCGACGTAGACCCATCATTATTATAATTAAAGTAAACAATCACAAAAACCACCTCCCCTGCTTGTACCATTCAAAAAACTTATGTTTATTTAGGACCTATTTGTGTAAAATGCTAGGTATAAAATTATACAACTGTATAATTTGTATAATAGGGGTCGTAAAATAAAGGATAGGAAAGGGTCTGTGGTTTGATGTCAATTTAAGGAACTTAACACACATACATACATAGTGTCACGCCTGTTTCCTAGAGGGGTAGGCAGAGACTGCGGATTTCCATTTGCTACGATCCTGACACACTTCTCTGGCTTGCACATGCTTCGATCTGATCGCGAAACGTTCGCGTAGGTCTTCCTCTTGCGACTGTTCCATTCACACTAGACTTATAAAATTTCTTAGTAAGTCTTTCCTCGTCCATTCTTTCTACGTGCCCAAACCAGCTTAACATACCCTTTTCTATTCTTGTCACTATATCCACTTTCAAGCGGCATCTCTCTCTAATTCTTTAATCTATCTTTCAGAGTCACACTAGGAACTGTTAAATTGTTGGTAAGTGCTAATACGCATTCGTGCAAGAAGTCTTGGTTTCAATTCCGGGTAGGGTAATGTGTTGTGGTTTTTTCTAACAAGGCGTTCTCAGTAGTAACACGGAGACAAAGTAGCAGAGCCTCGCTGATTTCAGCATGAATGGGCCGGCTCGACCGGGGAAGGACTACCCTCTCACAGAATATCGACGTGAAACAGCAGTATTTCTACTGTTGTGTTTCGTTCGATGAGTGAGAGTGCCGGCGGCCCTATCACCCTCTTTCCTCCTTCCCGCCCCTTCTCCTTCCCACTTCCTTTTTCTCTTCGTCCTTTCCTAAAGGGTCGGCGACGCGCAAGTGATGCCTCTGGTGTTGCAGGCTCCAGGGCAGGTCCATAGGCTACGGTGAATATTTACGGACCGTATGCTGGTATGCCAACATAGTTGTATAAAAAAAATAAGACACAACACTCAGCGCAGTGTCAGCGGTGAGACGACCACTTAAACCACTACGCCATCCGTGCAGTCATGTAATGTGTGATCTCATTCTTCTTAGTACGGACACTTTCGTCCGATGATACAGTGAAGCACCATCTATGATTAAAATTTTTACATGCCGTATTTTTCTGTACTTACATGCATTCCCATCTCACTCTGAAGAGGCCCATTCGCAGCAGTTGGTCAGTTTATTAAAGGACTAACATTAATATTTATAATTATACTAGATTATGCCCAAGGCTTTGCTCGCGTAAATGTGTGTTAAGTTAAATCTAATCTAACGTCAATATTTAATTTAGAAAAAAGGACTGTTACTATACAATCAGTAACAGTAAATTTTTCTGGATAAAAGATAACTTTTATCCATTTTTTTTCTGGATAAAAGGTATCCAACGTCTTTTCCTTTTTACCTGACAACGTGCATGCGAAATCTCATGATTATCGGTCGAGTAGTTAAGGCGTGAAAGCGTAACAAACAAACTCATATTCACATTCATAGTCAGGATAGCGGTTCCTCATATTAAAAATTGTTGACTATCATTCCCTATGTAAATGTGAGAGCTCTCTCTTCATAGTCACTTTAGTCCGACTAAGTACGTAAACATCTATGATTTAAATCTATAAATAAACCATTAAGACTCTGGAATACCATTTTTGAGGCATTTAACCATTAAAATTTTTAACTATCGTTGTTAAGATATAATTTGTACCTTTAATTCTGCCTACCTCATTACTGAAGGTAGCGTGAGGCAACCAGAAATGCCGAGCCATTTCGTCGGCTAAATGACAGTCAGACAGCGGAGCGCACACTATGTCAAACTTTTGCTTGGCCATAGACTAGAGATGTTTATGTAGAGTGGTTCTTGTCTTTGGGTTATTTGTCATAGTTTTGTGGTTTAGGAGATCACAAGGCACACAAGGCACATGTCTGTTTGATAGCTGTATAAAATAAAAAAGCTACATGGTGTAATTTATGTAGCTCAAAAACAGGTATAACCCAGTTCAGGCAAATACATATGTAATAAGTGAACTTTTTATGACACTGTTAAGAAGTAATTGTAAAACAGAGAAATACCTAAAAAATATGAATAACGTTATTCGGAATTTGAATGTTCTTTGTGTCTGTTCTTTCAATGAAGTTCCTTACAAGTTATCATCCAAGTTATGTGTTATATACACATACATATAATGTATGTGCGTATTAAATAGTTATTTATCGCATGTTTTAACGGTGAAGGAAAACATCGTGAGGAAACCTGCATGACTGAGAGTTCTGTATAATGTTATGGAAGATATGTGAAGTCTGCCAACCAGCATTGACTCAGCGTGGTGTGAGAAGATTGACACTATAGTCAACCTTCTCACACTGAAAAGACAGACAATTTTGATATTATACTTCTCATGTTTCTGTTGTCACGAAAGTTTGGGAGTCCTATACTGGGACATGGGTCCACAGTGCCCAGTGCAGGCGCTTGGAGAGATTGAATCAAAGTGAGTTAGGCACAAGTTGCGGCAGGTATAGGACTATTGTTGCATATGGAACCTAACAAAACTGGGCTATGGGGATGTGTAGTTATTGGACACGTATAATAACAAGTGAGAAACGGCCATGAAATGCGGTAAATCTTAAAGTTCGAAAAAATGGTACCAGGTGACCGTGAACGTGACGTTAAGGTCAGAGGTCAAAGATCATAGTCATTTCGGGGGTATATCGACTATGCTGAGTCCAATGGCGTTGACCGCAAGTCTATAGCTCTTACGGTTCTTGAGTTGAAAGATGGTATCACGTGACCTTGAGGTCAGAGGTCAAAGGTCATAGTTATTTTAGGTGTATATCCACTATGTTGAGTCGAATGGCGTTGACCGCGAGTCTCTAGCTCTTACGGTTCTTGAGTTGAAAGTTGTATATCAGACAGATGGACGGACGGACAGACAAAGCTGTGGTATAGGTAGTCGAATGTGCAGACGATGATTCGCTGACTCACTAGATGGGTCCGTCATAAACATACAAACCTTCAAAGCTATTTATATTATACTATCTTTACCTAAAGCTTTGCTCACGTTAATCTAGATTTATTTTTCTATTATTCGTGTACAGTGCCTTTTCTGTACCTCTAGCAACGTGTATACGAAATTCCATAATAATAATAATAATAATAATTTATTTATTTTCTCACCACAATATAAACATTATTTTTTTTAGGTTACATAATTATTTCAATTAGATATTGTGGGGAGACTGGTACCTAAACTTGACTCAAGGCCTGTATTTCAGGCTACCAGGTCTCCACCCCTTAGGCTTAACATCTTATTATGTACAGCTTACATTAGTTTACGGTAAGATATTTATTACAAACCAAAAATAAAATAAGGCAATACAAAACATCTGCATGTGCGTATCTTTGAGCGTGTGCGTACGGGTGTGTGTGTGTGTGTGTGTGTGTATGTGTGTGTGTGTGTGTGTGTGTGTGTGTGTGTGTGTGTGTGTGTGTGTGTGTGTGTGTGTTTGTGAGTGTGTGTGTGTTTGTGTTTATTCTAAGTCTGACTGGTAAGAATTTTTTCAGTTTCTTCATAGTTGAATTGTTGGAGCCAAGCAGTAAGTGTCTTCTTACATTTGTATTTTGTGAGTTTAAATATATTTAATGCTTTATTACACTTGTTGTATAGAAATCCACATACATGACAGAAAAATCGTTTTGAAAAAATAGTTTTCAGATAAACTTTTGACCTATCCACTGGATTATAGCGCCTCTTACCCTGAGATAAAAGTTAAGGTCTTCTTCTTTTCGTGTGGTTAGTGGCCAACCTGTTGTCACGACTGCTGTCAATTTGACAACAACCGGGATCAACTTTTTACGTGCCCTCCGAAGCACGGAGACGCTCAGATGGAATACCACAAAGCGGTCACCCATCTATAGACTGACCGCACCCAACGTTGCTTAACCTCGCTAATCGTTTACCGATCAGTGAGTGCAACTAGCTATGAGCGCCTCAAGTTAAGTCAAGGTAGTTAAGGTGTGTAAACGTTAGAAATTCATATTTGCTCTTATAATAGTAAGTATATTTATTATAATAAACAACGCGATAATCTATATATTATATAAAACTCTTCCGTTACCGAGTGACTGACAGACAACGCACAGCCGAAACTACAAAACGCAAGAAGCTGAAATTTGGCATGTATGTTCCTTGGAGAGTGTAGGGGAGCACTAAGAGAGGATTTTTGGAAATTCCACCCTGAAGGGGGTGAAAGGGGTGAAACCCGATATTCACACGGGAACGAGACTTACGCGGTCGAAACCGCGGGAAAACTACTAGTATCCTTAGAAATTATATTAATTTCAATGTATAACATTCGCGTAAACATATATTTATTTATTTATTTATTTAAATAACATGGAAGACTTACAGCTAAACAATCAAAACACAAAGAGTAGTAAGGAAATCAGTAAGCCAATTACAAGTCCTCACGTATAAAAGATTTCTTAAATATAAAAAGTGAACAAACTCATAACATAACACTGCAATAACAATATCAGATAATCACCTATTCCTACAATTAAACATTACAGTATACTTATGATTCTTACATTTTCTTTTTGCATAATTAAATTTTTTAATTAACGGAAAAAGTCAAGAGCCAATATATAATATGTAACGGGTATTAACGCGATCATGCATAATGTTTTCCTTTTTTATGCTTGACATTTCGACTGACTGCATATTTTTGTTTTTCCATGTACCGTCACAAACTACTCTCACGGTATCCCTATTACGTATGCTGGCATATGTATGCCAAAAGTGAGGGTGAATCAAGATCCTTCTGCCTCACAAACGGAGACATGACATCACAGCACTAGTCAGCTTGTGACCACGGCCGGTGTAACCTGGTCGGAACGTCAAGCATAAAAAAGGTAAACATTATGCATAATTGCGTTAATACCCGTTACATATTATATATATATCATGCAACGCGAAAGTTTAAAAGTTATTCGCGTAAACGTAAGATATAATTAAGTATAGATTTAGGTAACATCTATCTTCCTTTTTTTCAGCTGTCGCTTCTACACATAGTTGTTCTTCACACACACAATAAAACTGAGCTATAATTATAATTTGTCAGTCGGTGTGTGCGTTCGTCATACGATGTCATATATTCCAACTATGTTATAATACAACCTGATGGAATGCCAGGCGTCCCTGCGACCCGAATGTCTGGTGTATCGACAAAACTGTCTGTCTGTCTGCTTGTTATCATATCGGGAACTGATGGACTTGATTGGCAAAATTATTGTCAGAATCAAAACAGATATAAAATACTTGGTTGGAAGGCGAAGGGTTGATTTTATTGATTTTTCAAATATCTTTTCGCTGCCTGATGGTTTATTAAAGGTTGGTTAAAAGACTGCAATTTTATTATTAATAGCTAGCGCTATTGCGATATGTGCGAGAATGGATTAAATTTTCGAGCTGTTCGATTGTTCGTGTGATTCGAATGCATTCAAATTGTTGATCGTTATTCGAATACAATTTCCTTACCGATTATCTATTATCATTACACACTAGTGTATAGTCAAATCTGAACTTAAAACTCGTCTACCGACGTTTTCATTTCATCATAGCCATATTTTCCATACCTGCTTGTTCAAAAAACGCCTCTGGGAGAAACGTCAATATAAACATATTTTCATGCCTATCTCCCGTAAAGAATCGATAGAAAGGTATTTAACTCACATTTACTCAATTATAGTGTAGGTCCAATCTTATAGAGAGAGAGGCCTTTGCCGTCCATCGAGCACTCTTCTATATTCCGTGCTGTTCCTGAAAATTTCTTGACAAAAATCCAATAACCTTAGTTTCGACAACCCCCGAAAATCGAACTGAGACTGAGTAGAGAGCAGACGACAAAATGATGTAATCTTAAAGCTTCTCACGTTGCTACTATTACAATGCATACTAGATTTTCTGGTTAAACAAAAGGAACATGGCAGATAAAAAAATATTGATATATAATCAAATATTTAATCGTTATAGAAAAAAAGATCAATAAAATATTGTCATTCGAATGAGAATCGTATACTAATTTAATAATTCAATTATTTCTTAATGCTGATTTAAGTTCAGATTTGACTATACACTAATATGTACTGATAATAGATAATCAGTAAATAAATTGTATTCGAATAACGATCAATAATTTAAATGCATTCGAATCACGCGAACAATCGAACAGCTCGAAAATTAAAAAAAAAGAAGTATCTATGTATGTTTATCCATTGTCTAGAACCCATAGTACAAGCTCTGCTTAGTTTGGGCTAGATGGTGTTGTGTGTATGTGGTAGAATATTATTATAATATTATTTCTCGAAGTTGTAGGCTGAGATATATTATTCGCTAACTACATTTCTAACTCTCACTTAATAGAGAGCGATTCTACTGATAATATTATTATGAGCAAGACTAACTAATAATTGGATCGATCCGAAAGTTTTGATAAAGTAAGAAGTTGATACTTATATTTGTTAAACATTATCATATGATACAGTCTATTTATAACTATGAATATTCAAACCCACGACTTTGACTTAAATTGCATATTCAGAGTCTTCTTCTTCTTCTTTAGACTATCAGCTGTACATCATAACTTTGCCCCAACAAGCAAACCCAGTCGCCAAAACAATAGTTTCGACAGAATCCGAACTTTTTTCTTCCAGGATTTTTTTAATTGCCCCGCTTGATGGTGAAATTTTGTACATACCACCACCAAACAACCGAATTTGAACCTTACTTTTTCATAAATAAAGTATAATTTACTTCAAAAGCAGATTAAGAAAAATGTTCATCTTACCGGCACAATTACCATTCAAAATTGATCTTTAGTTTAAAAGAAATAGAGTTCGAATTTGTGTGTGTTACCAAATATTTACTTAGCACGTCCCAAAGACATTGGATTTTAGTTTTTTCGTCGCCATTTTGGAAAAATTACTGTAACCGCGGGGTCTTTTCATTTTTCACCGACTAATTGTATTTTCTTCGTATTGATTTTGTCATGGTATAAGAGTTTTTTTAAATTTAATTAGTTATAATACGCTCGGTTAATTTGGTATAATGGTATTCTCAAAAGTGGGTGGGTTCAACATTCAAATCGCTTTTGAGTTACGTTAATGGATGCGAGGTAGAGTGTAGTGGGTTCGATTCTCACGCAGGGATTTACATATATAGTCTTACGCGAGTTAAGGTGTGGCTCGCTTTAACAATGAAGGAACGTCGTGAGGACACCTGTATGTCTGAGAGTTCTACATAATGTTCTCGAAGATGTGTCACAGACAACTGAAGACTTTCTGCCAACCTGCACTACGCCAGCGTGGTAGACTATGGCCCTTTTCAGACTGAAAACAAGCCCGTGTCCAATAGTCTTCTTCTCCCTAGTCTTTATTATTCCCAAGTCACTTGGGGTCGGCTTTTCTAGTCTAACCGGATTTGACTGGATATCAGTTTTTACACGGAGTGGCTACCACCTGACCTCCGCAACCCGAAGGCTAACGATACCCTAAGGCTAGACCAGTGTCAGGGTATTATAGGGCACTGACTTCCCAATAGCGACTGCCATAGATGTTCATGGCAGCCGGGACCGAGGCGACGGCTTAACGTGCTCTCCGAGGCAAGGAGCAGGCGATAATTGTCAATCAATACGCACATAATTTCAATAAGTCATATAACTTCTGAAAGTCAGAAGTACGCGACGTGGGTTCGGACCCGAGACCCTCTGCATTGCAGTCTGTTGGTCTCCCCACTGAGCTATTGCTGCTATTAAGCCCGTGTCCAATAGTGTGGCTGCTTATAAGCAGGGCTAGAAAAAAAGGTGCTATATTAAGGTCAGCATCGAAGACCCAGTCACTCCTCTTCTTTTATTTCCTTCTATCTCTTAACTCCTTATACACGCTACGAAAACAAGGTACTTCAACCAGACCGTATGATTGTTTGCCTCCTATGTTGTGTACGGTAGGCAGAGGCTTGGTTGTGTTCCCTTGGAATCGCTTCTGTGATACCATAAACAAACATGTCCATGAGCGGTGGTTACCACTTACCAACAGGTGGACCGCTGTCTCGTCTGTCGAGCAGCAATAAGAACAAGCTCTTAAAATGCAGGCTACCTGATTCTTTTGATATGTCCTGCACTGGGTAGTATTTTTGTCTTGTGTGAGGACCGAATTCACACCATTCGGCGCAGTGGCAATGGCGAGACGACCACTTAATCAACTACACCATCCGTGCAGTCTAGTATACGTCTCCATCCAGGCATCTTTTTGGATGAAATATCATCATGTGATCTTTGGCGCTTTGAGCTGAACAAAGATATATATTACTGACTAAAATTAACCTGTATTCCATTTCTTAAATAAAACTAAATTAATTTATAAGTTATCTCCCTGCAATTTCACCCACGTTTATGATTAGTGCTCTGCTCCCGTGGTCTATGGCGTGTTGTTATAGCCTATGTTACTTCTGGATTAAGTAGTTTGTTATGGCGAAAGAATTTTTAATAATTCGATCTACTAGTTTCTATGTTTTTTCATTACAAACGAAACTACAAATCTTTCCTGTTTATAATATTAGTATTTATAGAAAGACAACTCTCGCACTGCCTGTATCGCGGGGATCTTTACAAATATTCAAACAACCGTCTCAAAAAACACCCAGACTCGGAACAACCATTTGAGGATAACACAAATTATTATTGTTAGGGTATAGGATAAACAGCATTCGGATCGCTGGCTGGCCATCCAGACTTGAGAGGGAAAAAGCCTCTAATAACATATATTCTATTAGATAGTTAATTATTGCTCGCTTTAACGGTGAAGCAAAACATTGTGAAGGTACCTGCATGTCTAGGAGATCTCCATAACGTGAAATATTTGAAGTCTGCCAACTTGCACTGGGCCAGCGTGGTTGACTATGCCATCTTTACACTGAGAAGCCGTGCCAAGCGGTGGAACAGTTTAATACAAGGCTGATATTATTAAGGTCTCCGGAAGTGTCCGTCAAGTGTGAAGGACAGAGCATGAGCGAACGTATGAGGGTCTATTGTGTGTGTGAGCGAGACAGGAGCTTAGGATAGTGTGACCACGGCGCTTGGGTGTAACGACTGCGTAAACATACGCGATACTGAGGAGCGAAGTGGTCATGACACTTTTATTTGACTTAATACAAACGGCATCGAAAGCGGAAGTGGATATAACTGCAGTGGTGGTCTCTAGTTAGATCAAATTTTCCTAAAAATGTGCAAACAATTCTTGGACACGTCAATTAACCATCGTCATTTTAGATTAGTAGAGCCTCGCTGATTTCAGCATAAATGGGCCGGCTCGACCGGGGAAGGACTACCCTCTCACAGAATATCGATGTGAAACAGCAGTATTCCTACTGTTGTGTTTCGTTCGGTGAGTGAGAGTTGCGGAGGCCCAATCACCCCTTACCCCCTATTCCCGGTCCTTCTCCTTTCCACTTCCTTTCCTAAAGGGTCGGCAACGCGCAAGTGATGCCTCTGGTGTTGCAGGCATCCATAGGCTACGGTGACCACTTACCATCAGGTGGGCCGTATGCTCGATTGCCAACTTAGTTGAATAAAAAAAAAACATTATATTAATAAAAAATAATAGATAATAAAAATAAATAGAAAGAAAAAAAATTGCATTGGACAAAGCCTGTTCGAGGAGTAGAGCTTTTAAGAGAAGAAGCAGGCCAGAAACTACTGGCCACTCTTTTCAATTGCCAAATGTTTATAACAATACAATTCAATATTATATTCTTTTTCTTATATAAGCTGCTGTGTGATGCCCGGATAGAGATGTTGAAATTGAGATTATTAGGTTTGGCTGTCGAGAAATATTCCGTAGTAGCACGGTCGCTAACTGACCCTTATATGTCATCAAGGTCGCCACAAATATGGAAGCTAAAGCATAGCTGGTGAAATTATATTTGATACATGTCTGAATAGAACAGTCGCAAGAGGAAGATCTAGGCGAACGTTTCTCGAACTGATCGGTGGCGTTTTGGACAAAGGCCTAGTTTAAGAGCACCTTAAACCGGCGAGCGTGTATAAGGAATGTGATGAAAGTGAATGAAGCCAGAGAAGTGTGTCAGGATCGTAGCAAATGGAAATTCTTCTTTGCCTACCCCTTTAGGAAACAGGCGTGAATCTATGTTTTTTTTATACTGTAATAGGCTTGCGTTTGACTGCGATCTCACCTGATCTTAAGTGAAGATGCAGTTGACGATGGAGCACGCTTGCCTAGAAGATACCTATTCACTCGCGACTTGAAGACACCCACATTGTATACATCGGGAAACACAGACTTAGGTAGCGAATTCCACTCCTTAGCGGTATAAGTATATATGTATGTATGTATGTACATGTCTGCCTATCCCTTCAGGTATACAATAGATGTGAGATGTCGGCAATAAAGCACAGTCCAGCTATAACTTTACTCATTCATGACTGCTGCTGATATATTCTATACCTTGCCAATACTAGTGCGCCGAACTTTGTGGATTCAATTACTATACGAGACGCAGAAATTTTGCGATTCGTTAGTCGAGTGTGTCGTTTATTACTTTATCACGCGAAAACTGACCAAATTTAGATAGAACTTGACACACAGATTGACTATGTCCTGGATTAACACTAACGTTTATTCTTATCTGTCTATCGAAGACTGTTTAATATATTAATAGGGAAACAATATTATTCAATAAACAAATATTTTGAGGACAAAATCACAATTGCAATGTAATTATATAATATAAAATTTCAATTACTTAAATTCAAGAATTATTTTCTTTTTTATTTAAATTTCTACTAATCTTATTTATTGTAATAATATGTCATTATCTGTAAGACAGATAATGACTGAGCTAGTGCGGCGCATATTCAAATCGGCGCGTGGCCGCCATAGTAAAATTGTATGGAAATGCAAAATTTTTGGGCATAACTGTAGACCATAAGTTGACTTGGAAACCTCACCTAGAAGTGGTTTGTAAACGACTGAGTAAATCTGCGTATCTATTGTTTCAATTATCTAAGAGAGTTAATTCTGAGACACTGTTAACAGCCTATCATGGACTTGTAGTCTCTATTCTCCGTTACGGTGTTGTTTTCTGGGGGCAATCAACAAATAGGGAACTGGTATTTAGGATGCAAAGAAGATGTGTAAGATCCATGTGTAATTTAAAGTCAATAGATAGTTGCGTTCCCTACTTCAAGAAATTAAAAATATTAACGTTACCAGCTATATATATATTAGAAACTGCATTATTTATAAAATCAAATCCACATCTATTTACAAAATTTTCAACAGTTAAGAAGACCCCCATTCGGAGTCAATATAAAAATCAACTATGTACGTTAAAATGTAATACTGCGTTAATGAAAAAGAGCTTCTTTGGTGTTGCACCAAAGATTTTTAATAAAATACCTGATGCTATAAAATGTATGCCATTAAAGAAATTCAAAAAGTGTCTTCACAAGTTATTAGTTGAGAAATGTTATTATACCTTGGATGACTATTTTAATGATAATACTATTTGATTAAATTATGATATGATGAATTATGAGATTATGTAATTTTATAAATCTATATTATTAATGTTGACTTGGATAACTATTTTAATTTTGGATGACTATTTGATTAAATTCTGTAATTTTATTAATTCATATTATTAATGTAACGGACGAATAATTTCTCGCATGTTCTTTTGTTATGATCTTCTTGTGTGTGTTTTTTGTTTTTCTTTCTTGTAGTGGACATTATTAAATTGATTATTTTAATGTATTAGTATAAAATTGATAGAAAATTTTGTTAACTTTGATGAACCTGACTTTAATATTTGTATGTCAACAATGACAAAGCATAGTGCAACACTTATCTATTTAAGACCTTGACATGTATGATTAATGTATATATGTTCTTCACCTATGTTTTACAAATAAATAATTCTGATTCTGATTCTGATACTGAAAAATTTTTATGGAGGATTAGAAGTGCTTTTTTGATAAATGCCAAATAAATACTTTTTTGTATAAAACGATTAACCTGTATACTTGACCATATTCTTGGTAATAAAGTTATGATTTATGATTTATCCTGGTATATATTACCTTTATAACTCGGTCTCTCGCCACACTCAACGCTCTCCTTGTGGACAACACTGTGTGATATGTTTGCGGATGAATGGCAGAAGATACTGTCAGTGTGTAAGGAATATTGTGAAAAGGTAGTATGATAGTTGCGTCCTTAATTAGTATAAGTGGCCTGCGGCCGTTCTAATTAAGTAAATAAATAAATCTTCTCCCTAGCCTGTATTATTCCCAAGTTACTTGGAGTCGGCTTTTTCTAGTCTAACCTAATTTGACTAGATATCAGTTCTTACACGGAGCGGCTGCACCTGACCTCCGTAACCCGACGGTTAACAATACTCTAAGGCTAGACCAATGTCAGGATATTAGAGGGTACTGACTTTCCCAATAACGACTGCCATAGATGTTCATGGCAGCCGGGACCGACAGATTAACGTGCTCTCCGAGGCACGGAGCAGGCGATAAATGTCAATCAATACGCACATAATTTCGAAAAGTCATATAATTTCCGAAAGTCAGAGTTTTGCGATGTGGGTTCGAACCCGAGACCCTCTGCATTGCAGTCAGTTGGTGTCCCCACTGTGCTATCGCTGCTCTTGAGATTAACACGAACAGCAGATATCAGTAATATCAGCACTGTGTATAAACTGCGCCACTGCTGGAAACGGGACTTTTCTTAGCCTGAGAAGGGTGCCAAGCCTAGCCCAGTGCGGGTTGGCAGACTTCACATATCTTCGAGAACATTATGTAGAACTCTCAGACATGCAGATTTCCTCACGAAGTTTTCCTTCACCGTTAAAGCGAGCGATAATTAACTAATCAATACACACATACCTTTTAAAAGTCAGCAGTGTGTACCTTGGGATCTAACCAGAGACCACTGCATGGCAGTCCAACGGTCTCCCACTAGGCTATCGTTAGCTAGAACAGAAGATCCTAACTCTTAATATTATAAATCCTAATGTGAGTTTGTTTGTTACGCTTTCACGCCTTAACTACTCGACCGATCATCATAAAATTTCGCATACACGTTGTCTGGGGTACAGAAAAGGACATAGGGTACCTTTCATTCAGAAAAACTGCTGTTACTAACTTAACCTACTATTACGCAACCAAAGCCGGGAGAAAAATCTAGTATTAATATAAATATACATAATTCAGTATTGCTACCTGTCCATTCCACTCCCCAGTTAACGTCCTAAAAAAACAGTGTGCGTCTCAACAATACCGCGCAAATGAACCGCCATATTGAAGAACAAATTAAAAAAACATACGTCGAGTCTATGTTATAACGCGAGTCCTTTAATGTCAATATTATTTATTAAATTCATCCTTGTTAACTTTGAGGGTGAGCAGAATAATAGGTATATGAAATGTTAATTGGAATTATGTATGTATATTAGCGGGTATGGTTGCTTCGTTAGTTTTATGGTTGGTTACGATTCAAGGATTAAAGTTTGATGCCGGTGTTGTTAGTTTTTTATTTTTCTGGTAGATAATTATTCGTAGCACTTGTAACCTTAGAGCTGTGGCGCAGCGGTAGTGAATGCGACTGCTGTGCATGAGGTCTCAGGTTCGAATCCCGGATCGACCCAACAAAAAGGTTTTGGGTTTTGCTGCTAAGAAATCTCAATACGAGCCCGGAGTTAGGAAGTTGGCGGTGTTTGACACCCCCGTGCCTCGGAAAGCACGTAAAGCCGTTGGTCCTGCGCCTGATCTCTCTCCGGTCGTGTCGGATTATCCGTCCCATCGGATAATGAGAGTAAGGGAACAGAGAGTGCACTTGTGTTTGCGCACATTCTTGTGCACTATAATATCTCCTGCGCAGATGGCCAATCTCCGTTAAGATTGGCCGCTATGACCAAAATTCGGTTTGGAGGACATTGTATAACCTTAGAATACTATTATACTACTATTGTGCCTACACTAATGCATGGAAGTGAAAGTTGTGTATGGCAAAAGAAGCATGAGAGCAAAATAAATGCTGTAGAAATGAGAGCGCTGTGAAATATATGTGGTGTAACTCTGAAAGATGGAATGAAATGATATGATATAATGATGGATGAAAAGGAATAGTGTGATTAGAGAAAGATGCGGCATGAAATTAGATATAGTGGCAAGAATAGAAAAGGGTATGTTAAGCTGGTTTGGGCATGTAGAAAGAATGGACGAGAAAAACTGACTAAGAAAGTTTATAAGGCTAGTGTGAATGGAACAGTCGCACAATAGGCGAACGTTTATCGATCAGATCGGAGATGTTCTGGACAAAGGCCAGGTTAAGAGCACCTTAAACCGATGAGCGTGTATGAGGAATATTATGAGAGTGAATGAAGCCAGAGAAGTGTGTCAGGATCGTAGCATATGGAGATCCGTAGTCTCTGCCTACCCCTCTGGGAAACAGGCGTGAATCTATGTATGTGTGTTTGTACTTGTAACCTTTTACCTCGTGATCTATTTATAGTACAGTGATAGCTCAGTGGGGAGACCAACAGACTGCAATGCAGAGGGTCTCGGTTCGAACCCACGTCGCGCACCTCTGACATTCGGAAGTTATATGACTTTTCGAAATTATGTGCGTATTGATTGACAATTATCGCGTGCTCCGTGCCTCGGAGAGCACGTTAAGCCGTCGGTCCCGGCTGCCATGAACATCTATGGCAGTCGTTATTGGGAGAGTGTCGACACAAAAGATCCCACTGGGTCGAAGTGTCGCCGGTCTGCACTGACTGGCGCCCACATAAGATACATACATACATATAGTGCAGTCGGCAAAGAAAATGGTCTACCAGTTTTGACAGAAGGTTCTGTGAGATCTAATTATCGTTAAGGTCGAGTTTTCTGATGGAATGTATTAGCTGTGATAATTCAAACTTGACACATGGTATGTCATAATATTATTCCAAAAGGAAATCGATCTTGTTGTTTCATGACGTTCAAATAAACCTCAACCGTAGGGTCGTAGACCATATCTTTGGCTCATTATACTTAATATTTTTTGTCGGCCTCGATGGCCTAGTGGTTAGTGTAACCGACTGCCACGCCTGAGGTCGCGGGTTCGATTCCCGCACAAGTCAAACATTTGTGTGCATGAACATGGATGTTTGTCTTGGTCTGGGTGTTTCTATGTATAATATGTAGGTATTTACAAAAAAAAAGGTATATATGTATGTTTATCCATTGTCTAGAACCCATAGTATAAGCTCTGATGATGATGTTGTGTGTATGTGGTAGAATATTATATTATAATAACTTTGTTCTAACGTTTTTTACAAAACTATGTTATTATTAATTAATGTAGTGACTTGTGTCATTATTGACAACGGGTAGAGTGTTGCGGATTTGATATCTAGGTAAGACAAAATCTTATGTAATCCATAGACAGTTGTGCCGAATCTAAATCGCCGGGCTATTACTAATGAATAATTTTTATGTTAGCCTGTCCCAGGCTTCGAATCTGGGACCTTATGATCCGCAGGAGACCTTATAGCAAAATTAAATATTGCTGTATGTTTGTGCCGAAATATTACATATGTATGTACTTAGTTAAGTTCTAGTAATATTGTTATTTCATTATAGTATTTGTATATCAAGTATTGATTCAACCATTTTTTACTAGAATTTGCCCACGGTTTCGTTTGCGTTCATGTAGATTTTGTCAATTGATTTCTATGCTTCAGAAACAGTACTTTTTTCTGGATTAAAGGTATGTCCTTGTCTGTGTACTTTCAACGTGTACTTATGCGAAACTTCACGTAGTTCGGTCGACTAGTAAAGGCGTACAAGCGTAACAAACAAACAAACTCATATTCACATAATTAATATTAGTTAGGATATGTACACACAGCGACACATCAACCTAGACTGTTTGGACTTTGAACTATGAGAAGTTGAACGCTGCGAATCGTGCGAGAGAGTGCGTTATATTTTTGTTATTTTGTCTCATTCACGCTGAACGGGACGCGACGCTCTATCTTTACCATTACATCGAAACCACTATGCACTGTCCCTTTCCAGCAATTCTCTATTTTGTATGTAGCGTAGTTATGCGTATATAGAGTGTCTAACTTGATGTGGAGCCGTGTGTACAATAGTTAGGTTCACAAACTACTGTGGCCGCTTCCCATCACAGCCTGTTTGCACATTCGTCACCTTAATAGAAAAAAAAAAATAATGTTCCTTTGCCAAATGTATATTCTACCATCATTGTACAAGAAACTATTGAAAAAAGACCATTTAGATATTTGTGACTATGCAAAAGACAGGCGCATCCGGGTCACTAAACATGGCAATAAATCTTGGTATTAGTCAGTTTAGGCGTGTGTTGTATTGTGAGCGATAAAATATAGCATAGCATAGTTCGAACAAAGCGATAAATATGGCAGAGACAGCAATTTTTTTAATGATTTATTTAAGTAAGTTATTAATTATCTAGTGTTAGATTTGGCCTCCGGATTCGCTCGCGTTAATGTCGACATTCTTAGTAAATTTCTATCCCCCAGTACAGTATTTTTTTTCTGGGTGAAAGGTACACACCCTTTGTTCTTTTCTTTACTCCTGACGTGTAAACAAAATTTCATGATGATCGGTCGAGTAGTAAGGCGTGAAAGCGTAACAAACAAACAAACTCACACTTGTATTTATAATTTTAGTTAAGATTGTTGTTATCAGCGTATCATAGCAGTGATAGCTCAGTGGGGAGACCAACAGACTGCAATGCAGAGGGTCTCGGGTTCGAACCCACATCGCGCGCCCCTGACTTTCGGAAGTTATATGACTTTTCGAAATTATGTGCGTATTGATTGACAATTATCGCCTGCTACGTGCTTCGGAGAGAACGTTATGCCGTTGGTCCCGGCTGCCATGAACATCTATGGCAGTCGTTATTGGGAAAGTCAGTACCCTCTAATATCCTGACACTGGTCTAGCCTTTGGGTATCGTTAGCCTTCGGGTTGCGGAGGTCAGCCGCTCCGTGTAAAAACTGATATCCAGTCAAATCCGGTTTGACCAGAAAAGCCGACCCCAAGTGGCTTGGGAATAATAAAGGCTAAAAGAGAAGAAGATTGTTGTTATCAGCGTATTTAAGTAGCGATAGTCTATTGGGAGATCATTAGACTTCCACGCAGATATCTCTTCTCGAAGCTTTATGCATCTTACATACATACATACATAGATCCACGCCTGTTTCCCAGAGGGGTAGGCAGAGACTACGGATTTCCATTTGCTATGTTCCTGACACACACTTCTCTGGCTTCATTCACTTTCATCACATTCCTCATACACGCCCGTCGGTTCAAGGTGCTCTTAATCTGGCCTTTGTGCAGAACGCCTCCGATCTGATCGAGAAACGTTCGTCTAGGTCTTTCTCTATATGCATCTTAATTAGTTAAATATCGTTTGCTTTAACGGTGATGGAAAACATCGTAAGGAAACCTGCATGTCTAGGAGCTCTACATAATGTTCTTGAGCATATGTGAAGTCTGCCAACCGGCACTGCGTGGTGGACTATGGTCTAACCCTTCTCACACTGAGAAAAAGCTCGTGCCCAGCAGTGGGACAGTTTATATACAAGACTATTATTATTATTCTTGTTGTCCTTACAGCTAAGCTGCTTTTGTTCGTATTCGGAGTGAACCTCAAACCCAAGACTTCTTGATCGCAAGTCTGATGGTTCGTCTAATGTAATTTCGGCGCTCTAAATGATCTATGTATCACTTTACCAGCAAATGCTCGATCGTCGAAAAAATTAAATTAATTCATAATTTGACTGCTAATAAGTTATTTAAACTTTTTTACCGTGTTTAAATATCAATAATAATTAATTTAATGTTTCTCTTATAATAAAATGAACCGTCGATTTAACTATAAATTAATATTTAATTTAGGAATATTTAATTAAAATATATATCATTTATGGAGATGTTTTTTAATTTTTGAATTAAATCATTTATTGCTACCAAGTGTATATACAGGTGATTGGTAAAAGACTGGACATATTGTAGGAGGGTATTCAGTACTCGATTCTGTACGAATATCTAAAAAAATTGGTACTTAAAATTTGACCTAGTTATCCAATAACAAGTGAGAAACGGCTATGAATTGCCGTAAATCTTAGATTTCGAAAAAATGGTTCAAGTAATATGCAAAGGTCACGTGATACCACGTGACCTTGAGATCAAAGGTCAAATGTCATAGTTATTTCGGGGTATATCGACTATGCTGAGTCGAATGGCGTTAACCGCGAGTCTGTAGCTCTTACGGTTCTTGAGTTGAAAGTTGTATACAAACGGACGGACGGACGAACAGAGCTGTTGCATGAAAGTTTTTTCTAACTCTAAAAACTTAATGTGTTGACACTCTTCGCATAATCCACAGCTATATTACAAACGATGACCGATTGGACCTGCGACCCTGGCAATTCCCGTTATTCCACGAAACGACTCAGTACAGTAACCAAAACCTCAGCCCCCGCCCCCCGCTACCGCACCCGGCACTCTTCCTAATTTGCAAGAACTACAATTACTTAATCGCTGTATAACTGCACGCTAACACTGTGCCACATACCTTAACATCGCACAAAGTAAAAGAATGCGCAAGCGCAGGAAATGGCGACAGTTTTTGTTGTCGCCTAGCTTTTGTCCCATTTTAGGGACCTCTGAATGAATGAATTACAAATGGCCTCTACCTGAACATTCAATATAAATGTGAAAGGCAAAGAAAGAAATAACTGATGTGTTCGGCTTATTGTTACCGAGTTATTGAGTAAACCGTCTTATTGTGATATCACTAGTGTTATTATTTACTAGATTTATCCCGCAACGTCGCTTGCGTAAATGTAAAGTAAAGTAAAAATTTACACGGTTTTTTGGTACACGATCTAGTACAAATATTAGAACACAGAAAACAAAACAAAAAAAAGTACATGTATCATGAAAAATGAGGTTACCACTCAGGTTTATTGTTGGTTTGCGGTTGATACCTCAAACCAACCCTGATATTATTTGGTAACCCCAAGTGACGCCCGGACGTACATCAGCTACTCATTGTAATATTTTCCAAACACAAAACACAAAACTACGTAAGATATATATTACTTATATAAATTAAAATTGATAAGCATATAACATATATATATATATAAATTAATATATAAAAATATAAATTAAAATTGATATAACATGAATAATAAATAAATTGGCGCCATAGGTTGTAGGTTGGGTTCGGTTAGTAACAGTACTTTTTCTGGATGAAAGGTAATCACTGTTCTTTTCCGTACCCATGCTATCATGTATGCAAAATTGCATGATGATCGGTCGAGTAGTTAAGGCCGTCCGCTGCGTTAAGCGGGTGCACGGAGCGGGCGCCCGCGCGGTGTGCTGATTATCATGGGTCTCGGGCCGGCGCCGCGTGCGACGGGGTCCGCCTCGCAGACAACGTGTCTGCTGTCTGTTTCTAGAAAATCAGTGAGCGCTGCTTTGTTACGGCGTGACCGTAGCGGGCGCCCGCGAGTCCGTGACGGAGCACGGCGCGGGTCTCCGCAGCGGGCGCCCGCACCTTGCACCCGCTTAACGCAGCGGACGGCATTAGGCATACCTAAGGGGTTAATTTTATATTTTTATTTGTAATGCCTCAAATCACTAGAACTACTAGACCAATTTTAAAATTCTTACACCATTAGAAAGCTTCTTTATCTAGAACTATCTGTTGCCCACGACTTCGTTAGCGTGGACTTTAATTTATTAGCCAATACCTACTTTTAATTTGTTATCTAATTTTAATATATAAAACTACAACTAAAGAAATTAATAAGTCTAACTACACCTATATAGGTGTAATTAGCTATACATTAAAAAAATACATATGATATCGCGGATTTTTTTGTAGATTGATTGATACGTTCTATAATACTGTAGAATATTTTTTTGTTCTATCATCAATAGTTTCCGCAGCGCACGCGATGACAGATTTTTATGACAAATTTTTCCACACCTTGGGTTATATTATTGCAATTTTATTAAGAATCACATTTTTTTTGAAAATGATCATATCCTATGTCACTCAGTGAAGATGCAGCTTTCTAATGGTGAAAGAATTTTTGAAATCGGTCCAGTAGTTTTTGTGTGAAAACATTACAAACATACATACAAAAACACAAATGTTTCCTCTTTATAATATTAGTTTAGAAGTTTAGACTAACATCATAACGAATATTATAACTGCGAACGTGAGTTTATTTTTTACTTCTTCACGCATTGTGCACTTCACTTCATGTTTCGCATACTCTTTGTCAGGGGTACAAAAAAAGACATAGTATGTATATGTATACCTTTCATCCGGGAAAAACAATTGTTTCCAACGGATAAATTTATTGAGAAAATAACACAAGTGAAGTCACGGCAAGATATAATAGGCTATATGTATAACATCACGCTGCGAGACACGGGAGCGGCGCAGTAACCATAACCACGGGTGAAACCACGCACAGCTTGTATATCATAAAGAGAACAATATCAACAATTTTCGTAATATTACTGCAAAGGGAAATCGACCTTGTAGTTTCATGATGTTCAAATGAATCTCAACCATAGGGTTATAGACCACATCTTTGGCCGGCTGTCCTAATGTTAAAAAGAAATTTCTAGTGTCATAAACTTTGCCAGCCAATGTGGGACCTTACTCCTGTAGGAAAATAGACTCTATAGAGAAACTCGTTTTATAGAAAGTAGAGTATTTAAGCGATGTCTCGTTAGTTAAGCCCTCTCTGCCTACACCAATACCACCCGCTAAGCGTGATAATTAGATGAAAATATCTTGTTAGTGATAGACGCGTCAGATTTGAAATGTTTTTTATATAGAAGTTATACTTAATTAATGAATTATACAGTTATTGTATTAATTACGTGCAAAGTGTCGCACTGTTACACGGCACTGTGACGAAGTGTTTTAAAAAAAAGAAATTTTAATTGGCTAAATAAAGTTTATTAAACACTTGAGATATTAAATTGAAATAGCAAATAAAGATGTCGTATAATGATATAGAAATGTATCTGGCACACTTAGGAAATAGTAAGTTGCGTTCGCGACGGGAGATGTGCCCAGACTGTTATTCGTTAGTACTGCGCTTAGGATGAAGGCAAAAGTGCTGACACGGGACTTTTAGGCATTGGCAGGGGTTTCTGTCGAATATAGGGGATTTTGGACTAGGTAAGGGAATTAGGGTACAATAGGGATTCGTAACAGCACGAATCTATAAGCAAGAAATAACATTACCCAAACAAAGAATGAAAAGATGGTGAAATCTGCTAAGAAAATTAAATAAGATACGAGTATTTCAAAGCCTAGGGGTAATTTTCAAACAACAGAAAAAGGATACACGATAAGAACTGTGACGTAAAAATTATTTAAATGCAGCTGTTTAAGGGAGATAGCAAATGTCAAAGAGCGTATTGAGTGTTTTTAAACAGCGGTGCCTGTATATGAGCCCGGCTTGTCTTGCTAACATGCTCAATTCAGAATATTGAGTGCTCGGATGGCGTAGTGCTCAACTCATCACTTCCACTACGCCAAGTGTTGTGTGTTCGAATTAAAAAGAATCCCACACGAAACGAAAATTTGTGTGATTCACAAATGGTAGTTCCGGGTCTGGGTATTCTTTGTGTCCGTTATTTGAATGTTTGTAAAATCTCCCGACACAGGAATTATTCCTAGCACGGGAGTAAGTAGTCTTTTAAATGTAACATATTATGCGGACATCATTAGTTCAGTCGCAAGAGCAGTGATCTATCAGTGGGGAGACCAACAGACTGCAATGCAGAGGGTCTCAGGTTCGAACCCACGTCGCGCACCTCTGACATTCGGAAGTTATATGACTTTTCGAAATTATGTGCGTATTGATTGACAATTATCACCTGCTCCGTGCCTCGGAGAGCACGTTAAGCCGTCGGTCCCGGCTGCCATGAACATCTATGGCAGTCGTTATTGGGAGAGTGTCGACACAAAAGATCCCACTGGGTCGAAGTGTCGCCGGTCTGCACTGACTGGCCCCCACATAAGATAAGATAGTTCAGTCGCAGGCAGGGTATACTGTAATGCTATTCTATTCCCCACACTTCAAGGTCCAGACTATCACCTTGTCTTAACAAACACGTGTTCTGTCACCTTCAGTATATCTGCTATCAAAAACACCATATTACCATAACACAGTCCAACCAAAACGGTACAAAGTCAGTGAGGGCGCCACTAGCTTCGCGATTGCCAACAAAATGTTCTGAATTTAATTTATTTCGTTATTTGTCCGCTACGCAGGTAACACGGTCATGATTACAAGTTAAACATTCTTGAACTGTCAAAAGTGTTTAGTGACCAACATATCGTTGCCGGTTTCGCAAATTGTAGTCACAAAAACTGTCGACAGAGGGCTCTCTACATAATAATTAGTAATCAGCGTGTGCTGGCGAGGGAAGCGGACATTTTATACAATCAAACAAGTTTGCGGCCGGTCGTGAGACATCGGGTTTGATTTCCGAGTCGAGCAATAGCTTTTTTAGGTTTTTGTTATAGAACGAAGGTTAGTAATGTGCTCATTGGAAGGCGATGGGATTATGTTGCGTAGGGCCTAAAATAAATAGCATAAGGAAATGTAGTTGTAATATTGGTTTAACTATCGTTTCAGACTTATAGGCGTGAATGCATGTGTTATAAAATATAAAAGCTTAAAGCCGGTATAAAAACACTAACTATAATGTAGAGGAAAATACAATACAATAAACCATCCTTTTTGGATCCGCAAGATTATGGCAACCACGCAGATCAATCGGGGTTAACTAGCATTCTTATCGTAATGCATGCAATAAAAAAAATGTAAGCATTTACAAAATGCTTATCCTCTGTGTTCTAGAATGGTTGTTGAAATGTTTGTTACGTTTTCACGCTGTATCTACTCGATCGAACATGATTTCGCATTCACATTATCAGGGGTACAGAAAATGACATAAGACACATTTTATAACCTAACAAAAAATTGCCATTTATATCACCACACACACCACACCACACCACACCACACCACACCACACCACACCACACCACACCACACCACACCACACCACACCACACCACACCACACCACACCACACCACACCACACCACACCACACCACACCACACCACACCACACCACACCACACCACACCACACCACACCACACCACACCACACCACACCACACCACACCACACCACACCACACCACACCACACTATATCACATCATATTATCATCATACACCAGTACGATAACACACTAAAACGACCAATAATACTATACATAGGTACTTCACAACCACTATACTTAATTGAATTTAATTTAAATAATATGCATGTTATCATATTCTTAATATTATTTTTTATTTTTGTTCTAATACCTACACGTTATGGAAGAGCGGAGGCTCCTAATACAGACATTGTTTGTCTAAAAGGAGGCTCCAAACACAATGCATTGATGTATTAACCTTAAAGAACAAATAAACTATTTCTATTTATATTTTCTATTTCTATATCATCAATAGGCTCGCTTTATTTTACCTAAACATAACCAGAGCAAAAGTATGCACGAATCACCACCACCAAAAATTAACTCATTTAATTTTTCGCTGGATATATTGAATCGACTATGTCTTTCTATATGTATTATTTTTACCACTGCCAACCCCTTGGGCATTTACAAGCGTGATGCTAGAAATAAAAGTATTAACTGTTGCCACACAACCAATCTATACCTACATATACTAGTCAAAACAAAATACGAGGCACTTGTAAATTTTAAAATCAGGACTGACTAATTGATAATTTAATCAATTTATTTATTTATTTATTTATTTATTTTATAAACACTAGAGGCTTACAGCATCTGTACCAACACGCCTTTAGTGCTATACTACTAACATACACTTTAAACACACTAAACAAATAAATTAAAATAAAATATAAAAGAAACATTCACAATCATATTAACTACTAAAATAAAACAATTTTGAGCATTCGTATAGAAACAATAGATAAAATAATTTATGCCATCATGTTAAGGAACTCTGTTACTTTTTTAAACATTTGACTAGTGTTACAATAAAATAAATCTGTATCCGGACTTGCAAGTAGTAATTTGTTCATATTGTCAATCGCTCTTGCCGTTGGACAATAAGTAACCTGCGGCAGACGCCATGATGTAGGATACGTGAATAATCTATGTCGCCTACGTCCAACAGCACGCATATACTGATTTGGCACATAGAAGTAAATACACTCACGCACAGAAGGGTTATCCACCCTATGTACCAGTAATAAATAATAGTGCATTATGTGTGCAAGATTGCGCCTAAATTCTAAGGTATTGAGACTAATCATTCCCGAGACAAATATAGAGGGGTATAGAAAGGGATAGTAGCCATATATGCGTTTGTACAAGTAACGAGCAAAGCGTTGAACTCTCTCTATCATAAGTGTATATAACTGCTCATGTGGATGCCAAACAATCGCATTGTACTCCAGTTTGCTACGTACACAGGCGTTATATAACAGTTTTATTACTAGAACATTATCAAACTGAGAGGACATTCTAATTATAAATCCTAATGATTTATTAGCAGCCTTACATATGGTTGTGATGTGATCGCGAAAATTTAATTGATTGTCTAGGGTAAGTCCAAGATCTCGTATGGAAGTAACTCGCTCAAACGGCTGCCCTGCCAGCTCGTAGGCCATTGTAATAGGTGAACGGGAACGAGTGAAGGTGATAATTTTACATTTAGGGATATTTAAGGACAGTTTATTCGCTGTGCACCATTCAACAACGGCATCTATGTCGTGTTGTATATCTTCGCAGTCTGTAATGCTTTGAACAGGGGCAAATAACTTAAGGTCGTCAGCGAACATTAGGCATTCTGCCTTAGATAAAACTCTAGGTAAATCATTTATCATGATAATAAACAAGGTAGGCCCAAGGGTACTGCCTTGATTTACTCCTGAGCGTGTATAGTAATCGTTTGATACATACTGTCCTATTTTTACAAATTGTTTTCGATCTCTGAGGTAACTGGCTATAAATTGGAGTAGATTAGTGTCGAATCCTATTGCCGAAAGCTTTGTTAATAGTACATCGTTATCGACCAGATCAAAAGCTTTAGTAAAATCTAAATAGGCTGCGTCAATTTGACAGCCAGATGTCATCCTAGTTTTCACGTAGTCAGTAAAATAAACGTGATTTGTTAATGTAGAACGCGCTGGTCGAAAACCATGTTGAGAATTATCTAATAGACTGTTGATTTGCAGAAATATACGATTTTTTATAATTATCTCAAATAATTTACCAAACACTGATAATACGGCAATAGGTCTGAAATTGTTAATGTCAGTAGACAAGCCAGTTTTAGGGACGGGCGTCACTCTAGAAGTTTTCCATCGATTAGGATAGGAACAGCATTTAAGGGACAGATTATATATATATAAGAGAGGCTCCTCCAGAGCAGATACACAATCCTTGACTAGAAAAGCTGGTATGTTATCTGGTCCATACGCAGATGAAGAATTGAGTTGTCGTACAGCACTTCTCAGTTGTGCCGAATCTATCTGCGAAACACTTATTTGAGTGCAACTTTGCTGCATGTTACCAACACGCTCAGCCTCAACAGGGTCTAACTTTGGCATTCCTGTATGAAATACCGAACTAAAATAATGCGCGAACGCATCGACAGCTTCCTGATCCGCCACTACCTTACCCTCACGAATAAAATGTCTACTTTGTTGTCTATTTTTGCGTTTCTCTCTAATATATTGCCAGAACGCAGAGGGGTCATTAGTTATTTTATTTCCTAAACTGTTTATATAGTTTCTATAAGCACTATAAGTGAGTTCTTTGACTTTAGTCCTATAGTATCTAAAAAGCTCTTTGTTAAACTGAAGGCCCCGTATTTTGAACATTTTATGATTATAATATTTCAGTTTTATATAATGTATTATTTCACCTGTGTACCATGATGGATATAAATATTTATGTGTTACAGGCTCTCTTTGTGGTGGAACATTTTTACTTATTGCCACATTTAATTTATTATAAAGAATGTCTACTACCACACTAACATCTTGTTGTTCCAGAAGGTCTCCCCACTCCAAGCTGGCTATATCGGAATATAAGTCAAGGAAATTGGCTTTCCGGTAGTTCCACCCCAAGTTCACTCCTTCGGGAATTTTACTTCCTTTTGGAGGTTGTGGTGTTTTTATTTGTGTACCCCTACGAAATGTGAGAACTATTTTTAATGGAGGGTGATAGGCATCAGGCGGGACTATAACATCAGTGTGTGAAATTACACTAATTTCACCTGGGTCAGTTGTTGTTAGTACCAAGTCAAGGATACATCCATATTCATTACATACATTGTTACATTATTGTAATTTACAAAAAAATAAAAATAACTAATAAAAAAACAAAAAATAAAAATAAATAATAATAACAGCTACCAAGGATGCTTCGCGAGGCTATTGAAATCAAAAAACATCCTAATTTTAATAGAGAAGATGGTTGGAATGAACCACCAGCTCGGGATCCAGTAATAAAAATTGTCAAACCCAAGAAGAAGCAAACCACAGCTAGACTTCATGATAGTTTGAGCTCATTCTGCGTAAATAGAAACACCAATGATTAAATTATGTTCGGGTACTTTGAAATAACTACACTGGAACATTGAGACAACTGCCATCTTAGTCTCCCCGTGACCATAGCTGCTGAAAAGCAACCGAAACGTCGGGAAAAGTGTAAAAATAAATTAAATCTAAATAGTTTTAATAATAATTTAATTAGCTTAAAAATTAGTAAAGTTTAATAGTAGTAGTAGTGTAACAATTTTCAAAATTTTGTAATAAAGTGTCAAATAAACAACGCGATAAAATCCGTATATAGTAGTTTAATTTCAATAATTTAAGTTACTCAAGTGGTTAAATCTGTAGTGCCATGTTAGTTCCAGAGTCAACAATTTTTTTTCATATTCGCCTGAATTTGTGGATAAGTTAATCTTATTTTTTATGTAACCATTTGATTCTACTCTATTTTAACGCGAAATTTAAACTCATTTAACATTTGCGTTCTGCAGCGTACAAATTATTTTTGCAAATTACAGTGTGCATTAGCATTTCTAAAACAACAATGCCGAGAGTACGACGACATATAGATGTCGTTACTACGACTACGGCCATAACATTAATTCAAGAAGGCCATTCGCAGCGTTCAGTTGCTTTGCAGGTGGGTTTTTCGCAAAGAGCCATCCAGAATGTATGGAATCGGTTTCAAGAGACTGGAACTACTAGAAGACAGGGATCAGGCAGGGTTCGAGAAACTACAGCACAGGAAGATCAGTACATATGCTTGAGTGCACGCAGAGAGCGTACTGTCACGGACCGCAGTTTGCAAACCCGCCTGTATATAAAAATTCGTGTCACGCTGTTTATGGTCGCACTCCGCCGAAACAGCTCGACCGATTTTACGAATTTTATACGTATATTTGGTAGGTTTGAGAATAGGCCATAAAGTATATTTCATACCGCTAGGTGATTAGGGTGTCCCTCGAATGAATTTATATGGCAGAACAACGTTTACCGGATCAGCTAGTAAATAAAAATAGAATGTCCACAAAACTCGCGTGGCATCCAAAAATCGCCCGCCATCTTCATTCGTGAATTTTTAATTACGCAGTTTTTTCCCGCGCAGCGCTCTGATTGGTCGAAACGGAGCATCGACAAGCACGCGCCTTTTTTATAAAGACAAACTTCTTAGAAAAGAATAAAATAAATAATTTTAAAATGGTTTCTTAATATTTGGACAGATTGATTGCTTGGGAAAAGAATTTACATACATAGATTTCCCCCCATATCTGTCTAAACGGATAAGCAGTATTACATTTCCTACAGCTGTTTTTGGTGGTATCCAGATTCAGTGCAACGTCTATACAGAAAATATCATTTTACACCACCCGGATATTGAACATGACACCTCTAGATCAAGCGCAAACCAACGAGACTTAAGTCCAGCGATCTTACTAAGCAAACGCTCGGGATCAGTACTTTTTCTGGATAAATGGTACCTTATGTCATTTTCCGTACCCCTGAAAACGTGTATGCGAAATTTCAAGTTGATTTGTCGAGAAGTACGCGCGTGAGCGTAACAAACAAACTCACAATCGCATTTATAATTTAAATAAGGATTTTTGTTTAACTACATACTAAACAAATTGGACCAATAAGTTTCATATGTGTTATTTTATTGCATAATGTATATATACCTAATATGACGTTTATAATGCGAACATAATATATGTCGGCCTCGATGGCGTAGTGGTTAGTGTAACCGACTGCCACGCCTGAGGTCGCGGGTTCGATTCCCGCACAAGTAAAACATTTGTGTGCATGAACGTGGATGCTTGTCTTGGTCTGGGTGTTTCTATGAATAACATATAAGTATTTACAAAAAAAAAAAGTATATATGTATGTTTAGTACAAGCTCTGCTTAGTTTGGGCTAGATGGTGTTGTGTGTATGTGGTAGAATATTATAATATGCCATCTGCGCAGGAGATGTTATAGTGTAGTACTTTGCTCCGTGTGTAGTACGCAACCATAAGGGTCACTCTCTATTCCCTAACTCTCATGATCCGATGGGACGGCAATCCGACACGACCGGAGAGAGATCAGGCGCAGGACCAACGGCACAACGTGCTTTCCGAGGAGCGGTGGTTTACAACTCCGCGCCAGCTTCCTAACTTTTTGTTGGCACGAACGGCTTTGAACTCGAGACACAGCAGTCGTAATAATTATTGCTGCGCTGCGCAGGTAGAATTATAAATCTAACTAACTTTGTGTGTATGTCAGGTAGTTTGTTGTCTCTATCAATTTAAACTATTAAACGGCATTTAACAAATGAGCAGTTCTTGGCTTTGTCTTAATCCAAGGTCACCTCTTCCTAATGAGGGACCGTTGGACTGCCACGCAGAGGTCTCGCGTTCGATCCCAAGTCACGCATGTCTGACTTTTCAAATTTATGTGCATATTAATTGGCTAGGTAATTATCGCTCGCTTTATCAGTGAATAAAAACATCGTGGGGAAACCTTTATGTCTGAGAGTTCTCGATAACGTTCTCGGAGATATGTGACGTCAGCCATCCCGCCCTGGGCCAGACTGAGAAGAAGCCCGAGCCCAGCATAGAGCAAATTGAATGCTGATATTATCAATAAGGACCTAAACTATTGCTAATAACATATTGGGCTTAGATTAAAATCTTATTTACTTGATGTTTATATGAGCAGCGATAGCTCAGTGGGGAGACCAACAGACTGCAATGCAAAGGGGCTCTGGTTTGAACCCACTTCGCAAACCTCTGGCTTTCGGAAGTTATATGACTTTTCGAAATTATGTGCGTATTGATTGACAATTATCGCCTGCTCCGTGCCTCGGAGAGCACGTTAAGCCGTCGCTCCCGGCTGCCATGAACATCTATGGCAGTCGTTATTGGGAGAATGTCGACACAAAAGATTCCACTGGGTCGAAGTGTCGCTGGTCTGCACTGACTGGCCCCCACATTTAGTTAGTTTTTTGGACGTGTGTTATCCGCACTTAGCCCCACAATTGGGCCATTGTGCGTAAGTACCCGACGCGAAATATTGTTCGGTTACTCATACCACCTCAGCTCCGTCCAGAAAGATAATAGGGGACCGATGTTGCGCAGTACCTCCTTCATCGTTTCTGGACTGTTTAGGAGTTTCGCCAGTTGGTTGCTCACGCTTTTGCAATGTAGGAGCACGTGAGCCGATTTCTCCTCGGTCTCCATGCAGCCTCTAGATAAGGGACTGTCAGTGATGCCGATGTTGAACAGGTGTTTGTTAAGTGAACAGTGGCCCGTTATTATACCCACTAGGTGGCGTAGGTTTTTCCTTGTGGAACGTAGCAGTCTGCGTGACAGATGTTTGTCTAAGGATGGAAGGGCTTCCTTCGTCTGTCTACATTCCTTTGTTTCTGTCCACTGTTTTTCGTGTAGTTTCGTGGTTCTATCGCATAACCATGTTTTGAGTTGGCAGAAGGGTATCGGGACAATCGGTTCGGGTCCTATTTAATCCCTTATAGATATTAAAAAAATCTTTATAGCCAGCCAATGATATGTACACCGTAAGTGTCATAGATACCAGCCAAATTCTATGTAACGAACATTTAATATTGTATTAATATGTATGATGTGGTCGTGCTAATAAATAAATAAATCAAGCCACCCAGAACTATCGATGGGATTATCCTGCATAGCAAAAATATACAATAACGCTCTGCCCGAGAATCGAACCAGGTCAAACACCTGCACCAGTGAGTCAGTGATGGTATTGTGTTCCCTAATCCCATGTGAGTCTCAGCTAGAAAGGGTCAAGCGGTCATAATGGAGTGTGCTGCCGCCGCGGCGTGACGGACGTAATGAACTATGAGCTGTGAGTGTGTGCGCCTTCCGAGAACCGAACCGACACTTCTGAATGAACATTAAAACTACAACTAGTGTTGGGCGCCTGTGAGGTTTGAGATATGTCGATAAAGTTTGACTGATGTTTAATTTTGTTTGTATCGATGTGTAAGTGTATATGTGTTGTAGGTTGATACCTAATGTGAAAATAGATAATTTTACACAAATATTATATATGGAAAAGGTTTGTATTTTTGTTGGTAATGAAAATAATGAAACACAAACGGCCGATTTAAAAAAATTCATTAAAGAGCAATTTATTTTAGAAGTAACCTAATCTATTTAACATTTATTTATTTATTTATTGACCATAAAACTTACGTCTATCTTTACAGGCAAGCCTAATGCGATAGAGTAGCTGAACTTAGACTATCTTATATCTATATCTATACTATACATACACTTACTATACACTATACTATACACTATACTTTACACTATACTATACACTTAAACTAAGCTAGTTACTGCAGTGGCAATAAGCAGCACTTGTGAATACGTTCAGTGGACATGTGAACAAATCTATCTGGTCAGACAGCGTGTTGAGCACACGCAGCGCCCGGACGAGCGGCGCGCGCTGCAACAGGTTGGTGCGCGCGCGAGGCACCGCTAGCAGCGACGGCCGCCGGCGACGACCGAGGTACTCGTTCGGAACGCACAGCTGCACCGTCTCTAAGATACCCGGATTGTGGATCTTACCGCGCATTACACTAAACACGTAGGTAGCAAGAGCTACTTCCCTTCTTACTTCGAGTCTGTAATATCCCACCATTCCTAAAACAAATAAAGTAGGATACAGCAGTGGGTACCCTGGGAACACGCCATACTGCTTCATATATAAAAACCTAAGAAATTTGTTTTGTACTCGTTCAAACATTAATTTGTACTTTTCTTCGTGTGGAGACCAAATGACCGCATTGCACTCCAAGTGGCTCTTTACGAGTGCTTCAAGCTACGAGCCAAGGGAGCGGAGCAGTAATCATAAACGTGGTACAGCTTGTTGGGATTTGAGAACGCAATCATATTACATGTTTATATGTTGGCATTATAACTTATTACTTTATATTATGTTGGTAGCACTTCCGTTTACTTCATAATTGTCATTCCTTGTATTTATGATATATAATATATACGTGTCGAGCATATTATTATAATCTTTATAATTATTTCTTCTCGTATCAACCTCATATTATCAACACAGCTAGTATAAAACCCACGCAAACCCGCGGCGTCGCAGTCACAGCGGTACACCGGCGGCTAGACGCAATAGGATTTTAATTATATCTGGCTTTCCAAGACTTGGCATGATAATAATGGAATTAAAAAGAATGATTAAAATCGTTTACTAATTCAGAGCTTATTGAAAGAAAGAAAGAAAGAAAGAAAGAAAGAAATCATATTTATTTCGTACAGAGCACACACAATTAGTTAAAATATGATAAAGACAAAAAATATTATACATATTAAAACAAAATGTGTACGCCCTCGCCGAAAAGGGTCACCACCTCAGTATTAGCTGGGTACCCAAATTGGGTGCACCAGCGCTGGTTTTTAGTTGGTCACCCAATACATGTGATGCACGGACGAAAGCAAATGCTTAACTTTATAATATCAATGCAATAAATGTGGTTCTACTACATACATACTAGTGATGTGCCGGATAATTAAAATATAGATCCGCTGATACGGATCCGGATACGGATCATTGGCGTCAAGTTCCGCGGATACGGATACGGATCTTAACTTTCTTACTCAATCTGTGTCGGTGCGCGTGACCTTAAGATTTAAGGTTTGTTATAAAAGTGATCTTATAATTTACTTAATTAGAATAATCATATAATTACAATTTAAAATATTACAAAGATTTAAACTCAACTGATCTCATTTTAAGATATTTTAATTAATATTTTATAATAACTTCCTATACTATAGTAAGTGTTTAAATATATATTAGCTAGTTAATTTAGTTTCTTTAAGTTACGTACAGTATTGTATCGTATGTTAACTCACTACGGTAAATGTTGATGCCAAATATTTCATTTTTAGAAATAAAATAGTTATTAGTTTGATTGAAATGTAATAATATTTTATTGCTACCTAATCACCTTCATATATAATTGAATCTATGTATGTATTGAACAAGAGTAAAATATCCGTCAAAAATGTAATGGATTCTTTTTTCTCCCGCGGTTATCCGCGGACACGGATATCCGGAACATCACTAATACATACACGTGGAAAACGTATAGAGCATACTGTTTATAAATACATTTTACAAATATGAAAACAGGGGTAGAAATAAAATACGTCACGTTTGAGAAATCACGCCATTCAGCGTGGCAATGCTGCCAGTCTTCTGGGCACACTCCCGGTCGACAGCGATGCTGAGGAATTTTACGACGCTGCCTAAACCGGCCATCCTTTTTTATTAATTTTTACAGTGCCATATTTTGTTACTCTTCATTTTGTTCTATTTATAAGTGGTTAGTTTTGTTAATATTAGTTAAGTTGTAAATTATGATTGTTGCTTTCACTACTATGAATTATATTTAAATACGTCACAATTAAATAAATAAATTTTTAGGGTGTAGGTAAACAAAGGTATTAAATAATACTGATTAGTGATGACATATTAAGCGCAGAGTGAAACGTAAACAACGTGATTGATCTCAGCGTTGTTCACTGGCTAGCCAATTTGTGTTTTGATATTATTATAAGCGAGACCATCTGACATAGCTAGTTGTGGAGAATTATTACTTAAGTGTGTAATATATACAACATAAAGCGGTTGTGTGAAATATAAATTTATGTGAAATGCTTTTTCTAACAGCGATAACAGGGGCCCAAGTCAGCTATTTTTATAATTCGTCATTCTGAAACGACGTAACTGCAATTCCATTGTCATTTTGCTAAAAGTTCGTAATCTGCTCAATTCATAATGGTCGATCATTGGTCGGTTAATGATTTCGTAATACGATTGTGGTAATGACATGTTGTTTTTCCATTATTATAAAACCCGATTGTAGAAGTCATTTTTGAAAACTACTACTAAATGTCAACATTTATTTATGCCAGATTTCGTTTATATATATTTTACATATTATTTATTAGTGTTAAAACCAATTTGATCAAAGAAACTGTCAAAATAGCAGATTACCGCATACGTCAGTCATTCATTTGTCATTATGTACTAGATTGCCATTCTATGCCATTTTTCCAATGGAGGGTCAGTGGTTGACCGTCGGCAAGTCATAATGACGCCATTATATCAGTAGATCATTCTGACACTATTGTAATAGCAGACTTGGGCTCCAGGTGAGTTGTTAAAATAAACTATATAATATACCACAATTCTAATTAATTAATAATAATGAATGATATAAAGACTGGATTAAAGAATTGATAAATTACATTTGACTCATTCATACATTATTTGTCTTGCAAGGAGAAAACTTATTAATTTATTGTTGTAATTGATAATATTTTTCAGGGAACAACTCTTTTTTCTTTATAATGTTAGCATAGATGTGTGTGCATGAACATGGCTGTTTGTCTTGGTCTGGGTGTTTCTATGTATAATATGTATGGATTTACAAAAAAAAGTATATATGTATATTTATCCATTGTCTAGAACCCATAGTACAAGTTCTGCTTAGTTTGGGCTAGATGGTGTTGTGTGTATGTGGTAGAATATTATTATTATTATAGATGACGACTCGATGGCGTAGTGGCTAGTGTACCCTACTGCCACGCCTGAGGTCGCGGGTTCGATTCCCGCACAAGTCAAATATTTGTGTGCATGAACATGGATGTTTGTCTTGGTCTGGGTGTTTCTATGTATAATATGAATGTATTTACAAAAAAAAAGTATATATGTATGTTTATCCATTGTCTAGTACCCATAGTACAAGCTCTGCTTAGTTTGGGCTAGATGGTGTTGTGTGTATGTGACAGAATATTATTATTATTCTCTTTATTACTTTTTTTTTTCTAATAATTACATTTTTAAATATAAATATAAAATCTATACATATTTAAAAATATAAAAACTGAAATGACCCACCGACATCGGGAACAGGGTCCAAGCTGCCGGTGGTTAGGGCCCCAGAGAGAGGAATCTCCTCACAATACGCGCCGTATCGAGTAGTACTGCCTTTTGCATCAAGGACTTGATCCAGCCATCTAACGCGAGCCTCTGCAGGTGGTGGTCGAGGCTCTTAGGTATTAAACCATTGACTGTAATGACTATCGGCACAATGATCGCCGAGTCCACACGCCACATGTCGACAATCTCGTGAGCTAGGTCTAAGTATTTCAACTCTTTTTCTTTTTCAGCTTTCACAAGATTCTCGTCATGCGGAATGGTAACATCGATGATCATTGCTCGGCGCTCCAATCGGTCTATCAGCGCAATATCTGGCTTGTTCGCCACAATTGTCCTATCAGTGATGATAGACCGATCCCAGTACAAAGTAGCACGACCATTTTCGAGAACTGGATCGGGCACATACCTGTAATACGGCACTTCAGATTCCACAAGGTCATACTTTAAGGCAAGTTGCTGATGGACAATCCTGGCTACTTGGTTGTGTCTATGCAAATACTCTCCATTGGCAAGACGAGAACAACCGGAGATAATATGTCTGAGAGATTCTCCGGGCTGGTGACATGCCCGACATATGTCAACCGTCCCATCCTTCAGGATATATCTCCGGTAGTTGTTCGTCATAACAACTTCGTCCATTATTGCACATACAAAACCTTCGGTCTCAGCGAAGAGATCGCCGAAACGTAGCCAGGACACCGATGACTGAAAATCTATGTCGGGCCCATTCAGGGCCCGAAAAAAGCGTCCATGCAGCTCTTTTCCTTTCCATACATCCCTGCGCTCGTCAGTTCCAAGCATAACAGGTTTGCGCCAGTTCTCCTTAGCCAGAGCAAGCGGGGTAAAGCCCGTATCCACTGCGACTACATCGCGATGAACGCCCACATCGGTTCGGAGAAAATATTCTCTGAGATTGCACACTTCACGGTTGTGGAGGGTCTTGGCATTTAAAAAACCGCGACCCCCACACTTCCGTGGGATGTACAATCTCATTACCGAGGAGCGCGGGTGGTGCATTCGGTATGCAGTCAACAGTGTACGGACCCTTCTATCCAGGGCATCTAATTCCGTTTGCGTCCATCTGAGTATGCCAAAGGAGTACATAAGGATCGGCATGGCCCAACCGTTACAGGCGCGCACCCTGTTGCCGCCTGACAAAAGACTTTTCAGTATTTTTTTCAAGCGGCCAAAGAAGCGCTCCCGCAACGTCCGTTTCATACCGTCCTCAGTGATACCTAATGCCTGTGACATACCCAGATATTTATAGGTTTCGTTTGCAGAGAGAGACCTAAGTCTAGTAAAATCTGAGAGTTCAATGCCATCAGATTCCACAACCCTGCCTCGCTTTACATACATAACTGCACACTTGTCAACACCAAACTCCATCCTGATGGAATTACTGAAGGTTTCCGTTACCTTAAGTAACGCCGTCAGTTGGGGTCTGGTGGAGGCAAATAGTTTTAGGTCATCCATGTAAAGAAGGTGGGATATAACTTGACCATCTCTCCGCAATCGATAGCCTAGCCCTGAACTCTCCAGTAAAGTACTAAGAGGGTTCAGCGCTAGACAGAACCATAAGGGACTCAAACTGTCGCCCTGAAATATACCTCGCTTGATCTTGATAGATACACCGCTTTCCCCGATCTGGCGACATCCTGGATAGCGTAAAACCGTTCTCCACTGCCTCATACATGACTTCAAGAAAGTGCAGAGAGTTGCATCAACTTTATACAACTCCAGCACCCTCAAGAGCCATGCATGAGGTACAGAGTCATAGGCTTTCTTATAATCTATCTAGCATGTCGCAAGATCTTTCTTAAGGCGGTGTATTTGTTGACTGATGGTCATGTCAATTAGGAGTAGCTCTTTAGTACCACGTGCCCCACTTCTACATCCATTTTGAGATACAGACATGATGTTATTTGCTGTAATATGTAGTGAAAGTTTAGATCTCAAAATGGATGTAAGAAGTTTATAGACCGTCGGTAGGCATGTTATCGGTCTATAATTTTTTGGGTCCGTGACACTACCTGATTTGTAGAGCAGATGAGTGGTGCCAGTGGTCAAAAACTGAGGCAGCAATCCTGATTCCAAAGATGACTGGAATAGGGATGCCAAGCATGCATGCGCACTGCGGAACCATTTCAACCAGAAGTTGTGCAGTCCGTCCGGTCCCGCTGCTTTCCAGTTTGGTAACGAACGAACCGCACAAGAAACGTCTTCTGGTCGTATGTTAATTGGCTCCATTTGAGGTATAGTGTCGCATGCCTGCCTAACATCCCCAAACCAATCCCCCTCTTCGTGGTCGACGGGCATCGACCAAATACTACGCCAAAAAGCAGTCGTGGCTTCTGTATCTGGTAGACAACCATCCCCACTAGAATCAGGATGCTCCCACCTTCTGTACACCCACCTTTCATCTCTCTGGAATGCACGATTTTGGGCATATCGATCAGCTCTTTTTTTGTAGCGCCTCACTCGGCTTGCCCACGCACAAATTCTCTGCTTCAGGAAGTCGATGCGTTCTGTAACCCGGGCGACATAATCTTGGGGACATACGTCAGTCCCTGCAAACGCCCGAGTCACATAACGCATCACTCTCGGTCGTGCATTACCCTCCCTGAAACAGATAAGCTTTCCGATGAGTGCCCTGGACTCAGCGATACGACGCTCAATCCTGCACTGCCACGCTGGCGTAGTATTTCTGGGACGAGCAGCTGTCATTATGTGTGGATTTTTAATACCAGCCACTCGACATGCCGCAGCAGCCGCACAGTACAAGATTGAGTGTGCATCGCTAAGACTTTCACTGTCTACTAGATAAGTGGGCAGTAATGAGTCCAAGGCACACACCAGCGCTAAATTCTTTTTGTGCGTAGGCAATCTTGGCAGACGTGGTCTATTTGGCGCATAAACGTGCCGATATTCCCGCAACGTGCACTCCAAAGTACTCCTTAATTGTTCATTGTACTGGGTACTTACGTGTGTAGCCCTGCTATCCACCTCTTCACTAATATTGTTATCATTTGGCCTCGGTGCCTCATGAAGTCTTTGAGGCATTATCTGGACAGAAGAAGTGACAGGAGGGCTACTTCGTACGTCGGAGCGTAGCCTCTCAAGTGCGGCATCGTCCAACAACCGACACCGTTGGATGGCACGCACTTGGTCCGATAGTCTTTGAGCCGAGACGTTGACGGCCGGTTCCAAGTCCTGAAACAGAGGCAGCATTCGATCACGATACGCACTGAGATTGATTCCCCCCTCTGTTGCCACAAAATATGCCCGCATGACATTTTCATTCATAGATTTAGTCCACTTCATGCGGCGCACATTACCACCGACAGCGGGGACCCTGTTCGAGGCTGGTAGGTCTCGGGGTCCCAAGCAGGACGGTGGCCGGCGTATCCCTCGCCGACGTACAGGTGTTGGCGACGTCGGCGGGGAAAAATACTCGTCGCTCGATGGGCTCGACACCTCATTGCACGTCGGGGTCGCAGGTGCAGGTGCCGACGGCTGCGAGGTGGAGCTGAGCGGCGGGTCCGGTGATAGTTTTTGTGCTGCGGCTCTCCTGGCTCTTGTTAGCATGTCATTTTATTTCAATCTTTCCTGTATTATTTGTTTTGTTATGGATTTTTCTTCTTGACGTTTATTGTCATCTTGATGTTCATCATTTTATTTATTTATGGATTTGGTGGGGTTTTTTATTGATATTATTATATATGTGGATAATGTAAATTTGTAGTTTTATTAATTAGATATTGTAAATTATCAATTAATTAGATATAATAGGAAAATAAATAAATATTTTTTTATAAATGAAATGACATGTAACTTGTCTGTTGTTGTTGTTATTATTATTATTATTATTATAGATAAACACTATGATATTTTAGAGACTAAATGAAATCAAAACATATGGACACAACTTATCGATAAAACTTTTATCGACACATTCCATCGCGACATTTGGACGTCCAACCAGGGTATTGTGTGTGGGACAAAAAGTTAGTAGGAACGACCGACCCGGGCTCGAACCGACTTTATTATGTTTAAACAGAGATTAAACTGGCAGTGCCTTACCACACTCATTAATGAATTACTTGGGAAATAACATGCCTTGTGTTATTTTAATATTAACATATGAATTTTTTACATACCTTGAATATATAGAGTCGTGAAAGTGAACAATAAATGAACAGAAAGTGCAGCGTAAAATTCCAAGACAACTTATGCCAACCTCATTCGGCGATATATTAATAATTGTTATTTTATTTCGCGTGGCATAGACGCATAGATAAATACCTTACATACAATTTATGTTAATATTTATATAACAAAAGGCAGCGATAGCTAGTGGAAGACCGCTGGACTGCCACAAGTTCGATTCTAGGGCACGCACCTCTGACTTTGTTATGTGCGTATTAAATAGTTAATTATTGCTTGCTTTAACGGTGAAGGATAACATCGTGAGGCAAGTTACATGTCTGAGAGTTCTTCATAATTTTCTCAAAGATAATATATGTGAAGTCTGCCAACCCACACTGGGCCAGCATAGTGAACTATCGCCTAACCCTTATCACAATGAGAAGAGGCCCGTGCCCACCAGTGGGACAGTTTATTACAGGGCTGATATTATTATAATATTATATATACTTAAGTTTTTTACCTATCTTTAACAGACAGGCATGGGCAGAATTGTTTGCTTATTGTTTTTAATAGAAAGTGCAACCTGAAACTACAGGACAACCTATGCTTGTTTATTACCCCTTCGGGGATACCAGGGTAAAATTAGGCATATTGTATCACTAGCTTTTGCGCGCGGCTCCGCTCGCGTGGTACATCAATAAAAACTACCCTATATCCTTTCACAAGTTCTAAAGTATGTCTGTACCAAATTTCATCCATATCGGTTGAGTGGTTTAGCCATGAAAAGGTAACAGACAGACAGTTACTTTCGAATTTATAATATTATTTATAATATTAGTACCTAAGGAAGTAAGGATAAAGATAAGCTGATACTAGATTCTGCCCATGGCTTAGCTCGCGTTGACCTAAATTTTGTCAAAAAAAAATGTATTGCTCGAGAACAGTCCATTTTTAGAGTTCGAAAAACTCTTATACAACGGCTTCGTCCGTCTGTCTGTCTGTTATTCAACTCAAGAACCGTAAGAGCTAGAGACTCGCGGTCAACGCTATTCGACTCAGCATAGTCGATATACCCCCGAAATGACTATGACCTTTGACCTCTGACCTCAAGATCACGTGACCGTTGCATATATTGCTTTTCTAACTCTAAGGTTTACGGCGATTCATTGGCGTTTCTCACTTGTTCTATCTCTTAGTGATTACATGGATCTTTGCTTAAGGGGACACCGCAAAAATTATCGTTTAGAATAGCTCCGCCCATATCCGCCCCAATGACACTCATTGTGTATCAATCCTTAAATAGCGGTCATAAGGTCTAAAATTACGATGCGCCCGCAATGATCGAGAACGCTTAGAAATTGTTAAAAAACTTAAAATATTATTTAAAAATGATTGGTTTTGGTTATGGAAATAATGAGCTAGCAAATCACTAATATTGATGTTACGAATATATGTATTTGAGTAATTCCTAAGCATAATGATAGTCTTCCTTGTAATTTCAAAAGTAGTAATTTTTCAGAGGTGTTTTCAAAAATAATTATGATCGAGCCAAAATCACAATATCGTGTTTTTGAGCTAGTAAATACTAGTTAAAGACATCAATTTACCTATATCAAAATTCTAGATTAATTGGTCTTCTCATAGTCCTATACTATTCGATGAAAGTTAGTGCATTTTTTCAGTGTGTCCTCTTAAGAATCTTTGCCTATATATTGAGGAAGATTAAATACTACCAACATTTGCCCGCGGATTCGCTCAGAAACAATAAACCTCTTTCTGCATTTTCTTCTCATAGGCTCAACCCTTTGCCTGAACCTAGCAACTAACCTAAATGTAGCTTGAGTAACTTAGTAAACTCACTAATGCACACTGCCTCCGTGGCGCAGCGGTAGTGAATGCAACTGCTGTGCATGAGGTCTCGGGTTCGAATCCCGGGTCGGGCCAACAAACAGTTATTGGGTTTTGCAGTTAAGAAATCTCAATAGCAGCCCGGAGTTAGGAAGTTGGCGGTGTTAGACATCCCTGTGCCTCAGAAAGCACGTAAAGCCATTGGTCCTGCGCCTGATCTCTCTCCGGTCGTGTCGGTGACGTCCCATCGAATCATGAGAGTTAGGGAACAGAGAGAGCACTTGTGTTTGCGCACACACTTGTGCACTATAATATCTCCTGCGTAGTTGTCCAGTCTCCGTTAAAACTGGCCGCGGTGGCCAAAATCGGTCTGGAGGATATTATTATTATTAAACTCACTAACCTACATATTTTGACTTTCATAAGTGTTACTTTGTGACCTAAATGAATAAATGATTTTCGACTTTGAATTTGCATGGAAGGTATGACCTCTTCTAAATAGAAATTTACCTAGCAATGCCTTACCACAGTTACCACACACCTTAAATGGAAAATAACATGCTTTGTGTTATTCAAATATTTACATAAATATTTTGTACATACCTTGAATAGGTGAATGAGAATAGGCTATTGAATTTTAACAGTAAGTGCAACTTCAAATGCTAAGATCACTTATGCCTACTTCTTCGGAGATATTATAAAGACAACCTTTCTATTTCGCGTGGCATAGACGCATAGATATATACCTTATAGACTAACATACATACAATTTGTGTTAGTATTTATATAACATCTATACAAATAAACAATTGCTGGCAATAAAGTGAATGGCGCTCTACGCGCTTTTATGAACAGTCGAAATGTATCCGAAAAGGCATTCATAAAGGACGTGTCTACACTTATGCATGGAAGTGAAAGTTGGGTATGGCAAAAGAAGCATGAGAGCAGAGTAAATGATGTAGAAATGAGAGCGCTGAGAGACATATTTGGTGGGACTCTGAAAGATAGAATAAGGAATAGTGTAACTAGAGAGAGATGCGGCATGAAAGTGGATATAGTGACGAGAATAGAAAATGGTATGTTAATCTGGTTTGGGCATGTAGAAAGAATGGACGAGAAAAGACAGACTAAGAAAGTTTATAAGGCTAGTGTGAATGGAACAGTCGTAAGAGGCAGACCTAGGCGATCGTTTCTTGACCAGATCGGAGACGTTCTGGACAAAGGCCAGGTTAAGAGCACCTTAAACCGGCGGGCGTGTATGTGATGAAAGTGAATGAAGCCAGAGATGTGTGTCAGGATCGTAGCAAATGGAAATCCGTAGTCTCTGCCTACCCCTCTGGGAAACAGGCGTGAATCTATATAATATGTATGTATAAGTTGAAGTGTCTGTATGTAATGTCAAAATAACTGCTTCTTACTAAATGCATATGTAAGTATATACGGTACCTATATCAAACGATCAATTTTTAAAATTCTTGTCTTTCTGTCCGTTTATTCCGACTAATCTCTGAAAAGGCTGGACTGATTTTGACGGGATTTTCACTGGCAGATAGCTGATGTTATAAGGAATAACTTGGGATACCTTTATTTATATATTATAGAAAAATAAGGATTCCGCGAATACTTTTTCCTGAACGGCCATCAGTTCCACTATAAGACATTTCAAGGTTATCCATTAATTACCGGACACCCTGTATGGCATATACAGGATGTCCGGTAATTAATGGATAACTGGAGAAGTATGCAAATACTACGTTTTCCACGAGTTGCTATTCCGTTTCTCTTCCCTCGGAGAGTATACTAGCGTGAGTATAAGTGGTATTTTTCTAAGATCTTTTGGCATGTGGGCAGAATGCCACTGTTGTACATGAAGTCACGGAATCGATCTCCAAGTCGGGCAGTTCATGTTATTGGATTTTGGACAAGAAATCTCGGTAACATCATGGAGTCCTGGAACTGTAATATCCTCCAGACCGAATTTCGGTCACGGCGGCCAGTCTTAACAGAGACTGGACATCTGCGCAGGAAATATTATAGTGCACAAGTGTGTGCGAAAACACAAGTGCACTCTCTGTTCCTTACTCTCATGATGGGACGGTAATCCGGCACGACCGGAGAGAGATCAGGCGTACGTCTATAACTACGTCTATAACTGTACGTCATAGTCAGCAATAGGCTCTACCCATATATCGTGAAAGCACTGGAAGTTAGGACTATGGTTACTAAAATGTGGGTGTAATCTCAGCCTCTTAGCTATATATTTGTATACTAATAGCTTTACCCGCGGCGTCGCTCACTCGGGAACAGTTTTTGAAACGCCTACTATGTCCTTGTCTGTACCCCTGACAACGTGTAGAAATTTCATGACGATCGGTTTAGTAGTTAATGTGTGAAATCGTAACAAACAAACAGACTCATATTCGCATTTATATTGTTAGTTAAGATTATAATACATATATAATGACCCTGATATATTTCTGTCCAAAGACTTCATCATAGATATACGATATTAGAACGGACTTAAGATCACACAAAAAATTGCCCACACTACGAAGAGTGATTTTACACATTAGATAGAGAACGATAGTGTACAATTTTTAATAGGAGTGAGCGTGATAATACTATATTTATAATTCAGATGTCATGTTGACGTTGTGTGTTAGATGACAACTTAACGTACAGAAAGGTGTCCATATTTAGCAGGACGATTCCGAGATTCAAATCTTTGGGTTTATCTTATTTTAAGACCACGTGCTATTTCGTTCGTGGGCTTGGCTAGCACATTGCCAGTATAAAAAAATTCAAGATGGCTTCCTGCACTTCATTCTTAATAAGCAGGTGTGATTCCAATATACCAATTCTTCAGCTGTGACCGAGGAGAATCATTATTGAATGGAGACCACATCCATTACAAGTGATTGATTACTTCGACGTTACATTGCAGTTTGGTTATACCATGTCAATGGGGTGGCGTAACGAATTTGAATGTGGGAATTTAAAGGAAATGCGGTCATCGAAACATTTAAAGAAATGGTTTTAACAGATCTATTGTTGTCTCGCTTAGTAAGAAGGATATGGATAGGAGATGGATAGGACAATGTGCAATAGAGATAACTACAGCTCGGACCGATCAAAATTTTTGTTTCTTTTTATTACAGACAACTCCCGCCCTAGGAATAACTCCTGTGTCGCGGGGGACTTTACAAACATTCAAACAACAGACACAAAGAACACCCCGACTCGGAACAACCATTTGTGGTTCACACAAAATTTCGTCCCGTGTGGGATTCAAACCTACGACACTCGACGCCATGGCGAGGCGACTACTTAATAATATAATATGTCAATATTCTATCACATACACACAACACCATCTAGCCCAAACTAAGCAGAGCTTGTACTATGAGTATTATTATCTTGTTATCTTATGTGGGGGCCAGTCAGTGCAGACTGCAGACCGCCGACACTTCGACCCAGTGGGATGTTTTGTGTCGACACTCTCCCAATAACGACTGCCATAGATGTTCATGGCAGCCGGGACCGACGGCTTAACGTGCTCTCCGAGGCACGGAGCAGGCGATAATTGTCAATCAATACGCACATAATTTCGAAAAGTCATATAACTGCCGAAAGTCAGAGGTGCGCAACGTGAGTTTGAACCCGAAACCCTCTGCATTGAAGTCTGTTGGCCTCCCCACTGAGCTATCGCTGCTCTTACTATGAGTACTAGACAATGGATAAACATACATACGAATACACATTTTTTTTTTGTAAATTCCTCAATATCATACATAAAAACACCCACAGCAAGACAAAATTCATGTTCATGCACACAAATGTTTGACTTATGCGGGAATCGAACCTGCGACCTCAGGCGTGGCAGACGGTTACACTAACCACTACGCCATCGAGGTTAATTAAGGTTTTATTGTCTATAACTATACCCTTAAAATACTCACATTTCATTTAGTCACCTACTCCACATACACATTATATGTATGTAACCATAGTTACGAAGAATTCTTCGACATCAGGCGAACAATGCCGAAATACTACGAACGCGATTCGACTGCTTGTATCAAATGCATGGTTGTATGCGTGTAGTGTTTTTTCATTAATTTAATGTATTTCTAATACATATTTTATTAAAATATTCGGCTTCGCCACTCCTTCTCCGTATAAACTTTAACTGTGCCAAATATTATACCTAATCCTCCGTCCGCGCAATTTTCGTAAAAAGGAGTGGGGTACAAAGTTTTTGCTTCACGTATTAATATAATAGATATGTAATACATATCCAATATATTATTAAAATATATTACTCCCATGTTTTTATTGATGCATCTTAAGCTCGACATTATACAAAACCAAATAAAAAAAGTAATTCGGTTCACAAACGTAGGAGAAATATGATTTAGCAAGAGCAGTTGAGATACGGTTGACCAGCAATTTTTTTTTTGCTTTTAATCTGTCTTTCAGAAATATCTTGTAAGACTAATTCGGTACTATATTTCTTTAGATTCGGTACCTACTAATAATTTGGGTTACATTACCTACTGGTATTCCAGCTAGGTACTTGTGTTAGAGGTGGATTCGGGCTGGTAGTGTAATAGATGGGATTAGATCCCACGACTTCTCAGTGCTTTGTCTAAAATGCATAATGTGATACTTTTCAATGATGGAGCGTGTAAACTGTGGTCTACAGGTTAATTCATACAAATAACTTCGTATTTTATCCAATCATATCCTATCTGTGAAAACTATAACACTAGTAAGAAACGGAACCAATTGAGCAGTTAATTGAATATTGCACACAATACAAATTATGGAATTTGGACGCTTCAGTAACTGGTAACGCCATCTGCTAAAGACTTGTGAAACTACAATGCTCTATTTTCTAAGTTAGTAGTGCACCGTTATGACAATAGATGGCGCTGCACACATCAACATTATAAAAATAAATTCAAGATATGATAACATATTTATTAATTTATATGTTGAAGACACGGAATGGTTGAACATAATAAAGATGATTTTTTTCTGCAGGTAACTTAGATTCCATTCATTTAGGGGCACGCGCCTTTAAAGTAATGTGTGTGTGGCGGCGTTCAATTTGGAACGCACCCGCTGCTGTATCCTACTCACCAGAGAACCCGGACATATCCGCTACTATAAGTGTAATAAAAATGCGACGAGCCCATATCTGACGGGTCTGCAGGGTGAATGCGCGAGTGATTCCTGCGCGGCGCCCCGGCCATAGATTGTGAGAAGGAACACCGTGGTAGGTTTCGTCGGTATTACCGGGATTTCTCCATCTTTGCCCGGGTGAGTCCGACATTACCCCTCCGCCCCCTTCCGTGGAAGGTATGCGCCAATACATTGCCCCATGATAAAAAAAAACCTGAAGTCCTGAGTTTACAATATTGAGCTCGAAACTATATTTTTTGAATTTGTATGCCTGAATGCATGCAATATAGCCGCAATAATTTCAGATCTTCGGAGACCTCACCGGTCTTAGATCGTACGAAAAAGTGTCCACCGTAAAAAGAGTGATCTCACACATTAGGTAGAGAACGATAGTGTACAATTTTCAACATTAGTGAGCGTGATAAAGTGATAATACAATATTTATAATTCAGATGTCATGTTGTTATTGTGTGTTAGATGACAACTTAACTTTAATATGGTGATCCAAAGATATTGTTGAGGTGACCATATTGAAACTTAGTAGGACGCACCTATAATTTTAATCTTTGCATAGCTGAACCAAACGATTAATATTTTTTTTGAAATTAAACGAATATTATGGATTTTATCGCGTTGTTTATTTGACACCTTATTACATAATTTAGAAACTGTTGCACTGTCTTTCGGAGCGTGGCCGCCACTCCAGAATTTTTCTGCCCCAATGGCCATCGATTCCGCGCGCTATCCACTGCCATATAGTTGTATATTATTGTCAAAATCCATTCAAGCGGTGGTGTTCGGGCCAGTTAGCCTTCACACTTTACACTTTATGGTATTGGTAGAGTTAGACACTGTATATTACTGAAGTTAGTTTATGATTATTACAATGTAAACAACGGTGGTATATCTTTCCTTGATAGTGTGTTGTAGTTATAAGTTAAGGGGACACCGCGAAAATTATCGTTTAGAATAGCTCCGTCCATATCCACCCCAATGACAATCATTGTGTATCAATCCTTAAATAGCGGTCATAAGGTCTAAAATTGCGATGCGCCCGCAATGATCGAGAACGCTTAGAAATTGTTAAAAAAACTTAAAATATTATTTAAAAATGATTGGTTTTAGTTATGGAAATAATGAGCTAGCAAATCACTAATATTGATGTTACGAATATATTTGAGTAATTCCTAAGCATAATGATATTGTAACTTCCTTGTAACTTCAAAAATAGTAATTTTTCAGAGGTGTTTTCGAAAATAATTATGATCGAGCCAAAATCACAATATCGTGTTTTTGAGCTAGGAAATTCTAGTTAAAGACATCAATTTACCTATATCAAAATTCTAGATTAATTGGTCTTCTCATAGTCCTATACTATTCGATGAAAAGTTAGTGCATTTTTTCAGTGTGTCCTCTTAATAATGTACTCGTTATTACTTGGTTAATAGCTTATTAATATAAAAGGTGTTGCGAAATACTTTATGACGCATGTTTGTATTGGATGTAGGTGCTGCGTTGGCACCGTTGGTATGTACGGTAATGAAGTCGTGACCCGTACAGGTGGTTTCTCAAAATAATATAGTTCACAATAAAGGGAGCAGTGTCGGCTCTAGCCCTTAATCAGGGTAGAGCGAGATTGTCTTTCAGCGCCCTTCAATGGACGCTTCCACTTCACGTAAATTCTACTTCAGTTTTATGTTTCATCTTAACTAAAGCTCGTATTCAGAATGCGAATGTAAGTTTGTTTGTTTCTTACGCTTTCATCATGAAATTTCGCATGCACGTTGTCAGAGGAACAGAAAAGCACAGGTTTGAGTAGTAGAGCCTCACTGATTTCAACATGAATGGGCCGGCTCGACCGGGGAAGGACTAAGTCTCTCACAGAATATCGACGTGATATACCAGTATTCCTACTGTTGTGTTTCGTTCGGCGAATGAGAGTGCCGGAGGCCCAATTACCCTCATCCCCCTCCTTCTCCTTCCCACTTCCTCCTTTCCTAAAGAGTCGGCAACGCGCAAGTGATGCCTCTGGTGTTGCAAGCGTTCATAGGCTACGGTGACCACTTTCCATCAGGTGGGCCGTAATATGCTTGCTTGCCAACTTAGTTGTATAAAATAAAAAGCCGGAAAAAATACTGTTACAAATCTAACCTACGTTTACGAAAAATCTGGTAAATAATTATATATGTTACGGCTAATACCCGAAGTGCGGCTACACCTAGTTTCAGCCGGCTACAACTCAAAAGTAACCTAACATAACCTAACCGCATGTGGCCGGCTGCACCTAGTTGTAGCCAGCTAAAACTAGGTGTAGCCGCACTTCGGCTATTAGCCGTAACATATACAATATTACGCTTTTTTTTCCATATTTGCGCTGTATATTGTTTCTCACATTTACCTTTTTGGCACCCGTGCCGTTTGGTGCCCAGAGCGACCATTTCTCTCGCTCTATCCCAGGGCCGGCGCTGGCTAAGATAGACAGCATGTATGACCCAAGGCCCGGTATCCAATAAAGCAGAGAGAGAGGAGACGAGGAGATGTGTTTTAAATAAACCAATTAGATTTCGTTAATTCCACATCTCCTCTCCGCTAAGCTTTGGTGGAAATTGATCAAGCGGAGACGAGAGGAAATATCTCATTATTCTATAGAATTTTGTGCCGCCAGCAAGCGGCGCGGCAGAGCGGCGCATCCCATCGGATCATGACAGTTAGGGAACAGAGAGTGCACTTGTTTTTGCGCACACACTTGTGCGCTATAATCTTGCGCAGATGTCCAGTCTCCGTTAATATTGGCCGCCGTGACCAAAATTCGGCCTGGAGGACATTATTATTACTGAAAGCTATCTTTGATTGGTTTATCAATTTCTTTTTAAAATGACAACGCTTGTTCTAGGAATAATCCCTGTATCGCGGGGCACTTTACAAACATTCAGATTCGGCACAACCATTTGTGGATCACACAATTTTTGTCACGTGTGGGATTCGAACCCCAGCGCAGTGGCAGTGGCGACGACGCGACCACTTAAACCACTATGGAGCTATCTATGGAGTCCCTTAAATAGGCCACATTAATATGCAAATAATGCATAGATATGACACTTATTCTTTGTATCACAGCGATAGCTCAGTGGGGAGACCAACAGACTGCAATGCAGAGGGTCTCGGGTTCGAACCCACGTCGCGCACTTCTGACTTTCGGAAGTTATATGACTTTTCGAAATTATGTGCGTATTGATTGACAATTATCGCGTGCTCCGTGCCTCGGAGAGCACGTTAAGCCGTCGGTCCCGGCTGCTATGAACATCTATGGCAGTCGTTATTGGGAGAGTGTCGACACAAAAGATCCCACTGGGTCGAAGTGTCGCCGGTCTGCACTGACTGGCTCCCACATAAGATACATACATACTGTTTAAACTGTCCCACTGCTGGGCTCTTCTCAGTGAGAGAAGGGGCAGGCCATATTCTACCACGCTGGCCCAGTGCGGGTTGGCAGACTTCACATTTTTTTTTTTCGTTCACCGTTAAAAATAACTATAATTTTAAGACACACAACTTTGAAATGTCAGAGATGAGCGCCTTGGGTTCGAACTTGAGCCCTTTGCGTGGCAGTCCTACGGTTTTCCTTTAAGCTATCGCTGTCTGCTACTTCTATACTAATATTATAAAAAGGGAAATATTTGATTTTTTGTTGGTTTGTAAGGATGAAACTCAAAAACTAACCAACCGATTTAAAAAAGTCTTTCACCATTAGAAATATATATTATCACCGAGTAACATGCTATGTTTTATTTAAAAAAAGTTCTTTACTCAATTTAATATTACCTACTTTTAGGCGAGCGAAGCCGCGCGCAAAAGCTAGACATAGAAATATAGATGAAATATGGGTGCAACACACCTACTTACTATAAAAGTGTGAGTGCTTAAATATCATGTTTTATTGTTTAATTATTAAAAGTGAAACCGATTTAAATAACATATTAATTAATTATTCTTGTGAACGGTTAGGTTTTTATTGTATTTAAATTATCGAATCTCGCCCTACCGATGAGGTCTTTGTCTTGAACAGCGGTCTCAAAAACAACATTGACTTGGGACAATAGGCTAATGACTCACATATTTCTTATTATTTAATTCAAATAGTAGCGTTACTACTATTTAAATTAAATAATAAAAAATAAGCAGCGCTAGCTCAGTGGGGAGACCAACAGACTGTAATGCAGAGGTTCTCGGGATCGAACCCACGTCGCGCACCTCTGACTTTCGGAACTTATGTGACTTTTCGGAATTATGTACGTATTGATTGACAATTATCGCCTGCTCCGTGCCTCCGAGAGCACGTTAAGCCGTCGGTCCCGGCTGCCGTGAACATCTATGGCAGTCGCTATTGGGAAGTCAGTACCCTATAATATCCTGACACTGGTCTAGCCTTAGGGTATCGTTAGCCTTCGTGTTGCGGAGGTCAGGTGGCAGCCGCTCCGTGTAAAAACTGATATCCAGTCAAATCCGGTTAGACTAGAAAAGCCGACCCCAAGTGACTTGGGAATAATAAAGGCTAAGAGAGAGAAGAAGACACACGGCTACACATCAAGTTACACACTCTATATACGCATGACTACGCTACATACAAAATAGAGAATTGTCGGAAAGGGACAGTGCATAGTGGTGTAGACCCATCACAGTGCACTAGCGCGTGCGGCGACGCCCGCGGGCCGTTCAGCGTGAATGAGACAAAATAACAAAAATATAACGACCTCACTCGCACGATTCGCAGCGTTCAACTTCTAATAGTTCAAAGTCCAAACAGTCTAGGTTGATAAGTCGCTGTGTGTACCTAACACCTACATAAATCTATATATATAAAAATCAATTGCTGTCCGTTTGTCTTGCTAAAACTCGAGAACGGCTGGGCCGATTTAGCTGATATTGGTTTTGAAATGTTTGTCGTAGTTCAGGGAAGGTATAAACGGTAAGAAAATATAAAAAAATTCGTTAGGGTAGGTGATACGAAGTACATCGGGTCATTTAGTGCATAATAAATAAAATCGTGTTAAAACCTATATGACATCATATTGTGACATATTAAAACACTTTGTCAGCAAATTCATGTTTATAAGATACCTTACACACAACTTTGATTTGCTAACGAGCGATCTGACCTGGTTTCGCTCGGTCTTGTTATGCAAACAACTTATTAACTGCAAATATGGAATAGTGCTTTAAGCGGTTGCTTTAACACTGCTGTTACGCCGTGGTATGGGTTCGAATCCCACATAAGACGGAAATTTATGTGATACACAAATGGTTGTTCCGAGTCTGGGTGAACACTTTGTGTCCGTTGTTTGAATGTTTGTAAAGTAGATACTGTCATATTCCTGTTTTTACTTTTTATCATAATAAAATGTGCCTTCTAAGTAACAATACGCAAATTAAAAATTTACGTTTAAACTGTTGTTTTCAGACATCGACCAAACAAATGAGAAATAAGAACAATTAATAAAATGAACAAACACACAATCATAGATAAATCCTTCTAGTATTGTTGATGAAAAAAATATCAGAATCGATTTAGTTTTGGAGGAGAAAACGAGAGAATACGAAGTCATGATTTCAGAGGTATAATAATATAATATTAATATTTCATCACATAAACACAACATCATTTAGCCCAAACTAAGCAGAGCTTGTGCTATGGTACTAGACAATGGATAAACGTACATATATACTTTTTTTGTAAATACATACATATTATACATAAAAACATCCAGACCAAGACAAACATCCATGTCCATGCACACAAATATTTGACTTGTGCGTAAATCGAACCCGCGACCTCAGGCGTGGCAGTCGGTTACACTAACCACTACGCCATTGAGGCCGATAATCAGTCCGAACTATAGTTATCTCCTTCACACATTTATATTTCGTTCGCGCCCAGCGCGACGGCAATATACCTATCTGTTAAAAACCTTTTTTAAAATGTTTTGATGACCGCATTTCCTCTTAAACAATTCCGCTATTCTTGAAATCTAACATTTAAAATGTTATTGATAATATTTGCCTTAAATATTTAAAAAAAAAACAATTTGAACCAGTAGTTTAATATTATATATTTAATATTAGTAAATATTTGTGCAGACTCCGTGCTACATAAAGCCAATTTCCTTACGAAAAAATTCCATAGCAACCCTTGGACTGCCGCGCAGAGGTCTCGAGTTCAATTATGTACGTATTAAATAGTTAATTATCGCTCGCTTTAACGGTGAAGGAAAACATCGTGAGGAAACCTGCATGTCTGAGAGTTCTCCATAACGTTCTTAAAGACATATGAAGTCAACCAACCCACACTGGCCCAGCGTGGTGGACTATGGCCAAACCCTTACGCAAACTGAGAAAAGACCCGTGTCCAGCAGTGGGACTGTTTATTAACATATTATATTGCTTTTCCTTAGCCATGGCACAATGGTAGTGTGTGTAAACTTCTTAATTACAATGTTTAATTATTAAATGAGTTTGTCAGCATTTGTTATCTTGGCAGTTCGGACGTGTGGAATGTATATCTAGGACGTACGAGACTATATAGCTGACTACACAAGGTAAATAATAATTACTTAATTTATATATTACATACATACATACATATGTATAATATGTAAGTATTTACAAAAAAAAAAGTATATATGTATGTTTATCCATTGTCTAGTACCCATAGTACAAGCTCTGCTTAGTTTGGGCTAGATGGTGTTGTGTGTATGTGGTAGAATATTATTATTATTATATTATATTATTACTAAATTTTGCTTGCAGCCTCGCACGCGTTTATTTGCAGGTTAATGTAGTTGATTTTGTCAAATATCCCTCGGGAACAGTACTTTTTCTGGTTGTAAGGTATCTTATGTCCTTAACTGTACCCTTGACAACGTGTAAGCGAAAGAACAATGGCAGAATTTTGTTTAGTGCTTTTTGACGTCCGTAGATTTCATTTATAGCAAAGAAATTAAATTAATTTACTAAGATTTATCAAATATTCATTCATTTTTCTAAAAGTCGTAAAGCTTATTTATGTTAATAAAAGTTTTTTAAATGACATATGTACGAATTATGAATTACCTTCAAAATGTCAACCATACAAATAGGGGTGTGAGTACATGTAGTATTCTATAGTTATCTGTATCGACTAAATTAAACGATATATCGATATGGATTAATTGACTTTGTTTGAATCTTTATTAATATGTACTGTAATTCTTCTATTTTTAATTATACTGATGGTAAAAAATGTTTGTTTGATTATTACGACAATTGTTATATTCGTACACAGTTCGTTACCTAAACAATTCAAACCACAATATCTAATTTTTTCGGCTTTCCCAAGTTAAAATAGTTTCACTTATAGAGTCTGGAACTAACGCCGAATCTTTTGACATATTTTTCATTACAGGACGCTGCTATTTGATCCCAGACATTTTTTAGTATGGAGACCTGCCATTATTCTTTCATGATTATCGGTCGAGTTGTTAAGGCGTGGAAGCGTAACAAACAAACAAACACATATTCGCATTTATAGCATTAGTTAAGATTACTTTTTGTGTGATCCATAAATAGTATATTGTTCCGGGTCTGGGTGTTCCTTGTGTCCGTTGTTTGTTCAAATAACGGATAAAAATAAATGGTTAGTAGCGGTAAATTGTCGCCTCGTTTCTGCCATTGCGCCGAGTGTTGTGGGTTCGAATACCACACGAGACAAAAATTGTGTGGTCCAAATTTGTTGTGTCAGGTTTGGGTATTCTTTGTGTCCGTTGTTTGAATGTTTCTGAACGTCCCCGCGACACTGGAATTATGCCTATAGTGCCTTCCAAATCCGAAGTCCCATTTGACAGATGATCGTTGAATAGCGATAGTGAAGAGACCGTTTCAATCGACACATCACGAAATCGATTACCGATGAACTTTCCAAACAAACTGTATTCGTGTATTTAGAATCGAAACAAAAATGATAGAAACAGAAAAACAAAAATCTGGACTTGTCATTCATTCCTAGTATCGCATACTTACTCTCTACTTGCAGATCTTACGATGCAGTACATTCATAGGGAGATAGCTAAGGTATAGATCTCGGGGCCGACACAAAAGATCCCACTGGGTCGAAGTGTCGCCGGTCTACACTGACTGGCCCCCGTAATAAGATAAGATACTCTCTACTTAATATAAGGGTGATATAAATGTGTTATAATGATTTTGATTTTCAAGACAACTATTCTTCAAAATCTATAGGATATTTAAACCATACTTCCAATATCGCATCTTCAAATCCATTTTATGATATAGAAAATATATGAAGGGTTTGCAAAATAGGATTTTAGGTACGTTGCAACGTAATAATAATTAATACCAAATACAAATTTACAAAGGTATTTCTCGGACAATTGTTTTTACCTCGAATTAGTTCGATTTTATCCGATGTCGCGTCACTATGACTGCAGCGATAGCCTAGCGGGAAACCGTTGGACTGCCATGCAGAGGTCTCGAGTTCAAACCCAAGGCGCGTAACTCTGACTTTTTGAAGTTATATGCGTTTTAATAGTTAATTATCGCTTGCTTTAACGGTGAAGGAAAACATCGTGAGGAAACCTGCATAGCTGAGAGTTCTCCATAATGTTCTCGAAGATATGTAAAGTCTGCCAACCCGCACTAGGCCAGCATGGTGGACTATGGCCTAAACCTTCTCACAGTGAGAAAAGGCCCGTTTCCAGCAGCGGGACAGTTCAATATGTACAGGGCTGATATTATTATATATATGACTGAAAGTTAAAAAATACTTTAGTGCGTAACCATGGTATTGTAGTAAAATGTCATTTCATTTTTAATTATTATTATTTTGACATTAAATTACATATTTAAGACTAATATCAATAGAATCTATTAGTTGATTATGTTTGTGAAACAATTACATAATGTTTTGTATAGATTCTAATTATTTTTAAATACTCTTTAGTACCATACGTTATCATTGTTTATTTAAGCAATTTATATGAAATGTGCAGAGTTACGTGCTATGAAGTGTCAAAAGGGACTTCGTATTTGAAACAGACTATAATTATTCTTCTCTCTTCTCTCTTAGCCTTTATTATTCCCAAGTCACTTGGGGTCGGCTTTTCTGGTCTAACCGGATTTGACTGGATATCTGTTTTACACGGAGCGGCTGCCACCTGACCTCCGCAACCCGAAGGCTAACGATACCCTAAGGCTAGACCAGTGTCAGGATATTAGAGTTTCCCAATAACGACTGCCATAGATGTTCATGGCAGCCGGGACCAACGGCTTAACGTGCTCTCCGAGGCACGGAGCAGGCGATAATTGTCAATCAATACGCACATAAAAAAAAGTCATATAACTTCCGAAAGTCAGAGGTGCGCGACGTGGTTTCGAACCCTTTTTCTAGGTCCCCCACTTTGTTGTCGGGGACCAGGTCCCCCAGTTTGTGTGTGTGTGATGTTTGTGTGGGACCCACCACGTCCATCGGCGGGTTAAACCTTTGACGGGGTCGCGATTTAAATGCGAGAGCGATCCGCGCGGCCCCGCCATAAAGGTGTGAGAAAAGAGGTTTTAGTCAGTTCAGCCCAAATTTTCATCTATGGGCTAGATCCCGACATATCCCCATCGCCCGCCCCAAAACCGGCGACGGGGAAGATGATATGCACATTTCCCGGCTTAAAAAAAAAAGGTGTGCCTAATAGCTGTCTATTAGACATTGTAATTACACACAGTTACTTTTAGTTTCCACGTACAACTTTATAGTTTTTTTGTTCAAAATATATTCCACTATCCATAAAATGGAAAATATTTTAAACATATTTGAAGGTACACAATACAACTTAAGATTACAGGTTTCTTACAATAAGTGAAAAAGATCACCTGTCTCCTATAATAATAGTATTCTATCACATACACAACACCATCTAGCCCAAACTAAGCAGAGCTTGTACTATGGGTACTAGACAATGGATAAACATACATATATACTTTTCTTTTGTAAATACATACATATTACATAGAAACATTCAGACCAAGACAAACATTCATGTTCATGCACACAAATGTTTGACTTGTGCAGGAATCGAACCCACGATCTCAGGCGTGGCAGTCGGTTACACTAACCACTACGCCATCGAGGCCGACAATAGTAAAAAATGTATCACAGGAGACAAGGTTACAAAGTTATTCCGAATACACGAATTAGGAGCGAACATACCGTCTACGAGACACATTTACAGACTCCAGTTTCTTAAAAACAACAATAGTAAATCGCAATAAAACTGTCCAACAGTAAAATCTAACCTTGTACTCTACACCCGAAAACCGGCCTAACAAAACAACAAAAACTTAATAGGGCACTAACTATTTATCATTTGAATAATGAATTCATTTCATTACTATTCAACTGGCGCCCAAAACTTTATTTAACTTAAATGATATATAAGTAAAGTCTTTAAATATTGAGCCTTATGTAATAAGTTTTAAAGTATATATTCGTATGGAAAGGTCACAAGGTACTTATATACATATCTGGAGATACAACCTAGCGATTATATAGTCATTGTGTATTTGAGTGTGAGGCAGAAAGGTCTACTAAACAATTAATATTGGTGAGTAATTTAGTCTTTAAAGATTCAAAGATATTTATTTTCAAACTAAGTGTACAGTTGAAGATATTAATATTATATTATGTGCTTACAACTTAGAACTTGACGACAAATAATTAAAATTTAATTTATATTTTATTAACTAGAGCTTATTATTCTAACTGATTAATTGAAATTAAACTACTATATACGGATTTTATCGCGTTGTTTATTTGACACTTTATTACATGATTTTTAAAACTGTTACTCTACTACTACTATTAAACTTTACTAATTTTAGGCTTATTAAATTATTATTAAAACTATTTAGATTAAATATAATTTTTCCACTTTCACGACGTTGCCGTTGATTTTCAGCAGCCATGGTCACGGGGAGACTAAGATGGTAGTTGTCTCAATTGTTTGTAAAAAATAAATCTAAATAGTTTTAATAATAATTTAATTAGCTTATACACAATCCGAACACGGTCACATTCACTACTGCTGCGCACGCGAGGCAGCCTAAATACACATAAGGATCAGTATTTATTTTGAAGTATACCTACTATCGCACTAAGACTAAGATTTCGCCCCGTGTGGTCGTATAAACGCTTAAATACTCGTTACCACAGCTTCAGGTTATATTTTTAAAACATACGCATTTTTGTCCAGTACGCGAGGCAAACACCACGCTTATCCTTAGAGTCGAAACAAAACAATAAGTTATTTAAGGAAACTGATTTTATCCCTTGTGGGGAATAATTCCACATCTCTCAAACCAACACGTTATCCTTACACTCAAAACAGCACAGTAACTTGTATAAAAAAGCTAATATCCAATCTTTCCTCAGATAAACCAAGATGGCTGCGACAAAGGTTCGAGAGGAGGAACAGATAGACCCGGCGCAAGCGTTTGAAACATCTCTGGTTCTTCGTAACAAGGCGCTCCACGCAGCCACGGAGCCAGGAGATTCCCCCGTGCAAAAGTTCTACTGTGGAACCACTGTCTTCCTAACAGGAGGGTCCGGGTTCCTCGGAAAGCAACTTATTGAGAAACTCTGCAGGTACCTAACGCTCCTCCAAGCAAAATTTTGGTCGCGGTGGGATTAACGGTGACTAGTTGTGTAGCAGGTATTATAGTGTACAAGTGTGTGCAACTCTATTCCCTAACACTCGTCATATTGGGGCAGTATTGTCAGAGTGAGGCTGGAAAAAGAACAGGCGCAGGACCAACGGCATTATTTTTTGTAGCGACCGGCTAGAACCTATATCTATGTAGATATAGTTATCAGGTCTTAAAACTGAAAACCCGAACTGAAAAGCCAGTTTAGCCGGACATTTGGGTGAAAGGGTTGGAATCTCTTAATTTTTTAATCATAATTTGTATTATACATACATTTTTACTGTCCTACAGTTCTAGTCCACTCGCTTGCCTTAGCGATATAAGGTGAGGCCGGCGGAGCAGAAACCAACACATGATCTTCTTCTCTCTTCTCTCTTAGCCTTTATTATCCCAAGTCAATTGGGGTCGGCTTTCTGGACTAACCGGATTTGACTGGATATCAGTTTTTACACGCAGTGACTGCCACCTGACCTCCGCAACCTGAAGGCTAACGATATCCTAAGGCTAGACCAGTGTCAGGATATTAGAGGGTACTGACTTTCCCAATAACGACTGCCATGATGCCAGAAACCAACACATGATAATGTAAAAAAATCAAAGTCACATTTAAAAAGCCTAATAGGTTATCCACTATCTAATTTGGTCGCACACGCAACCAAAAAGCCGGACTGTATCCGGCTTTATGTCCGGATAAAGCCTGGCGACGCTATATCATGTAGATAGATAGCCAGGATTTCTCTACAGAATCGATGTCAAACAATCAGGTTGTGTTCATGCAATTCCATTATTAGGTCTCACTCTTTTGTACAGCTATCTCCACTTCTTACTGTTAATATGGTACATCATGTTTCAGAGCCACAGACATATCCAAACTGTTCATTCTACTGAGGACCAAGAAGGGCAAACCAATACAGCAAAGACTTGACGATATGCTCAAAGATCCGGTGAGGTATTATACTACACTGCCGTCATAAGGGAAAAAGACGTATCTGTCGGAAAAAACTGTTTTATATAAATATACGGGCCGGTGCGTCTTTTTTTACTGATTCCAAAAAAAATAAAACTCGCTGTCGAAAAATATATGTAGATCCGTCTTTTTTTCTTACGACGGCAAAACTTCTACTAGTGACTTCTACTAGTGACGGTTGGACATCACGTGTAACATCACATATAGTCATGACCACAGGGTCATGAATAAAATATTTTAGAAAATAATCATGATAACAGTATTATGATTATATTCTGAAATGACTGCTCGGATGGCGAAGTGGTTTAAGTGGTCACCTCGCCACTGCTACTGCGCCGAGTGTTATGGGTTCGAATCCCACACGAGACAAAAATTTGTGTGATCCACGTACGATTGTTCCCACTCTGGATGTTCTTTGTGTCAATTGTTTGAATATTTGTAAAGCTATGAATACAGGAACTATTACAAGAGCAGGAGTGGTAAAAAATTAAAAAAAAAGTTGTTATATCCAGATTTCTCACATTTAATGTCTCGTGTAATAAGGTCTACCAGACACTGTTTCAGACTGCCTTAATATAAAAAGACCCGTTCCTTTTTATTTTAAGAGCATCATCTGGTCGTTGTAGCAAACGTCACATATCTGTATCTTCTGCTTTCCTTAATACGAGTGTCTTTTCTTGATTTCTTTTCTTGGTATGACTCGAATGCTACCTTTTCCTTCACTTCTTGGATAAAGGTTTGTCTTATGCGTCCTATAAAGAAGGTCCACGAGGAATAAAATAATAATTGTCTGATGATGTCCAGGTATACGACCTGGTAAGGGAGCAGAAGCCAGGATTCGAGGAGAAGCTAGTGGCGTTGGAAGGTGACGTGGCTGAACTAAGACTTGGCCTCAGTGATGACGACTGGAACACTGTTACCAAACACGTAAGAGAACATATCGCACTCTTAATAAAACAGTGACCTATCTGCAATTACTGCAATTACTTATCACAAATATATTGTAAGATTTAGAATCACACAATTAGAGTTGAAATTGCGTTACCTCCAAATTTCAAGTGGGATATTTGGGAACTGACTGCACGAATAGCGTAATGGCTTTAAAAATGGCTGCCATTTTTATGAAGATGATGTCTTCGCTGATTGTTTTTCATAGATATGCTTGTTTAATATTTAAATGGTAAGCATTTTAGCTATCTTACACTAAGAAGAGGTCCGTGCCCAGCAGTGGGACGGTTTATACAAGACTGATATTTTTAAGCAGTTATAGCCTGTTGGGAGATCGTTGGACTGCCACTCAAAGGTATCGAGTTCGATCCCAAGGTTGACTCTAGCTTTTCGAAGTTATTTGCGTATTAATTAGTTCATTATCGATTTATCGCTCCCTTTCACGAGGAAGAAATACATAGTTTGGAAGCCACCATATCTGAAGGTTCTCCATAATGTTCTCGAAGATATACGAAGTATATGGCACTGGGCCAACATAGTCGACAATTAGCCTAGCCTTTCTCATACAGAGAAGAGGCCGTGTCCAACAGTGGGACAGTAGTATACAGGGATAATATTATTATACTATTTAAATAAGTTGTAATGTCTACAGACGGATATAATATTCCACCTGGCTGCGACGACTCGGTTTGATGAAGCTCTGAGAGTTGCTACACTTATCAATGTACGTGGTACCAGGGAGGCTCTCGCGCTTGGCAAAGCCTGCGCTAAACTCAGGTCAGTCACTATATTTATTTATTTAGAAACACATAACACATAATAATCTTTTAAAGTGTATTTTCTATATATGTATATATTATATATATATAGAAAAATATATTGATATCTCTATTTATACAAAATGTGTTCACACTTCTTGGACAAGTCAATTAACTAATATATTAATAAAAAAAAAACAATAATCCTAACTAATAGTATAACTGCAAATGTAATTTTGTTCGTTTGTAACGCTTTCACGCCTTACCTACTCGACCGATCATCATGAAATTTCGCATACAACGTGAATGCGGACGGGACATCAGAAAAGGACACAGACCTTTAGATTAGAAAAAAGTACTGTTACTAATTTAATCTAAACTACATTAAAAAATATAATAATAAATAAATAAATAAGCACTACTACTAAAAAAACTAAGCATTGCAAAAAGCCTGTTCCAGGAGTCAAACTCTTATGAGAAGAAGCAGGCCAGAAATACATGGCCACTCTTTTCAATCGCAAAATATTTACAATAAGTTGGTACACATATATTATTTATCTAAACTAATCTAAACTAATATTATAAAGAGGAAACATTTGTGTTTTTGTATGTATGTTTGTAATGTTTTCACACAAAAACTATTGGACCGATTTCAAAAATTATATCACCATTAGAATGCTTCATCTTCACTGAGTGACATAGGCTATATTACATTTTCAAAAAAATAGGGATCCTTAATAAAAATGCAATAATATAACCCAAGGTGTGAAAAAATTAGTCATAAAAAATCTGTCATCACGTGCGCTGCGGAAACTATTGATGATAGAACAAAAAAATGTTTTACAGTATTATAGAACGTATCAATATCTACAAAAAAGTCCGCATTACCATATGCCCAACTACTGTAGTTATGCTACTATAACTACTTTTTACATTTTAAAGTTGATAAAAGTGCCGACAATAATCAAACCATATTATTCATACCTCTGTATTAATCCTTATCCCATTAAATGATATTTTATTAAAGACCGTTTCAATACCCGTAAAATACTTTTTAAATTATTAAAATCGGACATTTCTTTTAAAAGATATAATTCTTTAGATATAGTAGGTAGTTTCTAAATATTAGTAGGTAGTTTTTAAGTATTAGCTATATATATATAGCTAACTACACCTATATAGGTGTAGTTAGACTTATTTATTTCTTTAGTTGTAGTTTTATATATTAAAATTAGATAACAAATTAAAAGTAGGTATTGGGTAATAAATTAAAGTCCACGCGGACGAAGTCGCGGGCAACAGCTAGTTTTTCATATTTATAATATCAGCTCTGTATTAAGCCCTATCTTCAGCACCCGAGTAGATAGGGTTTCGGGGGGAGAACTACGGGTCTCCCCCTTAGCATCAGGGTACAATGGGGTCAGGCCAGCCCCACTGCGCCTCGAAAGGCGTGTTCTATCGGCCGCTGATTAGAGAGCGCGGTGCCTGACATTGATGTTGGACTCGTAGTGGCTATGTGGATTGCCGCAGAGGACGCCATGTTTGATGCTCGGCAAGCACGTGGCGTTCGAGCGTCGGACTCATGCGCGGCTAGTGCGAACCAGTCGGTCGCGCGAGGCACGGAATTGTCTTTAGCGAAGTGGCAGTGTAGTTTCACTGCCACAACGCATCTCGGGCGCTTGCCAGCTCATCAAGTAAAAGTCATAGCTAGAGAGACTCGGGCAATACCCGGCTTGTAGGCCAGAGAGGGTAGACGTATGGATGTACGTCGGGAAGTGAGCATGCCTTATACAGCTCCGGCACTATACTGGAGATATGGGAGGCGGCTTCTCCGTCGGCCTCGGTGAGAATATCGTTAGCAACTCTCAGAGTTCACGAGTGGTGAGCGGCTTTATTGCTCCGGTACCTATCTGGACAATAGGTAGTGCCACTTGGGCATGAGGTAGCTCACTTACGAGTACTGGGTCTCAGGATTTGGGGACAAGACCTGTCTATAACTGGTCCCTGAAGGTGCTTTCGGGCACTGGAAGGTACAGCGGCTCTCACTTATATACTTAAACAGGTAGAAGAGTGGGAACGCTATATCGTAAACTTGAGTAGTCTGTAGAGGGAAGGGTTTGTCCGACTCGGCAGGGCCTCTTCTGTGAGAAGGGTTAGACCATAGAATTCACATATCTTTGAGAACATTATTGAGAACTCTTAGACATGCAGGTTTCCTCACGATGTTTTCTTTCACCGTTAAAGCAAGCGATAATTAACTATTTAATGCGCAGATAGCTTCGAAACGTCAGAGATTGGGATCGTCGATTCATATACCAATATGTATAATACAAGATAACCGCACACTCTAAGGCTGAGATCTAGATTGTAAAGTGTAACAGAAAAAGTAATCTTCTCTCTAGCCTTTATTATTCCCAAGTCACTTGGGATTGGCTTTTCTAGTCTAACCGGATTTGACTGGATATCGGTTTTTACACGGAGCGGCTGCCACCTGACCTCTGCATCCCGAAGCCTAACGATACCCTAAGGTTAGACAGAAAAAGTAATATTACACAGAAAATGCCTTGATTTCGAAAAATAAGAAGTTATTTCGTTAAGTCCAATCCCCTATGTCTAAACGCGGAACAAAATAATAATATAATCTTTATTAAAATTTACAGTTTTTACATACAATGTGCTAAAAAAATGTGTGATCTACAAAATATAATATTGTATTCTATTTACGCGAATATTATTCATTGAAATTAAACTACTATACATATACGGATTTTATCGCGTTGTTTATTTGACACTTTATTACAAAATTTTGAAAATTGTTACACTACTACTACTATTAAACTTTACTAATTTTTAAGCTAATTAAATTATTATTAAAACTATTTAGATTTAATTTATTTTTTCACTTTCCCCGACGTTTCGGTTGCTTTTCAGCAGCCATGGTCACGGGGAGACTAAGATGGCAGTTGTCTCAATATTCCAGTGTAGTTATTTCAAAGTACCCGAACATAATTAAATAATTGGTGTTTCTATTTACGCAGAATGAGCTCAAAGTATCATGAATTCTAGCTGTGGTTTGCTTCTTCTTGGGTTTGACTATTTTTATTACTGGATCCCAAGCTGGTGGTACATTCCAACCATCTTCTCTATTAAAATTAGGATGTTTTTTGATTTTAATAGCCTCGCGAAGCATCCTTGGTAGGAATCGGTGTTCTTTAGCGAGAATCTGTGGTTTGTCAAATCTCAGGTAGTGGTTGGTTCCCTGTTGCACATGTTCACACACAGTGAACATGTGCAATAGGTTGTGATCTACAAGTTATTGTTCCGAGTCTGGCTGTTCTTTGTGTCCGTTGTTTGTATGTTTGTAAAAGCTAAAATCAAGAAAATCACTAGAAACCCTTGCTTGCCAAAACAGCGATTATAATCTTAAAAAAATATCAAATAATTCGAAAATTGTTCGAGTATTCGAATTACGCATTCGAATATTAATCATGCACTGTCGATTTTTGAGAACTCAAAATATGTTTTTCGTTGTAATTTATTCGATTGTTTTGACGTAGTATACATAACATTAATAATTATATTAACGAGTCTAGGTCACCGTGTGACTATGTTATAATATGTTGACTGTACATTCGCTAATTTATAACTAATGCACAAACAATTTTAATTTTATTTGGTTTACCAACAGTAAATATGTAATTCACTGATATCTGTACTAATGTTATGAAGAGGAAAGATTTGATTTGTTTGTAAAAATTTAACTCAAGAATTACTGAACCGATTTGAAAAATTCTTTCTCCATTAGTAAGCTATTATCTACTTATCATAACGTTAGTAAGAGAACTTTAACTTGAACTTTTTTTCGAGCTAAGCCGCGGGCAAATTCTTTTAATATAAGTACATACATATGTGATACAAAAATAAAACTGATATCCTAACTAATATTTTTAATGCGAATGTAAGTTAGTTTGTTTCGCTTTTACGCATTAACTACTCGACCGATCATCATGAAATTTCGCATACACGTTGTCAGGGGTATAGTTACGGACATAGGGTACCTTTCATCCCGAAAAAAGTACTTATGTAACCTACATGTAAGCGAGCGACGCCGCGGACAAAATTTAGTAAAAATATGACGCAGTAATAAAAATTCTGATACATTTACCAATTATAGGTTAACCAGCACTTATACTCATGTGACATGATACTGAGTAATCTATACTAAAATTATAAAGCTGAAGAGTTTGTTTGTTTGTTTGGTTAAACGCGCTAATCTCAGGAACTACTGGCCCGAATTGAAAAATTCTTTTAGTGTTGGATAGCTCATTTATTGAGTAAGGCTATAGACTATATAACATCGCGCTACGACCCACGGGGCCGACGCAGTAATCATAAACCGCGGGCACATCTAGTTATTAATATTTAATGTAATCATTAACAATAGATATCGATTTGATTGCACGGATGCCGTAGTGGTTTAAATGATCGTCGACTGCTACTACGCCGAGTGTTATGGGTTCGAATCCCACACGGGACAAAACTTTGTGTGATCCACAAATGGTTGCTCCCAGTCTGGATGTTCTTTGTGTCCGTTGTTTGAATGTTTGTGAAGCCGGATTTGTAACTATTGCGGGACATATCCTTTTAAAAAGAAGAAGACAGAAGAGATATATATATATATATGTATATATATATATATATATATATATATATATATATCTCTCTTCTTAGTAGTGTAACAGTTTCTAAATTATGTAATAAAGCGTCAAATAAACAACGCGATAAAATCCGTATATAGTAGTTTAATTTCAATGAATAACATTCGCGTAAACAGAAGACAATTCATGACACTTCCATACATTTTATTTATTTATTATTTAAACATCGAAATAAACGCATTATATTGGTCATTTTAGGGTCCACAAAGGTCACCCGAGTCAGCTGTAAGTGTAACTTAGGCATCAACTAGAATATGCTGATATATAAAACAGAAATTACTATTTCGTAGTGAAAATAATGTACTTATACAGATTTATTTATTCCTAGTCCATTGTACAATTTCCTGGGGTCGATAACCAAAATTGGCTGTAACCGAAAGGTTAATTGATTAATACATAATTATGGAGTCATTGAATATTAATTATTTCACGTCTGAAATCGAATACCAATGTTATGAATAATGATCCGGAATGAACAAACATGAAACGTACATGACCTACAAGCTTTTATACATACGTACGTGTCCAAAAATTCAACGATACGCGGGCACCAAAAGATGTACCTGCTTATGACTAACCGAGAAAAAAGAAAATATATCTTAAATCTGAAATCCTTGGAAACTTGACACCATTTACTTATTATATTTTTAAGTAGGTACCACGGCTACAAATTTACAAATATTTCAGAACCAATTTTCATAAATTGTTCGTGTTCTAACAATTTATGAAAGTTGGTTCTTGTTCAGAAATGGTACGCATATTTATTTTTTGTGTATAGTTTTCCTAGAGTATAATATACCATTTTGGAATTTTGTTAGTTGCCACAAAGTATTTTTAACTAGCTTCTGCCCACGGCTACGCCCGTGGTATATACATATGTTACACATATAAACCGTCCTCTTGAAACACTCTATCCATTGGTGATAACCGCATTAAAATCCGTCGCGTAGATTTAAAGATATAAGCATACATATGGACAGACAGACGGGAAGCGACTTTGTTTTATACTATGTAGTGAAAAACTTCGTAATAGTGTCCATACGTTCATTTTCGCCACGATGCGTGCAAGTGGACTGAAAGAAAAATTTAATGACAAGAAAATCTTGCTCTACCCGGGATTCGAACTCGAGACCTTATGTACAGCAGTCGCATTCAATACTGCACCACCGAAATAACAAAGAAAATTTCTAAAACTTATATATTCATAAAAATGGTACCTTGCCTAATATAACGTTGTTGAAAAGAATAAAGTTTTAATGCTTTTTACACAATATATTAAATTTAGTGTATTGTAGTCAAAGGCCGATAATAATCATAATAATTAAAACTTTAAGGAAAACATATGTATAATATATAATATTCTACCGCATACACACAACACCATCTAGCCCAAACTAAGCAGAGCTTGTACTATGAGTACTAGACAATGGATAAACATACATATATACTTTATTTTTGTAAATATATACATATTATACATAGAAACACCCAGACCAAGACAAACATCCATGTTCATGCACACAAATGTTTGACTTGTGTGGGGATAGAACCCGCGACCTCAAGCGTGGCAGTCGGTTACACATTCACAATTTTCATAATAATTAAGCGCGATTGCTATAACATATTTTTGGATTTATATTTTGTTCTGTCAGTGGGATTGTACTCTGCAATTTGAGAAAATCTGGACGATTTTCAATGCATTTCAAATGCAGAGAAGAGAGCAGCAGCTCTGACTTAAAAAATGGAGCATGTTTCGTCTGAATTGCTTGAGTAGTTTCTGAGATACAGCTTGACCTCTCTGTTATAAGCATTTCAATACAAAGTAGAGATCATGAATAATTGGATATTACTAGCATTTTTCAATTATTGCCTTTCAAAATGACTACACTCTGTCTGATGGTAAGCAGTCGTATAGTCCACACCACGTCCTCATTACAAGTGAATTGGTGCCGAGGTGTCTACTGTGATAGCCTAAGTTGACAATTAATCTTTTGAGTTAACAATAATTAGATACTACGGATTAGTGAAAGAAATCAGTACCCTCTAATATCCTGACACTGGTCTAGCCTTAGGGTATCGTTAGCCTTGCAAAAATGATATCCAGTCAAATCCGGTTAGACTAAAAAAGCCGACCCCAAGTGACTTGGGAATAATAAAGGCTAGGGAGAAGAAAATATATATATATATATATATATATATAAATCCCTCTTTCCCTTGGTCACGCCATAACTTGGGAACGACTTTACCGATTTCATACTGTACTGTGGCACGCTGTAACTCACCCATACCTTGGTCACTAAAGCAGCTTAACGCTCTCTTGGAGTTTAACCCAGAAGTTGATATTTTTGCCGACGAATGGCAAGTATTATTATTAGAATATATGAGGTACTGTGAGCAGAATGCGTGAATGCTAAATTTTTTATTTATATTATATTATTAAATAGTGTAATTGGCGCAAGTCGTTCTATTTGATGTAAATAAATAAATAAATTATAATATTAATATAATATAATATTCTACCATATACACACAACACCATCTAGCCCAAACTAAGAAGAGCTTGTACTATGGGTTCTAGACAATGAATAAACATACATATATACTATTTTTTTGTTAATACATGCATATTATACATAGAAACACCGAGACCAAGACAAACATCCATGTTCATGCACACAAATGTTTGAATTGTGCAGGAATCGAAACCGCGACCTCAGGCGTGGCAGTCGGTTACACTGACCACTACGCCATCAAGGCTGACAATTTATTAATAAATACTTTGTAGAAGTTACTTACGTAAAGAAAAGTTAAGAAAATTGGATAATTTCAGAAAACTTAACGACTGTTTTAACCTTGCGCGTTTGACAGTTCGTCTAAGACAGGACAACGTCTGTTGGGTCAGCTAGTATAATATAAAAAATACCCGGTCCTGTATGTTTGTATTCGCAAAACTCGAAAAGTAATCAATGGATTTACTGTCCTTTTCTGTGCCACTGTATACGTGTATAAGTTTTATTTTGAACTAGCGACTCGGCCCGGCTTCGCACGGGTAGTACAAAACCTTAAAAAGTTATACACGTAAATCCTTTCTTATAAATCACTCTGTATCTTGGTGAAATCCGCATGTGAATCTGTTTACTCGATTTTGAGTTTATCGCGAACAGACGCGGCGGGGGACTTGGTTTTATAATATGAAGTATCGTCAGGCAAAGCGTTATAGGGTATATTTGTCAAGAAATTTTCAGAAATTAGTAGCATGGAGTCTGAAACTGTATCATAGACTCGCCCCCTAGGCTACGAGCCCATCCGACCCACAAGATTAGCCCCGCCTAAAAAAAATTGTTTATACACGCTTTGTAAAACCTCTTATACGGGGAAAATAACAATTCTTTTTGAAGCACCCATACTCCCCGTTTCCATATCTGTATTATTTAAGAAATAAAAAACTATAGTCAGAAAAAAAATGCTTAATTTATTTTATTTATTTTTCACTGTCATTATAAAGTTTATTGATTCAATTTTATAATATTGTTGTGGATATCATTATTTTCAATTCCTATCAATATTTTTTTGCTCACCGTTCTTTATAAGTAAGTAAGTAAGGGGCGAATGGGCTCTATAGTTGTTTAACGAAGCGAATGGGTATTATAATTTTGCGCGGGGAAAATTTTAAGGGCCGGATGGACTCGTAGCCGCCCCCTATAACGTAGGATCTAAAATAAGTTAGCAAGATGTGGCTATAATATACATCTGCTTACCCTCTTGGGAAAAGAGGTTAGAAACTATTTTATTTTAGGCATCATTCACACGTACCACAACCACACAACATCGGCGCGCAAAATGTGATCAAGCAGTGGTTACGTGTGAAGTGTCGCTGCAGCTTTTGGTAGTTGCGTTGTGGTTTCTACAAAATGTGGATGTGATTGAGTTGTCGTTAGCAGTTGCGATGTGGTCTGACGCTAGTCCGCGGTGTCGCTGTCGGTTGCGTTGTGGTTGCGATGTGGCCGGTATCACACACGTTGTCGATAATGACGGCAAAATGTGGTCCGTGTAAATTTTACTATTCATTTTTAATACGAAATTCCCCTCGCCCACGTGGTGTGGTTGTGATATAGTTGTGGTTGTAGTGTGGTTGTGGTACGTGTGAATGAAGCCGTAATTATATTTTAATAAGCATACCAACAGTATATATTAATGTCGGCGTCGATGGCGTAGTGGTAAGTATAATCGACTGCCATTGATTCCCGCACAAGTCAAACATTTGTGTGCATGACCATGGATGTTTGTCTGGGTCTGTGTGTCTATGTATAATATGTATGTATTTACAAAAGAAAAGTATATAATATGTATGTTTATCCATTGTCTAGTACCCATAGTACAAGCTCTGCTTTGTTTGGGCTAGATGTGTTGTGTATATGTGATAGAATATATTATTGTTATTTTTGTATTTTTTATATTATTGAAAATGATTGTTACAACCCTAGTTTACATTTACAATTTTTATCTTCTGCTCGTTTATTATTCTGTCTATTATTATCTTTGTTGATGTAATAAATAATATTGTCACTGTACAAGGGGAAGACGCTGGCACCTGCAACACAGTGTTTACTAGCGCAGGTGTTAGGGAATTCTGTTTTAAGCTGTTTCGAATTTATGTCAATAAAGTTTATTATTATTATTATTATTATTATTACACACATTTCAGTAAAAGCTTTCTTATTTCTAAATAAATAGTAATTACACAGCTAATAGGTATGTATAGTATTTTATACATTTTCTTTTCTAAGAGAGATTACATGCATGCAATACTAAATACAAACTGTATAGATACATGCAAAACAAACGCCGGAGAGCGTGCGCCTCTTTGTAGACTTGTTGACGCATACAATACGTATCTTATTCAGCTAGAAATATTTTCTCTTACCCATCAACAATACAAACGTAAAGCTATTGAATTGTTTAAATCACTTTAGGTTACGTACAACGTTTCATTTTAGATTTTATTTGTTAAAAATTGTCAAATTCATTCAATTGTGTTTACCATCACTTACATTATCCATTGTTAATCCGTGGACAATGGTGTTGATTATATGTTTGATAATTTAATGTAAAACACTATCTTGTAATACTTTAACATGTAATTGTTTTTTGTCCCTAATAAATAAAATAAAATAAAACTTATTAAAAATACACAAAACTATAAACAATTAAAATTAAATATAAAATACAATTACTGGATAAAACAAAACCTGTGTCACTATTATAAGAGGAAATGTTTTAAATTTCATGGAGACGATGTCAATTATTGAGCAATTGTAATCTTTCCCAGGTCCTTCGTCCATGTCTCAACGGCCTACTCCCACGCTAAGGACAACTTGATCAAGACTGATGTTCTAGAGGACTTCTACCCAAGTCCCGTGGACCCTGAAGCCATGATTAAACTGGCAGAGAACACTGACGAATGGAGGCTAAATGATATTACTCCTTGGTGAGATATTTTAGATATTTCAGATAAGGGTCTTGCAAGCCCATGGTCTAGTGGATTCCTAGAAGAGCTACAGAGACTAAAGTGTGAGAGAAAGAGCTTATTTATATAACACAATATCAGCCCTCTATTAAACTGTCCCACTGCTGGGCACGGGCCTCTTCTTAGAGAATAATTCCTGCATCGCGGTGAACTTTACTAACATCCATATAATGGACATGACAAGTGGCGAGTGACCACATAATACATATACATCACCCCCACACTGCTACTTCTCCTAGTGTTGTGGGTTCGATCCCCACACGGTACAAAAAATTGTGTGATCCACAAATAGTTGTTTTAAGACTGCGCCGAGCGTAAGACAGGTAATGACAGAGCTCGTGCGGCGCATAGTCAAATCGGCGCGCGGCCGCCATAGTAAAATTGTATGGAGAATTTGAAGTGCTTTTTTGATAAATATGTATCTTTATTGTCAACCAATAACTTAAATATTTGGGACGGACAAATTGTAATATAACTATTTATGTTTCGTTTAAGCTGTAAAATAGGATAGATTTCTACTGTTATAATCTAAAAATCACGTAACACGTTTTTGCATTTCTTGTGCAAATTTACGTAATTTTGTAGACGAAAATATTAATTATTTTAAATTTTTTACACGTAGTAATTGTAAACACATTCATTGTTATAGTAAATGTATATTTTATATTTGTATTAAACAAAAAGTGTTGATTTTATTCACTTAACTGTGACCGCCTGTTTTGGCACATTTCGCTCGGCGCAGTCTTAAGTTTGGGTGCTCTTTGTGCCAGTTGTTTGATTTTTTATAAATCTCCCGCGATACAGGAATAAAGTCAAGAACGGGAGAAGTACTTTTTAACACCCTTTTATTAGCTTGGTATGTATCTATGTGTCTATGTAACGGAATCTTTGAACGTGATTTTCACCCCGTTCAAACCGACGGATTGATTTGAAACTTTGCAAACTTATCGAGGACCGATGACAATACAATAATTTAGAAAACCAAAAAAAAACAAATATAATTTATTAATTTTAATGTTAAAAAGCGTGGGGTGCTTTCTAAGATATTTTGATAAGCCCCACCCCACGCTTTTTTACATTTAATTTGTTTCATTATTTACTACAATTTAGTCTTTTTTTTAATAAAGCGTGCTTTTTAGTTTTCTTAAACTATTATTTATCATTGAAATTAAACTACTATATTATACGGATTTTACCGCGTTGTTTATTTGACACTTTATTACAAAATTTTAAAAATTGTTACTCTACTACTAGATACTATTAAACTTTACAAATTTTTAAGTTAATTAAACTATTAAATCTATTAAAACTATTTATATTTAAGTTTACACTTTCCCCGACGTTTCGGTTGCTTTTCAGCAGCCATGGTCACGGGGAGACTAAGATGGTAGTTGTCTCAATGTTCCAGTGTAGTTATTTCAAAGTACCCGAATATAATATTTTAATCATTGGTGTTTCTATTTACGCAGAATTACTTTTTATCAAAAAGAAAATTTCTAATAAGCTATAGTTATATGTATGTACCTATATAATGAACTGTTATTTGCAATACAATTAAATTTAGTTACTCGAATATGATAGGTATATAATAAAAACAAAGATGACAATACATTTTATTTTCAGTTTAATAAGAGGCTGGCCTAACACGTATTCGTTCGCGAAAGCGGTGGCTGAAGAGATGGTGAGAACTGACAGCGGGGACTTGCCAATATGCATCGTCAGACCAGCTATAGGTAACTATATTGTTCATTGAGGAATAGAATCTGGTACTGAGCTACCTCGATGACCCAGCAGTAGTGAGTGCGACTGCTGTGTTCGAATTCCTGGGTTCGATTCCTGGGTTACATACAAACATAGATTCACGCCTGTTTCCCAGAGGGGTAGGTAGAGACTACGGATTTCAATTTACTACGATTCTGACACACTTCTCTGGCTTCATTCACTTTCATCACATTCCTCATACACGCCCGTCGATTCAAGGTGCTCTTAACCTGGCCTTTGTCCAGAACGCCTCCGATCTGATCAAGAAATGTTCACGTCTTCCTCTTGCGACTGTTCCATTCCTGGGTTAGGCTCGAAAAATTAAAAATTTCCATTTTAATAAATGCTCAGTTACAACACGAAGTCTGTAACTCCACGGATGCCGTAGTGGTTTATGTGGTCGCATCGACATTACTACTAGGTACTCGACGAGAGTTTGAGGTCCGAAACACGACACAAAAAATTGTGTGATCCACAAATGGTTGTTTCAAGTTGAGTGTTCTTTGTGTCCGTTGTTTGAATGTTTGTAAAGGCCCCGCGAAACAGGATTTATTCTGCGGAAGTTGTTTTAAAAGCTGTGCCTGGTCGATGGCAATAAACTTGCTGTGGACTTAAATATATAACTGGTCAAATGCAGGTTTATCATAAACCCTTATGGTTATCGTTATGGAAGTATAGTTCCAGTCTCCATGTGTTATTGAGAATGTCCTGACGGCTAACCCATTAATACTATTCCTGACCCAGCATCAGACTCGAGATCTTAGAACGGCTTCAAATACATATTAGAGGTTATGGATTAAATAACACACTGTACAGACACTTTAACTATTTATTTTATACTTTGACACGAGGAAGTTTTATATGTCCGTTCACTTACAGCTCACAAGAAGTGATAGACAGCAGTGTTGCTATGCTTTTTATAGCTTATCAAACTGTAAAGTATTAATAAAATTGGTCACACTTCATATCTATGTTATATATAGTTTTGATGTTTGCAGCTACTTTTGTTTGCAGTAATCGATTTTTTCTTTTGACCACTGTGTATTTATGAGGGAAAAGACTCTCTCGACATTAGCGTTATGACCCGGTATACTAAATACATATTCAGCCACTTTCCGTAGTTCTGCATACTGTTCCTCAGAAACGCATTGCTTGAAATATGTTAGCCACAAGGCGTTTAAGCTGTCGTCTTTTTGAGTAGGATTCAAATTTGTGCTAATATTCTTCAAATTAACCCAATTGTCAATTAAAGCGCGCGAATTAAAAAATTTTAACACCCAGGACGCTGCTTAAATACTATTCAGGACGTCCCAGGACACTACAAAAACTAGGACATGTCCTGGGAAAACAGGACGGTTGGCAACTCTATAGTATTAGCACGCAATGGATAGCTGGCGAAACTAAATTACTTGTTCATTATCCTATTTTTGTGTATTTCAGTGATATGTTCGCATCGAGAACCAAACCCTGGATGGTTGGATATTTCATGCGTTTATGGAGCAAGCGGGGTGAGTTAAACAATGGTTACTATTTTTTTTTTGTTTCAAAATGTCCACACTTTGCCTGATGGTAAGCAGTCGTGTGGTCTAAGAGCAGTGGCCTCCATACCGTCTTTATAGCAGCCGAGGCGATGTTGAGGTCTCTACTTTGACGGCCTGAGAAGGTGCTTTTTCACGCCCTGCTTAAAGGACCCAGGGTTGAAGGAAGAAGGAAACACGTGCCTGGCAGAGAATTCCATGCCTTGATCATTCGGCAGAGGTATGAGGACCCAAACTTATTGGTACGCACTCTAGTCGACTCTACCGTGTAAGGATGGCAGCTGAGCACAGCACGAGTTGTTCTGGTTTTTTATTCAAGCTGGTATATCCTGAAGGGGTAGGCAGAGTTCTATTACAGACACATTTTGCCAACTATTAGTCTACCGGACTCATCTATACCCACTAATATTATAAAGCTAAAGAGTTTGTTTGTTTGGTTGAACGCGCTAATCTCAGGAACTACTGGTTCTAATTGAAAAATTATTCGAGTTTTGGATAGCCCATTTATCGAGGAAGGCTATAGGCTATATAACATCACGCTGCGACTAACAGGAGCGGAGCATCAATGGAAAATGTTGCAAAAGCGGGGAAAATTATCTTAGGTATGTGAATTAGGCGAAGTTGCGTGGGTCAGCTGGTTAATAATAAAGATCTTATTTCGCGTGTCATAGACGCATAGATAAATACCTAATGGACTAAGATACATACAATTTGTGTTAGTATTTATATAACTTATTAACTATGTAAGTAATGTTGAAATTAAACTGCTATATACGGATTTTATCGCGTTGTTTATTTGACACTTTATTACAAAATTTTGAAAATTGTTACACTACTACTACTATTAAACTTTACTAATTTTTAAGCTAATTAGAATATTATTAAACTATTTAGATTTCATTTATTTTTACACTTTCCCCGACGTTTCGTGTGGAAACATGTGCAACAGGGGACCAACCACTACCTGAGATTTGACAAACCACAGATTCTCGCTAAAGAACACCGATTCCTACCAAGGATGCTTCGCGAAGCTATTGAAATCAAAAAACATCCTAATTTTAATAGAGAAGATGGTTGGAATGTACCACCAGCTTGGGATCCAGTAATAAAAATAGTCAAACCCAAGAAGAAGCAAACCACAGCTAGACTTCATGATACTTTAAGCTCATTCTGCGTAAATAGAAACACCAATGATTAAATTATGTTCGGGTACTTTGAAATAACTACACTGGAACATTGAGACAACTGCCATCTTAGTCTCCCCGTGACCATGGCTGCTGAAAAGCAACCGAAACGTCGGGGAAAGTGTAAAAATAAATGAAATCTAAGTAGTTTAATAATAATTTAATTAGCTTAAAAATTAGTAAAGTTTAATAGTAGTAGTAGTGTAACAATTTTCAAAATTTTGTAATAAAGTGTCAAATAAACAACGCGATAAAATCCGTATATAGCAGTTTAATTTCAATGAATAATATTCGCGTAAATAGAAGACAATATTATGTAAGTAATGCTTCACCACATTTTTTCACTAAACCGGCTGCTACTAGAATATTCTAACAGATAACTTAACGGATCGCTCGATCCAGGGTCTAAACCTTACTGCCGGTTGTGTTACTGTAATTTCATACTACGGCCCAACGGGTCATCGACCCTTTTTTATTATGACCTCGGTAGCGCAGCAGTAGTGAATATAAGTGCTGTGATCAATCACAGCACGTCAAGACCTCAAGGCCTTGAGCACGATTCCTGAGTCAAACAAAGTTCAGTAGTTAGGTCAGTTAGTACAGTAGAACCCAATAACAGTGCCTGAAAATCGAACCGAGGACTTCATGCACAGCAGTCGCATACACTCCTGCTGAACTACCAAGGCTAGCACCCGGTCAAATCCTTAATCCTTACATCTTCCAGATAATCCTAGGCCCAGGTATAGGCCTGATGCATGTGCTATACGCTAGTGATGAGACCCGGATAGGCCTGATACCGGTGGACTACGTCAACAATGCCCTCATCACGGCAGGGTGGGAGACTGCCAGAAGACGAGCAGATGGGGAGACGAAGACTAAGATATATACCGTGATTACTTCGACGAGAACAGAGGCAATTTGGGGTAAGGATTTTACTACTGCATTTCTTTTTAACCTTTTGACCGCCACAGTCATGTATACATGACAAAGCAAAATGTGTCCAGCAAGCTACAGTCACGATTACATGACAAATTAATGACTACTCCTGCTCCTCTAGGCGTAATATCTATGTCATGGAGATTTTACAAACATTTAAACGGACAGAAAGAACAACTATTTGTACACACCTTAAGACTGCGCCGAGCGTAAGACAGATAATGTCAGAGCTCGTGCGGCGCATATTCAAATCGGCGCGCGGCCGCCATAGTAAAATTGTATAGAGGATTTGAAGTGCTTTTTTTGATAAATATGTATCTATATTGTCAACCAATAACTTAAATATTTGGGACGGACAAATTGTAATATAACTATTCATGTTTCCTTTAAGCTGTAAAATAGGATAGATTTCTACTGTTAAAATTTAAAAATCACGTAACACGAACTTATGTTTTGCATTTCTCATGCAAATTTACGTAATATTGTAGGCGAAAATATTAATTATTTTAAGTTTTTTACATGGAGTAATTGTAAACACATTCATTGTTATGGTAAATGTATATTTTATATTTGTATTAAACAAAAAGTGTTGATTTTATTCACTTAACTGTGACCGCCTGTTTTGGCACATTTCGCTTGGCGCAGCCTTAACGGTGAAGGTTGATCTCACGATGTTGCCTTTACTTATAAAAACTGATTTTGCCCGCGGCTTCGTTTGCGTAAATGTAGGGTAGGCTAGGTTAGGGTAGTGTAGAAACAGTGTGGAACGCCGTCGCTTCCTTTTGTGAGGAAGTAATTTCCATCAAGGAGGCGGCGGAGCGGGAGAGGGAGCGCTTAAACCCTCTCCCCAACCGCAGAACCGGGCGCCGGAGGGCGCGAGATGACCTCCAGCCACCCTGAGGTTTGACCTGGGGGTGGTGGGTTGCGTGGGCCTGCTCGCCACCCGATCAGCACCAGGTCCGAGAGGCGGCGTGCGTGTTCCCACGTGCGCCTCTGTATCATATCTTTGTCCCAGGGGGACGGTGGAGGAAGTATTTCTGTGTAGTGGCCTGCCGTTTTACACGGCGGGCTGGAAACCACGGCGGGGTCGCGATTGCATGTGAAAGCGATTCGCGCGGCCTCGCCGTCTATGGTTATGTCGAGGAACACTGTGGTAGGTTTAGTCGGGTCGAGGAATGCGTTAAAGAATTACGACACGAAAAAAAAAAAAAAGTGTAGTTACAGTACTGCCTAAATAATAGTATATTTTGTCAAGCTCCAAAAATATATAATAAAATACCAAAAGCTATCCGAGATTTACACTCTTTTCAAAAAGCGGTTAAAAAGCTGAGAAATGTTTGGCTTTTGACTTTCAAATGTTTTTTTTGTCTCATGTATTTGTAATTGATTTTGTTTATTTCTTAATAATTATATGTGTAATGACATTTATTGCTTTTGTTTATTAATAATTATAATAATATTCTAAAAATAATAATAATATTCTACCACATACACACAACACCGTCTAGCCCAAACTAAGCAGAGCTTGTACTATGGGTACTAGACAATGGATAAACATACTAATTGACTTTTTTTTTTGTAAATACATATATATTATACATAGAAACACCCAGATCAATACAAACATCCATGTTCATGAACACAAATGTTTGACTTGTGCGGGAATCGAACCCGCGACCTCAGGCGTGGCAGTCGGTTACACTAACCACTACGCCATCGAGGCCGACTAAATAAATAAATAAATTATCGCTCGCTTTAACGGTGAAGGAAAACATCGTGAGGAAACCTTCACATCTTAATGTTCTCTATGATGTTCTCAAAGATATGTGAGGCCTGCCAACCCGCGCTGGGCCAGCGTGGTGGACTATGGCCTAGCCTCACACTGAGAGGCCCATGTCCAGCAGTAGGTCCGTTTAAAACAGGGCTGATATTGGTATATTATTTGTTGTAGGAGAGTTAAGAATGGCGCTATCTTCCATACCACTAGCGTGCAGTACTCCAGCTGTGGTCTGGTACAACTTTCACGTCCAAACCAGCAATGCTGTGCTGTTCTTCATCTACTCCTGGCTCCTACACATCATACCGGCGTATTTTGTAGATGCTGTGTGTGTTCTACTTGGGAAAGAAAGACGGTGAGTTATCATTATAATATTATCACACTGCCTGGAGTTTGTTCGGGCTTGACCGTAATATATACCTTATGATTATCTGAAATAACGTGTCTTTGATATAGTGAAAGAATTATTTAAATCAGATGAGTGGTTCCAGAGATTACCTTCTACATCCAAATTTACAAACTTTACTCTTTTATAGTATGTATCTTATGTGAGGGCCAGTCAGTGCAGACCGGCGACACTTCGACCCAGTGGGATCTTTTGTGTCGACGCTCTCCCAATAACGACTGCCATAGATGTTCATGGCAGCCGGGGCCGACGGCTTAACGTGCTCTCCGAGGCACGGAGCAGGCGATAATTGTCAATCAATACACACATAATTTCGAAAAGTCATATAACTTCCGAAAGTCAGAGGTGCGCGACGTGGGTTCGAATCCGAGACCCTCTGGATTGGAATCTGTTGGTCTCCCCACTGAGCTATCGCTGCTCATACTCTTTTATGGTATTAGTATAGATATACTTCGGAGGACATTCCAAAGCTCAGGCAATATAGTGCACAAATGTGTGCACTTTCTATTGCCCAACTCTTATAGTGCGATGGGACGGTAATCTGACACGACCGGGGAGAGATCAGACGTAGGATCAAAGGCTTTACGTATTTTGCGAAGACCGAGCGTACCCACTGCTGATTTTTTAACTCGGGGCTTCTATTGAGAATATTCTGACAGAAAAACTAAATAACAAATTTTATGCAACCGAGGAAGATGCAGCAACGCGAGCAAGGCAATCAGTATGTTAAAACATCTCCCACATTAAAAGTAAATCCTGTCAGGATCGTTACTAACCCACAACACTTAACGTAGTAATAGCGGCGAAGCGCCCACCTCAACCACTACGGTTTCACCGTAAGTCACTTAAAAAACATTTTTCTTCTACAGATTCGTGAAGCTCTACAAGAAAATGTACAAAATGTCGAAAGCATTATCCTATTTCACTGTCAACTATTGGAACTTCGAAGACAAAAACTTGGAGCATCTCTACAACTCTCTTTCGCCTGTCGACAAAGAGATCTTCTACTTTGACATAGAGAAGATTGACTGGCAAGAGTACTTGATACTCTGGTGTGTAGGATTAAGGAAGTATGTTATTAAGGATGGACTCAAAGGGAGTCGATATGCATTGAAGAAGAGACTCATGTTCAAAATCTTGCATTATTTAATAACACCTATTTATCTTTATATGTTGTACAAAGTATTTTGTATAGGAATAATGATTTTAAGTATTGTTTTAAGAGTATTCTGGTGATTAAATGTATTTATTAGATAGTAAGTCTCGTCTTTCTTTTTCTACAACTAAGGCAAGTATATCTTTGAAGTTTTGACAGATATGTATTTAGCCCATATTTTGACATTAAGGTTTTAAATCTTACGTAATGAGGGTCAGTCTATTGAGCCCAGTTCCAGACTTGGTGCTGCTAAAGAAATTTACTTGAAAGAAATCCTAGTCGCGGTAATGGTATCTATCAGTATTGTGACTCAGCCCTGTCCTTGAAACAATTACCTACAGCCGCGCACGTAAACACGCGATAGGGCTGTCCGTCTACAGTATTTTAAATTCATGTACCTACTTGAGTTTCTTTATAGTTTAGTAATTGTAAATATTACATAATTTTTTTTTTAAATTGCAATACATTTTGTATGGAATAGTTCAATAAAAATCATGTTTGTAATTTATGATTAGTCATTTCATAAAAAACGCCTTTATAAATTTGAGACTGAAATATATTTGCGCCTCGACTGAGACGTACGAAAGGCTTTATTGTTAAATTTAATAGTATAATAGAAAATCCGCATTCGGATTAAAAGTTTAATTAAAATACTTTTGTTTGCAATTGCACTTTGCCATAATTATTATGTAAGTAATTTTACTTATTTCGATCAAATATTCACAAATCGCACGCTTACTGCTTACAAAACTATCACACCGTCCGTTCGTCACTGCGAGCTGCGGTGCATTCGCGACTGGTTGTGTACCGAGTGTATACCGAACTCGAGGCGCGTAGGTATGACTCGCGTTCCGACAGTTTGTATGAAGATAGGATACTGATAGATATCATTACCGTGTCCCAGTGCAGTCGAGCATTACCTACGTTAAATATTGTTACGTGCTGGGTTCGACAGATAAGAATGCAAACAATATTACCAACTAAAACACGTTTTATTCAAACACACAATTAAATTTAAAACACAACAAACACTATACCACTCTTTTTCACTGTACTGCTTCAAACTCCGTAGTATTTCCGCTTCCGTTCGCTTCGATGAATACTTGATCGCTTACGATTGTAAACTGACTTGGCGGTGCGCGTGCGCCCTATTTATACGCGGGTAAAGCGCTTCTAGAGCTTTCTAGCAACGCCACTCCCGGTATGTAAACAGTACGATGATTCGAGAAAGTACCAGCGTCTTCTCTACGATTCTCGTAAGCATATCTACTACGTAGTTCCGTAAGATGTCAATAGATGGCGGTGTAAATTATTAGACGGAACTGCCGAGTCTTTCCCACAATGCCGAGAGATGTCACTGGGCGTAACAATATTTATTCGCTACGACTCTGTCACTAGTTTAAAAGTTTGTCAAGCACTGGCGACGTCTCCTTGTAGGGCTTAAGGTATCTTATCTTATGTGGGGGGGGGGGGGCAGTCAGTGCAGACCGGCGACACTTCGACCAGTGGCATCTTTTGTGTCGACACTCTCCCAATAACAACTGCCATTACATAAATGTTCATGGCAGCCGGGAGCGACGGCTTAACGTGCTCTCCGAGGCACGGAGCAGGTGATAATTGTCAATCAATACGCACATAATTTCGAAGTCATATAACTTCCGAAAGTCAGATGTGCGCGTCGTGGGTTCGAACCCGAGAACTGCATTGCACTCTGTTGGTCTCCCCACTGAGCTATCGCTGCTCTTAAGGGCTTAAGGTAACCAAACCTCTCCTTAGGGCTGGAGATTTACGGTACGCCTGAATCTCCGCCAATATTTTCCAGTGTCATTCCGGTAAAAAATATATGGTTACCTACGTTTTATGACGATTCTCGCAGGTAGGTTAGGTAATAAAGTTTAAATTTGATCTTACTCTACGAATATTTTAGTAATTTACACGCCATTGCTGTCAAGACCATCGGATACTAATATGTGATACATTTTGCTAGCGATGATTTCAGGCCCCATGTTTCAGACGCTATGCTGCTGCCAGGAATATCGTGACAGTATAACCCAATAATACTTGACTCGGGAATTGAACCCGCGACTTCATGCAGCCGCATTCACTATTACTGCACCACCTAGACAACCAACACCAGATAGGTAAAAAATAAAACCACGATTTTGGTAACCGACTTTTATTATTAAGAGACAACTAATAAATATAATCAAACAATTAACATACAAATTATTATAATAATAATAATAATAATATGTGATCACGCTTCGGAGCGGGGTCATATCTACCATACTATCCCATACCACACCTGACCACGATAACTTGTCACATCAACTGTCAAACATTATTACATTATCATATTGCTCTACCGCCATATTATATACAGACCCAAAATTTTAAATCATAGATGCGTCTTCACCGCACGAAAATGTCCACACTAAAAAGAGTTAGTTTAGTTTAGCACGTTAGACAAAGATAGTGTGTATTTTTCAATATGAGTGAGCGTGACAACATTATATTTATAATTCAGATGTCATGTTGTCATTGTGTGTCAGATGACAACTTAACGTCCAGAAAGGTGACCGTATTTAAACTTAGTAGGACGCAACTATGTTTTAAATCTTTACAATCACTAAGAAAACTTTCAACCCAAAAATGGCCAAGGCAAAATTATATTTCAAACATAAAATGTCCTACATATCTAATATGATATTTTATACTGCCTACTAACATTATAAATGTGCTTAGCTTTGTAAATATGTTTCTAAATCAATTACGCATAAACCGTTGAACCGATTTGGATGAAACTTGCCTTACAGATAGACCATGTCCTAGATAAACATATAGGATACTTTTCATACCGGTTTAAGAGCGAAGCCGCGGACGCAAGTGAGCATTTACATTTTTGTAAAATCTCGCAGAGCTGGCGAAATATTCTGACCTTGGACATTTTTGGACGCGGTTGGACATTTCAGGTCTTTACGGTATATCAACGTTTATAACTCACTTTTTTGTGCACGGCCTTCCAATCTATATCACCAACTAGAATTGGAATGAATGAGATAAATAGCTAAGAAATGTATTACAAGTTCACTGTAGGGCAAAATGGCGTTATATATATACTGGCCTGTGACAGCTATTGGGGCAACGGCAATTCATTTAAAATATATAGATACACTAATAGGAAACATTATAAGGCACGCGAGGCATTTTAGGACTAATTGGGACATTTATTGAATGATCGGACATTTTAGTCCGATTGGACATTTTTAGTCTATTTGTCAATTATTTATATCTCATTCATTCACAACTCCAAAAGCTTATTACGTCATTTCTTTTACATTAATCATATAAATAAACTATAACAATAATATTAAAAATATTAAATTAAATATTAATTTAAATTAAAAATATTGAATTTCTTGCTCGCTTGTCGTATTCCATTAACATGATGGTTTATTAAGGTTGGTTACTGGCAGGCAGGCTGTAAAATCGATTGACCTGGGGGTGGCGGGCTTTGTGTGCCTGCCCGCCACCCGTTCAGCACCAGGTCCGAGAGGCGGCGTGCGTGTTCCCACGCGCGCCTCTAAGTCGAGTCCGTCTCCCCTCTAGGGGGGACAGTAGGGAGTGATAGAAGTGCCAATAGGGTAGGTCTTTCGTGTAGTGGCCTGCCGTTTCATACGGCGGGCCGAAACCTCGGCGGGGTCGCGACGGCATGCGAAAGTGACTCGCGCGGCCCCGTCGATAGTGGTTTTGTCGAGGAACACCGTGGTAGGTTTAGTCGGTATTCCGGGAGGTCCTTTATATTTTACCCCGGCGAGTCCGACATAACCCCTCCGCCCGCCCCCGCGGAGGGGTATGCGTCAAGAATTCCACCAAGTAAAAAAAAAAAAGAAAAGAAACAAAAAGGCTGTAAAATCGATAATAATTATACACAGTAAATTTTTCCTAGCCTCATTTAGCAAATAAATATGTCGTACTCTATGCTAACGACAATGACAGACCCATTTGTCTGTGTTTGTGAGTCTCTTACTGCCGTAAGAGACTGTTATTGGAAAATGCACATACGCTAAAAGCCGAATGGAGACCAAACAAACCGAACGATTTTACCGATCAGGCGAATAGAGAGTAAGTCTAATATAGAAATGTTGTTAAGAAATTACCGACCCGAACATTATAATTATGTATAGCAACACTACCTAAAGACACATAAATCATTCTAATTTAGCCGCTGTCTCATGCGCGCGTCGTAAGGGAACATACCTTTTCCACGACGCTCTTTTAAATTCCACGCAGGGACACAGAGGAGGCTTAGGTTTTCATCACATAGTCGATATTCTCTACAGAGATTTCGCGTTTTTCCAAACTATTTTCAAATAAAATAACAAATTATAAGGCAATTTTTTGTAAGTTTCATTAAGCAAAAATTGTTTTCAAACCACATTAATGAATTACTACGTGAAAACAGTTGGGGTCTTGGCATATACTTGGTGATCACTGAGAGGTGGCAATGGGAGGTCAAAAATGTGTTACGTAATATAAGTATGTTCCCTAAGGTTAAAAATATGATGGGTGTCGCAGCTTAAGATGAAAGTGAAAAAATTATGAATACGACCGAATAATTCTTATAGTTTAAAAACAATAATATATTATTATACTTTTGGCAAACATTTCAAACTCACTGAACCTTTGACCTTTGAGTGAACACTCGGGGTTCATAAAATTCTCAACCGGTTGAGTGTTCCTTGAACACATACGTACACAAGTGTGATATCTTAAGCAATTGAAAGCAATCCAATTGGACTTTCAAAGAGGCAAATACACAACGTGTTAAATAAAATTTAAATTATATTTTGAATACATTTAAGACAGTACTTTACAGTCCCGTGGCGTTTGTGCTCACACTTGGGTCATGTGAGGTCCCGGGTTCGATACATGGGTCGGGTAAACTGTATTTTGGTGTTCGGTAACAACATAAATATTGGGTCTGTATCTGGCAGTAATAGTTTGGACCCTTTAACTTGGGTAATAGCCATGTATCGAATCAGGTCCCACACTTATACTTTGGTGCCGAATAAACTCCCACGTAATATAAAATCCTTACTAATATTATAAACGCAAAAGTTTGTATGTATGGATGTTTGTTACTCTTTCACGCAAAAACTACTGAACCGATTGCGATGAAACTTGGTATGTAGATAGCTGGAGAGCTGGATTAACACATAGGCTACTTTTTATCCCGATATTCACACGGCACCAGGACTTACGCGGGTTAAACCGCGGGACGCACCTAGTAAATAATAATTTAAAATAAATCCACCACAAATAAATAGTTTAATTATTTACATAATGTACTAATAATTAAAATTATATATTTTTTAAAATCATCTCCCCATGGATTTGATTGTATCATTCAATTATTGAATCATACAGTATTAGCCTTAAATGCTGATCAATCAAGCCGAGAATAAATCCAATCTATAATGATTGGAATGAGGCATTATTTGAATATTAAAAACATGAATAGATAGCATAATAATATCAGTAGATAACGATTGATTTAATTAGCTCGCATTCCTCGCGTTTACATTAACACGTAATTACGCGAAGAAAAATTAAACCAATGATAAATACTCAATCGTAATTGATTGATTTAAGCAATGTTGAATCAAACAAAATGTGTTCAAATCATTAAAAACATTCAATAAATTTTGATTATGTTTAAATTGATAATTATTATTACGTATCAATTATTATTTTTATATTTCAGAGAGAAAATCTTTAAAAATATTAATTCTCCCACAAATTGCTTTCGCTAAGAGACTTATTACAACATATTCCTTGACCATTCCTCGAATCAAGCTCACACACAATTCAAACCCAGTTTGAATCAATCAATTCTGAATAAAGCACTTCAGCACTGCTTGATTCACCCCGCAAGCACAGCGTGATGCCCTTAATAGTACAAATACAAATTATTTCTGATACATATAATATCACTACATAACACAACATTGTGATGCGTCGGCCACCGGAGGCGCTGCGAACCCTTGGGGAGGAACGCCGATGTCCCCTACCAACTCAGTGGGGGGCTGGCCTAAGTCTTGCATCTAGAAAAAATAAGAATATATTATTATAAATGTGAATCTGAGTTTGTTATACCCGCCTTAACTGCTCAACCGATCATCATAAAATTTCACATACACGTTGTCAGGGGTATAAAGGACATAGTGTACATTTCATTCAGAAAGAGAACTGTTACTAACTTAACCTAATCTAAACTAGATTTAAGTGGGCGAAGTCGCGGTCAAAGTCTAGAAATAATATAAATACGAATGCGAGTTTGTTACTAATAATATATAAACAGGGATGTTGCGGATGCAGATTTTTTGACATCCGCGGATGCGGATGCGGATACGGATTTTTGAAGTCTCACATCTGCGGATGCGGATGTCCAAATCAATGCGGAAGCTCCGCATTGCGGATGCGGATGTTGATGAAAATTGTTCATCTTATTTAATAACAAGCATCTAATATTACCGCCTTCGCATGTTCAAGCCTGTTTTGCAAAGCTTCATAAATTAAACACGTACTACTGAACATCTGATTTCTTTCTTATTGTAACCTACGCTATATCTGGATCCGCATTAACATCCGCGTTGATTATTGCGGACGCGGGTGCAGATATCCAAATCGATGCGGAAGCGCCGCAATTGCGGATTCGGATGCGAATACTCGCAACATCCCTGATATAAACATCCATAATCTCATATAATCTCAGACAACTAATCTGCACATCAATCTCGAATCTTGGAAAGAAGATCACACTCTGATTCTGATGTCAGGAGCATATTTACTCGAACAAGCGATCATATCTTCTTAGACAAGCTGCCTCCATAGATCCGCGGTTTGAGTCTTCAAGTTTGATAGCTGGGTTGTGTAAAACTTTATTGAAGACTAGGGGCTTGTCCCACCACCTCCAAATAGCATTTATCTATAAGATAAAAGTCTCGCCATCTCCCTCCTTTAACCTAACACGAGAGAGACAGCATGCGATTTATCTTTCGGATAACTTTTACTTGTTAATTGTGGAGCTGGCCATAAAACTCAAGCCTGAGTTATCAAAAGCTTTCGGGGTAACTTTTCTTTTTTTTGTAAGAAAGACGATGATGGCGCTTTACATTATGTCTGTGACCTGTGTTTGTTTTTTCAATATTTATATAAAATACATCTCCTGGATTATAAATAAAGCCTGTGTTGCGAACTCAATTGCAAACATTCAAACAAGACACATTGGCGTAACCCGTCTTATACTGAAATCTTAAGCGGGTATGAATCAGTTAGTCACCACTCGCTTTAACAGTGAAAGAACACATCGTGAGGAAACATGCATGTCTGAGAGTTCTTTAAATGTCCTCGAAGATATGTGCAGTCTGTCAACCCGCACTGGGCCAGCGTGGTGGACAATGGGCTAACCCTTCTCAAACTGAGATGAGGCCCGTGCCCAGCAGTGGGATAATTTATATACACATTCATTACATAATTTTGAAAATATTACATTACTACTGAACCGTTACTAATATTGAAGCTATTTGAAACTTTTTAAATTTAAATGTAGTTTCCATTTTGCATGTTTACGGTGAATCGCCGTGACCATGTAAATATGGCTGCTGAAAAGCAACTGAAACGTCAGAGAAAGTGTCAATTAAATGTAAATACATACATACATACATAGATTCACGCCTGTTTCCCAGAGGGGTAGGCAGAGACTACGGATTTCCATTTGCTACGATCCTGACACACTTCTCTGGCTTCATTCACTTTCATCACATTCCTCATACACGCCCGTCGGTTCAAGGTGCTCTTAACCTGGCCTTTGTCCAGAACGCCTCCGATCTGATCAAGAAACGTTCGCCTAGGTCTTCCTCTTGCGACTGTTCCATTCACACTAGCCTTATAAACTTTCTTAGTCAGTCTTTCCTCGTCCATTCTTTCTACATGCCCGAACCAGCTTAACATACCCTTTTCTATTCTTGTCACTATATCAACTTTCAACTAAATGTAAATAGTTCTAATAATTTTAAATAGCTTAAAAAGTAGTAAATGTTCAGTAGTTTATACCTGTGTAAGGGACGGCATACCGATAACTGAAATAGCTAAATAGTTTCAGACTATAATCATAGGCTAAAAATCGTTGAAATTTTGTTTAGGAAATATACAGCATTTTTCATTTTTCTGACTGTGAATCTTAACATAATGAATGAACCATCCAATTTATTAAATAAAACCAAAGAATATCACACTTTATTATAATACAGCAATGTAATTAAATCGCCTGATTTAAATAGATCAGCTGTTTATGCGCGTGGAGCGCAGAGGTCATTTCCCGAGCATTGTATTGATAGAAATCCATTGCGTACCGCGTAATAATGTTAATCAATATAAAAGCCCAATCTTGCGTTTTAATGATTAATAGAATTTTGCGTCGAGATAAGTACGTCTTTAAAGTTTTAGGTATGCAGTCCCTTACACCCAGTATACAGGGCTGATATATGTACCTTCTGCATGAGGTCCAGAACTGACTCGAACCTCTTTCTCTTGACATCTTCGGGGTCTGACTCTTGTTCGGGCTCCAACTCGCTACACACTTGGTGCATCAGCTCTTGTTGTTTCTCAAACCTGGTGATTTGAGGAAGACATTAATCATTACCAAGGTTCCTGAAGATTAAATCTTTGTATATCTTTATTTTTCTTTAAAAGGACAACTCCCGCACTACGAATAATTCCTGTATCGCGGGTGACTTTACAAACATTTAAACAACGGACACAAAGAACACCCAGACCCGGAACAACATTTTGTGTATCACACAAATTTTCGTCCCGTGTGGGGATCGAAGATCGAGTGGCGAGGCGATCACGTAAACGACTACGCCGTCCGTGCAGTCTTCTTCTTTTTTTTTCTTCTTCTTAAGTGCTCCGTAATGTTCTCGATGATATGTGAAGTCTGCCAACCAGCACTGGGCCAGCGTGGTGAACTATAGCCTAATCCTTCTCACACCGAGAAGATGTCCTTGCCCAGCAGTGGGACAGTTTATATTTAGTGCCGATATTATATTATTATTATGTGTACTATTAGATACCTCTTATACTCAGTCTCATCAATCTTCCCCTTGTTCTCCGCGAGCCAGGCAGGGTATTTTTCCACTAATTCCTTGAGAGAGGGGTACAGCACCTCCTTTGACAGCAACGACTGCATCATACCTTGCATGAAGGGAACGAACATGTTGCCGTCCTGGAACATATAGATTAACATCATGTAACATAGATAAACTTGATGTAACATTGTATAAAAACTTAGATCATGATCGCATGATATAGAAGAATACTATCACGTGATAATGACACTACATGACATAAATTATAGTAACGTTAGACACATTTACATTACATGCCATGGATTAACATCACGTGACACAGATAATCATCAAGTGACATAGATTAACACTGCGTGACATACATAAATGTCACATGACATAGATTAACATTACATACATAGATTAGAAAAGTGTTCTCAAACTGGGAAGAGGCCTGTGCCCAGCAGTAGAACAATCTTTTAACAGGGCTGATATTTTATTTTGTATTGTAATTGTTGGAAAAATAAAATAAAAATGCAGCGGCGAAAAATAATAGCTCAGTGGGGAGACCAACTGACTGCAATGCAGAGGGTCTCGGGTTCGAACCCACGTCGCGCACTTCTGACTTTCGGAAGTTATATGACTTTTCGGCATTATGTGCGTATTGATTAACAATTATCGCCTGCTCCGTGCCTCGGAGAGCACGTTAAGCCATCGGTCCCGGCTGCCTTGGACATCTATGGCAGTCGCTATTGGGAAAGTCAGTACCCTCTAATATCCTGACACTGGTCTAGCCTTAGGGTATCGTTAGTCTTCGGGTTGCGGAGGTCAGGTGGCGGCCGCTCCGTGTAAAAACTGATATCCAGTCAAATCCGGTTAGACTAGAAAAGCCGACCCCAAGTGACTTGGGAATAATAAAGGCTAAGGGAGAAGATTGTAATTTTTGGGAAAATAACTAAATGTATATGTATGTATGTATACTAAAATAATAAAAAAAAAATTATTGCTTTCATTGGTGACTGACGAGCCAGTAGCCCACCTGATAGTAAGCGAGAACCGTGGCTCATACACATGGCTGTGTTTTCTTAGCATTACAGAAGCAATGTCAAAAAACCACAACCAAGTCGCTGCCTACCGGAAGAAAAAGGGGAATGGAGCAGGATGGGGTTTTCGAAGGGAAGGGTGATTGGGCCTCCGGCGCTCTGACTCACCGAACGAAACATAACAGATACTGTTATTTTACGTCGATCTTTTGTGAGAGGGTGGTACTTCCCCGGTCAAGCCGGCCCATTTATGCTGTAACCAGCGTGGCCCTACCACTCAATTTAATGACCATTATTTAAATAACGTTTGTTGTGACTGTTTCATCCAGGAGACATACCCGCTACACTTGCGTGTAGGGTAGGTAGTTTATGGATGTGGTATATGATCCTTACCTGAGCACCAGCTTCTCCAAGATTAAAGTTATTGAACATATTAGCCAGGTCCGCGTCTGAGAATGGAGTCTGAAGATTCTCTGTATTGGTATTCAAGTTCTTTAGCGTCTGAGATATGGCGGCTGACACCTGGCAAATTAATAAATAATAATTAATTTAAAAGAAATATAATTCTTTCAGCAGCCATAAACCTAGTTGGATACTGATGGACTGCCACGCAGAGTTTTCAAGTTCGATCCCAAGGCACGTATATCTGACTTTTCGAAGTTATGTGCGTATTAAATAATTGGCTTCGGTGGCGTAGTGGTTAGTGTAAACGACTGCCACGCCCGAGGTCGCGGGTTCGATTCCCGCACAAGTCAAACATTTGTGTGCATGAACATGGATATTTGTCTTGGTCTGGGTGTTTCTATGTATAATATGTAAGTATTTACAAAAAAAAAGTATATATGTATGTTTATCCATTGTCTAGTACCCATAGTACAAGCTCTGCTTAGTTTGGGCTAGATGGTGTTGTGTGTATGTGGTAGAATATTATTATTATTATTATTATTAATTATCGCTCGCTTTAACGGCGAAGGAAAACACCGTGAGGAAATCTGCATGTCTGAGAGTTTTTCTTAATGTTCTCGAAGATATTATGTGAAGTCTACCAACCCGCACTGGGCCAGCCTGGTGGACTATGGCCTAATACTTCCCAGCAGTGGGGCATTTAATACAGGGCTGATATTATACCTGAAAATAACATAAGAGTGGAATTTCCACTTCGTATCTGGAGTGGTGGTTTATTAAAATGGCAGTAGTGTATACTTGCGGTTTCGGTATCAATTCTCGGGACAAGCGAAATGGAGTAGATAATTTTATTGAACGCGGCCTTATATCTAGTAAACTTATTAAAATTTCATTTATAATTATAATATCTCGTGTTAAAGTAGATTGTAAAAACTCAGGCAAGATACTATCTACAAAGCAGGATTTGAATCTGCGACTTCGACAAACCATGTCGTCGCTTAGCCAACAAAACCATTCATGGTTCTACGTCGAGGTTTGCCTTCTTCTTCATACTTAAGAGCTTTGCTCTTGTCGGTGGAGTAATCCATCTTTCTCGATTTCCGACCAAGTCCTTGACCTCCTAATAACACATGAACTTCACTTTCCTTTATTTGGTGAATGGTGAATGCCCTTATGGGTTTGCCCGTTGCCCCTCTTTCCTTCCACTTTTACTTCTATAATGTTTTTGAAAAAGCGCTCGGCGGATAGAAACTAATAGGAAAAGTGTAACCGCAACGAAATGTGCTCACCGCTATATAGCATGTGCCTTTCGTTATCTCTGTGTTTCGATATCTCTCTCTCTCTCTCTGTCTCGATTTTTTTTTACAAACTCACCGTTATTTACATAGGTTTGATTTATTTTATTTACGCCATCTGTGGATTCTGCGCGATACTAGAGTACTTCGACGTTGGTTGTATAGTAATTATACATACAGGATGTCCGGTAATTAATGGATAACCTTGAAATGTCAAAGTAGAACTGAAGGTCGTTCAGAATATATATATATATATATATATATATACAGGGTGTCCCAAAAATCAACGTCAAGCCGAAAACGGATGACGGGCCAAGGGATGGTGGTTCTCAAAAAAATATGAAAAAAAAGTTTTTGCTGCACTCTAAAAATTATAGCCATTTAAAAAAAAATGAGAAAATTAACACCTTGTTATGATTTTTCAAGTACTATGACTACAAAATGTTTACTTAGCTTAATTATTTTAGTGAGGATTTGTTACTGAATAATGCTAGTATACATTACAATTCAAAATTTGAACACAACTATCTTCATTTCAGAGGAAATATCCCTAATATGCCCAAACATGTACTCAAAATTATTACATTATTCAACTTTAAATGGCCGTGCTGAAAAAAAAATGTACTACACCATTTCAGCACGTGGCATCAAAAGATGGCGCATTTAATGGGCTTTCTAAAATGCTATAACACTTACTACATTTTATCCTAATTATGGATTTTTTTTCTAAAACAACTCGGGTCTAACCTTTTTTGTTTTACTCAAAAATGTTGGTAATGACATCTAGTTTCCCTCTAAGAAACAAATTAGTGTTATACATAACCCTCTTTTATGGCAGTCAGGTAAAAACTACTAGTGACACTGTTTTGCGAAGCTACTGTGAATAGGGCAAATACCTAATTTATTGATAAACCATATTAGATTCCTTTGGTCATTGTGAATCATTATGTGTTCAATTTGAAATAAAAATTCAACCATTCAAATCAACAGTTCATTTTATTTTGTTACAATAAATATTCAAATTGTTTGCCTTCAGCTTCAATGCATGCCCTACATCTCTTTAAAAACGAACGCTTTATTTTATGAGCAAAACTTCTTGAGTTGATGTATTCAGCGGCCCCCGCAATTCTTTGGCGCAGTTCCTCTACGTTTGCGATAGGCTTAGAGTAAACTTGATCCTTCACTGCTCCCCAGTAAAAGAAATCAATGGGGTTTAAGTCTGGTGATCGGGCCGGCCACGAGATCGTACCAGACCGACCGATCCACCTATCCGGATATACTTGGTTAAGAAATTCCCTTACTGAGCGAGCATAGTGCGCAGGGCAGCCATCTTGTTGGAGCCACATACCTACGTAAATGTTGAGTGGCACGTCTTCCAATAAATCTGGTAGATGATTTTGTAAAAAGTCTAAGTAAGCCTCACTGGTTAAGGTGTCTGGGAGTTCGAAAGGTCCAATAATTCTACCGTTCAGAATACCGGTCCACATGTTTACTTTGAAGCGATATTGTGACCGATCTTCTCGCATTAAATGTGGGTTTTCCACGTGCCACTCATGCACATTATGTAGATTTAAGTAGCCATCTTTCTTAAAAGTTGACTCATCCGTCCAGAGTACTTTATCCAGGAAGTGGGGGTCTTCTCGGTGTCTTTGTAACATCGTTTCACAAAACGCAACCCTTGCAGGATAATCTTGAGGTGATAAAGATTGAACTCGTTGCACATGATACGGGTGGAGCTGGTTTTGCTGCAAAATCCGGTGTGCTGTACTCTTCGGCACTCCTATGCTTGTCTCAAGTCCACGTACTGAGACACTCGTGTCTTCTGCGACTGCTGCTAAAACTTCTTCCTCGTATGGAATGCTGGATCTTCCTGTACTGAACATTTGATTAGGAAATCGGCCTTCTGAGAGTGATCGGTGCAGATTAATAAATACTCTATGATCCGGATGACGCTCAGAATTGGGGTATCTCTCACGATAGAGTCGAGCTGCAGCATTAGCGTTGCACCTGCACTCTCCATAAATGAGATGCATGTTTGCATACTCCTGTGCTGTGTATCGAAGCGGCATGGTGGCGATCATAGAATACACACAATTACACGGTCAGCGATGACGATAGTCCAAAAGAAAGCCAAGTTAGTCACAAACGGTCAAATCACAAATCAAATCCAAGTAGCACGTAATCAAGTCCAATAAGCAAAGCCAAAGTAAGTAAGTACGAAAACGACTCGAAGGAATACAGAACGATGCGCAGTAAACGAAATAACGTAACGTACTGAAGTATTGCAGTTCGTGCGCAGATGATCCGGTCTTGCTATCTTTTTCACTCGTGGCGTCTCTATCCGTCTCATTCTAACTCATGCCGTAGATGATGCTAAGGCTTGCTATCTCTTTCACTCACACTCTCACTAACACGTTGAAGTGGCGTCTCTCTCCGTTTCACTCTAACTCGTGCTGTTGATGATGCTCAGGCTTGCTATCTCTTTCACTCTCACACGTTGAAGTGGCGTCCTAATCTGTTTCACCCAAACTTGTACTGTCTTACTTTAATTTAAGTAAGCTTTAAATAAAATATGCATCGCATTAGAAGCATAAATCCAAGTTGTTTTAGAAAAAAAATCCATAATTAGGATAAAATGTAGTAAGTGTTATAGCATTTTAGAAAGCCCATTAAATGCGCCATCTTTTGATGCCACGTGCTGAAATGGCGTAGTACATTTTTTTTTCAGCACGGCCATTTAAAGTTGAATAATGTAATAATTTTGAGTACATGTTTGGGCATATTAGGGATATTTCCTCTGAAATGAAGATAGTTGTGTTCAAATTTTGAATTGTAATGTATACTAGCATTATTCAGTAACAAATCCTCACTAAAATAATTAAGCTAAGTAAACATTTTGTAGTCATAGTACTTGAAAAATCATAACAAGGTGTTAATTTTCTCATTTTTTTTTAAATGGCTATAATTTTTAGAGTGCAGCAAAAAATTTTTTTTTCATATTTTTTTGAGAACCACCGTCCCTTGGCCCGTCATCCGTTTTCGGCTTGACGTTGATTTTTGTGACACCCTGTATATTCATACTTTTGACTGTATCTATTAGCACTATTAGTGTTTAATAATAAAACAACAAAAACCGATGGAATTCATTCATTTATGGTCGTAGTGTACAAGAAAGTTAAATATGGTAATTTAAAAAAATCATATCTCAGGTAGTAGCTAAGATAGATTTCTTTTATTTTTTTTTCATTTCAAAGTTATCCATTAATTATCGGACACCCTGTATATTAGTTCGGGCAACTTTTACAAATGGCACTATTTTAATATCGAGTTTTAATTTTTGATACATTAAATTCATTGTTGATATTTATTGCATTTAATATATTTATATCTATAGCTAAAGAAACTTCGTTTTAACCGGATGTCTCAAAAACATCTCACGCGTTTTATGAATTCTTCATGTCTTATAAGGTGGCTTTGAAGTTTGCATACCTCGTCAATTTTCTCCTGAACAGCGGGGTCGTCTGAAGTCACAGTCGGTTCTTCCACAGCACCTTCCGGTTTCAAAACGTGGGCGGCTGCCTCTGTGAAACAACAACGACAGGAATTAAAAACTACATTTATTTTTTAAAAGCAGTTCCAGCCTCTTTCTTTCCCTTCCATTAAGGGAGATACGTGATCGTGATCGTATCTCTTTTATACGATCCCTAGTATCTCAGCAGTCTTATGCTGTATTGCACCCACATTCTCCCAATTATATTTTTAATTTCTACGACATAATGGGCAAACCTAGTGGACCAGAGAAATTTGGGTGAAGGAGGGTGTTTATTATCTAAAAAATGTATAGTCCTAAGGGCTTGTCACACCACCTCCAAATATCATCTATCTATAAGATAAAAGTCTCGCCATCTCTTTTCTTTAACCTAACAAGAATGATACAGCATGCGATTTATTTTTCGGATAACTTTTACTTGTTATGGTGGGACTGGCCATAAGTCTTGTAGTTTTAAAGTTATGACCCGACCCGTCTTCGCACGGGTAGTATAAAACCTTAACAAATTATGCACCTAAACCTTCCTCATGAATCGCTCTCTCTATTTGGAGAGAACTGGGTGGTTACCCAGTAACCAGTAACCACCCAGTTTAGTGATCAGCGTGAGCGTGAGTTTATAAGCAACCGTTTTTTGTATTAATATTTATAATAATAATAATAATATTCTACCACATACACACAACACCATCTAGCCCAAACTAAGCAGAGCTTGTACTATGGGTACTAGACAATGGATAAACATGAATAAAAACTATGTCCATGCACACAAAATTTTGACTTGTGCGGGAATCGAACCCGCGACCTCAGGCGTGGCAGTCGGTTACACTAACCACTACGTCATCGAGGCCGACAATTTTATATACTTAGTACATACGTTTGTATGTACATATACCTTTGAATATTTTTACAGCTTTTAGTTACGGCTGTATCATAGGACAATTATAGAATTATATTAGATACTGCTCATGGCATTATCCGCGTGAAACCCACGTGTACACATACCGAGTTAAAATGTAGACTATGTCCTTCCCCAGAAAATAATAATCTATCTCCTTGCAAAACTTCATCAAAATGGGTTCAGTGGTTGAACCGTGAAAGTGAAACAGACAGACAGCTACTTTTGCATTTATAATATTATAGTATGTATATAAAATGCTACGTACCTGCCATTTTGGAAAATGTCTGCGCAATTTGTTCTTGTGTAATCTGCTCCTCTGAAAAATAAATACATTCTTAAAGTACTCAAGATCGCGCAGATCACTCGATCTGAGGAGTTGACCAAAACTGATCATCATGCTAATAGACCGTTTAATGTCCCACTGCTTAGCAAAATCCTCTCCACTCACATTCCATCTCTCCCTATTCAAAGCCGCTAAGGACCAGGAGTCTATACCCTAGACTCGTTCTTGCCGTTATAGTCTCGTCTTGCAGCGATTCCGTATGTCGTTTGTTTAATAAAACTACGCTATATTATTGCGCAGATCAATCAATTCGCAGTATTCGTCGAATAATCGAAATTATTCGAATAATTCGAAAGATTTTAAAACAATTGAGCAATTTTATTTTTTTTAGTTTGCCAATAGTAAATATATATTAAGTATACTGAAATAATTATATATGACACTAAAATGCAACTTGATACATTTACCAATTATAGTCTAACCAGTACTTATAGGTACATACTCATGTGTCACGATACTGTGTAATTAGTAATATTTACCAGTATTCATTAACAATAAATATCGAAGAAAACGAAATATACAGGGTGTGGCGTAAATAATGGATAACCCTGAAACTGTCGACTGGCCAGATTATCATCTATTATTTACCCTACTTATATCACCATATGCCCATGGCAATTTTTTTTCGATACAGGGGCCCAAAAATGCATTATTCCTTAAAAAACAACAAGCGAAGTTGTCTTAGATTGTAACAAAAAAACTTGATACTGGTCTGACAATACAAGTATTCAGGGATGACATAAAAAAAAAACAGAACGAGAAAATGTCGCCAATTGTAAAAACGGCAGCTGATTTTGTATGAGTAACTAAGATTTTTTATTAAAATATCAAAAATATCAATAATTTGGTCATACATGGGCATATATATGGTGATAAAAGTGGGGTAAATTATAGTTGATAATCTGGCCAGTCGACAGTTTCAGGGTTATCCATTATTTACGCCACACCTGTATATATAAAACAAGATTTTGCCCGCGACTTCACTTGCGTAAATATGGCTTAGGTTAGATGAGTAACAGTATTTTCTTGTGCATAAAAGGTACCCTATGTCTTTTGCGAATTATGCGAAATTGCATGATGATCGGTAGAGTAGTTAAGGCGTATAAGCGTAACAAACAAACAAACTCACATTCGCATTTATATTAGTTAGGATAATACGCATTGTTAATAAGGTACCACCAGTATGCTTACCAGGTACTCCACTAAAACTGCTTAAGATGGCCGACATATTGCTCTCAAACTGCGCAGCCGCCTCTTTGATGAACTCCTCGCTCCACATGTTCTGTGGGATGTCCACGGCACTCTCGGGCTTGTTCTCATCAGACTTCTTCGTCATGTCTTGTAGGGCACCTGGAAGATAATGGGTTCTAATAAGTATTGACTAGATGGGGCGAATCATTAGAGAAGATGGTTGGAATGTCACCAGCTTGGGATCCAGTAATTCAAATAGTCAAACCTAAGAAGAAGCAAAACACAGCTAGACTTCATGATACTTTGAGCTCATTCTGCGTAAATAGAAAGACCAATTATTAAATTATGTTCGGCTACTTTGAAATATCTACACTTAAACATTGAAACAACCACCATGTTAGTGTCCCCGTGGTTACATGACTACTGAAAAGCAACCGAAACGTTGGGGAAAGTGTAAATTTAAATCTAAATAGTTTTTATAATGTAATTAGCTTAAAAAGTAGTAAACTTTAAAAGTACCTAGTAGATTAGTTTCAAAATTATGTAACCAAGTGTTAAATAAACAACGCGATAAAATCCGTATAAAGTAGATTAAATTCAATAAATAACATTCGCGTAACGTAAGACAATATTAAGGGCATGTCCCACCACCTCCTAATAGCATTATCTATAAGATAAAAGTCTCGCTATCTCTCTTCTTTAACCTAACAAGACAGCATAATCTTTCGGGTAACTTTTACTGTCAAGTAATTGCCAGAACAAATTTAAAACAAGTTTCTCCCATATCACGCTTATCCAAAGCATACAATACTATTTGTGGCGAAGTGGATGTGTTTGCGAATAAGCGATCCACATTTAAAAAAGTTGTAATATGATTCTTAAGGTAAAGATTAGGCACACAAAATCCCCAAAATTCTTTATAATTGTCAATCATTAGATTTTTTTCTCATTATATATTAAGATAACAGTGTTACACCATAATTATGCATGCTGTGACACCTTAAAATGTTGTGCATTTAGTTACTATTTATGGTCTTATTCAGTTATGTAACAACTACTGGATGTCCAAATAAATAAATAAATAAGGAGTGGTAAAACTGGCCGTAAGTATTGCCTTTTAACCTGTCAGTAGGGTAGTTGCTTATGTTTGAGTTTGTATATAATTTTACACACAAGAGCAATAGCAATCTAAAGAAATCTTCATTGCAAACAGTTTCATAATTGATTGCAAAACGAATACACAGATGGCGTCGTGGTTTAAGAGGCCGCCTTGCCTGTGCGTTGAGTGTTAAGTCCCACACGGGACAATTTTTGTGGACTACAGACAGTTATTCCGAGTCTGGGTGTTCTTTGTGTCCATTAAATAAGTGAAGTCACCCACGACAGTAATTATTCCTAGTGCATCGGTCTGAGAGTACTCCATAATGTTCTCGAAGACATGTAAAGTTTGTCAACCAGCATTGGACCAGCGTGGTGGACTAGGCTCTAATCCTTCTTACACTGAGAAGAGGCCCATGCCCAGCAGTGGGACAATTTAATTGAAGGCTGATATATATATATATATTTTGTTGATCTCTATATCAAACTACACTAAAACATCACATCAAACAAGCTCAAGGAGAGAATGCTCTTCATCTGCGGGACTCGGGACATCACTGTTACAAAGGCCGTCTTGATTTGAAATTGTAATACACGCGGGCAAAAATACGGCAAAAGAGTGTAACATTTTGAATCTCGTTTTGTTAAGTAAGTAAGTTGCAGCGGCTCACCAGCGCGGCCAGGCACATAGGTTTTCATTTAGAATATAATAAAGCTCTAACCAGTTCTCTCAAACCGCTCAAAGAACTGTGAACTGAACTTTGTATGGGGGGTTTGGCTTGGAATGGACAGTCACTGAGAATAATAATTATATATTAATTTCGAAGCATTAACCAGTAGGAATTAGAAAAATAACAAAGTTTTGTGTCCAGGTGTTCCTAATTCGTTTGATGTAGTGGTTTATATAAAGATATTTGAAACAAAAATCATTGATTTTATGTTATTTTTTTTTATTATTCTTATTCATATGTTACTAAAATGTTATCTAGGAACTGGGCTGGTGGATTTAAATTGTTTTGATATCTTGCCCAACTCAAAAACCAAATAATCGTCATTATATGGGCGCAGCAACCTACTGTCCGTTGACCGTAGGATCGTTGTTAATTATTTTTATGTATGAATTCTGTTCACGCTAAGCCAATAATGAACAATTCCCTTTGTCTAAGTTTTTAAAAGTGTTAATGGTAATGATAAAGTAATATTAGTTTTTTGTTTGTGCAACAGAGGTCAAACGTTCAAGTATATGTAGCTTCAAGGTGTCTTTTACAAGTCTTAATGTTTTATACCTATTTGCATAGTTTTGCGTACATACATATTATTGAACAAGTTTTGGTGGTCACCTTGCCATTAGTAGTGGCGTGGTTGATGGGACAAAAACTTGTGAAATCTACAATTGGTTGTTTCGAGCCTGGGTATTCGTTCTTGTAGTTTTTAAAGGACTTGTCAAACTGGTGGTCCAACCTTGTGACGCAGAGTACATACTTTAGAAACATTTATTTAAATAAACAATAAATTATATTATGGTATTTGAAAAGGAAGAGTGCGTGACGTAATATTATGATTGATGGAGAAAAAGTGGAGCAAGTGAAAGAGTTTGATTTGGGTACTTAGTTTACAAGGGATGGTAAACATGAGGGATATATTATAATAATACTTTATTTATTTTAGTATAAATTCTTAGTTTTACATTTGCATCTTAACAATAACATAAAGTGCACTTAAAGTTTTTTTTTTCCTGGGTCTATGCATGACGCATACCCCTCCGCGGGGGCGGGCGGAGGGGTTATGTCGGACTCGCCGGGGTAAAAGAAAGATGGTAAAAATGTTAAAGTACCTCCCGGAATACCGACTAAACCTACCACGGTGTTCCTCGACAAAACCACTATCGACGGGGCCGCGCGAATCACTTTCACATGCGGTCGCGACCCCGCCGAGGTTTCGGCCCGCCGTATGAAACGGCAGGCCACTACGCGAAAGACCTACCCAATAGGCACTTCTACCACTCCCTACTGTGGGGACTGCGCGTGGGAACACGCACGCCGCCTCTCGGACCTGGTGCTGAACGGATGGCGGGCAGGCCCACAAAGCCCGCCACCCCCAGGTCAAACCTCAGGGTGGCTGGAGGTCGTCTCGCGCCCTCCGGCGCCCAGCTCTGCGGTTGGGGAGAGGGTTTAAACGCTCCCTCTCCCGCTCAGCCGCCTCCTTGATGGAAATGACTTCCTTAAAAAAGGAGGCGACGGCGTTCCACGACCTCTCACTCCGGACCATAGACTGAACTACGGCCGGGAGCCAACCAATCCGACTGCCGCGATCAACTCACGGCGCTGCGATGCCCAGGCGGGGCAAACCGCCAAAGTGTGCAGCGCCGTGTCCTCAACAACGTCGCGGCAGTCGCCGCAGTGGTGTCAACCGGGCGTCTCTTGCCGGCGTATACGACACAGGAACTGGCCAAAACAACCGTGGCCAGTCATTACCTGTGTCAGCCGGAAGGTGAGGGCGCCATGCCGCCTCTCCAGCCACTCCTCAAACACGGGACTTACCGCCACGATCGTGGCGTGCCCGGCACTTATAGATATTTGCCCGAACTAGATTAAACCTGTGTTTCGAGCGACAAAGTGCTTACATATTATTCAGTATAAATAAATTTACATTATAATAACTTTTATAATAAACTAAAGGTAAAAGTAATAAACAATTAAAATAAGTTAAATTTTTTACTTTAAAACTAAATTAGCAAAATTTTATTTATAGATTGCAAGTTTCTGCTTGGTTTGGTCATATGACAGAGTTTGAATATAAGTAGAAATTAAATTAAATATATTGAAAGGAGAACGATTGCTGGCAACAAAGTGAATGGAGCTCTACCCGCTTTTATGAACAGTCGAAATGTATCCGGAAAGGCACGTTTGGCTGTCCATAGAGGACTATTAGTAAGTGAAAGTTGGGTATGACAAAAAAAGCATGAGAGCAGAATAAATGCTGTAGAAATGAGAGCGCTGAGAAGCACATGTGGTGTGACTCTGAAAGATAGAATAAGGAATAGTGTGATTAGAGATCATGCGGCATGAAAGTGGATATAGTGACAAGAATAGAAAAGGGTATGTTAAGCTGGTTTGGGCATATAGAAAGAATGGACGAAGAAAGACTGACTAAGAAAGTTTATAAGGCTAGTGTGAATGGAACAGTCGCAAGAGGAAGACATAGGCGAACGTTTCTCGATCAGATCGGAGGCGTTCTGGACAAAGGCCAGGTTAAGAGCACCTTGAACCGACGGGCGTGTATGAGGAATCTGATGAAAGTGAATGAAGCTAGAGAAGCGTGTCAGGATCGTAGCAAATGGAAATCCGCAGTCTCTGCCTACCCCTCTGGGAAACAGGCGTGTATCTATGTATGTATGTATTAATTAATTAATAGGCACAAAATACATCCAGTCTCACAAAAATTATTTGTGTGGGCCACAAATATTTTTTTTTTAATCTAGGTGTACTAAGAACTATCATTTGTGGCCACAAATAATTGTCCAATGTGGGATTCGAACAACACTAAGCGCGAGAGTGGCGAGTCGACTCTATCTAAATTTTCTGTAGACAAGCTGCCTAGATAAATTCTTTACTAAAAATTCTACAGACATTGCCAACATGCATGGGTTGTGAAGCTACATGCTGTAATAGCATCATCCTTCTTTAAAACCCTTATAGGTAATAATATCAACCTGTCCTTCAGCTTGGCACATGTCTCTTCTCAGTGTAGGACGACTTATCTAGTTAACCATGCTGGTCCAGTGCGTGTTGGCAGACTTAACATATCTCTGAGAACATTATGTTAAACTCTCAGATAATAATATAATATTCTACCACATACACACAACACCATCTAGCCCAAACTAAGCAGAGCATGTACTATGGGTACTAGACAATGGATAAACATACATATGTATATATATTTTTTTTGTAAATACATACGTATTATACACAAATGTTTGACTTGTGTTGGAATCGAACCCGCGCTATTAATCACTACGCCATCGACGCCGACATGATGCTTTCCATCTCCGTTATAGCAATATAATTAACTAATTTAATACGCACATAAGTTCGAAAAGTCAGAGGTCTCGAAATCGGGACCTCTGCGAGGCAGTCCAACGGTCTCCAACTAGGATATAGCTGTTCATAAAAAAATCTTTTTTCTGGATAAAAGGTCCTTTTCTGTTCCCCTGACAACGTGTATGCGTAAAGGACAATGAACAATTTGGCCTATGAATCGACACACATTCCATCTAAACAATAATTTGTATTTTATTTTATGACTTAATAATCAATCATTACAAACTCACGGACACTTTCGAATCTTATTTTCGTAATGAAATATATTTTCGTGATTTCAAATACATCGGCATCCATTGTTTACATCTGAGACACGCAGTGTTGCCATGCCTACAGTTTTTACAATATGTGTACGGTTTTATCAGATAAATTATTTCCTATTTAGCTGGTCTGTAATTTTTCTTACGTAGTTAATACGAATGCTATTCTATAAATACCATTATTGAACTTCATCATAGATATGACCTATTTCTTAAAAAGTCATAAGTTTTAATGAAAAAACCATAATAAATACCACTTTCTGGATATTATACGTTTTTCTATATTACAAGCATGGCAACACTTTTTTTTACGTTGGTTAATGCATTGACGCGTACCCCTCCGCGGGGACGGGAGAGGTTATTTGGGACTCACCGGGGTAAAAGAGAAAGACGGAATAAGGATGACAATAATGGACCGCCCGGAATATTCACAAGCAATATTCAAGTGTCCGTGACTTATATTCACTTTTAATTGAATGTGGTCATCCTTAACCACATATTTATCATGTTTTTGTGGCTGTTGGTTCTTAGCCTAATAATGTATGGCAGCTGAACAATGTCCTTTCATGATGATATGTCGAGTAGTTAAGACGAGAAAGCGTAACGAACTAATTCACATTCGAATTTATAATATTATAAGGATTATCAATTGGGGTGACAAGTATTCTTGTTAGCCCTCTAGGTAAGCTAAATGCTAGTTATAGAAAGGGGATTCCAGTAAAGGTATGAATGGCATATGACCCCACTGACCTATCGATCTCAAGTGCAACGCCTTATCCATTAAACCATCGCTCGCCATACTGCTTATGCCGGTCATTAGCCAGCGACACAAGACGTACTCTACATATATAATTTGAACCTATTTTAAAAGTAGTTTTCCATAATTATTTACATAATAAGTGCCTATGTTATTTTTCACACACTTCACTTCAATGATAATGTGTCAGAAAAGAAAACTACTTTTTCAATTCTGTGACAAATTTTGCTTATGATTGTATCGGTAGTGAATCGAGCAAAATAAATAAGTTATTTGGTTTCTTGATGAGAATTTTTTGTAATAGCACGTAACCTGGAGTTGAGTCTGGTAGATGACAATATATTTGACTATATAGTTTTAGGTATTACGTAATACCTAAAACTATAGCTGACGTAATTTGGCTTTAATACACCTCGAACTAGCCCTTGTGAACGGAACAGTCAAGTGGAAGACCTAGGCGAACGTTTCTCGATCAGATCGGAGGCGTTCTGGACAAAGGCCAGGTTAAGAGCACCTTGAACCGACGGGCGTGTATGAGGAATGTGATGAAAGTGAATGAAGCCAGAGAAGTGTGTCAGCCCTCTGGGAAACAGGCGTGTATCTATGTAACCCTTTGGAGATTTAAACGTTAGCCATATAAATACTAAAATTTGCGAGCCAATTGGCGTGCATGGTAATCAGTTCGGGAAATAGTACGAACTATTCACCATGTTTAGTTTAACTAAAAAGAATTTGATAAATAATAATAATAACTAGTGGTCGCCTATTGATCAAAATTCGACTAAAATTCCTAAGATTGCTACTTTGTTTTCTGTTTTTCTCTATTACATATAAATAAGGTATAGGTAACCATAGTTACAAAGAATTGTACGACGTCAGACGAACAATGTCGAAATACTACGAACGCGATTCGACTGCGTGCGTCAAATGCATGGATGTGTGCGTGTAGTGTTTTTCATTTATTTAATGTATTTCTAATACATATTTTATAAAAATATTAGGATTCGCCCCTCCTTCTCCATATAAACTTTAACTGTGCCAAATTTCATACTCCTCCGTCCGCGCAGTTTTCGTAAAAAGGGGTACAAAGTTTTTGCTTCACGTATTAATATATAGATAATGTCCTCCAGACCGAATTTCGGTCACGGCGGCGAATCTTAAGAGAGACTGGCCATCTGCGCAGGAGATATTATAGTGCACAAGTATGTGAGCAAACAGAAGTGCACTCTCTGTTCCCTAACTCTCATGATCCGATGGGACGGTAATTGGACACGACCGGAGAGAGATCAGGCGCAGGACCAACGGCATTACGTGCTTTCCGAGGCTTTTTTTTTGTGTACGTGTGTAACGTGTGTAGCTTACACCGCCAACTTCCTAACACCGGGCTGCTATTGATTTTGTTATCCCGATCCGGGATTTCAACCCGAGACCTCATGCACAGCAGTCGCATTAAATACCGCTGCGCCACGGAGGCAGTTAAAAAATATATAAAACAAGGGCAGCGATAGCCTAATGGGAGACCGGTGGACTGCCACGCTGATGTCTCAAGTTCGATCTCAAGGCGCGCATATCTGACTTTTCAAAGATATAATATGCGTTTTAAATAGTTGATTATTGCTCACTTTGTTTTTGTCCCATGTGGGGATCGAACCCACAACACTCAGCGCGGCGACAGTGGCGAGGCTGCCACTTAAACCATTTCTCCATCCATGCAGTCATAAAGTCAACTGCAGTAGCTGGCAACCAGATGCAATTGTATTTCAATTATGTCTGGCGATCCAGCAATTGAATAAATAAACACAATATAGTAAATACATCAGTGTCTCATACAATAACAAATGAGAAACGGCCATAAATTGCCTCAATCTTAGAGTTCGAAAAAATGGTATCACGTGCCCTTGAGGTCAGAGGTCAGAGGTCATAGTCATTTCAGGGGATATATCGACTATGTTAAGTCGAATGGCCTTGACCGCCAGTCTCTAGCTCTTACGCTTCTTGAGTTGAAAGATGGAATCACGTGACTTTAGGTCAGAGGTCAAAGGTCATAGTCATTTCGGGGGTATATCGACTATGCTGAGTCAAATGGGGTTGACCGCGAGTCTCTAGCTCTTATGGTTCTTGAGTTGAAAGTTGTATAACAGACGGACGGACGGACGGACGGAGCTGTTGTCATAAGTTTTTTCGAACTCTAAAAACTAGAGAATTGCTGTACACTGTTACTGAAATAGTGTGGCACAAACAAAAGCATATAGACTGTCACAATTGTAAAATATGATGTAATAATGCACAATTTGTAGAAAGTTATTTCAAATGGGGTAGTGGTCGCCTCACCACTACTACTGTGCCAAGTGTTGTAGGTCCAAATCCCACACTAGGGACAAAACTTTGTGTGATCCACAAATGGTTGTCCGGATTCTTTGTGTCCGTTGCTTGAATGTTTGTAGTCTCCATGACACAAGATTAATACCTAGTGCGGGAGTAGTCTTTCTAAAATCAAAATCAATTCAAATCTATTAAATTAAAGTAGCAAGCTATTTCTATTGACCTATTGAGTTGCAACCGCACACCATTGCAGCCTTCAGACACAATAAGTATTCAATATATTGTATTCCAAGCATTGACAGGTTTAGTAATTATGTAGGTACTACATTTAATTTAACTATTTCAATAGATATTCAGGTACTTTTCAGGCACTCCTTTCTTCTTAAGGGCCCACCATAAGACCTCACGCGGCACCCGGTCATATGCCTTCTCAAGATCGACGAATACCATATGCAAATTATTATGCGCCTCCCTGTATTTTTCACATAATGGCATCCACCGTACCTCGACCAGGCATAAAACCGAATTGGTTACGTGAGATCTCACTCTCGTCTCGCAGTAGTCGCTCAATAACTTTTTTCCATAATTTCATACTATGAGGCATTAACTTTATTTCCCGATAATTGTCGCATTCTTGGATACCACCGTTATTTTAAAAAATGGTCACCAGGTAGCTTCTGCACTATTCCTCGGGTATTGTCTCCACATGCAACAACTTATTGAAGAATAAAGTCAGCCACACCCATCCATCTTCTCCTAACGCCTTCCATGCTTCTACTAGTATTCCATCTGGTTTTCACCTCATCCTTACTTATTTCATTCACTAACCCAATATTGACCTGAATATAATATAGCTGCAGTTTATTTAATGGCATGGATGATGGAGTCGTTTAAGCGGTCACTTGGCCATTACACTTTATCAAGGAGTATAAGTTTGATTTCTGTATGGAATAACTAAATTGTGTCATGTTCAAATAACTATCCCGATTATTTGTGTGTCTGCTTGTTTAATCTTTCTTAAATGACCTTTGATACATGGGTTGTACTTGGTGGAATTAGATGTATAGGACATGGGTTAAACAGGTGTCTAAAAAAAATTGCAATATGTATAGTATATATTTTTTTATTTTATTTGTGCCTACCCCCTTTATTTATTTGATAGTGACGTATTTCATTTCTACCTCTACTCTCATATTTTAAAATGTACCTACCTAATTTATAAACATAATTTAATATGCCCTATATGTGTTTCTTGTGTATGTATGTACCAGAACCACATTTATTGTATTTTTGTTATAATGTTAAGCATTTGCCTCCGTCCATGCATCAATTGTATTGTGTGACCAACTGAAAGCCAGCGCTGGTGCACTCAATTTGGGTGCCCAGCTAATGCTGAGGTCGTGACCCTTTTCGGTGAGGACATACACATTGAAATTAAACTATACCAAAATATGGATATAACCATGTATATGGATTTTATTGCGTTGTTTATTTGACACTGAATAACATTAGCGTAAACAGAAAACAATATTATGAGGGCATACACATTTTGTTTTTAATATGTATAATTTTTTTTTTGTTTTTGTTTGTTTTAATTAATTGTGTGTGCTCTGAACAAAATAAACATGATTTCTTTCTTTCTTTCTATGTATAGGTGTTGAACATACATACATAGTTGGACGTGTGTTATCCACACTTAGCCCCACAATTGGGCCATTGTGTGTGAACATAAATTGACCATACTGCCTTATATGCAGGAATTAGTAACACAGAGACATACTGCACCAGTTATATTTTACATGAAAACTAATGATAAGAATACCATCAGAAATAAAATAGGATAGTTATTTGAATATAAGGATTTTTTAAATATGTTGTTATAGAAAGTAATCTTAAAACTTAGTACATATTCTATAAAATTAAGTTAATTAATATATGGAATGATTAAATGTCCTTCAAAATGTATAATTTATGTGCATATTGATGTGATATAGTTTGTAAGTAGCATATTCAGTGAAATTTATTATTTTAAATTAAAATGTATAGTAAACACGTAATTCAGAGTAATGTAGTAATATTTTTATGTACGTTTGTCGCCAAAGCACAGGCACAAATCCCTACAGCCTATAAACATCGACACACATTATTTATTTAGATCCAACATATGCATAACCTCTATACACTACAAATATTATTGCTAATTGCAATACTCGTAAAATTTACATATGTAATGTTTCGATATTTATTTCTCAATTATTTACATTTTTTATGTCCATAGAGGTTAACTGTTGTGTAACATGACCATGATGAAATTTGACAAAAATAAACCAACTTACTGTCTAGTAAATCGTCCAACTCCGGATCGACATTAGCTTTCGCCACATCTTTGTTTTCAGACATATTTATATCGATATAATAAAAGCTATTTACAAAAAATTATATTTCGTATAAAATTTCGAACAAATTCATATGATTGTCACTGTCACACAGGTAACTTGAATCATGCATTCATGAGTGAAAAAAAACGAATGAAGTATTAGCGTGTTACTAGATTAAAAATCTTTTTACCCGGTATTCAGTAAAAAATGTAATTAATTTCTGTACAATGAAAGTTAAATAGGCATATATTGTATGCCTATTTAACACAGGCTCATGCCTGAGGCATTTACGGTTATGCAGTGGCATAGTACATTAAAATTTTATGAATTTCGCCGTGTTATTACCGACAATTTCGTTACATAAATACCCAACGTAATAACGGAGTATGACCCAATCAATCCAAATACAAGATTTTTTTGTGCGTACCCTGTAATTATTCTGGCCTTTGCATAAATTTAGATTTTTCCAGAAGAAGTAGAACAGTACTTAATTATGACGGATTCTTTCGTCTTCTCACTAGGAAATATTATGAAAACCGCATCATATAATTCTTTAAAACAATGTCAAATGTTTTAAAAAGTAAGTTGTTAATAATACATATCTATTTTAATTTATTTAAGCATGTGTTCTTGCTTAAGTTCTTTATTTATTTACGTGTTAACGGGGTAAATTATTTATAAGTATGGCAATACTGAATTTATTTATAAAACGATCAGGTGATTTAGGGTATTATTCCACTAGTCCATTATGTGCTAGGTAAAAATATTAACGTGATAATATAAAACAATAATATCAAGTTGTGATTATTAAACGCAAATAGTTATTCCTTTGCTTACATTTTTGTAATCTTGTTAGTACATAGTAGTTCTTCAGTATTTTCTCAAAGAGTATAGTGAAGTTAGATATTAAAAAGCGTTTAGTGAGACCAACCTTTTTACTTTTCGTTTAGTTTTTGCTTGTTTTACTTTTGGTCTAAGTAATAGTTTATATCACAACATTTTTATACTTCGGGTATATATACAATTAATTATCGTAATTTAAATTGGATAAACATATAAAAAATGTATACACGCACAAATAGGCATTAAAAAAAAAATTTAATGAAGCTGGTGCTAAATTATAGATTAATAAAAATGACAAATGATAAAATAAAAAAGGAACAAGTAAATAAAGTCAATCGAGCAATCCATGGGCACAAGGTAGAAATGTGGCGAAATATTTGATACAAAATGTGAAAAGTAAAAAAAAATTGATAAAGGTAAAAATATTTTCCTCTATAATTTTTTGTTATGAAGATGGTCTAAGAGGGTTTTAGGTTTTTTAATGTTCTGCGATACGCAGGCTTGATCTAATATGACGTAGGGAGCTGGTATAAGCGGACAGAATAACCAATTTTCCGTTGAAAAGCACATTGAGTCAAAATGTACCTACGAGAGCTACATTGTGGAATGCAATAAATATTGATTATTGAGCTATTTTTTAACGTTTGGATTCAAAGCAATCCAAAATGATGACATTCGCGAATTTGTCGCTATTCGTCTCAGTAACGCCATCTTGTGTAATTTGTTTGAGAACTATGATTGTAGGTATGGCAAATTGGTACCTCATCAACAATAGATGCTGAGGTATTGAATTCAATTAAATATTTCTTTTTCAAGCACCTGCTAATAAGAAAGGGTAGACAGAGTAATATACCTACTTCTAGATCCCACGTAGGGACAACTTATTGTTGTCTACTGGACACAGTTCCAGACGCTGTGCTGCAAATGAAAATTTACATTTGAACCGTAGTCACATTTACTACCTACCACTTATAGTAATTTAAGTACTTATAAAGCTAATATAGCATGCAAGAACAATCTAACTTACCATTAACAATTTATAGATTGCTACGTTTAAAACGGATATTTTCAAATAATTAACTATGTTTTTGGCTACCTGTCTATTTCTACGCTCATAAAAAAACATAGGAAGTTACTTTAACCTTTGATAAAAGTTTTACTGTCAAATTCGATAACGAAGTAGAATGTTGGGTTACATAAGTTGTCCTTGACCTATTTATATCTAGTAATATTTAACTAGAAATGTATCCCTGCAGAAAATCCCCATAACGCCTCTTTTACGGGAAACTTTGCATTTAAATAACGTAGGTATACAAAGATTACACACTCGAAAATAAAAATTGTAGATTACACCTGTTGAACAGTTAGCCACTCGTATACAATTAACCACGCTCATATCTCGTAAACGCGACTTTGCCATTTCGTGCAGCCGCATGATTTAGACGATAAAACAGCCATAAAGTACCTCAATTTTGAGTAGACAATTAAATGGCGGGACTTGAATGGCTTCGCGCATTCAGAAAGACATCCTCAAATTTCTTTGAGAAAAACTGAAGCTTGCAGTTTAGCAAGGGGGACTGCTTTCAATAAACACAATGTTGATTACTTTTTCCGTAATTTTAAAGCTGCTATGGAGAGACATCCTGGCTTTGCAGATGGTACGAGATTGTACAATTTAGACGAAACGTCCGCCACTATTGTTCAGCGTCCAGGAAAAGTTTTAGCACGGAAGGGCACAAATATAGCAAAACTTACAAGTGGTGAAAGGGGTATTTTAGTCACCACATGCTGCATTGTCAGTGCGCTTGGACAAGCCAGACCACCGGCTATGGTATTTTCCCCAGAAAAAAATTTAAGCCACATATGCTACATGGGGCGCCACCAGGTACCTTGGGTTTGGCTGCACCTACTGGGTGGATGAATGCGGATATTTTCATCGATGTCATGAGACATTTCATTAAGCATATTTCAGCTTCCAAGGAAAATCCAGCGCTTTTACTGATGCACAACCACGAAAGTCATCATTCAATTGAACCTCTTGATCTTGCAAAATCTTCGGTGGTTACCATTTTGACCCTTCACCCTCATACAATGCCAAAGTTACAACCACTAGACGTAAGATTAAATGGCCCATTTAAGACATATTACAATGCAGCGGTAGATTGGTGGCTGATGAGAAATCAATCTCTATCTATTTACAATGTGGCCGAATGTGCCGGTTCTGCATATTTAAAAGGCATGACCTCCTATCAACATAGTAAATGCATTAAAAAATGCGGTATATTTCCATTCAACGACAGTTGTTTTACAGAAGCTGATTTTTACCTAGCACAGTAACTGATAGGCCACCTATAACATCGTCAAATGCAGAAGAGGACCCAGAGCAGTCGGAAAATATACCGCCAAGTTTTATGATTTTCAAAGTGCTGGTTTGCAGTTCAATTCTACCAACCATGATAATTATCTTTCGACCCTTTGCCCAACGCAACTACGGGTCAAGATAATATCAAGCAGCCGCCACCTCATTTTAATTTAGTCTCCCAACGTACCGGTTTAATCTCTAGGATTCTGGCAAAACAGTGAACCCACTCCCTCTACGGGTAAGAAGTTTCTTTCACCAATGGATTTTTGCCACCTATAAAGGCAAAACCTCGTACCATGAAAAGACGCAGAGTTCCAGGCAAGAGCATGATTGCGACAGATACAATCGAAAAAATGCTATTGCTGAAAAGAAGACAAAAGGAAACAAAAGCAGGTTAATAAAGTAAAACACGACTTATTTAGAGGCGATAATACAATACAAAAGGAATCAGATAAGCACAAGAAAAAATACAATGACATCAGATGAAGAAGAATTTATAGCCAGTAGATCATCGTCTGGAGAAGAAGTATTTCTTAGCGAAAATAAAGATGGGAATGGAGAAATAGCATTAAATGGAAACTTCGTACCAATACCTCGAGAACCGAAAGTGGATGAAGTAGATCATCGTCTGGAGAAGAAGTATTTCTTAGCGAAAATAAAGATGGGAATGGAGAAATAGCATTAAATGGAAACTTCGTACCAATACCTCGAGAACCGAAAGTGGATGAGTTCGTTCTCGTCATATGTCCATTGAAGAAGACAGATGTCTATTATGTTGCCAAAATATTAGAAAATTGATGACGACAAGGAGGATTCGTATATTTTCGTTAGTTTTCTAAAACTAAAAATAGAACTCGTCAAACGTTTTGCGGGCCTATCGTTCCTGATTTAACAGGCATACAATTTCAGGATATTAAATATATATTACCAGATCCAAAAATTATAGGCAGCAGCTGAAGTCAACTTTTTTATTTGACGTTCATGTTGAAATGTGGATGTTGAATTTGCGCTGATCCGTTGGAAATTTATATATTGATATCTTATAATAGATTTATAATAGATCTCATTGTTTAAGTTTTTTTTCAATATCCATTTTGAATTAAAGTTAGAGAGTCGAATTTTGTCATAGTTATTATGAGACTGTTTTTTTTAAACGTCTCATTACTGATTACATGCTAATAATAAATGCCTAGGTTATAATTATTTTAGATCGATCTCTCTAATTTTCAAACATGATAATAATTCAATTATTACATTTGTGATGTACGAAGATTTTTAATTTTACTTTATTAAATAATGCTTTGAAAGCCAAACAATGTTACAAACCTATAAGTCTGATTGTTGATTTTTACATTCGTTGAATTGTTCATAATTATTATTAGAAAGTAGTTTTTTGTGTTAATTTTGACAACTACAACCTTTAATGAGAAATTAAAGTTCTGTTTCATAACATATTGTTTCATTATTTTGTAACAAAGAATTTATTATATTAAGTGTGTATACTATTAACATACACATAGTACACTATTAACCGGGGGGGTTTGTAACAGTTAACCATGGGCGGTTAACAAACCCCCCCGGTTAATAGTGTGAACACAGTTACCCAATTCTCATTTTATTTAAACTTAAATTGTATAAGTAATATATAAGATATGTAACATTTTTTTAATGTCAATTTGTAGCTAACGAATGTGGGTCTCGGAAAGAATTAAAAAAATATTGTTTTGAAAGAAATATTACGAGGCTTGATGGTTTGACTTGTTGTTAACTGTTCAACAGGTCACCTACACAACTTTTTTGCCAGATATCGAACCTACAACATTCGGTGCATAGTTTTGTTTTCGTCTTGTCTTGTTTCGTTCGTACAGAGGCTTTGTTATTATTTTAGAGAGATCATTAAAAAGAGAATAAGGTTATAATTATATCGGTGCCGTTTGACGGACGGCGCCGAGCGCAGCCAGCTGTCAGTTTCACAATGTAATTGTCATATTAGTGTCGCGTGTGTAGTTATCACTGACGCGCTGTTTGTATACAGTACTAGATTTTGTCCGTGGCTTCGCTCGAGTAAATGTAGCTTTTGAAGTTTCTATCCCTTGGGAACCATACTTTTTTCTAGATGAAAGTTATTCTATGTCCTTTTCTGTTCCCCAGACAACGTGTATGCGAAATTTTATGGTGATCGGTTGAGTAGTTAAGGCGTGTAAGCGTAACAAACAAACAAACTCACATTCGCATTTATAATACTAGCTGTGCCCGCGGTCTCACCCGCGTTAGTCGTATTTGTGGTTACTGCGCCGCTCCTGTGAGCCGTAGTGTGTGTGTGTGTGTGATGTTATATAGCCTATGTCCTTCCCAAGGTCTCAGGCTATCTCCATTCCAAATTTCATCCAAATCGGTTTAGCGGATTGACCGTGAAAAGGTAACAGACAGACAGACCGACAGACAGACAGTTACTTTCGCATTTATAATATTAGTAAGGATTAGTTATATGACAAGCGGGTCTTTTGTATGCAGGTAGTGGGTCCTGTGGTACAACTAGTTGTATCAATGGTTGTACCACAGGGAATACATGGTCTAATGCTCTGTGCGTGCAGTCAACATCAATAACTGAATAATTGTTTTTTTTTGTCCACAGATAAAACGAGTATAAGTATTATAGTTATTAATCTTAATGTCGAAATACTTGTAAAAAAATACAACGATTACGTCGGTTGATTTAGTATTCGCAAAAGATGGCCGGCAAAAAGTAAGTACATACATATTACGTACTTATGTTCTTACATATACCTACGTATAAGCATGTAGAAAGAATGGAAGAGGAAAGACTGACTAAGAAAGTTTATAACGCTAGTGTGAATGGAACAGTCGCAAGAGGAAGACCTAGGCGAACGTTTCTCGATCAGATCGGAGGCGTTCTGGACAAAGGCCAGGTTAATAGCACCTTGAACCGACGAGCGTGTATGAGGAATGTGATGAAAGTGAATGAAGCCAGTGAAGTGTGTCAGGATCGTAGCAAATGGAAATCAGTAGTCTCTGCCTACCCCTCTAGGAAACAGGCGTGAATCTATGTATGTATGTATGTATATACCTACATAGGTTAAGGAAAACATCGCAAGGAAACCTGCATGTCTGTTAGTTCTACATAATGTTCTCGAAGGTATGTGAAGTCTATCAACCCGCACTAGGCCAGCGTGGTGGACTACGACTTTACCTTTTTCAATCTCAGTCGAGGCTCGTGCCTAGCAGTGGGACAGAGAATAAATAGGGCTGATATCACTAAGGGTTTATCATGTGGCTATACAAACCTTGCATGATTGGCAGTGTCTGTAGGATTTTTAGAAAATACTATATTTGTCTCAGTATTCTAGACATGTGCACCGGGGACTTGTCTAGACTGCTTATCTAATGTCCTCCAGACCGAATTTCAGTCACGGCGGCCAATCTTAACGGAGACTGTCCATCTGCGCAGGAGATATTATAGTGCACAAGTATGTGCGTAAACACAAGTGCACTCTCTGTTCCCTAACCCTCATGATCCGATAGGACGGATAATCCGATACGACCGGAGAGAGATCAGGCGCAGGACCAACGGCTTTACGTTGCTTTCCGAGGCACGGGGGTGTCTAACACCGCCAAATTCCTAACTCCGGTTTTGTATTGAGATTTCTTAACAGAAAAACCCAGTACATTTTTGTTGGCCCGACCCGGGATTCGAATCCGAGACCTCATGCACAGCAGTCGCATTCACTACCGCTGCGCCGCGGAGGTAGTACTGAGACTGCTTATCTCGAGACTATGGCCTTACTCTTTCACACTCAGAACAGGTTTTTGCCCAGCAGTGGGGCAGTATAAAGCCGGTCCCACAGGCGTATGCCGGGCGTGCGCGTTACTCGAAAGTTTGTCCAGCGCCGAATTTGCGTGCATCTGACTAGTTTATCCTCATCAAACCAATGTAAAGAACAGTCTGTTTTTCTGGAGAGAACAAGATGAATTAAGCAGTTAGTCATATAATATAAAAATAAAGTCTACCTATGAGAATTTGGGTTAGTCCCAATTCACCACACCCGGCATTGCCTGCTCCGGTGGCGAATGGGATTTTTGTTTTGGAAAAAGTCACAGTCTATTATATTCTAATAATAATTTAATTAGCTTAAAAATTAGTAAAGTTTAATAGTAGTAGTAGTGCAACAATTTTCAAAATTTTGTAATAAAGTGTCAAATAAACAACGCAATAAAATCCGTATATAGCAGTTTAATTTCAATAAATAATATTCGCGTAAATAGAAGACAATATTACATACCTATCCACTTCAAAAACTATAAATGTCATTCCAAATACAAGTACTTACCTTGTGTTTAAGGGTGGCAACTGAGATTTTTCGTAAGCAACATGAATGGGATATTTCTTTTTGGAAAATTTCCCTTTCGCCACCGGAGACTATGCTGGGGGTGGTGAATGAGACTAACCCGAGAATTTCAGTCACTGTGGCCAATCTTTTACGCCAAAGATCGTGACGTTCTTAGGCAACGCCCTCTTTTGACAGATTCATTATAATTAGACTTGTATGTATAAACTTAAGCCTTATTACGTACCTAGGAGACGTCCTGAATTAGCTGGCCATAATTAAAGCGTTTTTCTTTTTTAATAAAATCACGTGCGTTAATCGTGCGCCTTAAACCACTGTGACTTTGAATAGGGTAGTTGTTTATTTTAGAATGGATGTAATACATTATTTTACACACATAACCAAATAGCAATCAATAGAAATCTTTTTGTGCCAACAGTATCAAAATTGGTTGCACAGTAAGGGAGTAATTTATATTTTATTTACTATCTTCCTCGGACAGCTGCATTCAAATAGCGGTTAAGTACTTCATAGTTTGTATCGTGCGTCCTTTTTATGTCATTTGGGAATTACCCCGACTATCTTTGATTTGAAACTCTTGCATCTCATTTATTTATTAGTAGATTTCAAAATATCTTTGTATTTTAGAATAGGTAGTGTAACTATTTGACTCAAATAATAAAATATTTTGCATCACCTACCCTATTTCTTTAATTTCTTTTTTTTTTCAAATTAAGATCCAAGCTCTTGTCGTTGGAGTCTCTTCCATAATGTCCTATCTTCAGCCAGCGCTTTGACTTCTTGATACGACGTAATTTTTATATTTTCTTTCACTTGATCTATGAACGTCCTTCTTGGCCTTCCTCTTCCCCTTCTGCTTTCTATTTTCCATTTCTCTTTGCGTACACTAATATGCTGTTTATAAATAATATATTCTCTATTCAAGGACTCTAGCAGCCGGTGGTGACGCGTCCAATGAAAAGTCTCCAAAGGTAGACAAGAAAAAAGGAGGAAAAGGGGACAAGAAACATAAAGATGACGCAAAAACCAAAGAAGAGACAGATGGTAAAGATGAAGCAAAGGTAAAGAATGAAAATAACAAAGAAGATAAACGTAAAGATGAGCCAAAAAACAAAGACGATCCAAATTACAAAGACGAGGCAAAGCACAAGGATAAGTCAAAGCACAGAGATAATCAAGTAAACGAGACAAAGTCTAAAGAAGATCAAAAGACTCAAAAAGATGAAAGGAAAAAGGAAGAAAATAAGAAAGGAGAGAGAGACGATATTAAACGGAAGATAGACCAGTCGACTTTCAATTCTAACTCGGCGCTTCTACAGGAAAGTGAATCTCCTATAGCTGAAGAGATGTCGATGACTCCTTCTCAGATCGCAAGAGCGTAAGTTGATCTTTCCATAGATCTCTCGCTTTACCCAAAAGAAGTCAAGGTATTTTTATATAAGAGAAAAACGACTTGCCTTACTAAAGTAACTTTTATAATGCTAGCGAGCGAAACTATAAACCACAGGTAAGGGCGCTTGTGGTTTCGCTTGCTCGAAAAGAGTACTTTTTCTGGAGGAAAGGTATATGCGACATTTTAGGATGATTGATCGAGCAGTTAAGTTAAAGAAATCAAGACGTAAATTTTGCATACACATTATCAAGGTTACAGAAAACGACATAGGGGGTACCTTTCATCTAGAAAAAAGTAATTTTACTAATCTAACCTGACTTAACCTACATTTACGCGATTAAAGCCGCGGGCAAAATTTATAATATAAATGCAAAAGTACTACGGTTTAACGGCTAAACTACTAAATCGATTTTGATGAAATTTGAACAGAAAATGGTTGTATCCTGGGGAAAAACATAGGCAACCTTTTATCCCAATATGTGGTCTCATGGTATTCATGCGAGCGAAGCGAGAGCCAGAAACTAGTAATAAGATTTTATTTCCTATAGAGAAGCAGAAGAACGTGCTTTGTTGAGAAAGATGCGCTTCAAGAGACGCTGGCCTTCTATCACCAAAGTTAAGATCATCACCAAGCCCTGGAGTCCTCCACCGCCACCACAGCGACCACCACCTGTAGTAAGTATAACATCACCATAATTGACTCATTACCATCTAGCGATAACTTCAAAGCGTTATATTTAACCCTTCCCTATTCCGTGGAAATATCGACAAAACCGGGCTTTTTCTTTAAAAAGATAAAAAAGAACAAAATTTGGATGACATAGTAGCTTAAGTGAACTCCTCGTCTTTGATACTGCGCCAAGTGACCCCACAAAAAAAACATGGATGGATGGTGTATGATGGTATAGTTATGTATCCACGAGAATACTGCCGACAAACTGTAATGCAGTTTGGCAGAAGATTGTCTAGACATGTATTTGTTTAAATAAATAATAAAAAAAAAGAAAAGTTGGTCTCCACGCCACTGCCACAGCACCATGGATCTCCACACGGGACAATAATTTGTGTGGTCCACAAATGGTTGTTCCGAGTCTGGGTGTTCTTTGTGTCGTTGTTTGAATGTTCACAGGTCACAGGACCTTCTCAAGAATAGTATCTTGTTTCACTTGTGCTGATGTTTTGAAACCTTTTCACAGTCACTCCTTGATAGTTATCACCAAACCAAACCATTATTACTGAAGTCGAATAGTATCCACGTTGTACTCTGCTGACTAATTGTGAAGCTTCTATAGAGCGTTAAGCATAAACTCGGTCATTCTGCTTGTTAAAACATAGTTCAATAGTAAACGATCTCGTGTCAGTAAATTGTTTTTCTGTGACCTCCCTTTGCGTACCGCTTAAGAAGTTGTTTTGATTATACCACCCTCATTTTTAAATTATCAGTTAAATAACCAGTGCGTCTCTTATAGGCTGCAAGCTGCGTTCTAGGTGCTATATTCATTTACCGAGATAAAATCTTCTGCTTTTGTACAGGTTTTCGGACTTCTTTGATTTTTCCTTAACTGCTTTGTTCGCCTTTTTCGTACGAATACTATGTGGTCGGCCATATCTTTTCCTGTTACAAACAGAGAGGGTTTCATTGTACCTATCAATAGTCCGGTACACAAACTTTCAACTATTAATAAGCTGATGGAAAGTTTCAAAAATTGCATTTGGCTCCATACCTACTTTGTGTAATTCTATTGTACAGTTCGGTTCTCTATATCACCTCACTCCATTTTAATATCACAAAAATATTTAACACCGATTGCCGCGAAAATGAGAAAACACAATGAATATTCATATAAGAACGACAGATTCCATATTCAAATGTAATACTGTTTCTTTTTATTGTAACCGTATTTATGGCCAGACTAAGCATATATTCTAGATCCCACGTAAAAAGGAGGCAAATTAGCCGTCCTCTACCTACCCCTTCGGGGAGATAGGTAAATCTATAAATATATTAAAAATAATTTCGCTTTCCTGTTTTTATCCAATAGGAGATAGAGTTGCCGGAACTAAAAACCAGGCGATGGGTCCCTCCGTATATGAGAGCGCGACGCTTAAGACCGAAGAGGCTCAGGATACCCCTTGAAGAGATCATGCAGCCGTTGCCAGTCGAAGATCATAAGTTGAAGAAAGTAAGTCAATCTCTTTCTAAAGGACTAGAGTAAACGAGTGCGGAATTAAAAGGATTTTGAGGACGGATATTTTCAGCACGGAGTCAGGTTAAGTCGCGTAGTAGTACTAATTTGATTGATTGATTGATTTTGAGTTTTCTTGATAGGAATGTTTCAGTAGCTATATGGAGATTGGAGCTATGCGATGTTGATGTGATTTGAATTATAAGTAGCGAAGTAAATAAATGTAAAAAAATAAAAATTGGTTTTATGTGATTTTGTTTGCATATTTCAAGCAGGAATGACTGGAGTGCATTTTAAACTGCAGTGGATGAGTTCTCAGGTTGGATGCCCGTGTAGGATAGTGTTATTGTGATTTCAGTCAAAATATTTATAGTAATAACAATGTCTGAAACTGTCGCTTGCGGCAAAGTCTAGCCCTCTTCTAAGGGAACTGTTACGGTATATTGTAGATTCCGCATCTTCTGCCTATCTTTGGGGATATAGGCATGTCTGTATCATATTGATATTTTTATTAAAACCTGCTAATAATGATGTGATCTACACAAACAAGTTTTAGATTTTTTCAGACATTTATCGATTTTACACTATTTCGTGGTTGAAAAGCAGCAAGGTTTTTTCGAAGCAGTTTAAAATAGATCCTTCGTCCATCTTTATCAAGTTTTTATTATGGCAATAGATCTGGCACAACTTCGGCATCGTGAACAAGAACAAGATGATGCTGCAAGGCACCATAGGATGTAACTCCAAGAAGTATTCCCAAACAGCTTGTGGTACGTGCTTTGAATACTTACAGGCGTCAAGCACGGAATATTGAGATACAACATTACGTAGCGCAATTTTCTAATTTTGAAATTATTTTAAAACAGCAGACCATTGCAAAGCGTATTTTTTTCAATTTTGCTATTATTTAAATACAGCAGATAATTGCAAAGCGCAATTTTTCGTGCTTATTTAAAGACCTTTGCTGCATGAAGGTTACGCCATGTGTCACGAAGGTCTTTACAAACATACAATTAATGGACACAAAATACACTCTGATTGAGGATAATTATTTGTTGACCACACAAATTATATTATTATTCTGTGTCGGATTCAAATTATTGTTATATTATTGGATTCATATCACACAGCCGTAATATCTAGTGCAGATGGTGATTTTAAAAGAATTTAATTATGTGAAAAGCACATGTGTCTATGTAGGTGCTCAAACTGGTTGCATTGCGGTGATGTGTCGGGCACTTCTTGAGGAGAAGACTCCGGCCGACATGGTGCGAAGTGACGTAGATGATCTGATCGAAAGTGGGGATAGGTATTATAGAGAGTGCATGCTTCATCTTAAATGTTATAAAGGTAAGTACTGCTAGACATAGTGCATTTTCATAGCGTTTGCATAGAACGCATGTAGCGTGAGTTATATGCGCATGCAATTGTGCATATTTCTTAAATTGCGCATGTAACAGTTATTCATCCTAAATGTTTAAAGGTAAGTACTGCTAAACATTATGCATTTAAACAGCGTTTGCATACGTATTAGCTGGCGTGGATTACATACTTAAACTCGAATGAGTTTTATGCGCATGCAACTTTCGGATATCTCTTAAAATACGCATGTATGCGTTACCCACGTCGTGTATAAGTTTTGGTGCATGATTCCGGCGAAGATATATAGGCATTTTAGGCTGTTAGGATTTCATATTTTAACAACGAGCATTAATAGCTCCCGGGACACCTTGAAAGCCTCTTTTAAAAGATTGTAAGTGGAAGAATCTTCTGTTACCAAATAGCCGTGTCGAGAGAGGTCCAATTTTTTGCAACAGTATTAACAATGCGTTTCGCCTGGTGAGTAAAAGTTCTGGAGGCTCACATAAGATGTCTACTTCTTCCATTCCTTGTCCAAGTGTTGGCAATGACCGCTTAATCCACGGGTAATGCAAGTCATAATCCTAACTAATATTATAAATGTGAATGTGAATTTGTTTGTTACGTTTTCATGCCTTAACTACTTGACCGATCAGCAAGAAATTACCCATACGCGTTTTCAGGAGTATAGAAAAAGACAGTACCTTCCATCCAGAATAAAGTACTATTCTTGAACAAACCGGTGGATAAAAGCACTAGCTTACTATATGGAATACTAATCGTATATAGTTGGCTTACCATAAAATTGGGCACTGTGCTTTTTTGCCAAAACAACAATAATTTGATTGATTCATTATCAAATTTATCCGAATACATTCGAATCACCACTTGAATAATACTAATTAAATATTCGACATCCCATGCTAATTTCTATCGCCTATACCAGGTAACCCTCAACTACAGTTGAATCAACTCTTGACTTCATTCTTCCTCCACGACACCAAGTATACCATCAAGACTCAGGAGATTGCCAATGGAGTCCTGGCGAAGCACCCTGATAACATCGAAGCTGCTCCTGATTTCTTGAAGTGAGTACAACTGGCTTCATAGAGGCTTTTAGCCTGTCAGCTTAACTTTGAATGCACTGATGGTGTAGTGGTTTAAGTGATAGCGTGGCCACTGCCACTGCGCCGAGTTTCGTGGGCTCGAACCCCACACGGGACAAAACTTTGTTTAATCCACAAATGATTGTTCCGAGTCTGGATGTTTTTTGTGTCCGTTGTTTGATCGTTTGTAAAGTTCCCCGAAATATAGGAATTCTTACTAGAGCCAGAGTTGTCTTGCTTAAATAAAAGATGCAAAACAAAGAATATAATAGCTAATTTTCGTAGTGTCAACTCGGTCTTTTAGGCTTCAAGTACTGGCACTATCTGTAACTCTTCATTATTAGTTATATTCTTTCCCAGCCTGATGGAGAAACACGTAGGCACTAACTACATGATGATCCTGTCTATCGGCGACGTTCGTCACTTCTTGATCTGGGGTCATCCACCAAACCCTGAGTCTGGCAGCACCGTCAAGACCATATGCTATATCTTCGATCCTCATATGCTGAACGAGATTGGACAGGTGGATAAATTGTGAGTACTTCTTATTTTATTATTCAATTTTGCTTGCAATTCCATTCGCATGAATTTTAGGTGTAAATAGTGTTTATGTTATTTTAGATGTTTTATAAGCAAAGGAAAAAGGCAAATAAAAAAAAATATGTCGTCTATAATACACTTTTAACTTATTCTTTGTTGTATTAAAACATTTTAAAAGTAAAACCTACGTAAGTTAATAAATGCAGTAAAAACCTAAAGATATGACATTTATTAGCAACGATGCCATTCGCAACGGGCCACATGGTGTAACTGATCTTAAGTACTATTTATCTTATTCTTTTCGAAAAATCAAATTCATACTCAGGAGTATGAATCAGGATATACATCATAATGGAAACCTATCCGCAAAATTTCGGCTCTCTAGGTCTAAGAGCTAGGTTGAAAGTTGATGGGTCAGTTAATAAGTGAGTCAGGACTTTTCTTTATATACGCCTTTATATATCTTCTTCTGCCTAGCCTTTATTATTTCCAAGTCACTTGGGGTCGCCTTTTCTGGTCTAACCAGATTTGACTGGATATCAGTTTTTACACGGAGTGGCTGCCACCTGACCGCCGCAACCCGAAGGCTAACGATACCTTAAGGCTAGACCAGTGTCAGGATATTATAGGGCACTGCCATAGATATTCATGGCAGCTGGGACCGACGGCTTAATCTGCTCTCCGAGGCACGGAGCAGGCGATAATTGTCAATCAGTACGCACATTATTTCGAAAAGTCATATAACTGCCGAAAGTCGGAGGTGCGCGACGTGGGTTCGAACCCGAGACCCTCTGCATTGCAGTCTGTTGGTCTCCCCACTGAGCTATCGCTGCTAATTCTCTTAGTATATACAGGATTAAATAAAAATGCTAATAACTGGTGTCTTCTTTACATCATATTTAACGAGTTTTATTCTACAATAGTTATTTTCCGTTTCGACCAAAGCAACGGCAAATTAAGTCCCTTTTCAGAGTAGTCAACATTCGAAGTAATACTTCTAGATTTGGATGTTCTAGATTTTAGTTTTCATAGGCTTGAGTTACAATTTATTATACAGTGGGCCTTAAGCCTGTTTACCATGTAAGTTGTAAAGAACACACATCGGAAGACGAGAGTTGAGAGAGCCGTTCTAAAGAAAGGCTAAGTCTATCTTAAATCGAAAGAACATGCATAAGAAATGAATCGTAAGAGAAAAAAGCGTAACTGATGCAGTTACTTTAGTAGTATAATGGACACATGGGAAAATGAGAGGTGAGATAACCATTATGGAAAAAGCCAAAGGGAAAGACTACCTTAACTCGATGAGTATGCATGAAGAATGAGTTGTGAGTAAAAGGCCTAAGAGATATCATACCATCATATCAATTGGAAATCAATAGTCTCTGCAAATCTGGAAATCAATCATCTTTGTACAAAAGACTTTGTTTACAGGAGCGGTGCCGGCGCTTTCCTCCGTTATGCCGGCATCACATCTTTCGTGATCGACTTTCTGTCCAACCACGGAGATTTAAGCGCTGCCACCAGGAGTACTCCCAAGCCCAACATCACGTTGACCAATATTGATGTAAGTCATTATTATAACCTTTATTTTGAACTGGTATTATCCAAACCGTCACACACCATATTAACTCTAAGCTCTACAATAACTATAATTTTAAGTAAGTTTCAAATTATTTAGTTTATTCTAAAAATATTTGCGTTTTTAGAGTTCGAAAAACTCTTATACATCAGCTTTTTCCGTCCGTCCGTCCATCTGTCTGTTGTACAACTCTCAACTCAAGAACCGCAAGAGCTAGAGCTTCGCGGTCAACGCCATTCAACTCAGCATAGTCGGTATACCCCGAAATGACTATGACTCAAGGTCACTTGGTATCACGTGACCTTTTCATATTACTTAAACCATTTTTTCGAACTCCAAGATTTACGGCAATTTATTGCCGATTCTCAGTTGTCTGAATTTACTCCTACGATCTCTATAATAGCCATTATTGTATCTACAATTGAGGCTCTGGTAACCTGTAACACAGGTTTTCTGTAAGCCTTTTCCAGGAACTGGTATCTCATTGACTGCAAGGACGGCGTAGTGGTTTAAGTGGTCGCCTACCCACCGCCACTGCGCCGAGTGTTGTGGGTTTAATTCCAACATGGACAAAAATGTCTGTGATACACAAATCGCTGTGACAAGTCTGGGTGTAATTTGTGTCCGTTGTTGGATTATTTGTACAGTTCTCCGTGATACAGTAATTATTCTTACTGTAGCTGATAAAAAATCATGGAATCATAGCTAAACAGTCTCATATTAATGGTGAGGCAAGGCTATGAAAAAAAAAAAGTATTATTTATTGCTATACCATCACTATCTTCTTCTCCTATAATGTAGTCAGTCAAAATATTATCATAACTAATATTATAAATGTGAATGTGAGTTTGTTTGTTTGTTACGCTTTCACGCTTTAATTACTCGATCAATCATCATGAAATTTCGTATACACGTTGTCAGGGGAACAGAAAGAACATGGAGTACCTTTTTAATCCAGAAAAGAGTACTGTTACTAACCTAGCCTAACTTACATTTACGCGAGCGAAACCGCGGTCAAAATTAGTAAGTAAATCCCCATGTATTGGAAAACAAGTAAATCCCTTGTCCCTGCACCTGATCCCTATCCAGTCTTATCAGATTGCCGTCCCATCAGACTATCATAGTGAAGGAATAGACAGGGCACTAATGATTGCGCCCACATCACAGAGTGCTTAGTGAATCACACGTTTATGACGTTCGGCGCTCCGATTGGTTCCAATCTCTTAACCACTTATAGAGCCAAACGCAGTAAACGTTTCGATCGCGTTTACGCAAAAATAACTCTCACTAGACACCCTGTATTACAGGTCTTCTGCGTCTGGTCGGGCAAACATGTGTATCTGCTAATATCTGTTTTATTCTATAGATAGTCCAAAAGGAGCCATTAATACGAGAGCCCACGTACGCCCTAGAACTCAAAGCGTTGAAGACCCACTGCTGGAGCGAGTGGCACAGCATGAACGCCAACGCGTTATTGGACAAGAAAATATACGAGGTAAGATTAATATAATTATGATATTAATATATATATGATACGAATTCATACTTAAATTGAATTGAATAACCCTCAGAAAGGTAGATCAACACAAGAATTATTTAACGTATGATCAAACGGCATTTCAATTGCTTGGATTGGCTGACGGTATTAGCAACAAATGACTTGATTCGTGAAAGAATTTGAACGTTGATTCCTCTTTATAAAAACCGGGTTTTATTCTTTTTTATAACTATTCTGATTAAAATTATTATTTGGATTTAGACCATGATTTGATGTTACACATATTTCGTTTATGTATTTAATTAAATCTCTTATTACTGAATAAATAATAATTAATCAACATATAACATTCTAAAGTCTGTAGGGACACATGTATGATACTGCTAACTAAGCAGTTAATATATAATGCATTAGTGTGTGTGCCTACGTGCGGCTGCGCCCGCGATCATAAAATAAGTTGAGTCGCATTAAAGCATTCAACTTGAACTCTGGTCCAGTGTTATCATTTTACGTTCCTATACACAAACCTAAGAACACACATATACACAGACAATAACCTTAAAAGTCTATGTGTTAACCATTATGATTTAAAATTACCTAATTATAATCGAGTTTATTCGAATAATCACACATCACCAATACATAGTACCGTCATAACGTCTATCTGTAAGATATCAACAATAACAGATATTGACATAAAGTCTTGTTATTCCAGGGCAAGTATCCAGTAGCTTCTCTAAGCATGGTGAGTCTGGCTACCTCCAGGGCCAACTCCAGGAAGAAGGTCAGAGACTTCTACCAGAAACAGCCAGTGGAAGTAAGTGGCATAAAGACTATCTCTTCAATGGGGAATTGTTTTTGAAACATATTATATGCGGTTGTAAATCTTTTGAGAAAATAAATGGTTTTAGCCGTAAATCGCCGGTATTCTTGCTGCTTGGCTAAATATTAGAAGCATATACATTAGGATACTGAATCCTTTCATATAGGATAAATTTTCTAAGTGTACGTGGATGGCTAAATCCGAAACTATAAGTAACTAGACGATCCGAAAGACGTTGGTCGGTCCATCCTTTTATGAGTTCAGTGACATACACACGTACAGAATGATTATAAAGATAACGAAAAATATTGAATTGAGGCTAGTTTTGGAAATATCTAACAAATGTTCTCCTTTGTAAATAATCCACCCTGTGAAAACGTAACACATCTGTGGAAAAAACGCAAGCCATAGAGGTATAATATTGTTACGAATATATTTTTCCATCTTGCAGCCACCACCCGTGATACCAATACCACCGGAGAAAGCCCCAGCGAATCCAACTCCTGAACAGATCATGACTCTTAAAGGGGAAAACTTTTTTCTATTCTGCCCCAATCTTGATGGACATACATTTGGCAGGTGAGAGAAAAGCTTGACAAAATTTCTATGGGGTTAGGTCCTAAGTCTGTAGAAATTTCGTAGTTTATAAATTTTTTGGCTCGTAGTCTGCTAACAGACGTAACTATTTACAAATAGACGCGAGCAAAATTAGATTTTTGATTATCTTCATTTGATGTTATAAGTTCTGAAATAGTTTGTACTTTTGGCACTTAAGTTGGGCAACCAATGTCTTGGTTATTATTTTCTGCTAAGCTGTATTTTCGAACTGTGCCGACTATTATGTCTTAAGACTGCGCCGAGTAAGACAGATAATAACAGAGCTCGTGTGGCGCATATTCAAATCGGCGCGCGGCCGCCATGGTCAAATTATATGGAGGATTTGAAGTGCTTTTTTGATAAATATGTATTTTTATTGTCAACCAATAACTTAAATATTTGGGACGGACAAATTGTAATATAACTATTTATGTTTCGTTTAAGCTGTAAACTAGGATAGATTTTTACTGTTATAATCTAAAAATCACGTAACACGAGCTTACGTTTTTGCATTTTTCGTGCAAATTTACGTAATTTTGTAGGCGAAAATATTAATTATTTAATAGTATAATATTAAGTTTTTTACACGGAGTAATTTTATTGTAAATACATTTATTGTTATGGTAAATTTATATTTGTATTAAACAAAAAGTGTTGTTTTTATTCACTTAACTGTGACCGCCTGTTTTGGCACATGTCGCTTGGCGCATTCTTAATAAATACTGCTATAAAATACTAATTATATACTACTACATTTCTCATAATTTTGTTAGATAGAGAAGATTTTAATCTCAAGTGTGTATCGACTTACATATGTAGATTGTATGAACCGTACTATTGATTTTCAACCTCCTATTTCAGGGATGACATGGTGCCACTCCCAAAGTCTGAAACTGTGCTACACAGTCCCGTAGAGATCGCGAACCAGAACTTCAACTCACAGTACCATCAGCTCGATGTGGAGAAGTGGATCTTGAGAGGAACTAGACACATGGCCAGTTACAGGTATAGTGTATGGTTTTATACTACTACTTTTTTGACTCAGCGACTCTAAGTGTGTCTTGGCCGCCGATACGAGAGAACGCCACTCAATTCGGTCTTTGATCGTTGCCTGCCAGTCGTTGGCTTGAAGCTCTCGCAGAACCGCTTCCACAGCATCACTCCAGCGATATCTGGGACGGTCCACAGGACATCACCCTGTCGGTCATCCCAGGTAGGCTCTCTTAGCTCCACGATCCTCTCCCATTCCTCCAACGCGACCAAGCCAGTGAAGTCGGTGCGCTTTTAATTTCCCCGATTATGTTTGGGTCTGTTGCAAGAGCTTGTAATTCGGCATTCTTACGGATCTGTAATAATAATTATGTTTTAAAAGTAAACGGTAAATAAAATATGGATTTATTTCATATAATCATCACATAGGTTTGTAACTTAGTTTGGAAACCAGTCGCCCACTATTGTCATTAAACAGCGTATTCTTTTTTTTGTCACATGGGAGTAATAAATAAATGTTATTACGATTACCTACGCCATCGAGTTTATAGGCGTGAGACTATGTATTTATGTAAATTAAGAGAATGTATAAAATTTCTCGTATTTAAATGTTTTAATTATTATTAATACATATCTATACTAATATTATAAAGCTGAAGAGTTTGTTTGTTTGGTTGAACGCGCTAATCTCAGTAACTACAGGTCCGAATTAAAAATAAATTTAGTGTTGGATAGCCCATTTATCGAAGAAGTATAGATAGATTATAACATCACGCTACGACGAATAGGAGCGCAGCATCAATGATAAATGTTGCAAAAACTGAGAAAGTTCTCTTATATGAAGCAGACGAAGTTGCGCGGGCCAGCTAGTATTTAATAACGTAAATAAAACATTAACATTTTATATAGTCCGCAACACATGGCAAAAAGAATATTTCATAAACTATCACCATTATATTAAAAATGAGTCGCTCTGTAAACTTCGCTTGCGTGATTTAGGCATTTATGGACAAGTGAAAATTGTGTACAGCGCCATCTCTTAACATTTCTTGTAACTTCTTCGTCCGAGTGGCGTCGCTACAAGGTTTCGCCGTCAAGAACGATAACTGCCAAAATCTACTCTTCCTAATACAACCGTGCCTACCTCCTGACTATTTGGCCTGAAACTGTATGTATGTTTTAACATCGTAGATATCAAACGTTCAAGACTTATACGAGCATCCCCTGCTGTGTAGCAGCATTAGGGATGCTGCAGAGATTAAGGGCGAGGGCCTGGAACGAAGACGTTCTGGACGAGACATTGGATGTTGGATATAATCTATACAGAGTAAGTTTGGCTCAGTAGCTTATACATACTCTTTAACTCTTTTTCTTCTTTGAAATTAAACTACTATATACAGATTTTATCGCGTTGTTTATTTGACACTTTATTACATAATTTAGAAACTGTTGCACTACTACTACTATTAAACTTTACTAATTTTAAAGCTAATGAAATTATTAAATCTATTTATATTTAAGTTTACACTTTCCCCGACGTTTCGGTTGCTTTTCAGCAGCCATGGTCACGGGGAGACTAAGATGGTAGTTGTCTCAATGTTCCAGTGTAGTTGTTTCAAAGTACCCGAACATAATTTAATCATTGGTGTTTCTATTTACGCAGAATGTGCTCAAAGTATCATGAAGTCTAGCTGTGGTTTGCTTCTTCTTGCGTTTGACTATTTGAATTACTGGATCCCAAGCTGGTGGTACATTCCAACCATCTTCTCTATTGAAATTAGGATGTTTTTTTGATGATAATAGCCTCGAGAAGCATCCTTGGTAGGAATCGGTGTTCTTTAGCGACAATCTGTAGTTTGTCAAATCTCAGGTAGTGGTTGGTCCCCTGTTGCACATGCTTATACACAGCAGGCTTCATCTTTTTTCTTTTTCTTCTCTTTGGCTCAATTTTTGGACCCTTTCTCTTTTTAGTATACATACGTAAATGATTTGCCGTTCTTTGTACAAGATTTGTGTGACATTGTTTTATTCGCGGATGAGACATCCCTTATTTATAAAGTAGACCGGAAAGCACTCAATTTAAACGCTGTTAATGATTAACTCACACAAGTCCTGGACTGGTTTCCGGCGAATAATTTACTACTAAACTCTAAATAACCAAAATGTATTAGACTTACATTGCCAAATGTTAAGTTTTGTATTTGTAATTAAATAATGTAATTATTACTTTGGTTCAATCTACAGTTTTTTAGGACTAACTTTAGATCATAAAATTCAGTGCGTTCGCAAATAAATAATAATAATAATAATTAATAACTATTTACATTTGTAATTATGATAAATAATGAATAATCCAATAGAAACTAAAATTAATATCATAATAAAAATGGCCTATTGTATTTTTTTCATATAATTGAATTTACCAACATAATTTCTCTAATATATATTTCAGGAATCGTTGTTAGAGCGCAGAGGTCCAGTCCGTCGTCTAGTTCTGGGGGAACTGAAGGAGAGCTTCAGGATACGAGACAGAGAGTACAAACATAAGGTAATTGTCGAGGATGACATACTGAGCTGGAGTTAACTGTTTACTATATACAAACTCAATGAGAAGACATACTCCGTCATAAGTATGTTTGCCGCCGTTTGATTACATGCCAAGCTCAAGGTCACATTTTGAATATTTACAAATTTTATTTAATGTGTAGGTATTTCTTTCAAATGTTCGAGGGCATTATAGAGAACTCTCAGACATGTATATGGGTTTACTTACGATGTTTTCCTTCACCGTTAAAGCGAGCGATATTTAATATTTTAATACGCACATAACTTTGAAATGTCAGAGTTGCGCGCCATAGGATCGAACTCTTTATAACATGTTTTGATGTGGTGCGAGTGCAATTGTGTTCTACTTAACAGCTCCACACTGTCTTACATTATATTCCTGTGTAGGTATGTACATAATATAAGGTTTTTTATAGACTTCTGTGTCCCATTTGGCTATGTTAAATCAAGGTCAAATTAAACGCTAGATCAGCATTTAAAAATATAATATTGACAAGAAATTGTCTCCTATGTATTATTTATAGCATTTTTGGTAGTAACTAACCTCTATTTGCGACAGGAACGTAACATAGCTGTTTGGGGTAAGCTGATATCTTCGAACCCCAAAGTGTTTGATCTCTGCAAAGGCATAGAGAGTTTCTTCAAGCAATCTGACAGTGGCATACTACAGGTTAGACAAATATATAATTATATTTATTTTTATACTAAAAGACTGACTAAGAAAGTTTATAAGGCTAGTGTGAATGGAATAGTCGCAAGGGGAAGACCCAGGCGAACGTTTCTTGATCAGATCGGAGACGTTCTGATTAAAGGCCAGGTTAAGAACACTTTAAACCGGCGAGCGTGTATGAGGAATGTTATGAAAGTGAATAAAGCCAGAGAAGTGTGTCAGGATCGTAGCTAATGAAAATCCGTAGTCTCTGCCTACCCTTCTGGGAAACAGTCGTGAATAAGTAAGTAACGTAGCAATTAAGCGTACAGGCCGGCCTAATGGTAAAAGTTTATTGTAGCTTATGATTATTTGCAATACCAGTTGTATCACTCGCGCGTCACCTACCTTCAGGAATATCTAAACGAAGTAAAGATGGGATATAGGAAACAAATGGGAGACAGGAGAAATAGGTATGCGAGCCTTTGGAGTTCTTATTCACTATCAGTATAACTGCGTTGGGCTTCGTTTTAACGGGGGGTTTCCTATCAGAGTATCTTCCTCCAATCCATCCTTCTCTCGAGAACCATCCTTCTCTGTTGAGCTGGCTCGGTTTGGTCTGGTTATACAATAAAAATTAACTATTCAAAACGTGAGTAACGTGAGTATTCAAAAAGAGAAGTCTATAATTCGCTATTGATTTGAAGAGTTAGCTTTCAAAAACAGGCAGTGCAGCGTCCTTTTAGTCTAGAGTATACTTGACTGAGCCCTAAAATACCAACTCGATCTTTTTGACTCTCTAAAATGGTATCTTCTTTTATTTCCTTAAATAAACAAACTGTTCTGCTACTGAAACTGAAATCTATCCTGACACCTCATGCACAGCAGTCGCATAAACAATCGCGCCACCGAGGCAGCTATAAAATATAATATGCGTTTGTCTTTTCGCAGATTCCAGGTGAATTCGAAGTGGCAATATGGAATGAAGGCGGCAAGTACTATATATACCATCCATGGCCGGCGGACAAATATGGAACCAGGGTGAGCCTTATACAGTGTAATTAGAGTAAAATCTTTACTAATATTATTGTAGAGGAACAGGGTGTAATGTAAGTAAAGTAAAGGAAAGTAAACATTTATTTTTCAAAATATATGTAGGTACACGATCTAGTACAAATATTAGAACAACGAAAACATAACAAAAAAAGTACATATATTATGAAAAATGAGGTCACCACTCAGGTTTATTGTTGGTTTGCGGTTGATACCTCAAACCAACCCTGATATTATTTGGTAACCCCAAGTGACGCCCGGACGTACATCAGCTACTCTTGTAATAATTTACAAACACAAAACACAAAACTACGTAAGATGTATATTACTTATATAAATTTTAATGTCCCTGCAACACAAAGGGAGTATCCTCCGACCTGGTTTGATCGTGCCTGGCGGGCCGCAGCCCGACTGTTGATGTCGGGAGCTTGTATACATACTTAGTCGCTGTATAAATGTTACCTACACGATTCAGAATTGTATGACGTCATTTGAGCGCTTATTGTACATATATAGCGCCATCTGTTAGACGTAGGCGGAACTACTTTGTATGTGCGGAGTCACCACATTATAAATGCGAATGTTTGTTTGAATATTACGTTTTTACGCTTTAACTACTGGACCTATCATTATGTATTTCATTTTCATTATGTGTAATTTCGTATACACGTTGTCAGGCGTAGAGAAAAGAACATAGTTAACATTTCATCTAGAAAAAGGTCCTTTACTAACCTAATCTTACCTGACCTACATTTAGCGAAGTCGCTGGCATAATTTAGTACAAATATATTTTATGAACCTATATGTAATATATACTAGGTAATTTATAAAAAAATCACCTTTCATTTCTTTCATTCACCTTCCGTATGTTTGTGTTTGTAAAACTCGAAAGGTAAGTAGTCGATGGTTTAATTAGACTCAATAATTTTACGAAACGTTGCAGTTCCAAAAAAGTGTTCTCATACCGAAGTTCCCACGGGCATGAAAGTTTGAATTTCAGACTGAGTCAGAGCTCAGTGTGATCTGGTTATGGATCTGGATATATTAAATAAAGATTGTGAATTTTGTGAGCTTGTGTGATGTAAGGTAATCTCCGACATCAGCAGCGGCTTTGCTTCGTCCTGACATCGCTGAAGTCCATGAGCAGCGGTTACCACTTTCCATCAGGTGGGCCACTTGCTCGTCTGACACTAAAGGCAATAAAAAAAAAACCACTTCACCAGTAAGGAGTTTTAGAGCAAAATATTTGATTGTGTCAATAGAAACTGTCTAGTAGTCTTAATGTGAAGCTTGGGCATACACACAGACAAAAACTATAATCGTTGGTATTGTAGCTAGATCATGCAGCAATTAAGACTGCGCCGAGCGAAATGTGCCAAAACACGCGGTCTGATGATCTAATATAAAATATACATTTACCATAACAATGAATGTGTTTACAATTCCTCCGTGTAAAAATCTTAAAATAATTTATATTTTCGCCTACAAAATTACGTAAATTTGCACGTGATTTTTAGATTATAACAGTAGAAATCTATCCTATTTTACAGCTTAAACGTAACATAAATAGTTATGTAACAAATTGTCCGTCCCAAATATTTAAGTTATTGGTTGACAATAAACATACATATTTATCAAAAAAGCACTTCAAATCCTTAATACAATTCTACGAATTTTTTAATATTTTGTACTCAATCTATTTAACATTCGACCTCTTTCGAATGTTAAATCGCTAAAGTGAGACCTAAATCTAGTTAAAGTGTCAATTTGTGACCAAAACGTTTGACTTTGACGACTCGTAGATCGGTCTCCAAGCCGGTGGTAAAGCATGCGTCATGTACTTCACGAAAGTGTCTCGCCTCTGCGAACACTTCCTGGAGAGTGTGGCTGATCTCAAGAGGAAGCCGTACAGCATCTCTGACGTGCAGGTCAGCGAGAGGAGGAAGGAATTGCCTGAACCAGTCAACAAGATGAAACGTGAGTCTCTTCTTTAGAATATCAGCTATTGGTGAACAGAAAATGACTACACGGATGGCGTAGTGGTTTAAATGGTTGCCTCGCCATTGGTACCGCGTCAAGTATTGTGGGTTCGAATCGAGACAAAAAATTGTGTGATCCATAAATGGTTGTCCCGAGCCTGTTCTTGACCGTTATATTGTCTTATGTTTACGCGAATGTTATACATTGAAATTAAACAAACTATATACGGATTTTATCGCGTTGTTTATTTTTTTATGAAACATTATTATTACATAATTTTGAAACTTTAAACTACTATTGTTAAGCACTTTTACTATGGTCATTTTTTACTTTAATTTAAGCTATTTAAATTATACAACTATTTTGAATTAATTTTACACTTTTCCCGACGTTTCGGTTGCTTTTCAGCAGCCATGGTCACGGGGAGACCATCTCCGTGACCGTATAGCATAAGCAATAGTAGTTTAAAGTATAAGTATAAAAAAATAAACAACGCGATAAAATCCGTATAAAGTTTGTTTAATTTCTTGACCGTTGTTTCAATGTTTGTAAAGTCCACCGCGATACAGGAAATATTCACCGCGATACAGGAAATATTTTTAGTGCGGGTGTTGTCTTTTATAAAAGAAAAAAGAAAAGAAAATGAAAGAAGTTTACACAATGAGCTACTATATTATATACAACTTGAAGTCTTTAAGTAGCCACCTATATCTTTATTACCATATCTTAGAACAATATTAAGCTATTCAGCCTGTAAATTGTATTTAATAAAGTAAACTTTGCTTACGCTATTCAGGATACAGCGCCATTTCTTGTTGTATGTCGTAACTTCTTGGCACGTGAAAAGGGTCGCTACGTATGCAATCGCAATGTTTCAACAGACAGTGGAAAGGTCTCTGGAGACTATTTTCTGGTATAACAATCCGAAGACATAGACCCTGTTTTTCTTGATTTTACTATCACTCTCGATATATACTATACTGTACCATACTATACTATAAGTAAGACGTAATAACATAAATAACAGAAACTTGTTATCACATTAACTGCATCAACCATGCACAAAATCAATCAGGCGAAGTATGATATTTCGGTAACAATAGTAATTTAAAAATGTGCGATTGTCATCAAAAAAATATCGTATTATTCGAAAACAGTTAAACGAATGCGCAATTCGTATTTAAATCAAAAATGCGTAAGAAAACACAAAATGAAATTAATCGAATTCGAATCAATTAACCAATCGAATTATTCGAGTACATCATTATTGACAATAGGCATGACGACCAAAGAAAGTTTTGGTCCGTCTTTTAGATTAGCTAAAAATATTAGACGCGTATTTTTATTTTGTCCCACACACTAATTAAAACGGAGATACAACGCGTTAAATGTCTTACGTCACTTGTCAGCACAAATTTTACAAAAGTGTGACATCACCAGTCCTCTCTCCGGAACTATAATGCTGTATATCTTAGTCAATTTTATTGTTATGTTAATACAAAAAATAGGTGTCTAATATATGTTGTTAATTGAAAAGATTAACAACATATAAGGAACGAAAGGAATAATAAAATAATTTATTTTTATCATCATGCCTATTGCACATAATACTAATGCGATTTTATCTGATCTTATAGCGATAGCTCCTGGACGCTGGATAGTCCGAGGAAGTTTCCACGAAGCTGATGCTCGCTTCCCTGAGGAGCACCGAGGTCGTCAGGCCACTCCTGTAGCCATCACAGCGTTAGCCATGGCTCATGTGGTAGATCCTGCTGATTGGACTCAAGAAGATGTTGACGAGGTTTGATATTATTTAAACACAATATTGCCACATAGGTTAAGAGTGTTTATAGCAGCGATAGGTCAGTGGGCAGACCGACAGACTGCAATGCAGAGGGTCTCGGGTTCGAACCCACGTCGCGCAACTCAGACTTTCGGAAGTAATATGACTTTTCGAAATTATGTGCGTATTGATTGACAATTATCGCCTGCTCCGTGCCTCAGAGAGCACGTTAAGCCGTCGGTCTCGGCTGCCATGAACATCTATGTCAGTTCGTTATTGGGAAGTCAGTGCCCTATAATATCATGATACTGGTCTAGCCTTAGGGTATCGTTAGCCTTCGGGTTGCGGAGGTCAGGTGGCAGCCGCTCCGTGTAAAAACTGATTCCAGTCCGGTTAGACCAGAAACGCCGACCCCAAGTGACTTGGGAATAATTAAGAAGAAGAAGGTTAAGAGTGTTTAAGCCATGGAGCCTGTTCCAAATGGCTACATCACAAATAAGACATATTTAGAGACTTTCAAATGTGACTGCACGGATGGCGTAGTGGTTAAAGTAGTCGCCTCGCCACTGGCCGTGGGGGATCGAACCCACATCAGGCGCCGAGTGTTGTGGGTTCGAGGTTCGGTGGGCAGGCGTATTTTAATAATAATAAATGTTGTAATGTATTTGGGCATTTTTAAAAGACAACTGCCGCACTAGAAGTAATGCTTGTGTCGCGATGGGGTTGACAAATATTTATACAACAGACGCAAAAGTCAACCAAATTCGGAAAACTTATTTATGGAACACATTAATTTTTGGTTCATGTAGGATTGGAACACACAGTTTGGAAAACTTATTTGTGGAACACATTAATGTTTGGTTCATGTGGGATTGGAACACACAGGATATTGGGTAGTGACAGTGACGAGGTGACCACTTAAACATCTACGCCACTCATGCAGTCTTTTTGTGATCGTTGTTTCTAAGATTGTAAACTTCCCCGTGACACAGGCGTAACACCTAGTATGGGAGAAGCATTAAAATATTTACCTTGACCGAAACTCAGTCAGAAGGTCTCTATAATATAAAGAAATGTGTCATTTTCTCTCCAGACCTTAACTCGTGGTGATGTGCTATACCAAAACACGATTGAGCACTTGGACAAGTTGGGCATCAGCATGGAGTCTCCCAAGACTGGTGAAGAGGTCAGTGAGGAGGAAGAGACCTCCAGGTCTTCTTCAGGGACCCTAGCTGCTGCCGACGTGATGAACAGGTTCAAGGTTTCGGAGTACGACTGCATCGAGACTGATGTTATAGATAGTGCTTTTACTGGTGAGTATTTATAGTATACTAGTAGTTTACCCGCGGTTTCACCCGCGAAGTCCCGTTTCCGTATGAATATCGGGTTTCACCCCTTTCACTTTCTTCAGGGTGGAATTTCCAAAAATCCTCTCTTAGTACTCCCCTACACTCTCCAAGGCACATACATGCCAAATTTCAGCTTCTTGCGTTCAGTAGTTTCGGCTGTGCGTTGTCTGTCAGTCACTCAGTAACGGAAGAGTTTTATATATATAGATATGAAGCGATAGCCTAGTGTGAGAGAGTTGGACTGCCTCGTAGTCTCCAAATTCGATACTAACGCATCTGATGTGCGTATTAAATAGTTAATTATCACTCGCTTTAACGGTGAGAGAAAACATCGATGTTTTCGAAGGTATGGGAATTCTACCAACTCGCTCTGGGCCAGCGTGCTAGACTGTGGCTTAAGACTGCGCCGAGCGAAATGTGCCAAAACAGGCGGTCACAGTTAAGTGAATAAAATCAACACTTTTTGTTTATTACAAATATTAAATATATATTTACCATAACAATGAATGTGTTTACAGTTACTCCGTATAAAATACCTAAATTAATTAATATTTTCGCCAACAAAATTAGGTAAATTTGCACGAAAAATGCAAAAATGTAAGCTCGTGTTACGTGATTTTTAGATTATAACAGTAGAAATCTATCCTATTTTACAGCTTAAACGAAACATAAATAGTTATATTACAATTTGTCCGTACCAAATATATGAGTTATTGGTTGACAATAAAGATACATATTTATAAAAAAAGCACTTCAAATCCTCCATACAATTTTACTATGGCGGCCGCGCGCCGATTTGATCATGCGCCGCACGAGCTCTGTCATTATCTGTCTTACGCTCGGCACAGTCTTAACAGGGGGACAGTTTAAAACAGGGCTGATATTATATTATTTATTTAGTATAGTTTTGCAAGAAAGCATGTAGAGCAAATATTTAATTCATACATGTGCCCTCATCGTACTTAAATCGCATGGAAAGTGTCCGCACTAAGAGTGAGCTGACACATTACATTTACATGACAGAGGATGATAATGTGCAATTTCAATATAATTGAGCGATTCAGATTAGATCAGTTCAGACAAGATAGCCATTTAGATATCGTAATTTGAATTTATACACACCTATATCCCCGAAAGAGTAAGTAAAAGGATGCACGCCAAAATTTTGACCAGCATACTTTTAATACCCCACGTAATATAAGTCTATTAGCATTGGTCGGCCTCGATGACGTAGTGGTTAATGTAACCGACTGTCACGCCTGAGGTCGCGGGTTCGATTCCCGCACAAGTCAAACATTTGTGTGCATGAACATGCATGTTTGTCTTGGTCTGGGTGTTTCTATGTATAATATGAATGTATTTACAAAAAAAAGTATATATGTATGTTTATCCATTGTCTAGTACCCATAGTACAAGCTCTGCTTAGTTTGGGCTAGATGGTGTTGTGTGTATGTGATAGAATATTATTATTATTTACCAGGTAGAATTCCAGATTCGGGTTACTACTGAATATTTCTTTATGGAAATCGCAGTAACATTTTACTCGACCCAGGATTCGAACAAGAAACCTTAAGCACAATGGTGGTATACAGTCCTACTACTACTGCTATTTTTTGAGTTAATGGATCATGACAAAACCTTTCAATGATTGATAGAAATCCGTCCGATCATGTAGAAACCAGCAAGACTGTACTATATTTATGTTTTCACTATATCTTCAATTTTCTCCAGGCCATTTGAACCCGGAGCCAAACAGTGGAATGCCGACCCTTAGGGATGTCCTCAGGAGCTTCTTTAAGGAGTACTCTCATGGAGTGTTTACGGCGCGAGGGCTATCGACCGCGATATGGAAACACGACGGACATTTCTACTTCTTCGATCCCCATGGTTGTGATGAGAATGGTAAGTGGCACTTGATTGATAGGTACATAAATAATTTGATATGACAGATCAATAATTTTTGATTGATGCATGTGATAGAATAATAAATTATTTATTGATTGATGGATATAATAGATTAATAAATTTTTGGTCAATGGTTTTGTATGGCAGATTATAAAATGTTTGATTAATTAATTGATGTGACTGACAGGTTAATAAATTATTGATTAATGATAATCGATGTACACAAGGCTACACATCACGGTAGACCTACATATATACGCATAACTACGCTACATACAAAATAGAGAATTGCTGGAAAGGAACGGTGCATAGTGGTATCGATGTAATGGTAAGGATAGAGCGTCGCGTCCCGTTCAGTGTGAATGAGACAATATAACAAAAATATAACGCACTCTCTCGCACGATTCACAGCATTCAACTTCTAATAGTTCAAAGTCCAAACAGTCTAGGTTAATGCGTCTCTGTGTGTACGAAGGAATTATATTAATTAGTTAAGTTAAAAAAACTTCCCGCGCGAACCCGAGCCAGTAAGGACACGCGTACGGGTCCGCTGCACTTTAATTAGTTTTACGTTAAAATGGTGTTATCCGTGTGAATTGTGCTGATTATCATTAATATAAATAAGTCTTTTAATATTCTTGGTATATATCGATCCCCTTCATTCAGTAGATTAAATACATTTCCGGAAACATTAAACAAAAATTTACAAGATATATCTAAAAAATCTGCAACGGTCATAACAGGCGATCTAAATATTGATCTTGTATCCGACAATCCCAGTGGCGACAACGGAGAGTATCAGTGCTTAATGACACAACAGGGTTTGTTCTATTACTAAACCAACCTACGGAAATAAATACCTCGATCATGCGTTTGTTAGAAATAATGGACCCATTCTAGGTATTGTAGCAAAATGCACTCTGTCAAATCATGATGTACTCATGGTTGGACTAAAAAAGGTTAGGTGAAAAACTCAATAAAAAGAAAATAAACTATTATTTAAGAACGGATTTTGATGAGCTGAAATTGGATCTGAAACATACAGACTGGTCTCCGGTAATTATCAGCATTGATGTAAATGAGGCGTTAAGCTCTTTTGAGAACATAGTTACTGCAGCTGTAACAAGAAACACACAGACAATAAGTAACCGAAAACAGAACAAAATAAAATCCTGGATAGCCCAGGCCTCATACGCTGCATGCGTTTCCAAAACAAACTTCACGCGCAAGTCAGACTTAACCCCGAAAACGAGACACTGAAGGTATCATACACAAGATATAGAAAATACTTTACACAGCTCCTTCGCAAAGTAAAAAGCAGTTGTGATAATAAACACAACCCGAAGAAACTCCGGGTTTCAATTAAAAACATTTGTGAATTCCAACAAAAGAAAAGTGACTGTCAAGAACTAACAGCATCTAGTATTTCACCCAAAGAACTTTAAACAACCATACAACATGACGAAAAGGAATAACAATTACTTTTCGTTATTTGGCAAGAACTTATCTGATAAAATACTAGAAAGACTTTTTACGACAGAGGAAGCTCCAGCTACAAAAGTTAAAGCTAAAGATTTAAGGACATAATCGTTTTTTATGATGCCGACAAATATACACAAAATAGACACAATAATAAAAAGTCTCAAAAATGATAGCGCTTCCGGGCTTGATGGATACAAAGCTCATTTAATCAAAAATATTAGGCATTTTATTTTAGAACCGTTTACTTTTATCTGTAGCCTTAGCATGATCACAGGCACTTGCCCTGAAAGGTGGAAAATAGCCTCAGTCTCTCTTATTCCACAAAAGCGAGCCAAAAGAAACACCTGCTAACTATAGATCCATATCACTACTAAGTAAATTTTCCAAAATACTTGAAAAAGTAATCAACAAACGTGTCGTTAGTTTCTTAGAAAAAAAGGCTCTACTATCAGAACGTGAATTCGGATTTAGACAAGGTAGATCTGCAGAAGATGGCGTGGAACTTCTAACAAATATAGTTTCTAAACACGTGGATCATGGTCGTCGTTGTTTAGGCCTATTTATAGACATTGCAAAAGCCTTTGATACCGTATATGTGCGAATACTTTTACGTAGTTAAAATCTTTTGGTATCAGAGGAACTGCGCTACAATGGTTCTGCAGTTACCTAAGTAACGTTAAGGCCATCGGTTCCGGCTGCCATGAACATCTATGGCAGTCGTTATTGTTGGGAGAGCGTCGACACAAAAGATCCCACTGGGTCGAAGGGTCGCCGGTCTGCACTGACTGGCCCCCACATAAGATACATACATACCTAAGTAACAGAAGACCAATGTATTAGAGTGGGCAATCAAGTTAGTGATGAGCAGGATATTTGTTTTGGCGTAACATAAGGTAGCATTCTCGGACCTACACTATTTATAATTTATATAGATGGAATATTGGGAATAGATATCCCTAACGCTGATCTCATCTGTTACGCCAACGATACAGCTATCATATTTCATGGCATTAACTGAATAGAAGTTTACACATTCGACTGCAACAGGTATTCGTAAACTTGCCGATTAGCTTGACTCAAACCTGCTTGGCCTTAACATCACGAAAACTAATTACATAGCCTTCCGAAAAACACGTGCAACTAGTATACCAGACTGAAACATCAAATTTCACGCAGACTCATGTCTTTATTCCAAAAGCTTAAATTCAGGATGCTTATGTAGCAACATAAATCAAGATATCTGGGAGTCATTATAGACCAACGTCTTTAATTTAAAATCACATTACCGGATTAGCAAAGTGCACACGAAAGATTATTTACATAATGAAACTCTTACGAGATTCTGCTCCTAAGGATGTCTATAAATTAGTATATATAGATCTCTGTCAGTCTTTATTAGGATATTGTAGTTTAGTATGGGTGGATCAACACAAACGTTCATGATAGAACTTGAAAGAGCCCAACATGCTGTCTTAAAGGTCATGTTAAGCAAGCCTTTTCGCTTCCCAACCGACGTTCAATATAAAAAGGGAGCCGTTTTAGGAGTAAAAAAATTGTCAGTATCTAAGGTTATTAGTACGAGCGTTAAATCCATGCGTGGAAGCAATACAAGTGAAAAACAGAATAAACTTCTTCTCCCTTAGCCTTTATTATTCCCAAGTCACTTGGGGTTGGCTTTTGTAGTCTAACCGGATTTGACTGGATATCAGTTTTTACACGGAGCGGCTGCCACCTGACCTCCGCAACCCGAAGGCTAACGATACCCTAAAGCTAGACCAGTGTCAGGATATTAGAGGGAACTGACTTTCCCAATAACGACTGCCATAGATGTTCATGGCAGCCGGGACCGACGGCTTAACGTGCTCTCCGAGGCACGGAGCAGGCGATAATTGTCAATCAATACGCACATAATTTCGAAAAGTTATATAACTTCCTAAAGTCAGAGGTGCGCGACGTGGGCTCGAACCCGAGACCCTCTGCATTGCAGTCTGTTGGTCTCCCCACTGAGCTATCGCTGCTGAAAAACAGAATAAACGTAAAGTTAAAATGCCAACTGTAGCAGTAAACTCTACTTTTGCTCAAACATTATCTCCATTCTTACACACGCATATATTTAACAAAGTGAGCGCAACACTAAGCATGCAAAATTTTACAAAACTAGAAATAAACAATAACGTCAAATGTTGGCTCTTTAAATACTATACTGCGACGCTGAAAAATTTTTAAAAATTGTTAAATAATACAAAACGTGGCACAAATAAACATACACACATGCACACACACACACACACACGCACACACATGCTGTATTTTTTCGACTTTTTTCCATTTTTATTTTATATTTTATTAATTATTATTTACATTATTTTGTAATGGTGCCCAAGACACAAGCTCATGTACCAGTTATGTGGATTTTGTAAATTTGAATTATTATTATTATGTTTCTCTTATCACAGGTACTTTCTAACATATTATATTAGAAAATACCTGGTCCTTTGGGAGGCTTACACGGAGACATGGGTCCAATGTGAATAGGCCCTTCGAGAGTTTTAATCAAAGGAGGGATGGAACACCTACAGCGGCACTAGCCGCAACAGACGTAGGACTATTGCTACGTATGGATTCTAATATATGGGCTATAGGTATGGGTATCTGGTGGACCAGTATATTGCTAACTATGGATGAAAAACGACGTCTGTCCTGAAAACTTTAATAGCATCAATGCAATTGGCAGACGGTGACTCGCCAACTCACTAGATGGCCTTTAACATTTTATGCTCCTATATATTACAGAAATGTATGTTTTATGTACCATTTAAAAGCATACGATTTCCAAACGATTGCCTTTAAGTTTTGTTTAAGTAACTTAAACCTAACCTAACCTGGTGAATACAGGTCTACCTTCTGAAGAGCCCCTAGCCGCGGCCTGCCTGGTCCGCATTAAAGGTAATGTGAATGAACTGGCGAACGTACTCCTGAGCAACATGCCCCCCGGCAGCGACGACAGCTATAATATATCACCAGTCACTGTCACTGCCACCAAGCTCAACACCGAGATTGGAGCGCCGGAGACTAAATTAGAGGTGAGTGCTACATACTTATTCCTGAATATCCTTAAGGGGCTGGCAAAGCTGTCTTTTTGCCTCCTGTTTAGTGTATATCCTTAAAGACTTGAAAAGATAGGCAGAGAGGTGTAGCATCCACATTTCGTGTTTTACTTCTTCACTCCTACGTTTTTTTAGTACGAAAAGGTAATTATTCTACTAAGTCTTTAACTCCTGAGCTTTTAATTTAGTGCTGTATTAGTAAATAGGATTGCTGTATATGAATTCTCAGGTTAAATACTTATGTATCGGCAAAAGCTTTAATTGTTTCCTTTTAAGAAATTCTCAGAGGCAATTATTAAATATTACCGGCTGTATACATGTAACATAGGACGTCGACGAGCCAATTGTCGTCCATCGGCACCCTTTTTAGACTCTATGCTGTTACTAACTGTGACTAACTGTTACTTTGCCTCACCTGGGATCTGATTGGAAGCAAAAATAGGCGTGAATTTCTACCACAGCCAAACGAGGCATAACTGCCTGGTTAACACTAGTGAGCCTATGAAATGCCATCTAAAACGTTTTATTTTTTTGTTTGTGCATTTCAGAGTAAAGCATTCGAATGGATTAAGAAAGGCACGCACGCTATAATGATGGGCCCACGCGGCGAAAACTCCGCCATTGGCAAAGCAGCAGAGAAAGCTGGTATTAATAAAGTAAGTGTAATAAACATATTGTTAGCAAAAGATAAGTAGTTGGTTTAATTCCCAATTGCTATAAGATTTTCGAATGGTACAAGGCAGTATATTTTTTAGATTATACTAAAAGTCACGGGAACCGCAATTTCTTTTTGTTTAATTGCAATACTTACCATTCATGTAAAAGTAAGACAATAAAATTCCCTTTTAAAGGCAAGAAAGTAAGATAAACGCACCTATTACCGCATCACAAATATTGTATTCTATTACCGTCAGTTTATTTTAAACTAGCTGTTTTGTTCGGTATCACCCACGTTATTATGATAACTGCTCTGCTTTATATAGCCTATGTTACCTCTGAATAAATTAGCTTTCTAATGGTGAAAAATTACTAATATCGGTCCAGTAGTTTTAGAGTTTATTTATATTGAACAACAATCTAAGTAAGTGGTTGCAGGAAGACGACTATTGTGCGGTGCTATTGCATTCTTACGCCGTTACCCACACAAATTCATCACCAGTCTCTGTACAATTACAACAAAGGTTTTTCCTCTTTATAAGTAGGTATTGACTACGTTTATACTGCTACGATTCGCGCTTTGAAAACTAAACCACATTCTCTTTATATCAGTTGCACTGTTACTGTGTTTGTTTTATAATCTAATGTCTTGAAAGTTACACATCTCACTTTACATACCTATGTACCACTTGCTTGTGAACATAACGATATTAGTAATAGAGGTTAAAGTATGAAGTTGCCGTTATATAGTAATAGATACTTTGAATTGATACAAACTTTCATGATGTGAGATTTTCGAGTGAAACTTTTTTCACATGATACCTATAAGATTCTTCTTTTAAAAAAAGTGCGACATTTGATTTTCGACTTCCAATTGTTTTTTTTATTCAGCTTAGACGGGAAAGATGGATACTTCGAAAAGCCGAGTCATTTTTTAATACGAGTTCCGACGCGGAACTAACGCGGCAGAAACGGCTCGCAATATAAACGCTGCGTTTGGAGAGGACACTGCTAGTGAACGCACCCTGTGTTTTTGATTTAAACAGTTGTAATGGAAACTTTGAGTTGAAGAACGAACCACATGGAAGACCGAGCGGTCTTCCACGTGGTTCGTCCTTTAATTCAGCGTTATTCACACAGGTGAATAATGCTGAATTGAAGGAGATGGTGGACGCCGATCCAAGTCAAACTACCCAGAAACTAGCGTCATGGTATAACGTACCTACAATATTGGCTCATTTGCATCAAATCAATAAGATAAAAAAAAAATTAAAAATTGGGTGCCTCGTGATTTGACTAATCTGCAGAAAGAAATGCGTGTTGAAACTTGTGTTGCCTTGTCGAATCAGTACAGAAATGAAGGAATATTGGATCAGGAGCTGCAATTAGGAACCATACGTCATCCTCCGTACTCGCCAGACCTTGCTCCAACGGACTACCATTCTTTTCGTGATTTGGACAATTTACTACGTGATAAAAAAATTTCTTCCCAGGAGGCAGTACAAAATTATTTCACACAGTTTGTCGAATCTAGATCTCCGGAGTTCTATCGTAAAAGGCATAAATGAACTTCCGTTTAGATGGCAGCAATGTATAGATAAAGGGGGTAAATATTTCGATTAAATAAATATGGTACATCTTAGAAAAAAACGAGTTTCAATTTTTCAGTACAAATCGGCAATTTCAAACTTTAACTCCTAATAGACATAAAAAGTATTTCCAAGTTTATACCAAATAATTAAATGTGGCAAAAGTTGCAACTATTACCGACTCATGGTCGAGAGAAGATGGCGAACCCTTCACCTGCCTAGCAACTAATATATTAAGTTACATCATCATCAAGTAACCCGTTGTAGTCCACAGCTGAACATAGGCCTCTGCCATTTGGCACCACAACCGTTTTCCGCTTGCCGCATCCTGTCTAATCCGGCCACTTTGTTACTAGTTAAGCTTATGAAAATATTTGCAAATATATTTTCATAAGCTTAAAGCACACGTTACGACCTCGCCATCGAATTTTGGTGTTTTACAACTCAATGTGACTGCATCTTTGGAGACATCATCTCGTGTATATCCTAACTAATATTATAATGTTTATTATAATAATATTTTTGTTTATTATAATAATAGTGTAAATGCTTATAACTTATTTCATATACCAACATCAAAAACTAACCTCGGTCACTTCGCTGCGTTGCCCAGACTCTGTAGACACTATGTTTCATTATATCATTATTTGTATTTCATTATTTGTATTCCGTTATTTGTATTTCAGTATTTCATTATTTGCATTTAAGTATTTGTAATTCATTATTTTTAATTAATTATTAGTAATTTGCTATTTGTAACTTTGTCCAACTTGCGCCAACTGTATGTACGTTATATTGTCTTCTATTTACGCGAATATTATTCATTGAAATTAAACTGCTATATAAAGTGTCAAATAAACAACGCGATAAAATCCGTATATAGCAGTTTAATTTCAATGTATGTACGTTTTTACTTTGCATGCTATGGCCTACTGTAAGTGAGGATGCACAATTAATCTATCGACCTAACACTTCTGTATTTAGTATTTAAGTTGTGTGTATCTTTGTAGATGGTCCAATAGATAAATAAATAAATAAATAAATAAATGCGGAAGTGAGTTTGTTTTTTTGTTTCTTACACTTTCACGCATTAACTACTCGACCAATCATTATAAAATTTTTTGCATAGACGTTGTCAGAGGAACAAAAAAGGACATAGGTGATCTTTCATCCAAAAAACGTACTGTTACTAAACAAACCTACACTTCGCGAGCGAAGCTGCGGGCAAAATTTAGTCTTCTGTAAACTTAAGACAGTACAGAGTTACGCTGACCTGGCGGTAATAGGTGCATTTGCCTTACACAGGGTACGGTGCATTTGCCTTACACAGGGTACGGTGCAATAAAATCTATGTCAAAACCGTTTATGCTCAAACGTTCGACCACGTTTTACCGCTCTATTGGGGATCACAACGAATCATCGGGACCACAGGTAAGATACCATTAAGTCCTGCCTATTAACCATTATATCTTGAAGTGGAAAGAACCGCAGAGGCTCGTTGGACTGCCACACATAGATCTCGAGTTCAATCTCAAGAGGCGCATCTCTAACGATTAACCGCACTTGACCATCCTAACCCTTCTCTTACTGAGAAAAGGCCCGTGCCCAGCAGTGGGACAGTTTAATACAGGGCTGATATTATATTTATATATAATACCTTGTAAATACATATATCGTGATTAGAAAGCCCACCATTGATAATTATAGGGACTACGTCATGACAACTACGCCATCCTACTGACTAATCCCCAGTTCTAATCCAGAGCAGTCTGAACATATATTTTGTCGCAAACACATCTTACTAATTCCTAAGTGTACCAGATTCGTTTCTATATCATCATCGCAGCCGAAGGATGTCCACAGCTGGATATAGGCCCTCCCCCAAGGTTTTCCACACAGATCGGTCTTGGGCCACCCACTTCCAACCATTTCTATATTCATGATACTATGTATATTTATACTATTGCTATATTCATTTGTATTTAAGAGTAAATAAACTTCATTTTTACAAGTAAAATTTATTTTTTTATAACACTATATCACGGCGCTGCGTAACAGACTAAAGTGACAAAAGAAAAGGAATGGAGGTAAATATATAAGCTTCAGAAATATAGGCAAGACGGAGTATCAGTTTTCACTGATACTGTCGTCGTCTGCCTTTACAGCAATATGAAGGTATTTCCACGAGTGCTAGCTCATCCGATCTGCCACTAAACACCTCTCGGTTCTGTTCTGTTAAACTATCTGACCATATTTATTCCAAATACGCATATCTTCTGCAGGATGACCAAGCCGGTCGTACTCTCGCACTGCCAGCAGCGGCAGCATTCGTGGCAGCTACTGCGAACGTGCCTCCCCCTCATATGCATCAGGACCATATGTTTAACTTCTTGGGTATGTCTTCTGTAAGGATTTAAATTTCAAGGTTTAAGAGAAAACACGGCAGTACTTAGTTCTTACAAATGTGTTTCTTATTTTCTGTCTTGACACTGACACCAGATCAACGAAATTTGGAATGTAATCTTTATTTAATATTGCCATGTTCTTATGTTTGACTTTTTTCATAGTTTGATTATTGTAAGCAATAGGTCCGTTTAAAAAGCAGCGATTGCTCAGTGGGGAGATGAACAGACTGCAATGCAGAGGGTCTCGGGTTCGAATCCACGTCGCGCACCTCTGACTTTCGGAAGTTATATGACTTTTCGGAATTATGTGCGTATTGATTGACAATTATCGCAAGCTCCGTGCCTCAGAGAGCACGTTAAGCCGTCGGTCCCGGCTGCCATGAAAATCTATGGCAGTCGTTGTTGGAAAAGTCAGTACCCTCTAATATCCTGACACTGGTCTAGCCTTAGGGTATCGTTAGCCTTCGGGTTGCGGTGGTCAGGTGGCAGCCACTCCGTGTAAAACTGATATCCAGTCAAATCCGGTTAGACTAGAAAAGCTGACCCCAAGTGAGCTGATAATAATAAAGGCTAAGGGAGAAGACGAAGATCCGTTTAAAAAAATTACAAGTATTGCTTGTTCATTATTGTCTTTAGATGGACAAATAAAAATAAAACACGTCATAGAGACAAAATCCTTCTCATATTGTTGATGAGTATATATTTCAATTGGTTTACTTATCGGTTAGAAGGATGTAATACGAGTTGATGATTTCAGTGGTAAAAGACAATCCCATATGTAGTTAGTTATCTTTTCAGCACATTGGTATTTCGTTCGTACCCAGCGTGACAGCAATAACTCTGTTATAAATCTTTTTGTGTATGTTTTGATGGCCGTATCTCCTTTAACTTTAAAGTATCAGTACCAGTAACTAAACCACCGATACCTATTGGCCCGGTAGCTTTGAATGCTCTGCACTGTCACTTTGACTGGCCTTATATCAAAATGTTTAGACATCAAGACACTTTTTTGAATGGCTGTCTAAATAGAGAACTAAAGACCAACCCTATTGCTTCGCATCGTCATCCTAATAATATTCTATCACATTCTATCACATACACACAACACCATCTAGCCCAAACTAAGCAAAGCTTGTACTATGGGTACTAGACAATGGATAAACATACATATATACTTTTTTTTGTAAATACATACATATTATACATAGAAACACCCAGACCAAGACAAACATCCATGTTCATGCACACAAATGTTTGACTTGTGCGGGAATCGAACCCGCGACCTAAGGCGTGGCAGTCGGTTACACTAACCACTACGCCATCGAGTCGTCTAATCGGTCAACAACCTATCGTCATCGAGTCTTAATTAAAAGTCAGCAGTGAGCTTGATATCACTTTGACTGAAACTCGGTCTGAAGTACAATATTATATTGCTATTATGATGTCACTAAAATATAGTATCTTGTAAAGCTATAGTCCTCGTTCTGAAATGCCCATGCCCAGCACTGGGATAGTTTATCTTCCTCTCCCTAGCCTTTATTATTCCCAAGTCACTTGGGGTCGGCTTTTCTAGTCTAACCGGATTTGACAGGATATCAGTTTTTACACGGAGCGGCTGCCACCTGACCTCCGCAACCCGAAGGCTAACGATACCCTAAGGCTAGACCAGTGTCAGGATAATATTGTCTTCTGTTTACGCGAATATTATTCATTGACTGTGTCAGGATATTAGAGGGTACTGATTTTCCCAATAACGACTGCCATAGATGTTCATGGCAGCCGGGCCCAACGGCTTAACGTGCTCTCCGAGGCACGGAGCAGGCGATAATTGTCAATCAATATGCGATAGTTTATACAGGGTTAAAAAAAATACCATAAACCTTAACAACTTTTGTTCTAACATTTTGTACAAAACTCAATATATTCTCACAAAAACATATTTTGACAGGTTTAAATTTGCTAGCGATCAGTCTACTACTCAACGCATACCCAAACACAATATGTTGTTTGCTGACGCTGCTGCTTTCTTTTTGCGTCCGCGTGTAGTTTTAATGCGATTGGAGCACCGAATTTGAATATCTAACAAAAAGAAAACAATTAATTATATTATTAAAAGTACACAAACTTGATCAGTAAGGCATAAATAAGACGAAAATATTATGCAATAGTATATTTCAATTAACCCTTTATACAGGGCTGATATTAATTCAAACCTACAGAGGCTGGTAGTGAATACTACCTAAACCACTTGAAGAAGACAGGGCGCAAAGAGATCACTCCTCAGGACCTGACGGAGAAGTTCGAGATGGGCGTCAACACCTTCAGCATAGAGCTGGAGGAACCAGTCAGGTTGCCGCTGAGGTTGCCGGACGAACCGCCTCCTGTGAGTATCATACTTATCAAAGCCTCTTTAACCGTGAAGGGGAAGGCAGAGGTGTATCACATATTCGTCAGTAATTTTCTAAGATCTTTAATAGAGGGCGAGCGTATTGTACTACTTTTGAGATTTTTTTAACAGGAAGATTTATTTAATTGCCCAGAAACTGGTTACAAACACAACATCTCACAATCGCCTGTGATCACAAATGCAATCTTATGCCAAGGCATCAACGAATACCCTTGCATATGATCAGTCTTGCTATGGAAAATGTACGAAAATTTCTTCAGAGGTAGGGTTCAGCAGTTTTGTTAATCAAATTTGAAGCGGCTCGACTGGCCAAATACCTTCAACCTACAAAAAATTGCAGGCAATCCTGCAAAGAGTAAGGTTTTCAGAGCTTCTGGTTACTTCTCTACGACCTTTTATGAAATAAAAACACTGTTGTCCACGTGTTCCGTGTCCAATCTTTTCACTCAAAAGCTAAGCGGTAAGAAGTTACTGTAGGCCATAGCCGATTGCAGTATAAGAAGTGTTACTTGCGCGTTGCTAGTCCTACAATACAAGAGATTTTCTAGTGCCAGCGGATAGGACATTCAAATCCACTGTGGTCAGTTCAGAACCTCCCAAGGAAGGCCGGAAACTCTACACACAGTAGGAGCATAATATAAGTACTCTTCAGCTCTAGCGAAATACCCGAAATACCTCAGTGTCATAAAACATATTTTCTTATAAACAGTCACAAAGACTGATCTTGATGCAGTAACTCTTAATCTGCTTAACAGGAGGGTGAAGAAAGCGGAGGTGGTGGTGCTATTGCTGAAGAAGAAGAGGTTGAGACCATGAAACGTGAGTTCTTTTTTTACGTAACATATAGAAGTGAAATAGTCTATCAATGTTAATTATTTGGTAAGTACAGTACAAGGGAGCCGACTCGTCAGTAACTGTACCGTACTGTTGAAGGAAACCGGCGTAAGAGTATAACTCTGTTACTCCGTTCAGCCCGATGAGATGAGATGAAGAGTTTTGGTGGTTCACATAGTTACTACTTCCATTACTTTTTTTATATAATGTCTTTGATTATTATTTTGCCTAACATACCTAACTCTTATATTCTTTTCTTCTTTTTCTCATTTTATATTTTTTTCTCTAAGGTTGTCAACGTGTGTGTAACGCAGAGAGTGCGACATTGACGACTCGTAAAACCGGGATTGATTGTACTGCAATTGTTAGGTTATAAACAGAATGACCAGACCTATATGGCAGAATAATATTTGGAAGAATAATAATGTTATATTTAACAGAAATGAAGGACCTCCTCTTCAAGATGTGGTATGACACGACGAAACCGACGACTGTCTCCCTGCTGGTGAACGACTACTTCCAGTTGGGGTTGTGGATGCAAGCGGGCGGAAAGGTGGTAGCCTTCGACCCTGCACCCACGCTGACTAAGGGCATGCTTACCTCACACAGGATCAAGAAAGGTGAGTAGCTACGACTGCATGGATGCCATAGCGGTTTAATTGGTCGCTTCGCCACTGTCACCGCGCCGAGTTTTGTGACCTCGGGCACGGGACAAAAATTTGTATGATTCACAGATAGTTGTCTGAATGTTTGGAATGTTCCTTGCGATACAGGAGTTATTCCTAGTGCGGGAAATGTCTTCTATAAGTAAACTACCCGCATAGATCGTGTAATGCTAAAGTGAATACCTGATACTGACAACGACGTGTAAAAAATTGTGTGGTCTATAAATATATTATTTCGGGTCTTAAGGTTCTTTGTGTCCCTTGTTTTGAAATGTGAAATTAAGACATAAAGACATTAAAAGAAAACATAATATATCAGGCTTGACTTGATATAAAACATTAGGCACCCCGTATATTCAGTCGCTACTGTTCAATCGATAGTCAAGAAGTTAGAGCATTGTCATATCATGTACATGTATGAAATAATTTTACATTCAGACTTTTTTTAGATTTCGATATGGCAGTAAATAAGTTCTTATAGGCCCAAATTCTTTATCAAGAAACGAGTCGTTTTACCTACGGTCAGTTAATTTTTGACACATACTTTATGAAAAACGTCAGATTTCAAAGGTCGGTAGCTAAAACGACTCGTGTCTTGAATGTAACAACTGGGACTGAACCGTAAAGTAAGGTTTTGTTATCGCATGTGCAAGTACGATATAGCTGATCACTCTGTAACGTGCTGTCTAAAAGTTATTATACGCCCAGATCCTATAGCATTTTAAGTAAATTTTTGACACATATTCCATGGAAAAGTCAGAATTGTAAATGTCCATAGTTAAAATGTCTTGTTTGTTGATATAGAAACTTAGCCGTAACAAAGGTACTATTATAATCTTACATAAAAAAATTTACAAGGCAAAGCTACTCGTATATAATATTATAACAAACGAACATTTTAAAATTGTAATAATTTTAAAATATTCAATGTTAATACGTGTAATTTCACAGGTGATGAACTCCGTCTCCAACGTATACAAGACGAGACGGTAGTACCAGAAGAGCCTGGTGAGGAAGACGAGGATGAAGAAGTTGGTGGAGGTACGTGTTCTATAATAAAATAGATAATTTTATTCTTTAAGAGAAGCAGGGAACAGTAACTATCTCTTCTGAAACTTGGAGCACCATGACCAAGAAAAGAAAATTGCACAAAAAGCTCTCTGATTCTGGAATTAGAATGTTTTTTTTGTAATGCTGTTTTAAATACTGTTTGGCCAGAGGAAAGCAGTAAACGGTCTATAGTTAATATAGTAAGTAGCGAATTTGACTATAGTAAGTAAGGGGTTCTTTGTGTCCGTTGACTGCACAGATAGCGTAGTAATTTATGTGGCAACTACCACTGCGTCAAGTGTTGAGTATTCAATGCCCACACGAAACAAAAAAATGTGTGGTTCACTAATAGTTGGAGTCTAGATGTTCTTTAAGTCTGTTGTTTGAATTTTTCCGTGATATAGAAATTACTGCTAGTCCAGAAGAAGAAAAAGTAAAAAAAAAATTGCTAACCTATATTGATAAAACCCTCGCGATACATGATTTTTGCATATATGTACATATATCCGTAAATATTGGAGTTAGTCAACGCCCTTGTTTACTGACCACATGATCCTCTGTTAAAGAGTTGATATCGCGCTAGTAATACACTTATTATAAAAAGTATCCATAACCTACAGAAACTACTTTAGGTACTCTATATTTGCTAATATAAAAATGCTTCAGGTTTGCATTGACATGTGTATTGCAGAGGGCGAAGAGAAGCCGGAACCAGAGCCAGAAGATGTTCCGCCAGAGTCTTGCCCTGTCCTTATAGTGGCTGCCAGCCCTGGGGAGTTCATTGACAAGATCAGTAAGTTGCTTCATGTCTTATGATGTGCCTTAGAGTATACGTGTACGTAGAGCCCACATCAGTTGCAGACCACGGCTCACTGAGCGTGAATGTTGGTACCTTTATAATAATCTCAAAATCTCGGCTGGGTGGGATCCTTATCTTCAACAACCAAAACATCAATAATTAAAACATAAATACTTTAAAATCAAGGTAGCATTTGATTGTTTACATGTTCAACTATCACTGAAACAGCAGAACCGATTCCAAAAATCCTATGTCTATTAAAGGTAAATGCTGCCTAGGGATAGGCTAAGAAGCATAGGGCTATATTAGACAAAACACACACAAAACCACATGCATAGGTTAATGTACAAAAAATGAACTTTGTGCATTGATAAGAAATAAAGTGCAATTTTGCTCACAGCCATTCAAGCAGGTTTGGACAAGAAGCAGTGCCTGGGCCCCGCCTGGCTGTACCCCGCTAAGGTCACCAACGAGCTCACCTCCGTGCTGAAGGAGAAAAAGAGTGGTCCCAAAAAGGAGAAGGAAGAAGGCGAAGAAGAAGGTATGTGAAGAATATGCTCTAGTTCCTTTTAGTATTTTCAGGGAGTTATTGCAAAGGTCTTAGCTTTCGAAGGTTTTGAAGGTCTTCTGCAAAAGGCGACAGCTTTTACAACATATTTTAATATATTTAAACATATGTATATGGTGCTGTGTTTTAGATTGATGCCTTTTCACTGTCGATGGACTAAATATTGTGAGTCCGTGCATATCTGAGAGTTTTCCATAATACTCTTGAAGATCAACCCGCACTGGTCGCAGTGGACTATGGCCTAACCCATCTCACACTGAAAAGAGGCCTGTGCCCAGCAGTAGGACAGTTAATAAAGAGCTGATGTTATGCATATTTTATTGCCACTGCAGCATGTTGCAGTGCATGGATCCTGGTCCTCAGTCAGAGGAGATTGAAGTGTGGTACTAATACTCTTCATACCGTTATAATAATAAATAATAAATTATTTTGCATAATGTGGTGGATACAAAAGATAACAAAAAAGCAAAGAGAACGAAACACATTGCAGCATATTACAATAGCATGCAATTATGTTTAATGATTACAATTTACAGAATTCAAGGTTTCAATTGATTTACACAATTTTAAAGATTTATTAACACAATGTATTTCTAAAATCAGTGGACACTGAGGAATTGGTACCAGCCCTGGACGATGCCGCCTTAGGCAATTACTTCAACCGGCTGAACAGGACCTCAGCATCAGTTAGAGGCAGAGTGGCGCAGGGAGAGAACTACTTCATGGACAATCCCAATAGGAACAATCAGGTTAGTGATAGTGTCTAAGTAATACATACGTATATTAGTATATACTTAACTATGAACCGTAAGCAACTTAGTGCACGTGAAAACATTATAAACACTCTATACTCTGTAAAATATAGGATGGGTCCTGTGTCATCCAAATATGATCTGTATCACGCTCATTAAATGCCGTATTTCACGAAGGTATAAAATGACAAACAATATCATAATTTATGGATAAAAGTGCACTAATAGTGACGATCCTTGCGTCTCCTTAATCGAAATACAAGGTACCGAGCTGGCTTCTAAAATAAATAGAGATTGAAATTAAACTACTATATACGTATTTTATCGCGTTGTTTATTTGACACTTTATTACATAATTTTGAAAACTGTTACACTACTACTACTATTACACTTTACTAATTATTAAGCTAATTAAATTGCTATTAAAACTATCTATATTTAAGTTTACACTTTCCCCGACGTTTCGGTTGCTTTTCAGCAGCCATGGTCAAGGGGAGACTAAGATGGTAGTTTGAGGATTTAGTCCTAGAGCGTAGGCAATCTTCAAAAATATAAATATTCCGTTCCCAGGACGCTGCGAACTGCGTAATGGGTATAGTAGTGGAACACATAGAGCCTCATACGTACTGGAAGCCGGAGCTAATCGACTCCATCCTGAAGTACGGAGACAGGCTGTATACGATATCGTCGCCGAACGCCAAGAATCTGCCGTACCTGCACGCCGACGAGATGGTCCCTGAGTTCCATGTCACCTCGTTTAACGTAAGTTACCACAAATCCTAACCAATATTATAAATTTGAATGTGAGTTTGTTTGTTTGTTGACACGTTGCCAGGAGTGCAAAAAAGGTTACCGTTCATCCAGAAAAAGCACGGTTATTAACGTAATCTAAGCTACATTTATGCAAGCGAAGCCGTGGGCAAAATCTAGTAAGCTATAAGCAGTGATAGCCTAGTGGGTAATCGTTGGACTGCCACACAAAGGACTCGATCATAAAGCGCGCATCTCTGACTTTTCGAAGTTATGTGTGTAATAAATAGTTAAATTATCGCTTGCTTTAACGGTGAAGGAAAACATCGTGAGGAAACTTGCATGTATGAAAGTTCTGCATAATGTTCTTGAAGATATGTGAAGTTTTGGCAGACTTCTACTTAGGCACCTTCACCGGGTTGGCACCTTCACCGGGTTGGCACCCGCACTGGTCCAGCGTAGTGGACTATGACTTAGCCCTTCTCACACTGAGAAGAGAGCCATGCCCAGCAGTGGGACAGCTTAATACAGGGCTGATATAAAATGATACAAATGTATCTGTTTCATTTGTGGTACTGAGCCAGCCATTTGGTCGGCTAAGTACAGCAGTAACAGAACTACACGGATGTCGTAAACGTTTAGGAGCTGTTATTTGGATTTGATCTTCTGATGCTATTTCTAAAGTTTGAGCGAAAATATATACAACCTAATACCTCTAAGTAGGGCACAATAATAACTTAGATTTTTGCTCAAACTTCGGATGACGGTCCAAAACATCGAATTTTGATAATTCAAGGTCAAATGTAGCGCTACTTGATCTTGACCTAATTAGTTTTTTCTGTGTCTTATTTAAGTTTTATAGACATTCGTTGATTATACCATAGTCTGTCGACGCATTGTTAGCTTTAGAGAGAGAAGTTAGAAATGAGATAATAGTAAAAAGGTAGAGGCTCTTATAGAGTATGTTAGCTGAAGGCTCCCACTCTTATTCCGGACGAAATGCAATTACTGTGTTCCTACTCTTACACCTCACTGTAAGAGGGGATGGTGCTTCCCCAACGAGCCGTCGCGCGTTGCCAAAAAATGAACAGCGGCCGACTCTTCCACTTATTAAATCTAGTACAATTGTCTCACATTATGATTTTCGATGGCCAGGTGAAGCTTGAAATAGATGGTGACGTGGTCCAGGGAGACGTGAAGGCTGGTGATACTAGTGCAGTGCTCAGCGTTGCTAGAGGAATTGAAAAATTCTTGGCAGGAGTAAGTACTGCTTCCTTGTGCCTTTTTATTCTATAGATGTGACTCATTGCGCTTACATGGTACTAAGTGTTATGGGTTCGGACCTCACATGGAGCGAAATAATGTGTGGTCTATAAATAGTTGTTCCGTATCTGGACGTTCTTTGTGTTCGTTGTTTGAATGTTTGTGAAGTCCGCCGCGACACAGAATTTATTCTTAATGCGAGAGTTGTAAAACAAAAGAACTATCTGTTGCCCTCTACTGACATGACAACACCATAAAGAGCTAGTGAAGTCTATTTACTATATGATATGCATATACGCAATAGAAAAGCGTCTGGCTGTGATTTTTTGTGATGGAGTGCACATAAGAGAACTGTTTTAGTTCAATGTTTAATTTTCGACATGCCTTTATTTTTTTTTATAGCTCTAAGTTCATCCATCCATCAAATATATGACCGTCCCAACGGTAACCAGTTTCCATATTGCCCTGGCCACAAACAACTAAAATATTTGTATTGCCTTTTTCAACTAGCGACATAATGGATAATCTGAGATCCAATCACAAGGGGTAATTTCGTTTCAAGGAACGTAATAAACATTTAAACAACAGACATAAGACATCCTAATGCAGAACAACTGTTAATGGATCCTAAAATGTTTGCCTTGCGTAAGGATCATACACAACATACTTGTCGTAGTAGTGAAGCAACCAATAATACCACAGCCTTTGTGCAGTCAAGTTTCTTTGCAGAATATATCGGCTCCATACGCACAGTCAAATTTATATCAAAAATGCGTCTTTTCCCTCTATCCAGCACAAATACGGCGTCTTATGCGCTAAGAGCTACTGTGTGGGGATCTGGAGGGGTACTGATGGCAAGGCCGTGCTGCTATGGGAACCTCATGCCGTCGGGCCCTCTGGTAGGACATCCCCAGCAGGAGCCGCCACCGCAGTACTGTTCTCCACTGTCGATGAGCTGGCTGAGACGTTCAAGGCGAACGTTGAGGCTCTTGGAGTTGAAAGACCGGGGAATAACAAGTAAGTATTTTATTATAGAATGGATGACAAAGAAAGTATATAAGGTAAATGTAATTGGAACAGATCAGAGCAGAGGACCTATGCATATGTTGTATGTTATTGTTGCTGGTGGTGGAAGAGACAGCATTCCCCGGCAAGCGATAAACGACACTCATGAATATGCCTTTATTCTCTTGACATTAGAAAAGCGATTGCAAGGAAATGAAGCAAAGGTGCTGCCTACCGTAAACCATATAGATGGTAAATAACCATACTGTCTGCTGCCTTTTCTATTATTAATTCACGGTAAATAGACGACATGTCCAAGCTGGAATACAGTATATATTTTTTATTTCAATAAAAACACTAAACAAATATTTTGACATGTGACTAAGTGAATAGATCCGGCATCTATTCACTTAGTCACATGTAAAAACAATAACATGATGATAACCACTAATGTGTGAAAGAAAAGTATTATCGCTAGTATTACCCTTATGAAGGGATATAATGTTTACATATTTTCTTTCGTATCGTTGATCTTACTATAGATATTAGATAACAAAAAAAAATTCTTTATTTAACAGCTTTACCATATCGTCAGTGAATGTGTTTTGGGAATTCTGCAAGACACCGGGACAAGTGAGTCCTCAAGGTACCGTACCTGATGAGGGCTATGAGTGGAAGGTGCTCACGGGCTTCGTGGAGACGGCGAGAGGACGAACTATACTCAGGGGAACACGGCCGCTGGATCTTATGAAGTATGTAGTTCATTATTATCGCTCGCTTTATCGGTGAAGGAAAACGTCGTAAGGAAATCTGCATGTCTGAGAGATTTTCATAATATTCTCGAAGATTTATGAAGTCTGCCAACTCGTACTGAGTCAGCGTGGTGGACTATGGTCTAGTCGTTCTCACACTAAGAAGAGGCCTGTGGGGTTGAAATTATATACCACAAATTAAACAGACAGATAGATAGCTGGCTCAGTGCAGCAGTTACAAAACTGCACGGATAGCTTATTCGTTTAATATACGGCTGATATTATTTATACTACCCTTTCAACCAACGCTCGGTCGTCGGTCGCCGTCCGAGTGCATCCAGACCACTTTAAACGTAAATTTTGTTATGATAGAGTCTATATTTATTTGAATAACTTTTGAGACATTTCCTATTTTTAAAAATTGCTATATTTGAAAGGGGTACTTTTCTACTAGAGATTTGCGAGGACACATAGCGAGTAATGTGAGTTATGTGACGCGATAACACTTATGATAAAAACACATGGTTTCAAGGCTTAACAGGTTCTCTGTCCCAGGAATCACTTAACAAAAAATTTTTATTGTGTCTATCACGGGACAGCGAGGGGTTAAATTTGTGTTGATTCACCTTGAGCCAACAATTTAGATTTTTGCTCGATTTAAAAGGTACAATCTTATAATACCTATCTTTACCTTTATAACACCCGTACCATTTAAATCGAGGGCAACTCATAAGAACAATTATAATCTTAATAAGCCAGAAGCAATAAGTGTTGGTGTACCACAAGGTTCTATCCGTAATCCATTAATATCGAATATATAAAATTAGATTAACGAATAGAATGTGTTTTTTTACAGTAAAGTACTTCTTTACTTTACTTCACTGCAATTTTTACTCGATAGTTGTTTGTTCGCAAAGAATCTGCATTGATTTTGGTTTTAAGTATAGCTCGAAGGATTCAAGACATGTGTATTATGACTCTTTCGCGGCTATAAGCGAGCGTGTGTGTCTGTGTGTCAGGTTCACGCGCGACGCACTGCTGCAGTCGGCGTGCGGCGCGGTGGTGGCGGCCGCCATGGCGCGCGTGCGTTGGGGATATACACGTGTGTGTGTCTGTGTGTCAGGTTCACGCGCGACGCACTGCTGCAGTCGGCGTGCGGCGCGGTGGTGGCGGCCGCCATGGCGCGCGTGCGTTGGGGATATACACGTGTGTGTGTCTGTGTGTCAGGTTCACGCGCGACGCACTGCTGCAGTCGGCGTGCGGCGCGGTGGTGGCGGCCGCCATGGCGCGCGTGCGTTGGGGATATACACGTGTGTGTGTCTGTGTGTCAGGTTCACGCGCGACGCACTGCTGCAGTCGGCGTGCGGCGCGGTGGTGGCGGCCGCCATGGCGCGCGTGCGTTGGGGATATACACGTGTGTGTGTCTGTGTGTCAGGTTCACGCGCGACGCACTGCTGCAGTCGGCGTGCGGCGCGGTGGTGGCGGCCGCCATGGCGCGCGTGCGTTGGGGATATACACGTGTGTGTGTCTGTGTGTCAGGTTCACGCGCGACGCACTGCTGCAGTCGGCGTGCGGCGCGGTGGTGGCGGCCGCCATGGCGCGCGTGCGTTGGGGATATACACGTGTGTGTGTCTGTGTGTCAGGTTCACGCGCGACGCACTGCTGCAGTCGGCGTGCGGCGCGGTGGTGGCGGCCGCCATGGCGCGCGTGCGTTGGGGATATACACGTGTGTGTGTCTGTGTGTCAGGTTCACGCGCGACGCACTGCTGCAGTCGGCGTGCGGCGCGGTGGTGGCGGCCGCCATGGCGCGCGTGCGTTGGGGATATACACGTGTGTGTGTCTGTGTGTCAGGTTCACGCGCGACGCACTGCTGCAGTCGGCGTGCGGCGCGGTGGTGGCGGCCGCCATGGCGCGCGTGCGTTGGGGATATACACGTGTGTGTGTCTGTGTGTCAGGTTCACGCGCGACGCACTGCTGCAGTCGGCGTGCGGCGCGGTGGTGGCGGCCGCCATGGCGCGCGTGCGTTGGGGATATACACGTGTGTGTGTCTGTGTGTCAGGTTCACGCGCGACGCACTGCTGCAGTCGGCGTGCGGCGCGGTGGTGGCGGCCGCCATGGCGCGCGTGCGTTGGGGATATACACGTGTGTGTGTCTGTGTGTCAGGTTCACGCGCGACGCACTGCTGCAGTCGGCGTGCGGCGCGGTGGTGGCGGCCGCCATGGCGCGCGTGCGTTGGGGATATACACGTGTGTGTGTCTGTGTGTCAGGTTCACGCGCGACGCACTGCTGCAGTCGGCGTGCGGCGCGGTGGTAGCGGCCGCCATGGCGCGCGTGCGTTGGGGATATACACGTGTGTGTGTCTGTGTGTCAGGTTCACGCGCGACGCACTGCTGCAGTCGGCGTGCGGCGCGGTGGTGGCGGCCGCCATGGCGCGCGTGCGTTGGGGATATACACGTGTGTGTGTCTGTGTGTCAGGTTCACGCGCGACGCACTGCTGCAGTCGGCGTGCGGCGCGGTGGTGGCGGCCGCCATGGCGCGCGTGCGTTGGGGATATACACGTGTGTGTGTCTGTGTGTCAGGTTCACGCGCGACGCACTGCTGCAGTCGGCGTGCGGCGCGGTGGTGGCGGCCGCCATGGCGCGCGTGCGTTGGGGATATACACGTGTGTGTGTCTGTGTGTCAGGTTCACGCGCGACGCACTGCTGCAGTCGGCGTGCGGCGCGGTGGTGGCGGCCGCCATGGCGCGCGTGCGTTGGGGATATACACGTGTGTGTGTCTGTGTGTCAGGTTCACGCGCGACGCACTGCTGCAGTCGGCGTGCGGCGCGGTGGTGGCGGCCGCCATGGCGCGCGTGCGTTGGGGATATACACGTGTGTGTGTCTGTGTGTCAGGTTCACGCGCGACGCACTGCTGCAGTCGGCGTGCGGCGCGGTGGTGGCGGCCGCCATGGCGCGCGTGCGTTGGGGATATACACGTGTGTGTGTCTGTGTGTCAGGTTCACGCGCGACGCACTGCTGCAGTCGGCGTGCGGCGCGGTGGTGGCGGCCGCCATGGCGCGCGTGCTTTGGGGATATACACGTGTGTGTGTCTGTGTGTCAGGTTCACGCGCGACGCACTGCTGCAGTCGGCGTGCGGCGCGGTGGTGGCGGCCGCCATGGCGCGCGTGCGTTGGGGATATACACGTGTGTGTGTCTGTGTGTCAGGTTCACGCGCGACGCACTGCTGCAGTCGGCGTGCGGCGCGGTGGTGGCGGCCGCCATGGCGCGCGTGCTTTGGGGATATACACGTGTGTGTGTCTGTGTGTCAGGTTCACGCGCGACGCACTGCTGCAGTCGGCGTGCGGCGCGGTGGTGGCGGCCGCCATGGCGCGCGTGCGTTGGGGATATACACGTGTGTGTGTCTGTGTGTCAGGTTCACGCGCGACGCACTGCTGCAGTCGGCGTGCGGCGCGGTGGTGGCGGCCGCCATGGCGCGCGTGCTTTGGGGATATACACGTGTGTGTGTCTGTGTGTCAGGTTCACGCGCGACGCACTGCTGCAGTCGGCGTGCGGCGCGGTGGTGGCGGCCGCCATGGCGCGCGTGCTTTGGGGATATACACGTGTGTGTGTCTGTGTGTCAGGTTCACGCGCGACGCACTGCTGCAGTCGGCGTGCGGCGCGGTGGTGGCGGCCGCCATGGCGCGCGTGCTTTGGGGATATACACGTGTGTGTGTCTGTGTGTCAGGTTCACGCGCGACGCACTGCTGCAGTCGGCGTGCGGCGCGGTGGTGGCGGCCGCCATGGCGCGCGTGCTTTGGGGATATACACGTGTGTGTGTCTGTGTGTCAGGTTCACGCGCGACGCACTGCTGCAGTCGGCGTGCGGCGCGGTGGTGGCGGCCGCCATGGCGCGCGTGCGCCGGCCGCCCCTGTGGACGCGCCGCACGGTGGACGAGGTCATGAACGTCGCCGGCTCGCTCTTCACCGCCTCGCTCGCCGCCCTCGGGTACGAGTTCCGGCCGGGAGACGACGTGCTGCTGCCATTGCAGGTAAATATTAAAAGGCTACAACTAAAAGAGAGAAACCTAAATTTGTTTGGTTTTAGATGGTATATTATAAAGACGAATGTCTAAAAAGTCATGAAGTAGAATACTTCAAAACCTAAACATCATTATATATATATTATTATACAAACGCATAGGTTATTTCATAGTTTCTACTGCCATCATTTAAATTGAGGAGGCAGGTCTAACAGAGATGAGGAGAAAACGTGGACCTCTTTAAAAAGAGCTGACATGAGACATCTACAAACTCTGTCGCGATGGTGTTCCACTGTTGGGTAAAAGCCCCTTTTCTACGTAGATGCTCTCTCTTCTTTAAAAGTCTTGAAATTATATATTGAATCAAATTAGATTTAAGAAGAAGCGAGGGCCTCAGCACGCACGCTCAATTATCCCACTACAGCTAATTCAATAGATTTAGGTAGACAATACCTTATTCTTCTGGTGGCAGAAAGCCGTGGAGTAGGATCCAGACTTACTCTTACTTGCAGTACTTATTCTGGTTCGAACACATAATATGAGTTGACACGTTCTCGCACGTAGGCGAAACACAAAACACACACATCTATCAAACCCCATCTAGAAAATTCTAACAATTAAATATATTGTATAGGTGGTCAAACGATTCATACTGGGAGTGAACTACGTTCGGTTTGACTTGCAAGAGGTGTACTCCGGCAAGCTTGAACAGAAGGAGCCATCTGCCATGACTGTCAGGTATACCTCATCGTCTATCTTACTCTCATATCCTGAAGTGGCCTCAGTGGCCCATTTACGGCCAAAAAAGTCCGGACTTTTCAGACAAAGGCCCGGACTGCAAGCCGGCTTGTCTTACTAAAATGCTCGACCTTAGATATAATGTTTCATTTCCGTCAGTCTAGCCTTTATAGTTTGGTGAGCACACTCTCCGGCATATTAGCGGATGATTATCATAGCCTTTATATTTTGGTAAGCACACTCTCCGGCATATTAGCGGATGATTATCATGGAATTTTAGAATAAAACAAGGTAAAAAGATCAAAACATTTAACTGGCTTTTGCTCTATTTTGGAACTCTACATCCAGAAAGTAGTTTTCAAATTGGCTCTACAGTGTTTGTCAGGTAATAATCAGTAGCTATGTACCAGAGCACTCTAAATCTGATGTATTTTATTTTCCTTTTATATTTTCTCCCTTTCTTTATTTCTCTTTTATACCAAATAGGCAGCAGACAACCATAACCTAACATAATAGCATTTGCGTAACATATAATCGTTAAACATGACATGAAAGGAATGAGCAAAGGCCATGAGGCCTATGTCCAGCAGTGGATGTATTTAGGCTAAGATGATGATGATAGGAATAGAAGTGATATGCATAAGAGCCTCCAGAACGCCTAAATCGCTAGGTGAAAGGCGTTGACTGTATTACTACTCTTCCACCAGTTCCTTGTAAATGGTTGGTACATTCCCGGAAGAGCAGCATTTGTGCCGTCATCGCATATTTGGCAATAGCAGACTCCTCCACTCAACTTAATGGTTCTTTCAGGTCAGCCTTGGAACGCTTCTTCGAATCTCATACGCATGGGATTTTATGGTGTGCGCCCCATGCTGTGGCTGTGTGGCAGGTGGTTGGATCCCCATCGTTTTACATGATGGAGCCCCATTCCTGCGGCTCTACTGGTCTTAGGATTGATGGCGCGGTATGTTGTTGTGACATTTCAGGATGCTGGTCGAATGAGGGCTATCGCATTTCGAGGTTCGAAATCGAATCGAGGTTCTAGTAGACAGTAGAGTCTAGACAGCAAACTGTATAGCTAATTCAACAGTAACCATAGAAACCGACAATGATCACTGTCAAATACGGCTTTTGACAGCAGCTGTGACAGGATTGACAGGACCGTACTCGCTAAAGGCGCGCACTAGTAAGTGAAAAACGATAGCCCTCATTAAATGCCAGTTATACAACTTAAAACTTATATTAATACAACATTGTCTCTTCACAGTAAATTTTTCCTACACACACGTCATCGGGAATAATGTTATAGACTGCTTTAGTGGTTTAAGTAGTGGCCATTGTCACTGCCCCAAGTGCTGTAGGTTCCAACCCCGCAAGGAACAAAAATTGTGTGATTGTCAAATTATTGTTCTGAATCTGGACGTTCTTCGTGTCCGTTGTTTGAATGTTTCTAGACTCTCGACACATGACCTATTTCTAAAGCAAGGTTGGCTTTTAAAATAAATCTTTAGTACAGTTGTCTTCTTATTTAGAGAGTCCTTAGGATTCAAGAGTAAAGTTTACTTATTTTTATAATCTCAGCCTGTCATAAGTTCTGTATATCCCTGAAGGCTTTAGTGCAGATATAACAAACCCAAATTTCACCTACCAGGTTTTAAAGTCACTGTTATTAGCTACTTATAAGTTGCAGAAGCTACTACGGCTTTTTGAGGTACATATTCTAACATTGTGCAACTATTAAAATATTTCTACCTGAAATCGATCTTGGGACCTCATGATTGAAACCAATCTTTATTTCACAGGATGATGGAGCGGCTTGTGTTCAGACTTTTTCGTCAGCCAAGCTGATGGCATACGGGTGAGGTGCCCTTTATATTCCTACTAGACATTGTCCACGGATTCGCTCACGTAAATGTAGATTAGGTTAGGTTAGTGACAGTATCAGCGATAGCTCAGTGGGGAGACCAACAGACTGTAATGCAGAGGGTCTCTGGTTCGTACCCACGACGCGCACCTCTGACTTTTCGAAATTATGTGCGTATTGGTTGACAATTATCGTCTGCTTCGTGCCTCGGAGAGCACGTTAAGCCGTTGGTCCCGGCTGCCATGAACATCTATCTATGGCAGTCGTTATTAGGAGAGTGTTGACACAAAAGATCCCACTGGGTCGAAGTGTCGCCATTCTGCACTGACTGGCCCCCACATAAGATAAGATAAGATTCTCTGGCCAAGCCGGCTTATTCCATTACCAGATCATCAAATCACATTTTTTTTGATTCCATAACCAGATATCTGCAAAATTACCCGGTGACGGAACGCGCCAGACACGACTTCCAGTTGTACGTGATGGCGATGACTGTACAGCCACTGAAGAAGTTCGGAGAGGTGGAGCCACCGCTCGTGAGACAAGTGGCCGCGCCTCCTGGTGTCACTCTTGTACCTGCGACTAGTAAGGTAAGATATATATTCACGCTTTAGTTCCATGCTCGAATTTTTGTGTTGCTCAACAACTGTTGTCGAAATTTGCCCCAAAGTGCTGCGCGGTGGCACTTATTTGCTGTTATTTTATATGGGTCAACGAGCTGAATTTTATAAACTCAAAGGCTACTGTGACCAAAAATTACAGAATTTAAGACTATCAAGAAATTCTACGAATTACTTCCGCGTTTAGAACATTATATTGGAACACAAAATACAACCTTCAAAAATACTATTTGTGCTGCTGAAGAAAGATTCTTTATAAGACTCAGGTACTAAGAATTTGGCATCAAATATATACATATAATCATCAAATATATCGTTTAATTTTTTGAAGTAAATCACATCGATGATCTGATGTGCGGCGATAAATTTGAAGGCGCCCTTGCTCTTCAATTGATTGGCTATTGTCCTACAGTTGCTAACCCGAGAAGTACTGATAGCTGTCAGTAGCCCTACCGTTTTACTATTTTCACTTGAACTGGATAGTTTAAAATGAACAAGAGTCACTTATTAAAAATAGATGTTACATCTTGGAAGGTAAATTATCTTCACATAAAAATAGGTATAGAAACTAATTCTAAATTCGAGAAGCAATACCGACACAAAATCCAATTATTCAAACTAGAGTCTTAGTTAAGTGTTCAAATTGCGCATGTTATTCCATGGTTGCCTATCGATTGCCATTATTTTAGCCATGGTTCGATAAACAAACTGAAAACACAATTATTTAGTTGCCTGCATTAACCTACTATAGTCTCTTATACAACATGTATATATATATATATACTGAGCCTATCGCTGCTCATATATATAATATGAGCAGCGATAGCTCAGTGGGGAGACCAACAGACTGCAATGCAGAGGGTCTCGGGTTCGAACCCACGTTGCGCACCTCTGACTTTCGGGAGTTATATGACTTTTCGAAATTATGTGCGTATTGATTGACAATTATCGCCTGCTCCGTGCCTCGGAGAGCACGTTAAGCCGTCGGTTCCGGCTGCCATGAACATCTATGGCAGTCGTTATTGGGAAAGTCAGTACCCTCTAATATTCTGACACTGGTCTAGCCTTAGGGTATCGTTAGCCTTCGGGTTGCGGAGGTCAGGTGGCAGCCGCTCCGTGTAAAAACTGATATCCAGTCAAATCCGGTTAGACCAGAAAAGCCGACTCCAAGTGACTTGGGAATAATAAAGGCTAAGAGAGAAGAGTCTCTTATACAACAGCTTAGTCTGTCCGTCCGTCCGTCTGTTATACAACTACAACTCAAGAACCGGAGCTAGAGACTCGTGGTTAACGCCTTTCGACTCAGCATGGTCGATATACCCCCGAAAAGACTATGACCTTTGACCTCTGACCTCAAAGTCACGTGGTGTCACGTGACCTTTGCATATTACTGGAACCATTTTTTGGAACTCTTAAGATTTACGGCAATTCCTTGACGATTCTCACTTGTTTTCTTAATTGTTTTATTTAGCGAACAGATTTAGCGTACTAGTAGCTACAGTCAATAGAAAGAGACCTCTGTGTATTGTTTTTTTTCTCTATCTCTATTTATTAGATAACGAATGTATTCTGAAAGCAGAAACTGAATGATTTTATAATGAGTTATTGTTTGTTTATCAAAAAAGGCTAGTTTCTAGCTGGGCAAAGTTGTCTAAGTTATCGCCTCGCCACTGCTGTTGCGCCGAGTATTATCGGTTCGACCTCACATGAACACGCCAAAAAATTTTACAATCCACAAAACTAAGTAGTACTTCCGTGCATATTTTTTGTGCTTGTGGTTTCAATGTGTGTTAAGCTTCGACACAAGAGGAATTTGTATGATCCATTAACCGGTCGTATACCGCCGGCTCGCATACCAGCCGGCAGATTTGTACCCGTCGTAGGCCGGTGGCTCGCATGCGAGCCACCAAATTGGCGCCACAACGCCGCGCGCCGCCTTCGCTTTAGCTTAAGCTAACGTAAAACCAATTTGGTGGCTCGCATGCGAGCCACCGGCCTACGACGGGTACAAATCTGCCGGCTGGTATGCGAGCCGGCGGTATACGACCGGTTAATAGTAGTGCTAGTCTTGGTGTTAATTTCATTTTTTTTGTTATATATGATGGTCCTACTTTTGTGTCTGCAGGTGAACGTGGATGGTTCCAAACGCCGCGCGTCGGAGACCGACCGCAAGCATCCTCCCGGCAGTCCCACGTGTAAAGACGCTGAACGCGCCGCTGCTAAGGCTGACAAAGAGAAATCTTTACTTAAAGGTTGGTATAAAAAACTATCGCCCTCCCTTCTCTCTCCTCCCCCTATAATTGTGTGTTTGATGCCCACGCGGTACGAAAATTGTGTGATCCACAAATAATTGGTCCTAGTCTGGGTGTTCTTTGTGTCCAATATTTCAATGGCTGTTAATTCAACTCCAATATGTACTTTCTTGCAGTCCTAATTGTAAGAAAGATTAAGTGATTAATTAAAAAATAGGTCACCTTAAAATGGAGACACTAACACATACGTAAATAGTTATGGTTTCGGATCCCACATTACTTGTGCATTTATAATATTATTTAGGATGTGCAATTTTATTATATTAGCTGCGCCTCGCGGTTTTACCCGCGTAAGTCCCGATGCCCCGTCCCGAATATTGAAATAAAAGCCTATTTGTTAATTCAGGTCTCCAGCTATCTACATACCAGTTTCATCGCAATCTGTTCTGTAGTTTTTGCATGAAAGAGTAACAAACATACATCCATCCATCTATCCATCCTCACAAACACTTAGATTTATAATATTAGTGAGATTTGGTAGCAAAGTTACATGTTTTAACGACCACAGGGCATCGCAACGCCAGTGGCTGGTTGGTGCTAGCTGATGGGACTCAGTTCATGTCTGCCTGCCACTCCATGGCTTGCAAGAAGTTCCCCTACGCCTCTAGAGGAAACCAGGTGAGGATTCTTCAATTACCACATTAAGTTCTCTTATTTCCTCATGATCTCTATAGTCACAGCAAGCATACCTGACTTTTCATAGCTATATGTATTAAAAATAGTAATTATCACTTGCTTTTACGATGTTGAAAAACATCATAAAGATAAAGATACACTATACTTATATTATCTTGTTTCACTTTATCGCCACTTTTCTTAGTTTAGCTTTGTTACTTGTTTACTTTATTAAGTGTTAATGTAGGATTTGAATTATTTTAACAGGTTCCCTGTCCGAGGAATCGCATATGATACATAACAATAGATTTTCTATTGTGTCTATCACGGGACAGCGAATGAGTTAATTTTAAAATTATTTATTTAGTCTTCAATATTGTCTTCTAAGTTACAGGCTTGTCTAGGTTGGAGTGAATGCTTCACGGTATTCTGCATTTTCAATCAACAACAACAAAATCAATTAATTGCTGACTATGAGGTGTCCATTTTCAATTTTTTCTTTTTTTTTTTTTTTACTTTCCCGCCTTTGACGATGTTTTTCACTCCGTACTTATTAAAAAATCGGGTAGTATTCTTAATTGGATGCAGTCTTACTTGGCTGGCCGCAATTTTTTTGTTGTGATTAATGGATTTAGATCTAGATTGTTATGATTCCTCTGGTGTTCCCCAGGGATCGCACTTGGGACCCATTCTCTTTGACATTTTCATCAATGATCTACCAAATTGTCTTCTAAACTCGAACTACATATTTGCAGACGACTTAAAAATTTCACGCATCTTAAACGATGCTCATGATATCGATCTTTTATAGCAGGATTTGGATTGTCTATACAGAATGATTTTGAAATCGTGTAATTCCTTTTAACCACGCATTCTACTGGTGATATGGAATAACCATACTATATTTTTTTTATTAGAATTATGTTTTTGGAGAAATTAATGTACGAATTATTTTCGTGAAATTGTTTCAGATAGTCATATGTTAACCACCCGAAACAATCTTAATATTTTACTAATATGAAAAAATTACATAACAATAACCCATGTCGTAAATAATAAATAACCCATGTCGTAAATAATAAGGGGCAATAAAAAGGACCGCCCGTTATTATTTACGACATTAATTATTGATATATTTTTTTATTAGTAAAAAATTAACATTGCCTCTGGTGATTAACATATGACTATCTGAAACCATTTCATGAAAAAAAAACGGTACATTGATTCTGCCAAAAGCATAATTTAAATTAATAAAAAATATGGTCAGGATTATTCTATACCACCAGTAGAATGCGTGGTTAAAAGGAATTACACGATTTCAAAGTCACCCTGTATAAACGGTGTAGAGTCAATCAGATGGCACTTAATATTACAAAATGCTACCACATAAAAGTTCACCCGTAAACTTAATTATACCGTGTCTAAATATTATATAGGAAGTAGCCCGGTACGAGAGGTAGACGAAATAAGAGACTTGGGAAAAATCTTTGACAGTAAATTTACGTTTCAAGCTCCTATGGATCAAATAGTTAAAAAGTCATCGAAAATGTTAGGATTTGTTATAAGAAATAGCAAAGTATTCCATCAGCAACAAAGTAAGATTCTACTATTGTTCAAAACACATCGAACACATCAGCATCTTTGCCTCAATTAGGTCGCACGTGGCTGCAATAGTGGACTTAATGATCTACACGAGTCAGTGCATAACCAACCGGCACATTAACCGCACTCATTAAATCATCTCATCATCAGCGTAAATTAGCATAACGTGTCGGAATAAATGTGCTATTATAGCGCTCAACTCAATCTTATCATTTATCACCCGTGAATCCCGTGATCTAGCAGCAACACTTTGTGCGATGCCGTTCAACTATACAACACTCTACTTCGTAGTATTCTTGAGTATTGTCCTGCTGTATGGCGGCCATCTTGAGACTTGACTCGAGACTCGAGAGATTAAATTATGCTCGGTTACTTTGAAATAACTACACTGGAACATTGAGACAACTACCATCTTAGTCTCCCCGTGACCATGTCTGCTGAAAAGCAACCGAAACGTCGGGGAAAGTGTAAAATTAAATTAAATCTCAATAGTTTAAATAGTTTTAATAATAATTCAATTAGCTTAAAAATTAGTAAAGTTTAATAGTAGTAGTATGGTAACAGTTATTAAAAATTATGTAATATAGTGTCAAATAAACAAAAATTATTTTTAATTAAATTTCAATAAAGAAATATGGCTGCCTGTCCCATCGAAGATATAAGCATGATACTATATACATATGTATACCCTTTCTTCTGAAGTCTCACCATATCGTGCGCTTCCAGGCTCTAGCAGTATCAGTGATGGCTGTAGCTATGTCCCGTGTGGAGGACATCTGTCGCTGGTGCTCCATCACCCTGGACCAGGTGCTGGAGAGTGGAGATCAGTTGTACCAGGACAGCTACCTGCACTTCAGGCCGACGTCCAAGATATTGAATATTAAACAGGTAAGGAGTCAACAGGTAAATTTAATATTGAAAAGATAGTAAGCGGCCATTGTAGCCAATGATCGCTTGCTAAAAACCAGGGTCTTGAAAAATGTATTAAAGATAAGATGAAAAGACAGGTAGACATGTGAGCTTTGAAAACTTTTACTCTTCGGACTTTAAAGAAAAGATATTAAAGATGTGATGAATAAAAAATGAAAAGGAAGAAGTGAATCATTCTCACTAGTTTCATGAATATAGTGAGAGTTATTTCTCATTAGTCCCATGGACCTTATTAATTGACCTAGTGACACAAATATTTTTTGTATTTCACACTAGTTACGTCTTAAATAATTCCAGAAATAGTTTTTCTCAGCAGCACCAGCAGAAAATGGTAAAGATTATTAAATAAAAGTATTTAGTACTGATAAAGATAATAAACAATAATAAAATAATAATGCGTGTTTGCCGATAGCCGAATACAGGGTATTATTCTTAACCGTCCAGTTAAGCTAGAACGCTACTTCGTTTGGCCCAGTAAGTTCTTACGCCGGATACCATCAAGACGGTAGTTATTGCCTGGACGAACCTGCTCATTTCTACCGTCTCCAAATAATTGCCAACGGCTAGCTCTTTCACTCCAGTAAATTGAATGATTTAAGATACTGATTATTATTCAAATGTTATATTGTTAACTTCAAAGTCTCCATAACACGGTGTATTCCTAGAGGGAATTATAATACATTATTTTTTAAATTTATATTGTGGTCCGTAATCTCAAAATTCGCCTTAAGAATTGCTGGTTAGAAATGAAACTGCCATATCCAAACGAGGACTACTTTTATTGAGATAACCGGTTAGAATATTAATATCGCGATTCAGCAAGTGAATAAAGAAAATCTATTGAGCTTAAGATTAATCAATTAACATGAACTGTTTTGATTAAACAAATGGAAATTTACAGTGTCGTCCCATATTATTAGTAAGATTCGATTAAAAGTTTAGCAAACACTAAAAATATATTTTTTTCACCTTATCTTTTGTTTTCGATTCTGATTTATTATTTATGTTCAAATGTTATTTTAAAACAACTCAAATTGATGTGGTTTACATCAGATCTTGCGCAAGTTCTACGCGCCAGGCAACTGCGTGTGTCGCGTCGTGGTCTACGAGTCTCGTCATGAAGGCAGAATAGACATGGACCTTATAGAACAGGTAATATGGAACATACACAGCGGCAAATGTAGTAGGTTCGGACAAAATATCGGACAATAATCAAAGCTCCTCATTGCAGAAACACAACTTAAGGTCCTTTGGTTGCGATCTTATCTATTGTATAGGATTAAGATGCTTTTTCCCCAGGCTGCTGTTTTACTCACCTATACCTCGGTCACCAAAGCAGCTTAACGCTCTCTTGGACTTTAACCCAGAAATTGATATTTTTACGGATGAATGGAATGTATTATTATTAGAATGTATGAGGTATTGTAATGAGAACACGTGAATGCTATATTTTGAATCTATACTATTTTATTGAGATTAAATAGTGTAATTAGCGCAAGTCGTTCTATTTAATGTAAAATTAATTAAATAAAAGCGTCACTCTGCAAGCCATGTTTTCGCTGACTTTCTTCTCTCTTAGCCTTTATTATTCCCAAGTCACTTGGGGTCGGCTTTTCTGGTCTAACCAGATTTGACTGGATATCAGTATTTACACGGAACGGCTGCCACCTGACCTCCGCAACCCGAAGGCTAACGATACCCTAAGGCTAGACCAGTGTCAGGATATTAGAGGGTACTGACTTTCCCAATAACGACTGCCATAGATGTTCATGGCAGCCGGGACCGACGACTTAACGTGCTCTCCGAGGCACGGAGCAGGTGATAATTGTCAATCAATACGCACATAATTTCGAAAAGTCATATAGGTAACTTCCGAAAGTCAGAGTTGCGCGACGTGGGTTCGAACCCGAGACCCTCTGCACTGCAGTCTGTTGGTCTCCCCACTGAGATATCGCTGCTCTTTTTTCGCATGCATTTTTTTGCATTTTTTTGTCATGTTTTCGCTGTCTATCATCGACTATATCAGATCCAATACTGCTCTGAATTCCCTGACCAAAAGCTACAATTACTATTCCGAAATCTAAGCATCTAATGTTGAGAGTGTAATAAGATTTCTTCTGATATAGAGATCCTAGGTGCAAGTGAAAAAGGTCTATCAGAGAAATAAAATGAAGATCAAAAATGAACGCTTTTCATTGCAGAATTCAGCTCAAATTTACTTGATTACGATCTTGTATATAATTGGTCCTTGTACCCTGGGTACTTTAATTTCCTGAAGACTCAATATCTTTTCCAAAATCCAAGTTTCTAATGTTGAGAGTTTCCTAAGTTTACTCATATTATTGAGATCCTAGCTGCAAGAGTAGCAGGTTCTATCGGACTAAAAAGGGAACAGCAAAAACGAATACTATTCATTGCAGAATACAGCTCAAGGTCACTTGGTTACGATCTTGTATAAGGTTGAGATGCTTTTTCCCCCAGAAAGCTGGTTAAAAACGCATTCTGCAGGCTTTTTGTTGCTGTCTATCAGTAGGTACCCATATCAGACCCAAAAGAGCTCTGAATTTCCTAACTCCAAACTGTAAATTTAATATTAAAGTATTTGTAGTTGTGGAGGAACAGGGTGTGATGTCTGTCCAACACAAAGGGAGGATCCTCTGACCAGTCTGGTTAATCGTGTGTGGCGGGCCGTGGTCCGACGGTTAATGTCGGGAGCTTGTATATATACTGAGTCACTGTGTAAATGTTACTTGTGCGATTCAGAATTCTGACCAAAAGACTCGATAACTATCTGAAATCCAAGCATCTAATGCAGAACCTAGCGGTAAACTTATGATACTCTGTTAAAGAAATATATATTTAAAATATATTTTATACAGGGCTGCACTGCTCCACAATATTCTTAAAGGAGATATGTAAAATCCGGCAACCTGCAGTGGGTCGCCGGCGCCATGGTAGACTATTGCCTAATTGTTATCACACTGCAGCATTGGGATAATTTTATACAGGGTATCAACCCTGTATAAAATTATCCCAATGCTGCAGTGTGATAACAATTAGGCAATAGTCTACCATGGCGCCGGCGACCCACTGCAGGTTGCCGGATTTTACATATCTCCTTTAAGAATATTGTGGAGCACTGGCAAACATGTAGGTTTTCTCACGATGTTTCCCTTCGCCGTTAAAGCGAGCGATAATTAACTATTTAATACGCACATAACTCCGAGAAGTCAGAGATGCGCGCCTTAGGATCGAACTCGAGTCTGCTGTTCTACTTGGCAGTGCAACGGTCATACATAATAGGTACTAGGATAGCGCTGCTATATTATATATTATATCTCTATAGCATTATATGGCATAGTACACACACAAAAAGAAAATGCTATATCTTGGCGAAAATAATGTACACAGATTTAATCCTCGGTTTTAGAGTTCGAAAAAACTCTTATACAACAGCTTTGTCCGTCCGTCCATCTGTCTTTTATACAACTTTCAATTCAAGAACCTTAAGACCTAGAGACTCGGGGTCAACGCCTCAGCATAGTCGATATACCTCCGTAATGACTATGACCTTTGACCTCTGACCTCAAGGTCACTTGGTATCACGTGACCTTTGCATATTACTTGAACCATTTTTTCGAACTCTAAGATTCACGGCAATTCATTGCCTGTTTCTCACTTGTTTAATTGTACAGGGGCAGTATCATGTACCGCTTAAATATGACCACATTTCTGTTACACGCTTTATAAGATATCTCTTCGTTTTAGATGATGGAGTTCTTCCGAGAAGAGAGAACTGGAGTTTTCGTCGCTGGGAATGGAGACTTTGCCGTAGCTATCTTCAGAACTCCGAGAGGTATTATGACTTTGATCTTATAACTGCCTTGATGGCTATTTAAATAATTATATCAGCCCTGTCATTAAACTGTCCCACTGCTGGTCACGGGCCTCTTCTCCATGTGAAAAGGATAGAGCCATAGTGCACCACGCTGGCCCAGTGCGGGTTGGCAGACTACACATATCTTCGAGAACATTATGTAGAACTATCAGACATGCAGGTTGACCTACGATATTTTCCTTCACCGTTAAAGCGAGCGATAATTAACTATGTAACTAAGCACATTACTTCGAAAAGTCAGACATTTAAGCTTCGGATCAAACTCGAGACCTCTGCGAGGCAGTCCAACGGTTTCCCACTATGCTATAGCGGCTGTTAATTTAATGGGAGGTATTTAATCCATATGGATTCACTACCTGCTAAAACATCCCGTGTTAATCCGAACATGGTCTATCTATGTGCCAACGTTTAATTTAAATCCACTCAACAGATTGCACAGTGGGTGTAGTGGGCGCCTCCACACTGCCACCGCGCCGAGTGTTGTGGGTTTGAATCCCACATGGAACAATAATTTGTGGGATCCACGAATGGTTGTTCTGAGTCTCGGTGTTCTTTGTGTCCGTTGTTTGAATGTTTGTGAAGTCCCCCGCGACACAGGTATAACTACTAGTGCGGGAGTTCTTTTAAAAAAATGTCTTGACCCAACGCGGCTGCGCTAAGGTCAGGTGCGTTACAGATAGATTCGCCAGCCGTCCGGCAATACAAACCGTCGGAACCTGTTTATTTGTTGACCATCGCTTCCCAATCCGACAAGTTTTTAGGTTTTCTATCCCGATATATGAAGTCTATAAATTTAATTATAAACAAAATATTTTTGCTTAATAATAAAAATTGTATACAGCGTGTGGTCAGAAACAGAAAGATGTGGTCATATCTAAATGTCACATAATATAGGCCCTGTACACCCTACATGGGAAATCGCGACAAATAAATCCATTGACATTATATTTACTAAGATATAGCATTTTCTTTTTTATCGACTTATCAATATCCTACATAATAATAATACATTTTTATTGCAATAAAGTAATTTTTATTTGTCAGATTTACAACATTTATTTACAGATTGCTTAAGCATATAATTGAAGCATAACCGCATTAGGCTAAGTCTGTCCTGCGGAAGATTATATATTATTATGAGCAGCGATAGCTCAGTGGGGAGACCAACAGACTGCAATGCAGAGGATCTCGGGTTCGAACCCACGTCGCGCACCTCTGACTTTCGGAAGTTATATGACTTTTCGAGATTATGTGCGTATTGATTGACAATTATCGCCTGCTCCGTGCCTCGGAGAGCACTTTAAGCCGTCGGTCCCGGCTGCCATGAACATCTGTGGCAGTCGTTATTGGGAGAGTGTCGACACAAAAAATCCTACTGGGTCGAAGTGTCGCTGGTCTGCACTGACCGGCCCCCACATAAGATACATATATTATTCTAATAAATACGTTTTAATCTTTTCTAGGTTATTACATGTTCGACCCTGCGGACCGGGACCGCTACGGGCGTGCGGTTGCTCCCCCCTGCATCGGGAGAGCTCGCGCTTGCTTTTCACAGTTCCCTACTGTTAGTACACTTCTCCATTTTTACATAGCATAGCTGATTCCGACATTCTGTGGGAGAGGGCTATGTCTACCATATCTAGCCCCTCCCCTCTCCCTCCGGTGGCATCGTTGATATTAAACGTATATCTGAGAGGAGAAAGGGTCGTCTAATCAAGATAACCCTTCTTCCCTTAACCAGTATTACTAAATCTATCTGACAGGATTTTCCTAGTATAGATACCAGTCTCTCTACAATATGAGATTGTTAGAATAATAATAATAAATTTTATTAAATAAAAAATATTGTAAATGAATTTAAAAGTAAGTACTCTTTTTTGTTGAATAATGTAACTATTTTTAGTAGATGACTGTTATGAGAGCAGAGGTACAGAGAGTGTTCTTATGTTTGCGCATCTACTTGCGCACTATAATATCTCCTGCGCAGATAGTCAGTCTCCGTTAAGATTGACCGTCGTAACCGAAACTGGGTTTGGAGTCATTAATATCTATTTTACTCTAGAATTGTGTAGATTTTTATACATGAAAGATAGCGATGAAAAGTTATAATTACCTTGCTTGTATATAAAGGATATAAGAAAATTATATACGAACAAACAAATTCTACCTCATTATAATATTGGTATATTTTATATTGTATGTTTTATTCCTTTTAGGTAAAAAGTTTGTGTGAAAAGTTAGGTCCGAACATACCCCCTGTAAAGTCAGGCGACGGAGACAAGGCTGATGAGGTTAGTACATGATAGGGAACCTTTCTGCTACGGTGGTAAAATAGCGTACACAGTACCTCATGGTAAGTGTTGACCACAGCCTAGGCCAGCGAACACACAGTATAAAAGTTTGTTACCATAAGGTATCATTTATGCATTGTGATTTCTATAAAGGAGCACCCCGCACACCCAAGTCACCGTCTTACCATGAATCTAATCGCCGTTTTCCATCCATAGTTGCTGTAGCGACTACATTATTACACGTATTTTCGATTTTACGTAATGCTCAAGGTCATGGACAAGAGAATTAAACAAATTGCAAGAAACAATCAGCATAAATGCATTGGATAACCACTCACGAAGTACCTTGACCTAGGCTAGGCACCGTCACAACAAGCGTCAGCACATATTTTTACTCGACTATTTTTCGGAATCAGCAATGTATTATGTCATTAAGCATACGTTTGAGATTATATCTATAAATAGAAATTGTAATAGTTAAGTAGAAATTGTAATAATATGTACATTTTTTTCGCTTTTTAAAGGGCCGTGTATATGTAGCGACTACATTATTACACGTATTTCCGATAGAGTACATCTTAAGATAAGTAAGACGCACACTAGTATATAAACTTTACTTTTACTGAAATAAAACAGATTATAACACCATCTGAGTCTCTTTATACCTATTGCCAAAACATAGGCAAAGTTGCCATTATACCGGTCCATCAAATACCCATCCCCATAGCCCATATAGTATATTAGAATCCATATGTAGCAATAGTCCTACGCCTGCTGCGGCTAGTGCCGCAGTAGGCGTTCCATCCCACCTTAGAAGATTAAAACTCGAAGGGCCTCTTCACGTTGGACTTATGTCTCCGTGTACAATCAGTGCATCTGACAGTTGCACTGGTGTGACCACGTTGATACCGCCACCACTTAATAGTATATATCTATAAAGGAGCCTGCGTTGGTTACGAAACCTCTGCTTACCGCAAGAAGATGACGCATGTTTATAGAACTATTGGGAAGAGAAGAAACCCGCCATGCACCCTCGGTTTGGCCAGTCTTAACTATTGCAATAGGAAAAGGTTGAAAGTACCGAACTCCTCTGGATAGGGATGTCACGAGGCGAAACACGTGTCGACGCATATTTAGTGTTTGAAGCGGAATGCTGCAAGTTGGAGCACGCCTTGGTGCTTCGACGCGGTTGTTCCTATCCAGAGGGGTTCGGTAGTGTCAACCTTTTTCTATTGCAATAGTTGGGGAGGGCAATACGAGGGTGCGTGGCAGGTTCCTCTCTGCCCAATAATTTTATTACAATGGATTTCCGCTAAGTAACGCATAATTTCGATTCAATATATGACGCATGTTGTTTGACTGAAATACCCTGTATACAGATTTCTATAGCAAATCTGTATATAGAAGATCGAAGATTTAAGCAGTCTCGTCTCCTTTGCGTCGATTGTTTTGAGTTCGTTCCCCACAATATGTTCAGTGTATGCAAGGTACCCAAGGACACGGGAATTACTACGAGAGTAGTTTTTTGCAAAAATAATAATACTGCTTCTCGTGATAGAAGTTGAGACAGAGTAGGTCTGTTGACCTACTCTGTCACAACTATCACTTATTTGCGATATAACATACCGCAAATAAGACAAGCAGTGCAACATACACATGCTCTCATCATCGTCTCATCATCATCATCTTGAATCATACCTGAATAACCAGTATATCAACTCGACTGGTTTTGGCATAACCTTCTGACTAGATATTATTGTGATTACAGATACCAGTTACAGGTGATGTAGGACCAGTAAAAAGCAAAGCGAGAGTAAGTGGACTTAATATTTGGTTAAGTGCTATTTTGGTGAAAGGAGGTGTGATATTTCTTTATTGATAGACTTCTGCAGATAGAGGATCATGGTGGCTGACAGGCTGCAGAGCACGGCCTGATGTTGAGATGGGTACTCAATATATTGTTATGCCTGATTTCTCTAGAGTTCTACTGCTTGATATCACTTTTTTTCATATTCAATTATTTCCTGTTTAGTTTTATTACAAGTTTGATGACTTGTCCAAGTAATACTTGATTTTATTTAGATTATTATTAAAATTTGAATTTGAATATAGCAAATCGTACGGCAAACTTTACTTGCGCAATTCTGGATTCAGTGCAATCACATTGCCTGCTTGTTAAGCAGTTACAGTAAATGCAAATGCTGTGTTTTAGAGGTTCAATGCCCGTGTCGATCAAAGTGTAATATTATCAATAGCAGCGTCGAATATGGCAATGTGCTTGGTGAAACTATTTTTTAAATCTTATCACGTAGTCCTTCAAACCACAGCTGGCGTAATGTAGGTATGCCACACCTCTGCCTACTTTTTCGAGGATATAGTTGTAAAACTATTGTTTCCATTTTTCCAGGTGTATTATGAAGAACCAGCCAGTTTCGCTATCTACGGCATGGACGTCACCAGTTTGCGACGACTAAATCGGCATGAGCGATAAAAAAATATTGTTTTGTACCATTTGTCTCGCTTTCACATTAGCTCTCTCACTGTCTTCCTCTCTCTTGCTTCTGGACTATATGCCACGCGAACTGGTCCCTGTTCTTCGAATACTTTAGCTTTATTTTAGTGCAGACTTTAAAAAGTTAAATATAATAAAAATGTCGTTCTAAGTACTTGAGATCGATAAAAAAAAATATATTTGGAATCTAGAACAATTGACCGTTAATGTCTTATGATTGGAATTCTAATGTCATGCAATTGGACTAGTGTATTATTATTTGGAACTGTATTGTCATACAATTGGAATCCCGTTGTCGTACAGTAAGAATTCTATTGTCGTGCAAATAGGATTCTAATGTCTTTCGATTAGAATTATTTTGTCGTTTAATTATTAAAGGTTACTGTAGTTGGAAAATGAAACTTAGATATGAAGTTCCAATTTCGATGGTTATTACAGATAAACTCTCCATATTTTGTTTTACATTTTTTCTGTTGTAAAATAGTTTCTAATGTCGTACAATATTCTAGTGTAGTAAATATTCTGTTTTTGCTATTAATAAATTTTTATCAAAGATTTTAAATTAATTAAATTGCATAATTTTAAGATTTAGTGTGAAAGTGATTTAACAAATGGTGGTAATGTAATGTAATGTAAAAGTTAAGCCACATTTCCTACATAAATTTATTGTGAAAACCATTTTAATAATAAATAATATTAAAATGTAGTGTTTTATTTCTTATTACACGTAATTCTATAACATTAAGGCTTTATTATCAAGCAGCCTACCTACCTAGCCTACGTTGGACTACCACGCAAAGGTCTAGAGTTCATTCTCAATGCACATATCTCTGACATTTCGCAGTTATGTGCGTATTAAATAGTAAATTATCATTTGCTTTAACGGTTAAGGAAAACATCGTGAGGAAACCTGCATGTCTGAGAGTTATACATAATGTTTTTAAAGATATGTGAATTCTGCCAACAAGCCCTGGGCCACCGTGGTAGACTATGGCCTAACCCTTCTCACACTGTGAAGAGGCCGATGCGCAGCAGTGGGACAGTTTAATACAGGGCTAATATTATAAGTTTTCACATGTAAATTGTTATCAATAATGACAAAGAAAAACTCTACAATAAATCAACATAGCACATACATATAAAATTTTAAAAACAGAACAAAATGTAACTTGAACACATATTACCTATTATGCTCAATTTCGTCCAATCCCCAGTGGGTCATGAGGTGAACTCAGATACTTCGCTGAACGATTACATTAGGAAGAAGCTGAAATGGCATGGCACCAAGTACATGTGTTTGGCTGTGGCGCATGCGTCGACGCTGTCACAGTCCATGATCCTCACGAGAGAACGTTCTCCTTTAATTCTGTAAGTATTCACGTTTAGATTTAATTTCAAAGCTTTGTATTACTTACTGACTCTGCATCGCTAAGTAACAGTACTTTTTATCACTAACAAACAAACTCACATTCGCATTTATAATATTAGTTAAGATGTCCTTAAGAATGAAGTTAGCATAGCATGTACTTTTCACAAGCCTTATTAAACTTGTATTTGTTCAACATCTACATATTTCAGATATACTTATTTATGTCTTATAGGCCTGAGAATGCTTTTATACTGGGTTATAGTGCAGTCAGCAGCGATAGCTCAGCGGGGAGACCAACAGACTGCAATGCAGAGGGTCTCGGGTACGAACCCACGTCGCGCACCCCTGACTTTCGGAAGTAATATGACTTTTCAAAATTATGTGCGTATTGATTGACAATTATCGCCTGCTCCGTGCCTCGGAGAGCACGTTAAGCCGTTGGTCCCAGCTGCCATGAACATCTATGGCAGTCGTTATTGGGAAAGTAATCTAAAACCCTCTAATATCCTGACACTGGTCTAGCCTTAGGGTATCGTTAGCCTTTGGGTTGCGGAGGTCAGGTGGCAGCCGATCCGTGTAAAAATAATGTGTAATATCCGTAAACGTAACCGTATCCGAAATTCAATACCCGTAACATCCCCGTTATCTAGTACCTACTATTATATATTCTGTGACTGCGGGCACATTATAGTCGCTTAGAAGTATGTATATTAAAAAACGAATTATGAACAAAACATCTCACATAACACCCCTGAAGTACATATTATAATTATTAATAACTACGTATGTAACCTAACAACTAAACTATGACAATAACCAAAGCTATCTTACGAAATAAAATGAAAATCAAATTTTAAACATCAATCACTCAATTCACGCAATCCAACAGTGACTGGTGAGTGCTGAAATGAATACCCGTGTTAATATCTACACCGTTTCAACAAAACACCACGGCGCAGGGTTTGTCGGCGCGCGCCGCAGCGCTTTTGAACTGAAACCGCTGAATACCTACTTCACAATTTAAGCTTGAATATATTTTTTTTTCAAATACTGACTAAGCCTTATATATCGCGATATAACTATCTAAACACCTTATATGACGAGGAACTAGTTTAATTTACTGTCGTTTAACACATTGTATTATACGTTTTGTTTGTAAATACATACCTACTTATAACATAGTACACTAGACTGAACAATTACATATCTGTGAACTCAAATGCTCAATTCAGAAACCTGAACTAGTCTATTAGCGTACATACACATACCTAATTTAATTAGAAAAATGTTTAGGTTGGTACTTACGCTTCTCGTTCAGTAGTTATTTGGAAGAATGGTAAGTCCGGGTTTGAGGAGTTGTTATTGAGGCACCCGAAGACACTACAATATTTTTTGGCTCTTTTTGAAGTCATAATAACGTTTATTACAAAACTAAATGGATGTAAAGTGGCCAGTGGGAGCAGCGAATTCGAGCGGGCGAGCAGTGTAGTACATGAATGCGCGCGATCAAACGCGTGGCGCATCCCGTACAGAGTCCCCGGCCGCCCCGTTTGGCTGTGTGATTGTGTGCGTGAAAAGTGCGTGCGTACACGGCGCCGGCGACTCACGCGTACATTCAAACCGGCGGCCGATTTGTATGAAGCTATCCTACTATTCTTATTGTACTATGATACTAGCCTCGACTTTAAAGAGTAAAGTAATGTAATAAAGTAATACGGGGGAAAAGAGAGCCCTGCTTGATTTTGAATGTCGGTTTCCATTTAGTTGAGAGGAAGATGTGGTGTTGTTCAATTTTTAATTCAAAACATTTATTTTCAGACTATTCGGTCCATAGAGTGTTAGTATTACAAAAGGATAACTTAAAACGATGTTAGTAACATACACACAAAAATAAAATGATAAAATATACAAGGAACAACGAAAAATAAAAATCTTCTTCTCTCATAGCCTTTATTATTCCCAAGTCACTTGGGGTCGGCTTTTCTGGTCTAACCAGATTTGACTGGATATCAGTTTTTACACGGAGTGGCTGCCACCTGACCTCCGCAACCCGAAGGCTAACGATACCCTAAGGCTAGACCAGTGTCAGGATATTAGAGGGTACTGACTTTCCCAATAACGACTGCCATAGATGTTCATGGCAGCCGGGACCGACGACTTAACGTGCTCTCCGAGGCACGGAGCAGGCGATAATTGTCAATCAATACGCATATAATTTCGAAAAGTCATATAGGTAACTTCCGAAAGTCAGAGGTGCGCGACGTGGGTTTGAACCCGAGACCCTCTGCATTGCAGTCTGTTGGTCTCCCCACTGAGCTATCGCTGCTATTACTACTTTTTTTATATAACGAAAAATAAAAATGAAAACAAAAATAAAAATAAAAACACGTACCCTACAGAATATGGATCCTGATCCACTGTCTCCATATAGGACTATGGATGTAGTCCGCAATCACTTTCAGGTAGCTGTTGGGACTTTCCCTCACGCGTCGCATCAGCGATGCTGCTCTCTTACGAATAATGGCGTGAAAGCCATCTACTTGTGCTTCAGCGAACATCGCTGACGCACTGCAGAAGCGTGGCAATCCCTTCAGCAACCTGAAAGTATGTTATATTGGACCCGCAGGGCACCGACGACCCGCTGCGTGTAGTTGGCCCACAGACTGCATGTATAAAAACACTGACAATATGCCCTAAAAAGCGTTTGTGTAAGCAGAAATGAAATGATAAATTTCTTATTATAGTGTAGTGTAGTAGTAGTGTAGTAGTAGTGTAGTAGTAGTGTAGTAGTAGAGTAGTAGTAGTGTAGTATTTGTTCTAATTTTCCTAGTATTTTATTGCTTTCCTTTAATTTCTTCTTTTTTTATTTTCCTTTTTTCACGTTTTGGTTGTGCCGTTTTGTATAGCAGAATAAATAATATTTCTTTCTTTCCTTCTTCTTACTAGAATTTTCCCAAGGATTTGGTTTGCCTGATTAAATTATCCTAGGACATCATACGCGGGCTTATCTGCTGAATAAGTGTTCTGCAGATTCGCTTCCATGGCTGGGGTTCAAGCCACTTTATGCATCCGAAAGGGAGGATCACAGAACGTAGATAGATAGGATTGAGTATTGAGAAACCCACGTAAAAGTTTATTGCACAGATGGTGGAGTGGTTTAAGTAACGCCTCACAATCGCCACTGCACCGAGTGTTAAAGGTTCGAATCCTATACTGGACAAAAAATGGTGTGTTCCAGAAATGGTTGTTCCAAGTCTGGATGTTCTTTGTGTCCTTTGTTTAAATGTTTGTTAAGCCCCCGCGACACATGATATAAGCATAGAGCGGGATGCCCGTTTAAAAAAATTAAAAAGTGGCGCTCCTTTTTCTCTGCCGTCATTTTCTGATGACATATTTAGAGTCCATTACACTACTAAGCATTTCTTGACATAAAACCCAATCACACTTAAACCACTACGCAAATCAAACCCGAAATCTTACAATCGGACACAATCTTATACCGCTGTACTAATGAGGTTGCTCAAACAAACATTTCTTAAAAGTAATCTTCCTTCTTTCTACCATTAAAAAGAAATTATTATTATTGACCATCAAAACGCCTTATAAACTGTCGAAACAACAAAGACAGTTACCATTTTGGTATTCATTCTGTCATTCAATTTCAAGCAGCACCATCAAAAAATTATCCCCGAGACAAAATGCAAGCCACAAAATGATTTCCATTCAAAACCATACAAATTTATAATGACTAAAATATATTGATATCCAAGGAAGCCTAACAAAATCATCCAATATGTATCATATGTGTGATTGCACTAAACTCTTCTGCGAGAAATGTGGCCGGACCAAGTTCAATAAAGTCACCCATGTCATCTTTGATATGGATGGGACCCTCACGAGTAAGTTATATTATCGTACCTATATCTCCCAGAGACAGTCACAACCATTGACGTAGGTACTAAAGAAGGACGTGTCAATACCAGAATTGACTGATTTCCATCCCAGGGAGTAAAGTTACAACTCGAAATTCTAGGGTTGTATGTAGTTTACCGCTGTTCAGGGACTGAGGAACTTCAGGAATATTTCTTTAATAAATTAGAAGGGTTAGATAAATTACACAAATTATTAGTTATATAAAAATTTAAACACCTCAAAGAAAATTGACTACTTTTAAGTGCCAGCAAAAATATCACAGTCCGGTTCGGTTTCGCGGCACCGGTGATGAAAACGGTGCAACCGTGTCTTTTGGCTCGTAAAAAATTGTTCAGCACATTTAGTCGAACCAGCTCATTATGGAGCTCCCATCAGCCCGCGACATACTTTTAACGTTGTCCCCATTTGATCACTTGTCGGCCTGGTTTCGAGCATGTTGTAACCTAAACATAGAAAGCTCTCTAGTAAGCGCGCGGTCAAAATGGGATAGGTACAAATGTTAACACATACACACACACACAAGGTACATAAAATGCGCGCGGGTACACACACAAGGTACATAAAATGCGCGCGAGTTTAAGTCTTTTTTGTAGACCTATATTTTTCCCTTTCATGTTTGCACCATTATCGGAACCTTGACCGCGCATATCTTATATGAACTTGTAAAATATAATATTCACGCTGAGCTTAACTTGCTCAGAAAATAATATACAATAAAGTATATAATACATGTGGTAAGGATCTATCCTTACCACATGTATTATATCAATCCTTTATTGTATAACGCTAAACAGGACGCAGTGCTCTAGCACTGCGTCCAGTTTAGCGTGAATGAGACAAAATAACAAAAATATAACGCACTCTCTCGCACGTTTCGCAGCGTTCAGCTTCTAATAGTTCAAAGTCCAAACAGTCTAAATTGATGTGTCGCTGTGTGTATAATCAGTTATTAAATTCCACAACACTCGATGACACACAAAACACAAACCCACATGTTTTAAGACCTCGTTGGTCAGAAGTTACATTACAAGTACCTATACTAGTAGGTACATAATATTAAAGCAACCACTTTAACTTACCATTTGTTCCGCACTGGCCACTGCACTAGGATAATAAATTCGAAGTAAGTGCGTATTTTCGATATCACTACCACTCGTTCGCTGTAATGTTATTTTCAGACAAAAAATTTCGGTAGTTAGGTAGTTTTTGACGAGCTCTGACCATGGTCATAGTCGCAATCGCAATAGTTGTGGCAGCTAATAACAAATCAAATCTTACTTTTTATATTATTTGAATTAAAAGAAAAGCCGATTTACTTCATATTTACATGTTTACTCAAATATAATACTTAATCCATTGCGTCAAGGCTTATTTCGCAAAATTACGGTGTAGCGGAGCGGTAGAACTCAAAGTGCGGCACGCGTACATATGTACCCTAGCCTTTGAAAAATGCCGCGTTCGTCCTTGTCAGTTTGAACTTTATTTTTTATTATAAGCAGCCGAATTAGCAATGATTTCGGGCGTGCTTTCAAAAGAATCAAAACAGGTTTTTTTTAAACAAAAAACGGCACGCGCCTTTGGTAGTGATGCGACACTCACTACTAAACCTTAAAACAGATACATATAATCTATGTATCTGTTTTAAGGTTTATTTCATGTTGAAACAAAAGTTACTTTACGAGCCGCTCGTGGCGCGCTTGCTTTGCTGTAACTCAACACATAAGAAGAGCTCCGGATGCCGTACAAAATGTATGCAAGCCGGAGCTCTTTTTACGTGGGGTTGAGTTATAACGCCCGGCGTAATGAAACACGGGCGTAAGTTCATTGAAAGTGCAGAGGCCGGCGCCCCTTAACATTGCTGCGCCCGCGTGCACCGCATACCCTGCATTATAGATAAAGCTGCCTCTGGCTGTTCCTGAAGTTTATTCTTTATTAGGATAACTTTAGTGTCTATTTTAGATTGTATTTATTTTCTGCATTTTTACTTTGTGATCATTATTATTTCTCTTTCTATTTAAATTAAATTATTTTTTGCATGTCGTAGGAATGTATAGGGATGCCGGCAAACATGTAAACATCTTAATTTGTAAACCTTCATTCCATGCAAATAAATATTTCTATTTAAGTTTCGTGTTCAAATCCTGGATCGAGCCAACAAAAAATTATTGGGTTTTTGCCAAGAAATATCAATACACGCCCGGAGTTAAGAAGTTGGCAGTGTTAGACTCCCGCGTGCCTCGGCAAGCACGTAAAGCTGTTGGTCCAGCACCTGATATCTCTCCGGTCGTGTCGGATTGCCGTCCCATCATATCATGAAAGTTAAGGAACAGAGAGTGTACTTGTGCATGCGCACACACTTGTGCACTATAAAATCTCCTGCGTTGGCCCGTCTCCCATAAGATTGGCCGCCGTGACCGAAATTCGTTTTGAAGGTCAATATTTATTATTAATATTATAAAGAAGTAAAGTTTGTAAAGCAGACAATTTTTTTGACACCATATTATTATATATATTATACTCTAAAATAATAACTTATTCATACAAAAGTTGAAGTAAAAGTGAAACCGGAATCAACAAGTAAATTTTAAAAAAACAGCATTGATTTTCAAATACATTCTTTCCTTTAAAAGGTTATACGCATAAACTATTCGTGTTAAGGAACGCCGGGGTAGTTTAATTAAAAACCATCATATATTATATAAAGATGCATATAGTAAATAAATAATGTGGAGATAAAATATTTTTTATATTACTTATTAAAATATACGGGGAAAAAGTCTTTTCCGCATATAGTCTGTATAAATTTTTGGCTGTACTAGTTGTATCTGGCTGGTTTTGATACTATTAAAAGGTTACATTTCAAAAAAAGAAACAATTTAGTAAAATACTCTTACCCGCCGGTTTTCATTCGTTTTTCTTTCTGTCAAAATGAGTGAATCTAATGAAGAAATACGATACATTTTAAAATTTTATTACGAAAAAGGAAAATATGCAAAGCAAGCCGCGTAGAAAATATGTAACGTTTATGGACCTAATGCGGTGTCAGTAAGAGTAGCAAAGAGTTTGGTTTAAACGTTTTCAATCCGGGAATTTGGATGTCAAAGATGCACCTCGCTCTGGTCTCGGATTGAAGGATCGGAGTGAAGCATGATCTGCATATCAGTAATTACGACATAGCTGAAGATCTGGGAATTGACCACAAAACAGTTTGGACCCATTTGAAAAAAGCTGGGTATACAAAAAAGCTTGATATTTGGGTGCCACACGAACTCACTGAAAGAAACCTAATGAACCGTGTACTCATTATTTATTGAGACGTAATGAAACCGAACCGTTTTTGAAGAAATTGATAACTGGTGATGAAAAGTGGATCACGTACGATAAGAACGTGCGAAAAAAGTCGTGGTCAAAGGTCGGTCAGGCTTCACAGACTGTGGCAAAACCTGGGCTAACTCGCAATAAGGTGATGCTGTGTGTATGGTGGGATTGGAAGGGTATTGTTCATTATGAGCTTTTACCGCCGGGCAGAACCATCAATTGGGATCTCTACTGCCAACAACTAATGAGATTAAAGCAAGAAATTGAGAGAAAGCAGCCGGAATTAATCAATAGAAAGGGTCGGTGTGGTCTTTCATCACGATAACGCTAGACCTCGCGCAGCAAAAATTAAGATAGTTTGGCTGGGAGGTGTTACTGCATCCGCCATATAGCCCTGACCTTGCACCTTCAGATCCACCTGTTTCGGTGGGATTTCTTTAGACAGTATCAGGTTAACATCAAGAGAGGACTGCCAAAACTACTTGTCGCAATTTTTTGATCAGAAGTCCCAAAATTTTTACAGCAACGGGATCATGTCACTACCTACAAGATGGTAGACAGTCATCGAACAAAATGACACATATAATTGTAATTAAATGTAAATAAACTCTGAAAAATAATGTCCTGAGTTTTCATATAAAATGCGAAGAAACTTTTTCCCCGAGCAATATATGTATGTATATATATTTTTGAATTAGGCAAAATCCTATTAATTTGGCACTGATAAGTGCAATGACATTGAATTTCTAGATGTTTTCAAACTTTTAATACATTCTGGTTGTTTTTAACTGTGTGATCGTTTCCCCGATATTTTTACTAAATTGGCATCAATTACAATTCCTTTTCCACGGAACCGTTGTGTGAATTGTATAGTAAGGTTTCAACGCAATATACAAAGAATAACTTTCTAAAACAACTGAAAATGTGCGCCAACTTGTTTGTCGATTTGTCGCGAGGTGAGTTTTAAAGGTTGAAACCAATATTGAAACCCTAATATATTATACTACATATTTATTCTCCTGTGCTTTAAGCAGCGATAGCTCAGTGGGGAGACCAACAGACTGTAATGCAGAGGGTCTCCGGTTCGAACCCACCACGTCGCGCACCTTTGACTTTCGGAAGTTATATGACGAAATTATGTGCGTATTGATTGACAATTATCGCCTGCTCCGTGCCTCGGAGAGCACATTAAGCCGTCACTCCCAGCTGCCATGAACATCTATGGCAGTCGTTATTGGGAAGTCAATGCTCTATAATATTCTGACACTGGTCTAGCCTTAGGGTATCGTTAGCCTTAGGGTTGCGAAGGTCAGGTGGCAGCCGCTCCGTGTAAAAACTGATATCCAGTCAAATCCGGTTAGACTAGAAAAGCCGCCCCCAAGTGACTTGGGAATAATAAAGGCTAGGGAGAAGAAGATTTATTCTCCTCTGCTAAAAACTTTCTTGTTCTTTGTAATTAAAATCTACCTGGTTTTATGGATTTTGCTGTCCACTATAAATGTATATTAATTTATTATTGAAAAGGTTGCTTGGTTTATGTGAGTCCTACGCTGAGGCACATGGGCTCAAATATAATGCACTCAAGAGTGAGCTTATGGTCTTTAAGGCTGGCAGCAAATGCTATTCCAGAGTACCATTAGTTACTTTGTATGGCACACCACTAGTAAGAGTTGCCAAGTTCAAATATTTGGGTCACTGGGTCTCAGAAGATCTGAAAGATAATGTGGATGTGGATGTAATATGTTGGCACGCAGCTTTGCACGTTGTACTACTCAAGTAAAGATCACGCTTTTTAAAGCTTTCTGTCAATCCTTCTACACGTGCAGCCTGTGGGTGAAGTTGTAAGTTGAAGGCATACAGCGAATTGCGCATCCAGTACAACAACGCGTTCCGGATGCTGGTGGGGGGGGCTGCCGCGTTTTTGCAGCGGAATGGAATGTTTGCGAATGCAAACATCGATAGCTTTTCTGTCATCATGCGCAAGCGATGTACCACTGTGCTGCGTCACGTACGCGTTAGCCCCAACATCATCCTGAAAACGCTAACTGACCGGGGGGACTCTGCGATCCTGGAACGCTGGATACGACTGCATGCAGTCAAGTAGATGACTTCTTTGGGTCGGACAGCCCGAACCAGTCAAGGATTAGATATATGTACTACTAACACTAGATGTAAGTTCAACTGTTACTAATCTACTATGGAATGTTATTCTGAAAATAAAAATTGTTATTATTTTAGGTGTTATTTTTCTCAGCTTGCGCTGGTAGTAGACATTTACGAACTTATGTCAAGTAAAGGCCACATATTTTATTATTATTATTGTTTATATTCAGTTAAATCCACTAGATGCAGTTTGCAGAAACTGCTTAGTAATATTACAACAAAGTACTCAAACTTCTCATACAACAAGAAGGTTCGTGTATATCTGCATTCCATGTGGTTCTTCAGTTTTAAGAGCACACCAAGAAGGCTCTGCAGAAAGAAACATTATTTTGCAGTGGATACCACCACACCAGGTAAAAAAGCACTAATATGCTAATTGATATGTTCATATACAACGTAATAAGATATTTAAAATTATTAATAATTTTAATCTGTATGATAGCAAATAAATATATTGCATGTTAATAACTGACATTAGTTTTAGTAGGTTTGATTTATAATCAATTATTATAATTTTAATATTTATCCAGGTGGAATTCTTAAAAAAAGTTGGTATGGCTTGCTGGTTGAAAGCTTGTCGCGCTGTGAGCAGACATAGACAACAAGATGATGTTAATAGACTTGAACTACCAGTTCAGCCATTGCAGATTTCACATCCTGCAACCACCGCCTGTGCCTGCACCCGCTGAGCCCATTAAAACAAATAAAAAACACAAAACAAGCACGATCGTGCTACGGAGAGCATGTTAGAAAAAGCCTGTGTAAAGTACAGCGGGGTATACCGAGAACCTGTCCATAATTTAGTCTAAATATAAAAGTCGAAAAACATATTATACACATACTTTAGTCAACACTAGTACATCAATTGCTTACTGTAGGGCTGCACTTGCTGGATATTGTTGTAATGGTTTGGTAGGCAGATGCACTGTTGGCTGGTATACACACGTAATGTCCATTGTCTGGTTTTTATCTTGGGCTCGCTACCAGAATAATATCAAACCACCTGCATCTTTCTTAGATGAGGTATTATTATTGAGAGACGATTTCGAGAATGAAGATTTTTAATAGGTATAATAAAATTCTTTTTTAATTATACCTACCACGTTCTTTTATTTCTCCTTCAATGATTCCAATAAATATTAATCATCAGGATAACCTAGATTGCCTAGTAAGCTAAACAATCTCTATTTAGAATAGTATAGTATTTTTATACTTAAAAATATTGTTCACCTGAACACTAAAAGAAAGTTTGAATCCCAACTGAATTAAAGTCGATTGTACTTTTTAAGTAGGTATATAAAATATCTTTGGTATGAATATAATTGTGTTTAATAAAACAATTAGTTTTAAGTTTATTGTTTCCTTCAGGTTTTAATTAATTCCTCAATATTCCGGTTAGACATTAGGAAGCTAATATTACCACTGTTATCTAGAGAGTTTAAGGAAAAATTTGATATATATTTCCTTATTAAACGTTACAAATTGTGAAGGGCCCATTTCCCATACAAAAATAAATATAGGTCTCCTTTTAGATGTAGGTGGTAATTTCTGGCCGGTCTGATCTAAATTTAATTTTGCATTTAAACATCCCTTTATAGTGGACAGATATAGGATATATATATATAATTACGCTACGTGCCTAGGAGGCGCAGCAGGAATCATAAACGTGAATAAAACCGAGTGGGAAAACTAGTCTATACTAATATTATAAAGAGGAAAGATTAGATTTTTTGGTGTTTGTTTATAAGGATTTAACTCGAAAAGTACTTAACCGATTTTAAAACCTCTTTCACCGTTACGAAGCTACATTATCACTGAGTACCATAGGCCATATTTTATTTCAAAGAAAGTACTGTTATTGACATAACCTTACCCTAATCTTCTTCTACGCGAGCGAAGCCGCGGGCAAAAGCTAGTACTTAATAAAATGAGTTGGACTCGCAAATAAAAAGTGCCGCCACTTAGAGAATAAATTCATATACTTTGACTATACAGATGGCGTAATGGTTTAAGTGGTCGCGGTGGTGGACCGATTAAAGCGCCAGGTAATGATCATCGATATTACCATTCCTCATAACGAGAATCTCGGCAGCTGAAAAGGATAAACAAGTATTTGGACCTGGCGAACGAGATTATAATAATAATAACAATAATAATATTCTATCACATACACACAACACCATCTAGCCCAAACTAAGCAGAGCTTGTACTATGGGTACTAGACAATGGATAAACATACATATATTATTTTTTTTTGTAAATACATACATATTATACATAGAAACACCCAGACCAAGACAAACATCCATGTTCACGCACATAAATGTTTGACTTGTGCGGGAATCGAACCCGCGACCTTAGGCGTGGCAGTCGGTTACACTAACCACTACGCCATCGAGTCGTCGTCATGTGGATTGTCATGTCGATTGTCGACATGTGGGATGTAGATTCGGTGATTATTGTACCAATAGTCATATCGGCCCATAGACTGATAGCCAGGAGCCTCGATCACCACCTAAAGAGGCTCGCGTTAGACAGCTGGATTAAGCCTCTGATCCAGAAGGCCGTATTCCTTAACACGACTCGTATCTTGAGGAAGTTTCTCTCTCTGGAGCTCTAACCACCGGTAGCTTTGACCCAGTGCCTGATGCCGGTGAGTCTTTGTAGGTATTATATTTTTAAATAAGTGTTTTTAAATATTATTGTAAAATTAAGTTATGAAGACAATAATATTATCAGCCCTATTTTAATCTGTCCTACTGCTGGGCATAGTAAGCCCTTCTCAGCCCTTCTCACAAGAAGGGTAAGGCCATAGATCCCCACGCTGGCCCTGTACGGGTTGGCAGACTCAACATATCTTCAAGAAGATTACGGGGAATTCTCAGACATGTAGGTTGCCTCACTATGCTTTCCTTTGCCGTTAACGCAAGCGATATTTAACTAATTTATATAAACATAACTTCGAAAAGACAGCTTGCTGTCTTGGGATCCAACTCGAGACCTCAGCGTGGTAGTCTAACAATATTCTCAATCCGAGGAGACGCTCGTACCCAGCAGTTGGGCAAATTATATACGCGGCGGAGCGTATATTGTTTTTTTACTATGCAAACATTATTTTTACTGTTTCATATACAAGAGTCACACCAAAGATATCCGTTACTATACTTTAGTTCGGTAGTTACCCTTAAAAGCACTGGATAAGACAGGTTATGCAGAATTGTAGAAACTGACTTATCTTAGTTAAATCGCGATCACTCATTCTAAAAGCTTCTCTATCTCTCTATGATAGATAATTTGGAAATTATTATGACAAAAGAACTAAACCTATGCCAAACTCGTTATGCCAAATTAAATTAAAACAAAAAAATAGGCGAAACAAAGGGATCCCGTGGGCAAAATCTAGTATTTTATATTTTATAGAAGAAAACCCAAACACACTTTGCTCGACCCGGTAATCGAAACTTTAACCTAGAACCAAAACCAGAGTCACAATCAGAAATCAATTCAGTAAAAAAAATAAAAAACAAATCCCTAAAAGTATTCTTCCTTCTTTCTATCATAAAAAATGTTTCTGCCAATCAAAACTCCTAATCTATGTAAGTTGTCAAGTTGACAGAGTTACCATTCTGTCATTCAATCACAACCAACATCCATAAAATTATCTAGAAAAATGCAGACCACAAAATTGTTTCCATCCAAAAATATACAAAACTATGCTGACTAAAATGCATTCATTTATTTGGAAGCCAAATTTTATCTAACAGTTTTCCATATGTGTAGCTGTGGCAAATTCTTTTGCGAGAAGTACCTTACATGTGGTCGTCCAGGGTTCAAGAATGTTTCACACTGCATCTTTGATTTAGATGGGACCCTCGTGAGTAAGTAACATAGCTTCACATTTCCCTAAGGGGTAGGCAGAGAAATCAGCAATTTTCGATCGCGTGTGACTATGCTTCTTCTTGCAGTCTAGATGCCTTTCTATAAATAACTACGTTTTGCTTGCGGCTTTGTTCGGAAACAGTACGTTTTTCGGGATGGAAGGGTAGGGTTATGACATTTTCTACTTACCCTTGACAACGTGTATGTAAAATTTCATGATAATCGATCAAGTAGTTAAGACGTGAAGGAGTAATTAATATTATGTTAGGATTTTTCTGTACGTGTGTATGACACTGCATTCCTTCTAAACCAGCGAACCCATTCTAATTTAATTACTTGGTGTAATTGAAAGGGTCCCTAGATGATTAAAATTCACAATTGAACTCGGTAGGTGGCGCTGCAATTAAGCTTGAATATTTATTTTTAAAAATCAGTCGTGTCTGTTAACTCGTGTAATTCCAAAAACTGGGCATGACTTACTAAAATGCTCGATTGATGCACTATCAACTCTTAAGCGAAATTAGGTTTGAATGGAAAATAACATAATTTCACTTCATGGATTTACAGGTAAAAATTTTGAATCAAGTTGGCTAGTGTCTAGACTTGCCCACCACTCGATCAGCATCAGATCCAAGAGGCGGGGTGCATGTTCCCACGCGCGCCGGGCATAAATTATATATATTTGGGTATATAAGTATATATCTGGGTAGGGTAGTTTTGCATAGAGCCCGTCGTTCCACACGGCGGGCCGAAACCTCGGCGTGGTCACAATTCACATGTGAAAATAATTCGCGCGGGCCCGCCGACCGCTAGTAGCGTCGAGGAACACGGTGGTAGGTTTAGCCGGTATGACCGGGATATCGCCATCTTTCCACGGGTGAGTCCGACATAACCCGTGCGCCCTCTCCCACGAAAAGCGTCAATGCACCCAACCATATAAAAAATACGTCTAAAATAGACCACGATTGATGCAAGTCGGTCGAAACGTCGGGAAATAAATATATATTTATAAATTCTTATGTCTTATTTTACAGACTCCGAGGATATGTACCATGACGTTGTATCCCAGCTATGTCAAACTTACGGTAAACAATATCCAACACATATAAAGAGTAAGGTAAGTATCTACGATTATCGCCTGCTCCGTGCCTCGGAGAGCACGTTAAGCCGTCGGTCCCGGCTGCCATGAACATCTATGGCAGTCGTTATTGGGAGAGTGTCGGCACAAAAGATCCCACTGGATCGAAGTGTCGCCGGTCTGCACTGACTGGCCCCCACATAAGATAAGGTAAGTATCTAATTAACAAAATTTCGCCCTAGAGTTTATTTGGCGTGGTGTTAAGTTGGCCTACGACGTCATTCTCGTTGATCATAATATTTTTTTATTTAGAACTAGTTAACCCTCACACAGCTCTTTTTCTGGATGAAAGGTACTGTCGGCCAAAAATGTGGTCTACCCTGGGGGTGAGGTTCATTTGAACGTCATGAAACAATAGCGTTGATTTCCTCTGCCAATAATATGATGACAGTGATCATTGCTCTCTTTATCGTGTATTATATTTAGGTCTTACCATGTGTCAAGTTTGAATTATCACAGCTAACAACAACTCACCTCCTTGTTTAAGATCTATTACCATTAGAAAAGTTAACCTTGATCTCACAAAAACTTTTGTCAAAACTGGTAGGCCACTTTCTTGGCCGACTGTGCCCTATGTCCTTTTCTGTATCTCTGACAAAGTGTATGAAAAATTTCATGATGAACGGTCGAGTGGTTAAGGCTTGCCTTGTGATCGAACTCGAGACCTCTGCCTGGCAGTCCATTGGTTTCCCACAAAGCTATTGCTATAACATTATTTTCCAGTTATACGGATGCACGGATCGTGAAATCTGCGAGACTGTCGTCAATGAACTGAAGTTGAGTGTGTCACCTGAACAGCTTGAAAAAGAAATGGGTGACATACTGGCTGTCAAGCTTCCGACCGTACCACTCCAACCTGGTAAGATACTTGATGATAACTCATGTTTATTGAAAATTGTACACCATTTCATTTCATTAATATGTTACTTTTAGGAGCGGTCCGTCTTATAAAACATCTCCATGACAATAAGATCCCTATAGCCGTCGCGACCAATTCCCTCGCTCGGGACGTAAAAGTCCATCTCAAGCACAAGGCTGATTTCTTCGCCAATTTCCATCATATGGTAAGGTACCAGCATACTTGTAGGTCTACCATGAAACAAACTTATAAAGAAGTTTTTTCGGACTTATTTCTTTTAAAATAATATTAATCCGTTGTTCGGACTGCTTCATGAAAGGGTTTAGGACAATCAAGAGGTTGCGTACCGTAATTCAGGATGAATTTCGAAATGTATGTGTTTCACAGTACGAACAGTCTGCTTGAAACTTAGGCATTTACGTTTTATGGTAGGCTTACTGCTTTCATTAACGTGAGGTCTTCCAGATCGCAGTTCCGTCACGGTGGATAATTTTAACGAAGATCCCAATAACTTTTAAATATTGTTGGGGATTTTTCTGGCTGTACATTGTGTAGCAAACATCACTTTACTATGTAATAAAATATATAATAATTAATTAGTAGTGTAATATTAATATTAGACTATGTTTATAACTGATCCATTGCTGGGCACGCTTTTCAATATCAAGTCTTATTTATAGGCATATAATTTGGTATTCTAATTTAAGATGAAATCGTAGTAAATACCCAATACTAAATTATCGCTCGCTTTAACGGTGAAGGAAAACATCGTGAGGAAGTCTGCAATGCAATGTTTGAAAGTTATACATAATATTTTCGAAGCTGTGTGAAGTCTGCCAACCTGCACTGGGCCAGGGTGGTGGACTATAGCTTAACCCTTGGACCCCACACCCCCAGTGGGACAGTTTAAGACAGGGCTGATATAATTACCTATGTACAGGGCTGATATTATTACATATTTCGCCCGTAGTGGCCATGATACTATGTTATAATTTAATTACAGGTGACTGCCGATGACGTGCCCTCTGACAAAGGCAAACCTCACCCAGATATATACCTTGAAGCTGCTTCCAGGTTCCCGGATAAACCCAGACCTGAAAAGGTAAATTAATATTTTGTATTATATGTTACTTAAACTTAGGTTTTAAGGTCTTAAAACCAAAAAGTCGTTGGCCATCTGATATGGGCGCTATGTGCTCTGCCCACTGCCTCTTCAGCTTGTCTATCTGGAGAGCTATGTCGGAAACTTTAGTTTTTCTGGAGATCTCCTCATCTCTGAATCGATCCGCAGGGCAACGCTGAGCATATTTCTCGCCATCACCCTCGTGAGTGACCTTGATAAGGCCCATAGTCAGCGACCACGTCTCGGTCATCCCCAAAAAAATTGTCGTACTTAGTACGACAATTGTTTTGGGGAGGACAGTGTTAGTCCACTCCATAGGACAAGTCATTAAAAATGGACTATAATAAGTATATGCTAATTCGAGGATTAATCATTACAGAGCACAGATATTTTTTTATATATTTTAGGAGATTTTTGCCTATATACAAACTATTATTACATGGTACTAATTGAAAAGTAGTTCAATTTAGGTATTAAATTGGAAAATAATTGTTTTATACCAGTATCCGTTCCTGCGGGATTCATGGAGGTGAAGCTGCAGGCAGAACCTAGTTTTTAAAAACCGTGTATCTTTTTTTCAGTGTCTCGTATTTGAAGATACCGGCGCTGGGTTAACAGCAGGCAGAGCGGCTGGTATGCAGGTAATTAACATAATTCATCACTTTGCCTAGTGACTATTGGTTAATGTGTCGAAAATATAATAAACTGTGGGTATAGAATATAATGAGCCAATTTGTGTTACACTGGCGCCCGACTAGGGACGTGGCTTCCTGGCGATACGTTGATTCCAGGCAGGTGAATAGAATAATAATAATTAATAATAATAATTTATTTGCCATAATTTTACAATCCAGGTGAACATATATCTAGGTATAATAATCATAACATCAAAAGTGTTGAACTCTGGTACCCAAGGTAAGAGTTAACTTGTGTTATGGGTACCAGTGCTCTCGCATAGATATTGACAAAAGAGAAGTACAATAACTTACGGATTGTTACAAGTTTTAGTTCAGTGAATTAGTTATAAAAGTAAAAATTTAAAATGATTTGCTAGTCTATATTTATTCAGTAAGTGTGTGTTGGTATGTGTGGTGTGTGTTAGTAGGTATTGTGTGTGTGTAGTGAAAGTGTGTGTGGTGTGTGTGTGTGTATGTGTGTATGTGTGTATCTGTGTGTATGTGCCAGTACGTGAGTATGTGTATACGTCAATTGATTTGAATTTCAAAAATTGTGTGGATGTTTGTTTTAAAGGATTGTGAGTTTAAGTAGATTCTCTGTTTCAACGTAGGACTTAGTCATGAGCCATTTTTTTAATATTCTCCTACATTGGAATTTAGAGAGAGGATAGATATTGCAGGCCTTGTTTATGACATTGTACAGATGACATCCAAGAACCTTATGATGCCGTGCTGCCAAAGTTGTTCTAAACTTCGGGGTTGGGCAAATATGATATGCACGACGCTTTTTAGTATTATTCGAATTATACACTAGAGAGGCATGTTTTTTACAAATGGTGTCGAGCACAAAAAGCTGTCTCACAGTAAGCATATTGTAAGCACTTAACTTAGACGGCGGCCAAGGTTCAAGTGGGGTTAAGTGTACCGAGCGCCTTCCTTATATATACCGCATCTTGCCCGCACGTGGGACTGACAGGTTGGAAGCCTTCTGCGCTCACACACAGTCCGCGTAAAGTTGTAAAGGCCATCTGAGGCCAACAACAAACACACACAAAAAAAAAGCGCTTGGTGTTACGTGGGTCACGCGCCGACACATACCGATCGCGTGATAGTAAATACAGAGCGTGATCGCGTTAATACCCGTTTTCCGTTATCATGCAGCGCGAAAGGATAAGAGTAATTAAATAGTAGGTCGGCTCTGACGACCAATTCTTGTAATCAAATATGTTCAATAAAGAGTTTCAATCTAGACTCAGTGGCATATACATATATCACAAATAGTATAAGCCTAAACGTATCTATACTATAGGACAATATCGAAAGTTGGGCGAAAATAAATTTGTATTCTGCTAACATTATATCCGTGACGCAGATGTAGTGAAGCCGTTGCCGGCAGAAGTAGTGAAGTCGTTGCCGCAGATGTCCTGCGCTTGATCTCTCTCCGGTCGTGTCGGATTGCCGGCACATCGGATCCTTAGAGTTAGGGAACAGAGAGTGTACTTGTTTGCGCACACACTTGTGCACTATAATATTACTAACTCTTGCGCGCATGGCTAGTCTCTGTTAAGATTGGCCGCCGTGACCGAAATTCAGTCTGAAAGTCATTGTCCGTGTGTGGGTATTCGCTCCACTCGTTCGGGGCACTTGGAGTGGCGTAGAGTTTGCTCGATCACTACGCTATCCGTGCAGTAAAATCTGCCAAAATTCCATAATTTGCCAAATCGAATACTAATCTGAAAACAGTGGCAATAATTAACATAATATATGCAATCTACAGTAGTAATGTCGTTAGAATATATCGAGACTAGATTGAGATCGTACTGGAATCGAACTTTTGTCTTCATCAGTGATTGTGTAAATGAATTACAAGAATTAGTTTCTGAGCTTAAAAGCTGTTCTAATAATATTATTTCTATAATTATTATCGATTCTATTATTAGATATACAGCATGTAACATAAATATGTAGATATACTCGTATTTTTGGTTAAGCATTGGGCCATTCAAAGCAGATATTATATTATATTTTTTCAATTTCACAGGTTGTTTTCATACCATACGTCGCGTCACAGCGCCCGTTTGGTAAAGCAGCCACCATAGTACTCAAAAATCTATTCCAGGTTAGACCTGAAGCGTTTGGCCTGCCGGCTTTTACCGACGGCCTTGTGCAAGACGTGTCGACTTCACAATAAGACCATCATACCGATACTGATAATAAAACATGAAACTAAATACGTAACACCCAAAACTTTTAACCTATCTTTCGATCGGTTGACGTCACAGAAGTAGATATTTGATGTTACTATTATGAAACAATCGAATTACTATCTCTAGTAAGTTAGTATTCGAATGATATTTAAATGTGATTTTGCGACGCAGTACTATATTTTACATAACTTAAGGATAGAATATTTTTGATAGATTTAAAACATTTCCATAAAATTGCCACAAACTTTTTTCAAACTCAATAAAATAGAAAGTAATCCAATACACATAGAAGCAGGCAAGCCAGAAGCAAGCAGCCAGTCTTTTCAATTACTCGATTACAAATTCATTCGGATATTATTCGAATACAATTGTGCGCATCGCTATAGTAAGTCATACAATTGAAAGATAGGTTATTTATTTTGGGTTACAGTCGGATCAGCACATTTGAGCTGCAGATTTTATTAAGTGTGAAGAATGTTCTAGAAAAATGTTACTCGGTCTACAGTTGTACGATTCTAATTAAGTAACGTCGTATGCCAATTTTTAAAGATGCGAGGAGCCGAATGGCGCTTTACTAATATCGCGTGGTTTAGCTGAAAATAGAAATATAAACGGGTCGGTTTTGTAGCTTGAAACAGCTGTCGACACTAATGCTGACCAGTCAAAGATAGACTTATAGCTGACCCGTCAAATATATGAGCTCGAACAAACGGGAGTTATGTTGCCGTAGCTAAATACTTAAGATATACTGTAGATGTTCCTCAACGCTAAATGCAGATTGGAGTTTGCACAAAGTAAATTTATACTTTAGAACTGCCATCGATTGGGTTTTGATGGTTAAACTGCTTAATCGCATGTGCCGATCCGACGTGCTTTATACAAAATGTATCAGATTTTGTAACTGGATTTTACAATCATTACCTGAGCCTAGGCGTCCCACATCCCTTTGACAATTGTACATAACATTGCAATATTATTATGGCCACCCATATAGATTTATTGGATTTAAATTCTGATGGAGCGTTTGAAACAGTTCATACGCTAGTCTTATAGCACATTCCGCGGAATGAGCGCTTGCTGCGACAAACGGGCGCAGCGGTGTGCGTTCCGCGGAATTCGCAACTAGCCGGATGCAGTCGACCGCGTTCCGCACAATACACGAAAAGTTACAAGGATTTCTTTAGCATTATTTATTTGATACAAGCGAGTAATACCTATCTATATTTTGTGTTTTGAACATGGCATAATATCCCTTGTTACAATATAAATGGCGCTCCGTTAAATCTAAATCGCATATGCCGTTTTTCAATTAGTAAGTTATTATTAGACTGCGGCCAAATAAAACTTATAGGCGTAACTTACATACAACAGGAACATAAATACTTAAGACCAGATTAACCAAAGACAGATTTTTACGATGCGAGACGCAAGCATATTTAGTTTCAGGATATAAGAGGTAAAAAATAACTATTGGAGGTAAAAGGAAAGACGGCGTATTTTTTTTACTTGGTTGAAATTTTTATTCTAAATTTCAGAAGACACATTTGATGAACGAAGTAATTCGCCTATCTCATTCTATTTATGGCTTCCTTGTTGTATTATACCACATATAAACTGTAAATCATTCCAACTATAGAAATAAAATACTTAAAATAAATAAACTAACCGAATATTATAGTAGTTTTATTGCTGTACTAGCTGACCTGCACAACTTCGTCAGCATCACATAATTTTTGCAACCTTTTTCATTGATGCTCGACTCCTATTGGTCGTTGCGTAATGTTAGGTATATAGCTTATAGCCTTCCTCGATAAATGGGCAATCCAAAACTAAAATAATTTTTCAATTCGAACAAGTAGTTCCTGAAATTAAGACCAACCAAACACTCTTCAGCTTTATAATATATTGGTATATAAAGCGATAACTCAGTTCTAAAATGTCTGATCGTTGGCAACGGCGGATGCATGCCACTGTGGAGGAACGTGGTGTGATGTCTACCTACACAAAGGGAGGATCCTCCGACCAGGCTGGGTGATCGTGTCTGGCAGACTGCGACGCGACGGTTGATGTCAGAAACTTGTATACCTATATTATGCTAACTCGCTATGTAAACCTCACTTGCGTGATTCATGAATGTATGGCGATGCGTGTATTATGTACAGCGCCATCTCCTGTCATGTGTCCGAAACTTCTTCGTCTGTTTACAATACTATTTTAACGTCGACCAAACTCGAAGTCAACGAAACGGGAGACCGCGCACAGAAGGCATTTGTCATTACATGGCAATAACTGGAACTTTTTAATAATAGGCCTTCGAAGGAACATGACCTTCCATGGTTCACCCGCCATATACTTTTAAATTTTGAAAGATATGTTTATAGTAATTCAGTAGATTTGATTATAATAACACATAAAACACGTTAAACTGACTGTACTTCAAAATACGATATTATTAAACTTGACGATAAGGGAGTAGAATCGGGACTGAAGACGTATACTCGACGTATAGGTAGTAGAAGCGAGACAAGGTTGTCGGCTCGACATAGAGGGAACCATTCGTGACGTCGTTGTCGTTATACCACTACTGAAAGAAGAGAGCGCATGTGATAATCTGGAGAACCTAAACCGGGGAAAAAGGTTACGAGTGACCACTATTGCCTCTCCACTAGATGGTCGGGGTTCTTGGTCATTGTGCAAGCAGACCTGAAGATATTTGGGGGTGTCAACTTCCAGCTATGGGCACGCTATGATAAATTAGCCGTCTAAAGTGCCATTAGTAGTCTACGAGTCCACTAAGAAAGTCAACTTCAGAAACATAAGGGGTTTCCTCACGATGTTTCCTTCGCCGTTATAGCGATTAGCGAGCAATAATTAACTTAACTAATACGCACATAACTTCTGAAAGTCATAGGTCCCTTGGGATCGAACTCGAGTTTCCAGAGTCTGTTCTATTACTGAGATTTCCTTGACAGTAAAGGTCTATATAGGTCGGTACTTACCCGTGGTCCCCCCGGCCAGTCGTCCCCCGTGGGGTACCACGAGCAAATTTTCCTGCCCGAGGAACCCCCAAGGGGGACAAAGGGGTACTATGAGCAAATTATTTGGCCCGTGGTACCTCCGCTAATCACCAGATAAATAAAATGCAATTTATACAATCTCTATGCTTAATGCATTAAGTGACGGATGACCTATGATAAATATATTATATATTTTTTTATATCATAGATTATAATATTTGAGATGTGGTACCACGGGCAATAAAAATATAAGATTATTATTCAGGGGATTCCTCGGGCACGAAAATTTGCAAAGCTTTTTTCCTTTTTTTTTACGTGGGCGAATGCATTCACGCATACCCCTCACCGGGGTAAAAGAAAGATGTTGAAAAGATAATGGACCTCCCGGAACACCGACTAAACCTACCACGGTGTTCTTCGACAAAACCACTATCGACGGGGCCGCGCGAATAACTTGCACATGCGGTCGCGACCCCGCCGAGGTTTCGGCCCGCCGTATGAAACGGCAGGCCACTACGCGAAGAGACCTACCCATTGGCACTTCTCATTCACAAACCCTACTGTCGCCCCCCAAGAGGGAAGACGGACTCGACACAGGCGCGCGTAGGAACATGCACGCCGCCTCTCGGACCTGGTGCTGATTGGATGGCGGGCAGGCCCGCGAAGCCCACCACCCCCAGGTATGGCGGACTAGCCTGGGAGACCACGGGCAGGTACCGATAGTTTGCCCAACACGGATATCGGACATTGTCAGCTAGTAGTAGCATTTACTCTGCAACGCTAGTATATTAAATTTTGTTGATTTCTTACTAGATTTTGCCGGCGGCTTCGCTCGCGTAGGAAAATGTAGGTTAGGTTAGGTTAGATTGGTAACAGTACTTATTTCTAGATAAAAGGTACCCTATGTCCTTTTCTGTACCCCTGACTATGTGTATACGAAATTTCATGATGATCGGTCAAGTAGTTTTAGCGTCAAAGCGTAATAAACAAACAATCAACAAACGTATGTTTATTTGATTGTTTGTTTATTTGTTGTATTCACATTCGCATTTATAATATTGATAGCATTTTTTTTATACCTGTGTTGCCTAACAAGCATACGGCCCACCTGAAGGTAAGCGAGAGATACCAAAGGCATCTTTTGCGCGTTGCCAACCCTTTAGGAAAGGAAGTGGGAAGGATTAGGATTACCCAATGACATTTTACAGTCCATAAATAATGTAGTGTCATTTGGAATTACTTCATGTGAAAAATAATACGTGAAATATTTTATATATAAAGTATAATTTATCTATATGCAGCTTCAGCTTAGTGGGTGACCGTTGGATTGCTACGCTGACGGAGTTCGATCCCAAGGCAATCTTAGTGTGCGTATTAAATACTTAATTGAGTATCGCTCGCTTTAGCGGTGAAGGAAAACATCGTGAGGAAACCTGCTTGTCTGCGAGTCCTCCATAATGTTCTCGAAGATATATAAGTCTGCCAAACCGCACTGGGCCAGCGTGGCGGACTATGGCCTAACCCTTCTCTCAATGAGAAGAGCCCGTGCCAAGAAGTGGGACAGTTTAATTCAGGCCTGATGCTATGATAAATTCTTCTGTAAATCTCACTTGAAAACACGTAGTTTGGTTAATGAGTCTAATTACACTGCTGCTACAACAAAGTATGCGTTATACTTCTGCCTACCCTTCCAGGAGTAAAAAAAAGCTAAATAATACATTACATAACATATATTTAACACCAAGACCTTAATACATACTAGCACAATTTAACTTAAGTCTAAATCAATTGAATAACAAAATACAATTGTTCGTAGAATTAAAAAAACAATATAATCTGAACTCAATCCTCTCTACTTGACAAATATGACACAAACTAAAAAAACATAGAACGCTGGGTCATTATAATTCGAGAAAACACACACACACACATGGAATCGTGAGAAAAGTTATTTTGAAGTAATTCAGTTAAATGCAGTCACTAATATATAGATTACGTATATCACGTTTTATACATATGACTGATTATCTCCATTAACTAACGTACAAATTAAATATGAACTCGAGAATTCTCGTATATTCTCGAGAATTCTTGTACATTCTCGAGAATTCACATACGTTCTTAAGAATCCTCGTACATACTCGAGAATTTTTGCACATCCCGACAGTTCTCGCACAATCTCGATAATTCTCGTACATCTCGAGAAATCTCGGGAAGACGCGCTTGCCGATTTTGGTCTCATATCAAATTTGTACGATACTTAATACATTAAATGCCACGCAGCAGACACGATAAATCTATTCTCTTTAAAGGCGATCTGGTTACCACAACAACGCTCAGTCATAACGAAAATAAAGTACAGAATACCATAAATGATTTAGTTATATAAATTTACTTAGCTACATTTTCCTTTTCTTTGATGGCTATATTAATTAAGCCATGTGTGAATACAGCATTTTCTCAAATCTAAAACCCGGCCATCCATCTTTACGTAATCTATGTCACAACAATCAACACGAATTCACAACGTTTGTTCAAGAAATACATTTTAGGCAAGTTTTTCAATCAACTTAGACTATTTTATTTTATACATGCATTTTGATAGACAGGTATATACAAATATGTAAAAACGTATAACTGACTATTGTCAAATAAGTTACAATGTGAAACAAAAGTGTTTAAGTGATGTAGTTAAAATATTTAGTTTAAAATTTATACAATCTAATAACCCTTTGACCGCCACGTCAAAAAACCAAGATCCAAGACCAAGATTTCATCCCTTAATACCTACATCATTTTTGTGATCTTATGCTAATATAGATGAAATAAATAGTAAGCAGTTCACATAGCATAAATTGAGATGATATTTCCATCTTCCCAATTAACAACACAAATAAGAAAAACAATACTTTTTATAAGATTTACTAGCGTTTAAGTCTGTCACGTAGTCGTGACATTGGCGTGCTGGACTCATTTTGCTGTCATGTGTACATGACTGTGGCGGTGAAAAGGTTAATGCGAGTTAAGCGTTCGTTTATCTATGCGTCATACGAAGCGTTTATATGCATCGTTCAAGATGTCACGCGTTTATTTTCAGAGCATTTTCCACTGCCAAGCCATTATCGACTCTGTTGGTATTAAAATACTATGCGTTACTGCTCGCTACGTTTTGCCGCTAGTCGCTTCTCGGTGTCTAATAACTGTGTGTTAATTGATTTTCGACTTTATTTCAAGAATGACCAACTCGATAATGGTTTGGTAATAAAAAATGCTATGCGCTGCGATTCGTCAAATGTACGCTGTCCTTTATGCTGCGGTTGACGCAACGTTCAACGCTAAACCCAAAGCAAAGCAATTGCTTTGCATATAATAGAAATATTGCGAAGCAATGCGTTCAACGCGTCGTTTGACGCAGGAGCGACCCGAATACTTAACACTGTCTTGACAGCAAAAATGCAGTAATTGATTTCCATAACATTAATTTCTCGAGACAATTCAAACGTAAAAATATAATTATAACAGTCATGAGATGAAATTAAAACTATAGACTTATCTGTAGTCGTGTTTGCCCTTTCTAATGAAATATTTTTGACAAAATTGGCCTTTCGTGAGGCCAAGTTATAGACGTATTTGGCCCATATTTTATGATTGACGGTTTTTGTCGGGCCTTTGGTAAATTAAAATAAAACTTCAGTACTCTATAGTGACTAAACCGGGCCTTTCGTGAGACTTAGTTATAGAAGAACTCGGCCTTTCCTTAACACTTCTTGAAATAATTATGACGGGCTTTTGGCGGCCTTTCGCGAGGACATGAATCTTAAAAACAGAGGTCCACAGAAATATCATGCCTTGTTCGTTATTTATTATGCGTTGGTTTTCGAATGATTTCTTATAAATAAATGAGTAAATCACAAAAACATGGGTGGATGAAGGTATTATGTAACATTTATTGATATTCATATACAATTATATAATAAATTCTTTATTTTTCAGGCTTTGAGCTATAAAATTATCAAATTCCGTTTACTTTTATGTGACAACGAAAAATCGTGATTTCTTAAATAAATAATATTAATCTTAGATATCGTTTTAATTTATAATAAATTCTTCAAATAAATAGCAAAATAACTAAACATTTAACAATCATATTTAAAACCTATAACACTATCACATATTTGGAAATAATTTGTTACAAAATTATAAACTACCACATCCACCGATATTTTTGTCACTGACAACAATGAAAAAATATATTCATAGAGAAGTACAATATAATTTTATTGTGAGGTTTACATATTGTATAACTAATTTAAATGCCTTTTATGTGTATAATCAACAAAATCATGATGATTAAATCCAAAAATTATTTCATTTTTACAATGTAACACATAGTTAAGCAATAGACAAACATTGTTTGTAATCTAATAAGCCAGAAATTTATGCCACGGATGATGCAATAGTTTGAGAGGTCGTTTGGCTACTGGCAGATTGCCGATGAATTTGGCGTTCGATACCTGTTTTGTACAAAATTTGTTTAATACACAAATAGTACTTTCGAGTACAGGTGGTTACCCAAAATCCAGGCGACAGCGATAATCCCAATTTGTTGTTTGATAAAGGGATCAAAGCCACAACATTCATAATGTTACGTGACTTTAACCACCGCGCCATCCGTGAAACTAAATAGTTTCCGTTTACCGGTTAACTATATTACATATTGTCTATAGAAATATAAATAAATTTAACATGAATAGTTTAAAAAGAATACCTACTTTATACATTTATACAGTGTGTTTTTATATATTATCTTATATACATTTGAAGAAATAATATGAACATATGAAACATTAAAAGTAATTTAGGTCCTATTTTTCAATTATCAGATACGAAAGAGTAAATATGTTGTGTTTTTGTTGAGGTTGTTAATTTATTCCACAGGCTTCATGAAGATTAAAAAATCGGCCGTAAGACAGGCTATATCTTAGCAATTTAACCTATTAGTACAGTACATAGTAGTGCAGTACACCGGTGGTCAGACACAACAGATTTTATTTATGTTTGGTATTCTAAGAGTTGACAGATTAAAGTCCGAAGTTAACAAACCATCAATATTTGTGACTTAACTCAAAGCGGTTTTTTACATCTGTCTTAAGTCTGTGAATAAACCAAGTACAACAAAGTTTTGTATAACTTAAATCACACCAAAATTCAGCCTGCGTCGAAGTTAGAAAATATAAATATCCCTTATTTCTATTTAGATTATAATAATGTCTTTAAAATGGCGCCGATACATAGACAAGTGAGACAATATAAGAACATTACCAATCGAAGAATGCGGGCTTTATGAGATTGAATTCGAGAATAAATCGCACCCTTAATAAAACAGAGACTTATCTCAGTATTTTGGATTAAACAAATTTGAACTCTATTGCAAAGATTTAACTCAAATATAATATTAGAATTTAACATATACAATTAGAGTTCAAATTGCCTTACTTTCAAATTTCGAGTTAAGTCGCTGTTTTATTAAGACTGCGATTAATAATGAATCGAAATAGAAATTAAAAACTCTAGATTGTAAATTTAATATAATCACTATAATACTAAATTATATCTTTAAAGTAAAGAACTCAAGTTTCACGTTATGTTTTACACAATGGGAGGTTGAGATGTATTACCCTCACATTCCGTCATTTAATATTTAGGTTCCGGAAGACTTGGCGGGACTTGTCTAGTAGTCCCCTTGAAGATACAGATATTTTCCTGACATCTCAACAGCGCTGTCTTGTCAAGAATCTTGCCTAATAATCGACAGATGAATAGATCAATTATTAATTCCAGCCGGAAATGATTGGTAATGTTCTGTACCGTGTATAGACGTGACTTAATAGATATTTGATAGTAGCATTTTGTAATTCAGTCTCCTTTTATAGAACTAGGCACTTTGTTTCGCAATGCAGGCCTAGATAATGAGGTAAATTAAAAAAATATACGAGGGTATTAACAAATTTTAAATAATGAGGGTATTTGGAAATTATATGGTGGAGGCCTAGCACGGGGTTCACCGAAATTTGTCACGACACGAATCTTGGCTATATTCATAAGGTTATCACATTTTCCCGTGCTATGTATGCCCCGCTCGTTTTTAAGGTAATGTTATTATCACAATATTGTATACATAAATCTATAATTTAAGCAATAAAAACGTAGCATAGCCAGCACGCTTTACGTACTTAAACTATAAAAGTATTTTTATAGCATTCGGCTACTATGTTTTTAATTGGATGAAGACTTTTTCGTTTATTATAGATTGCTTAAACATCATAGATAGTATATATAAAAATATCTATAATTTAAATCGTATTGAAGACTTTTAATTGTGTAAAGAATAGAAATGGGCGCGAACTGGTTTAAAATTTTATATATTTTTTTATTGCGGCTAGGCCACATTTTGAGACTAACACAAAGCTTCTTTTTAGGAAGTTATTCTTCTTAACAGTGTAGAAAAATAATAGTATACCTACTGTAAAATATTCAAACACTTGGTTGATAAAAACTTGTGTAATACTCACCCTATCCCTTATCCATGTACCCACTGAAATTTACAATTAAATTTCGGTGGGTCATACCATCCACTGGAATTTTCAGTTTATAAATACAAAAATATAATAAAAGCTATATAAATATAACCCGTTTTTCACTGAATATTTTATCCACTGTTAAGAAAATCTTCAAAGAGGAAGCCATTTTGGATTTTTTATTTATCACCTAGTATTACTGTAATAAGGACTGCACTGTCAAGTCTTCAAAATGCCACTAACATACTCAGGATTTAAATCTAAAATCTTTTCGCTATAAGGTAAAATTTGATTACTATACAATTTTCCATCTAAACTCTTGTTAATATTCTTAGAGTTCTCCATTGATACACTCTTATTATCTCTTCCTTTCTCCATTGATCCCGTTTTCTCTTCTTTAGAATTTTGACAATTGATTTCTTTGATCACAAGACTATCATTGTCAACTCTTCTTTCACCTTCTTTATTACTTGAGTCTTGTTGAACTTCTGCTGTATTTTCTACTACAAAGTCCTCTCCTGCGCCTTCCTTTGTTTCCGAAATATCTGTAGCTGTATTATTTTTGTCTAATTCTGCGTTCTGCCTTTCAATCTCCTCGTTTCTCAGTCTCTCTTCTTCTTTCAACTTCTCCTGTGCTTCCCTCTCTTTTCTTTCGGCAATTTCCTTTCTCTTCTGCGCGTTCCACAAGGGCATGAATCGTTGGAACATGACGCGGGAGCGATGTTGTGGTTTCAGGACCCAGGAGACAGCCATGTCGACATCAGCAATCCTAGAACAATACAATTTAGGGGTAAGCAGATGGTATGGGAGACTTCTTATTAATTTAAGACTTTGACTTTTATGTTAAAGGAAGACTAAAACAGAGGTTCGCAACGCCTGCGACAAAGAACAACCATCAGTTGTGTTGTTCCTGTGGTAAGAGGGTATCCAGGCTCCTTGACTTGGGTACCAGTAATCCATGTCCTTAGCGTAAGCAGCAAAGTGACTCATTTTAAGGTTTGTCAAAACGCAAGTAGTATTAGCGCCCATAGGCCACATATTATCCTCTAAAAAAGAACAAGGCTTTGTCTCGTCCGCCATATTTCCGGATTCCATGTAGCTACGGACAATTCGTTGACAGCAATATGATAATACGGCCTCGATGGCGTAGTGGTTAGTGTAACCGACTGCCTGCCTGAGGTCGCGGGTTCGATTCCCGCACAAGTCAAACATTTGTGTGCATGAACATGGATGTTTGTCTTGGTCTGGGTGTTTCTATGCATAATATGGATGTGTTTACAAAAAAAAAGTATATATGTATGTTTATCCATTGTCTAGTACCCATAGTACAAGCTCTGCTTAGTTTGGGCTAGATGGTGCTGTATGTATGTGGTAGAATATTATTATTATTATATTATTATTAATATCAGCCCTTTATTAAACTGTTCAACTGTGGCCCAGTGCAGGTTGGCAGACTTCACATGTCTTCGAGAACATTATGGAGAACTCTCAGACACCTGTAGTTAATTATTCAGTGACTGAAAACATCACGATCTTTTCAATCCCCGGTAAATGGAGCCATAATTAACTACATATTTAATACACATAACTTCGAAAACTCAGATATGCGCGCCTTAGGATCGAACTCGAGACCTCTGTGTGGCAGTCCAACAGTCTTCCGCTAGGCTATCACTATTGAAAGCAATATCCAATAATATTTCCCAATCCTGTAAATTAAATGATCCCATGTCCAAACATAATATCAAAAACCACAGGATCTAATGAGGCAGTCATATTATAAGTCAAGAAAATATAGAAGGGATAAAGGGAGCTTACCTTCGCTTGAACCTCTCCCTGTCGGTGACAAACTGTTCCCAATAGCGGACTCGTGTCTGTTTAGCGGCATATAGCCACACTCGCATCACGTGGACCTTCGGAGGAAGTGGAGAGAAGTGCACCTGAAAAAGACGAAACATTGACAAGTTAAGACAGGTTTTTAAAGTGGAGGTATTTGTATACGTAAAGTATTTCTCGGGTAAAAGAAACGATGACCTATAGAATATTGCGGGCGAAAAGAACACCGAATGTTGTAGCGTAAATTGGGAGAGATTTGTTTTCATTGTTGCAAGAGGCAGACCAGCCGCTAATGAATACGACAATGTTATGTTTCTTCGCATAAAAAAATACTACGAAAAGACAACCAATCCGTAAACCAAATAGGTGGCGAACAAGCACTTGGACTATTGGCTGGTGGTTACCATAGTAACCAGTTGCCGTAGCCTATGTAGCAAGGTCGGAACGGAGGTTAGACGGAACAGGTTTTATTTTCCCGGTCAGCTCATTGAAAAGCAACAAGCCTCTGCTATTCTGTTATAGATAGATATATTCTTTCTTAAATTCTCTCCGGCACAACCGCTTCTCTTCACAACAAAAGTATTCAGGCCAATGTGTTGCATTTTCAAACAAGCGTTTGCGCGTTTATCCTAAACGGTTCATTGTACGTTTGTTTGTCGAAACACTATTACTCAGAGTTGATTGTTTATTTACTGTATCGCCATATTGTGATGTATGCAATATAATTTGCTGACGGCTTGTGTAGATCAGGCATATAAAAAAGCACTTATGAAAGAATTTCGACTGTATACAAAAATAGTACTCTCAAAAAGACAACAGCGATTTTGCATCAAATCGGGCCAAGGTTTATTACTGCATTTGCTCTAGTAAGGTGCGTATAATAATTGTGACCGCGATACCTACATATTTTATATGTTAGAAGTCAGTGCAAGAATTTATGCAAAGTATTGTCAACTTGCCATATAATAATTTGCACTTATTCTGTCTAAGGCGCCTCTTTTTACGCATTGTAGTTATTTATTTATTCATTTAATCTTACAAGCTAACAGATGTGACATCCAAAACGCTTACGAATTGATCTAGGTTTTAGTACCAAATAGCTGAAGAATGCCAGCTTTCGTACCATCACACTCAACACATTCGACTGTCAAGAGTCAAATATGCCTGTCTGGTCTTTTTTTGAAGAGAAGAGCCTGCCGTTGACAATTATTTGGTGTCGTTATGAATAGCCTGGCTTGTCTGAAGAAGTGCCAACCTTATTAAGAAAATAAGCGTGAGAGTACTCACAGTGTTACTACGTGGCGCCCGGAAACTAAGCGTTCAAGAGCATACCACCTTTTCTTCAATACGGTCTTCATATTTTATTTTCTTGCCCTATGTTGGGGAACGAGTAAGTGACTAACCCAGTTTGGAGCGATCATAGGTGTAACTATTTTGCATCGGACAGATCGTAAACAAGTCTACTACATGTGTTAAGATCTCGAACGATTTGCAGTGGTATAACCACCTGTTTTTTATGCCATTGATAGGGACCCTTGGAGAATTGTAGAGGAGACCTTTCCACAGCAACTGGGCAGTATAGATTAAGAAAATAAGATGAACACAGCCATATCAATGAACCGATTCAGTTGGAACTAGATATTGATTTAGCTTAGATTGTAGATAAATATGTAAGATGAAAGCAAAGTCATAGCTTCTTCTTCTCCCTATGCCTTTATTATTCCCAAGTCACTTGGGGTCGGCCTTTCTAGTCTAACCGGATTTGACTGGATATCAGTTTTTACACGGAGCGGCTGCCACCTGACCTCCGCAACCCGAAGGCTAACGATATCCCAAGGCTAGACCAGTGTCAGGATATTAGAGGGTACTGACTTTCCCAATCACGACTGCCATAGATGTTCATGGCAGCCAGGACCGACGGCTTAACGTGCTCTCCGAGGCACGGAGCAGGCGATAATTGTCAATCAATACATAATTTCGAAAACTCATATAACTTCCGAAAGTCAGAGGTGCGCGACGTGGGTTCGAACCCGAGACCCTCTGCATTGCAGTCTGTTTGTCTCCCCACTGAGCTATAAATATAGCAAAGTAGCAGCAAATAAATTCAAAGTATTCTTTATATTTGTAAGGTTTAGTTGAATGAAGGTTAATTGTATTTTAAAGTCGGCGAAGTCACGATAGTTCGTTCACCCGATTGATTTATCGCCTACAAGTGTTGTACGACGTAGATCGAACAGACTACACCGTCGGCTGTGAACATTTCATTACGATAGATAAGAGATTATTAAAATGAGTACACCTGACGTACTAGATAACATTTGTATCGCTGGGGACTTTACAAGGAGTGGAACGGACACAAAGACAGGCTGCGTGAAGCAGTTGATATCATACAAAACACGTTTTCTATTCACTATTTTTATAACTTGATCTCGTGTAATATTTTTTTCTTCTTTTTTGGGTAAACAAACAGTGACAGCAATACATATAGACAAGGAGTAATGTTTATAAGGTACTGACAATTGTGTCACCAACCCCGTTTACCGCAGCTTACATATAACAATATTTTAAGCGTTAAACAAATATGATAAAAAACTATAAAAAATCTATACTAGGAGCTTCATGTTATCACATTTAAAGGTACTAGGACGAATCGCCGCAATATCTACCGAGTTGAAATTAATATTATAAGAATGAACGTTTACCTGCGTTAGTACGACAGCGGACTGTTGCAAATAGCTTACAGAGGTTACGGTAATGCGTCCTAGTAGGTATTCAATTCTGTGTATGTAAGTACTTATAATAATAATATATATATAATGGCTTATGGCTGAAACATCACAGCTAGTTATCCAGCCCAGGGTTTGATTTTCGAGTCAGGCAAGGCTTTATCAGGCTTTTTGTAAGAAAATTCTCAGTAGTAGTATGGACTCTGAGAAACCGTCCGGCACAAGGTAGACCCACCGCTTTGGAGATATAGAAGATGACATATTCATGTATACACAATTTTTCTTATTTATCCGATAAAGATATATTGATATAAGATAGATTGCTCTCTTTAGCTACTAATACATACTTTACTAATGATGGAGAATTTTAATGGCATACTTAGTGCTATTTGATTGATAATTACGTATTATCAATCAAATAGCACTAAGTACCTATACCCAAATTAGAACTATTTCGAAAGAGTTGTGTTTATATGGCCCCTTTGATTTATAATGCTCTGCCGAAGTCAATTAGTAAATTGCCCTTCAAAAAATGTTGCTTTCAACTAAAAATGTGGCTGGTGCAGGAACGTTTCTATTCTATTCATGAGTATTTTGTGAAATATGCATGTACATTTTATACGCATGATCTTGCATTAAAGTACAGACATATATAATAATAACATGTGCAATAACATTTGTAATTGATTGTTTAGGTATTTTATTTCACTGTTATAATAGTAAATAGTATTTAATATTTTTTTCATACATTTAGGTTGGTGCTGAATGTTAATTATTTGTACGTGCCTGTTATAATCCTGTACATTAAATGTCAAATTTAATTTAGAATATAATATACTCTTTAGTTTTTGTTAATATTTAATGTATAATGTTAATTTTAATAAATATATTATATAATACATTTGCATGCCGCTGTGTCGGTGAAACATGATGGGCTAAAATTATATTTAACATCTTTGTACCGTGCTTCTAGCAAATAAATAAATAAAATAAAATAAATTAAATATTTAAGTGCTTGATAGTATCGCATTATCATAAATAAGCCAATTTAGAAAGAATGTTCATATTCATTTACTTCCTAATTCATTAAAGCTTATTTTCATCTATATTTAATCATCACCTACCCACAATTAAAACGAATATCACTATAAATACACAATACCATTAAATCCAAGTAATCGAACTAAAAAACGTGCCACACCTACGCTTTCTCACTCGTACACCCGGTCTACACGTGCGAAGGTCATGAGATCAGTCGCTTCGAATAATAACAACCCAAATATCATAAACTGGTTCCAATTTAAAACTCACGCAACGACCGTACAAAGTAATTTTAACGCTAACAATGTGTAAAACAGATGTTTATGCTTTTGACTGCACTACGTTTTAATAAACCGGCTGTAATATGTAACGTATCAAAGGTTTAAATCGGATGCACCCTTACTAAGTTTAAATATGGTCATACATTAAGTTGTAATACTAACATGACATCTGAATTAGAAATATTTTATACTAGCTGAACCGCGCAACTTCGTCTTTTATATTTTCTAAGCTAATATATTCTAAGAGAATTTCCCCCGTTTTTGCAACAATTTTCATTGTTGCTCCGCTAAATGGGCTATCCAACACTGAAATAATTCAATTAAGTAGTTTCTGAGATTAGCGCGTTCAACCAAACAAACAACCTCTTCAGCTTTATAATATTAGTATAGATTGACTGCACGGATGGCGTAGTGGTTGCCTAGCCACTGCACAAAACCCACGAGGGACAAAACTTTGCGTAATCCACAAATGGTTGTTCCGAGTCTGGGTGTTCTTTTTGTCCGATAATTGAATGTTTGTAAAGTACCCCGCGACACAGGATTTATTCCTTGTGAAGGGGTAGTATCTTTTTTAAATAACAAAAATTCTATATTGGCTGATGGTAGGCAGGTACCTTATTATGTCAAAGTCAAATTTTCCTAAATCCCCTAAATCCTAAAAAAATTCTCATGATCCGATGGGACGGCAATCTGACACGATCGGAATTCGGAGAGATATCAGGCGCAGGACCAACGGTTTTACGTACTGTACGTACTTTACGGGGGTGTCTAATTGAGTATCGGTGTTCTTTGGGTCCGTCGCGTCGTTTCAATGTTCGTACAGTTCTCTACGATGCATGAGTTATTCCTAGCAGTGTTGTCATGTTTAGAAAACCCTTATGTAGGTACACCATTTCTGCAGCGAGACAGGCTTGTCCGCCACATTGGCATTATAAAAAACAGTTAGATTAAGCAATAAATACCTTCAGTACTCAACCTGATCTGTCCCTTTAACGACATTAGAGAGTTAGCAAGCCTATTTACTGCAAACTGGATAACGGTACTAGCTTATACAACTTTCACTGCACGGGATAAATATAGCAACTATTATTACTGCTATATGCACTGTAATTATATGACAGCTAGGTCTTAATTCGTTTGTCAGTGTGGTTTAAGCAGGTAACAAAGGTTTTTTATATAAGCGATGTACCCATTAACAAAGCAAAATGAACTTTGAGCATTCGAAAACCGAATGAACTTGTGTTCGAATTTTGATCGATTCGTTATGTTACTGATAATTCGGAACTTAATGTAATATCCGAACCTTCATCTAAAAAGATTCACAAATAAATAAATGACAATTCTTTGCCATTCTACCAGGCGCATTCAGTGTTTAGAATTTCCTAACAGAAAAAGCTAATAACACTTCGAATCGGGATCTAACACTGCTCATAGAGGCGCTCATAGCCAGTTGCACTCACTGAACGGTAAACGATTAGCGAGGTTAAGCAACGTTGGATGCGGTCAGTCTATAGATGGGTGACCGCTTAGTGGTGTTTCATCTAAACGTCTCCGTGCTTTGGAGGGTAAGTAAAAAGTCGTTCCCGGTTGTTGTCAAATTGACAGCAGTCGTTAAGCCATGTCAGAGGCCTACGGGCGGCTTGAACAACTCTTGACAACAGGTTGGCCACTAACCACACGAAAAGAAGAAGACTGCTCGAGCCAGGATCTAAATAACAGTCATAATTAAAATTATAAACACATATTATCTCAAGTGGCAAAAGAGGCAATCTCTATTGTTGTCATAAACTTACAAATATTATAACAACACAAAAATACCAATCTGGTTGTTACGATTGTACTGCTAAACCGCTGAACCGATATCGATTGAGTTTAGTATAGAGATAGCTTGAACTACACGCAAAGACCGTATAGCTTCACGAGAACTTTTTTGTAAAGTACCCTACGGTACTTTAAACAAATTCACGCAATGGCGGACATGACCGATTATGGGATGAAGTGAGCATCGCAGAAAGTGATCAGTTCAACGCACGTAAATAATTCTGACGCATATTAGTACAGTAAACTACAAATCTTATGATCGTGACTCATTTGATGACGACACACGTCAGTCATCGTTATATTCGGATAAAACCCGTAATATAGCGAGATCCTAGTGCAAGAATAACTTTACAGTAATGCATAGTGGATGTGGCAGACTGTGTGGGTGAAAAACGGGAATCCGGGGGTTTGGTATGCGTCAAAAAGTTTGTTCGAATTTGGGGTTTACCGATTTTATTAACTGGATTTTAGCGTAAGATTTTGGTGACGGTACATAGAAGAATGCTCGACCCTAGAAGTACGAGGTTCTTAAAGGAAACCCGTTAAGATTAGTAGGTAAGAGTTTTGGAGGCTCACAATATTTACATGCTATGAATAAACCCAAAATATAAATAAATAATTTATACTATTCCTTTCCTCTAATACATTGATGAATTCCTTTATTACTAATTAAAATCAATTTAATTCTAATACCATATTTAATGCCTAAGGTCGGTAATACGCGAGTGACACCCGGGTGCTATCGCAAGCGATCATAGGATTGTTCACCCCCTTTTTTTATGTATACTAAGTAAAAATATAATGGAACCAATATTAATTAATCTCGAGAACTCCATAAAGCCTTTAATTTTGTACTTCATACGCTTATTTAGAATCGATGGAAATATAAAATAATAAATTATACAATAAATATTCCCAATCCTAATTTAATAATATAAATGAGAAGTTGGCATTGTTTGTTTGTTACGCTTTCATGTCTTAACACAATCGACAATCATGGAATTCCGCACAAGTACCAAAAACGACCAACTTTCTCCAGAAAAAAGTACTGATCCCGAGAAAGAAATTACGAAATCGATAAAATATTAAAATATATAGGAATAATACTGAAAAGGTGGAAGAAATGATTTCAATATTATTAAAATATTCATTAAATAAATTTTAATCTAATATGAAAGCTCCAGGAGCCAGCTACTACCAATTTTCAATAATGCGTAAAATCTTTTGAAATTTATGACTATCTACGATTATAACTCCTATTGAAATACAGTATGGGTCAAATATAGCAGACTATGAAAATATTTATAACTTATATCAACCGGCCCACTATTAGATCTTCAATCCAAAGATAGCACAGATTCATTCGGGCGCTAGTATTCAGAAGTATCACTCATCAATTCTGATGACGAACGAACGGAACGTAAGACGCAATGATGACGTCATCAAGCGCAACAACGCATTGGCGCTTGGATTTCTTGAATGAGTAACATTACTGAACGAAGCTTTGAAATGTTTTGCGTAATCGGCCAGTCTGAGGCCTGTTTTTCTATGAAAGGGTAGTCAGAAGTGTTTAACACATTGTTTCCAGTGCCCCAGTGTTTTTCTTTATTTTTGTTTATGACGACAGTTGACGAACGAATGTAAAAGAGTAGAAAAATGTTGGAAAGCTGTTAATTCATATAGTACATACATACACGCCTGTTTTTCAGAGGGGTAGGCAGATACAACGGATTTCCATTTGCTACGATGCTGACACACTTTTGAAATGTTTGCCTCAAAAGTTTGTAATGTTCTGATTGTCGTCGAAATTCAACCAGTGGCCTAGCACCAATTATATTTAATCTAAAACGACCATGTCTTCAGTGTGCTTTAATAAGTATTTACAACAAGCAAATAAATCTATACTAATATAATAAAGCTAAAGAGTTTGTTTGTTTGTTTGGTTGAACGCGCTAATCTCAGGAACTACTGGTTCGATTTGAAAAATTATATCAGTATTGGATAGCCCATTTATCAAAGAAGGCTATAGGCTATATAACATCACGCTACGACCAATAGCAGCAGAGCATCAATGAAAAATGTTGCAAAAACGGGGAAAGTTCTCTTATGTGAAGCAGACGAAGTTGCGCCGGTCAGCTAGTAATATTATAAAGCTGAAGAGTTTGTGTTTGTTATTTGGTTGAACGCGCTAATCTCAGGAACTACTGGTTCGAATTGAAAATATAATTTAATGTTGGATAGCCCATTTATCGAGGAAGGCTATAGGCGATACGGTACGACCAATAGGAGCGGAGCATCAATGAAAAATGTTGCAGAAACGGGGAAAAATCTCTCAACTTCGTCTAAGTTGCGCGGGTCAGCTAATTAAAGAATATGATGGCACAAGATGAATTTTACTGCATTTACTATTACATTACTTTTTCGGGCTTGACTTGTGCCGTCATCCTAGGCACAATTCAATAAGCCGTTGGTCCTGCGCCTGATCTCGCTCCGGTTGTGTCGGATTGCCGTCCCATCGGATCATGAGTTAGGGAACAGATAGTGCACTTGTTTACACACACACTTGTGCAATATAATATCTCCTACGCAGATAGCCAGTCTCCGTCAAGATTGGCCACCGTAACCGAAATTCGGTCTGGAGGCCATTATTATTATAATAAGGCAGCCTTCTAAACGGCTGCAACAATTTCGATGAATCTTTTTTGTGCGTTCGTAGATGGTTTACATTTACAATAGGACCCGGTAGGTTGGGAGTGCGATGGATCTTTGATAATATTTATTCGTTCGAGCGATACAATGTCAGTCTGTTCCGCTAGATTTTATATAAAAACTTACGTGCGGTTAAAATTCTACTACTAGGTGGCTAGTACTATTATTAAATACAGCATTTATGCATGACTTATAACATTTCATAAGCAGCCTTGCCTTGCCTTTCGTTTCCTTCCTAGTCCAAAGACCGTTTGAATTTATCTGATGCAATTGCTTACGTGTATTTGTAAATCTAATCAAATATTTACTATAATAATAATAATAATAAAGAGTATTCAGGGCAGACGCCGTTTTCCATCCATAGTTAGCAATATACCGGTCCACCAGACACCCATACCCATAGCCCATATATTAAAATTCATACGTAGTAATAGTACTATGCCTGCTGTGGCTAGTGTCGCTGTAGGTGTTCCATCCCACCTTTGATTAAAACTCTCGAAGGGCCTATTCACGTTGGACCCATGTCTCCGTGTAAGCCTCACAAAGGGCCAGGTATTTTCTAATATAATATGTTAGAAAGTACTTGTGATAAGAGAAACATAATAATAATAATAACATTCTACCACATACACACAACACCATCTAGCCCAAACTAAGCAGAGCTTCTACTATGGGTACTAGACAATGGATAAACATACAAATATACATTTAATTTTTTGTAAATACATACATATTATACATAGAAACACCCAGACCAAGACAAACATCCATATTCATGCACACAAACGTTCGACTTGTGCGGGAATCGAACCCGCGACCTCAGGCGTGGCAGTCGGTAACACTAACCACTACACCATCAAGGCCGACATAAAGCTAAAGAGCTTGTTTTTATTTACAATATATTACATATTAATTATTATTTCTACACTAATGAAGCTAATACATTTATACATGACGTATTAACAAAGACAAAATAATTATAGAACACAAATAATTATAATCCTTACTAATATAATAAATGCGAATATGAGTTTGTTTATTTATTTGTTTATTACGCTTTCACGCCTTAACTACTCGACAACGGTAACTTTGAACCAGAAAACGTATCGTTACCGAGGGATATAAATTTATTGACAAAATCTAGATTAACGCGAGCGAAACCGCAGACAAAATCTAGTAAGTACTAAATATTTACAAACTGGTTCAAGCGTCGTAGAATTTGCCACGTTGAAATTGGCCATATCCAGAAAAGATCAGCCTTCCGATCACGCGAAGCTTTTGTTTGAACGCGCGTATCTCTACAACTACCAATCGGGATTGCAATATTTCGCATTTGATAGCCTAAGACACTTGGTACACAAATAGACCAGATTTTCTTGATTAACGCATAGGATAGATACTTCTTAGCCCATTACGCGTTATTCCATTATGCACTTTTAGCACCCTCCCTTATTATGTGGTGTCCTTTTTTTATGCTGCTAACGTGGGAAAACACAGATGATACCTATTTCATGCAAACGAAATCTACGGACGCAAACAGTATAAGATACAAAATTTAAATTGGTGCATTAGTGCGTTATCATGTTAGGTCTTTAACTATGAAATTGCCGTTTATTTCCTACATCAAATTTGTGGTTTCTGTACAAAATGCAATGGTTGTGGCAATCGAGCAGGCGAAGATGACGGCAGAATCTAATGGATAATAAAAATCTACGCATATTTGACGATTTAAACGGACCGATTTAATTTGAATGATGATATCAGCGAGATATATAAATAGAGAGAGAACAGCTGGTGTCAATACCAGGGCTTGGAGTCGGCTAAACAAATCACTACGTGGTCTTGAAGACGAGGCCTTGACCGGATTTCCTGTTAATTTTTTGCTAAGAATATCAAGAATTCACGCTTATATCCGGGAAAGGGTAGGCATAGGTCTATTCCTCTAGTCAGTAATGCTATGTCCTAATTAGAACGGGCGAGCGTATTGGTGTTTAACCGGGCACCGTTCCAGACATGGACTCTAGAAGTCACTAACACTGAGAACTTTTTGAAAGAAACATCTAATAATACCTTCCCTATCCGACATAGAAAACCTAAGCAAGACATCAAGCATCATAGACTCATAATAGTAGCATTAAAACCGCTACGCAACCGCATTTACATGAACACCAAAATCATTTTGCCCGACCCGGGTACCAAACCCGAGGTCTCGTGCATAACACTCGCACAAAAACCTCTCCGCAACCATAAAATTAAAAGATTAAAGAATTAGATTAAAATGGTACTAAAAGACTATCCTCGTTGTTTACGTGACAAATTAGCACAAATTTTGAGTCTGGGGTCTCAAGTCTAATACTCAGTTCAGAGTAATGTTATGTGTTTTTACTGTTAGGAAACTCACGGTACTTTTAAAGCAGGACGAGCGATATTATTAATTCATACGTATTTGTAAATTAAGCTTATTCCAAATAAAAGATATGTAGTCTAATACCTACTGGTTAGCCGGGTATAGTTCCGGTTGAGACGCAGTATGATAGAGAAAGCTCATGGCTTGTGGGCCTGCCCGCCATCCGTTCAGCACCAGGTCCGAGAGGCGGCGTGCGTGTTCCCACGCGCGCCTCTGTTTCGAGTCCGTCCCCCCTCTAGGGGGGACATTAGGGATAATTTGTGAGGAGTGCCTTTGGGTAGGTCTTTTGTGTAGTGGCCTGCCGTTTCATACGGCGGGCCGAAACCTCGGCGGGGTCGCGACCGCATGCGAAAGTGATTCGCGCGGCCCCGTCGATAGTGGTTTTGTCGAGGAACACCGTGGTAGGTTTAGTCGGTATTCCGGGAGGTACATTTTCTTCTTAACATCTTTCTTTTACCCCGGCGAGTCCGACATAAGCCCTCCGCCCGCCCCCGCGGAGGGGCATGCATCAAGCATTCCCCAAGTAAAAAAAAAAAAAAAAAAAAGAGAAAGCTCATGGCAACTCCTGGAAACCGACGCGACGTAACACTAATACATACTGCGTTTCAACCGGTGACTAAATGCGCTTTATCTTGGGGGAATGCCATTTACGCACGCGAGAGGGATGCGTAAATAGGAAAAAAGTAAGTAGCAAATAAGAAGCACAGAGGGTATGTCGGTATGATTTTACTGCAATAAAATGCAAATGGTATCTTATGTCTATGATCCGTGAGTATACTTTTGCTAAGTGGTCATTTTTACGTATTCATACCATAAAAGTACTCTATAAAACCATCAATTACCTTATAAAACAACTATATGACTTACCCAAAAATATCGCAAAATACCGCCTACTCACCAAATTTTAAAAATTGACCATTTTATTCGCAATTAAGTCTATTAGAGCATTGATCATAGATGGAATTTGTAGAGAAGAATATGCTTTATGGTATCTGTTCCAAAAACTACTACTAACTAAGTTAAGTTTAATAAGAACTCCTAGATGATCAATCATTCCCTCCCTTGAACTTACTATATCTTAGTAAAAAATCATGTAAATGGATTTTTGTCGCAGTTTTCCATTGTACCTACAGGAGCTACATTACGTGACGCTTAAATATGACCACACATTTCTGTTACACTCTGTATAAATTATATACCATCAAGGAAACTCTAGGTCAATATAAGACTTAGTTTCTAAATAAATAAATTCAAATGCAATAGTTTTGACACTTTCGTCGACACACACTATCTGACATTACCATCTGAGTCTAACTCATTCAACCACCTATGGTCATTTCACTTTTTATCTACCGCAAATTTTATTTACGTCCACTCTTTGGGTACGCCGTCACAGTTCGGGTATTTCCGTCGCAAGATGGCGTTAGGAATGTATTTATTATGTACACAATGTGCTGGCATGTCTCCAATGAGTCAAGGTTGCCATTGTCTTTCGGCTATGGTCACTGATAATAGAGAAAGAATTTGTATTGTCCGACTAAAAAGTAAGAAATAATGCACGCTGTGTCTCTATTAGAGACGAAAGTAATAATAATATCAGCCCTGTATATAAACTGTCCCACTGCTGGGCATGGGCCTCTTTTCAGTGTGAGGAAGGTTAGGTTAGCCACCACTACGACTTAATGCGTGTAGTTCTTCATAAAGCTCTCAAAGTGTCAAGACACATCTTCGAGAACATTATAAAGAACTTTCAGACATGCAGGTAGTGCAATCAAACTTGAGACCTCTCGATCCTTAGTCCTATGTTTTTTTCATTGGGCTACTATCATTTAATATTAACATTAAATGTGGACCAGAACTAAATTTTCCTCAAAAAAAAACTAGAAATCCAACTCTGCGTAACGGTCGACGAAATATCGAACGCCAAATCATAAAAGTCAAAAAATGATTGCTCTGAGTCGGAGGACTCAGGAAGAATCATTTTTTGATAACATAAATAATAATTGTACCAGATTCAAATCCACAGCACTCAGCGTGGAGGTAACGGGTAGCCGACATCTTGCCACTGCACTCTAAAGAGAGCACTTTTAGAGTAATATCTAAAGGGCAACAATGCAATGATTCAAGCAGCCGACCCCGGCTTCTCTTTATATACTGGCTGGGTACCACAGTGCGAGGTTTTAGGGCATAGATCTACTGGCTGCCAGCACAGCGCATTACAAATTGCCTTGTGCCTTATGTTTCTACATGAAAACGCACGTGACAAAATGATACCAAACTCTACAAAGTTCATTAGTTCGACACAGATCGTAATTAGATTATTAAATTGACCTTTCTCGACTTCGGGAATCCCCAACGCCCTTTGATAATGCTCAAACTAGGTCTCGTAAACAAATTAATGCTTCAATCACATGATATTATTGTACGAAAGGCAACGCTGAGACAAAATCTTTGTTCGTTCGTCGATAATGATGAGAACTGCAAACCTAAAGCATATTTTAACGATCTCATACATAAAACATTTCTTATTAAATGCTTAGGCGTACGCGCTAAAACAAATGATAAAATCGAATGACCCATAAGCGATATATCAAGATCTCTGTCTACCCTCATAAGTAACAGAAGTAAACTTAGTATGCATACCCATTCTGACAGATGCCGTGCCGGTAGTCAAACCTTACCCTTAGTTTTTGAATTGAGAAAAGTGGCAATTCTCAACTAAGGCTTTATTCACAACCACACCACGTCGACGCGACAAAATGTGATCAAGCAGTGGTTAGTGTGAAGTATCGCTGCAGCGTTTTGCAGTTGCGTTGTGGTTCCTACAACATGTAGATGTGGTTGAGTTGTCGTTAGTACATAGTTCCGATGAGGTCGGACGCTAGTTCGCGGTGTCGCTGGTGGCTGTGCGTTGTGGTTGCGATGTGGCCGGTATCACTCACGTTGTCGATAATGACGGCAAAATGTGGTCCGTGTAAATTCTACTATTCATTTTCAATACAAAATTGCGCTCGGCCACGTGGTGTGGTTGTGGTTGTAGTGTGGTTGTGGTACGTATTAATGAAGCCTAAGTATTCTCAAATATTTTTTACAGCATCGAATGACATCAAACCTCTATCAACTGAGCATATACTTAAGTATATTGTTTAAATACCTAATCAAATTTTATTACAGTTTAAGGAAACTTGATATGAAAACAGAAAAAATTTTAAAGTAATACTTAAGTAGAGTATCAGTCATTTTCTTATGGTTGTTTTAATCATTTATTCAGGTCACAAAGTAACACTTATGAACGTCAAGGTATTATATAAATTTACATTTACCTGTTGCCATGTGCCCCAAAGCAAGGGCGTAGAACCAATGAGAAGAACAGGCAAGAAAGTCATGGCCACTCTTTTTAATCGACAGTTCGTTCTCATCATATAATTCTCAATTCAGAAACCAGGGCTAAGACTTCACGATTAGCTTCTGCACTTTTACGTTACTGGCTCTAAGAAGGTCATGCTTACAAGTAATTAAGATAAGATTCTAATAGTCATCAATATGTTTAATGAGTCAAATAATTCTGTACTTACGATACGATAAAATTAATATATATGTACCTACATAGTCTCACACAAGGAATAGGCTTATTGGTTGTTTCGCACGAATTGTGCGTAACAACACTTTTTAGTGCAAACCGAACCTATCGGAAACAGTAAATGTGTGAATCGACACCTACAAAAATATTATTTCCGAAAAGTGCTTTTCGCACTATTCTGCGAAACGACCAATAAGCCAAGGTGTTAATACACCTTGGCTTATTGGTCGTTTACCTATATATCGCCAAATGTTTTAGGTCCCACGTAATAGAAGCCAAAAGCCTTTTGTCGTTTACCGAGCTCAGTTCCAGACTCCGACTGAGAATTGCCTGGCGCAATAACACTGCGCGACCCGGTATCGAACCCGAGTCGCATACACTAGCTATATTAAAAGCAAAAGTTAATACCGATAATCTACATCTCTATTTCTGTTTTCTAGTTGATATAATACAAGGAATAAATACCATTTGCCAGTAGAAAGCATTAGGTATTAGGAACTAGCCCGCGGCTTTGCCTGTATGAATAAACAGATAAAGAGTACCATATGTGTTAATCCAGGACATGGTTTATCCGCGTGTCAAATTACATCCAAATACGTTCAGCAGTTGATGAGTGATTGAGTTACAAACATCCAAACATCTTCATATTTCATCATTCAATCATGCGAATGTGAGTTTCTTGCGCTTCACGCTTTAATTTCTCCACATCAGGGGTACAGAGAACGGAACCGTTCTGCCAATAAAAAGCTGAATGGGTTGACAAGAATTATAGTTATTGGTAATTGCTAGTAATCTAACACTTAGCATGACCCAGTTGTTAATGGACCCAGAGACCTTTCATACACACAAGCGCGGCAAGAGACAGTTATTGAATCTTTCAACGAGACAATAAAAGTGATATGTATCTACTGTCATTCCAATATCAATGATTAAAAGCGGACATATTTGATATGCGTCCAACAATGTCGCGTTGTGTTTAACCATCCGTACTAATATTAAAAATGCGATTTTAGTTACGTCTTCCATTACTTTGCCAAGCTCACCATTATACTGTCCTAACTAAGATTATAAATGCGAATGTAAGTTTGTTTGTTACGCTTTCACGCCTAAACTACTAGACCGATAATCATAAAATTTCGAATAAACGTTGTCAGGGGTACAAAGGACATAGGCTATCTTTCATCCAGAAGTACTGTTGCCGAGGATAGAAAATTGGCATAACCTTAAACTAACTTTACCCTAGCGAAGCCGGGGCAAAATCGGGTACTTCACTACATATTATAAAACAAAGTCCCCCGCCCCGTCTGTCTGATAAACTGAAAAACTACTAAACGGATTTTCATGCGGTTTTCACCAATAGACAGACTAATTCATGGAGAAGGTTTAGGTGTATAATTTGTGAAGGTTTAGTACTACTCGTGCAAAACCGGGGCGAGTCGCTAGTATTATATAAAAGTAAGCCGCAGCAGAATCGCATTCAAACATAAAGCAAACCAATTAATCTAAATAGTGTAGTGCTCTTGTCACGTGCCGGCATCGAATCCCCATTCGCCTCATTCTCATGGACACATGACCATTTAAACCATGGCACCATTGCATGCACTCAGTCAATAATCACTAAAACGTTTCGTTTCAGTATTGTAAATTATTGTAAAGTTAATTGCTAAAATACATTTTAGTAAAATTTCTATTTGCGACTGACATTACGCATATTTTTAATGCTTTTATAAAATTGTAACAAGGTTGTGCATGTACTATCGACTTGAGCGACGGATGACCAGTCCTAAGGTTAAAATCGCATAGCAGGACAACACTTGGTCGGGCGGAGGGCGGAGTCACTTAAAGTCAACATGTGCAAGCGAAATTTTTCTGAAATGGTCAGCCGTCGCTCACGTCGATAGTACATTAAATATAAACATACATAGGATCAAGCCTATATACCCAAAAGGGTAGGCTGAGGTGTATTTCACCCACATTTCGACAGCTGTTTTAGGGCACTCTGTTGACGTTCACCGAAAACGGTCTAAGGCCGTCCGCTGCGTTAAGCGGGTGCACGGAGCGGGCGCCGGCGCGGCATGCTGTTTTCCAATCAGTGTTTAATTTAGCATCTGCTTAAGCATAGTCCCAGCGTAGCATTTAGGTAACGTACCGCACAAATTTGGCATGTAGTCGTAACCGTATGCTGGACACATTTTGCTTTGTCATGTATACATGACTGTGGTGGTCAAAATGTTACACACTTTCACATTTAACATAATTTGAACATGGGATTGAACTCGAGGTCTCTTCGTGGCAGTCAAACGGTCCCCTACTAAGGCTGTCGCTGCTTTACAAAACCTCTTTTACTACTTACTTCGAAAAGCTAACGATAATATTATTACTTTAAACATTTAAACAGTTAGATTAAACTACCGACTACAATCATGCCTTGTCTTGATTATTAATGTACATGTAAGTGGATGCTCCTATTTACCATACTGCTGCTTTAGAGGCTACCATCAAAATTTATTAAATGCTTGAGTATGTTCAGTAATAGTTCATGGAGAAATGGTTGCAGCACCTTACAGCTCTTATTTGTAAACAAAAACTTGGCGATTAAAAAGAGTGACCATGAGTTTCTTGCCCATTCTTCTCATGAACCCTACACCCTTGATTTGCTGAACGTGGCAGTAAATGTAAATCCACAGAAAAAAATTGTATATCTTTGACATTCATAAGTGTTACCTTGTAATCTAATCTGAATAAATTTATTTTGAATTTTCATTCCATAATATCACAATTCTGATAAGCCATTAAAGAAATACTTCATAACAATTGCGTAATTATGTTTTGCCGCAATACATTTTTGTAATTATGATATAGCGCGCATGGTTTCGACCGACGGAGTTAAGCAACTATACTGCGGTCAAATGCTTGCTTAAATACCCCACCTTTTTAAACCAGGAGGCTTTGGAAGGTGAACGTTTACGATTATTATTTATATGCGTTTAGCATAATATACATAATAATCGTGATAATTAAGAAAACTTGTACTAACTTAACACTCTCACTACACACACCACACTCTTATACAATTATGGCGGTTTCTAATTTAACCCAATAAAGTACTAGCGAGCAATAGATGGCGCTTTACTCAATTCCTTGTAGTCGATACAAACTATAGTGTCTGAATCGCGCATTCAAAGTTTTTATGGTGTATTACTATGTATAAATCTTCTTGATATGAACCTTTGGACACAAACTGCTAGACAAAGCTCATACAAACTCGTAAATAGGTACCCAAACAGTAATAATAATAATAATAATAATATATCCCTCTGGGACAGTCGTTATCTCATCATGAGACTAACGCGATATCGGAGGGCACAGTACACAAGCTTTTAAACTATCACCTTCGCCTTGTGATATAAACAATGTATCACCAGGTTAAATAAAAGCACACAAACCGCAGGGCAGCGAGCACTCGCCACTCACATTCAGTGGCGAGCTGAATGTGAGTGGCGACACTGCGATCCTGAATGTCTCAGAGAGTTGGTTAGGGCCTCGTCCCCAGCTTGCCGTTACTGGTTGATAGGGGTGGAACTACAAGAGTGCCCGTAGGACTCTCAACTCTGGCTTGCCTTGGTCGGCCGGTCAGAGGGAGGCCGCTAGAGATATATGCTTGGGGTGGAAGTGTCATTTTCAAGGGCATAACTACGGGGAAACCCGCTCCGGGTCTCCGTTGTCACGAGACCCGTGATGGTGAAACCGGCGCCGCACCGCTCGACACCCCTAGCCACTCGCACCGGTGTTGCCCTCTGCTGCTGGCGTGTATGCCTATAGTTGCTATTCAGGGGGCCCATCTAGTTAGTTGGCGAGTCACCGTCTGCCCATTGCATTGATGCTATTAGAGCATTCAGGGCAGACGCCGTTCTTCATCCATAGTTAGCAATATACCGGTCCATCAGACACCCATACCCATAGCCCATATATTAAAATCCATACGTAGTAATAGTCCTATGCCTGCTGTGGCTAATGTCGCTGTAGGCGTTCCATCCCACCTTTGATTAAAACTCTCGAAGGGCCTCTTCACGTTGGACCCATGTCTCCGTGTAAGCCTCCCAAAGGGCCAGGTATTTTCTAATATAATATGTTAGAAAGTACCTGTGATAAGAGAAACATAATAATAATAATGTATTTGCATAAAACATGGTATTTGGTGGTGTTACAATATTATATATAGTACAAGGATGTTTGGTATCTACAATATAAGTAGTAGGGTATTTATTTATTTAAGTACATCAAATAGAACTACTTGCGCCAATTACACTATTTAATATAATATAAATAAAAAATTTAGCATTCACGCATTCTGCTCACAGTACCTCATACATTCTAATAATAATACTTTCCATTCATCGGCAAAAATATCAACTTCTGGGTTAAACTCCAAGAGAGCGTTAAGCTGCTTCAGTGACCGAGGTATGGGTGAGTTACAGCGTGCCACAGTACGGCACGCTGGAACTGCCAGCAATCGGTATGAATTGGTAGCTCAAGAAAACAACTAAATATTATCTATGGTTAGACCAATGTTAGCAAAATGAACGACCATCGAGTTTTGAAATGCGAAACTTTAATATCTATAAGAAGAAATTAAATTTAGCTGTGTCTTCCACGTCAAGTTTATTAACTGGCCCCGTGTTGAGCAAACTGTGCTATTCTATTCTAGGTTATTACCAGCCTAGTGTCTACGTGCAGTTCCACCCGTGTGTATCCCATATGGGCTAGGTTATCTTTGATAGGTAGCCTATATATATCCAGGATACAATCTATCTCTTTGCCAAATTTGATCAAAATTGGTTTGGGCGGCAAAGCTTAAACTGATAGACAGAGTTACTTTTGCATTTATATCATTAGCATGGAGGTTGAATGTTTGAAGTAGATGTTAGCCGAGATTGACGGTTTCACGAACACACCGAAACACAGTCACAGAACAACAATGCTAATTAATTACTACTGTTAATGATCTTCAAAGATTCACACACAGTAACGGACCGTTGACCCAAATGACTCACTTCGTACTAAAATAATATACTTTCATTGTGTAAACAAAATGTTATCTCTGAGTATCCTCAATAGCTGACGTGACGACTCACTGGGAAGTACAAAGGGCGAGAGATACGTGGAGTTAGTGAACAACTCCTTACGATTGTTGCACGCCTGGTACTTTTGTATTGTGACTGCTAGCCGACCACACAGTTTGATTTCTGGGTCGGACAAGGAGTTAAATATTTGTTAGGTGATTCTTAGTACCAGCACGGGATGTGAAAGCGTGTCTTATACCCCGCGATATCCCTAAGGATAACTCAACACAGGAGGAGACAGGAGAAAGGGTAGCTAGCTGTGTTGCCAGCGCAAGGGTTAAAGACTACCCTGACAGCAAAGTGGCTCTAGAAAGGAAACTCTATTCACATCAGAAACACAACACCAGATTATTTGCCTGTCATCTTCTTACACACAAACATAGAGAGAAGTTATTTCCTCAGGCCAGGTGTCCCAGTTTGAGAAAACCCACCAAAGATTACACAACGTCACACTTCCAAGTTTAATTTGTAACGTAACCAAAAACATTATCATTGTGGTTATAATACTTACTTTACTTTACTTTATTACTTTAGAAAGGGACGGGGACGGGGAGCTCCTAGCTGTCCCTTTCTAAAGTAATAAAGTTAGACAAAGACAACGCTTTTAATCAAGTATCTATTAATCACTAAACATCATAACTGCTCGTATTTCCTGTTGTCCTGGTACATTTTATCGTCACCTTCCTACAAGCCTTATTTAATTACCAAGGTTTTATCTAACCATAATATATGAAACAGCTTTTCCTTAAAGCTACTACCATCAGGAAGCCTTATCACGTTTGATGTGTGAAAACGGAACACCGCTTTGCAAAGTGTATAGCTTTGTCTCATTTTTGCTCATGCAATGTCAGTGCTAGCAGATGGTCAAGCCCCTGACCTCCACAACCTAATATGGTAGCGATAGTCTGAAGACGCATTTCGCAAGGTGTATGTTTCTTGAAGTAAATAAATGTCATGCTGTCTCTATATTTTTACTAAGTTAGACAAAGATTATATTAAGTTATATGACTTTTCGAAATTATGTGCCTATTGATTGACAATTATCGCCTGCTCCGTGCCTCGGAGAGCACGTTAAGCCGTCGGTCCCGGCTGCCATGAACATCTATGGCAGTCGTTATTGGGAAAGTCAGTACCCTCTAATATCCTGACACTGCTCTAGCCTTAGGGTATCTTTGGCCTTTGGGTTGCGGAGGTCAGGTGGCAGCCGCTCCGTGTAAAAACTGATATCCAGTCAAATCCGGTTAGACTAGAAAAGCCGACCCCAAGTGACTTGGGAATAATAAAGGCTAAGAGAGAAGAAGAGAAGACAAAGACTAAATAAAGGCACTACTAGAAAAACATTTGCTTCCAGAAATATGCTTCTTGTAAAGAGTATATCGTTGATCGTGTAATCGTTTAGATTAGATAAACCATCAGTGCACTGCAATTCAGAATGTCTCGGCAACTTTAGTATCGCTTAATTCAATTAATAATATTTGATTTTATCATTACGGCAGAAATATTTTTGTTTTAAAAAGACAACTCTCACACTAGGAATAAATCTTGTGTGGCGAGGAACTTTACAAACATTCAATCAACGGACACAAAGAACGCCCAGACTCGGAACAACCATTTGTGGATCACACAAAGTTTTAATGTTTTACCCCGTGTGGGATTCGAACCCATAACACTCGGCGCTGTGGCAGTGGCTAGGCGAGCACTTAAAACCTATTTTTTTTTTTTACTTGCAGGAATGCTTTGACACATACCTCTCCGCGGGGCGAAGGAGAGGTTATGTCGGGCTCACCAGGGAATTGATACCCCGGTAATACCGACTAAACCTACCACGGTGTTCCTCGACATAACCATAGACGGCGAGGCCGCGCGAATCGCTTTCACATGCAATCGCGACCCCGCCGTGGTTTCGGCACGCCGTGTAAAACGGCAGGCCACTACACAGAAATACCTCCTGCGCCATCGCACGAATGGCGTAGTCAACTATAAATTTCATGAATACATGAAATTGTATCAGTGTGTATAATCAATTAATAAACGAATCGAATCAGGTATTTGGTCCATTGTTATTTTTTCGTAAAGGTACCTACGATAATAAAATATTATATCTGAAATATTCCAATCCTTCTCGTAGGACTTTATAAATAATAATACATATATTCTATCACATACAATACCATCTAGTCCAAACTAAGCACAGCTTGTACTATGGGTACTAGATAATGGATAAACACACATATATACTTTTTTTTGTAAATACCTACTTATTCTACATAAATACAACCAGACCAAGACAAACATCCATGTTCATTTACACAAATGTTTGACTTGTGCGGGAATCGAACCCGCGACCTCAGGCGTGCCAGTCGGTTATACTAACCACTACGCCATCGAGGCCATCCAAACAAATATTCTAAATCTGGGTATATAATTGTTCCAAGTCTACTCTGTGTAAAGTTCTCCACGGCACAGGGCCTGATCCCTAATACTTAATTGTTTTTGTAAAACTAAATAAATCATCAAAGGACACAAAGAAGACCCAAACTCGGAACAATTATTTGTGGATCACACAACCTTGAGTCCTACTTGATTTTGCCTCGTATTAAGTATGTGGATGTATTTATTTATTTATTTATTTATTACTAGATGACCCGGTGTACTTCGTATCACGTATCCTAACGAATTTTTCTATATTTTCTCACCGTTTAAACCATCCCTGGACTACGACAAACATTTCAAAACCAAAATCAGCTAAATCGGCCCAGCCGTTCACGAGTTTTAGCGAGACAAACGAACAGCAATTGATTTATATACATATATGTATATATAGATTATGATTTATCAACAGCAAATATTTACAAATTCCCATCAAAGATAACAAGGAACGTAAGGTGGCTGAAACATTTGCCAATTACAGATTAACCAGCCTTCATCAATAGTTGTGACAATATTTATGTAAAGAACTTAAATTACTATATATTTATTATATTCATTTATTCATAAACAAATTTACATTTGTGTCGAACAGTGGTTTTGACAATATAGTTAAATTTGTGTTATGTATTGACAAATATATCTCTTTACAAACAAAATCAAATTAATAAATAAATTCACATAAAAAATAAATTTAAATCAAAGCAAGTCAAATAAAAATCAAAACAAATGAAATAAATTGAATTCAAGTCTAATAAAAATTAAATAAGAATCAAATCTTATAAAGTAAGAAATAAAAATAAGAATTAAAGGAGAACATAATGCAACTTATATTATATATGATTTTATGTGACAGCGATATTGCTATTGTTGGAGACTTGAAGGGATATAAAGATTTGGTATTTTAGTTTGTTTTTAGAGTTTTGAGAGAGATTTTGTCAATAAATTTTTCATTCCTCGGGAACCGTACTTATTTCTAACTGAAAGGCACCTTATGACCTTTTTTGTACCCGATCGAGTAGTTAAGGCGTAAAAGCGTAACAAACAAACAAACTGACATTCGCATTCATAATATTATTTACGATAATAAAATTGTAAGCTTGGCAAAACTCACATTCGCATTTATATGTAATATAGTTAGTATCAAACAATGGACACAAAGAACACCCAGACTCGGAACAAGCATTTCTGGATCACATAACTTACATCCTATGCGGAGACACAAAATTTGGTGATGGCCACTTACACCATTATAATAATAATAATAATAATAATATTCTATCACATACACACAACACCATCTAGCCCAAACTAAGCAGAGCTTGTACTATGGGTACTAGACAATGGATAAACATACATATATACTTTTTTTTTTTGTAAATACATACATATTATACATAGAAACACCCAGACCAAGACAAACATCCATGTTCATGCACACAAATGTTTGACTTGTGCGGGGATCGAACCCGCGACCTCAGGCGTGGCAGTCAGTTACACTAACCACTACGCCATCGAGTCGTCATTAGTTCCCAAAGTGGTCTAGGTGGACCCCCAGGGCTCCACGGGAGACTCCGACGGGGATCTACGTTGGCGTGATAAAAAAATCAGCCCGCCAACAGTGGTAGGTTCAGCCGGAGAATATAAAAAAAATATTTCATTCTTCACCAATATAAAGACGAATGCCAAGCAATATGGTAGAAATGTAGCTACAGGGGTCCACCGGAAACTGCTAAATTTTGTAATCGGTCTATGAAAAAAAAAAAAAAGGGAACCGCTGACTTACTCTATTACCTACGTCATATATTAAATCCTTTATTTAATTTGAATATTGCAATGAGTATCATAAACAAAGCATATCACATATTTCCTTGTGCGCCTGTATCGACATCGCTCAAGGTTACCAACGTGTTACTTCTAATACTACAGACATTATGTCGTAAGCAGTAAAGTACATTTTTGCGCAATAGTTCTTTGTATGTTAAATATAGCTACGCAGTACGTGAGTTATGTATCATATCATAATTACTTTGTTAGTCCCGCGGCATATGATTGCAGTATGTTAAGCACCTGGCTCTCAGGTTCAATTGCCGGATCGGGTAGAAAAATATTTTTTTCTTATAATATTTTTTATTGTCTTACGTTTACGCGAATGTTACACATTGAAATTAAACAACTTTATACGAAACATGGCTGCTGAAAAGCAACCGAAACGTCGAGGAAAGTGTAAAATTAAATCTAAATTATTTTTATAATTTTCAATCGTTTTTATAAAAATAGCTTAAATATCTATATAATATAATCTCAACAGCTAATGTGCCTAGGGCACGCCACGATCGTGGCGGTAAGTTCCGTGTTTGAGGAGTGGCTGGAGAGGCGACATGGCGCTCTCACCTTCTGGCTGACACAGGTAATGACTGGCCATGGTTGTTTTGCCAGTTCCTGTGTCGTATAGGCCGACAAGAGACGCCCAGTTGTCACCACTGCAGCCACTGCCGCGACATTGTTGAGGACACGGCGCTGCTCACTTTGGCGGATTGCCCCGCCTGGGCATCGCAGCGCCGTGAGTTGATCGCGGCAGTCGGATTGGTTGCCCTCTCGCTACCGGCCGTAGTTCAGTCTATGGTCCGGAGTGAGAGGTCGTGGAACGCCGTCGCCTCCTTCTGTGAGGAAGTGATTTCCATCAAGGAGGCGGCGGAGCGGGACAGGGAGCACTTAAACCCTCTCCCCAACCGCAGAACCGGGCGCCGGAGGGCGCGAGACGACCTCCAGCCACCCTGAGGTTTGACCTGAGGGTGGTGGGCTTCGTGGGCCCGCCCACCATCCGATCAGCACCAGGTCCGAGAGAACGGAGTGCGTGTTCCCACGCGCGCCTCTGTGTCGAGTCCGTCTCCCTTCTAGAGGGGAGACAGTAGGAATTTTAAGTGAGTGCCTAAAGGGTATGTCTCTTCGTGTAGTGGCCTGCCGTTTCATACGGCGGGGCCGAAACCTCGGCGGGGTCGCGACCGCATGTGCAAGTGATTCGCGCGGCCCCGTCGATAACGGTTTTGTTGAGGAACACCGTGGTAGGTTTAGTCCGTATTCCGGGAGATCCATATCATCCTTTCAACATCTTTCTGTATCCCGGTGAGTCCGACATAAACCCTCCACCCGCCCCCGCGGAGGGATACGCGTCAAAGCATTCCAAATTTAAAAAAAAAAGTGCCTCTTCCTCGGCAATAAGCATTCTATTACATGGGATTGCTGTAAATATGGATGTACAATAATTCATGATTTCTCCAAACCTTCGGGGATACACAGCATTAAGTCTATGCATGTATAAAATGAGAAATAACTACTACAAAAATCCACAACTTAATTGTTTATATTGCGTTACTAGATATTTTTATGTTTATTATATACCTACCTATATTTTTAGCCATGTTTTTAATATGATCTCCAGTTCTACACATATATGTAATTGACTGTCTATTGTACATTATATGTATTATATTTACTCTAACTATCATGTATGTTTATAAACTGTATGCCGAATAATCGTCCGTGACTAGCCCTTGAGTTTTTGAAATACAGCGCTGCGGTCATCCGTAGCAAAGGCTGAGCTGGAACCTTTTAGACACACTACACAACATTTTCCTTAATTGTTTTTTCATCTTGTTTGGTTTTCGTTTTTGTTTTAATTATAGTAATTATTAGAAATAGTAAACACTTGTATTGTTACCGTGTTAATATGTTGTGTTTTTATTGGTGTGTCTAATAAATTACATTTCTTTCTTTCTTACTTTAAACCAGCGATAACGGAGTGGTAATAAGACTATTGAATTGACATGTTGAGCTATAGATTCGAATCCACAGCACGCACATTTGTCTTTTCAAAGCTATTTGCGTATTAAATAGTTAATTATCACTCGCTTTAATGGCGAAGGAATACATCGTGAGAAAACCTACATGACTGAGACTGCATACTATTCTCGAATATGTGTTAAGTCTGCCAAACTGAACTGGGCCAGCATGGCAGACTATGACTTAACCCATTTCATACTAAAAAAAGACCCATGTCCAACAGTGGGTCAGTTTATAAACAGGTCTGGTTATTATCACTTCACTACATATTATAAAACAAAGTCGCATTCACTACCACTGAGCCGCCAAGGAAGTCAAAGGAAAATATAATATAAAAGGCGGGAAAACCCCATATTTTATCATACCTTCTACTGATAAGCGACAAGTGCTTACAAATTTATATTAACTCTGTAAAATAATGTAAACCAATATGAATAACATGGCAATAGTTAAAATTAGGCTCCAACCACAGTATCTTAGGAGAATATATACCAAGATAAAAAGAAGTATGTAGGATGGTATGATAAAAAGATGTATGGAGGAACAGGACATGGTTTATCTATATGCCAAGTTTCATCCAAATCTGTTCAACACTTTATGAACAGATTGCATAGCAAGCAAACATCTTTGCAAATTTTAATAAAAGTATTTACCTACTTTAATATGCTATTATTATTAATATTTGTCGGCCTCGATGGTGTAGTGGTTAGTGTAACCGACTGCCACGCCTGAGGTCGCGGGTTCGATTCCCGCACAAGTCAAACATTTGTGTGCATGAACATGGATGTTTGTCTTGGTCTGGGTGTTTCTATGTATAATATGCATGTATTTACAAAAAAAAATGTATATATGTATGTTTATCCATTGTCTAGTACCATAGTACAAGCTCTGCTTAGTTTGGGCTAGATGGTGTTGTGTGTATGTGGTAGAATATTATTATAGAATATTATTATTATTAATGTCCAAGGATGCAACATCATCAAAGATAGAGAAATATTGCAATTACGAACATAATAAATAAACAAAATTTATCAGAATATCGATTAATTGTTATCAGTATTAAAAAAATTCTTATGATAATAATTTGATATTATCATTACTTAAATAAATATATTATATGATATGATTAATTGGTGTTCTGCGGTGGTGTGGAAACCGTGTGTCAATATAGGTGTATGTAACTGAAAAACATGCATTTATAACGGGTGTCCTTAAGGAAAATTATATCAGGATAGCGATATATATTCTGCTAGAAGCAATAACATAAAATTTAAGAATTAAATAACATAAAGGTACACTTGTTTATAGATAGAGACATATGCTTATATATTTCTAGACAAAGACACCCAAATATCACCAACTAATTTTTAATGTCTATCAATCATATTTTCATCAAATCTGCAGAAGCATATTCAGCTTAAGCCACAGGATTAACAAGGTGATTGTTATAACAATCAATAGATGCCAAACATACGGTCTACTTGTAAGTGGTAAAAATCTAAAAAGTATACATTAATGATGTACACATATTACACTGAATTCAATAACATAGCTAGCAAAATAAAGATAATAGATCTCTGCTTACGTCACAGAAATAGTGAGTGTGTATCTATGCATATAATTATAAAGAATAAAAAAGTGTATGCTGGTATTCTTGTCCGTGTTCAATCTTCCAATTACTTCTGACACTATTTTTGGCCAGGATGGTGTCACAAATTATATAAAATTAACTACTAACACTGCCAAAAGAGTATATTATTCAATGAATCATAGATATTCATTGTTCTTTTTCAAATTCCTGCATGGTTAGGTTAGAGGCATGTGTTTAATGTCTTGTTATTATTTTTTGCCTTAGAATAACATGAATTTATTGATTATGATGTGTCTTAGGTGTGTTCTTATAAACCAGTTTGGTGAGCGGTCAGTGGGATAATTAAATCAAAGTATAACTTCTATTATAAATTGCAAATTTAAAGATACCTACTACATGGTACGTAGTATTTTAATTTGCATTTTATTGTAGTGTTAGTTTAGTTGAAAGTTTTACCCATTTCAGAGGTTAAGACTGTGCCAAGCGAAATGTGCCAAAACAGGCGGTCACAGTTAAGTGAATAAAATCAACACTTTATGTTTAATACAATATAAAATATACGTTTACCATAACAATGAACGTGTTTACAATTACTTTGTGTAAAAAACTTAAAATATTTAATATTTCACCTACAAAATTACGTAAATTTGCACGAAAAACGCAAAAACGTAAGCTCGTGTTACGTGATTTTTAGATTATAACAGTAGAAATCTATCCTATTTTACAGCTTAAACGAAACATAAATAGTTTATAACAATTTGTCCGTCCCAAATATTTAAGTTATTGGTTGACAATAAAGATACATATTTATCAAAAAAGCACTTCAAATGCTCCATACAACTTTATTATGGTAGCCGCGCGCCGATTTGTATATGCGCCGCACTAGCTCTGTCATAATCTGTCTTACGCTCGGCGCAGTCTTAAGTCTTTCCATTATTTTAAACGCATACTAGGAATGATTTCTGTTTTGCAGATACAATACATATTTCCTAACACTGATAATTCCATAATTGTATTCCTCTTTACTCATGTTATGGACTAAAAGGGTATGTTTAATAAATTAAATGATCAAAGCAATAACGCGGAATGTGATGATGTACAAAATATATTCAGTAGACAGTCAACTAAAAATTATAATATGAAGATGCAATTCTTCTCTCTTAACCTTTATTATTCCCAATCTGGTCTAACCGGATTTGACTGGATATCAGTTTTTACACGGAGCGGCTGCCACCTGACCTCCGCAACCCGAAGGCTAACGATACCCTAAGGCTAGACCAGTGTCAGGATATTAGAGGGTACTGACTTTCCCAATAACGACTGCCATAGATGTTCATAGCAGCCGGGACCAACGGCTTAACGTGCTCTCCGAGGCACGGAGCAGGCGATAATTGTCAATCAATACGCACATAATTTCGAAAAGTCATATAACTTCCGAAAGTCAGAGGTGCGCGACGTGGTTTCGAACACGAGACCCTCTACATTGCAGTCTGTTGGTCTCCCCACTGAGCTATCGCTACTTGATGAAGATGCAATAACAAGAATATTTATGTAACATAAAATAAACCAATTAGTCATTGCTTGATAAACAAAAGATTATCTGTTGTATAGCATTTAACCTCTTGCCCAATGCGTAGCCACAATACTTTTCTCATTGAGTTTGGTAATTTATAAATGAGTTAAGATGGTGCAAAACATATTACAAGGATTCCTAATCACTAAGAACAGAACATAAAAGAACATGGAAGAATATGAAAAACTCACCCGCTTAGCTGGCAGATCCTTTCGCAGTAGTTTCTTCCTCTCATCAACCAATAAACCTTTGGAATCATCAGAATCACCGACACCACTGACTGTCACGAGGTCACACTCAGTCAAATCATGTTGCACGTTAGCACAATCCACCTCGTCCTCACTATGGTCGACATAAAGGCTGTCATCCGCAAGATTACTGACACTTTTAGACAATGAAGCGGATAATTTAAATGTACCACACCCTGAATCACTCATATCAGAGTCACTATCATAATCCTCAGAGTCCGTAGTATCTCCAAATACATCATTTGATGTGTAACAGCTGTCAGGAGAGTCCTCAAAGATGATGAATGAGTCTTCAGAATCGCACTCAGATGGTCTTCGGACTTTTGGAGAATCATTAAAAACAATTTGGAAGGAATCTTCACTGTCCACTGATGCAGAATGGAATCGACCAGATACCTCATCAAAATATTCTTTACATGGCAGTGGCTGTGGCTGTGTATGATCCTTCAAATTTTGATGAATCCCAATATAGTTTTCCATGTTATTGGTTGATGGTGAATTTTCAACACTTGATGATAGGTCTTCAGATTGAAGTTCGTTGGCAAATAAGGCATCATCATAGATGTTCTTTCTCATCCTTGACTTTCTACGCTTATCGTTGGTACGATTTGGGTTTTTAAATCTTTTATCCTTAACTTTATTGGACGGCTTAGGTCTTGGTGGTAACTTAACTAATGGTTGAGGTTCAGGCTCCAGCTTAATTGGTGCCAACATAGCTACAGGTTCTTCTGGTTGCGGTTCAACAACAACTTTGGGTTTCTTTCGTCTCTCTTGTAGTAATAACTTTAACTTTGTGATTTTATCATCGCATGATTCAACTAATTCTTTTGTAGTCTCTTTTCCTAACTTATCATTACTGGTAATTGATTCAGGTACATTTTTCACAATTTCTGTTGTTTTGCAAACTAAAGCATCCTCAGCTAAAGTTTTAGGAGCAGAGTTACAAGCTTCTGTAGTCTTACAATCAAGAGTAGGTGCCTCGGTAATAGTTTGAGATACAATGTTAGGCACTTTGTTAATAATTTTTGGTTGTTCAGGCACTTTAGGTGGTGTATCTGCTACATCAGGCATCTCACAACTCACATTAGTTTTCCCAGAGGCCAGTTTAGGTGACTCAGAGTGCTTTTCAAGCATTACAGGAATCACTGTAGGTGTTTGAGATGTCACTTTAGTCATTACAGGAACCACTTTATTAATTTCAGGTACTACTTTTGATGTATCTGGGACTACTTTATGTGTTTCGGGGATCACTTTTGATGTTTTAGGGACCGCTTTGGGTAATTTAGGGACCACTTTAGGTGATTCAGGGACCACTTTAGGCAATTCAGGCACCACTTTAGGTGATTCTGGAGCCACTTTAGGTGATTCAGAGGCCACTTTGGGTGTTTGAGGGACAGCTTTTGGTGTTACAGGGTCCACTTTCTGTGTCTCTGTGACTTTAGGAAGCACTGCTGCTTCAACTTTGGTTTTCGGCCCATCGATCTCATGAAAGATATGCTCATGATAACAAACAGGACCTGAGAACTCAATGTAGGAATCATTAGCAAGGTTTTCAAAGTCCTCAGGCGAGAAAGCATCTTCAAAACAGTCTTCTACAGAGCCAGGTTCCACGAAAACCTTCTTTGGACGTCTTCGTACCCTCAGAGAACATGGCACAGGCTTGCTACTACCGAGTAAAACACGGACCTGCTCAAGTTTGCTCTTACAATGTGCTGCAGCCGACCTACAGTCACTCATCTCCGAAGCAAAGACCTCACTAGACATATCATCTGAAAATTCATCCTGTAAAATTTTATTTTCATCTGAAAGATTGGCGCCATGCCACATCGGTGGTACCGCCATCTCCGAACTGCAGTTGGAACTAAAATCAGCAGGTTTTCGTTTACTAAACATCGCGTTCGTAATTACGTTTAGAACGCCAGAGAAAAAGTTTGTAATCCCCGTCAAGGGGGAGTAATCTTCGTGCATGTGCGTGTTTTCTTCTACTTTCGTCTCCTGTTTTTCCAATGTTGTTTTGCCGTTTTTCGTTGCCATTTTTTCCTCAGTGATTAGTGTGTCCGCCAAGTTCTTCCGCAATGGATCCGGACCGAAGTAAAGGTTGTTCAAAAACAACTCGTCGCCAAAGGTGTTCTTCATATCGGTTTTGGTATCCGTACAGTAACTTGCGAATGTATAGTGCGGGGGTGCCAAAAAGTTGCGCCTATCGCGCCAATTCGTTGAAAAATTCATTTTTTTTTCTCGTTTTTTATCTTTTATAAACTAAATCACAAACGCATGTCACTCACGCGCACACTGCTGACGGCAATGAAAAGTCCTTAATAATGTCTGGGGATGGTCTGTGCACGAATCTACAGCACTTAATAGCGTTTCTCAAAGGGAAATCTCGAGGGGAAATCCACACACGGTCGCGGAAGAAAATCTCGCACTCACGGTCGGTTTTACACACTGTTGAAGATTTAGCACCGAAAATCAACACATCTGCGATCGAAGAAGTAGTTGTATACTTGTTTTTGTTGAAATAGTGTTCGTTTGTAAGCTCCATTATGACAATAATAAAATACACGTCTTTACATTGCAGCCATTTTGTGGAAAATATGCTTTGACAGATAAAGGATTCAGTTTTGTTGTCTCTGCGTCTATGACTTTAGAGTTGCCCTCGTTCGATGCGAATTAGCTTTAATCGAATTACGAATTATAAGGATCTATCTTAAAAAGTTACAACACATTTTTACGTATAATATAATATTATAGTTATATTAAATTATGATCATTATATTACTTTTTTATATAACTATTATATATATAGTATATAATAGTTACATAAAAAAGTAATATAATAATAATCATTTTCTAAAATGGATACGTATTTGTATATTACAGCATGAGGCTAGACATGTGACAGTGTTCAAAATATTTAACACATTATGCGTAGATACTTAAGATTCGCGTTATCCTCTCCTTCGCCCCGGACGTTATCTTATTCAAAGGATTATTTGTTAGCTGATTACATTAACAGAAGTCAATTTTTATAAAATTTCTGTTATAATTATGAAAATATTGCAAAATACCGTCGATTAAGAAATATTCATGGTAAACCGATTGAAAAAAGATTTTACATGCATTATGTAAGACCATAACTAACCAACCACTCTAAGAGGACTATAAGTAACAATAATATGTTTACTCGATTCAAGATTTATGATTCATGATCAAATCAGTACATCACTTCAGGCAAAAACATAGACAATTATAGATGCCCTTGAACGCACTATGATTTTCTGATGCAATAGTGTGTTCTCTTTGTCATATGTTTTATTCTCGGTTACGAAATTGTTTCCAAGAATATTTTGATTGGACATGTTTACCCAAAACAAATTAAGGGACTGGCTATTTTTGTATTTCTTTGTTATGGTTGATTAGAATAATGTAGAATGTCCTACAATCAGCTGGAAGATACCAGAAACAATGGAATGTAGAGGTTGTGAGTCCAATTCCACAGAAAATAATGATTTGCATGAAACATGACAATCAGATACAATAAATATGCGTGCATACTACAGTAATTGCAGTATTTCATATTTCATGGCAATGTTTCGGACTTAATGAGAAACAGCCACATTTCTAGCTTGCTAGTTAAAATATTGAAGCCAATGACATAATATAAACTATAGATACGTTGTCCCCGCTCTGTAGTGGCAACATGAATGCAAGATAATTACCAGAAGTCCATTTAGTAGTGGTTCCATATATACCGTAATTACGGTAGACATACCGTAATTTTGCCAGGTGTACCACCTACCGTAGCATCTATGTTACGGTAGCAAAAACTACCGTAATTTGAAACGTAGTTTTTTTTAGATTGTCATAATTTTTGTTAGAGATAGCAACATTCATTAATATGACAATACTGATGCTCAAGCTAAAAGGACTAGTATCAATTACTTTAACAAACCTTTTAATAAACAACAACTGACATGCATAAAGCGAGGAATCCCGGACTTTTTCCAAGGTTCATTCGTAATGCACCGTGGGAAGAGTTAGGGATTCCCCGCTTTATATACCCGACCAAATAAAATTGTAACTTTCTGCAAATAAATTGTAAAAAATATATAATAATATTATATAATATACCTATACGTGTTTGCAAAAAATAATAAAATTAACGATTATTTATTTGACTAGCATAATGATTGAATGATTAATTTATGAGATTGTGATTTGATTATATATATTATAGTGTTATTTTGCGATTTGCACGAGAAAATTTCATTATTTTTCATTCATTTATCTATTTTTTTATCAGTTTACGAATTCAAATGGCTAGTGATAGTGATGGTCCATCTACGCCGGAAAAACAAAAAACCCAGGCAGGTGAGAAACAAAAAAGTAAAATATACAAACAAAAGTTTCGGTCAGAATGGTTAATAACCAATAAGGATAGACCAATTTCTGATACAAGACTGATTATAAGACTGATTATGAATAAAAACTGGCTAAATTAAGCGTCTAAGTTTTTTTTTTCTATTGACACCGTAAGTAATCTACCGTAATTTTCACCTGATAACACCGTATTTTTGAATAAACTATCTGGAGACACTGCCATTTCGACACGTACCAACCAGTGCCGCGGTCGTACAGTACGTGTCATTAAAATAACTTAAGTGAATAACTTCCCCAACAACAAAAAAATGTTGCAACTGCGAAAGATAAAAAAGTATCATTTCATGTGTAAGTATCAAGGGAAATGGATTTTATTTTATTTTTTCGATGTCTTCTAATGGCGGCTGGCGCCTGAGGTAAGTCACGACGTCACGTGCCGTTTTGTTCGCGCTCGGCCAATGAGCAAGCACCACAGAATGACAACGTAAAAAAATATATTTATCTCTCCCTAACAACAAGAATTCCGTAGATGACATTTAATTTTCTTTCCCTTTCTTCGTGTGTGTAAGTAGCTGTCTAGCTACCGATAGTATTTACGCTGTTTTTGAGTGCCGTGATGTTCATGCATGGCGCGTCTATTTATATTACGTCATTGATTGAAGCGAGGACAAAAAACAAAGACATTGTTTATTTGTTTTTAACCCTTAATGCAGCTAAACATTTATACTAAAACGTTGTTTTTTTTTAAATATAATTATATGTTTGTGTATTGTAAGGGTAAATTGGTATGTTGATGAAAAGAAGAAAGAATATCGATTTAAGTAATAAGTTTTTTTAATGGCCCATTAAACGGACAGCACTTCTTGCTCAACAACTATGTTTACTTATACCGCGTCCTAGAAAACGGACAATGCTAAATATTGTATAAATTAGCAATATACTATGATATATTAATAAACAATAATTTTATATAAATATACCTAAAATGTGGTTTTAATCTTCTTCTCTCTAACCTTTATTATTCCCAAGTCACTTGGGGTCGGCTTTTTCTGGTCTAACCGGATTTGACTGATATCAGTTTTTACACGGAGCGGCTGCCACCTGACCTCCGCAACCCGAAGGCTAACGATACCCTAAGGCTAGACCAGTGTCAGGATATTATAGGGTACTGACTTCCCAATAAGGACTGTCATAGATGTTCATGGCAGCCGGGACCAACGGCTTAACGTGCTCTCCGAGGCACGGAGCAGGCGATAATTGTCAATCAATACGCACATAATTTCGAAATGTCATATAACTTCCGAAAGTCAGAGGTGCGCGACGTGGGTTCGAAACCGAGACCCTCTGCATTGCAGTCTAGTGGACTCCCCACTGAGCTATCGCTGCTTTTAATAAAACAATTAAATTGGAAAAATGTGTATTTAAAAATTATATGAAGAACACTTGAACATATTAGTTAATATAGTATTTATGTGTATGAAATAATAGATAAAATTTCTTTTTTTGAGTAATACACAATCTTTAATTACATTTTAAACATTGAATCATTGTTTTGCCTCGAGTACAGAGACGAGGCAACGTCCTTGCGTAGTGGTATCTAGGAAATGGTTGATCCCATCCAGCCTCATCTCCGGCGACGGCCTTGGAACTATCGTTTTGGTTATTTCTGCTGGAGTTTTTGTATCTATTTCAAGTCGTATGCGCATGTCTGATTTTATTAAAGCATTTGTAATTTGGACTCGGAATTTCTTCAGTGGAATGGAATTTATATCACTCAGTTCCTTCATTTCACGTTTATATATAAGCAATGCATTGTTCAGGGAAACGTCGATGAGATGGCTAAATATTTTTATCATTTCTTACTTTTTATACCAATCCTATACAAAGCAATGAGCATATCGGCTTTATCCACTCCACCTATTTTTTTGTTATACTCTTTGATGATATGTGGATATGCAACTGGCCGCTTCTCATGTACGTCTTTATTATAACGTAAAATGCTGGTAACAGGTTCCTCACCGCAATATGAACTCGCTAGGTTCACACAATCATTGTCAACCCATTTTGCAATCGATAGTTTTTTCTTATTATCAGAAATCAATTCATAGCTTCCTCTACCCCGTTTCATTAGCACTTTATCTTCTACAATAGACTGTCCTCTAAGTCTGTCTTTTCTTATTGTTCATAGATATAGAATACCATATTCATATCGTAAATAAAATATTAGTTCCAAGGATATAAACCAATTATTAAAATAAACAGTTGACAATGGTTTATATTTAATAGTTTTGCATAGTTTTACAACGGTCTTCCCGCCAATACCGAGATTATTTTCCCACTCTGTGAAGTCAACATCATCAAAGCTGTTGCCGACATCGTATGCAAAGAATTCATATACGATTCCGGAATTTCCAGCACGAACAAAAAATTGAAGACCCCCTTTTGTGGATTTTTTAGACATACTGACGCCTAGAACCTGCTGTTTTGCCTTTACAAGGTACCATCATCTCGTCGATGGAATATGATTTCCACTTCGATAGCTAAACAATTTTGCCGTATATGTTCCATCACTGGTCTAACTTTAAAATAACGGTCCTTGCGGTTGTCCTCAGCATTATTGCTAAAGTGTAAATTAAGAAAATCTTCCAATCCAGGAGGAAAAGATTGACAGGAAGATGAATCGCCAAACGACATACGTGAAAGTATTTTTCTTCGTAACAATTTTCATTTTCAACGTCTGATACTTCTGAGTCTGAGGATGGAACCATAGACAAAATTCTTTGCGCAAGCGATGCTTTGCTATTCTTGTTAGAATTACCTTTATCAAGCATATTAAGCAATTTAAAACCCATCACCATAAAGCATTATGTATTTTATAAAAAAATATGAATCCATGCCCATCTAGATTATTAATGTTCGTATCATTAGTGAGGTCAGTTATTGAGGACAAATAAAATAAAGCTTCAAATATTAGTACTTACAGCGTCAATGTCCGTAAAAAGTGACACTTAATATTTTGCATAACAATCACGTAAATGAACGTGAAAATCGTGAAAATCAAAATTGAAATATAAGTGATACACTCACCTCCTTTCGTAATAACCGCAGGCCGTAGTGGTTTGACCATTTTTATACACTTATTTTTGCACAAATTGACACGCAGCAGCAGTGACATGTCAAATTTCAAATGAGCGACTGTTACCCTGTTGTCCGGTGCGCGATGCGTTGTTTGCGTGCGAGCGAGAAGGATATAATGCATTCTTTACACTCAGTTCAAAAACAAATCCAGTTTACGTTTGTAAATCTTTAAAACTTGATAATTGAGTTGTACCAAAAAACGGACAAAAATGCATTAAGGGTGGGTTATTAATAGTCTATGAAATTAAGAATGCTGTAGGTATATTTAAATCTGTGGGTATAATACCAGGCATTATACCTAGTACCTACGTTGATAAAAAAGTTTATTAAATTACTAACGTTACGTAACGTTATGTTAAATACGGAGTCCCACAGGGTAGTGTACTTGGTCCCCTACTGTTTATATTGTACATTAACGACCTGCCCAAAGCAACTAATTGTCCTGTCACCCTGTTCGCAGACGATAGCACGATAACTGTGACATGTAAAAACATTGACACTTATGAATCCGACATTAATCAATCGCTAACTAATATTATTACCTGGCTGAAAAATAATAATTTAAAAATAAATTTGACAAAAACACAAATTATGCATTTTCAGCAACGCGCACCTGCTAGACGTAAAGTGGATTTGACTTGTGACAATCACACCATAAATGACGTGCATACTGCAAAATTTCTAGGCTTAACTATAGATAATAAATTACATTGGAAAGCTCACATTGAAAATACATGTAAAAAAGTTAGCAGTTCATCTTACGCATTGTTTAAACTTGCACCAATTGTTAATACCGAAGCATTGCTTACTGCGTATCATGGACTGGTAGCGTCGACTTTGAGGTACGGCATTATATTTTGGGGACACTCGACAGACAGAGAAATTATTTTTAAAATGCAGAAAAGGTGTATCAGGGCCATGTTCGGAATCAAATCAGATGACAGCTGTAGACCCTATTTTATCAGACATAAGATTTTAACACTTCCGTCCCTCTACGTGCTTGAGGTAGCCTTATTTGTAAAATCAAATCCCCATCTTTTCCCACGATTAGTAGATGTAGCTGCAGCGCGCAGCCGCCGTGATAACACTCAACTTTGTCTACACAGAGCAAAAACAGCACTTATGAGTAAAAGTATATTCTGCATGGCGCCTAAAATCTACAACAAAATTCCGAAAGTGTATAAGGACTTCAATCTAAAATTGTTCAGAAGTAGTTTAAAAAAAATATTAACAGAAAAATGTTATTATACGGTTACTGACTTTCTAAATGACTCCTCATTAAAGTAATAAAATTATTAATTTAATTGATTTAAAACTGAACTGAATCAACTATTTTGATTTATAAAATAATTAAGTTAATATTGTAAATATATTTGTATTATCCATTAAATACTGTCATGATCATATTTGTACACCTGAAAAGGTAAAACATGTTGATTCTGTAACCCATTGTACCATCATTTTATGTACACGTGTTTTCACAAATAAAATTTATCTTATCTTATCTTATCTTATCTTCGTGCCATGTAACTTATTAAGTTATTATAATAACTTGAAGCTTAGGCATATCAACACATTAATTAACGAACGGTACCTACACAATGCAATAAGGGTTGCCACCGTTATTTTATCATTTGTTTGTTACGTTTTCAGGCCTTAACTACTCGACCGATCATCATTAAATTTTGCATACACGTTGTCAGGGGGACAGCAAAGACTCGACATAGGATACAATTCATCCAGAAAAAGGTACCTACTGTCTAACCTACATTTACGCGAGATAATATTAGTGAGGACTGTGGGGCTTTTAAGTAATTAAGTACTTACTTAAATAAAATAAGGAATTAATAACTCAAACATAATAACATTTATTTCGTACATTTTATCACATCTTATCTTATCTTATGTGGGGGCCAGTCAGTGCAGACCGGCGACACTTCGACCCAGTGGGATCTTTTGTGTCGACACTCTCCCAATAACGACTGCCATAGATGTTCATGGCAGCCGGGACCGACGGCTTAACGTGCTCTCCGAGGCACGGAGCAGGCGATAATTGTCAATCAATACGCACATAATTTCGAAAAGTCATATGTCTTCCGAAAGTCAGACGTGCGCGACGTGGGATCGAACCCAAGATCCTGTGCATTGCAGTCTGTTGGTCTCCCCACTGAGCTATCGCTGCTATATAAATACATTTTATCATAACTATTACCTACACCGAAAATTACTTCTGCTATCACCCTGTTATTACAAAATTAGTGCTTCGATAACTGTGATAAGTACCTACCACTAAATTTGCTAATGAAGTTAATTAAGAGGCGTCCAAACAAGCAATATGTGCCTGCAGTATCTATACTAATATTATAAAGCTGAAGAGTTTGTTTGTTTGTTTGAACGCGCTAATCTCAGGAACTACTGGTTCGAATTGAAAAATTCTTTTTTGTTGGTTAGCTAATTTATCGACGAAGGTTATAGGCTATATACCATCACGCTACGACCCACGGGGGCGGCGCAGTAATCATAAACGTGGGTGAAACCGCGGGCACATCTAGTATTAAATATGGCCCGGCCAGATGTTTATAAAAATTACTTCGGCCGCTCTGGGAATAATTTATCTGTCGCGGGAGACAAAGCAACAAACAACGGACACAAGGACCATTCAGCCTCAGACAACTATTTGTTATTCAAACAAATTTTTGTCCTGTGTAGGAATCGAACCCACAACACTATGCGCTGTGGTAATACATAATATTATTGAAATCATGCCCATATATCTAGGAAAACATGGCCGTATTTCTATAATATGGCTGTTCTAGCCAGACAGTACCTACATTGCAGCAAAAATAATGCTCGGTTAGAAGCCCGTTTATACAGGCTGATTGGTAAAAGGCTGGACATATTGAAGGAGGGTTTTTAATACTTGATTCTGGACCCGAATATCTAAAAAAATGAGCATATACCAAAGGTAAACAAAACCTCCACCTCCGCCCCCCGCCCCCGCTACCGCAACCTGCACTCTCCCGAATTTGCACCCACCTCCATCCTTTTCTTATCAAAGGTCATTAGCCTCCGACAACTGTGTGCGACGCGCTCAGTGTCCACATTTTATGGATATTTTATACAAATTTTCATAAAGATTTTCTTTGTAGGTTACACAGTTTTTCTTTTATAATTTACTTTTGATCATAAATTATCATGTCCTTAAGTAGGTATGTACAATGTACAATGTTTAACCAGTCAAACTGTATAATGACATTGTATGAAAAACCTATACTTATAGGTACTGGTATATACATATAGCTTATCAAAAAGCTGGGTTTTGGTTATACGAGGACACAACTCAGCTAGATTGTTTGTAACATGCGTTAGAGTGCATGATCAACAATACATTTAATTGCAGCCACGCCCTTACTTGCTTACTTTGAGTGCAAAATTAATGACACATGACAGCATATTTTGAATATAACAAAATGCACTCAAACGTGTCGTTGTAGTAAATATAATATAATAATAATAATAATAAATACATATTTATTGCAGACCAGGGTCCATAAAGTGTTAGTAACAGACAAAATCCTTAACCTAGTGTTAGTAACATATCAATTTCACACGTAATATTATGAGACAGGCCTGGTTTCTGGACACTGTCTACGTCGTGTGTAATAATATCCAGCGTCCCAAAAACGGACTGTCCCACCGATCACACAATGTGCTCAACAAGCTGTGTGAGCTACCACGCATTCTGCGTAGCAGGGAAGCACACCGTTTGCGGATAATGGCATGAAAACCGGCTATACTTGCCTCCGCAAACATCCCAGAAGCGATGCAATAGCGGGGCAGCCCAGCCAGCATTCTGAACGCGTTATTATATTGAACACGCAGAGCGCTGTAAGCCCTCTGCGTATAATCAACCCACAGACTGTACGTGTAGAATGTCTGACAGTAGGCTCTAAAAAGAGTTATTTTGACATCTTTGGTACACCGTGCAAACCTACGGATCAACATATTACATCGGACTGTTGTCATTAAGCTCATCGGTGACCCAGTGACCCAGGTATTTAAAATATATAATAAAATGGTGTTGTGTGTATGTGGTAGAATATTATTATTATTATTATTATAATAGTATAGTTCTATTCATTTGATATTTTGGACACATTGTTTAGGATGAAAATCCATGTACTGTTCCGTCTACTCCACGCTAGATGTCTCTAGTTACTAGTAACATTATTTTATTGTCTACTATTTGGAATTTATTAATATTATGCAAGCAATAAAAATTTAAAAGGTCTAAACTATGAAATCTTTAATCGAAAAATAATTAACAAATTATTTATTAGATATGAAATATGTACATATTGTATATCTATTAAATAATTTGTGATCTATATATGATTAGATTGAGATTTGAGATTGAGATCTCAATTCAATTCAATTCAATTCACTTTATTTGCGTAATATAGGTTTACAAAGTTGTTACAAAATAATATGTTTCACTATATTATGCTTTTCAGCATGCAAATCTTATTTTTTACATACATATTCGTGCAAAATATTACATAATTAAGAATTACTAACAACATTTAAATATAGAAAAGTCACATTTGTTTGATTAATAGGTAAAATAAAATGTCAGAACTTTTACATGTCATAAATATTTTAGATAGATGCAACATAATTATAATTTAATAAGTTAGATTAGGTATGTAATTATTATCCTCCATATATTCTTTAACTGAGTAGTAGATCTTTTCTACGAGTAAACAGCGCAACTTCCTCTTAAAGATATAAATGTTTGATTCATTCCGCAAATGTGATGGTAACTTATTGTAGAGTTTTGGACCCATGCAGAACACACTTTTATGTCGGAGAGTCGTCTTTGATGGTTGAATGCATAGTTTGTCATCATGACGCTTCCTGGTGCGGTGGTCAAACAGATGCTGATTAGATTTAATAAATAGCACTACTTCGAAAATATATATACAAGGTAACGTTAAAATTTTTAAATCTTTGAAATGCGGTCTACATGAGTCTGTCTGTTTTAAACAGCATATAGCCCTTACACATCGTTTTTGGGCTCTAAACACACAGTCCAAATCGGTGGAGCTGCCCCAGAACATAACACCATACCGAAGAATAGACGATACGTATCCATGGTATGCCACCAGCACTGTTGAAACATCAACAACTTTTCTGAGGTTGCGCAGAGCATGTGAATAGCTATTTATTTTTTTGCTTAAGTACTCCGTGTGTTGCTTCCATGTCATTTTACTGTCTATGAGTAATCCCAAAAACTTTGTTGACTCTACTTCTTCAATTATTTCATCTTTATGTTTTATATTTAAGGACTGAAATGATGGTCTTTGCCGAAAATTTATAGCTTTTGTTTTATTTATGTTAATTTTGAGATTATTACTAATGAGCCAATTTATTGTGTTTCCTAAAGTCAAATTAATATTATAAACAAGGTCAGTGTTAGTATATTTGTCAAAGAGTATGGTACTGTCATCGGCGAAAAGAGTCATCTGATTATTAGTAACTGTTGGGATATCATTAATATATATCAAAAATAATAGTGGGCCAAGCACACTGCCTTGCGGGACGCCATATTGAACGTGTCTCAGACCAGACGAGTACACCGTTAACATTTTAGTTTTTGGGCAAATTTTTGTTATGTCGGTTCTTTGTTGTCTATCATTCAGATATGACTCTATCAATTTATGCACATTTCCTCTAATGCCATATGCATACAATTTGTCCAAAAGAATATTGTGATCTACGCAGTCAAAGGCTTTTGTCATGTCCATAAACAGTGCAACTGTAGGACATCTGATGTCCATATTTCTCAAGATATTATTACAGAAATTGTATAATGCCAAATTAATAGACTTGTTTTTTCTAAATCCCATTTGTTCTTTAGCAAGCTCATTAAAATTAATTAAGATGTATATCAAGCAAAACTCGACAAAAATATTTGGTAGGTATATCGTATCGACAGCTTAACTAGAGTTCTACATCATAATGCTAACTAATAATTATATAGCACCGGATTATTTATTATGTGCTTGTTATTTCATATGATTTATATAAGTTTCTCAAGTTGACATATTATCTAAATTTCAAAAATATATATATCTAAAATAAATACCGCTCAACTTATATATTTTGAAGCCTCGATAGCAGCACATACGTGCATGTTGACACGCACTCGGCTGTATAGTCAGTAATCGAGTTAGGGTGACAGATATGTAATGTGTAATCTCTATTACCGACTGTACATACACTGAAAATAAGTAAATATAATAGCATTTGTAATGAAACACATTTAATATTTAAAACGTAATATAAATACAAGTTACAATTAACAATAATTATTTATTTCAAGGCAAATTTGGATGACAGTATATTACATCGCCTTTTAATACACCACAGTATATGTAATGCCAGTCCACATTCTGTTAACGGCTGTCAAAGATCATTGACAGGTGACAGAAAGTACCCTCTAATTCAGCAGTAACCTTATAGCTGGTAATTCCATATAACCTCTCTCACGTTTTTTGGCTGCGCTGCATCAATGGTATGAAATGATTATGCTATTACGTCATACATAATTATTATTTTTTAACAAGTCTTGCTATTACACTTAACGTCAAAAGATGGCGCTGCTACGATCTAAAACTGTCTGACCACCTCGCACTTTGTATGTGAGAGCTGATATGGCAATGTATAAGGCTAAGAGAATATAATCTATATGCTAGTTTGGTAACAATGCCATCTATGAACATTAAATGGACTGGCAAACTGTAACGAAACACCTTAAATATTTAAAAATATTTTCTATTATCCTATTACACATTAGCCAATACATCATTAGCTCGAACTTGGTTGATAGGAGGTATACTCTTTAGGGTGTTGTCGAGGAATTCCACCGTGGACGTGAACATACTGGAGTTGTTGTACAGAAACCAGATGAAGGTAAAGATCAGTATAAGCTTCAAGATTCTGTCGGCGTAGTAACGGCTGGAAAGAAAAGCGGAATCAAATATCTTCTAAAAAAATAAATGAGTTATTAGTGTGAGACTACAATATTGTATCCACACCATAATGTGTCTTCGTATTTTCAGCAAAAATAATGGTTTTTGTTTAAACCAAAATGCGGCAGGCCAGAGTTGTAGCATGAAATGGTAGAGGCCTATGATCAGCAGTGGGCTGTAACGGGATGATTAATTGATTGATACAGTAAACGAGACCGCGATTTCCAATTATTTGGTGATGGTAAAGAAGTGCAATATTACATAAATAAGCATTAAAGTAGTGGAATGGTACTCCATTTGCTTAATGGAAAATAATTCTAGAGATTCATATACATACATACTTTATCATATCATCGTCATGACAGCCGAAAGACGTATTTCAATTATATCTTACTATTAATCCATCTTTAGTTCGTTTCATCAAGTGTGACAAATAGTGCAAGTAAATATAAGATACGATAAAAGTCTCCCAAATTCTAAATTTGGGGTTGATCCGGTAAAAAGTTATTTGATTTTCTACCATGAAATTCTAAGTAATGGCTCGAGGGGTAGGAAGTTGAAAATGCTTCATCTCTATGCTTCGGCAAGTACGTAAATCCTTTTGTTCTTAGATTGATATTGCCAGTTGTATCGAATTGCTATACCTTAGGTGAGGGAATAGAGAGTGTCCTCGTGTTTACGCACATATTTTACTCCATATAATATAATGGCTAATGACTAATCTCCTTTAAGACTCGCCTTTTGACCTTGAAATCATTAATTACTACCTCTTAACATTATACCTACATCTTATGCAACTTCCTTGCTCTGGGCAGCGTCGATGGATCCTCCTTACACACGTACTCCCTGATCCCAAGCACGTAGTCTCTTAGGTAGAGGCCAGGGTCTATCTCCGAGAGGTCGGTGAAGAAGATCTTGTCATCCTCAGGAGTAACGCGTTGACGAAGACCTTTGAAAAGAACAGTTCAACTTGTAAAGAAAACCTCAGCCGAAGCTATGTTGGAAGTTCTTAAATCTATATATATAGATATAAGTAAAATAAAAAAATTATATTATACAGAGAGATTGTAAATGTTGTGTGTTTATGTGTATGTGAAGGGTAATCGCCGACACCACTACACAAGTAATCTAATCATCGTAGCCTATGCGTCTATTACAGACGATTCATGGTATAGTGTCTGATGAACAATCAGACAGATTCGTATAAAAAAATTAATTGTAGCTGGATCTAATTCATCATGATGTCTTTTCCGTCTTGTCTGGAAGTGTTATGAACCAGGCTTAATCGTAAAATTCGCGAGCCTCCACAACACAGTTACGTCAATCGGTACGTTTACGCTTAATCAAACAGGTAATCTACGACACACCTGTTCGAAATAATCTATCCCTATTTAAAAGGTATGTCCTTCTGGAAATTCATTATTCTAGATCAGAGGTTCTCAGACTTTTTTCTCATAGACCACTTTCAAAATTTAGCTGGTTCCGGTGGTCCCTGCAGCTACCTTGGCATTCGTATTTATATTAGTGAAAAATAATTTTTTTTTTATCAAATCTCTCCGGTCTGACTATTTCTTTTTCATGTCTTGGTACTGTAGAAGTCTATCCAACATTTTAGTTCTTCACTATCAAAAGCAATTAAATTATATGGTATGTATGGCAAACGCCTATATATCACAGTAGGCTTAACGCCAGAGAGGCAGCATCCATCTTGCCACCAGCTTAAAAAATGGTGTTGCTGTCATCCATAGGCTACGGTAACCGCTAACCATAGGTCTTGCTCGTTTACTATCTTAATAAGAGTATAAAAAATGGTCATTTGACATACCTTGATAATTGGTATTTTTGAAGTTCCATTGCTTAGTAGTGTAGTATTGAATAACGTTCAAGCCATTCTGTATACGTTTCTGGAGTTTGATCATACTGCAAAATTTGATTATAATTTAAGACATGTTTAATTTAAAATAATTAATGGCTAAGATGGCGATTGTTGTAGTGTCACACAGAGGTCTTGAAATCGATTCGAAGGCACAACTGTCTTTTCGAAGATATTTGTGTATTGAATAGTTAACTATTCAATTATCGCTCGCTTTAACAGCGTAGAAAAACATCGTAAGGAAACTTGCATATCTGAGAGTTCTCCATAATGATCTCGTAGATATGTGAAGTCTGCCAATCCGCACTGGAAGAGATCTGTGCCCAGCAGAGGGACTGTCAAAAATCTCATCTTGAACACGATTGTCGTCTTGCCAGTGACCTTAGTAGCTAACTATTATTGCCATAGTTACTATAAAAAACTCAAATTATGAAAGCCGACTCAGATTTCAGTTTGGTTGTGAGATTAAACGCAGATTTTTCAATCGTCAGATAATTTATCTGAGATTTGACATATTCTATATACAAAAGCTGACAAAGAAAATTGCACAGCCTAACGTCTTGGTTTTCATTTGTCTGTCTGTATTTTTGTACCTGCATCACACAAAAACTATTGTACAGATTAGGATGTGGCTTTCACAGCATAGTAGCTTAGAAATCAACTTAAAACGAAAGCAAGTTTCATCTCATTCGGTTCAGCAGAACCGGAGTTATAGCGCATAGTGCGAACAGCCCTATTGAAGCAGAAGATAAATATCTTTATATCAGCTTACAAAGTCTTCTTCCCAAGTAGAAACAGAAGTGCGTCTACTAGATAGGCTGGGATGGTCTGTGTGAGGAACATGTCTATCTGATGGGTAAACCTGTAGGACTTAATGGAACCGCCAGGGTACCACAGTGCCACTGTGAATGGGTACTCGTTCACCCATTTTTCTCCTGAAAAATTGAATATGGTTGAAAATATAAATTCGGGAGATTAAATTAGAGCTTAGGTTTAGAGTTCGCGAATTAATTAAGGGTTGTGGGAGAGGGGCGTTGAAACTTTGGACATGATCTATATACCTCGGAATATGGGATAAAAGGTTTAACAGCTGTCTTACGTAACATCTTTACTACGAGTTAAAATTAATATTAATATTCCTTGTTAGTCCTACTAAGTTTTCAAGTATTTATTATATTTATTTATAATACCTACGCATTTTCCATAACACAATATTTTATTTTCTAAACGTTTCTTATCTTTGTTATGGGCTTCTATAGGCTTCTCCCTCTGAAGTGTACGCTGCGATTGATGCAGTACATTCATAGGGAGATAGCTAAGGTATAGATCTCGGGGCCGACACAAAAGATCCCACTGGGTCGAAGTGTCGCCGGTCTACACTGACTGGCCCCCGTAACAAGATAAGATAAGATAAGATATCTTTATTATTATATATTTATTGCTAATATAAATAATTATGATGTTATGTAAAATAATATTTTCTTATAACATTGACTTACATAATTATTTTTGTACCTGCATCACACAAAAACTATTGTATATATATATTTTTTTTAGAGCAGCGATCGCTCAGTGGCTTGACCAACAGACTGCAATGCAGAGGGTCGCGGGTTCGAACCCACGTCGCGCACCTCTGACTTTCGGAAGTTATATGACTTTTCGAAATTATGTGCGTATTGATTGACAATTATCGCCTGCTCCGTGCCTCGGAGAGCACGTTAAGCCGTCGGTCGCGGCTGCCATGAACATCTATGGCAGTCGTTATTGGGAGAGTGTCGACACAAAAAATCCTACTGCGTCGAAGTGTCGCCGGTCTGCACTGACTGGCCTCCATATAAGATACATACATACATACATAATTATTTGATATTTTTAAAGAAACTTTAAGATTATGCGCAAGGACAGGTAAAGAGGTGGGTATGTAAACTTATGGGTAGGGAGGAAAGGTTAAATATGGCCATAATCATTCTTACGTGTTTATTGAACGGAATTCGCGGTCCCTTGATCCCCATCAGGGTCCTAAGGGACTTACTTACAGCAAAAAGAACTTACCGAATTGAATGATTTCAGCCCACGTCAGTTTTACGACTCCTGATAAAGTTAGATTGTAGATCTGTGTTTCTTTTGACCTAAAACCAAAGATGTGGATTATTATTAAACAACTAAATTACAATACTTTTATAGGAGAAGAATACATTGGAATCCTGGTCATGTTTAAAGCCTATATATACTGACGTATAAGTCATTGCGCTACTGCTGCAGGGGATTATGGAATAATGGACTATGATATGTTTGATCAGAACTCAGTTGAGTCGACTAGAGCGCGTATCAAAACGGAACTAATAAAGCTTGGAACCACGGCTCGGAACCCGTTAAGGAATAGCGGTTAATATAGCGATTAAAACCGTTATAATATAATTTAGAATTAATTAACCGGTTAACTAACAGAACGGTTTCAATCAAATCTAAATTATTTTGATTATCGGTTAATACACAAACCACAATTATAAGTACCTGCTAACCGTTATTGCGAGCTAAATTAACCGGTGAGACGCTTGACCTTGTAATAGCTTGCGTCGCTTATGCGGCAAGCCTTTAGTGAGCACCTCGTGCTACTGTCACCGGCTAACCGGTTTATTTTGTTGAACGGAATCGTAAATGGCAAAAGAACAGTTTTTCAATTTAACCTGTTTAATATTGGTAATCGAAAACTAAATCACAATTCTTTCTGTTCCGGGATAAATGGAAAACCGGTTTGAAAAATTTATTTGTTTTCGGACTTGTTGAATCCTATGCCGTAACAACACCTGATTCCTTCTTCCTTCAATTCTGGATCCTTTAAGCTATATTAAGTTTTTTGAACGATACCGAGCATAGATCCAGACTCTGAGACACTTTGCTTGACCCATGACTCGAAGCCAGGAAAGGCATGCACAACAAATGCAATTACTACCCTGGTGTTACATTCATAAGTACCACTAACTCTCTAATTATTCGGAAACCAGGCACAATGAAAGAAGCCAGACACAAAGCTTTTCTGGGGTCTGAGCGTTAGGCAAGATATCAAAAGCCGTGCTGTATGTGTATTATACGTATGTATTACATACAAGAGACTAAAAGAAATCTAGATTGTTTGTACCGCGTGTTAGAGTGCAATGGAGAGCATATTTTTCTAGTATTGTGTTCTACATTTTTATATACGAGTATACCTGGACCTGTATGCCACGTAATATTTTTGTATAAAAATTGTGATAATGCTGTCGGTCTTCCATGAAAAATAAATAAATATCTGCATTTGTTAAGTTGAGTGCTGTATAAAACAATATCGGCATACAAAATAAGGATTTTTGAAATTGAATTTTTGAACTTAATGATATATTTGCAGTAAGTGTTTGGAGAGATAGACTAAGTGTGTTCTCTGAGAACACGCACTTTAATGTGCTATGCTACAAACAATTTAGCTGAAGGGAAGCCTCTAGTGCAGAGGTTCACAGACTTTTATTCACATAGACCACTTTCAAAATTTAGCAGGTTCCAGTGGATCCCCTGCAGCTACATTTCTACCCTATTCTTTGGCATTCGTATTTATATTGAATTGAAATTCTCGGGACTGAACCGGACTGTACCTACCACAGTAGGAGGGTTAATCTTTTTTTTTTGGAAATCTGAAATATCAGTGGGTTCGAGACTACTGAATATGGAATATGCAAGTTTTTACAAGTAACAGTCGCTAAGATTCTTAAAATATTATCTGCCTATATTGATAGGTGAAGTCAAGCGAACATTTTCGTTCTTCACTATTGAAAGCAAATAAATTTTCGTGGACTCCCGCTTACGAATTGTGGACCCCATGTTTTTGTCACGCCAACGTAGATCCCCGTCGAGTCTCCCGTGGACCCACCTGGACTACTTTGGGAACTAATGCTCAAGTGCGAAGTACGTTTTTACTAAATCGTGGTTGTTTGCACCCTAAGTGGCATGAAAAGTTGTATTTTGCACTTACTTGTCTTTAGCTGTAGCATAAGCGATGAGGATACAGGCGTTAGCGACAATATCGACGGATATAGCATCAGCATTATACGATGGCTCACAATGCATGGTCCTGATTACACCTGAAAAAAAATTGTTAGTGGCTAAGCTGCTATTGGATACCATCACATCCTGGTGTTAATGACGAGGATGTGTTTACATCCTTATCATGGCATATTAAGGATGTTAGAGGCTACTATTTATAAAAATTGTGTACCGTGGATGTTACATCCTATGCGGTGCATAAAACATAATATGTTGCAGATTTCTATCTGAAATATCTCTGTTTTGGATGTATGATACTGAGACTTCTAATGGTATCATCCTAATTTAATGATAGTGTCAAGATGTGTGTGATTTATAACTGTAACATCGTATGGAGGATGTATTATATGTGCATAGGTACGTTCAATTGTTACATCCTTTTTAAAGGATATTTATTCCTGTATCTGTATGTAATGCTATAACATCTTTTCAAAAGGGATGCATCATAAGGATGTTCTTAACTTCTTACTGCAACATCTTCATTTTGTAAATCAACAATTATTGCTACCATAAAATCTTATGCCACTGCATACAGTCTGATGCCATTTTAAGTCAGAATTCATGTTAAAAGATGAAGAAAAGAAATGAATCTTTACCTTTCCCACTCCCAATGACGAGGCCTGTAGGACCGTTGATGTTGTCCACCCATCCAGGCATAGGCTCTTTAAATGAGGCTGTCACTGTAAATATTAATAACATAATTTTTATCGCCCTCCAAATCAACATTTGGTTTAGGTAGTCAATTTTACTGAGACTAGTCGTTTGCGCAAGAGACATTATAGAACACAAGTGTGTGCAAACAGAAGTGCACTCTCTGTTTCCTAACTCTCAAGGTCCTATGGGACGGCAATCTGATACGACCGGAGGGAGATCAGGCGCAAGACCAACGGCTTTGCGTGTTTTCTGAGACATAGAGGTTTGTAACACCACGGACTCCCTAACATCGGGCTGGTATTGAGAACTTCATACAGAAAAATTCTTTGTACGACCCATGATTCTAACCCGAGAAGATGGATTCTTAGTGTGACAGTCGACTTCGCGGCTTCGCTCGCGTCAATGATAATTTTGTCATTAAATATCTAACCCACGAGAACAGTACTTTAAAAGAGTACCCATTTGTTTCTGGTGCTTATCAACTAAACTAAATGTAGTTTCAGTAACTTAGTAAACTCAAAAATCTGTATATTTTGACGTTCATTAGTGTTACTTTGAATAAATTATTTTTTAACTTTGACTTTGACGCTGTATCCCCGACAACGTGTACACGAAATTGCATGATGATAGATCGAGTAGTTAAGCAGAGCTAGCTGAAAGTCCTCTCATTTATAATATTAGTTGGGATGGTGTGTAGATGGCGTGGCGTGTGCAGGCAACATGTAGATAAGTACTTACCAATAGAAGGCCTGGCGATAGCTATGGAGAACTTTCCACTGTACTCTGCCACTAAATCCTCAGTGATAGCCTTGGTGTAGGAGTAAGTATTCGGTTCCGAAGATATTATCCTGAAGATTAAGATTTATTTTATAAGTATTGCCCATGCTAAGGTAAAATGTAAATTATAACAGAGGGGAAACGACAATCCATACAGTAGAACTTGAACCTTTAAAACTGTTTAGTCGTTTTGTCAGCTATTAATGGTTGTATGTCAGGGAAAATGGCGGAGAATGTGCTGCTGCTCAAAATTCCTTGGATAGAATTCCAATAACACTGCTCAAGACAAGAATCGAACCGAAAACCGAATGCACAGTATTTGCATTATCTACCACAGCGTCACATAGGCAGTTCGGAAATACAAAGGCCTTTTTTATACGGTGCTAGATTTTGTCTCCAACCTTGCTCACGTTATCGTACATTTCGTGAATAAATTTCTATCCCTCGGTACAGAAACTTCGTTCTATATGAAAGGTACTCTTTGTCCTTTTCTATACCCTGACGACGTGTAGGTATGCAAAATTTTCGTGAAGGTCGGTCAAGTAGTTAAGGCGTAAAAGCGTAACAAACAAACAAACTTACATTCGCATTTATTTATAATATTAGTTAGAATGACAAAGTGACTTGACAGACGTTGTCCTGATCGCATCCTAAAATAATTTTTGCCGACAGCTCTTTTGGGTTTTCTAGGATTACTTAGTATAGATTCTATACTATTCTATAAAAGCTAAGAATACCAAAGATATTATCAACAATTTAACTAAGGTACATGGTACTCACTTCGGTTCCAAGTAGTCTAGGGTCTCATCGTCCATCCACGAGACGATGTCCATGATCCTCCTGGGCTTATGAACTGCTGGATACAACTTCTCGTCCAGTACATCCAGGTCACAACGGCAGTACGCTGTTGAGAGGTGTACGAAAACCTGGAACAATTATCACCAGGTATTATAAATAATAGAGCTTTTTTGTCAAACCTGAAGAGGCCTTACCCGGTAAGTAATAATAATATCAGTCTTCTAAATTCCCAGTCAACCCTGGAGACGCCTTACTCGGAAATTCATAATGATATCAGCCCTGTATGTATATAAACTGTATACAAGCATTCTAGCTTAGCTGGTGAGATTAACAAGAATGCTAGTAAGTTGCAAACCCAAATTGCTGGTACCTAATCTTTTTCATAAAGAAAAAAATCTGTTCCACCGCCGAGCCCGTGCCCACACTTCTTCTTCTAAGTGTGAGAAGTGTTAGCTATAGTCCACCAAGCTGGCCCAGTGTGGGTTGGCTTAAATCTTCGCGAACATTATGAGGAACTCTTGGACGTGCAGGTTTCGTTACGACGTTTTCGTTCACATACACATAGATGACTTTAAAAAGTCAGGACTCGGGATCGAACTGGAGGCATCAGATTGGCAGCCCAACGGTTTCCCACTAGCTATCGCTTCTTTTGTGTACTCAAAAAGTACCTTTATATATTTTAACGAGGCTTCTCGGTGGGCAAGCAAAGAACGCAAATAACACAGATCGTGTATTTGTGGATCACATAATTTTTTGTCCTGTGCGGGGATCGAATCAACCACACTCGTAACACACAAAACATTCTCGCCGTGACCCGAGAATTTTTCAAATCACGCGCGATTTTATTGTCATCGGACTATGAGTGTGAGGGACAGAGAGTGCACTTGTGTTTGCACACACACTTCTGCACTATATCTCCTGTGCCAGCGCAAGCCAGTCTCCATTAAGGCTAGCCGACGTCACCGTAATTCAGTCTGGAAACCATCATCATTTTGCCCATGGCAAAGCCATGAACGGTACTTTTGAACGGTACTTTTTCTAGGTATAAGTTGTCAAATTAAAATTTAAATTTCGCGATATTTTGTCGAGTAGTTAAGGCTTAAAACGTAACAAACAAACTGATATTCGCGTTTATAATACTAGTTAGAATACCTTACCTCTAACTTCTCCATAGTTTCAGCAAGAGTAAGCAGTCTCCAAGTCCCCGTTGTGTTCATATTGACAGCATCTTTAAGCTTCTGGTCAAATCTGAAACATAACATCAGTTGGAATCAGTCTTTTAAATATTATCGATTTGACTACTCAAATATAGTTATGTGTTACGAAGTATTTCTTGACAGAATAACCAAAATATTTCACCCGACAGAAGTTTAGAACTCCAAAATTTAATCTACAACAATTTAACTAGCTTACTTGTCTGCCAGGATGGTGAAGTAGGTACTACACCCAGTGTTGTAGGTTTAAATACCATATGAGACAAAAAAAAATATAATTCCCACATTATTGTTCCGAGACTGGTGTTCTTTGAGTTTGTTGTTTAAATTAATATTTAAACAACAAACTCAAAGAATAATTTCTTACATTAGTAAAGACTTCCGCAAATAGAAATTATTCCTAGTGTGGGAGTTTTAAAAGAAAAATAACGTATATCCTAACCTAACACAAGCAAAACAATAAGCGGTCTTCTGTATAGACCCGCCTAATGCTTCCTGTCACTAAGGAGAATTTCTTGACAGAAAAATTCAGTAGCATTTTACTCCCCACAAGATACGAACTCACACATTTAAATCTATGAAATAATACTTACCTAACACAGGCAGCACTATGAAACACAATTTGACAATTCTTCTGCAAGATCTTCTTGTCCTCTTCTGAAATGCCGAGGTTGTCTTCTGTGATATCTCCGTTGATGACTTTGAGTTTCTTGAAGCTGTCTGGGTTGTCGTTGCGAATCAGATCGAACACCTGAAACACAGAAGAGTTTGTATGTTTTAACGTGCTTATCTCAGAAAGTGCTAGTCCAGAAAAATCATTTTTCATCCTGGAGACAATTATGAAGAACTAACAGTTTTCTTCACGATGTTTCCTTGGCCATTAAAGCGATTGATAACGAACTATTAAATATGCACTCAACTTCGAACAGTTAAAAACGCACATAACTTCGAAAAGTCAGAGGTGGGTGCAGTAGTGCAGTGGCAGATTAGCCATATATAAGAAGTAGCAAATAATATGGGCATCACGCATCCTAGGAACTCCGCGCTGCACGGATAACAATTAGGTGGTCGTCTTGTGATTGCCACTGTACCAAATGTTGTGGATACGATCCTTAAACGTGAGATAAATTTGCGTCATCCACATCTGGTTGTTATTAAAATGCTACTAGGTTTTTTTTATGTCCGTTCTTTGGATATTTGTAAAGGCCTTCGCAACACAGGATTCATTCCAAGAGCGAGAGCAGTCTCTTATAAAAAAAAAAACTGCGCCGAGTGTTGTGGTTCCGATCTCAACACTGAACAAATGTTTGTGAGTTCCACAAATGGTTGATCCAGGTCTGGGTGTTCTGTTTGCCCGTTGTTTGGATGTTTGTAAATTATTCTGTTAAAAAGGAATGGTATATAACTTACTCTCTGGCTACAGAGATCTCGAAGGCGCTCCTCGCACCCAACGCCTTTCTTTTGTCGCATCAGGATGTAGATGGTGCCCACATCAGGACAGCTTCGGAGAAGCTTCTCTATTAAGGCCTAGAAGTAGACAGACGAATTTAAACCTTAACATAAAGCAATTAGACTTAATTTTTCGGTTACACTTAGCATTGACTTTTTGATTTGACCATCTGTTAGCTAATGTTTGAGCTGAAAAGCCTCTTGTTTCACACCCATATCGCCAAAAGGGTAGTCAGAGGAGTATTACAGCTATATTTAGCCAACTAATTTAAGTTCCCACATAATAGAAGATGAGCCCTTAGGCTATAACCAAGTACAATTCCAAACACTTCTTCTTCTGAGATTTTCTGAACAGAAAAAGGCAAAAACACTATGCTCCACCTGGAAACCGAACCCGTTGCTCCACCGAGGTAGTCAAACTTGGTTTGTATCTATTTACCTTTCCCACGAAGCCGGTACCGCCAGTGATAAAGACCGACTTCCCTCTGTAGAACTCTGGTACTATTGGCGCCATTCTTCAGCTCTGGAACAAAAATAAAGTATTACTAATTAGCGGATACTGGCAAAGTGGATGGAAAAAGAGCGAAGGGCCGCAGCCTGATGCGTTTGTCCAACCAAATTCGCACCACACTCGACTCCACTATCTACGATGCTCTCCGATTGGCCGGAGATAGATCAAGATGGCGTAACATCGTGAGATCAAGATTAATGGATGGAGGAGGCCACGACCCTCAGACATCAGGAATACGACTGACGGAGGAGGAGCGGATACTACAGACGTTATGCTGCTTTAAAGAAAAAAGTCCTAGAACCCAACAATGCCACCTACCGGATCCAATTGTAAATTTAAACTATCCAGAGACAGGTTCCTAAATAGATTAAATGCAATTTAATTTTAAATTTTGTTTTTGTTTGTTTGTGGTTAAACACACATAAGTTATTATAATATGTAGTTGTATGTAATGTAAATTGATATATAAAAATTTTAGCGCAATGGCAAATATCAACCGAAAGCAACCTTTTCGTTCAATTAGTAGTTACTGGCGCCTTTCAACGCTGTGGGTTTTAGTCACAGAGCATTGTTTAAGTCATCTCAAGTTCTGTAAGAACAGCAACGCATAGATAATGTGTAAATTTAATAATTTTAGCCGGTATTATTGTTTCATTTGATAGGATTTCCTAATTAGTAAAGTGTTTTTAAAATAGTCTCGTTTACATAATATTGTCTTCTATTTACGCGAATATTATTCATTGAAATTAAACTACTATATACGGATTTTATCGCGTTGTTTATTTGACACTTTACGTCTAAATGTCGGGGAAAGTGTAAAATAAAATTAAATCTAAATAGTTTTAATAATAATTTAATTAGCTTAAAAGTATAGCTATAAAGTGTCAAATAAACAACGCGATAAAATCCGTATATAGTAGTTTAATTTCAATAGTCTCGTTTTTTATGTTATCATCTGTGGTTAACATTCTAGTACTTACAATAATTCTGTACACATTTCTGTCACTGACGTATGTGACTCGATTGTAACAAACAATAACAAAAAAAACAAGATTTTCGTACCCACTATAAATTATTCCTGGGTCACGGGTGAATTTGCAAACAGTGAAACAATGGACACAAAGAATATCCAGACTCGGAACAACTATTTAAGAATCACAAAAATGCTTCTGTCTTCTAATTCTTCCAATCTTTGTAGGTTGAGCAAACGGTGTGTCAGACGTGCTGAGATGGCCGGTAGGACTGCTCTCGACTGTCTGCAGTCCGTTGTCCGTGCCCAGCGTTTATTATGTTGGCTCTGAGTGCGAAGCCGAAGCCCATAAGGCACAATATTATTTATGTGATCATAATTTTATGTTATAAAGTCTCCGCAAAACAGGCTCGAATTCTAGCGCGGTAAATGTCTACAAAATAAAAATTTGCGCATCCATAGTCTAAAGTTAATTACGTATATATTGCCTAATATGTAATAATTCAATCTACGCAATACACAGAGAATTTGAAATCCTACGCGTTAAATAACAGTGTAAATATTACATTTTACTTTTGAACGCTAATTCGCTTTCATAACTTTAAGTATTCAGGTAGCATAAAAGTGTATTATAGCAATTTTGATACAACTACATAGATACGCTTATATGCTGCAAAGGTAATTTTTAAACAAATCAACAAATATTGAGGATCCTCGCTCTGATCGCATGAAGATACAGATAAAGATTTGTTTATTTGATACAAACGTGAGTAATATAACATAAAATGCATGGTGTTAAAAGAAGTATATGCTCATCATGTTTTACCTTTAAAGCATACAAATATTAAGTTATATTATTTAAACAAATAAATTAATTAATTGTATCCAATATTTCATTCAAAACATCTCATCTCATAATATTGTCTTCTATTTACGCGAATATTATTCATTGAAATTAAACTGCTATATACGGATTTTATCGCGTTGTTTATTTGACACTTTATTAGAAAATTTTGAAAATTGTTACGCTACTACTACTATTAAACTTTACTAATTTTTAAGCTAATTAAATTATTATTAAACTATTTAGATTTAATTTATTTTTACGGTAGTGTTACTATTTTGTGCTTAATAAACAAAGGCTTACAACTTTCTGTACTCTGAATTTGAAACATAGCACGTATACAGCGTTTTTGAATTTTAAAAGCCATGTTTTTATTGGTGGAGTAACTCAGAATATAACGCCATATCTTAGCCTAGATTCAACTAGACCGTAATATGCAGTAAGTATTGCATCGATGTTTATTGTAGGGGTAAGTTTGTATAAAGCGTAAGAACTTGAGCTGATTTTTTACTTAAATTGTCAATATGCTTCTTCCAGTTCAACTTTTGGTCAATTATTAGACCAAGAAATCGAGTACTAGCTACTTAATTTATTTTATTATTATCATTTATTATGATAAAATTTGATTGATTTTGAGCTTTTTGAGCGAAATGCATTATATTCGTTCTATTTATGTTAATTTTTAAATTATTATTATTTAGCCATTGAATTATTGATGCCAGTGAATTATTTATGTCAATTTTATAATTATTAATATTCTTACACGCTATAGTCACAGTGCTGTCGTCCGCAAATAAAGTCTTGGGTTGTATAGTGGCATTTGGCAAGTCATTTATATACAAGATGAAGAGATGGGGTCCTAATACGCTTCCCTGGGGCACTCCGTATGGTACGTAACACTCTTTTGAATTATATGTTTCTTCTGTTTTCGTTTTGACATTGAGTCATCATATCTAAGTAATTTGTTTGCGATCAGTTAAGTACGAATGAATTAATTTTGACACATTACCTGTAATGCTTGGAGCTTATTGATTCGGATTTTGTGGTCTACATGATCGAATGTTGACGACATATCGCAGTAAATAGCACAAATAAGTGATGATTTGTCAAGGGAAGATAAGGACCGTGTACATAAAATCGTAAATCGCCATATTGATAGTCCTATTCCGACTGAATCCTTTTTGTTGATTGCAGAGAATATTAATTATTTTCAACATAATTATTAATTTCATTATAAATGTATTTTTCAAATATTTTCGAATATATCGATATTAAGGCTATAGGCCTATAATTCTCTATCAGTTCTTTATCATCTTTTTTTAGTAATAACTTAACAACAACTAACTTCAAGTCTTTTGGGTATACGCCAGTAGATATACTTAAATTTAGGATATGACTTGAAAGTTCACAAATATCATCATTGACGATCATTGACATCATAGCCTACGCTATTAGTATTTTTAAATTGTTTATTATTCTATTTATGTGACACGGCAAGCTCGGTGCTAAAAACATAGAATTTAACCTATGACTAATTAGCTGTGTTACTTACATACATATGGTACATACTACAGCCGGAATGTTGTGAAAGTTAATGGCATATCTGATGACGCGGAAATGTGTGTTCAGCTATATGTAATATTTTGTTTGTATTATTGCTGCTTATTATACACAACTTGCTCTTTTCTTCCTGAGTTGGTGATTTATTCTGTTTGAAAGTTTACGTGGTAATGTTAGGTTTGGATGTCGCGTTTTCTAAATTCTTATGAACACTTATGCTTGACTTTGACATTCTAAGCGGAGTCAATACATTAGAGCTTTTCATTCATACTTCACTCGCTAATATTCTCGATTTTCATGACTAAGACATATTGTACACAGTCTTATTATTTATTATTATTAACACTTATTAACAGTTTTTCACAGGTTGCTTTAACACATTATAATTGTAGCATAACCTCCCGCACTAGGCTAAGCCTGTCCCGCGGAAAGTTCTCAGGGATTGTTACAGTTTACATTAATTATATTATTATACAGATACACTGCGGCAATGAACATTTTGTTGTAATAGAAATATGTATATCAATTTTTTTTTTCGATCGCAATATAATTTTTTTTGCGAATATCTATCAAATACACAGATCGATACAGTTTGAAAAATTTAATAAGCTTAGGTACATCGGTAACTAAATTTTGCCAAATTGGCTCTATCAACATGTTATCCTCGAAGGGTCGACATACGTGTGTGGGTATATACTTCCCTGCTAACCTTTTCTGTGATATAGGCGTGATAATATTATGTAGATTTTCTCTTCATATGCAAATGCTTCTTTCCCATTATTTGAACAGATAACTTATTATGTCGACTATAATTTGTCGTAACGTTTAATCTGCTTTTTAATGACATAAATAGCACTTACCGCAGCGTTTAGCGTCAGCGTTAACCATAATTTCCACGGTTAGTAAACACAGGAACACAGTAAATTAAAGTGCAGTGTAATGCGATAGATACTGGGCAAAGAGATAATTTCTATATAGACCTTCAATAAGATTTATACGAAACAAAATTCCATTAAAATGTGTACATACAACACATCATCATATCATCAACATAATTCTAACCAATTTTATAAATGCGAATGTGAATTTGTATGTGACACTTTTACGCCTTAACTACTTGACCGATCATCATGAAATTTAGTCAAAGTCAAAGTCGAAGTCGCTAACAAAGCCACGGCTAAAATTGAGAGTGACTGTACATAGGCTACGGTAATTGCTTACCCTAACATCAGACTGGCTGGAAAACTATTTAGAAATATATATAATACTAGATGACCCGGTGCACTTCGTATCACCTATCCTAACTAATTTTCTATATTTTCTCACCGTTTAAAACTTCTCTAGACTACGACAAACATTTCAAAATCAAAATCAGCTAAATCGGCCCAGCCGTTCTAGAGTTTTAGCGAGACAAACGAACAGTAATAGATTTTTATATATATAGAAGATTTACAATTAGTGTTCCCGAGATTTCATGCAAAAAAATCTTTAGCACTTAAGTAATGTACTTTAAAATTTAGATGGTATGGCGTAGTGTTGTATATGGTCACCCCGCCAGGACCACCGCGCCGGGTGTTCTGGGTTCGATCCACGAACGGAACAAAAATTTATGTAATTCACAAATGGTTGTCCCGAGTCTTTGTGTCCGTTGCAAAATGTTTGAAAAGTCCTCCGCGACACAGGATTTATACTGAGTGCGAGAGCTGTCTATATCTATACTAATATAATAAAGAGAAAAAAAAAATTTTTTTTTATTTGTATATTTTTACGATTTAACTCAAAAACTACTGATATCAAAAATTCTTTCACAATGGTGTACTCCATGATAATGTAGTTTTGTAATGAGAAAGCTATATTATCACCGAGTAACATAACTATATATGTTTTTTTAATATACTGTTATGTATCATATGTGGGAGCCAGTCAGTGCAGACCGGCGACATTTCGACCCAGTGGGATCTTTTGTGCCGATACTCTTCCAATAACGACTGCCATAGATGTTCATGGCAGCCGGGACCGACGGCTTAACGTGCTCTCCGACGCACGGAGCAGGCGATAATTGTCAATCAATACGCACATCATTTCGAAAAGTCATATAACTTCCGAAAGTCGGAGGTGCGCGACGTGGGTTCGAACCCGAGACCCTCTGCATTGCAGTCTGTTGGTCTCCCCACTAAACTATAGCTGCCCTTGGAAATATAATATACTGTTACTAGCATAACCTAACCTACTTTTATGCAAGCAAAGCCGCGGGCAAAAGCTAGTAAAAACACTAATTTAAATGAAAATGCTCGCTCAATTTCTTTAAATATAAGGTTAAGGCCGTATACCATAACATGGTACACTTGTTTTAAAACGGCTTTGTAACAATGAAATACCATGGTCTTTATATGTAAATAAAGTATTATCATTGAGGTAAAGTTTACATACATATTAAAATGTTAAAGTATTCATTAAAAAATGTGGGTCTGTGAAGTTCAAAATTAATTCGTATAAGTTTATTGATACGGGGCATGAATGTACGATAACGTTGGTAAAATTGCCATGAAGTTCCGGTTGTCGGATAAAATGTCCCTAAACTGAAATATTTGATTAAAATCGTTTTGACCTACATAAGAGCTTCCTATGAGCAGCGATAGCTTAGTGGGGAGACCAACAGACTGCAATGCAGAGGGTCTTGGGTTCGAACCCATGTAGCGCACTTCTGTTTCGGAAAATATATGACTTTTCGAAATGATGTGCTTATTGATTGACAATTATCGCCTGCTCCGTGCCTCGGAGAGCACGTTAAGCCGTCGGTCCCGGCTGCCACGAACATCTATGGCAGTCGTTATTGGGAGAGTGTCGACACAAAAGATCCCACTGGGTCGAAGTGTCGCCGGTCTGCACTGACTGGCCCCCACATAAGATAAGATAAGATAAGAGCTTCCTATTATTTTTTAAATACCTATATGAAACTTTTTGATACAAATGTTAAAAACTATAGAAATAAAACAAAAATCATGGTTTTGTATTTTGTTAAATATTTGATATTGATACTACACAGTCAATAATAATATGATAAAATGACAGTACCAATAATCCTATCCTACTAATATTTGAAAGATTATGAGGATAGCTGGATGTTTGCTAGCTCTTTGAGGGCTAACTCTCAGAGTCTTAGCTGAGAGTCCGCAGTCACAATCTATTTTATAGACCCCTGCGTCTTGTAAAAGTAGTTAAAGTAGTGGTAATGTAACAGTTTCTAAATTATGTAACCAAGTGTTATATAAACAACGCGATAAAATCCGTATATAGTAGTTTAATTTCAGTGAATAAACCTCGCGTAAACAGAAGACAATATTATGCTATATAATTGTCTTATTTTCCCCCATTTTATTATAATTGTTATTTTGATTTAATTGATATTATATTTGACATTTTAATATTTACGTATGACATATAATACTGTATTATTTAACACAGTTTTATTATTTTTATTTTGAACATTATTTTTGGCAATTTTTATCTTTGATGAAATGTTAATAAAAATTGCCAAAAATGAGATGAGATGTTTTGAATGAAATATTGGATACAATTAATTAAATTATTTGTTTAAATAACATAACTTAATATTTGTATGCTTTAAAGGTAAAACATGATGAGCATATACTTCTTTTAACACCATGCATTTTATGTTATGTTACTCACGACAATATTACAAATAGAATATATTTACTACATTAGATCAAAAAAATTTAAGTATAAGATCTGAAATAAAGTATTATTTATGTAACTTGCCTTTTTGTAACCATATTTTTTATTGATGCTAGTGACATCTAACAAATACTTATTATCAAGGAATGTCGTAACCTGTTTTTACAATATATCGCTCATCCAATAGAACAATGACGTAATTACGTTTTGGCTATTTTTCAGGAGAATGTTTTAAAAGTTTGAAATTGAAAATATAATTTAATATTATAAATATAATATAATATAATATATTTCCAATAATTTTGATGAAATCTTTCAATATTTATGTATGTTACTTTACTATCAATAATTATTTAAAATAACTTCATGAGATAATTGAAATTAAACTGCTATATACGGATTTTATCGCGTTGTTTATTTGACACTTTATTACAAAATTTTGAAAATTGTTACTCTACTACTACTATTAATTTTACTAATTTTTAAGCTAATTAAATTATTATTAAAACAATTTAGATTTGATTTATTTTTACACTTTCCATTTTCATGAGATAACTCAAGAAAACTTTTAAAATACCGTAAGAATAATTCTGTCGTTTCTGTCATAGATAGAACTTTCGGCACGTGAACTTATGACATTTAAAAGTCATTTTCGACAATTTTACAATTACGTCGTTGTTCTATTGGATGAGCAATATGTCTACATTAAGATAAATAAACAATGCTTTTTTTTAATTTAGGGAAACTCTATAGCGTTGCTTTAAGTAAACAATTTAAATAAAACCTGTAAATGTTGACTTAGATAAAATATAGTATTTTCGCGTACTTAATTTTCCTAATAAAGTATAAAGTACGTTTACTCGAAATAACGTACTATACTTTATTATAAATTACGGTTGGCAACCCTAGTTACAAGTACCGGACAGTCATGTGTCAGATGACAACTTAACGTCCAGAAAGGTGACCATATTTAAGACTGCGCCGAGTGTAAGACGCGGTTGGACTGAATGACAGAGCTCGATATTCAAATCGGCGCGCGGCCGCCATAGTAAAATTGTATGGAGGATTTGAAGTGCTTGTTTGATAAATATGTATCTTTATTGTCAACCAATAACTTAAATATTTGGGACGGACAAATTGTAATATAACTATTTATGTTTCGTTTAAGCTGTAAAATAGGATAGATTTCTACTGTTATAATCTAAAAATCACGTAACACAAGCTTACGTTTTTGCATTTTCCGTGCAAATTTACGTAATTTTGTAGGCGAATATATCAATTATTTTAAGTTTTTTACACGGAGTAATTGTAAATACATTCATTGTTATGGTAAATATATATTTTATATTTGTATTTAACAAAAAGTGTTGATTTTGTTCACTTAACTGTGACCGCCTATTTTGGCACATTTTGCTCGGCGCAGTTTTTAAGCGTAGTAGGAAGCGTCTATGATTTAAATCGCGTTCTTTGATTAAAACCATTAAACCTTTGATATGTTATATATCATAGCTATTTTATTACAGGAACCTTGGCGGCACAAAAAACGGAATGTAGGCCTCATTGTCGATACATACAATCAATATTCTAGATCTATATACAGTTGAATAATGATTGAGGATATTACTAACTAGTATAACCTGCCTACGATTGACGAAATGGAACGGATCGAGTAATAACGAGCAATTTGATGCGATGCAATTGTCCGTCAAAAAGTTAACTTTTTTGCCGCCTCGTCAAAGGAATAATAACGTGATAATTATCATATTGTGTAGTTGCTGAAAACATATAAAGGAATATGTACAATATACAGCGTGTAACTGAAAAGTGTGGTCATATTTCAGGAAAAGTAACCTACGTACACGGGGAACTACGGGGTACTACGGGGAGTCTCCCCGTGACCATGGCTGCTGAAAAGCAACCGAAACGTCGGGGAAAGTGTAAAATTAAATTAAATCTAAATAGTTTTAATAATAATTTAATTAGCTTAAAAATTAGTAAAGTTTAATAGTAGTAGTAGAGTAACAATTTTCAAAATTATGTAATAAAGTTTCAAATAAACAACGTGATAAAAGCCGTATATAGTAGTTTAATTTCAATTAATTATTTTTGGGTCAATTTCGGTTATTTTTAGGATGAGATTTTTTTTATGTGTACCTCACTATTTTCTAGGTGAGCTGATTTTGATGATTCTTTTTTATTTGAAAGTTGTTTATTCCTATGTAGTCTCATTCAAATTTGATTAAGATCTGATCAGTAAATTTTTGAATTATCCTTAATAATGCGTATTGGGTTGACTTCGACTACATTGATGATGTTCTCATTTTTTACTTATCTAGTTCTTGTCTAACTGAAGCCGGTTTTTGTTAAAATTTTCTTATTTTTTTTATATTTTTTTTGTAATAAATAATCTCCGAAAGTAAAGGAGCGATTTTAGATTTTTATTTTATATTTATAAAACTATTCTATCCAGGAGTTATAAGCTATATATTACGCTGCGAGGCACGGTAACGGAATAATTGTCATACACGTGTGTGAAACCGTGTAAAACAGTTAGTTTATAATTTATTTGATTCAAAATAAACCTTTTAGTAAAAATATCGTCAAAATTGCTTGTAAAATGATGCAGCAATTATACGTCACTACATCCTAACTAATTCTAACTAATATTATAATAGCGAATGTGAGTTTGTTTGTTTGTTTGTTACGTTTTCATGCATTGGTTTGTAATAAATTATTGTTAGTAGGCCTGCGAGAATACCAGCGTTGTAGTCTATACTGCAACAATAGCTGACGCAGTTGCCTTATTTGATATCCATGTACCGCCTTATGTTTAATTTTATATAGAATTATGTTTTTAAAATTATGTCGGTATATATGGAGATTCAAATAAAACATTTTTCTTTCTTTCTTTCTTTCATGAAATTTCGCATAATTTCGCATACACGTTGTCAGGGGTACAAAAAAGGACATAGGGTACGTTTCATCCAGAAAAAAGTCTTCTTCTCTCTTAGCCTTTATTATTCCCAAGTCACTTGGGGTCGACTTTTCTGGTCTAACCGGATTTGACTGGATATCAGTTTTTACACGGAGTGGCTGCCACCTGGCCGCCGCAACCCGAAGGCTAACGATACCCTAAGGCTAGACCAGTGTCAGGATATTAGAGGTACTGACTTTCCCAATAACGACTGCCATAGATGTTCATGGCAGCCGGGACCGACGGCTTAACGTGCTCTCCGAGGCACGGAGCAGGCGATAATTGTCAATCAATACGCACATAATTTCGAAAAGTCATATAACTTCCAAAAGTCCGAGGTGCGCGACGTGGGTTCGAACCCGAGACCCTCTGCATTGCAGTCTGTTGTTCTCCCCACTGAGCTATCGCTGCTCATATTTCAGTTCATATTCATCCAGAAAAAGTACTGTTACGAATCTAAACTAACCGTTTACGTGAGCGGGCAAAATCTAGTATTACTATAAACATTACCTAATAGTAAACTCAATATATTATACATACATAAGTTTCACGCCTATGTCTTCGCGAGGGGTAAGCAGACGCACACCCACATTTCGCAACCTACGACTTTAGGTCACCGGTAATATGCGAACCTATTGTTGCCTTTTTTATACAACTAAAGTGGCAAACAAGCATACGGCCCACCCGATAGTAAGTGGTCAACGTAGCCTATGGACGCCTGCAACACCAGAGGCATCACTTGCGCATTGCCGACCCAGTAAAAACCTTTTAACACCCTTTTTGAAGAATCCCATACTGTAGTCTTGTGGGAAAACCTCGGCAGGGAGATCATTTCACAACCTGAGCGTCCACGGGAGAAAATTCCTTTGGAAAAGTTTGGTGCGGCACCAATTAGATTGTAAGGTGTGAGAATAAGGTGTGATGATAAAAAGTATGCCTACTAGACATTATGCCTGGCTTCGTACTGCTTCTTACAATTTCTTGTAAAAAATAATATCTGTCGCATGAAGCCCGATAGGTGGGCCAAACTATCTAACGAGTGGATACCGGATGGTGGCCGTAGGTGACGGGGCAGACCACGAAGGAGATGGCGGGACGACATAGAAAAGTTTATGGAGAGGTGGCAAGACGTTGCTCAGGAGCGAGAGCAGTGGAGATTGAGAGGGGAGGCCTTTGCCCAGCAGCGGGACACAAAAGCAAGCTGAGAAAAAAAAAGCCATGAACTTTAGGGTTTCATTTTGCATTCGATATCCGCTCAAGTCAAACATTTGTGTGCATGAACATGGATGTTTGTCTTCGTCTAGGTATTTCAATGTATAATATGTATGTATTTACAAAAAAAATAAAGTATATAGGTATGTATGTTTATCCATTTTCTAGTACCCATAGTTCAAGCTCTTCTTAGTTTGGGCTCGATGGTGTTGTGTGTATGTGATAGAATAATTTGAAAGTCTGCAGCTACAGAATTTATTGAAAAAAATACCACATTAGTTTGTCTGATTCGGGAATTGTACCTTAAGCGCAGCAGTCACATTCACTACCGCTGCGCCACCGAGGCCATATTTAAATGTAGGTTATTAACTCATTTTAGCAAATAATACGTTGATTTTAATTATATTTATGCCATACAGCGTCAATGACAGTTTAAATTATTTATATATGTAATTATTTATTGTACTGGCACTCGCTGAAATATTCCATTGTCATCTTGGTATTAATGACATATACATACATACATAAATTCAGGCCTGTTTCCCAGAGAGGTGGGCAGAGACTACGGATTTCCATTTGCTACGATCCTGACACACTTCTCTAGCTTTATTCACTTTCATCACATTCCTCATACACGCTCGCCGGTTTAAGGTGCTCTTAACCTGGCCTTTTGATCAAGAAACGTTCGCCTAGGACATATAATAGCTAGCATATAATAGCATAGCTCTCCGGATAGCCAAGCTGAAGTGGCAGTGGGCAGGTCACATTGCCCACAGAGCCGATGGCCATTGGGCAGAAAGGTTATGGAGTGACGGCCACGCACCGGAACACGTAGCAGGGGTAGGCTCCCCACAAGGTGGACCGACGATCTGGTAAGGGTCGCGGAAAGCGGTTGGATGCGGGTGGCCCAAGACCGGTCTGTGTGGAAAACCTTGGAAGAGGCATATGTCCAGCAGTGGACGTCTTTCGGCTGAGATGATGATGAATATACAACAGTTTATTGTTTAATAACTTCTATCCCTCTAGAACAGTTCTTTTTCTGGATAAAAGGTACCGTAATGTATAAAATTTCATGATGATCGGTCGAGTAGTTAAGGCGTGTAAGCGTAACAAACAAACAAAATCACATTCGTAAATAAAATATTAGTTAGGATTTATTTCTTTTTTTCATTTATGACGATTGCCCGGATAGTGTCGTGATATAAAGCGCTTGTTTTCGATCGTAAGGTTTTGGGTTCGAATCCAGGGTCAGGCAAATTGTTATTAGGTTAAGTAGTCTAGAAATGAGCCCAAAAGACGACAATAGGCGGACTGTCTGCACGGATGGCGCAGTGGTTCGAGTGGTCATCTCGCCACTGTCACTTGGCCAAGTCTTATGTTTACTAGATTTAGCCCACGGCAGCGCTCACGTTAATGTACTATCGATTTGAGCGAAGGTTGACCATTTCAGAAAAATTTTCGCTTACACATATTGACTTTAAGTGACTCCGCCCTCCGCCCGACCAAGTGTTGGCCTGCTATGCGATTTTAACCTTAGGAGTGATCATCCGTCACTCAAGTCGATAGTACATTTTGTCAAAAAACTTCTATCGCCCGGGGACAACACTTTTTCCTGGATAGAATACCTTCTATCCAAAAAGTGTACAGACTGGAGAAGGACATATGTTACCCCCTATGTCTAGCAGCGATAGCTCAGTGGGGAGACCAACAGACTGCAATGCAGAGGGTCTCGGGTTCGAACCCACGTCGCGCACCTCTGACTTTCGGAAGTTATATGGCTTTTCGAAATTATGTGCGTATTGATTGACAATTATCGCCTGCTCCGTGCCTCGGAGAGCACGTTAAGCCGTCGGTCCCGGCTGCCATGAACATCTATGGCGGTCGTTATTGGGAAAGTCAGTACCCTCTAATATCCTGACACTGGTCTAGCCTTAGGGTATCGTTAGCCTTCGGGTTGCGGAGGTCAGGTGGCAGCCGCTCCGTGTAAAAACTGATATCCAGTCAAATCTGGTTAGACGAGAAAAGCCGACCCCAAGTGACTTGGGAATAATAAAGGCTAAGAGGGAAGAATAATTTTAGTGTAATAATGTGTTATCAAAATATCTTAGAAAGCACCCCACGCTTTTTACTTTAAAATTATATTATTTTTATTTTGTAAAGCGTGGTTTTTAGTTTGTAAACTATTATTTATTTTAAATGACCGTATTAGGATTATTTATTCTGTGACAGCTTTAAAACAACGGACACAAAGAGCACCCAGACTTAGAACAACAATTTGCGAATCACACAAACAGCTCAAACGTACTTGGCGCATGGAAACAGTAAGGCTCAAGGAGGCGGCGGAGTGGGAGAGGGAGCGCTTAAATCCTCTCCCCAACCGCAGAACCGGGCGTCGGAGGGCGCGAGATGACCTCCAGCTACCCTGAGGTTTGACCTGGGGGTGGTGGGCTGCGTGGGCCTGCCCGCCACCCGATCAGCACCAGGTCCGAGAGGCGGCGTGCGTGTTCCCACGCGCGCCTCTGAGTCGTGTTTTTGTCCCGCTACAAGGGGACAGTAGAGGATCTTTTATGTAGTGGCCTCCCGTTTCACACGGCGGGCCGAAACCTCGGCGGGTTCGCGATTGCATGAGAAAGCGATTCGCGCGGCCTCGCCGTCTATGGTTATGTCGAGGAACACCGTGGTAGGTTTAGTCGGTATTACCGGGGTATCTCTCCCCGGTGAGCCCGACATAACCTCTCCGTCGCCCCGCGGAGAGGTATGAGTCAAAGCATTCGCCCAGGTACAAAAAAAAAATGGCAACGTTAAGGCGATCACTTACCACGACGCCATTCGTCCAGTCAGGGGTTCAGGTTCAAACTCCGTACGTAGCTACTGAGAAATCAATCTTGATCAAAACCGAATAACTGTTCACTTACCCAACCTTAGAATCGAACCTGGAACTTCATAATCTATAACTGAAAACACCTTTATACCAACCAGACAGTTACAATTATAACTAAACGTGTAACTTACAAATTATATATCGGTTACACTAATATTTACTTTAAGAGGGCATCGAACCCATTATACGCTTTGGACGCCATGACCTCTTATTAAAACACCAACTCATTCTTACTTTAGTACCTAATAATCAGTATACGTTGGACATAGGACCTTTCAGACATAATACTTATAATACATAGTAATAATAATAATATTCTACCACATACACACAACACCATCTAGCCCAAACTAAGCAGAGCTTGTACTATGGGTACTAGACAATAGACAAACATACATATATACTATTATTTGTAAATACATAATATTATTTATAGAAACACCCAGACCAAGAAAAACATCCATGTCCACGCACACAAATGTTTGACTTGTGCGGGAATCGAAGCCGCGTCCTCAGGTGTAGCAGTCGGTTATACTAACCACTCACATCTATACGTCATTGTAAGAATTATTGACACATTTATATAAAAATGCAACGCTTTGTAATAATTTTAAGTTGACATTGACGTCACATTGACGTCTTGGGAAAACTATGTTTTATACGAACAAAATTCCAAGAAAATATAATTGTAATCTAACTAATATTATAAATGCGAATGTGAGTTTGTTTGTTTGTTACGCTGTCACGCCTTAACTATTCGACCGATCATCATGAAAGGGGAATGCCTATTCTCCATAGCGTCTCAGGCCACAGATGGACATCAAAAATTACTATAAAAATTGAGTGTTTTAAGATCTTAACAGTATTACATATCTAAAAAATATATTCAAGTTGACGCCACTATTTTAGATATACCTATAAAAAAACAAATGTATTGAGGTTATTTTTCTATACGAAAATGTGTTTGGCTGCGAGGTAATTAAAAAAAACATATCTTTGTCAATGCTCTATTATTTAATTATGGTAGGAGGTGTTTCTAATATATTTTTATCCAGTTATACTTAATAGGCTATAAAAAAAAACACATTTGTAATTTTAAACGTCTATATTATCTTTATTGTCATATACTATTGATTAACAAGTCGTCTAGAAAAGGCGCATATATTAGATTCATATCTTGCCCAATCTATATACCAAAGCACAGTCATAGTATGTGCACAACAACCTACCGCGACTTTTCCTATTATAAAGTTACAATAATATTATTATTGTCTTCTGTTTACGCGAATATTATTCATTGAAATTAAACTACTATATACGGATTTTATCGCGTTGTTTATTTGACACTTTATTACATAATTTTGAAACTGTTACACTACTACTACTATTAAACTTTACTAATTTTTAAGCTAATTAAATTATTATTAAAACTATTTAGATTTAATTTAATTTTATACTTTCACCGACGTTTCGGTTGCTTTTCAGCAGCCATGGTCACGGGGAGACTAAAATGGTAGTTATCTCAATGTTCCAGTGTAGTTATTTCAAAGTACCCGAACATAATTTAATCATTGGTGTTTCTATTTACGCAGAATGAGCTCAAAGTATCATGAAGTCTAGCTGTGGTTTGCTTCTTCTTGGGTTTGACTATTTGTATTACTGGATCCCAAGCTGGTGGTACATTCCAACCATCTTCTCTATTAAAATTAGGATGTTTTTTGAATTCAATAGCCTCGTGAAGCATCCTTGGTAGGAATCGATGTTCTTTAGCGAGAATCTGTGGTTTGTCAAATCTCAGGTAGTGGTTGGTCCCCTGTTGCACATGTTCACACACAGCAGACTTCAACGAGCGTTGGTGTTTTACATCAGCTATGTGTTCTTTTATGCGGGTGCCTATGTTTCTCTTGGTTTGACCAATGTATGAGAGTCCGCAGTCACAATCTATTTTATAGACCCCTGCATCTTGTAAAGGTAGTTGGCACTTGACGGATGGTAAAAAATAATATACAATAATATTATTGTAATTACATTTTGTTAAAAATATGTTTTTGAAGCTGGCAATATTTTGCAACAACTTCTCGTTTTTCAATTAACTTACTTTATAGTTTTATCAATAGATATACTCTTTTTAAATTTTTTGTTAATTGCCGTGGCGTCCATTTGAATCAAAGTAAATACATACTAAATTGTTTTACGACAAAATCAACTGGAAAGTCTTTTTTTCTCTAGCCTCTTGTCCACTCGTAGCCTCAGATGAGCGTTCACCTTTCGCATACACGTTGTTAGTGGTACAGAAAAGGACATAGCCTACCTTTCATCCAGAAAAAAGTACAGTTACTAACCTAACCTACCCTACATTTAAGCGAGTGAAGCCGCGGGCAAAATCTAGTATTAACAAGTTTCTCAGAATATTATAAATGTATCGATCGTAATAAATAACTCTGGTTATTCTTGGTATATCATATGATTAAGACTGCGCCGAGCGTAAGACAGATAATGACAGAGCTCGCACGACGCATATTCAAATCGGCGCGCGGCCGCCATAGTAAAATTGTATGGAGGATTTGAAGTGCTTTTTTGATAAATGTATCTTTATTGTCAACCAATAATTTAAATATTTGGGTCGGACAAATTGTAATATAACAATTTATGTTTCGTTTAAGCTGTAAAATAGGATAGATTGCTACTGTATATAATCTAAAAATCACGTAACACGAGCTTACGTTTTTGCATTTTTCATGCAAATTTACGTAATTTTGTAGGCGAAAATATTAATTATTTTAAGTTTTTTACACGGAGTAATTGTAAACACATTCATTGTTAGGGTAAATGTATATTTTATGTTTGTATTAAACAAAAAGTGTTGATTTTATTCACTTAACTGTGACCGCGTGTTTTGGCACCTTTCGCTCGGCGCAGTCTTAATAAGTTTAGAACTCCCTGTATTCAGGTACTGTGTTCCTAATATATTATAGGTAGTATTTAACTGTTCCTCAATTTTTTGCCTTTGTTCCACCAAAAATACAAATTGCACAGCAAAATATATTTAAATAGATCAAACTAAGTTGACGGAGCCTCGCTTCGCGGGGCTCCTATTTTTGGGTGGGTTTAAGAAGAAACCTACCATAACCTAACCCTTCCGAGACGGAATGCAGTCTTTTGAGGCGTATAGGTGCTCGTTATGATATATTTTAGTAAGCATATTTTGCTGTGCAATTAGTATTTTTGATGGTCATTATATTTAATCCCATATATTATATACTGTGTTTTAGAAACAAACTTTATTGGTTTTTTACAATATTTTCAACAAATACATTATTTCTCTTTTCTTGTTAGAACTATTGTTATTCCTTTTTAATTTCTTTTTTGCTTTATCATGTATGTTTGTTTTTAATCGTAAGTGTTGTATACACTTGTAAAGGCATTTCACTTTGTACCATTCCCCAACTGTTTTAAATTATAATTGTATACAGGTTGATTTTGAAATCGTGTAATTCCTTTTAACCACGCATTCTACTGGTGGTATAGAATAACCATACCCGACCATATTTTTTTACTTGATTTATTTTTTAGGATAAATTAATGTACCGTTTTTTTCAGCGTTATAGAGGACGGTAATGAACTATTTAATACGCACATAACTTTGTGAGGTCAGAGTTGTCTGAATTGGGGTCGAACTCGAGACTCCTGTGGAGCAGTTCAATGGACTCCCGCTAAGCGATGGTCACTGATACATATGTATATCACCACACTTTTTAGTTACATTAAATACTTTAATTCTTATATATTAAACACAGTTCCAGACTTTATGCTATTGCGACATTTTTATATTTTATATCGTTTTCTTTCATATCTATTGTTATTGATTTCTATTAATTGTATTATTGTCGGCTTCGATGGCTTAGTGGTTAGTGTAACCGACTGCCACGCCTGGGGTTGCGGGTCTATACCCGCACAAGACAAATATTTGTGTGCAAACATGGATGTTTGTCTTGGTCTGGGTGTTTCTATGTATATTATGTATGCATTAACAAAAAAAAAGTATATATGTATGTTTATCCATTGTCTAGTACCCATAGTACAAGCTGTGCTTAGTTTGGGTAAGAAGGTGTCGTGTAAAAGAAAAAATAATTAAGTATTACTTAACTAGATTCTGCCTGCAACTTCAAAATTAACGCAATTAATGTTGAAGTTGTCAATAAATTTCCATCCATGGGAAACAGATCCATGGGTAATAGAATGCCCATGTCTTTTTTGTACCCCTCACAACGTGTATACGAAATTTCATGATGGTCACTTGAGCAGTTTGACGATAAACTCACATTCTATAATCTATACTAATATTATAAAGCTGAAGAGTTTGTTTGTTTGTTTGGTTGAACGCGCTAATCTCAGGAACAACTGCTCCGAATTTAAAAAATATTTTAGTGCTGGATAGCTCATTTATTGAGAAAGGCTATAGGCTATATAACATCACGCTACGACCCACGGGGGCGGCGCAGTAATCATAAACGCGGGTGAAACCGCAGGCACATCTAGTAATATTATAAAGCTGAAGAGTTTGTTTTTTATTTGTTTGTTTGATTGAACGCGCTAATCTCAGGAACTACTGGTTCGAATTGAAATGTTCTTTTAGTATTGGATAGCCTATTTATCGAGGAAGGTTATAGACTATATAACATCACTCTACGAGACATGTGAGCGGCGAAGTAATCATAAACGCGGATGAAACCGAGGGCATGGCTAGTTATTATATTAGTCAGAATGTACTGTTGGCAAACAAAACAAAATAATTTTTATTTTTATAATCTATATATATAAAACTTCCGTTACTGAGTGACTGACAGACAACGCACAGCCGAAACTACTGAACGCAAGAAGCTGAAATTTGGCATGTATGTTCCTTGGAGAGTGTAGGGGAGCACTAAGAGAGGATTTTTGGAAATTCCATCCCGAAGGGGGTGAAAGGGGTGAAACCCGATATTCACACGGGAACGGGTCTTACGCGTGTGAAACCGCGGGAAAACTACTAGTATAGTATAATATTAGTCAGAATGTACTGTTGGCAAAAAAACAAAATATTTTTTTTACAGAAAAGTCTTTGACACTTTGTCTGACCCGGAATTTGAATCCAAGATATGAGATCTCGGATTCACAGCAGTCGTATTCACTCCCACTTCGTCACCGAGGCAATTATTGTTGAAATACGGATTTAACACTTGTCTGCTTACCCCTTCGCTTTATAGATAGGTAAATAGAAGTAACTGTCTCCGCGGCGCAGCAATAGTGAATGCGACTGCTGTGCATGAGGTCTCGGGTTCGAATCCTGGGTCGTGCCAACAAAAAGAAGTTATTGGGCGTTTCTGTTAAGAAAATAAAAATCTCAATAGCAGCCCGGAGTTAGGAAGTTGGCGGTGTAAGACACCCCTGTGCCTCGGAAAGCACGTAAAGCCGTTGGTCCTGCGCCTGATCTCTCCGGTCGTGTCAGATTGGCGTCCCATCGGACCATGAGAGTTAGGGAACAGAGAGTGCACTTGTGTTTGCGCACACACTTGTGCACTATATTATCTCCTGCGCAGATGGCCGTCTCAGTTAAGATTGACCGCCGTGACCGAAATTCGGTCTGGAGGACATTATATAGGAATATCTCTATGTATACGTATGTTGGTCCCAAATAGTAAAAAGATAATAAAAATAAACCGTGATAAGTTACCGACCGTGATAAGTGATAAGTTTTAGTGATAAGGAGTCATTGAACTTGTTTCGTGTGTAAAGTTGATGCTTATGTTAATGATTACGGAATTGTAACTAACTAACTTTCGCCCGCGGGTTTGATCGCATTTGTATTGACCGATAAAAGCATATTATGTGCTAATTAAAACTGTATAAAACATCCTAACTAATATTATAATGCGAATGTGAGTTTGTTTGTTTTTTTGTTACGCTTTCACGCTTTTACTACTTGACCGATCATAGTAAAATTTCACTCACACGTTAAAGGGAATACAGGACTTTGGTCGGGTACTTTCATCCAAAAAAAAATACGCTTCCGAGTGAGCAAAGCCGCGGGCAAAAGCTAATCTATATATGTATATAAAACTCTTCCGTTACTGAGTGACTGACAGACAACGCACAGCCGAAACTACCGAACGCAATAAGCTGAAATTTGGCATGTATGATCCTTGGAGAGTGTAGGGGAGTACTAAGAGAGGATTTTTGGAAATTCCACCCTGAAAGGGGTGAAAGGGGTGAAACCCGATATTCGCACGGGAACGGGACTTACGCGGGTAAAACCGCGGGAAAACTACTAGTACTTAATATAATTTTATACCTTATAGACTAAAATACATATAACATTAATTTAATTATAGATGGTAACTGAATCCATGACCTCTTGACAGCAAGCCCAATAAATTAAACATCGAGCTACCACCGTTTCAAAATACTGAACATCACTATTAAGTTTTAAGTTCAATGTAATAAACACAAAATAAAATATATAGATTATAATTATTTTTAAATAACATTGTCTTCTGTTTACGCGAATGTTATTTATTGAAATTAAACTACTATATACGGATTTTATCGCGTTATTTATTTTACACTTTATTACATAATTTAGAGAGATAGATGCGGCATGAAAGTTGATATAGTGACAAGAATAGAAAAGGGTATGTTAAGCTGGTTTTGGCATGTAGAAAGAATGGACGAGGAAAGACTGACTAAGAAAGTTTATAAGGCTAGTGTGAATGGAACAGTCGCAAGAGGACGACCTAGGCGAACGTTTCTTGATCAGATCGGAGGCGTTCTGGACAAAGGCTAGGTTAAGAGCACCTTGAACCGACGGGCGTGTATGAGGAATGTGATGAAAGTGAACGAAGCCAGAGAAGTGTGTCAGGATCGTAGCAAATGGAAATCCGTAGTCTCTGCCCACCCCTCTGGGAAACAGGCGTGAATCTATGTACATAATTTAGAAACTGTTACACTACTACTAGATACTATTAAACTTTACTAATTCTAAGCCAATTTTTAAATGTTATGTTTATGAGTAAACAACATGTTTTTAAAATTGCGATTATTAAATTATATTTTCACATTATAGTAATTATAATTTAATTAAATCAAAATTTGTAGATGTTCTGTCAAAACTATTTCCTGGATTAAATATAATGTACATATATACATATGGATATATATTATTTATTATATATATTTTATTTAATAAATGTACACGACAACTATTAATTTAACAATTAATAATGTATGTTATTTTAAAATAAAATATTAATACATTGATAACGGTAAGTATTTTAAGATTCACTTATTAATGCACCTTTTATATAACAGCTAATTTTATAATATCAGTTCGAATGACAAGCGAACATTTTTAACTTAAAACAAAAACACTATTTTGTCACTGAATCAATCTTACACCTATATTTAATATTATACTCACAATTTTAAAACGCGACACGTATACACGACACACGATGCAAATCGCCAAAAATCCGCAAACAATTCAAAAATAAAAATAAAGTAGCTAATGTTTTAAATATAATATTTGTTAATAGAAACAAAACAACCCGACATTAATTCCAAAATAAAAATATAGTAGTGTTACAGTTAAAACTCGTGAATAAAAAATGAAATAAAAAATGAAAATAAAAAACGTTTTAAAGTTAACATTTGTGAATAAATACAAAAAAGAACTACTATAATTAAAACATATAAAACAACAAACCGTTCTAAAGTTAAAATTTGTGAATAAAAACAAAACAAACCTATGTACTATTATTCAAATATAAAAACCACAAAACGTTCTAAAGTTAAAATTTGTGAATAAAAACAAAGAAACCGACGTTATACAAAAATAAAAATATAATAAAATATTAAGTACAACTCACCGTAAGTTCAGCACTAACACTGGACGTCCAATCAATTCGTCGACTGATTCCATTAGTATGTCTTACGTTACATATCATGAATAATAACGTAATGCGTCCGTCTGTCTGTCTGTGTATATTTTACTAGTATTTTATAGTTAGTTGACTTTTCGTGAGGTCTAGAGGATTCCGCACCAAGATTATTATTAATATTAAAATATACACTAGCTTTTGCTCGCGGCTTCGCTCGCGTAAAAGTAGGTAAGGTTATGTTTAACTTTTTTCAATAAAATTAGGCCTATGTTACTCGCTGATAATTATAAATAATATACCTCTATATATATGTATATAGAATATAATTTTTAAAAATAGCTTTCTAAAGCAGAAAGAATTTTTAAACTCGGTTCATTTGTTTTTGAGTTAAACCCTTACAAATAAACAAACTAAAATCAAATCTTTCCTCTTTTTAATATTAGTATAGATTTTAGTATAATGTATATTTAGGTATAATTTGTTTTTTTAATAATATGATGGTTTAACCAATAAGTTATAATTTACAAGTTATGAGCCCGTTCGCCCCTCAAGGTTCGCCCACTAATAGGTATTTGTTAGGTTTCTTCTTAAAATCCACCCAAAAATAGCAGTTGTCCGTTTTTCTATGAAAGGGGCGTTAGTCAAGGGTACGTGCTCGTAGCCTATAGAAGTGACTGCCTCTGTGGCACAGCGGTAGTGAATACGACTGCTGTGCATGAGGTCTCGGGTTCGAATCCCGGGCGGCCAACAAAAAAGTTATTGGGCTTTTCTGTTAAGAAAATAAAAATAGAAATAACAGCCCGGAGTTAGGAAGGGGCGAAAGTCAAGGGGCGTACGGGCTCGTAGCCGATTCACAGACATAAAAAGAAAATATAGCAGAATTTGATTTTGTTTTAATTTCTTGTTTATCGGTTGAAAGGTTAAGGAGTGAAAGCGTAACAAATAAACTCACATTCGCATTTATTATATTAGCAAAGAAAAGGACATAGGGTAACTTTCTTATTATGCAAGCGAGGCCGCGGGCAAAATTTAGTTACGTATAATTCTATTGTTAGCATGGCTACCTACATTCAACTCAATTATTAGTCTCTATTCATCAATAGCACTGATGAATAATAATGTCCTCCAGACCGAATTTCGGTCACGGCGGCCAATCTTAACCGAGACTGGTCAACGCAGGAGATATTATAGTGCACAAGCGTGTGCGCAAACACAAGTGCACTCTCTGTTTCCTAACTCTCATGATCCGATGGGATGGTAATCTGGCCGGAGAGAGATCAGGCGCAAGACCAGGCTTTACGTGCTTGCCGAGGCACGGAAATGTGTAATACCGACGTCCTAACTCTGGGCTGCTACTTGAAGGGCTCGCGGGTGGGAGAACGGGAATCTCCCGCCCGCCAGCTACTAAGTCGGAGCGACGCCCTCTGTAGTGCCAGGACGTCGCCTAAGAGTCGTCGTCCGCAGATCTTTTCTTTTCTGCACTGGGCCCTGCTGGTTGGGCCGCTGATGTAGTTTCAGTTTCAGCGACCGGCCTTATGAAGAAGCAGCGAGGTGGCTCACCGTGGTGTTTTATTCGGTAGGCCCGAAGTCTCGGAAGGGCCCGACATAACGCTCTCGCCTCCCCATGTGGTGAGGGGATACAAATCAGGAGCACGTTCCCCACGTTAAAAAAAATAGGCTGCTTCGTGAAAGAATTTCTTGATTATGATAGCGTAGCAGGCAAATTGTTGCCGAGTGTCGTCGGTTCAAATCCCAGACGAGACAATTATTTGGATTCACATATTAACGTTTTTGTATAACCCATTTGTTTGTTTTTGTATAACTGTCATTGTTTGTGTATAACTGTCTGTAATTATTAAAACTTTGAGTGTGTTATTTCTATGTTTGTAAAGTCCCCCGCGACAAGGCTTGATCGCTAATTACAAGGTCTTCAAAAACACTTTTTAATTAGCCGGGATTCAAACTCGAGACCTCCAAAGCTCTATGTACTAACCACTAACCAATAAGGCAATCATGACATATAATTAATTATAAAGTGATTATTCCACTACCTCAATCAATCAGTGAGGTTAAGCATTGCTATCGCGGTCATCATTTAGATGGCCGCGTTAGGGTATTGTATTTTTAACATTTTAACTAGACTGAATTCAATTAATTTGTTTATTTATAATGTAGGTTATAATTTTTCGGTGGCGCAGCGGTAGTGTATGTGTCTATGCATAAGGTTTAACGTTCGGCTCCCGATTAGGACAATGTGTTATTAAATCTTTCTGTCGTCAGGAACCAAAGCCATTTATTTGTAAAAGTAAGTGAAACAAGTAAATACGAGTCAAGGGTTCCCACAAAACTAAAGTTTGAAACTTGTAGCTTTCATAAAAAAACAGCCTTTTTATGACTATAAAAGTACACCCCTATAAATATCAGAAAACTTCATCAAAATCATCCAACTTAAAACAAAATTTAAAAAATGGCTACTGGAGAATTGCTTTTATACATTAAATGAATTTTTTAATTGCAAACAATGAAATTTCACACATTCTTTAAAACGAAGTGTCTTTTAACAATATAAATAATAAATACTGTATAAATTTTAAAATGTAATTTAATTTATTTATATTTTACACTACTTGACATTTATTATGTAATTATTAAACTGGAAATTGACATTGTTTATAATATTTTTTATACAGTTACGATATTATCTATTCCTTTCGCATTTTTATAATTATTTTTACTATTGATAATTGACATTTGTTTATAATAATAAATATTACGTCTAATAAATATTTTTTTGTAATATGTAACAACATTCGTACGCCTAATAAAGGCGAGATATGATGTTTTTTTTTTTTTTTTTTTTTTTTTTTTTTTTTTTTTTTTTACGTGGGGGAATGCTTTGACGCATACCTCTCCGCGGGGCGACGGAGAGGTTATGTCGGGCTCACTGGGGAGAGATACCCCGGTAATACCGACTAAACCTACCACGGTGTTCCTCGACATAACCATAGACGGCGGGGTCGCGCGAATCGCTTTCACATGCAATCGCGACCCCGCCGAGGTTTCGGCCCGCCGTGTGAAACGGCAGGCCACTACTTAAAAGACCCTCTACTGTCCCCTTGTAGGGGGACAAAAACACGACTCAGAGGCGCGCGTGGGAACACGCACGCCGCCTCTCGGACCTGGTGCTGATCGGGTGGCAGGCAGGCCCACGCAGCCCACCACCCCCAGGTCAAGTCTCAGGGTGGCTGGAGGTCATCTCGCGCCCTCCGGCGCCCGGTTCTGCGGTTGGGGAGAGGATTTAAGCGCTCCCTCTCCCGCTCCGCCGCCTGAGATATGATGTACCTTAACCTTGTAACATTCTCTGTAACCATGTCTCATGCGAATAAACTTTCATTTTATTTCATTTGTAGCAGTACGGTGCCTTTAATTATGCCTGGTATACGGCAGTAGGCTAGCCGTTATTACATAGGATCTAAAACCATAATAACTATATGTATAAATATTAATTTGGATATACAAAAGTATTTTACACACATTGATTTTGGCGGCAATAGATAAATTGCCAACTACCGGCAACGCTGCTAAACTCTATGCAGCTACTGAGAATTTCATAATAGAAAAAAAAAAATACTTTACCCGGAAACCAAACCCGACGCCTCAAGCACAGCAGTTACATTCAAAACCGCTGTGCCACTGATAACATTAAATAAAAAGATAAGACTATATTGAAAAATGAAATATATTGAAATAACGACACTGGAACATTGAGACAACTACCATCTTAGTCTCCCCGTGACCATGGCAGCTGAAAAGCAACCGAAACGTCGGGGAAGTGTAAACTTAAATATAAATAGTTTTAATAGTTTTAATAATTTAATTAGCTTAAAATTAGTAAAGTTTAATAGTATCTAGTAGTAGTGCAACAGTTTCAAAATTTTGTAATAAAGTGTAAAATAAACAACGTGATAAAATCCGTATATAGTAGTTTAATTTCAATAAAAAGATAAGAATTACACATTAATAAAACAAATTAATGAAATTACATTAATACAGACAATTGTATTGACAAACGTTAATTGTATTTTAAATTATTTATAACATGGAAGGATAAAAACAAAAGAAATTTATACACAAAGACAACTCCCTAATATTAAATGCACCAATGGCGCAGTGGTTAATTATAGGGCACAAGTGTGTACGCAAACGCAAGTGCACTGTCTGTTCCCTAACTCTCATGATCCGATGGATCGGCAATCCGATACGACCGGAGAGAGATCAGGCGCAGGACCAACGGCTTTACATGCTTTCCGAGGTACGGGGATGATGTCAACTTCAATTCAAATCATTTATTCATTTAGGTCACAAAGTAACACTTATGAACGTCAAAATATAATGACTAGTTAGTTTAATAAAGTTTTAATAATAATAATACCGTACCTGCATAAACTGTCCCACTGCTGGGCACGGGTCTCTTCTCAGTGTGAAAAGAGTTAGGCCAAAGTCCACCAGGCGGGCCCACTGCAGGTTGTCAGACTTTACATATTATTTCCTCCATCGTTAAGACTGCGCCGAGCGTAAGACAGATAATGACAGAGCTCTTGCGGCGCATATTCAAATCGGCGCGCGGCCGCCATAGTAAAATTGTATGGAGGATTGCTTTTTTGATAAATATGTATCTTTATTGTCAACCAATAACTTAAATATTTGGGATGGACAAATTGTTATATAACTATTTATGTTTCGTTTAAGCTATAAAATAGGATAGATTTCTACTGTTATAATCTATAAATCACGTAACACTAGCTTACGTTTTTGCATTTTTCGTGCCAATTTACTTAATTTTGTAGGCGAAAATATTAATTATTTTAAGTTTTTTATACGGAATAATTGTAACCACATTCATTGTTATGGTAAATGTATATTTTATATTTGTATTAAACAAAAAGTGTTGATTTTATTCACTTAACTGTGATCGCCTGTTTTGGCACTTTTCGCTCGGCGCAGTCTTAAAGCGAGCGATAATTAACAATTTAATACGCTCATAACTTTGCAAATTAAGAAATGCGCACTGTGGCATCGAATTTGAGACCTCTGCATAGCATTTTAACTGTCTCCTAAGCTATGTTAAGAAACTAGCGAGGAAATAATCTATTTACTAATGGAATCATCGTTAACAATTGTATAATTACGTAAGCTTGTATAAAATGACTACTTGCATTATTTTGTACTCTAATTCAGCTGATAGGTATTCTGATCACGATCCTAACATTCACGGTCATACAGTCATAAGCAGACAACAAAATACAATCTGTTTCCTCTCGTTAATACGTATATAGAATCACGGCTGTTTTACTAAGAGGAGTAGGCAGTGGTATACGACACCTACATTTTGCAATCTATACTAATATTATAAAGCTGAAGAGTTTGTTTGTTTGTACGCGCTAATCTCAGGAACTACTGGTACGAATTGAAAAATGCTTTCAGTGTTGGATAGCCTATTTATCGAGGAAGGCTATAGGCTATATAACAGCACGCTATATCCCACGGGGGCGGCGCAGTAACTATAAACGCGGGTGAACCGCGGGCACATCTAGTATTTTATATTTGGATATAATAAAAAGTTGGGATGTCTCGCTATCTTCCTCTTTTTAATATTGGGGTATGTATGTATGTATCATATGTGGGGGCCAGTCAGTGCAGACCGGCGACACTTCGACCCAGTGGGATCTTTTGTGTCGACACTCTCCCTATAACGACTGCCATCGATGTTCATGGCAGACCGACGGCTTAACGTGCTCTCCCAGGCACAGAGCAGGCGATAATTGTCAATCAAAACGCATATAATTTTGAAAAGTCATATAACTTCCGAAAGTCAGAGGTGCGCGACGTGGGTTCACCGAGACCCTCTGCATTGCAGTCTGTTGGTCTCCCCACTGAGCTATCGCTGATCTAACTCGAGGTAAGTAACTCGTCGTCGTTATATACGACCGGTATATGCGACTGCTATGCGTGATGCCTCTGGTTTGGTTGCAGGGTGTGGTAAGGTGTTATTGTCAAAAGTCTGGTACTGTGTGCCCTGTAGATGGCAATAGTTTCGCTAAACCATAGCTAGTGAAATATGGGAGGAATACCTACCCCTCCAAGGATATCTTTGGAGGGGTAGATACCTATTCCTACCATATGTCGCCTATATAGGCTTCAGATGTACTACTATAAGACATTTTAAGGTTATCCATTAATTACCGGACAGCCTGTATATCTAATCTATATATATACTAGCTGTTGCCCGCGACTTCGTCCGCGTGGACCTTAATTTATTACCCAATACCTACTTTTAATTTGTTATCTAATTTTAATATATGAAACTACAACTAAAGAAATTAATAAGTCCAACTACACCTATATAGGTGTAGTTAGCTATATATATAGCTAATACTTAAAAACTACCTACTAATATTTAGAAACTACCTACTATATCTAAAGAATTATATCTTTTGAATGAAATGTCCGATTTTAATAATCTAAAAAGTATTTTACGGGTATTGAAACGGTCTTTAATAAAATATCATTTAATGGGACAAGGTTTAATACAGAGGTATGAATAATATGGTTTGATTATTGACGGCACTTTTATCAACATTTAAAATGTAAAAAAGTAGTTATAGTAGCATAACTACAGTAGTTGGACATATAGTATCGCGGACTTTTTTGTAGATATTAATACGTTCTATAATACTGTAGAACATTTTTATATTCTATCATCAATTGTTTCCGCAGCGCACGTCATGACAGATTTTTAAGACTAATTTTTTCACACCTTGGGTTATATTATTGCATTTTTATTAAGGATCCCTATTTTTTTTTAAATGTAATATAGCCTATGTCACTCAGTGAAGATGCAGCTTTCTAATGGTGAAAGAAGTTTTTAAATCGGTGCAATGGTTTTTGTGTGAAAACATTACAAACATACATACAAAAACACAAATGTTTTCTCTTTATAATATTAGTTTAGATAAAACTCTTGCGTTACTGAGTGACTAACAGACAACGCACAGAGTGTAGGGGAGCATTAAGAGAGGATTTTTGGAAATTCCACCCTGAAGGGAGCGAAAGCGGTAAAACCCGATATTCACACGGGAACGGGACTTACGCGGCGGTAACCGCGGGAAAACTACTAGTATTGTATAAAACCCTGATTATTAAATGTTTAACTGTATACATAACGTAAGCTTACACGTCTGCACCCCCAAAGGGGGAAGTAGAAGAGAAATACACCCTCATTTCACTAAACATGATTTAGGTCCAAGATAATAGTAACTAATAGTAATTTGAGAGATATGCGGCATGAAAGTGGATATAGTGACAAGAATAGAAAAGGGTATGTTAACCTGGTTTGGGCATGTAGAAAGAATGGACAGGAAAAGACTGACTAAGAAAGCTTATAAGGCTAGTGTGAATGGAACAGTCGCAAGGGGAAGACCTAGGCGAACGTTTCTCGATCAGATCGGAAAAGTTCTGGACAAAGGCCAGGTTAAGAGCACCTTAAACCGGCGAGCGTGTATGAGGAATGTGATGAAGGTGAATGAAGCCAGAGAAGTGTGTCAGGATCGTAGCAAATGGAAAACCATAGTCTCTGCCTACCCCTCTGGGAAACAGGTGTGAATCTATGTATGCATGTATAATAGTAACTTATTGCCTAACCTAGCAAACTGCTAAACTCCGTGTCACTGAGAAGATTTTTTTTTTTATAATGACACAGAGAAACATATTTTTGCCCGACTCGGGAATCGAACCCGGTACCTCTCGGTAAAACTTATGCCACGAGAGCAGTGGGTTATTTTATGTTTTATTATTAGATTTTAATGTTATTTTTTTTATATTTCAGACCTAAAGAAATAAAAGTCTGCAACATCACACAGTCGGGAATAAACCCGCTATCATGGGGACAAGCTTTGGATATGGGTAAGTTAGGTTATGCTAGTTACAGTACATTTTTATTAAAATGGAGCCTAAGTTACTCGATGATAATACATACAGCTTACTAATGGAGAAGTAATTTTTAAAATCGGTTGAGTAGGTAGTTTTTGGTTTAAACCCTTATAAACAAACAATCAAAAATACTACTACTACTACTACTACTAGTTTTAAATAATTTGACTGCACGAATGACGTAATGGTTTGGTGGTTGCTTTGCCAGTGCCACTACGCCGTGTGTTGGTTCAAATCCTACGCGGGACAAAAAATTGTGTGATCCATAAATGGTTGTTCCGAGTTAATTGTGTCCGTTGTTTGAATGTTTGCAAAGTCCCCCGCGATCCAGAAATTATTCTAAGCCCGGGAGTTGTCCTTCTAAACCAAAAACATATCAATGCTTGAACTCTTTCCTTGGCGTTAATAAGCGATGAAAGCGATACTTCATAATTAAGGAGTATCGTTTGTATAACGTATTTCATTGCGCATGCGCATTGATGCGTAAAGTAATGTGGCTTATATCATATCTCATTATATACAACCGCATAATATGATGTTACAGATGGCCGACTAGTAATAAAACGTTTAAAAATAAACTATAGAGCATTGTATTTTAATTTTATTTTGATAATAATAATAAAATATATTCGGCTAAAAAGGAGTACAGTAGTGCACTTAAAACAACTATAAATTAAACCTTAATATCTTACAGCGATTGCAGCGATAGCCTAGTGGGAAACCGTTAGACTACCACGCAGAGGTCTCGAGTTCGAACCCAAGGCGCGCATCTCTGACTTTTCGAAGTTATATGCGTATTAAATAGTTAATTATCGCTTGCTTTAACGGTGAAGGAAAACATCGTGAGGAAACCTGCATATCTGAGAGTTCTACATAATGTTCTCGAAGATATGTGAATTCTACCAACCCGCACTAGGCCAGCGTGGTGGACTATGACCTAATCCTTCTCACAGCGAGAACAGTGAGACAGTTTAATACGGGGCTGATATTATTATTATATTATTATCTTACATACGTGTATTGTCTCACGATTACGCAAATGATATGCATTGAAACATTACTTAGCGGGATTTAAAATGTATATTAGTCTGTCAATGACTGGCTTTAAATACCAATCAACTTAGAATTACTTATCTGCAACAGGCAAGTTCACTGTTGCCGATACTGTGTGCTGAAAATAAGGTTCTAAAGTTTAGTTTGTCATTTTCAAAAAAGGTGACTATGGTATGAGTGTGAATGCCACTCGAGACAAAAAATTTGTGTGATCCACAAATGGTTGTTCCGAGTCTGGGTGTTCTTTGTGTCCGTTGTTTGAATGTTTGTAAACTTCCCCGCGTCACAGGAATTATTCCTCGCGCAGGAGTTCCATTTAAAGAAAACAATATATTTAATCGAAGTAGGCGTTACTTGGCGGTAGTACATTGTATTAAATTATTGGGAAGAAAGGAACCCGCCAGTCGTTGCGCATCCTCGGATTGGCCTTTTTTTTCACTTGGGGAAATGCACCTGATGCATACCCCCCCTCCGCCACTAGGGGAGGCAAAAGGGTTATGTTCGGCTCTCCCATATTTCGGGCATACGGACTAAAACCCCACGGTGTGCCCCTTCGTTGCCTGGTATAGTGGATGGGCCGCTGGTAAAGAAACTACCTCAGCGATCCACCCAACAGACTACGACTCCTGGACACTCTCGGATTGCCCACCCCAACTATTGCAATAGAAAAAGGTTGACTATACCGAACTCCTCTGGATATGGACAGCCTCGACGTGGGATCCGGGTGTACTCAACTTGCAGTATGCCGCTGCGAGCACAAAATATGCGTCGACACGTGTTTTGCCTCAGCGCGAGGCATCTTCAGGAACGTTTGACAACGAATGAGCGATGAGTTATAGTAGTAATAGTTGTGGTAGGCAATCCGAGGGTGCTAGCCGGGTTCTACCCTTCCCAATAATTTAATCAAGAAAACAATAACGAGATGGGTGTAAAAACCTAGGAAAGCCTCTCCCTTGGACTTCCAAATCACTCTATTGGTGGATATCCCCTGACCTTATAACCTTGTGACCCCTATATCTCGGCAGTCTTTTGACCCCCAGGGCGCATATTTAAACTCGACCGAGGTATGACCCCAAGGTGTCTGCACACCAATTTACAAGTCAATCGGTCCAGTGGTTCCGGAGCTATGCCGGTCACTAACAGATAGACCCACAAAGTGTTTTCATTAACCTCTTCGAAGAGGACTCGGAGGTTAATAAAGTGCATTATACAGATTTATTAACTCGATGGACTACGCGTTCATGCATTCATGCAAGCATTGTATTAAGCCGGCGATCTATATTTATTTAATTTGTGTACATGTTTTGCGATACTGGTATTACTGGTATTATCGACTTTGGTTGTTGTATACTGCTTTATGTCCTCGGGTTTGCTTGCATTGATTCAATAGTTAAAGAACTTCAAATAGGTAGTGTAACGCAGTGCCAGCGACCCACCCATCATTGAAGGCAGGAGTAGGCACACCGTAAAAACCACGTAAAGCCGTTGCTCTGGCGCCTGATCTCTCCGGTCGTGTTGGATTGCTGTACCATCAGGTCATGAGAGTTGGGGAACAGAGAGTGTACTTGTGTTTGTGCACTATAATATCTATTCCGCAGATAACGCGCGCGCCTGATATTGCCACAAACAAGGCCACTAGTGCGAGATCGGATCGGATCGGCGGTGGATCGGATTTTGCCTATAGTTGGGCCTATAAGTTTGCGCTTGTCTGGGAGGTTCCAGGTTCGATACTCGAGGCAGGTAATGTATTTTTTACTTTACTCCATTTGGTTAGGTACTTAACTAAAGGTGAACAATCTTGATGTGACTTTTTACACAAACACATATTAAACAAATAAACTACAGCTTAAACTAACGGTTCAATTGATTTAGTAATCGTTATTGTTGTATTTACATTGATGTTAAGCAACATTTTATTTTTAAACTGATATTTTCGGTAAAAAGATACATCAAGATAGTTTACCTTTAATTACATACATACATACATAGATTCACGCCTGTTTCCCAGAGGGGTAGGCAGAGACTACGGATTTCCATTTGCTACGATCCTGACACACTTCTCTGGCTTCATTCACTTTCATCACATTCCTCATACACGCCCGTCGGTTCAAGGTGCTCTTAACCTGGCCTTTGTCCAGAACGCCTCCGATCTGATCAAGAAACGTTCGCCTAGGTCTTCCTCTTGCGACTGTTCCATTCACACTAGCCCTATAAACTTTCTTAGTCAGTCTTTCCTCGTCCATTCTTTCTACATGCCCAAACCAGATTAACATAACCTTTTCTATTCTTGTCACTATATCCACTTTCATGCCGCATCTCCCTCTAAGTTTTTTTTTTTTTTTTTCCCTTTCTTTTATTTATTATTTGTTAGAATTTATATATTGTTAATGATCATATTCTACCATTATTCATTTAGATATATTTATTGGCTACCTATTTTATTGTTACGTGGACTGGGAAACATTGAGAATTTCGCCTGTCATTTAAATCCTAAATAATTATTATTACTATGATCCTTCTGCATTAGTATTACCATTGAGTATTTTGTTACTTTTCACTGTACGATTTGTTCGTCTATATAATCTTTTAAAGTTAGCGACTTACCTCTTTTTACTATCATGTTCATAAATCATAAATACTAAACACTAATATTTATATTGCTCACTTATTTGTGCATGCAGTGGCTACCTTAAAAGGTTATGCAAGTGACTAGAAATTTATTGTTTTTTATTATTGTGAATGCATTCTTGTAATAACCAATGGTGGTCCTAAAAAAATAAATAAAAATAAATAAATAAGTACCTAAGTACCTAACCAAATGTAGTATAGTTAATTCTCTGTAGTAGCACGGAGTTTATAAACGTGCCGATTTAATTATACCTAATATTAGTGGCCATCTGCGCAGGAGACATTATAGTGCACAAGTGTGTCTAGCACCACCAACTTCCGAGCTCCGAGCTGCTATTGAAATTTCTTAGCAGCAAACTCAATAAGTTTTTGCTGGCCTGACCCGGGATTGGAACCCGAGACCTTATGCACAGCAGTTGCATTCACTACCGCTGCGCCATCGAGGCGTATATCATGGAAGCATGAAGAATATTTTGGGTAGGATATTTACGTAGGTATAGGTATAAAGGTGTTATTGAAATAATAAGAGCAAATAATTACTATCAATAATTATATTTATCTATTATTATAATAATAATATTATAGACTTGTTTCAGGATGTCCCAGTAAACATGAGTATTATTATCAATAGGCAATTACTGGGGTGGAGCAAGAGAAACGATCGCTCTTAGCGCCAGATTGCAAGGGGCGTCAAAAAGACAAATGTGAAATACAATTTTCATCGTAAAATTAAAAAGTATTATTTATATATAACCCTGTATGTAATCTATCCCACTGCTGGGCACGGGCTTCTACTCAAGATGAGAAGGTTTATTCCATGAATTTCATTTATTTAATATACTGTATTGTTACCCGACTGATACCATTAATTAGCCTATTTTTATTTAATACTAGATGTACCCGCGGTTTCACACGCGCTTATGATCACTGCACCGCCCCCGTGGGTCGTAGCGTGATGTTATATAGCCTATAGCCTTTCTCGATAAATGAGCTATCCAACACTAAAATAATTTTTCAATTCGGATCAGTAGTTCCTGAGATTAGCGCTTTCAAACAAACTCTTCAGCTTTATAATATTGGTATAGATTTAATAATAATTATTTGTAATTTCTTTATTTGTTATTCATTATTTTAATTCATAATTAGTAAATAATGATTAGTAACTTAATAAAAAAATAATTTTATTTAATGAACTGTTGACGAGGCTCAGCCTATCCCGTATTGGAATACACATATCGCTCGTTTTTGGACCTAAGCTGTTAAGTCGCAGTGGTATACCGGCGGCCAGACACAAAAGGTATTTTAACGCTGGCCCAGTGCGAAATGACAGACACATATCTTTTACAATATTATGGAGAACTCTCAGACACGCAGGTTTCCTCACGATGAATATTATATAAGGGCCTCAGGGCTGATATTATATAACTGATTATTGCATTATTTAACTTGGACATCCTGAAGCAGCCATTTTAAAAACTATAGTATTATATATTTAAATATAAATTTGTACATTTAAGCACTTATTATAGAGAATAATATATTGACATAGTAATATACGAAATACGCTAGCAGTAATCCCAGCATGATCTGCACAGTTTTATCCAGGTAGTATAATCTGTGAACAATTAAAAACATAATAACTAATATTATCACGTCGCGCACCTCTGACTTTCGGAAGTTATATGACTTTTCGAAATGATGTGCGTATTGATTGACAATTATCGCCTGCTCCGTGCCTCGGAGAGCACGTTAAGCCGTCGGTCCCGGCTGCCATGAACATCTATGGCAGTCGTTATTGGGAGTGTGTCGACACAAAAAATCCCACTGGGTCGAAGTGTCGCCGGTCTGCACTGACTGGCCCCCACATAAGATAAGATAAGAGACATGTACATTAATAATCAAGAAATTAAAAAATTAATGGTTTTATATGTAGCTCAGCCAGCACAAAAACATTTAATGCGTCAATATTTCCAATCATTATTCTTTCAATAGCCATATCCAAAATATTGACCTGTATTCTACAATATGGCTTTTATTTCCGACCGGTATGTTGCAGCCACACACTGCAGTGAAAATAAAGCCCTTTTTTGGTGTAATCATATTATGTACTAGTGTACCACAATCTTTATTGAAAATATGTTAGTATTTATAAATCCTCTGGCTATCCCTTCTCATCTAGAAGAAGGTGGCAGAAGAATCCTCACCAGCAATACAACAAAAATAAAACAATAAATAGAGCTTACTGTTTCTGCAGTCTTCTGGCTTGAGGTAGGGTAGAAGGGTCTTCTTTAACGCAGTATTCCCGAGCACCCTTAATATAGTCTCTGATGTATGTACTCCAATTGATGACCTGGAAGAAAACACAACTTTAAATATCTTTCTCTTCTTAAAGACGACTCTCGGAAGAAAATGCATGGCGCTTTGGTTTAGGTAATGCGCCGATCACACACTAGATAAAATTTGCGTGATCCATAAATACCAGTTCCGATTCTGGTTGTTCTTTGTGTCAGTTGTTTGAGTGTTTGTAAAGTCTTTCGTGAGACAAGGATGGTTTTATGGTGCTATAATAGGCATGATAACAGGATTCAAAATAATTGAATTTAATTAGTCCAACTTTCAGATTAGCAAAATATATTGGACATCATTTTTTTTGTTTTAACAAAACGCTTTCCATGAGCACCGAACCTGAGACCTTAGCACAGCAATTGCATTCACTACCGCTGTACCATCAAAGCCGTCAAGAGTGATAATTTCACAGACTTAGACATATTTGCCATGCGTGCTAATGCATTTAGATCATAAGTTCCCAAAGCGGTCCAGGTGGACCCCCGGGGGCCACGGGAAACACGACGGGGGTCGACGTTGGCGTGACAAAAGAAGACAAAAAAGTTCAGCCCGCCTACCGTGGCAGGTCCAGCCCGAGAATTTAATAAAAAAAAGGGCAGCCCGTTGAGATTTTGATGCATATGCAGGAATATAGTAGAAATGTAGCTGCAGGGGGTCCACCAAACCTGCTAAATTTTGATAATGGTCTATGAGAAATAAAGTCTTGGAACCTCTGATAGATGATGACGAGAGATGATAGATGTATATTAACTCAATATATTAAGCAAATTAAATAATAGCATTAGGTATTTGCTTTAAATAGTGACTATTTTACTAGATTTCCAGATTTTTCCTCATTAATAACAACATAATTGCAATTTTTTGTTCTTAAAACCTTTATCTCCCGCACTAGAAATAATTCCTGTGTCGTGAGGGCCTTTTGCAAACATTCAAGCAACGGACACAAAGAACATCCAGACTCGGACCAGCCATTTGTGGATCACACAAATTTTTGTCCCGTGTGGTGTGTACCCACAATACTCGGCGCATTCGCAGTAGCGAGGCGACCACGTCGACCACTATTACGTTTGTAAATCCCTAAGAAATTAAAATTATGAGTTTAATAAGAATCCATACCCTTATATCAGTGTAGAACACCTGGTTATCAGTTCTACTGATCTTGTCTTGCAGAGCCATGAAGTTATCGTTGGTGAAGTGCCATTCCTTCGTAGTGTAGTATTGCAGCACATCCAGGCCATAGCTGATTCGTTTCTGCATCTTTATCATGCTGAAAACATCAAAGATTGGTCATTTAGCTTTTAACTGGCTATCTGCGTAGGAGATATTATAGCGCACAAGTGAGTGCGCCAACTCAAGTGCACTCTCTGTTCCCTAACTTATGATCCGATGGGATGGCAATCCGACACAACTGGGGAGAGATTAGGTGCAGGACCAACGGCGACACGTGCTTGACTTGTAAGGGGAGTTTAACACCGCTTACTTCCTAACGTCGGATTGCGGTAAGGAATTGTTTAACAAAAAAACCCACCTTTAACTTATTGCAGCACATTTCTCAACCTATGTCCACATGTCAAGTCTAGTAGAGAAGAAAGAAGTCAAGTAGAGTCTAGTAGACTTACTATCTAAGTAATAGAGTAAAAATTGGTTATTTTCCTTTTAGCTTGAATCTCCAACACATCAATTAAAGGGCAGATTTACATTAAAATAGAACATGTGTTTCCTGAAGAAACCTAGAAACGATTCATTAAAACCTATATCTGGAGTATAGCACTATATGGCTCAGAGACATGGACATTGACACAAAGGTACAGAGAGCGATTAGAAGCGTTTGAAATGTGGTGTTGGCGTAGGATGGAAAGAATAAGTAGGACTGAAAGAAAAACAAATGAAAAAGTTCTAAATATGGTGAAGGAAAAGAGACATCTTCTAAAAACAATAGAGAACAGAAGAGGGAAAATGTTGGGCCACTTGATACGACACGACACTTTTATAAGAAATATCTTGAAAGGAAAAATAGAAGGCAGAAGGGAAAGAGGAAGGCCAAAGAGGACGTTCATAGATCAAGTGAAGGAAAAGGTAAAAGTTACGTCGTATCAAGAAGTCGAAGCGCTGGCTGAAGATAGGACATTATGGAAGAGACTCCACCGACAAGAGCTTTGCTTTTAAATTGAAGAGAGTTTCCTCAATAACAACAAAATAAAGTACAGATATAACAACAATACAACAATGTCAATTAGATAAGGACTGAGAACGATACGAGGTGAGCCTACTCAACCCTCACTCTCTCAGTGAAACGCAGTAATACAGTATTACTCGTACGCCGGTTAACTATAAGAGTTACTACACGTATGAGCATTAACACCATGTAGCCTGTCCCGAATAGCACGTCGCCACGTCGCAACTAAGTATCACATTTTGAGGGTTTGTATGTATGTATCTTATGTGGGGGGCCAGTCAGTGCAGACCGACGACATTTCGACCCAGTGGGATCTTTTGTGTCGACACTCTCCCAATAACGACTGCCATAGATGTTCATAGCAGCCGGGACCGACGGCTTAACGTGCGTTGAGGGTTTAAATGTAATTAATTTATTGAGGCTTTATTTTAAATGTTTTAATACACTATAGACTTAGGTTAAAGGAGTCTTTCTTTTTCTCATCGCAGGAACAAAACACAAGCTTGTCCATCTTCTAAAGGATCCCGTTTTTATATAGTTAGATTCAGAGTTACTCACAAAGTTTTCTGGCCAGTCAGGAATAGAAGGAAGTCCACGAAGTACGCTGGTACAAGATGTGTGAAAAACAGAGCTAGCTGGTGCTGGATCCACGAGTTCTTGGGAGAGCCGCCCGGGTACCAGAGGCAGATTGAGAATGGGAACTCCTGGACGTGCACGCGACCTGGAAATGCGACGGTTATTTTTAATTTACGGACAATTTTAACTAATGTTATAAAGATATTTGATTTTTGATTGTTTGTTTATAAGGGTTTAAACCAAAAACTACTCAACCGATTTTAAAAATTTCTACTCCATTAGTAAGCTGTATGTATTATCATCGAGTAACTTAGGCTCCATTTTAATAAAAATGTACTGTAACTAGCATAACCTAACTTACCCATATCCAAAGCTTGTCCCCATGATAGCGGGTTTATTCCCGACTGTGTGATGTTGCAGACCTTTATTTCTTTAGGTCTGAAATATAAAAAAAATAACATTAAAATCTAATAATAAAAGATAAAATAACCCATTGCTCTTGTGGCATAAGTTTTACCGAGAGGTACCGGGTTCGATTCCCGAGTCGGACAAAAATATGTTTTTCTGTGACCTTATAAAAAAAATCTTCTCAGTGACACGGAGTTTAGCAGTTTGCTAGGTTAGGCAATAAGTTACTATTATACATACATACATAGATTTACACCTGTTTCCCAGAGGGGTAGGCAGAGACTATGGTTTTCCATTTGCTACGATCCTGACACACTTCTCTGGCTTCATTCACTTTCATCACATTCCTCATACACGCTCGCCGGTTTAAGGTGCTCTTAACCTGGACTTAGTCCAGAACTTTTCCGATCTGATCGAGAAACGTTCGCCTATGTCTTCCCCTTGTGACTGTTCCATTCATACTAGCCTTATAAGCTTTCTTAGTCAGCCTTTCCCTGTCCATTCTTTCTACATGCCCAAACCAGGTTAACATACCCTTTTCTATTCTTGTCACTATATCCACTTTCATGCCGCATATCTCTCAAATTACTATTAGTTACTATTATCTTGGACCTAAATCATGTTTAGTGAAATGAGGGTGTATTTCCCTTCTACTTCCCCCTTTGGGGGTGCAGACGTGTAAGCTTACGTTATGTATACAGTTAAACATTTAATAATCAGGGTTATATACAATACTAGTAGTTTTCCCGCAGTTTCACCCGCGTAAATTCCGTTCCCGTGTGAATATCGGGTTTCACCCCTTTCATCCCCTTCAGAGTGGAATTTCCAAAAATCCTCTCATAGTGCTCCCCTACACTCTCCAAGGAACATACATGCCAAATTTCAGCTTCTTGCGTTCAGTAGTTTCGGCTGTGCGTTGTCTGTCTGTCACTCAGTAACGGAAGAGTTTTATATATATAGATTGTCTTACGTTTAGGCGAATGTTATACACTGAAATTAAACTGCTTTATACTGATTTTATCGCGTTGTTTATCTATATTTCTATACTAAGTAAAATTATGAAGCTAAAGACTTTGTTTGTTTGTTTAGTTGAACGCGCTAATCTCAGGAACTACTGATTCGAATTGCAAAATTATTTTAGTGTTGGATAGCCCATTTATCGAGGAAGGCTATAGGCTATATAACATCACGCTACGACCAAAAGGAGCGGAGCAACAATGAAAAATCTTTCAAAATCGGGGTAAATTTTCTTATGTGAAGGAGACGAAGTTGCGTGGGTCAGTTAGTTTTTTATAAAACACTATCATTAAATAATATTAAAACTATTATGTAATATTGTCTTCTGTTTACGCGAATGTTATACATTGAAATTAAACTACTATATATGGATTTTATCGCGTTATTTATTTGACACTTTATTACAAAATTTTGAAACTGTCACACTACTACTAGATACTATTGAACTTTACTAATTTTTAAGCTAATTAATTTATTAAAACTATTTATATTTAAGTTTACACTTTCCCCGACGTTTCGGTCGCTTTTCAGCAGCCATGGTCACGGGGACACTAAGATGGTAGTTGTCTCAATGTTCCAGTGTAGTTATTTCAAAGTACCCGAACATAATTTAATCATTGGTGTTTCTATTTACGCAGAATGAGCTCAGAGTATCATGAAGTCTAGCTGTGGTTTGCTTCTTCTTGGGTTTGACTAATTGAATGACTGGATCCCAATTATTGTTTAACTAAACCAAATAGTTCCTAAAACTTGTGTATATGTTTAATTTTAATTATTTAAGCTATTTAAATTTGTTGGTTGCTTTTCAGCAGCCATGTTCTCCCCATGAGCCTCCCTGTGAACATCGCTGCTGTAAAACAACCAAAACATCAGAGGGTGTGTAAAATTAAATCTAAATAGCTTTTATAATTTAAATAGCTTAAATAAAAGTAAACAGTAACTAATAAAAGTGTTTCACAAAAGTATTTTAACGTTGCAAAATTGTGTAATACCTATATGTGCTCGCGGTTTCACTCGCGTTTATCGTTACTGCGCCGTCCCCGTGGGTGGTAGCGTGATGTTATATAGCCTATAGCCTTCCTCGATAAATAGGCTATACAACACTACAATAATTTTTCAATTTGTACCAGTAGTTCCTGAGATTAGCGCATTCAAACAAACAAACTCTTAAGTGTTATGTTATTAGTAAAGTGTTTTTTATTAAACAACTAACTGTTGCCCGCGACTTCGTCCGCGTGGACTTTAATTTATTACCCAATACCTACTTTTAATTTGTTATCTAATTTTAATATATAAAACTACAACTAAACAAATTAATAAGTCTAACTTCACCTATATAATAATAATAATAATAATAAATCTTTATTTTCCAAAATGTGTTACAGCTATTCTATCTTAATGTAGCAAGACCTTTCATAATATTAGATTAAGATACTTATAAAGATAGAGTTAAACGATGGCGTCTGAGCTAGTGAGAACTGTGTTACAGACACCAGCGCCCTCCCCTACTACACTCATCAGTTCAAAATTTTTATATTGTTGTACAAATGATTACATAACTATTTTATGATGTACTTACATAAAAGATTGTTAAATTTAAATTGAATTAATAAGAAAAGAAAATTAAACTTAAATTTAAATAAACAAATTAAAACATGCAATAGTTCTAGTGTGTGTGCGTGTGTGTGCGTGTGTGTGTGTGTGTGTGTGTGTGTGTGTATGTGTGTGTGTGTGTACGTGTGTGTGTGTGTGTGCGTGTGTGTATGTGGGTGGGTGTGTGTGTCTGTGTGTGGTGCGCTCATGTGTGGGTGGAAATATGACGTATGTATGCTATGTGTACATGCAGGAACGAGCCTATAGTTCACTGACTAGAAGTTTTTCTGTTTCATCATAAGATAGTGCTTGAAGCAGTTCTGTGAGCACTTTTTTGCATTCATGCATTGTCAAGGGGAATATAGTATGTTTTTTATTAATTTTATTATAAAGACGACAGCTAAGACTTTGAAAGTGTCGACCCGCTAAGGAAGTCTTGATTTTATTTGTTGGGCATACGTAATAGTTACGACGTTTGTTCGCTGGTGGAGTATATGCAAGTAAGGAGTGTTTACGTAGTGTGATATGGAGAATGCAGAGCTGCCTAGCAGTTAGTATTGAAACATCTTTGTATAATTGAGATGTGGGATAGCGGTAAGGTTTGTTCGTAAAAACTTTCAATATAGCTCGCTGTGCTCTCTCCAGACGGATCATGGAGGTTCGATATGTGCCTCCCCATACTACAATGCAGTATGTTATCAGGGACTGAACTAAAGCGAAGTATATTGTTTTTAAGAGAGGCATATCAACAACATGCCTTAGTTTTTTTATAGGAAACATAAGTTTACGAACGCGAGCTGTAGTTTGGTCTATGTGTTTGCTCCAGCTAAGTGTACAATCTATCTGTACACCCAGATATCTAACATCTGATGCTCGTTGTATCAGTGGACACAGACAGGTGTTGGATGATGTTATTGAGCAACTGTGAGCTTTCAGATTTATTGTTTTTGGTTGAGTTGCTGAATTTGCTGTAAAACTAACGAATCGAGTTTTAGATAAATTGAGTGTGAGCAAATTAGTACTTAGCCATTTCATCACAATTTTAAGCGCATTCTCAGCAGAATGAATTGCACTACTCCAAGACGGACCACTTACAACAAGAGCCGTGTCGTCAGCATAGGCAAATATCTTACAATTAGGAATTGAAAGTTGACAGAGAGTATTAACATAAATGAGAAAAAGGGTAGGGCCCAAAACGCTACCTTGTGGCACCCCAAATGTGAGGTTCTCTTCGTTACTTTCGTAGCAATTCACTTTGACACTTTGACTACGGTTTGTCAAATAGTCCCGGAAGATATTTAGGGCAACGTCTCTCACTCCAAGCGATTCCAACCTATGTAAAAGGATGTGTGTAGAGACCGTGTCAAAAGCCTTGGCTAAATCTAAAAAGATACCTATAGTTTTCGTTCTAGTGTCGAGATTGTCAACAATAGTATTCGTCAATTCTAGTACCGCATCTTCTGTAGATTTACCCTGTCTAAATCCATATTGATTAGGTGCAAGTACAGTGTCTTGCTGCAGGTAGCTCACTAATCTTTTATTGAGAACTTTTTCTAGGATTTTAGACAAGGAACTTAGAACCGATATCGGCCTAAAGTTTTCGAGACGGTCCCCAGCACCACCCTTAAAGATTGGATGCACAAGTGCCTTTTTGAAGACTTTTGGGAAGACCCCTTTGGACAAACAGAGATTACAAACATAAGTTATAACTGGCACTAATACATGCCGAGCGGATTTAATAACAGACACTGGTATTCCGTCATATCCAGAAGCACAATCATTTTTGAGCCAGATATAATAGTATCAATTTCTGAAAGATCAGTGTCTAGTAGTACTAATGAGTTTCCCCTTGGATTAATCAAACTGTTCAGCTGAAAGTCATTGCTTAGGTAATTTCGGTTTTGTTGGATACTGTGGGCTAGATTGGGTCCAACATTGGCAAAATAATTATTAATATAATTAACCGAGGACAACGGATCCCCACGCATGCTTAAAAGATCTTCAGAAACATTTTCAGATTTACTATTCAAGTGGCTTATTGATTTAATAGCATTCCAAGTAGCTTTTGGATTACCCTTTGCCTTCTGGAGTTCGTTTTGTTCATATTTAAGCTTTATAGGCTATATAGGTGTAGTTAGCTATATATTCAAAAAATACACATGGTATCGCAGATTTTTTTGTAGATATTAATACGTTCTATAATACAGTCGAACATTTTTTTGTTCTATCATCAATAGTTTCCGCAGCGCACGCGATGACAGATTTTTTATGACTAATTTTTCACACCTTGGGTTATATTATTGCATTTTTATTAAGAATCCCTATTTTTTTTGAAAATGTAATATACCCTATGTCACTCAGTGAAGATGCAGCTTTCTAACGGTGAAAGAATTTTTGAAATCGGTCTAGTATTTTTTGTGTGAAAACATTACAAACATACATACAAAAACACAAATGTTTCCTCTTTATAATATTAGTTTAGAAGTTTAGATGCAATAAAATCCCTATAAAGAGTTTTATACATTAAGAATAGGCACTAAACTATCTGAAACGAAACTGAAACTATCGGTGGCGCAGCGGTAGTGAATGCGACATTGACTGACTTTGAGTAGTAGAGCCTCGCTGATTTCAGCATGAATGGGCCGGCTCGACCGGGGAAGGATTACCCTCTCACAGAATATCGACGTGAAATACCAATATTCCTACTGTTGTGTTTCGTTCGGTGACTGAGAGTGCCGGAGGCCCAATCACTCTCTTTCTTCCTTTGCTCCTTCTCCTTCCCACTTCCTTTTTCTCTTCTTCCTTTCCTAAAGGGTTCGCAACGCGCAAGTGATGCCTCTGGTGTTGCAGGCGTCATAAAGCTACGGTGACATCTTACCATCAGGTGGGCCGTTTGCTTGTTTGCCACCTTAGTTGTATAAAAAAGAAGACTAGTTGCACGAGGTATCTGGTTCAATTCCCCGGCTAGGTAAAGTGTTATTGTGTTTACCCTCAGAAACTTCTGAGTAACAGCACGGACTACTGAGTCTGAAACTTTGCCTCGTAAAACTTTGCCCCGTAAAAGCTTGCCCCGTAAAAGCTTGCCCCTATGACGTGTGACCTAAAAGCGTAACTGGTGAAATGGGTGCTATACACCTATGCCTACAATTTCGGGGTTAAGGGCGTGATACTATGTACATTATGTTTAATGTATATATATATTTAAAATAAATAGTATGTATCCGAGTTGATGAATCTCATAAATATATAAATAAAATAAATATATAAATAAAATAAATATATAAATAGGTCAATTCTACTTTGAGCTCATGACATTTTCATGACAACGCGTTTTTAAACCGAAAATCCTAATCCAAATTAATATTATAAATGCGAATGTGAGTTTGTTTGTTACGCTTTCATGCCTTACCCAATTGACCGATCATCGTGAAATTTCACATACACGTTGTCAGGGGTACAGAATAAGACATAGGATACCTTTCATTCAGGAAAAAATACTTTCACAAACCTAACCGAACCTACATTTACGCGAGCGAAGGCGTAGGCAAAACCTAGTTTACTATAGTAAGGCCAATGAGAAAGAAATAATGTAAACAAACGGACAGCGTTTTTCAAGATTTTTATATTTTGTATGTAAAAAAAGTCTTCATTATTCCCAAGTCACTCGGGGTCGGCTTTTCTAGTCTAACCGGATTTGACTGGATATCAGTTTTTACACGGAGCGGCTGCCACCTGACCTCCGCAACCCGAAGGCTAACGATACCCTAAGGCTAGACCAGTGTCAGGATATTAGAGGGTACTGACTTTCCCAATAACGACTGCCATAGATGTTCATGGCAGCCGGGACCGACGGCTTAACGTGCTCTCCGAGGCACGGAGCAGGCGATAATTGTCAATCAATACGCACATAATTTCGAAAAGTGATATAACTTCCGAAAGTCAGAGGTGCGCGACGTGGGCTCGAACCCGAGTCCCTCTGCATTGCAGTCTGTTGGTCTCCCCACTGAGCTATCGTTGCTTGTAACAAATTTACTAACAACAAATAATTTTCTATCGGATGTTATTCTCTAACATTTGGAAATGTTGCTTCACAAAAAGTAACTGCGGTGTGGATGCACTATAAGACAAACCATAGTGGCCTTAATTAAAGCAACTATACGTGACATACACGTTTTACAAAGCAGCGATAGCTCAGTGGGGAGACTAACAGACTGCAATGCAGAGGGTCTCGGGTTCAAACCCACGTCGCGCACCTCTGACTTTCTGAAGTTATATGACTTTTCGAAATTATGTGCGTATTCATTGACAATTATCGCCTGCTCCGTGCCTCGGAGAGCACGTTAAGCCGTCGGTCCCGGCTGCCATGAACATCTATGGCAGTCGTTATTGGGAGAGTGTCGACACAAAAGATCCTACTGGGTCGAAGTGTCGCCGGTCTGCACTGACTGGCTCCCACATAAGATACATACACGTTTTAAAAATGTATCACACATCCGGCTACTTATTTTACTTACTGTGCTATAAGGTGGAATGTATATATGTTTGTCATATTTATAAAACTACTTACTTCTCAATGCCAGTTAGATAAGCGAGAATGATGCAAGCGTTGACAGCCAGGTCTACTGGCACCACATCAGCCAAGTAACTGTCGTTACAATGCATGGTCCGGATAACTCCTGGAAAAACAAACACATAAAACCATTAATGAAATATATGATAATTTTATTTTTGTTACACGTTACACAATTCATAACAAATATTTAGTTACTTTATATTAATTTTAAACAAATTATTTTAATAAAATAGTATTTATTATGCTACATTTTATTTAATAATAATAATAATAATTGTTTATTGCCCTAAAGTAATTTTACAATGTCGGATTTACTTATTAACAGTTTGTCACAGGTTGCTTTAACACATTATAATTGTAGCATAACCTCTCCCGCATAAGGCTAAGCCTGTCCTGCGGAAAGTTCTCAGGGATTGTTACAGTTTACATTAATTATATTATTATACAGATACACTGCGGCAATGAACATTTTGTTTTAATAGTAATATATAATTGTTTTTTTATTTTTTTTATTGCACGTATATTTAAGTTAATTAATCCTACGTCTTACTCTATAGTAATACAATAATAGAATAAAAGGAGACAACATGAATGATTATTGAAATAGTTACTACATTACTATTAGATTTAAAAACTTAAAAACAAAAATAGCGTGTGATAATGATCCATATTTCTATTCCAACATCATAATAATCATATAATTTGGTCTCACGTAACAGGAGGGAATTACCGTTGACAAGATATATTCTAAGACTATGTGTGCTGCTGATAATTATTTACCATAAGTCCATCTCTCTTTAACTTTCTAATATTTCAACATCCGTTTTGTCATAATCAATAATTTCTCAGGTGGTAGCGGTATTTGGCTCTGCACAAATGGCCGCGTCTCGTCTGATCAATCTACAAAAGCACCGGATTGCTCAATGCCGAGCTGTTCAAATCAATATCTTGGGCGAGGAGTGCGTACCGTTTATTTATTTATTTTTATTCTTATGTATTATTTATTTCTTTATTTTAAGTGCAGTATTGGCGGACCAAACGTCGATTGTGGAGTTCGCTGAAAATCAGCGCTGTGTAGTGCTTGCAGCAATGCAAGTGCCACAGCATTATGCTGAGCGCATCACCTGTATTTTTGTGCCATCGGGTAGGACGTGCATCTGCATACAAATAATATGTAGCTGATGTACATTCGAACGTCACTTGGGGTTACCAAATAATATCAGGGTTGGTTTGAGGTATAAGCCGCAAACCAACAATAATCCTGATTGGTAACCTCATTTTCATTATATATAAACCATTTAAATGTATTTTTATTAAAGTTCGATAAAACTCTTATAGAACAGCTTTGTCCGGCCGTCCGTCCGCCCGTCTGTTTGTTATACAACTTTCAACTCAAGAACCGTAAGAGCTAGAGACTCGCGGTCAACGCCATTCGACTCAGCATAGTCGATATGGCCCCGAAATGACTATGACCTTTGACCTCTGACCTCAAGGTCACGTGGTATCACGTGACCTTTGCATATTACTTAAACTATTTTTTCGAACTCTTTTACAGCAATTCATTGCCGATTCTCACTCCCACACGATATATTTTTGTTGTACCTACATTTTAATAATTGACGCATATCGTGGTGGTGCTAAAATAAAAACCTTTCATTCTTTTCTTTCTAGTAAGATTTTGCTACAGCTTCTCTCGCTTAATGTAGACTTTGTCAATAAAGGAAACCGACCACCTTGCGTGGGACCCTGGCCTGGGCGTGTACAATTTTATATTGTAATAACAATATTAATTTTGAGCAGCCTAAACTATAGAAAACTTTATTCTATGAAGTTTAGTATCAAGTTCGTTAAATAATAAAATAAAACACATTGTTTAAAATAAATTATATTAATAATATATATATAAAAAAAAATGTCCACGGGCATATGGTGATATAAGTGGGGTAAATGATAAATTCCACCCTGAGGTTTGACCTGGGGGTGGCGGGCTTTGTGGGCCTGCCCGTCATCCGTTCAGCACCAGGTCCGAGAGGCGGCGTGCGTGTTCCCACGCGCGCCTCTGTGTTGAGTCCGTCTCCCCTCTAGGGGGGACAGTAGGGAGTGGTAGAAGTGCCTTTAGGGTAGGACTTTCGTGTAGTGGCCTGCCGTTTCATACGGCGGGCCGAAACCTCGGCGGGGTCGCGACCGCATGCGAAAGTGATTCGCGCGGCCCCGTCGATAGTGGTTTTGTCGAGGAACACCGTGGTAGGTTTAGTTGGTATTCCGGGAGGTACTTTATCATCTTAACATCTTATTTTACCCCGGCGAGTCCGACATAACCCCTCCGCCCGCCCCCGCGGAGGGTCATGCATTCCCCCACGTAAAAAAAAAAAAAAAAAAAAAAAAAAACCGTAAATGATAAATGATAATCTGGCCAGTCAACAGTTTCAGGGTTATCCATTATTTACGGCACAGCCTGTATATTAAAACAAAAGTTTTAATATTTTACTTTGTTTATAAGACACGTCCAGGCCAGTCGTTGTCCACGTTCAAGCCGAATATGGACGGTCTCCTTTATTTCGCTCGGCCACAGTACTTTTTACCCGGAAGAAAGTTTCTCTATGTCCTTTTCTGTACCCCTGAGAAAGTGTATGCGAAATTTCATGATGATCGGTCGAGTAGTTTAATCGTGGAAGCGTCTATCTATTAGTATATAATATAATTATATAATATCCTGTTTTGTCTAACTGTCCCATTGCTAGGCATGAGCCTCTTCTCAGTGTAAAAAGGTTAGGCCATAGTCCACCACGCTGGCCCAGTGCGGGTTGGCAAACTTCATATATCTTCGAGAACATTATGGAGAACTCTCAGACATGTAGGTTTCCTCACGATATTTACCTTCACGGTTAAAGCGAGCGATAATGAATTATTTAATACGTACATAACTTCGAAAAGTCAGAGATCTAACTCGTGAACTCTGCCTGGCAGTCCAACGGTCTCCCACTAAACTATCGCTGCTAGGCAACAGCAGATGATTAAACCGGCACCCAGTTTAATTATTTACACGCTTCAATGAGTAGAATAGTTTGAATAATTCTAAGTCTGCAATACCTTAAGGTACTAACGTTGTTGATTAATCGATTGAATATATGATAGGAATTACAAATATATGCCCTGTGAGGCAACGGATGGACGGTTAGCACAATTCCGTCTCGCACTAAAAGGTTCAGCGATTCCTTCTTATGGCGTATTTTCGGTATTGGAATGGTCTTCCGGCACATGTGTTCCCTCCCTTCTATGACATTGGGTCCTTCAAACGTAGTGTGAAGAAGCATCTGGTCGGACCGGCTTGACACTGGCGACGTCTAGAAGACATCTATCTTCTCCTCGTCACTGTCTCTGGACTGTAATTGGGCTTTCCATCAGGTCCAACACAATAACTTTGCAATGTCAAAATATAAAAAACAAAACGCCCTCTATCATGAATTTACAGTATAATACGCATAATTTTTTGATAATATTATTTACTACACTTTGCTCGTGATTTCGCTCGCGTAAATGTGGCTTATGCCAATTTTCTAACCCTCGAGGACAATACTTTTTTCTGGATTTAAGTTGTCCCTTTCTGACGATGTGTATGGTTATGATAATCGGTCGAGTAGTTAAGGCGTGGAAACTTTCGGAAGTTATATGACTTTTCGAAATTATGTGCGTATTGATTGACAATTATCGCCTGCTCCGTGCCTCGGAGAGCACGTTAAGCCGTCGGTCCCGGCTGCCATGAACATCTATGGCAGTCGTTATTGGGAGAATGTCGACACAAAAGATCCCACTGGGTCGAAGTGTCGCCGGTCTGCACTGACTGGCCCCCACATAAGATACATACATAAGGCGTGCAAGCGTAACAAACAAACAAACTCACATTCGCATTTATAATGTTAGTTTGGATTATATATGAATTATTAACTACATTAATCGGTGATCCCGCGCCCAGAAGGCTGGCAGCATTGACAAGTTGCCACGTTGAATGGCAATGCTGATTCCTTGGGCAGAAAATGTTAGTCTTCTGATTACATAAGGGTCGAATGGAGCGTTTTGGACGAGCAGCTGACTCCATGAACCTAACATTTCAAACTTGCAAACAGTGGCCAAGATAAAGACAGCCTAATTCTGGAGTATGGATAATCATATTCATAATATGAAATCCTTTATCGTAACAAATATTATAAATGCGAATGTAAGTTTGTTTGTTACGCTTTCAAGCTTTAACTACTTGACCGATCATCATGGAATTTCGCATACGAGTTGTCAGGGGTACAGAAAAGTATATATTAGATTATTAGATTATACAGAAAATTACTGTAGGTACCCGGCGCAATGAAATTCACTGACCAAGTCTACATTAACGTAAGCAAAGTCCCGGACAAAATGAAATAAGAAATATGTGTATACTTAATTTTATATTTTATCAGAAGTCTTAGCACAAAGTCTACCACGCGGCTTTGTGCGGCTTAGCAGACGTCACATGTATCTTCGAGAATCTTCAGTCATGCTGGTTTCTTCACAATATTTTATTTTACTGTTACAGCGAGCAATAATTAACTCCACATGTAACTTGTAGCAACTCCGCACAGATGAAGAAGTTCCGCCTACATTTAACAGATGGCGATACAATCGCGCTTAACATGACGTCATACTATTCTGCATCGTGCAAGTCGAGTTTACACAGCGACTAAGTAAGCTCCCTTAGACTTCAACCGTCGGGCTGTGGCCCGCCAGGCACGATCAACCAGCCTGGTCGGAAGATCCTCCCTTTGTGTTGGAGGGACATCACACTCTGTTCCTCCACAAACTTTAAAAGTTTAAGGTGTGTGCCGTTGAATCGAATCCAGGACCTCTACATGACAGTTTCGGTACCACATATTAATGTTTTAACCTATGTGTTCTATAGTCTTACCTTTGCCAGCTCCAACCAGCAGGCCAGTGGGACCATTCAGGTTATCCACCCATCCAGGCATGGGCTCTTTGTATGCAGCCGTCACTGGAAAGAAAAATGTTTTAACAAACCCCTTTTTTTTTAAAGACATCTCTCGCACTGTACATCATTCCGGCATCGCAGGGGACTTTCCAAACATTCAAACGACGGACACAAAGAACACCCAGAGTCGAAAAAACATAATTATGTGGATGTAGGTTTAGGTGTATAATTTGTTAAGTTTTTTTATAGTTGACAATAAAATTGCTTTACAACCCTTAGAGTAAATGTCGTTTGCATATCACAAAACAATAATGTCTAGTTTTGCTTGCAACTGTCATCAGTACAGTGACAGTTGTCATCAATGCGCGACGTCAGAGATGTAGAACTATTTATCAATTAAAATAAAGTCTAATATTATAAAACAAAGCCCTGTGCCACGTCTGTTTGTCTGTCTTTTTTCACGATAGACTCCAAAACTACGAATTGATTTTAATGCGATTTTCACCAATAAACATAGTTATTCACGATTAAACTATGGGGATTATTGGTGAAAATGTCAGAAATAGTCGTCTACCCGTGCGAAGTCGGTGCAGGTCGCTAGTGCCTACATAATATACAAGTGAGCATGTTGGTGAAGGACGTGGCGAGGTGAGATCAGGATGAAGTGCATTGCACTCATAATTCCTCGTGTTGTTTTAAGTCCTGTGAACTAATTCCCGTCTACCGGGTACCGGGTACAGTTCTAGTCACCGTGCTACTACTGAGAATTCTTTGACATTTTTTGCTTGACCCAGGTATCAAATCCGAGACTGATATGACCACGAGAAGTTAATTGAAGTGCGTCAGAACCTATGAAAAGTGGTAGTAGACAACTCTGTCTAACCTTTCGATTTACCCTTTTTGAAAAGGTATAGCAACAATAATGCCGACCACAAAATTTACGCAGTGTTTCTACTCACCGATAGAGGGCCGTGCAATCACTATAGGAAACTTTCCTTTATGCTGTGACACTAAATCTTCTGTTAACGACTTTGTGTACGCGTATGTGTTGGGCTGTGGCTCTATTAATCTGAAAACCGAAACGAATGGAATTATTTATACTTCTTTATAGTTTTTGTATTGCAGATTAGGACTAAGTAAAAAAGGTGTTTAACTTCTCTGCGATAGATGACGCTGTTCTATAGTTTTAATCTAACTAACACTAGATGGCGCTACATACTAATGGATGCATTATGCTTATTATTATTTGCCGATGCATTTTGTTACCTAGTTAATGACTTTATTAAACGATAATTTTAAAGCAGCATATCGCCCAACCCTATGACCGAAATATCCTTAACAAAAGATGAAAACCGAAGGACCAATTTATGTAATTTCTAAACAAATCTTTTGCAGTGTAATATTCTTTCAGCAACCCTTTTAAGAACTGAGCTAACAAAGCAATAAATATACATATACACGAAAACATAATTATTATGAATGTCAAAAAACCTATGAAGAAATTGAATCTTACAATAAAATTAAATATAATAGTATAGTATACACAATGTGGCCTACTTCCGAAAACTTTATAGACTTACTTTGGTTGAAGATGTTTGAGCATATCATCGTCCATCCAGTCGACAGTATGCATCACGTTCTGTGGTTTGTGTTTAGCTGGGTACAGCTTCTCTTCGAACAGTTGCAACTCGCAACGGCAGTAAGAGGTTGATACGTGGACGAAAACCTGGAAAAGTTGCATTTAATTTGTGTTAATACAAGTAAGACATAGGCTTAGTTCCAGCAATCCACCCAATATTCAATGCAGCGAGTTGGCAGACCAAGGCAGGTTTAGTCGGTAGGGCTCGAGAGAGGTGATTCTAGGAGGGATTTAAACCACGGAGGCAGACACAATATACCTATGTTTATAGAAGCGTATTTTACAACGGGAAGTATTTAACGGCACAGCAAAAAAAATACTAATTGCACAGCAAAATATGCTTACGAAAAATACTAATTGCACAGCAAAATATATTTAAAGAGATCAAACTAAGTCGACGAAGCCCCGGTTCGCAGGGCTCCTATTTTTTAGTGGGTTTTAGAAGGAACCTAACATAACCTAACCCTTCCGAGACGGAATACAGTGATTTGAGGCATATAGGTGCTCGTTATGCTGTGCAATATTTGCAATATTATATTTAATCCCTTTTACAACTATGTAAAATATTTTTTTATATCAGCCCTATATATACACTATCCCACTGCTGGGCACGGCTCTATGCTCAGTGTGAGAAAGGTAAGGTAGACCATAGTCCACCACGCTGGCCTAGTGCGGATTCGCAGCCTTCACACATCTTTGAGAACATTATGTAGAACTCTCAGATATGTAGGTTTCTGCAGAATATTTTCCTTCGCCGTTAAAACGAGCGACAATTTACTAATGAATATGCACATAACGTCAAAAAATCAGAGGTTGGGACATCGAGTTCGAGACCTCTGCGTGGCAGTGCAATGTTGTTCCACTAGGCTGCTTCTTACAACTACTCGTATTTATATTTACCTCAAGATTCTTCACTCCGTCAGCCAGGTCTAATACCATCTTGGTACCAAGGGTATTCATTTTAACAGCATCCTTTATGAACATGTCGAATCTGAAATACGTAACACATAAATACGTTAATTTTAAACATGCTTTGCAGTTGACTTAGACATAAAACTACAATGTTCAAAGAATACTGACTTAGAATGAAAGTTATACAAATTGATTAGGTCGGGGATCACATCATGAACATACATAATTATGTGATATACAGGATTAATTGACAATACTAATAACCTTTAACCTGTGACTTATTTATACCTTACTTAATAACTTTTCTTCTACCACTCTTTTCATAACTTATAAAATGACTTTTTCATAAAAAATTCATACAATATGAGTTTTTTCATATATTGTCGAAATTGGTCGCTCTAATCACACGAGTAAGACTAAAGACTACACGTGGTTGCAAAAGTAAATAGTGGCGTAACTAAACAACATACTGCTTGGTTTAAAATGAAATTTATATATTATATCGTTTATTTGTTAAAATGTGGTTTTTTATACAGATAGTATGATACAAGATTAGGGCAGCACATTTGCTATCAAAGTCCCATGGCATGCAAATACAGTTCACAATAATCATGTCCATCACTTTTTATAATTCATTAAACGTTTCACAGCTTAAGTACTCGTTCACAGAATAAAAACATTCTTGAATGAGCCATTTGAGCAAATGAGCCTTAAATTTATAATTAGGTAATTCATGAAACTGTTGTGGCAGGTATAAATGCGTATCGCCATAGAGTAACTATTACGGCTACACATTTCTGTTTTTATTAGCGGAAGAACAAGTTTGTTTGGATAACGGGTATTGAAATTGCAAATATTTTTTTAAGACTAAACGAGTCAGAATTATGTTTGACAAATATACACGTTTCAAATATATAAAGACATGGCACACTTAATATGGATAGTTCACTGGAAAAAGGCTTACAGGTTGTCCAGGGAGCCACGTTGAAAATAGCTCTCACACATTGCTTCTGTGCTATAAACAATCTATTTATTTTTTACAGAACTACCCCAAAGCACGATGCTATATCTAAGGTTCGATGCGACAAAGACATGATATGCTTGTAGAGCTGTTTTTTTATTTGTGATTTTGGTTAGTCTCCACAGAGCGTAAACAAATTTTAATCCGTTAATTATTACAGGTCTTTGCTATGTGAGCCTTCCAATTACATTAATCATCTAGAGTTATCCCTAGAAAAGATAAATCATTTACCTCGGATAGAAATTCCGCATTATTATTTACTTTTAACTTTGGATGGCCCTTAGCGGTCTGGAATACTCCAAGAAATTCATTGCAAACAGAGCCACGGGCTTCACCCGGAAGTTCTGCGGGTACAACAAGGGCCAAATACGCCTGCTCACAGGAGCGTTCACTGGCCATTTTGGCACCAACTGTCCTGTCCAGATTAGGTTTGGCAACCAATTTGATCTGCAGAGCCTGTGATGAACAGGACGAGTCCATATCACATCTATTGTGTGAATGTGACGCGTTGGCTGGACTAAGGATGGGTCTGATGGGATTGGCATATCCGAGCCCTGAAGACTTCAGGCTTCTCCCTCTGAAGTGTACGCTGCGACTGATGCAGTACATTCATAGCGGGATAGCTCAGGGATAGATCTTGGGGCCGACACAAAAGATCCCACTGGGTCGAAGTGTCGCCGGTCGACACTGATTGGCCCCCGAAATAAGATAAGTTAAGATACTTTTAACTTATACTTCTTCCCTCCTTTGTTATGGAATTGAATATATTTAGTTTTATTTATATTAACACTAAGATTATGGCAACTTAACCAGTCTATAATATCATAAATAGTTTTATTTAGCACATCATTGTAGTTACAATTAGAGTTGTTAGGTACTATTATTGAGATATCATCTGCATATAAAATACTTTCATGAGTTGTCATCGAAGGAAGATCATTTATATATATATATATAGAAGAAAAAGAAGTGGAGTGAAGTGCTTTGGCAAAGGTATTGAGTTTGTTTAAAGTGGTAGAAGAAAAGTTATTAAGTACCTATGATGTAAAGAAGACAAGGGTAAAAGGTTATTTTTTTTTAAATTTAACCTTGTGTATCCATTTCTTAGTAATTTTAATGTCTTATAACTTGGAGGGCTTAAGGTACTGTGGGTCCCGCCAGAACAAGGCCGATTTTAGACTACCGGTAGTTTGTATCGTTTTAACTCTTCTATCATCATGCTTAAAATAAGACAAAAAAATATATTAGAATACAACATAATGCATTCGACATGCTTGAGCTCGAGCGACAGAAGCACTTACAATTAAACACACCCACGGCCTTAGTGTTTTTGGAATTAAAAACACCTGCTCTGAGCTCCTATACTTAGCCCCTATAAGTTAAACTGTCTAGGAAAATAAGCCAACGTGATGAACAAATATTTTCATAATCAATAGAAAGACCACTAATGTTTACAGTGATACGCGAGCCTAAAAACAGTGTGTACTCATTGGTACTCATGCCATTTTGTTCCATCTCACCTGACACAAGCAGCGCAATGAAATATAATCTGAGCCTCGTCCTGGATCAGTCGCCGGTCTTCCTCAGATATACCCAAGTCTGTCAGAAGTATGTCACCGGGAATAATATGTAGCTTCTGGAACCGCTCTGGATGCTCAGCTTTTAAATGATCGAATACCTGAAATTATTATTAACAATAATTAATAATAATAATAATAATAATAATTGATTTATTTCTCACCACAATATAGTAACATTACATTTAAAAAGTACATGTGAATGTGAATGTGCAATTAAAGATAGTTCAGCTACTCGGCGATAGATAGCATCGTTAGGATGTTTGCTATTAAAGCGTTCTGTTATAGTACCTAATCTTGGTTGATTACACGGATGGTACAGTAATTAGATAGTCATCTAACTACCGCTACTGTGTTGTGTCATCCACATTACTATTTTTGTACTCTCTATGATGCTTAATTAAGAAAAAATACGAATGTATTGCAAATATGACATACCTACATAATTAATAATTACCTAATTAATTATATTATATTCTTATTGAAATAATAATTTGTCAACTAAGATAATTGTTGATACAATTGTCGTTTAATATTATTAAAGCCAGAATATATTTATAATATAATAATATAATATTCTATCACATACACACAACACCATCTAGCCCAAACTAAGCAGAGCTTGTACTATGGGTACTAGACAATGGATAAACATACATATATACTTTTTTTTTTTGTAAATACATACATATTATATATAGAAACACCCAGACCAAGACAAACATCCATGTTCATGCACACAAATGTTTGACTTGTGCGGGACTCGAACCCGCGACCTCAGGCGTGGCAGTCGGTTACACTAACCACTACGCCACCGAAGCCGCCTTTATGTATTAGACAATAATCTGCAGATTATGTGGTATGGTATTTAAGCAAATAAAATAATGGCACAATTTAATTTAGTGTAGTGAATTTAACAATAGATGTCGCTACTTACTCGAAAAGCCAGCAAGTCGTCCAATCTTTCTTTACTGCTGTGCCCTTTCTTTGGTCTCATAAGTAGATATATCTTTTTGACATCCGGACAGCACCTCAATAGTTTCTCAATGAGGACTTTACCCATAAACCCCGTAGACCCAGTGATGAATAACGTCTTATCTGCGAAGTACTCCGGTACGTTAATAGGTGGCGCCATTCTCAATTTCTATCTGTCAAAGAAAATTACAATAAATTTATATAGTCTAATATACGAAATGTTATGTTTTTTCTAATATAATTTAGTAGTTTTCGCCCTCGGCTTTGCTCGAGTAAATGTAGGTTACGCTAGATTAGTAACACTACTTTTTCTGGGTCAAAGTACCCATGAACATTTCTGAAACCTTAACAAAGTGTATGCGAAATTGCATGATGACCGGTCGAGTAGTTAAGGCGTGAAAGCGTTACAAACAAACTGACATGCGCATTTATAATATTAGTTTGGATTTTGGCAAGGTGACCTTGATCAATGCGCAATTCGCGTAATATTGTTAATTAAATTATTAAGGTGGTAAAAAGTTATTCTGTCTTATGGTCAGCGGTCATATAGCCTATTGATGCTTTGAAGCTTCTAATTAATCGGTCAATATGATATTTGCCTTTGTATGTTATTTTACACGCAATAGAAAATAGCAATCAAAAGAAATCTTTTTGTGCAAACAGTATTCAAATTGATTGCAAATAAGCGAATTCTAACTTATAATATAATAATAATAATATAATATTCTATCACATACACACAACACCATCTAGCCCAAACCACGGGGTACCAATCAGAACAAAAAGTAAACAGTTCCAAAAATAGATCATAGATGGCACTATAAGTACTAATGTTAATATTAAGACCAATTAAGAAGCATTATAGGAAAGAAATTGACCCAAACGTTTACTAAATAAACATTTAACATATTTAATTAACGGACGTCAATGTAAACGCCTTTATTTTATGATTTGAAGTTATCATTAAATCAGTATTTTTTACATCACACACAGGTTAGAATACTAGATGCACCCGAGTTTCATCCGCGTTTATAGTCACTGCGCCGCCCCCGTGGGTCGTAGCATAATGTTATATAGCCTATAAACCTTCCTCGATAAATAGGCTATCCAACACTAAAATAATTTTTCAATTCGAACTAGCAGTTCCTGAGATTAGCGCGTTCAACCAAACAAATAAACAAACAAACTCTTCAGCTCTATAATGTTACTAGATGTGTAAAAATTAACTGTCCCTAGGTAAAACGACTTTAAATGCATCTTTACATTGACGTTTCGGTTGGTTTTCAGTCACTGGCGTACATCCATAATTGTTTTTAAGGGATACCTAAGTACTTAATTATGATTCTAGGTGTAGGTTAATGACAAGCCCTAAACAGCGCTGTCGTACGGACAACCCCAGAATTTATGAGTTGAAAATCGAATAAACCAGACAATTCTGGAGTGGGCTCCATCTGCCCAAGTAGAATTTTATACGCCAATGGGTAATTTTCAAAGTACTCGAACATCAATCGCAATCGCATAAGTACATATTAAAATAAATATTGTTGTATTACTTAATACCTTATAACGCTTTCATTAAAAATATATAAATAAAAAAATATACAAGATAAAATTTTGACAGAACATAATATTATATTTACGAAAATCCGACCGAGCGAATGAGAATCACTAGATCCAAGTGTGATCGTACGCATAACGGCACACAAAATTATAGGTAGAAAATTTTTATTTTCAATGTTGCGCACGTTGCATCTCCTCGTTCAAATAAGTATATTATCTATATATATAAAACTCTTCCGTTACTGAGTGACTGACAGATAACGCACAGCCGAAACTACTGAACGCAAGAAGCTGAAATTTGGCATGTATGTTCCTTGTAGAGTGTAGGGGTGCACTAAGAGAGGATTTTTGGAAATTCAACGATATTCACACGGGAACGGAACTTAAGCGGGTAAAACCGCGGGAAAACTACTAGTCCAGGTATATTACTATTCTATCCGTGGTAAACAGTGAAGTACCTGTTTTAGTGTCACAACGCCATCTCTTATGAGCTGGTATCAAATAGGATTCGGTATGTGTACTTGCAGTGGGTAGATGGCAGCAGTAGCGCTAGTTTTTTACTGCCATCTAGTGTACAATGATAGGTAAGAAAATAGCTAGTCGAATAGCTTGAGTTAGGCGTGTCCAAGATTGTTTGTATGGGATTGAGTATTTGTACTAGTATAGTTATATTATCTTTGCCCAAACTAAGCAGAGCTTGTACTATGGGTACTAGACAATGGATAAACATACATGTATACTTTTTCTTGTAAATACATACATATTATACATAGAAACACCCAGACCAAGACAAACATCTATGTTCATGCACACAAATGTTTGACTTGTGCGGGAATCGAACCCGCGACCTCAGGCGTGGCAGTCGGTTACACTAATCACTACGCCATCGAGGCCGACAGAATATAAATGTGAATGAGAGTTTGTTTGTTTGTTTGTTACGCTTTCACGCCTTAATTTCATCATGAAATTTCGCAAACACGTTTTCAGGGGTACAGAAAAGACCATACGGTACCTTTCATCCAGATAAAAGGTATCGTGAGTGATACAAATTGACATAACCTACATTTATGCAAGCGAAGCCGGGGCCAATGCCAGCCAGCCGCCGCAAAATCTTGTCTGAATTATAAATTATAGTATTATCACACTCACTTATATTGAAAATTGTACACTATTCTTCTCCATCTAATGTGTGCGCTCGCTCATATTAGTGTGGACACTTTTACGTTCGATATAAGCACATCTATAATATCTTTAATAATATCATTACTTATGGTAACCTGTTACACCTTGTATGGTCATCCATTACACAGCTAGCGACAATTACACTTTCCAACATTTATGGTAGGGTTACAGCAATTAATTATTGTAATTAAAATATTCGAGGTTCGATTTCGAAACTTTTTATTTATGTCCTTCCATACCTACATGTGTGCTGATATCCTCGCATATAAATGGATTGATTATATCGTTTGGATCGTGAATACATGCAATCGAGATTTCCTATAGAAACTTAATTGCTTTTTATACAAAGATGGCAGACAGTCGTGTGATCCGCCGATAACCGTCACTTGCAATAATAGAGATGGTGTAAGTCTCGGATTCGATTCCTGGTCGGGTAGTTTTATTCCTATAATAATATCAGCCCCTGTATTAATGTCGCACTGCTGGGCAAGGGTCTCTTCTCAATGTGAGGAGCGGTAGGCCATAGTCCACCACGCTAGCCCAGTGCGAGTTGACAGACTTAATTCACATATCTTTGAGAATATTATAAGGAACTCTCGATTTTTTACTTCACCGTTTAGGCACAGTACATAAATATACAGTAACCTATCATCATACAAACGGTCGGAACTCGAGTCATACCTACGCGCCTCGGCGTCGGCATGCGCTCGGCACGCAACCAGTCAGTGACGAACGGGTGGTGTGATTGTTTTGTAAGCAGTAAGCGTACGATTTGTGATGATTTGATTTTAATGAACATTTTCTATTTCATTCATTACGAATTTCATTTTTTATAATATAATATACATATTATATTTACAATCACTAAACTAGAAAGAAACTCAAGTAGGTACATAAATTAAAATACTGTAGGCAGCCCTAACGCGTGTCTACGAACCGCGCTGTTGTAGGTAATTATTTTAAGAATAGGGCCGAGTTACAATACTGTATATGTATGTACTGTGGTTTAGGCGAGCGATAATTAAATATCTAATACGTACATAACCTCGAAAAGTCAGAGGTGCATGTCTTGGAATCGAACTCGAGACCTCTGCAGTGGCAGTTCAACGGTCTCTCTAGGCTATCGATTCTTTTGTTTATTCTCATAGAATCTAAATTGTTCTTTTATACATAGATGACAGGCAAGCATATGATCTACCTGATGGTATCAGTTACCGCTACCGAGTTCAATACTACAGATAGTGCATAAAGTCTCGGGTTCAATCTCGGGTCCAGCGGTTTTATTTGGGATTTTTGTCACTTAATTAATAATAATAATATTCTACCACATATTTTTTTTTTTTTTTTTTACGTGGGGGAATGCATGACGCATACCCCTCCGCGGGGGCGGGCGGAGGAGTTATGTCGGACTCGCCGGGGTAAAAGAAAGATGGTAAAGATTAGATTATAGAAGTACCTCCCGGAATACCGACTAAACCTACCACGGTGTTCCTCAACAAAACCACTATCGACGGGGCCGCGCGAATCACTTTCGCATGCGGTCGCGACCCCGCCGAGGTTACGGCCTGCCGTATGAAACGGCAGGCCACTACACGAAAGACCTACCCTATAGGCACATCTAAAAACTCCCTACTGTCCCCTCTAGAGGGGAGACGGACTCGACACAGAGGCGCGCGTGGGAACACGCACGCCGCCTCTCGGACCTGGTGCTGAACGGATGGCGGGCAGGCCCACAAAGCCCGCCACCCCCAGGTCAAACCTCAGGGTGGGATATTCTACCACATACACACAACACCATCTAACCCAAACTAAGTAGAACTTGTACTATGGGTACTAGACAATGGATAAACATACATATATACTTTTTTTTTATAAATACCTATATATTGTTCATAGAAACACCCAGACCAAGACAAACATCCATGTTCATGCACACAAATGTATGACTTGTGCGGGAACCGAACCCGCGACCTCAGCCGTGGCAGTCGGTAACACTAACCACTACGCCACCTAGTCGTCAAATTAATTATAACACACTATGTTTTGACCGCGGCTTAGCTCGCGTTGATGTAGATTTCAATAAATTTCTATCCTTCGGGAACTGTAGGTACTTTTTTCTAGATGACACATACTCAACGTGTAGTTATACAAAATTTCATGATGATCGGTTGAGTAGTATAGGCGTGAGAGCGTAACATACAAACTAACTCACATTCACATTTTTAATGTTAGTAAGAATAAGGATTTGAATATTAATAAAATTATTGGGAAGAGAGGAACTCCTCAAACACCCTCCGACCCCAACTATTGCAATAGAAAAAGGTTGACAATACCGAACTCCTGTGGATAGGGACAGCCACGACGTGGGAGCCAGGCGTACTACAACTTGCAGTATTCCGCTTCGAGCACAAAATATACGTCGACTAGTGTTTCGCCTCAGCGCGAGGCATCCTCAGGACCGTTTGGCAACGAATGGTCTGGGGCCCAAGTCTGCTATTTTTATAAATTCGTCATTCCGACACGACGTAACTGCAATCCCATTGTCATTTTGCTGAAAGTTCGTAATCTGCTAAATTCATAATGGTGGATCATTGGTCGGTCAATGGTCTCGTAATAGGAATGTGGTAGAATGACATGTCGAATTGCCATTATTATAAAACCCGTTAATAGAAGTGATTTTCTAAAAACTACTATTAAATTTGAACATTTATTCATTTATTTCTTGATATTATTCATTTATTAGATTTAGTTTATATATATTTTTACATATTATTTATTAGTGTTAAAAGCAATTTGATCAACATTTTATCATTTGTCATTATGTACGAGATTATCAATCTATGGAATTTTTTCAATGGAGTGTCAGTGGTTGAACATCGGAAAGTCATAATGACGCCATTATATTAGTAGATTACCAAACTTGTCAAAATCAACAATTATGAAATCAATGATAGACCATTCTGACACTATTGTAATAGCAGAATTGGGCTCTGGTCCCACGTCGTGGCTGTCCCTATCCAGAGGAGTTCGGTATTGTCAACCTTTTTCTATTGCGATAGTTGGAGTGCGTGGCGAGTTCCTCTTCCAATTATCCATTATCAATTATGTTCCAATTATCTTCTACTTGCGATTTAATATATTTGAATACTAGATGTTCCTCCGTGGGTTGTAGACTGATGTTATATAGCCTATAAGCCTTCTTCGATAAATAGGCTATCCAAACTAAAATAAATTTTTAAATCGAACTAGTAGTTCCTGAGATTAGCGCGTTCAAACAAACAAACAAACTCTTCAGCTTTATAATATAAGTATAGATTAAATTATTTAAATTATTAAACTGTTTAAATTTACAGTATGCCCGACGTTTCGGTTGCTTTCCAGCGGCTATGGTCACGTGGAGATTTGATCAAAAAACCTTTTATCCAGAAAAGGAAAAAGTACTGTTACTAGCTTAACCTAACCTACATTTTGCGAGTGAAGCCGCAGGCATAATATATATACTAATATTATAAAGCTGAAAAGTTTGTTTGTTTGATCGTTTGTTTGTTTTTGAACGCGCTAATCTCAGGAAGTACTGGTCAGAAATGAAAAATTATTTTATTGTTGGATAGCCCATTTATCGAGGAAGGCTATAAGCTGTATAACATCACGCTACGACCAATAGGAGCGGAGCATCAATGAAAAATGTTGCAATATCGGGGAAAATTATCTTATGTGAACCAGACGAAGTTGCGCGGGTCAGCTAGTAATAATATATATTTCCGTATTATGATCGAGTTTTGTCACTTATATGCTTACGTATGTCGTTCACGTATACACGGCCTTGGCAATACACACTGTAGCACTAACTTAGAATACAAACTGTTGTTATTGATAACTAGGAAATAATCTATTTGGTAGACAGACTGTGAATCTTGATATTATGTATTTTGAAGTATTATTTGGTTATCGATTTTAACTGCAGTTTTGCTTGCTTAAATGTAGGTTAGGTTAGGTAGTTAGTATGTCTACTAAGGCAGTGGACGGACAGACGGCGCGGACCGCTCACCTACCGGCTCACTCAGGTGCTCTCCGGACACGACTGTTTCGGGGAGTACCTCTGCAAGATAGCCGGTAGGGAGCCGACAACCAGGTGCAACCATTGTGAGGAGTGTGACCAGGACACGGCGCAGCACACGCTGGAGGAGTGTCCGGCGTGGGTCGTGGAGCGCTGCGCCCTGGTCGCTGTGATTGGCCCCGACCTCTCGTTGCCGACCGTCGTATCCAGGATGGTCGGCGACGACAGGTGCTGGGGCGCAATGAGGTCCTTCTGCGAGACTGTCATCTCGCAGAAGGAGGCGGCGGAACGGGGGCGTGAGGATGATCCTTACGCCCCGGAAGTCCGCCGCCAGAGGAGAGGGCGCAGGAGACGCGCTTTTGTCGGTCTCCTGCCCCCCACTTAAGGGTTCCGGGTGGCAAGGCCTGAAGGGACCCTGCCACCCGTAAATTAGGAACCCCGAGAGGGCGCGCGCGGTGTTCCCACGCGCCTTCTACCGTCGAAAGGGGAGAGCGGTCAGGCTCTCCCCTGGGGACGAGAGGTGGCCGGGTCCGTTTGACCCGGCCCACACCCACATGGGGGGGCCTGCTATGGATGAATCCTTCAAGAGCTCCCAACTGGCCCCCCCTAATGGATGAGAGAGGGAACACCCCAGGTTTTTTAGTGGGTATACCAGCGCATCTCGCTGGGAGTCCCACACTCCCCCGCCGGTGCCGTCCCCTAGCCGGCGGGCAGTGCATGAAGCAATTTCCTGGGTAACAAAAAAAAAAAAAAAAAGGTAGTTAGTATGTCAGAAGGAGACCGCGGAGAGGGTCAGGGAGAACAACCTCCTCGCTGACCCTCTCCGGCGCAGAGGACGGGAGCGAGAAGGAGGCGATTTGCCCGCCTTCTCGCTCCTGTATAGTGGGGTCACTGGTACAGAGTCGGGGGACTCTCTACCGGCTTGCACGGCCCCACACGTCTGGGGGATGGCCTTGGTGAGCAAGGCCTTCCCTTCACAGGTGCTAAGGCCCGGTCACCATCAGCCGGGCCAACCGCCGGGGCGGGATGGTGATTGCTAACGCGACCCCATCCCGCCCCACTTCGTCGGCGGAGGGACTGCTCACCCCAGGTTTTTAGTGTGTATACCGACCTCCTTCAGGGGCGGGGAGTCTCACATAACCCCCCTTCCCTCCTGGGGGAGGGGGTATCCATTAAGGATTTTCATGGGTCAAATAAAAACGGTAGTTGGTATGTCATTTTCTGTATCCTTGACAACGCGTACGCGAAATTTCATGATCATCGGTCGAGTAGCTAAGCCGTGAAAGTGTAATGCTTACTACACATATAAGCAGGCAGGCGTTAATCAGCACAGCTGGGCAGCAGCAAAATTTTATCCTCTACTTTTTAAACCGAAAGAAGAATACAAATAAGAGAAAAGGGACTCATTTGGACTTTGAAATACCTATATCCAAATTAGAACTATTTCGGAAGAGTTGTGTTTATATGGCCCTTTGATTTATAATGCTCTACCGAAGTCAATTACTCAATCGCACTTCAAAAAATGTTGCTTTCAACTAAAAAGGTGGCTGGTGCAGGAATGTTTCTATTCTGTTCATGAGTATTTTGTGAAATTTCCTTGTAAATTTTATACGCATGATCTTGTATTAAAGTACAGACATATATAATAACAACATGTGCAATACATTTGTAATTGATTGTTTGGGTATTTTATTGCACTGTAGTAATCGTAAATAGTATTTAATATTTTTTTCATACATTTAATTTGGTTCTGAATGTTAATTATTTTCTTCTGCCTTCTGCCTGTTTTAATCGTGTTCATTTAATGTGAAATTTAATTCTGAATATAATATGCTCTTTCGTTTTTAATAGCAGCGATAGCTCAGTGGGGAGACCAACAGACTGCAATGCAGAGGGTCTCGGGACCGAACCCACGTCGCGCACCTCTGACTTTCGGAAGTTATATGACTTTTCGAAATTATGTGCGTATTGATTGACAATTATCGCCTGCTCCGTGCCTCGGAGAGCATGTTAAGCCGTCGGTCCCGGCTGCCATGAACATCTATGGCAGTCGTAATTGGGAAAGTCAGTACCCTCTAATATCCAGTCAAATCCGGTTAGACTAGAAAAGCCGATCCCAAGTGACTTGGGAATAATAAAGGCTAGGGAGAAGATAAAATATAAAAAAAAAGTATGTTTATCCATTGTCTAGTATCTACCCCTAGTACAAGCTCAGCTTAGTTTGGGCTAGATGGTGTTGTGTATGTGATAGAATATTGTATTATTATTATTATTATTGCTGAAGTAAATGAGCAGCGGTTACCACTTTCCATCAGGTGGGCCACATGCTCGTCTGCCAGGCAGGGCAATAAAAAAAAATACCAGGCGTCATTTTGATAGTGATGTAATGCGTTTGTTTCAATGTTTTGATAATAAAATGTTAAAATTTATGAAATGTTTAAATAATTTGTATTGAGCCAGAGTTCCTTTTTCTATCCGTTAGTAATTATTAATCTCTCACTCACAAACAGTGTTTTATTGTTTTTAATATCACCCCGGAGTTTCGTAAATAACACTCCCGTGTCTCAGAAAACACGTAAAGCATGTAAGCGCTCGTGTTCGATTGCTGTTTCATCAGATTATGAGAATTAGGGAATAGAGAGAACCTTTGTATGTTATATGTTCTTTGGTATTTACGCACACACTTGTGTACTCTAATATTGTACTCCTGCGCAGATGACCAGTCTTCATTAAGACTGGTCTTCGCCGTGGCCGAATTTTTGTATGAAGGACATTATAGATTATATGAAGGTGGCATTGTAAGTATGATTTTGAAGCTAAATAAGGCGTAGGCAAAATATTTCAGGCGGTAGCTTAACACGATCAAAATACGATCACCAAAACATTCAAAGAAAAGGTTTCTTATAGATCTATTGTTGTCTCACTGGGCCCGAAAGAAATATCAATGCACGAAAGAGATAATTATAGTTCTGACTGATTATATCTCTGAAATAATCATCTCGCATTCCCCTGTTCCTTCTCCAAAACTCAACCGATTTTAATTATTTTTCATAAACTACATAATTATAGAAATATATGAAAAGGATTTAGACCTCGTTTTTTTATTAGCCTTGTTATGTTTGTATGCTGGATGTCTGAAAGTTCGTAGTCTGTAAATAAACAGCGATATCCTCGTGGAAGACCGTTGGAGTGCCACGCGGAGGTCTCGAGTTTAATCCCAAGGCGCGTATCTCTGCCTTTCCAAGTAATGTGCGCATTAAATAGTTAACTATTCACTCACTTTAACGGTGTAGGGAAACATCGTGAGACAACCTGCATATCTAGGAGTGCTTCATAATGTTCTCAAAGATAAGTCTGCCAACTCGCACTGGGGTAGCGTAATGGACTATGGTCTAACCCTTCTCACACTGAGAAGAGGCCCGTGCCCATCAGTGGGACAGTTTAATACAGGGCTTGGATTATATTATATTCTAGTCCTTATATTTATTAAATTATAAAAAAAGGAATCACAGGAATCATGGCTGTGGTAGATAGAATTTATTTTTTTGCTGTCTTCTTTGTCTTTAGTTAGTGGCCAACCTGTTGTCAAGAGTTGTTCAAGTCGCCTGTAGGCCTCTGACATGGCTTAACGACTGCTGTCAATTTGACAACAACCTGGACCGACTTTATACGTGCCCTCCGAAGCACGGAGACGCTCAGATGAAATACCACTAAGCGGTTACCCATCTATAGACTGACCGCACCCAACGTTGCTTAACCTCGCTAATTGTTTACCGAACAGTGAGTGCAACTGGTTATGAGCCATTTTGCTGTAGTGTTATTATTTAAGTAGAAAACAGGGGAAAACCATTGAATGGACGAAACATCATCCGTATTTCCTGGTAAAAAAGCGAGGTTTGCTTTATTTTGAATAATATGTGTGCATAGGGCTCACACACTATTCTTAGCCTACATTATGCTAACTAATATTATAAATGCAAATGTGAGTTTGTTTGTTACGCTTTCACGCCTTAACTACTTGACCGATCATCATGAAATTTCGCATACACGGTGTCATGGATACCAGGTAAAGAAAATTGACATAACCTACATTTACGCGAACAAAGCCGTGGGCAAAATCTAGTCCTAATCATAATCATAACTAATATTATAAATGCGAATGTGAGTTTGTTTGTTTATTTTTTTGTTAGGATTCCACTCCTTAACTCCTCGATCAATCATCATGAAATTTCACATACACATTGTCAAGCGCACAGAAAAGGACATACCTTTCATCCTGAAAAAAGTACTATACCCGAGGTATAGAAAAATTGACATAACCTACATTTAAGCGGGCGGAGCCGTGGGTAAAATCTAGTTTTAAAATAAATACTGTCCTCCTTTTCGATGTTGACCATAGTCTTTAGCATGTTGTCATACTGTATGTTTGTATATGTAAACGTACCTCGAAAAGGCTGTAACCATCTGTACGAAAATGTGTTACTGTATGCGTAATAGCGTTCAGTATAGGTCATGGAACAACGCATTGCTGTTTGACTATAAAGCAAAGAGGTTCAGCGATGTTGTCATGGTCAAGTTTAAAGACGAGTGGACTATATTCCTTGTATCTTGGAGAACGATGGCATCGGTTTTGAATCAGCAAACAAAACTCTATCCCAACGGGCGAAACTACTGAAGTAATTATTTTTATGAATGTGGAAGGATGTCTAAATGCTTTATTTATTTTGTTATTGGTATGTGTTTGCTGACTCTCTGACTTTTGGAGGTTATATGACTTTTCGAAATTATGTGCGTATTGATTGACAATTATCGCCCGCTCCGTGCCTCGGAGAGCACATTAAGCCGTCGGTCCCGGCTGCCATGAACATCTATGGCAGTCGTTATTGGGAAATTCAGTACCCTATAATATCCTGACTGGTCTAGCCTTAGGGTATCGTTAGCCTTCGGGTTGCGGAGGTCAGGTGGCAGCCGCTCCGTGTAAAATTGATATCCAGTCAAATCCGGTTAGACCAGAAAAAGCCAACCCCAAGTGACTTGGGAATAATTAAGGCTAAGGGAGAAGGATTGGTATTTGTTTGCTGGATGTTGAAAAACAACTGAATAGCCAAGCGAATGATGTAATTTTTAAAGGTTGTATATGATAAACCAATGTGTCCCTAACATGGGAACATGGCGGTATTCGATATAAATTTTAATTCCAAAACTTTTGTTTGCCATACCTAATGTCATTATTTAGTGAGATAACAAAGATATACGATTGTTTATGTATACTAAACGATGGTCGCATTTCCCTGTCAATGTTATAAAGAAATATTTAAGGTATATAATCGTAACTGGATGATGTCCGTACATAGAAAATATGCAGGCGGGATCTTTATAACAGTTATAGAAACCAAAACAATTTAAGTAATCTTTATCTGCCTGCCTGACATAAAACCATCTATAATATAAACAAAGAAAATAAAAAATAAAATATATTTAGTATATATAAATACATACATAGATTCACGCCTATTTCCCAGAGGGGTAGGCAGAGACTACGGATTTCCATTTGCTACGATCCTAAAACACTTCTCTGGCTTCATTCACTTTCATCACATTCCTCATACACGCTCGCCGGTTTAAGGTGCTCTTAAACTGGCCTTTGTCCAGAACGCCTCCGATCTGATCGAGAAACGTTCGCCTAGGTCTTCCTCTTGCGATTGTTCCATTCACACTAGCCTTATAAACTTTCTTAGTCAGTCTTTTCCTGTCCATTCTATATAAAAACTTTTACACATTTTATATAGTCACAGTATATATAAAAACAACACATATTGTATTAAAAATATGTAATTTAGACCTGATTCGTATATTCAGGCAACGAGTCATGGTAGCTACAAATAGTTGTATTTTGACATATTTTTCATAGAATATGTGTCAAAAATTAAGCTGAAACGCCTCGTCTCTTGAATAGAGGAGCTGTGCTGGGTATGTCTGTATATCAACTTCTTCTTAATTACAAATAGATAACTTCTTCCAAATAGGGATTGCTCACATTTTTTAAATAATTTCAGTCATATAGTAATATTACCAAAACTCTAAAATAGGTAGAATTTTTGAAATCTTTTCATAATTAAATAATATACAAGCGTTTCAAATCTGGTGGTAGTGGTATTGTCAAATGACAGAAAAAGGATGCACGATAGAAACTGTGACGTAACTGCTATTTAACCGCAGCTGTGCGAGAGAGTGCGAGTCACCCCACTATGTCCCCACTTCTTCTTATATCCAACTTTAAAATATTATCTACTCCCTTACTTTATACCCAACGAGCTGACCAGCACAACTTCGTTTGCTTCACATACGAGAATTTGCCGCGTTATTGCAACATTTTTCAATGATGCGCTGTTCCTATTGGTCTCGTAGCTTGTTGTTATATATAGCCTATAGCCTTTCTCAATAAATGAGCTATCCAGTTCTTACGAATAGATTTCTTTTGATTGCTATGGCTATATGGCATATGGTGGCTATGCTGACACATAATTCTAAGTACTACGTAGCGTCATATTGTTTCTCTCACGCGCAAGTCATGCAGAGACAATCGTTATATAGATCTCGTTACCTTATGTATGTATGTATCTTATGTGGGGGCCAGTCAGTGCAGACCGGCGACACTTCGACCCAGTGGGATCTTTTGTGTCGACACTCTCCCAATAACGACTGCCATAGATGTTCATGGCAGCCGGGACCGACGGCTTAACGTGCTCTCCGAGGCACGGAGCAGGCGATAATTGTCAATCAATGCGCACATAATTGCGAAAAGTCATATAACTTGCGACCTCGTTACTTTAAGTCGTGATCATTGTAATTTCTCTGCAAAAATAAGTGAGTTTGATTTCACGCCTTTACTATTCGACCGATAATCATGAATTTATTTCGCATACACGTTGTCAGGGGTTCAGAATAGGACTTAGGATACCTTTTATCCAGAAAAAGTATTGTAACCTAACGTAACCTGCATTTTAACCTAACTTGTCGGCCTCGATGGCGTAGTGGTTAGTGTAACTGACTGCCACGCCTGAGGTCGCGGGTTCGATTCCCGCACAAGTCAAACATTTGTGTGCATGAACATGGATGTTTGTCTTGGTCTGGGTATTTTTATGTATAATATGAATGTATTTACAAAAAAAAAGTATCTATGTATGTTTATCCATTGTCTAGAACCCATAGTACAAGCTCTGCTTAGTTTGGGCTAGATGGTGTTGTGTGTCTGTGGTAGAATATTATATTATATTATATTATTATTATTATATTATTTTCGCAATCGAAGCCGCGGGCAAAATCTAGTACCTAATATTATAAATGCGAAAGAGAGTTTGTTTGTTTGTTACGCTTTCACACCTCAACTATTTAATTTTGATCGATCATCATGAAATTTTTCATACTTACTCGCTTTCAGGGGTACAGAGTAGTACATAGGGTACACCCAGAAATAGTACTGTATCCGAGGGATCGAAAATTTACATTACCTACAATTACGCAAGCGGAGCCGCGGGCAAAATGTTATAAAATATAATATACTATTACGCGATGTTTAATGGAAATTAACCAAAGCCATTTAACCCATATGTTTCTGATGAGTAATCTTCAAGCGAGTAGGTCATTAAATCTGATGACAAGTGCTTGTCACTAGTAAGCTATTAAGTGAACTGTCGTTGAATGCAGGCTTAAAATATATACTGTAGAATGCATGTCATGGTTCCAAGGCAAGTATATTCATCCTTGTGACTAAAAGGGGTCAGCTGTATTTAGCGTTCCCAGGCGTCTGGATATTGAAACGGTGAAGGAAAACATTGTGTGGAAATCTGCATGTCTGGGAGTTCTCCATAATGTTCTCGAAGACATTTGAAGTATGCCAACCCACACTAGGCCAGCGTGGTGGACTATGGCCTAACCCTTCTAACAGTGAGAAGGGGTCGTGCCCAGCAGTGGGACAATTTAATACAGGGCTGATATTATTAGGCGTCTGGATAAAGCCGGTCACAGTCAGGTTTTTGGTTGCGTGAGCAACCAAACTAGATGGAGAACGGATTTTTCGGTTTTTGTCAGGCTTTTTAATTTGACAATTTTTAAATAATTATCATTCTTGCTCTCCTATTAGTCAAGGGGTCTAACCGTGAACGTTTCTGGTAGAAACTAAGTTTGATTATCGGGTTGGACACGGATTACAGATTTTTCTATGTGATTTGGGTCACGTCAAAGTTTGTTAATTTAATCTTATCAAGATATAATACAATTATAATTTATCCTGCCTATTTTGTTAAATAATGATATTCATTACAGACATAAATGGCAATAATATATTCTTGGGTATAATATAAAAAAGATTGTTGAAATGACTTGAGGAATTTTATTATAATATGTTGGTTTCCGCTGCGCTTATCTCATCATGTACAGCTGGTCTTCCCTTAGAAACAATGTCGTGTTATAGAAAGACTAGAAAATGAAGGTTGGTCTGTCCGGATTTTCGGTTTAAAGACCTGGCAACCCTAACCATGCACTGAAATACAGTATTGTACTCTGTTTCATTTACCAGGATGTACTTTAATGAGCAGCGATGGCTCAGTGGGGAGACCAACAGACTGCAATGCAGAGGGTCTCGGGTTCGAACCCACGTCGCACACCTCCGACTTTCGAAAGTTATATTTTATCTTTTTACATACACCGGCATCACATGTTTCTTGAAGGAGTAGACGAAAGTAGTCACTGATGTCCATTCGCCATTTTACGACATATACTTAGAACTAGCTTTACCCCTGGATTCACTCGCACGAGAAGAGTACCTTTCCTGGATAAAATGTACCCTATGTCCTTTTTGTGCCCCTGACAAATTGTATGCAATATTTCCTGATAATCGGTTGAATAGTTAAGTCGTGAAATCGTAAAAAGAAACCTAACATTCGCATTTATTCACATCACATATCGAATCCTTCCAGCAGCGATAGCTCAGTGGGGAGACCAACAGACTGCAATGCAGAGGGTCTCGAGTTCGAACCCACGTCGCGCACCTCTGACTTTCGGAAGTTATATGACTTTTCGAAATTATGTGCGTATTAATTGACAATTATCGCTTGCTCCGTGCCTCGGAGAGCACGTTAAGCCGTTGGTCCCGGCTGCCATGAACATCTATGGCAGTCGTTATTGGGAAAGTCAGTACCCTCTAATATTCTGACACTGGTCTAGCCTTAGGGTGTATCGTTAGCCTTCGGGTTGCGGAGGTCAGGTGGCAGCCGCTCCGTGTAAAAACTGATATCCAGTCAAATCCGGTTAGACTAGAAAAGCCGACCCCAAGTGACTTGGGAATAATAAAGGCTAAGGGAGAAGAAAGACTTTATAATCTGTAAAACTAATAAAATTTAAAATAAATTTATTCAGATTAGGTTACAAGGTAACACTTATGAATGTCAAAGTTACACTAATTTCTCCTGCGAATTTACATTTACTGCCACGTTCAGCAAAGCAAGGGTGTAGGGCTCATGAGAAGAAAGGGCAAGAAACTCATGGTCACTGTTTTTTTTTTAGAGTACGCTAATGCGAATGTGTGTTTGTTTGTTACGCTTCTACGCCTTAAATCCTCGACATCATCATCATCATCAGGCTATAATAGTCCACTGCTGGACATAGCCCTCCCTTAATGAGCGCCCTGTCTTGAACTTGCCGCATCCAGCATCTGCCTGCAGTCTTTCGCAGATCGTCATCCCACCTGTTCGGATGGCGTCCTACACTACGTTAGCCGAGTCGCGGTTTCCACTCAAGAACACGTTTACCCCAGCAGTTGTCGGTTCTTCGCGCGATATGGCCAGCCCACTGCCACTTCAGCTTGCTAATTTTATATATTTATTATTATATAGCCGTTTCTAAATATATATTTAATATGTAATTGTATTTTTATTTCGACCTTCTTTTAGTGAAATAGTTAAGTATAAACTCTTATCTCGTAAACTAGAGTCAATTTAACTAATCAGATATTTTTCTCGTATTCAGCATACTGAACTTACACAAAATTGACTTCAACTCACCATGCAGCAAAATGACTGTTCCCCATTGTAATTTTAAAATAAAATATCATAGACAACTGCATTGCCCTTATCGGGCCTCAGGAACGGAAGTTTTAAGCCCTGATACTTAAAATAAAACCTCATATTATCATGATAGATTGATAAATCATAATAACACATCACAATATGGACCTCTTATATTAATATTGCGAAAGATTATGTGATGAAATCTGAGTTCAAAGAATTTTGGACCACAACCTTCAAAACTGAACGTATATCAAGGTGATTATAGAATATCGCGTAAAAGTTAAATAATACTGCATCAGTGACACAGCGGTGGTGAATGCGTTACTGTGCGGTCTCAGGGTCGATTCCCAGGCCAAGCAAATTGTACATAACACTTAGATTCAGATGAACTTAAATGTAACTTAGGGATGTAACGGCCAGTTTCACGACTATTAAGTAAAAGTTATCCGAAAGCTAAATCGCATACTCTCTCACTCTTGTTAGGTTAAAGAAGAGAGATGGCGAGACTTTTGTCTTATAGGTAAATGCTATTAGGAGGTGGTGGGACAGGCCCTAAGTGTTGTGGATTCGATTCCAAGGCGGGACAAAATAAAGATGTATGTTTCACAAATAGAAAAGCGCCATAGCCTAGAGGAAGACCATTGGACTGCCACGCAGAGGTCTCATGTTCGATCTAAGGCCGTCCGCTGCGTTAAGCGGGTGCACGGAGCGGGCGCTCGCGCGGCGTGCTGTTTTCTATTATCATGGGTCTCCCGTCGCCCGCGCCGCTTGCGACAGGGCCCGTCCCGCTGACAACTTGACCTCGCGACGGAGCACGCGAGCGGAGCTGTTTCTAGGAAATCAGTGAGCGCTGCTTTGTTTCTGCCGGCGCTGCGAGAGGCGGGAGTCCGTCGCGGGCGCCCATGAGTCCGTGACGGAGCACGGCGCGGGTTTCCGCGGTGGGCGCCCGCTCCGTGCACCCGCTTAACGCAGCGGACGGCCTAAAGACACGCCCTTCCGACTATTGGAGGTTATGTGAGTATTAAATGGTTCATTATCGCTCGTTTTAACGGTATAGGAAAACATCGTAAGGAAATGTACATGACTGAGAATTCTGCACACGGGACAATACTTTGTGTGATCCACAAATAGGTCTCAAAAATCTCAGGACAACTATTTCGATGTGTGGATCACACGAATTCACATCCTAACTAACATTATAAATGCGACAGTTCATTTGTTTGTTTGTTTTACTTTCAGGCCTTAACTACTTGACTGACCATCATGAAATTTGTCATACACGTTGTCAAGGTTACAGGAAATGACTAAAGGTAGTATATATTTTCTGTAATCTAGTACATTTACGCGAGCGAAGCCGCTTTCAAAATCAAATAATATATAATAATTATCAACCTCACAAACTGCCCCACTGCTGGGCACTGGTCGCATCTCAGTGTGTAAGGAGTGTTTCACCATAGCCCACCAACTGACTATTTGGAATAGAACCCGAGACTTCTGCGTGGCAGTTCAACGGTCGCTCACGAGACTATCGCTACCTATGCATTTACTTTTTAAATCCTAGACTATCCTATACTAGATTTTCAGAAATATATGTTACTAGCTGACCCCTGAACTTCATCTCCGTCACATAAGAGAATTTTGTCTGTATTTGGAACCATTTTGCATTGATTCTCCGCCCCTATTAGTCGTAGCATGATGTTATATAGCTAATGGCCTTCTTCGATAAATGGGCTATCCAACAATTAAACAATTATTCAATTCGAGCCTGTAGTTCCTGAGATTAGTGCGTTTAAACAAACAAACTCTTCAGCTTTATAATATTAGTATAGATATCGAACTATCTACCTACATGTATTAATTATATCTAGATTTGCATACAATATCTGAGCATAGATAATTAATATTAATAATTGTTGATAAGTTAGCATGATTCAACGTACTTCTTAAACATAAATATATATATATATGTCGGCCTCGATGGTGTAGTGGTTAGTGTAACCGACTGCCACGCCTGAGGTCAAGTTCGATTCCCGCACAAGTCAAACATTTGTGTGCATGAACATGGATGTTTGTCTTGGTCTGGCTGTTTATATATATGTATTTAAAAAAAAAGAAGTATATATGTATGTTTATCCATTGTCTAGTACCATAGTACAAGCTCTGCTTAGTTTGGGCTAGATGGTGTTGTGTGTATGTGGTAGAATATTATATATTATTATTATATATAGCACAGATGGCTTGTACCATCTGGAAGTGGAAAATTGCTCATTCTCGGTTATACCTGGGTCGGGTGAAGATTTTTCTACCATAATATGTACGTAGCCAGGAACTGGCTTGTATACCGCAATAGGATCGCCTTCTTCACATAAAATCTAAAATTAAGCTTGGCAAAATGTGGGCAGAGATTGAAAACCGGTACCAATACGAGATCCAGTTATTCCTGTTGTTTTTGAAAAGGATTTTTTTCAGTACAGTTTCGGTGCCAGTTCGATGCTAGTTCCAATGTATCGGTTCCTAATAAGAGATCCAAAATGCCGGTCCCGAACCATCCGGTGTAAAGATTTTTGAGAAAGAGGTGAGAGTTGGTTGAAAAATGGTTTCCTCAAAGAATGGTGGGCGTGATTTATCAAAACATTCTCTCCTCCGATATCTAGAAATCCTTTGCTCACCAGCAGTGGTCATCGCACCTCGTCCTCACCGTACTGTGATGAATCTTGAACGGCATCATATTGTATGAACTCTATCGTTTCAGACTTGGTTTGAAGAATCGGTAAAATAAAAGTGCAGATTTGGGATTTAGTAACGATAGCGAAAAATACCTGCTTATCGGTATTTTAGGAACCTTTCGATGCCTATGTTGTTGTTTGAGTTTTAATAACGAAATTGATAAAGACCGGCTCCTTATCGTTAGTTTATGAACATTTCAATTCCTGGTCCCGGTTCGGATTCTAGAAACGAAACTGCTATACCGATATTTTAGTAATCTTTTTAATATCTGAATGTAGGTGTCACCTCTGCTTACCCTTTCAGGGATATTAAGACCGTGAATCTATGTTCGCTGTATATATTAAATTGCACATAAGAGAATATTCCACGTATTTGCAACATTTTACATTGATGCTCCGCTCCTATTAGTCGTAGCGTGATGTTATATAGCTTATAGCCTTCCTCGATAAATGGGCTACCCAACAGTAAAAATTTTTCAAAACGAACCATTAGTTTCTTAATTTTTATTAATTTGTTTCATTAGAGATTAGCGCGTTCAACCAAACAAACAAACTCTTCAGCTTTATACTATTAGTATAGGACATTATGCGTGGTCATGTACCATTATGGTCATTGAGACACGAATGCTTAGAACACACTGCGGTTACAAAATACAGGTTTTAATGACACATAGTTAACTACATGTTATATGCTCGCGGTATGCAGTTCGATTCGCAGTTTAGTGTTTTTACTTAATGGGTGTTTGGATATATAGATATAATATTATGCCTGTATTAGAAAGATGTAGGTTGAGTTGTTATGCTTTTAGGTCCCACGTTATAGTACCTAGACTAGCTTATTATAATCGCGCCTCGGTAAACACGTAAAGCCGTTGGTCCTGCGTCTGATCTCTCTCCGGTTGTGGCGGATTACCGTCCCATCGGATCATGAGAGCTAGGGAATAGAGAGTGAAAGTGTAAAAAACTGAGTGAAAAGTACACTTGTGGTTGCGCGTAAAAATTCAAATACAAATTTATTTATTCGCTAAAAATATAGTTGATAATCGCACGGTTTTGCACTAACATAGGTTTTAACACGGTTTTAACATTGTTCAGAGCCTATTGCCAAAGCTTCTACACCAGCGCCCTATGGACCAACTACACGCAAAGGGCCTACAATGCTCTCCGTGTTCAATATAACAACGCCTTTAGGATTCTGTTGCGGCTGCCTCCCTTTTGTAGTGCCTCGGGCATGTTTGCCGACGCAAGGGTGGATGACTTTTATGCAATAATGCGCAAAAAGTCAGCCTCACTGATTCGCAGAATGAGAGGTAGTGGCAACGGAATCCTGAGGATGATTGCAGATCGACCAGTATCGCCAGTTGTGGGACGGCTAATCGGGCTACATGTGGTCTGATGATGATTTTTATTTTTTATATGTTGAATTTTTTATTTATTTTATTGTATTTCTATTTAATTTAAATATTTAAGAATGATATCTATATTTTTAGAATGTTAATTTTATTTTAATTATTTATTCATTCTCTTTTTATTCAACTGGACTACCTATAAATTAATACTAACATAGTTTTTAAGATAAATTGTTACTAACAAATTATGGACATTAATTGGTCTGCAATAAACGAATTAATATTAATAATACTATAATATCTCCTGTGCAGATGGCCAGTCTCTGTTAAGATTGTCTGCTGTAGTCGAAACTCGGTCTGGAGGACATTTTTATTATGATTTATCGGATCCAGTTCCAGGCTTCGCATAGACGAAGACCATAACAAATTTTGATCGACCTGGAAATCAACTAATTACTATAGCATATAAATGAGCGTGAGCTCATTTATGTACTTAGTTTACACGAAAAAGTTTTCACACAGAAGAGTGAGCTCACACATTAGATAAGGAACACCACCAGTACCAATCCTTCTTTTGTTTAATATAAGCTAGCCACAGTGTCAGAGTTATGAGGTGTCTTTTAGTCCAGCGTATGATAGAATAAACATTAGGCACAATTAAAACCTACCTACATATATGATTACAGAATCAGATACACTTAGATCGCACAGAAAAATTTACCACACAAAAAATTTTACTACGAAATTGAACTACTTTATACGAATTTTATTGCGTTGATTATTAACACTTTACATTAGACAATTTGGAAAATATTACACAACTATTTGAACATGTAATACTATTTTCACAATTTAAAATTATTAAATCAACGTATATTTAAATTTACATTTTTCCCGACGTTTCGGTTGCTTTTCAGCAGCCACGTTCACGGGAGACTAAGATTTATTTATTTATTTATTTATTTATTTATTTATTTATTTATTTATTTATTTATTTATTTATTTATTTATTTATTTATTTATAACCTAAATCTATCATTACAGATCAGCGATCCAATGCGATAGTTTGGCATTACTACTATCCTTAAACTACATTTATATAATCATAATATTATCTTAAAATACTAATCCTTAACTTACATCTTAAACAAATGACACTATATTCTTAATTTACTAAATCCTTAACCTACATTTTATACAAACATATATATGTTCTGTATCTTTAATATAAATCTGCATCTAAATAACATATAATATATAAAGTAACTTTTGTGAATTCACTCAAGTTGCAGCACAATATATCAATCCTCTCATGAGCCGTGTTGACCACACGTATGGCCCTAGTGAGAGGAGTTTGAGATGGTGGTAAGAGCAGCGATAGCTCAGTGGGGAGACCAACGGACTGCAATGCAGAGAGTCTCGGGTTCGAACCCACGTCGCGCACCTCTGACTTTCGGAAGTTATATGACTTTTCGAAATTATGTGCGTATTGATTGACAATTATCGCCTGCTCCGTGCCTCGGAGAGCACGTTAAGCCGTCGGTCCCGGCTGCCACGAACATCTATGGCAGTCGTTATTGGGAGAGTGTCGACACAAAAGATCCCACTGGGTCGAAGTGTCGCCGGTCTGAACTGACTGGCCCCCACATAAGATACAAGATACAAGATGGTGGTTGTCTCGATGTTTTGAAGTGTAGTTATTTCAAAGTACTCAAACATAATTTAATCATTGGTGTTTCTATTTACGCAGAATGAGCTCAAAGTATTATGAAGTCTAGCTATGTATTACTTTTTCTTGGGTTTGACTATTTGAATGTATAATATTCGCATAAATGAAAGACAATTACACTTACATGATAGAGAAAGATAGTGTACAATTTTTAATATGAGTGAGCGTGTCACCGCGCATCTATGATCTATATCTTTAGTGTGACTGCCTGGGAAGCAAACAAAGGTGCAAGGTATACCGTGGAATCGAACTGGAGACCTCTACGTGGCAGTCCAACGGTTTTCCACTAGACTACCACCTTATACACTACAGCTGACCCACGCAACTTCATCTGCTTGACATAAAAGAATCTTTCCCGTTTTTGCAACATTTTACATTGATGCTCCGCTCCTATTTTTCGTAGCGTGATGTTATATAGCCTTTAGCCTTCCTCAATAAATGGGCTATCTAACACTAAAGTAATGTTTCAATTAAGACCAGTAATTCCTGAGATTAGCGCTTTCAACCAAACAAACAAACACACGAACAAACAAATTCTTTAGCTTTATAATATTAGTATAGATATGTATATCTGTGATTTAAATCTTTGCTTCCTACTAAGAATTAAAATCGGGTTATCTAAAAGAAATGTAATTATAATCATTGGCATAGATCGACTGATACAATTGGTGAGAAATATTAGTTTTTATTGTACTGATCTATTTCACATATGATATTGTACCGTGGGATGCAATTAAGAATAATTCTCATAGGTTTTCTTCTAACAAGTCAAGATTCGAAAAAAAATATGGCATATTTAGATTAATGAGAATTGATTTCAAAACTTCTTTATACGTAACACACATATCGAATAGATAATTTTGAAATACTTTGTAATAGAGTTATTAGGCTAAATAAAATCCTAACTAATAATAGGGGTCAAAGGATGAAGTTGCCGTTGTATTGTAATAGATACTTTGAATTGACATAAAACCTTCATGGTGTGAGATTTTCGAGTAAAATTTCTTTCACAGTAGGATTCTTATTTAAAAAATTGTGCATCATTCGATTTTCGACTTCCAATTGTTTTTTTATTTAGCTTAGATGGGAAAGATGGATACTTCGAAAATCCGAGTTATTTTTTAATACGAGTTACGACACGGAACTAACGCGGCAGCAACGGCTCGCAATATCAACGCTACGTTTGGAGAGTAGACTGCTAATGAACACAACGTGCGTTTTTGGTTTAAACGCTTTCGTAATGGAAACTTCGACTTCTTCTTCAACGAATCACGTGGAAGACCGCACACACAAGTGAATAACGCTAAGGAGATGGTGGAAGCCGATCCGAGTCAAACTAACCAGAAATTAGCGGCATGGTTTAACGTTACCGTACCTACAATATTGGCTCATTTGCATCAAATCAATAAGATAAAAAATATGAAAATGGATGCCTCATGATTTGACTAATCTGCAGAAAGAAATGCGTGTTGAAACTTGTGTTGCCTTGTTGACTCGGTACAGAAATGAAGAAATATTGGATCGAATTGTGACATATGACGAAAAGTAGATATTTTACCATAATCGTAAGCGAAACATGCAATGGCTGTGCCCAGGTCAAACGCCACAACAGTGCCCTAAAGCAAAGCTTACCAATGAAAAGGTAATGGTAACTGTTTGGTGGTCTCTTTTTTGATTTCAATAGCCTAGAGGCTATTGAAATAAAAAAACATCCTAATTTCAATAGAAAAGATGGTTGGAATGTACCACCAGCTTGGGATCCAGTCATTCAAATAGTCAAACCCAAGAAGAAGCAAACCACAGCTAGACTTCATGATACTCTGAGCTCATTCTGCGTAAATAGAAACACCAATGATTAAATTATGCTCGGGTACTTTGAAATAACGACACTGGAACATTGAGACAACTACCATCTTAGTCTCCCCGTGACCATGGCTGCTGAAAAGCAACCGAAACGTCGGGGAAAGTTTAAACTTAAATATAAATAGATTTAATAGTTTTAATAATTTAATTAGCTTAAAATTAGTAAAGTTTTATAGCATCTAGTAGTAGAGTAACAGTTTCAAAAAAAAATTGTAATGAAGTGTAAAGTAAATAACGCGATAAAATCCGTATATAGTAGTTTAATTTCAAAGTAAAGTTTTTTTTTTATACGGATATTTATGCGTAAAACTATGCATGTATACCTCTTTTTATTATTTTGAAAGACAACACCAGCGCTAGGAATAATATCAGTGTAGCGGAGATATTTATAACAAGTGGAAAACGGCAATGAATTGCCGTAAATCTTAGAGTTCCAAAAACAATATATGCAAAGGTCACGTGATACCACGTGACCTTGAGGTCAGAGGAAAAAGGTCATCGACTATGCTGAGACGAATGGCGTTGACCTTGAGTCTCTAGCTCTTACTGTTTTTGAGTTGAAAGTTGTATAACAGACGGACAAAGCTGTTGTATAAGAGTTTTTTCGAACTCTAAAACGTCAAACAACGGACTTAAAGAACACCTAGTATTGGAACAACAAAATTTTTTTTTTTAAGACAGCTCCTTCTCTTTCGCGTTGAACATTACAAACACTCAAACAGCGGACACAAAGAACGCCCAGAATCGGAACAACTATTTGTCGAACACACATATTTCTGTCCCGTGTACGAATCAAACCCACACAACTTGACGCAATAAAACTGGTCAAACAACAACATAAACCAATGCGCCATCCAAGCAGTTAAATTCATAGTCAAAATCTACGCAAATATCACGTAGAATTGCCGACTATGGTATGGAAGTTTACAAATTGCGTCTCTAAATGAAAAACAAGTCCAATTATCTATGGATTATGACGTCATAGCACATTAAACTGTCTACATCCGCAGAAAATCCCCGCCGATTAGTCCATTTAACAATTAAATATTCATAATAAACAATTCTTATACCGTGATCTAAAATATGTATTTCTCTCACAGATACAGCTACAATATGCGTTAATATAATTTATAGCAGATGTGTATTATGGTAACCCACTCCTCAACCGCACAGCCGGGCGCCGGAGGGCGCGAGATGACCTCCAGCCACCCTGAGGTTTGACCTGGAGGTGGTGGGCTTTGTGGGCCTGCCCGCCATCCGTACAGCACCAGGTCCGAGAGACGGCGTGCGTGTTCCCACGCGCGCCTCTGTGTCGAGTCCGTCTTTCCTCTAGGGGGGAGACAGTAAGGTTTAAAGTGAGAAGTGCCTAGGGTAGGTCTCTCGTGTAGTGGCCTGCCGTTTCATACGGCGGGCCGAAACCTCGGCGGGGTCGCGACCGCATGTGCAAGTGATTCGCGCGACCCCGTCGATAGCGGTTTTGTCGAGGAACACCGTGGTAGGTTTAGTCGGTATTCTGGGAGGTCCTTTATCATTTCAACATCTTTCTTTTACCCCGGTGAGTCCGACATAACCCCTCCGCCCGCCCCCGCAGAGGGGTATGCGTCAAAGCATGTACCCCCACGTAAAAAAAACAAAAAAGATGTGTATTATTGTGACGATAACTGATACGAACTAAACTAACTGGGCGCATATAATAATCCTAACTAATATTATAAATGCGAATGTGAGTTTGTTTATTACGCCGCGACGTAACTACTCAACCAGCCAGAGGTACAGAAAAGTAAATGGGATACCTTTCATCCAGAAGAAAGAGAGCAAAGCCGCGTGCAAAAGCTAGTAACAATAAAACAATATCAGCCCTGTATACGCTGTCCCACTGCTGAACATATGCCTTTCTTCAGTATGAGAAAGGTTAGATCATAGTCCGCCACGCTGGCTCAGTGCTGGTTGGCAGACTTCACATAAATATCTTCGAGAACATTATGTCTAACTCTCAGACATGCGTACCCTACGATGTTTTTCTTCACCGTTAAAGCGACATAAGCAAGTTAATTACGACGTACCATTCAAGCATGTGGCATACAATAATGGGTATTATCTTGCCCTTTGACAGCTCGCATACGAACCGTTACATTTGTACTGTATATTTGTTGCCGGCTCGGATACGAGCCACCAAGTGCGCGCTACTTTAAACCTTATTTTACTAACCTTAACACTTAAAACTGATTGTTTATCGGCTACGAATGGATTTGTTTTGGATAAAGGACATATCATAAGGTATTACGAAAATATAAACATACGATAGATTATACATGAGTCATAGATTCTAATTAAGTAATGAACCCTATATTGGATGGATTCGATATGTCTTCTTCTCTCTTAGCCTTTATTATTCCCAAGTCACTTGGGGTCGGCTTTTCTGGTCTAACCGGATTTGACTGGATATCAGTTTTTACACGGAGCGGCTGCCACCTGACCTCCGCAACCCGAAGGCTAACGATACCCTAAGGCTAGACCAGTGTCAGAATATTAGAGGGTACTGACTTTCCCAATAACGACTGCCATAGATGTTCATGGCAGCCGGGACCAACGGCTTAACGTGCTCTCCGAGGCACGGAGCAAGCGATAATTGTCAATTAATACGCACATAATTTCGAAAAGTCAGATAACGTCCGAAAGTCAGAGGTGCGCGACGTGGGTTCGAACCCGAGACCCTCTGCATTGCAGTCTGTTGGTCTCCCCACTGAGCTATCGCTGCTGGATGGATTCGATATGTGATGTGAATAAATGCGAATGTTAGGTTTCTTTTTACGATTTCACGACTTAACTATTCAACCGATTATCAAGAAATATTGCATACAATTTGTCAGGGGCACAAAAAAGGACATAGGGTACATTTTATCCAGGAAAGGTACTCTTCTCGTGCGAGTGAATCCAGGGGTAAAGCTAGTTCTAAGTATATGTCGTAAAATGGCGAATGGACATCAGTAGTCTTCGTCTACTCCTTCAAGAAACATGTGATGCCGGTGTATGTGAAAAGATAAAAGCATGATAATCAAAATTGATAAAAAGATTTCTATACTAAAACGCTCATAGCCAGTTGCACTCGCTGATGGTCAAACGATTAGCGAGGTTAAGCAACGTTGGGTGCGGTCAGTCTATAGATGGGTGACCGCTTAGAGGTATTTCATCTAAGTGTCTCTGTGCTTCGGAGGGCACGTAAAAAGTCAGTCCCGGTTGTTGTCAAATTGACAACAGTCGGTAAGCCATGTTAGAGGTCTGCGGGCGGCTTGAAAAACTCTTGACAACAGGTTGGCCACTAACCACACGAAAAGAAAAGAAAGAAAAGAAGATACTAATATTATCAAGAGAAAAGATTTGTGTGTTTGTTTGTAATATATAAATTCAATACCCATTGGACCGATTTTAATACACAAATTCTTTCACCACTAGCAAGTATTTTATCCAGAAGTATCATAGGTTAGGAGCTACGAGAGCGGAGCAGTAATCATAAACGTAGGTAAAGCCATGGTAGACAGCTAGTAATTAAACGACCTATTTACAAAAAAAGAGAACATCATATTTCGTAAATATTGATCATTCCAGCAATTAACAAATTATGAAACTTAAATATCGCTCAATATAGCTTAACATATTACATTATATTTCAGCTGCGTGTGAGACAAGCTTTATATTTAGAGAAAAATATAAATGATTCATATAAAACTATCGTATAAGTCTAGAATTATCCAATCACATTTTATTATTACTGTGAATGGAATAATTTTAAATATATGTAAATGTTTGCGACGAATATTCGCCGCGATTAGTCGCTGCGATTAGCCGCTGCGATTTGTCGGCGCGATTAGTCGCAGCTCCATCAAATTGTTTTATCACGTAACCGTTGTATTTTACATAGCTATTGAGGTCAATGTCTTAGATTTGCGCACACCTATTACATCCGAGCTTGGTTATACAATGTGAGGTAGTCAAGTGCATTCCGATATTGATTATAGGGCTATACACTACTAAGAATAAATATGTATAAATAATATAAATATAAATATGTATGTTTATAATATAAATATAAATATGTATGTATGTTTGTATATAAGAACAAAGAGTTGTTTACAACAGCAGATGAGGTACATTCTAGAAATAGACGAGATCCTTTTAAATTGGTCTTAAGTGACATACCGAGACTAGCCAAGTACAACAAAAGCTGCTTTGCTATGTGTGTGCGTATCTATAATAAACTACCGAATCACTTTAAGCAGCTGGACTTCGGATTTTTTAAGAAAAGGTTGTATACTTGTCTAAGTATATCCAAGCTTTACGATGTAAATGAATTTTTGGATAAAAAAATGTAATGGTTTTGTACCCATAGTTAAAATTTTATATGTTATATTCTAGCAAAACATGCTTGTTTTTATGCAAATAAATTATTATTATTATTATTAAGGTTTTTGAATAAGGCAAACCCTGTATACTATACTAGGTTATGACAGCGCCTTTGCTAGCCTTACAGTACTCTTTTCAGAATGAAAGTTACTCTCTTGTCCTTTTCTGTTCCCCTGACAACGTGTATACGAAATTGCATGATGATCGGTCGAGTAGTTAAGACTGCGCCGAGCGTAAGACAGATAATGACAAAGCTCGTGCGGCGCATATTCATAGTAAAATTGTATGGAGGATTTGAAGTGCTTTTTTGATAAATATGTATCTTTATTGTCAACCAATAACTTAAATATTTAGGACGGACAAATTGTTATATAACTATTTATTTATGTTTCGTTTAAGCTGTAAAATAGGATAGATTTCTACTGTTATAATCTTAAAATCACGTAGGTAATACGAGCTTAGCATCGCATTGCATCAGGGTCACTATTGCCTCTGTGCTTATCTGATCACAACACTGCACAAATTCTATCATGGCCTGTAAAATACAAAAATAAAATACCCGAATATGTATACAACTTTAAAAGGTGCTATTCTATTGATAATATAACTAAGTTTCGCCAATATCTATCTAGTATTCAATATTTAAATTACTACAATGAAACTGATACAAATTTAGCCTTCGACACTTTTTATGACTATTTATGCCTGCTGTACTATCTTTGTTTTCCGATTAATAAAGTAAAAATAAATTTATCAAAAAAAACAAATTGGATGACGAAAGGACTACGAAATAGCTGTAATTATAAAAGAAAATTGCGGCTAAAATATTATTCCAGTAAATCTGAAACAGCTAAGCAGACGTATCTGAGGTATGACAGGTTATTAAAGAAATGTATTCATACCGCTAAAAGGACTAGTAATAGAAACTACGTCATCAATAGCAAAAATAAATGTAAAGCGACCTGGTCCGTCATAAAGAGTGAAACTTGTCCCGCAAGTAGTGCAAATTATATTAATGAAATAATCGAAAACAATAACTTAATCACAGATCCCTTAAAAATTGCTAACAATTTCAATGAATATTTTACATCGACAACTAACGTATTAAAAAATAACACTCGTGACACATGTATAAGAAATAAACAGCCAAACTCTATATTTCTATCCCCTATAGATGAGTCATACATGTTGAAATTAATTGGGTGCCTTAAAAACACGACATCTGAGGGTTACGACGGTATATGTACAAAAATTGTAAAAATGTGCAGTAAAGAGTTAGCTCCAGTACTTACATTTCTGGTTAACCTTTCACTAGAAACGGGTACCTTTCCCGACAAACTCAAAAAGTCTGTGGTAAAACCTCTGTATAAGAAAGGAGACAAAAAGACCATCAGCAATTATAGGCCTATTACAATAATACCGATATTTTCAAAAATCTTTGAAAAGGTCATGCACGATAAGTTGTCTTCCTTTTTTAACGTCAATGACATAATTGTAAAAAATCAATATGGTTTTCAGAAAAATAAATCTACCAGGGATGCAGCTTTTTCTCTAGTGAACGATATCCTTCAGAGTGTAAATGAGAAAAAGTATGCAACAGTAATATTTCTCGATATGTCAAAGGCATTTGACTTTGTGTCACATAAACAGCTCCTTATGAAGCTCGAGCACTACGGTATCAGGGGACCAGCTTTAAACTGGCTCAAAACTTATTTAGAAAATAGGTATCAGTGTGTTGATGTGTCACAATTAAACTCAAAAAATTGTGTTGAAATAAATAGGTCTAATTATGCTATGAATAAATTCGGAGTCCCCCAAGGCAGTGTATTGGGTCCGCTTCTCTTCTTAGTATACATCAATGATTTACCTGATGCTACTCAGCACAACACTATACTATTTGCGGACGATGTATCTGTCGTTGTGACTACAAACAAAAATAGTACAATAAAACAACACGAAACTGACATAAACAATACCTTGACATTAATAATAGAGTGGATGAATAATAATAAGTTACAAGTAAATATATCTAAGACACATATAATTAATTTCAATAATTTAAAAAATTATAATGTTCATATAAATTATAACGGACAAAATCTATCGATGGCTAATAATAGTACATTTTTAGGTATAATAATTAACAATAAACTAAACTGGAAAGAGCAAATAGAAAAGGTAACAAATAAAATAAATGGGTTTTCTTTTGCCCTGTATAAACTGGCAAAAATTTCTGACCAAAATACGGCATGCACAGCCTACTATGCGTACGTCGAATCCATACTTCGATATGGGTTGTTACTCTGGGGAAACGGTACGGATATACAAAAGGCCTTTATTGCACAAAAAAGATGCATACGATCCATATGCGACATTGCCCCGGATGTATCATGCAGTCCATACTTTAAAAAGTTAAATATACTCACTTTGCCGAGTTTGTACATCCTAGAGGTTTGTAAATTTGTAAAGCAAAACCCCAACACATTTAAACAAGCAAAAGACGTTACTAACAGTAATAACATCAGAAATCCGAATAGATTAGTGTTGGGCTTAATACCTAGAACAAGCCGGCTACAGAAAAATAGTCTTTCGATGTGCGTTAAAGTTTTTAACAAAATTCCGGATTGTTTCAAAACATTGCCTATAAATAAATTTAATCAAGTGTTGAAAAAATGGCTGATAGGAAATGCGTTTTACTCGGTTCAAGAGTTTTTAAATCAAAACAGTACCTAGAAACGCTTATCCGAAGTAATCCATACACAGAAACCAGTAAAAATATTGTAATGATGTACTTAAAATATTATGCTTTTCCGCTTTAACATTTGTTAATATTTGCATGCTGTATTTATAGCTAAATAGGCTTGTTCTCTTGAATTGTTACAAACCACCTTATGTATCACCCTGTTTAAAGCAAATAAATAATTTGTATTTGTATTTGTATTTGTATTTACGTTTTTGCATTTTTCGAGCAAATTTACGTAATTTTGTAGGCGAAACTATTAATTATTTTATGTTTTTTACACGGAGTAATTGTAAACACATTCATTGTTATGGTAAAGGAAAACCTGAGGAAACCTGCATCTCTGAGAGTTGATCTTGAAGATGTATTACATCTAAAAACCCGCTAGTCTAGTCAACCACGCTGGCCCAGCCCCAGCGTGGTAATATAGTAAGCGTAATTGGAAATGGGCAGGCCATACTATCAGAGAAATAGACAAGTGGTCGAAATTAGGGATGAACTGGAACACAGGCCACAGGAAAAGAAAACAAGGCAGAGCACTCAGGCGATGGGTCGACGAAATTAAGGCAGTGGCGGGCTAAATGTTAGTTTGTGACCTAAATTAATAAATGATTTTTGACTTTTGACTTTAACTTTGACTTTCATTTAAAGAAAGTCTTGGTTTCAAGTAAAGCCACTTGTCAAAGCTAGAAATTAATAAAGAACTGAAGTTAATCACGTTAACGTTGTATAAAAATTGGTCTCAGCCATTTTGATATTCAGTATGCATGTGACGCGGACCGGTCGTTGCTGAGCGGCCATGCTCGCGGCGCCCCTCCATCGGCTTGTCCTCCCCAGAGGCGGCCCTATATATTCACAACGCGCCCTGGTGCCTGCCCCCCTTCCGCTGCGCTGCCATGTCGAAGTTAAGTGGTCATTTCTACCTGGGACCACGTAACATAGCCTTCCACGAACCACGCTCTGTTTTTCTATCTAACTTCTAGTCATTATTGTTTGCTATAAAAGTGTTTACATACTAGAATTTTTTTTTTATTGATTGCCAGTTATCGCCTCCTCCGTGCCTCGGAGAGCACGTTAAGCCGTCGATCCCGGCTGCCATGAACATCTATGGCAGTCGTTATTGGGAAAGTCAGTACCCTCTAATATCCTGACACTGGTCTAGCCTCAGGGTATCGTTAGCCTTCGGGTTGCGGAAGTCAGGTGCACCCGCTCCGTGTAAAAACTGATATCCAGTCAAATCCGGTTAGACTAGAAAAGCCGACCCCGAGTGACTTGGGAATAATAAAGGCTAGGGAGAAGATACTAGTACAAATTGTTACCGAATATAAAATCTTTTGATCGTGTAGAGAATTGTTTAAATTATCTTCGCTAAGTTCACTTCCTAAGTCAACCATGCCTCTAAAGCAGGTTGAACAGAATAAACGTTACATGCATACAATTAATAACCGTATCGAATTTTATAGCTAGTAATTATATAAACAACTTGAAAAGCTACCTACCATAACAGATTTATTATTAGCCTAGTTGCTGTATTTAAGAAACAAGTCGTTTTACCCACGGACAGTTAATTTTTAACACATATTACATATATAAATAAAGTGTCAAATAAACAACGCGATAAATCCGTATATAGTAGTTTAATTTCAATGAATAATATTCGCGTAAACAGAAGAAAATATTACATATTACATATATTATATGAAATATGAAAATTATGCAAAATTTTAAATGCCTGTAGCTAAAAAGACTCGTTTTGTTCAGATAGGAGCCGGGCCTTCGGTTAGAGAGATAATTTTTCTGAATGACCCTTTAACATTTTTCGAGTAGGTATATTCGAATTTGTTGAGAAGTGATAATTTATTATATAGGGTTTTCCAATAGTTACTTGACAACTTTGAATTTAATTTGTGAACGCACTATTTCACTGATCATCTAACTGTTACTTTCCCTTTTTTCAGTAAACTCAACATTTTCATCATGGTAAAGTACACGAACGAACAACGTATGCAAATTATAAAAATGTACTACCGAAATTCGGAGTCGGTGACCGCAACTTTAAGAGCGTTAACTCCAATTTTCGGTTGTTATTCTCGCCCTAGTAGACAAGCAATAACAAGTTTAGTGCAAAAATTTGAGTCTACATATTCATTGTGTGATGCTGCCGTGCCAGTGAGACAACGGGTTGATCGAAGTGACGAAAATATCGTTGCTGTTCAGGCGTCCGTAGCAAACGATCCAAATCAGTCGATTCCGTGGCGTTCTCAAGAACTGGGCATCGCCACGACCACATTATGGCGAATTTTGCGTAAAGATTGCGTTATCGCGCCATGATTACCGATTATTTTTGGCCCGAATTGGAAAACATGGACTTGCACGACATGTGGTTTCTACAGGATGGTGCCACAAGCCACACAGCACACGTTACAATCGATTTATTGAATAGTAAGTTTAGTGAGCGTGTTATCTCAAGAAATGGACCAGTCAATCGGCCACCTCGTTCGTGCGATTTAACGCCGGTAGACGTTTTTCTTTGGAGCTACGTCAAATCATTGGTCTATGCCAACAAGCCGACGACATTGGAAGAACTCAGAGCCAACATTGAACGCGAAATAGCGGCCGTTACGGCCGAAATGTGTGACCGAGTCATCGAAAATTGGGTCCAATGAATCGACCGCTGCCGATGTGCCCGCGGCGGCCACATGAACGAAGTCGAGTTCCATTCATAAATGTTTTGATTGTATTTCAAGTCGATCATAAAGTTATGGAAATATCTCAAATGCTTGCGTTTTATTTAAAAAAAAAGTTGTCGTGTCCTTATTGGAAAACCCTTTGTATACTTAATATAATGCTAAGTAACGGGTCGTACTTGCGATAAAGTATTTAAAAGGTAATAAATACTATTGATTGCCCGACGTTTCGAGCAACTTGCATCGATCGTGGTCACGGGTTGGCTGGTGTGAGCTCAGCGGCCTCCGGGTTTCAGCAAGTACCCTCACTTGTTCACTATTATTTACACCTATTAGCACTGTCGGTACTTCGATTATACACAACACTAACGACGTCTACAAGCTTTGATTTCGATGCCTGGGTAAGAAATAATATTGAAATTAAACTACTATATACGGATTTTAACGCATTGTTTATTTAACACTGTATTACATAATTTAAAAACTGTTACACTAGTACTACTATTAAACTTTACTAATATTTAAGCTAATTAAATTATTAAAACTATTTATATTTAAGTTTACACTTTCCTCGACGTTTCGTTTGTTTTTCAGCAGCCACGGTCACGGGGAGTCTCCTCGTGACCAGTGAACAGTTTTAAATTATGTAATACAGTGTTAAATAAACAACGCGACAAAATTCGTATATAGTAGTTTAATTTCAATGTTTTTTTTTTTTTAATTTTTATACTCTAATAGGCTTGCATTTGACCGCGATCTCACCTGATCTTAAGTGAAGATGCAGTCGACGATGGAGCACGCTTGCCTAGAAGATACCTATTCACTCGCGACTTGAAGACACCCAGATGACTCATCGGGAAACACAGACTTAGGTAGCGAATTCCACTCCTTAGCGGTACGCATTATAAAATTGGAAGCAAATCGCTTCGTGCGTAAATGTGGTATATCCACCATGTACCTGTGTCGCTGGTCTGATTGTCTGGTCGTCCGATGGTAGAATGGGGAAGGAGGAATCAAATTATGCAGTTCCTCTGCACACTCTCTGAAATGGATCCGATAGAAAACTGAGAGACTAGCAACCTTACGACGATGCTTCAAGCTTTGGAGTCGTGTGTTGACCAGTTGGTCATCGCCGATAAGTCTCCTGGCCTTCTGCTCAATTGACTCCAAAGCCTCCAGCTGATATTTTGCAGAGCCATCCCAGAGGTGAGAACAGTAACATTCGCGTAAATAGAAGACAATATTAAGGACATAAATAGAGTTTTTGAAAGATGCTCTACATATATGAAGATTGCTTCGAATGCGTACTGGTAGTCTTAGATAGGATAAATTCTAATTGGGTTTTTACTAGCGGCACCGAGCTCGAAACTGCGCTGAATAGAAATCCAGCCCTAATCAAAATCAAAATTATGTTATTTTGTAATCTATTTAGGTCATTATCAGTGTTCATTAAGTGTTACTTTGTGACCTACCTACTCGTATATCCATAAAGGTCACAAAGTCACACTTATGAACATCAAAATTAGATTTATAAATGTAATTTGACCTAGTACGTCTTAAAAACATAACTGACGAAATGTCAACCTCTGCCCACCCCTTCGGGGAATTAGCGTGGGAATAAGCAAGAAGAAGCAACGCATCGAATCGGTAGTGATTGTATTATTGAGGAAATATACCGCAGCGTAGCACAGAATAGCGAATAATGGAAGCTGCGATTTTAATTGGATTCAAGGTTAAATTAATCATAGATTTCAATAGTTATTGCTTAGTTGATGATGTTAAGATGAGAACATACTGTTGCGTTGCTTTTTATTTAACACTATTGACCCGCCCCTGCTTCGCACAGGTAGTATAAAACCTTAACAAATTATATACCTACCAAAACCTTTTTTATAAATCACTCTGTCTATTGGTGAAAACCGTATAAAAAACGATTTACTAGTTTTTGAGTTTATCGATAACAGACAGACAGACGCGGTGGACATCTTTGTTTTAAAATATGTAGTGGTAGTAAAGATGGTAAAAAAGCTTACCTATCTGATGGTAAGAGGTTACCGTCGCCTGTAATCGCTTGCGTAGGATACCCTAAACCTTGACTGCACGGATCGCGTTGTGATTTAAGTGGTTGCCCAGCAACTGCCCCTGCGCTGAGTGCTGTGGTCTATTAATACTTGTTCCGTGTCTAGGTGTTCTTTGAGTTCACTGTTTGAATGTTTGTAAAGTGTCTCGCGACACAAGAATTATTCCTAGTATGGATGTTGTATTTTAAAATAAATTATTGATAAATATCCATCTGATGGTAAGTGGTTACCGTCGCTTGCAATCGGTTGCAATACGGGTGAGACGTCCAGGGCGCCGCCGTCGGGCGTGCGCAGACCTCCAGCCACCCTAGGACTTGGGCAGTCTGCCACCCGAGCAGCACAGGCCCGAGAGAGGGGCATAGGCGTTCTGCGCGCCCCCCTCAGTGGAGGGGAGGGCTGTACCATCTGGTCCTCCCCCAAACAGCTGGGGCCCGCCTAGTCACGTGGCGGGCCAAGACCTATCGGTGTCGCGGTGAATGCTAGCGCGAATCCCGTGGCACCGACACTAGGTACTGGAGGAACGTCCTCAGGGGTTTAGTGGGTATGGGGCCGGCTTCTCTGGCTCGAGTCCCACACACCCGCGGCCTACCCGGGCGCGGACGGCGCGTAAAAGAATTACCATGACGTTAAAAAAAAAAAACGTTTACGGGTATCGCTAGCGGTTTTAAACTTACAATTTGATGGTAAGCTGTCTAAGGTCCGGTTCCTACATCAAGAAATGAGTGGTTTTAGATACGGACAGTTACATTCCGACTTTTTTTTCTTTTTTTTATACCGCTACGGTGGCAAATAAACATACGGTCTACCTGATGGTAAGTGGTCACCGTAGCCTATGGACGCCTGCAACACCAGAGGCATTACTTGCGCGTTGTCGACCCTTTAGGAAAGGAAGTGGAAAGGAGAAGGAGCGGGAAGGGGAAAGAGGGTGATTATATATTTTCTATAGGATATGTGTCAAATATTAACTGTCCGTAAGTAAAATGACTCGTTTCTTAAGACTACTTAAGAGTGTATGTATTATGTATCTTATGTGGGGGCCAGTCAGTGCAGACCGGCGACACTTCGACTCAGTGGGATCTGTTGTGTCGACACTCTCCCAATAACGACTGCCATAGATGTTCATGGCAGCCTGGACCGACGGCTTAACGTGCTCTCCGAGGCACGGAGCAGGCGATAATTGTCAATCAATACGCACATAATTTCGAAAAGTCATATAACTTCTGAAATTCATAGGTGCGCGACGTGGGTTCGAACCCGAGACCCTCTGCATTGCAGTCTGTTGGTCTCCCCACTGAGCTATCGCTGCTCTTAAGAGTGTAAGCAGTTGCCGAAGCCGTGAATCCTTACTAATCGAATGTGAGTTTGTTTGTAACCCTTTCACACCTTAGCTATAGCTATCTCATCATGAAATTTGCATGCACGTTGTCAGGGGTACAAAAAAGATATAGGGTACCTTTCTTCCCGAAAAAAGCCATGCTCCCAAGTAATTTTAATTATCTATCCCACGGGAACAGTACCAAAGGTACTGTTCGCGTGGAAACCCCTTTTCTATTTTGACAACGTGTAAGCGAAATTTCATAATGATCGATCGAGTAGTTAAGGTGTTAAAGCGTAACAAACAAACTCACATTCGCATTTATAATATTAGTTAGGACATATCGGTAAAGCAAGTAATAGTGCCGTGGTGACACATTTAACAGGCTTCAATTCATTTCTTCTCCGTTAAGTAATTCCGTTATAAACAATAATACCGCGGTTACCCAACTGCGATAAAAGAGTATAATGTCATTATGGCCAACGAGCGGTGTATGTGATAAATTCTTAGCAGGCTTGTTGTGTAATGTATCGTAAAACATGTTATTACTTATAAGTCTTATAACTAAATGCATGACTAGTAACAGCTTATGGTTTCACCTGGAATATATTGAAAGGTGTAGTTATAAATTGCTAGATTTGGCCTGCGGATTCGCTCGCGTAAAAAAAGGACCGTTGCTAATTTAACCTAACCTACATTTGTAGGAAAAAGGACATAGGTTACCTTTCACCCAGAAAAAAGAACGGTTACTAACTTAACCAAGCCTGTTAAGTTAGTAACAGTTCTTTATTCTGGATGAAAGGTAACCTATGTCCTTTTCTGATACCCTAATAACGTGTATGCAACCTTGCATGATGATCGGTCAAGCCAGGATGAAATTTTCTATGGACATCTACATATGTATGCCTACTCATATTATAAAGCTGAAGAGTTTGTTTGTTTGATTGAACGCGCTAATCTCAGGAACTACTGGTTCGAATTGATAAATATTTTTTTAATATTGGATAGCCTATTTATCGAGGAAGGCTATAGCCTATATAAGATCACGCTACGACTCATGGGGGTGGCGCAGTAACTATAAACGCGGGTGAAATCGCGGGCACATCTAGTAAAAATATATAATTCTGAACACAGTTAATTATTACATGTAAACGATAAAATTAGATTTTCTACTGTGTCTCACGGGTCAGGGGAAGCGATAATATCAGAAATATGATTCCTTAACTTATAGTAAGTAAATCTTCCTTTTTTTTTCAGGCTGTATTGTCCCATTGCAGGACAAAGGCTTCTTGCTTTTCCACGTATCCCTAGTATTCGCTAGTTTCCACCAGTCCCTCCTGTAGCTACTTAATTCGTCCCGTCATCGACGTCTTGGTCTTCCATGTTACCACCTGGGATCCAGTCTGTGCTGATTTTCCTTATCAAGTATTTTAAAGACATCAAAGAATACACTGTTTTATTGTAGGTATCATCTGATATTGAAGCTGATAAGGGTTCAATTATGTAAACAAAATGTATATTATGCCAATAGATAATGCATTGGACTTGTGATCGAAAGGTCGCGGGTTTCAATCCCACCCATTGCACTACTGACGTGAACCTACTCCTAATACAAGCAAGTTGGTTTTTCTCCAGCTAAGCTAGAACGGCTTAGGTTTACAAGAATACTAGTAATATGAAAAATAAATTGCAAAAAAAGATACCAATAAAAAAATGTCTGCCCTGTTTACTAATTATCTGTTGGGCAAGGATCTCTTCTCACTTTGAGAAAACTTAGATCATAGTCCACCACGCTGGCTCTGTAAAAGTTGGTAGACTTCACATATCTTCGAGAATATTATGTAGATCTTCCAGACATGCATATTTATTTTAACCAATAGAGCGAGCAATTTGCCTGGTTCTTGTAACTCAATTACTTGTAAGCCGTTGAACCGATTTTGATGAAACTTAGTACACGGATAGACTATATCCTAGATTTACACATAGAATAGCTTTGGTCCCGGTATAACTTCTAAGATTTACACAAGTGAAGCCGCGGGCAGGAACCACTAGTATTATGATCGAGAGATCACGCAAAAACCACTGAACCAATTTCGATAAAACTTAGCACACAGGTACACTATATCCTGGATTTACATAATATAGGGTACGTATTATCCCAGTTTGCGTTCTCGTGGAAATTATGCAGGTGAAGCCGCGAGCAAAAACTAGTTTTACATGAACTAGTTGTCAGCAGCGCCATTGCGTTTTTTTTAGCCTATGTAGGTACCTACGTCCGTAGATTTAGCTAGCAATGACTTTTATCATCTCGGATCAGCGATTCAGGAGTGATAGGAAACCAAAGGAGTTACTTTTATTAGTGGTCGCCAAGTGGTCGAAATTTGACCATAATTGATTTAAATTTTAAGTTTGTTCATTATTGAGGTTTTATTGTCTATAACTATACCCTTATAATCACATTTCATTTAGTCACCTACTCCACATACATATGTAACCATAGTTACGAAGTATTCTACGACATCAGCCGAACAATGCCAAAATACTACGAACGCGATTTGACTGCTTGTGTCAAATGCATGGTTGTGTGCGTGTAGTGTTTTCTCATTAATTTAATGTATTTCTAATGCATATTTTATAAAAATATTAGGATTCGTCCCTCCTTCTCCATATAAACTTTAACTGTGCCAAATTTCATACTCCTCGGTACGCGCAATTTTCGTAAAAAGGAGCTCGAAGTTTCTGCTTCACGTATTAATATATAGATAGTGATAATTAGTTTTTGCCCGCGGCTTCGTTCGTGTTGATGTCGGTTATGTGAATAAATTTCTATCCCTTGTGTGTCCTTTCTGACAACTTTTATACGAAATTTCATGACGATCTGTCAAGTAGTTAAGGCGTGAAAGCGGAACAAACAAACAAACTCACATTCGCATTTATAATAATAGTTAGGAATAGAATTGTTTACAGATCGAATAATTTTAGCTTACTTACTTACTTCAAAAGGAAAAACGGAACCCTTATAGGATCACTTTGTTGTCTGTCCGTCTGTCTGTCTGTTAAGACCCTTTATCTCGGGAACGCGTGGAAGTATCAAGTTGAAATTAAAACGATATACTCAGGTCTACAGTCTCTTGACGCTGTGAAAAACTTCTAAGTTAACGTAAAAAGAGATTCGGCTGTTCATGCCGCAAAAACGTATATTGCGACACTCAAGGGAATCAAAATTTATAGAGTATTTTCCGTTGACTACTCTCCGCGGAGACTACTCCAGATACCATGGACCGCCATGAGGACAAATGAATCTATTTTACAAGAGCTCAACATCACAAAGCCGCTTACAACCATCTGCGAAGAGCGGGCCCTCAGTTTCTTTGGACATATCATGCGGTCACCTAAGCATTGTCTAGAGAAGCTCTTAATATTGGGTCAAGTTAACGAAAAACGCGCCAAAGTTAGAACACCAAAAAGATGGTCGGACGTTATAAAAAACGCAGTAGGCGGCACCTTGCAGCAAGCAGTCCACGCAGCACTCAGCCGCTCTCATTGGAGGGACATCATGTGTGATCGCGATCCTCAGAATTGAGGGAACGAGGAAGAAGAAGAAGATCTATGAAATTTGGCGAGTAATACCGTCTTATACTACAAGTATAAGGAAAATCTGAAATCTATACATTTGTAATTCTTCTTCTCTCTTAGCCTTTATTATTCCCAAGTCACTTGGGATCGGCTTTTCTAGTCTAACCGGATTTGACTTGATATTAGTTTTTACACGGAGCGGCTGCCACCTGACCTACGCAACCAGATGGCTAACGATACCCTAAGGCTAGACCAGTGTCATGATATTAGAGGGTACTGACTTTCCCAATAACGACTGCCATAGATGTTCATGGCAGCCGGGACCGACGGCTTAACGTGCTCTCCGAGGCACGGAGCAGGTGATAATTGTCAATCAATACGCACATAATTTCGAAAAGTCATATATCTTCCCAAAGTCAGAGGTGCGCGACGTGGGTTCGAACCCGATACCCTCTGCATTGCATTCTGTTGGTCTCCCCACTGAGCTATCGCTGAAATCTATACATTTATAATTAAATCATAAAAAACAGGGTATTTATGCAAGGAAAAAAAATAATTATATTATGTACCTACAAATTTGTACGGAACCCTCGGTGGGCGAGTCCGACTCGCACTCGTCCGGATTTATAACATAGGGATACTAAAACATTTAATTTATAGTACAAAGCCTAACTAATATTACAAATCTAAATGTGAGCTTGTTTGTTACTCTGTCACGCCTTAACTACTCGACCGATCATCATGAAGTTTCGCATACACGTTGTCAGGAGAGCAGAAAAGGACATAGCGTACCTATCATTCAGAAAATAGTACAGTTACTAATCTAACCTGACCTACTTTTATGGAAGCGAAGCCGCGGGCTAGAGCTAGTATTGTTTAAAATTCGCCAGTACAGACCTGCCCTAATACGTAAATATGAATTTTTACGTGCGTCCATTATGAAATATGTCCGTGAAAATACATATATTTCATCATGAATTTTATTCATATTTGCATAAACATTTGTTGTTATGGTACATAACCATGGGTATATAATAATTTAAATGTGAGCTATCATCGGCCATGTTGTAATAATTGTAACGGTCATTATTTAAAAATAGTATGGAATATCTCGTAATGTTGGTGTGTTTGCGGGTCGTGAGGTCACGAGTTTTATTTCCAGGTTGGGCCGTTATATATTGGGTTAAATAGACAGCAGACCGATAGCCCAGTGGGAGACCGTTGGACTGCCACGCAGAGGTCTCGGGTTCGAAACCAAGGCGTGCATCTCTGACTTTACGAAGTAATGTGCGTATTGAATATGTAGTTAATTAATTATCGCTCGCTTTAACGGTGAAGGAAAACATCGTGAGGAAACCTACATGTCTGAGAGTTCTCCATAATGTTCTCGAAGATATGTGAAGTCTGCCAACCTGGACTGGGCCAGCGTGGTGGACTATGGCCTAACCCTTCTCACGCTGAGAAGAGGCCCGTGCCCAGCAGTGGGACAGTTTAATACAGGGCTGATATTATATTATTATATTATATATACCTAAAGGTGATAGTCATGGGTGTATTACTATAAGTATACCTAATTAATTATTACATATATACATACACTAGCTGACCCGCGCAACTTCGTCTGCTTCACATAAGAGAATTTTGCCCGTTTTGCATCATTTTTCATTCATTCTCCAGTCCTATTGTTCGTAGCGTAATGTTATATAGCCTATAGTCTTCCTCAACCAAACAAACATACTCTTCAGCTTTATAATATTAGTATAGACTAGCTGTGCCCGCGTTTTCACCCGCGTTTATGATTACTGCGTCACCCTCGTGAATTATACCATGATGTTATATAGCCTATAGCCTTGCTCGATAAATGGGCTATCCAACACTAAAAGAATTTTTCAATTCGAACCAGTAGTTTCTGAGATTAGCGCGTTCAACCACACAAACAAACTCTTCAGCTTTATAATATTACTATAGATAGGCGCACGCTTTGGACCCCAAAGAGATAGAAGGAGTGCAATACACCCATATTTCGCTATATAGTTTAGGGTCCCACGAAATATAGGCTATTGGTGTCTACCTGCCTCAGTTTCAGAGTCCGTATCACTGAGAATATCACAGTAGCCCCCAATAAAACTTTACCTAACCCTGGATTTAAACCGAGGACCTCATGCACAACAGTCGCATTCACTACCGCGGCTCGACGGGGCCAGCGAAGAACCTGGGCTAGTGGCTAAAGTAATTGCCTCGTAATTGCCATTGCGCCGAGTGTTGTGATTCGATTCCCACACGGGACAAAAATTTGTGTGACCCACAAATGGTTGTTCCGAGTCTGGGTTTTTGTAAAGTCCCCCGTGACACAGGAATTATTCCTAGAGCGGGAGTTGTCTTTTTTAAACAAACAAACTTTATCTGAACCGGGAATCGAACCGGGGAGCTTATGCACAGCAATCGCATTTACTACCGTTGCACCACCGATGCAGTTTAATCCTGTTAATAAACTATCCCACTGCTGGGCCTCATCTTATTGTGAGAAATGTAAGGTTATAATATGAGAGTTTAGGCTATTTCTAGTCTACCACGATGACCCAGTACGGGTTGACAGACTATGACTCAATTAAATAATAATATAATATAATAATATAATATTAATATTAGTAACAGCGATAGCTCAGTGGGGAGACCAACAGACTGCAATGCAGAGGGTCTCGAGCTCGAACCCGCGTCGCGCACCTCTGACTTTCGGAAGTTACTTATATGATTATTCAAAATTATGTGCGTATTGATTGACAATTATCGCCTGCTCCGTGCCTCGGAGAGCACGTTAAGCCGTCGGTCCCGGCTGCCATGAACATCTATGGCAGTCGTTATTGGAAAAGTCAGTACCCTCTAGTATCCTGACACTGGTCTAGCCTTCGGGTTGCGGAGGTCAGGAGGCAGACGCTCCGTGTAAAAACTGATATCCAGTCAAATCCGGTTAGACCAGAAAAGCCGACCTCAAGTGACTTAGAATAATAAAGGCTAAGAGAGAAGAAAGATAATAATATAATATTCTACCACATACACACAACACCATCTAGCCCAAACTAAGCAGAGCTTGTACTATGGGTAACAAGACAATGGATAAACATACATAAATACTTTTTTTTTGTAAATACATACATATTATACATAGAAACACCCAGACCAAGACAAACATCCATGTTCATGCACACAAATGTTTGACTTGTGCGGGGATCGAACCCGCGACCTCAGGCGTGGCAGTCGGTTACACTAACCACTACGCCATCGAGGCCGACGAAGTAAAAGTAATTAATAATTTATTTATAGACTAGTTTTTGCCTGTGGCTTCGTTCGCATATAAGTATGTCAGGTTAGGTGTAAAAGTAAAAGTACTAAAATTGCTTTTCAATGGTAATTTTCAAAATCGGTTGAGTAGTTCTTGACTTAAATCATTACAAATAAAAATAAAATCTTCCTTTTTATTATATTAGTATAGATAACGTTCTCATGTTATTAAAAATGTATTAGATGATTCGTATTCGATTACCGGATTAATTAAGTTTATATTAGTCATCATATTAACATAGTCCACTACGCTGACCCAGTGTGGGTTGGCAGACTTCACGATCTCGATCTTCGAGAACATTACAGAAAGCTCTCAGACTCTCAGACATGCAGGTTTCCTCACGATGTTTTCCTTCACCGTTAAAGCGAGTGATAATTAACTTATTCAGCGCACGTAACTTCGGCAAGTCAGAGATGCGTACCAGGGATGTTGCGGATGCGGATGCGTATACGGATATTTGTCCGGATGCGGATGTCCAAATCGATGCGGCAGCTCCGCAATTGGGGATGCGGATGTTGATGATAATTGTTCATCTTATTTAATAAAAAGTATCTAATATCACCGCCTTCGCAGGTTCAAGCCTGTTTTGCAAAGGTTCATAAATTAAACACGTACTACTGAACAACTGATTTCTTTCTTATCGTAACCTACGCTATATCTGGATCCGCATTAACATCCGCGTTGATTATTGCGGATGCGGATGCAGATATCTAAATCGATGCGGAAGCGCCGCAATTGCGGATGCGGAGGCGAATATTCGCAACATCCCTGATGCGAATTGTGATCGAACTCTAGACCTCTGAGTAGTGGTTTAAACGATCGCCTCATCATTGTTGCTATGCGGAGTGTCGTAGGTTCGAATCCTACCCGGAACAAAACTTTGTGTGATCCACAAATGGTTGTTAATCTGGGTGTTCTTTGTGTCTGTTGTTTGAATGTTTGTAAAGTCCCCCGCGAAATAAGAGTTATACCATGGGCGGGAGTTGTCTTTTTAAAAATAGAAAAGATGGAGAAAGATTCCAACGGTCTCCCATAAGCCTTCTGTATATTTAGGTTATTCAATTAATCTACCATCAAACAATAACTTATATAATAGCTAGCTGATCCGCGCAACTTCGTCTGCTTCACATAAGAGAATTTTCCCCGTAACATTATTCATTAATACTCGGCTCCTATTGGTCGTAGCGTAATGTTATATAGCCTATAGCCTTCCTCGATAAATGGGCTATCCAACACAAAAATATTTTTTAATTCGAACCCGTAGTTCCCGAGATTAGCGCGTACAACCAAACAAACATACTCTTCAGCTTTATAATATTTGTATAGATAATACCAGCCCTGTATTAAACTGTCCCACTGCTGGGCACGAGCCTCTTCTCAGTGTGAGAAGTAACTTATAACATAACATAGAATTACATCTATATATCCCCGAAAGGGAAGGCAGGCGGTGTATTACCATCACATTTCGCAACTATGACCTAAAGTCCAATATAATAGAAAGCGAGCCTATTGTTATCTTCATAGTAAAATTCCAGGCTTCTAGTTACTTCTAAAACTTACCAAAAAGAAGATCTAGAGCAGCGATAGCTCAATGGGGAGACAAACAGACTGCAATGCAGAGGGTCTCGAGTTCGAACCCACGCCGTGCACCTCTGACTTTCGGAATTAATATGACTTTTCTAAATTATGTGCGTATTGATTGACAATTATCGCCTGCTCCGTGCCTCGGAGAGCACGTTAAGCCGTCGGTCCCGGCTGCCATGAACATCTATGGCAGTCGTTATTGGGAGAGTGTCGACACAAAAGATCCCAATGGGTCGAAGTGTCGCCGGTCTGCACTGACTGGCCCCCAAATAAGATAAGATAAGATAAGATACCAAAAAGAAAAACCTAATAAAAAATTGCCAGACCGGGAATCGAATCCGAGACTCACGATCGCACGCTAACATATTTTACTGCTCCAACTGGGCTATATTTTCTTTGTTTATACACAGTGATACACATCAAGTTAGACACCCTATATACGCATAACTACGCTACATACAAAACAGAGAATTGTGGGAAAGCGACAGTGCATAGTGGTGTCGATGTAATGGTAATGATAGAGCGTAACAAAAATTTTTCTCAGTGTGAAAAAGGCTAGGCCATAGTCTACCACGCTGGAGCGGGAGAGGGAGCGCTTAAACCCTCTCCCCAACCGCAGAACCGGGCGCCGGAGGGCGCGAGATAACCTCCAGCCACCCTAAGGTTTGACCTGGGGGTAGTGGGCTGCGTGGGCCTGCTCGCCATCCGATCAGCACCAGGTCCGAGAGGCGGCGTGCATGTTCCCACGCGCGCCTCTGAGTTGTGTTTTTGTTCTCCCACAAGGGGACAGAGGAGGAAGTGTCTCATGTAGTGGCCTGCCGTTTCACACCGCGGGCCGAAACCTCGGCGGGATCGCAATTGCATGTGAAAGCGATTCGCGCGGCCTCGTCGTCTATGGTTATGTCGAGGAACACCGTGGTAGGTTTAGTCGGTATTACCGGGGTATCTTTACCCTGGTGAGCCCGACATAACCTCTCCGTCGCCCCGCGGAGAGGTATGCGTCAAAGAATTCCAACACGTTAAAAAAAAAAGAAAAGTTGTCCACCACGCTGGCCCAGTGCGGGTTGGCAGTTAATCGAAAACTAAATTATAATTATGAAAGTAACTCTATTTATTATCACGCCTTAACTGCTAAGCCGAATTGAAATAAAACTTAGTGCATAGATGGCTAACTCTAAGGACATACCTACATAGGCTAACTAATAAAAACGCATTTGCTTTTTTTTTCACTTAGCTAATGATAGCAAGTTCATGTCAAACTAGTTCTTGCACACGGCTGCACCTGCATAATTCCCACGGGAACGCAAACCGGGATAACAGGTTTCCTATATGCTAATTCAGGACATTGGTCTATCTATGTGCTAATGTACATCCAGATGCGCTCAAAGGTTTACGCGTTATTGAGTAACAAACATACAAACGCATTCACAAACGTTTACATTTATAATTAACTAGTTTTTGCCCGCAACTTCGCAAGCGTCAATATACATTTTGTCAATAAATCCCACAGAAACAGTACTTTTTTCTGAATGACAGGTACCCTATGTCCTTTTCTGCAACCCTAACAACGTGTGTGCAAAGTTTCATGATGATGAGTCGAGTAGTTAAGGCGTGGAAGCGTATCAAACAAACTCACATCCGCATTTTAATTTACCTCGGATGGGGTCAAGATTAAGATCGAATTTAATAATCATTATAACCTAAATTGAAATTTAAGTCTGATAATTTATCACCTTAATCTACTTTTTTATGAAAATGTTTATATATTATTATATATATTTAGAACTTTATAGATACTTAGAGCTCAATAAAATTATTTGTGCTGAACAGAAAAGTTTCAGAGAAAAAATTTCGAGTAATATGGCTATTTGTGAATATTTACACAGAACCATATTAAACATAGATAATAGGAATCCAGTTTGCGCAGTGTACTGCGATATGACGCAGGCTTTTGATCACGTAGATCACACTATCTTAAAAAATAAACTCGAGTGCTACGGTATTCGAGGAAATGTGCTAGATCTGCTTGTGTCGTAAATATCGAACAGAATACAGTGCACGGCCATAACAAAGACAGATTTGGAAACAAAAAAGAAACGACGGCTAACTCAAGTGAGCGTGTAGCTATGTATGGTGTCCCACAAGGAAGTGTCTTGGGCCCTTTACTCTTTAATTTATATATCAATGACTTGCCCAAAACAACTGACCAACCTTTGACTCTCTTTGCAGACGACAGCACACTCACAGTAGCATGTAAAACATTGGACTTGTACGAAAATGATATTAATAAATCACTATCTGACATTATTTATTGGATGATTCTAATTAATAAGTTCTAAGTTATATCGATTAATTTAAAATAATCCAAAAACAAATTTAAGTACAAAAACATTACATTAACAATTAAAATTATTACATCGCCAGACAACATTTTTAAACAAAAAGCGATCAGTCTATTAGTAAAAAAATCCAAACATAAATCTAATTTCAAAACTATATTTAAAATAAAAAATAAACGTCTCCAGAACAAAATTTCAACTAAAAATTAAAAATGAATTATTGATGTGCCTAAGACTTTCATAGACAAATGTCAAGTTTAAGTGACATTGCGCTAAAATATATATATATATATATATACATATATATAGGTACATATATTAACGGTATTAAATATAACACATTGTTTGTAAATATATAGTTGGTGTGCCTTAAATAATAATATGTACCTTCAAATATTAAAAACAATATTACGACTACATACCCACTCATATACATTTTTAATAAACTAACACTTCATGCAATAGAATAATTCATATAATTCCTTTAATATTATAATTGCGAGTGTGAGTTTGTTTGTTACGCTTTCACGCCTTAACTACTAGACCAGTCATCATTAAATTTCGTATACACGTTGTCAGGGGTACAGAAAAGGACATAGGGTACCGTTCCGCTAGTAAAAATTACTGCCTACCTATATTTACTCGAGCTAAGCTGCAGGCAAAACTTAGTAATAATTATGGCCATAATGAATATTACAATCACAAAACAATGTCTTACGCAATGTTACATTGAAAAACAGATTTTAAGTTTTTAAAGTTGTTCACAGCTTTTAATAATTATGAACACTTTCCCCGGTCACTTTAGCAGTCATGGTCACTGATTTAATATTACAATCTATTCCAATATCTTTATACATATAATGTTTACGCCTTTGTCTCTGAGGAGGTAGGGAGGAGTGTTTTGCACCTTTATTTCGCGAGATGTAGTTTTAGGTCATAAGTTATAAAAGGTATAGGCCTTATGTTTATGACTATATATTAAACTAGCTGTGGCCGCGGTTTCACTCGTGTTTATGGTTACTGCGCCGCCCCCGTGGGTCGTAGCGTGATGTTATATAGCCTTCGTCGATAAATAGACTATCCAACACTAGATTAATTTTTCAATTCGATCCAGTAGTTTCTGAGATTAGCGCGTTCAACCAAACAAATAAACAAACAAACTCTTCAGTTTTATAATATTAGTATAGATTGTTAGTTAACTTTATCGAAAGGTGTCAGAAAGAGCTGTTTTGAATACATAACCTTGCTTTTTCGATTAAATATAAATTTATAAAATAATCTTTATTTTATCGTATGGTCAATTAGTTTATTAGAATGGAAAGAAAATACCTATCATCAAATCTAATTTCACATAAATCATATTAGATAAAAATCATAACTAAAAATGCGGGTTTAGTCAGTTCACTTTTAAGCTTTAAAAACAGATTTTGAAAATTATTTGTTAGTTGTTAAGTATGTACTTAATATATAATAACCATCATTGTCAATAAATAAATAATCGAACGAATGTAACGCTTATTGACGTATTTACTTAAATGTAGGTCATCGCGGGTACTCACACATATTCATATAAATTACTCTAATATATAACGTCTAAACCTTGCATAAAAATAACACTCAATAAAAACACAAATCCAAAATCAAAAACATAATTATAAACAAAAATAAAACTCACCTCAAAAACTCACACAAACAAAAAACAATATCGTTACAAAATATTTGAAATTCGAACACCACACACTTCAAATCACATTCGAAATTATTTTCAAAATAACTGTTCTTTTTTAGAGTTCGTTTATTTTTCTGTTCTGTTTTTGAAACGTAACCGTCCTACCGCTACGGGAGCGAGTTATGGAATGACGGTCGGTGCATCAGTAAAGTTATAGCACCTAGCTACGTGATATAATAGGAATAACCCATCGCATGCGAATCGGTTATTAAAGATGCTTAAGACGTATATTCAGTTTGTTTTTTGATTATAGAACAGCAGAAACCTAGTGGGAGAATGTTGGAATGCCACGTAGAGGTCTCGAGTTCGATTCCATGCCAAGGACTTTTAAAATTTGCGAATTTAGTTCGTTGTTATCGCACGCTTTAACCGTGAAGGAAAATATTGCATATAAACCCGCATGACTGAGAGTTCTACATAATATTCTCTAGGGTATGTGAAGTGTGTCCAAGTCACACTGGGCTAGATTTTGACCATCTCACGCAAAGACGATGCCAATGCCCAGCAGCGGGCAGTATGAATTGTAAATGAAGTTTACCTAGCGACACTGGGCCAGCATGTTAGACTATGGCCTAAATATTTTTACTGAGAAACACGTGCCCAGCAGTGGGACAGTATATGAACAAGTCTCATATTATTGTTATAGCATCAGTTTTTGGTGGCTGTTAAACCAACGGCCCACTTAATAGTAAGCGGTTCTTGTGGCTCAAGGTCACGACTGTTCAGTGAAAGCAAGGTCAAGGACAAGCCACTGCCTTAAAGGAAAGTACAAGAACCGCTATTGTCCTTCAGTAGGCATGCAAGTATGCTTGGCGAAGCATTAAGTCAAAGAAACCAACTAATATTGGTAAGTTCTTGTCTTCTAAGAAAGACAACTCTCGCACTAGGAAAAATTCTTGTATAGCGGAGGACTTTACAAACATTCAAATAACGGACACAAAGAACATCCAGGCAAACTTTGCCAAAAATAGAAAAAAAATGAAAAGTTTAAATGGTTGTTTCGAGTTTAAAATTGCACCAGTCGCAGATAAGATCACTGAAAACCGCCTTCGCAGATATGGCCATGTCAGAAGACGAGACGAAAATCATGTGGTTGTGCGTTAAACCTCCCAGAACACTTGCAAGCGAGAGAGAGGCCGCCCGCTGTTAACCTGGTGGAGCTCCATTAATAATAATAATATTCTATCACATACACACAACACCATCTAGCCCAAACTAAGCAGAGCTTGTACTAGACAATGGATAAACATACATAATTATATACTTTTTTTTTGTAAATACATACATATTATATATAGAAACACCCAGACCAAGACAAACATCCATGTTCATGCACACAAATGTTTGACTTGTGCGGGAATCGAATTCGCGACCTCAGGCGTGGCAGTCGGTTACACTAGCCACTACGCCATCGAGGCAAGAAAGCCCAGTTGCACGATACGACAACTCAAGATCGTTGGACTTGGCGCATTAAAGTGAGGAGACCCCGACCCCAAATAATGGGATAAGGAGAGGAAGAAAAAGAGATTGTTCCGAGTCTAGGTTGTGTTCTTCGTGTCTACTGTTTGAATGATTTTGAGATACAGGAACTGTACCTAGTGCTGGAGTTGTCTTTTAATAACATTAAAAATAAATTTGACTGCACCGATAGCGGAGTGGTTCAAGTGGACGCCTCGCCACTGCGTCTGCGCCGAGTATTGTCAGTTCGAACCGCACACGAGACTAACATTTCATGTGATCCATGTGTAGTTTTCACAAGTCTGGATGTTCTTGGTGTCCGTTGTTTGAATGTTTGAAAAGTGCCCCGCGACACAGGCTTTATTCCTAGCGCGAGAGTTATCATTTTTGAAGGAATAGAATCTAATAATTTGCCATAACTTTTTTTTTAAAACTATACGTACATAGATTCACGCCTGTTTCCCAGAGGGGTAGGCAGAGACTACGGATTTCCATTTGCTACGATCCTGACACACTTCTCTGGTTTTATTCACTTTCATCACATTCCTCATACTCGCCCGTCGGTTCAAGTTAAAAAGTGTTTTAAAATAAACAACGCGGCATAATCCGTATATTGGACTTGCGATCGAGAGGTCGCGGGTTCGAACCCTACCCACTGCACTACTGACGTAAACCCACTCCTAGCCTAAGTATTCTCGCTTGGCTGGAGGGGTTAACAAGAGTACTAGTAAGTTGAAACTCAAATTACTAGAATTGTATTCTATAGTGTATTAAAAAAATTGCATATTGTTTTTTTTTTGTTTATACTCTAATAGCCTTGCGTTTGACCGCGATCTCACCTGATCTTAAGTGAAGATGCAGTCGACGATGTAGCACGCTTGCCTAGAAGATACCTATTCACTCGCGACTTGAATACACCCAGATTCTTCTTCTCTCTTAGCCTTTATTATTCCCAAGTCACTTGGGGTCGGCTTTGCTGGTCTAACCGGATTTGGCCGGATATCAGTTTTTACACGGAGCGGCTGCCACCTGACCTCCGCAACCCGAAGGCTAACGATACCCTAAGGCTAGACCAGTGTCAGGATATTAGAGGGTACTGACTTTCCCAATAACGACTGCCATAGATATTCATGGCAGCCGGGAACGACGGCTTAACGTGCTCTCCGAGGCACGGAGCAGGCGATAATTGTCAACCAATACGCACATAATTTCGAAAAGTCATATAGATAACTTCCGAAAGTCAGAGGTGCCCGTCGTGGGTTCGAACCCGAGACCCTCTGCATTGCAGTCGTCTTTTTCAATGTATAACATTCACGTAAACGTAAGATTAATATAATAAATATTATTAAGAGGATTGTAATTATCGCTCGCTTCGAGAGTGATGGAAAATATCGATAAATCTGCATGTCTAAGAGTTCTCCGTAGTGTTCTAGAAGACATGTGAAGTCTGCCAACCCACACTGGGCCAGCGTAGTGCACTATGACCTGTTCCTTATCACACTGAGGAATCGCCTGTGCCCAGCAGTGGGACAGTTTATCCTAATCCTAATTATCCTAACCTTAATATTACAAATGTAAATGTCAGTTTATTTGTTATGCTTTCACGTCTTAACTACTCGACCGATCATTATGAAATTTCGCAGACACGTTGTCAGGGGTACAGTCAAGGATATTGGATACCTTTCATCCAGAAAAAAATACCGTTACTAATCTAAACTAACCTACATTTACGCGAGTGAAGCCGCGGGCAAAACCTATAATACTATACAGGATGTTCTGTAATTAATGGATAACCTTGAAATTTCTTAAAGCAGAACTGAAGGGAGTTCAGAAAAAAAATTAAACAAAAATCTATCCTAACTACTACCTGAGATATGATTTTTTTTAATTACCATATTTAACTTTCTTGTACACTACGACCATAAATTAATGAATTTCATCGATTTTTTGTTGTTCTATTATTAAACACTAATTATGCTAATAGATAGACAGTCAAAAGTATGACTAGCTATTGTAATTTTTTCTTTCTTTTTCTGGACGGCTACCAGTTCTGCTATAAGACATTTCAAGGTTATCCATTAATTACTGGACACCCTGCATACTTGAAAAGAGCCTTATTGCTTATATTATTATTATTATTGCTTATAAACTTGTGTTTCATACGATTTAGTTGAGTTGTCTCTATTAAATAGTAATTACTTAATCATTTAGTAATTACTATTTAATAGTGACAGCTCATAGTTAGTTAGTATAGTTAATTATATCAAATCTATTATAGCATGTTTTTAAATGCTTTGATCTCATCTAAGACATGCAAGTGATATTACAGATGAAAGTGAGTATTATATGAATTTCACTTTAATTTAGACTAGTTGACAACCACGGTTTCGGCCATGTTTATGATTATTGTTACGTAGGGTTGCCAGCTTTTTTTTTAAGGAAGAGTATATTTACTATCTGAAGTAAATATAAGTACAAGATTTGAAAATAAAGTATTATTAATTTAACCTGATTTTGTGTTACCATATTTTTATTGATTTTGGTAACATCCAACAAATATTTATTATCAAGGATCGTCTTAACCGGATTTTTACAATATCTTTATATATATAATTCTTCTGTACGTGTGTATGTCACTGAACTACTCCTAAACGGCTGGACCGATATTGATAAAAAATTTGTGTGTGTTCATGTGGATTCGAGGATGGTTTAGAATTGGGATTTTTTTTCGTGTGTAGAGGATAACATCTGTCGGGACAGCTAGTATTTCTATATAATAATAATAATAGTAATAAACTTTATTTCCAAAAATAATAGTACAATCTGTTACAATATTGAACACTGAAGAAAGTGTAAAAATTAATTAAATCTAAATAGTTTTAATAATAATTTAATTAGCTTAAAAATTAGTAAAGTTTAACAGTTTTTAAAATTATGTAATAAAGTGTCAAATAAACAACGCTATAAAATCCGTATATAGCAGTTTAATTTCTAAAAAACTTAAGAATATTTTTCCCGATCTGGGATTCAAATCTATCCTTAAGTCTATATAAGTCTATAAGTCTATCACATACACACAACACCATCTAGCCCAAACTAAGCAGAACTTGTACTATGGGCACTAGACAATGGATAAACATACATATATACTTTCTTTTTTGTAAATACATACATATTATACATAGAAACACCCAGACCAAGACAAACATCCATATTCATGTACACAAAATGTTTGACTTGTGCGGGAATCGAACCCGCGACCTCAGGCGTGGCAGTCGGTTACACTAACCACTACGCCATCGAGGCCACCATCCTTGAATCGGGATAGCAAAGGAATAAATGATCCAACAAGATTCTAAAATTCTATTCTAGAAGTACTATTCCAACCATTTAACTAACGATGTTTAAGTCATTAAATCGATGAGATTATAATATTTTCAACTCTGGCATCTTCATTAGTTTATCAAGATTCATATATCAATGAAAACTTACACAATCATTGGCGGTTAGAAATTCAAGGCAGAGCAAGGCATAGTGTATTAAAATAGTATTTTATATTTACTTACGTACATGATGTTCGAACGAATTTCTGTCACGGCGGCTAATCTATACAGAGACTGCACAGGAGATATTAAGGTGCGCAGGTGTATGCGGCAACACAAGTGCACTCTCTGTTCCTTAACCCTCATGATTCAAAGCGACGGTAATCCGGCTGGAGAGAGATCAGGCGCAGTACTAAAGGTCTGTCAATATATTTGTTATAAATAAATCAGAATAAAACTACCGGCGCGCCACCTAGGCTGACTATGAATGTATATATATTTGTACGTTGGAACTTTCGAATATTGATTTATATATTATCACTAATTATTACCGAATAATCATCGTATATTAGAATCACGATTTCGTGACACATCGATCAGTTTTTCAGTTTGTTATTTTTTTAAGCATTAATGATTATTTTAGAATGGATGGTGTACTGGCATTTATACTAATATTATAGAAATATTATATAGATTCCTTCACCGTTGGAAAGCCACTTTATCCAGAAATAACATAGGCTATATAACATCACGCTACGAGCCACAGGAGCGGCACAGAAATCAAAACGTGAGTGTGGAGGACAAATCAAATCGAACCAGTAGTTCCTGAGAATAGCGCGTTCAAACAAACAAACAAACAAACTCTTCAACTTTATAATATTAGTATAGATAAACATACATATTATATTAAAGCTAAATAGTTTATTTGTTAGAACGAAATCTCTGAAACTACCAGTCATATTAGAAAACTATTTTTGCATTTAATAGGCCAATTCTTAAGGAATGTTATAGGCTTCATAACATCATGCTACGAGCCACGGGAGCGGAGCAGTAAAACCGCGTGGACAGTTAATCCCAACTAATATGATAAATGCGAAAGGAATGTGAGTTTGTTTGTTTGTTACGCTTTCACGCCGTAACTACTCGACCGATCATCATGAAATTTCGCATACAAATTGTCAGGGGTACAGAAAAGGACATAAGGTACCTTTCATTGAAAAAAGTCGTACTGTTCTCCACTGAAGCTGCGGGCAAATGTGAGAAGTTTATAATTTATAATCTTGTTGACTGGTATATTATTAACTGTTGTGATAGAAACAGTGAGCTGTGGCGAAATGTTGTTAAGCTTTACAAGATTTAATAATAGATTAGACTGATTTCGATTCCCCGGAAGGCACTTTGGAATTTTCGTAAGCAAGCTTATTGCAAACAAGGCTTACGGTCAAGCACTATAGCGCGTTTAAATGTAGCTTGTCATGTACTAAGTTTATATGAGGATAAAGGCCTGGGTTTAATTCCTAATTTGGCAAGTCTTATTGATTTTTCCTCTGTGCTTTTTTACGTGTAATGATGAGATCTGGGGTTTTATTACCGAGTTGGGTATAGCGTTTTTCATGTTGTTGTGAGGCAACTCTCAGAAGTGGAAATGTGTCCGGTAGAATCTATTTTTATTATTACTTAATAGGCTTGCGTTTGTATAGCAGCGATAGCTCAGTTAGGAGACCAACAGACTGCAATGCAGAGGGTCTCGGGATCGAACACACGACGCGCACCTCTGATTTTCAGAGATTATATGACTTTTCGAAATTATGTGCTTATTGATTGACAATTATTGCCTGCTCCGTGCCTCGGAGAGCACGTTAAGCCGTTGGTCCCGGCTGCCATGAACATCTATGGCAGTCGTTATTGGGAAAGTCTGTACCCTCTAATATCCTGACACTAGTCTAGCCTTAGGGTATCGTTAGCCTTTGGGTTGCGGAGGTCAGGTGGCAGCCGCTCCGTGTAAAAACTGATATCCAGTCTGGAGACACACAGATTAGGTATAGTGGGACCTTAAACAAAGAAAATCAGTAATTGCTGCCAATTAGCTGAATATTGGAATCGAACCCTTATACTCGACGCTAGCAGTGGCGAGGTTACTACTGTAATAAAAAATTCGAAGTAATCAATTTAAGCAAATGTAATATATTATACCTATATTATGAAGACGAAAGATTTGTACTTATATATGTTTGTATATTTGTTTGTAATTAATAAACTCAAAAACTGCTAGATCGAATTTTCTTTTTATTAACCATTAGAAAACTACTTTATTCAAGAGTAACATAGGCTATATAACATCATGCTACAAGCAACGGGAGCAGAGCAATAATCATAAGTCTAGGAAACCGTGGTGACAGATAATATTTTACATAAGTTGGATCTTTTTGGATTTCTTGTTCATATACATTTACTATAATATTATTGGGAAGAGAGGAACCCGCTACGCACCCTCGGATTGTCCACCCCAATTATTGCAATAGAAAAAGGTTGACAATACCGAACTCCTCTGGATAGGGACTGCCACGACGCGATGCGGGACCCGGGCGTACTCCAACTTGCAGTATTCCGCTTCGAGCACAAAATATGCGTCGACACGTGTTTCGCCTCAGCGCGAGACATCCTCAGGACCGTTTGGCAACGAATAATTTTATTACAATGGACTTCCGCCAAGTAACGCCTACTTCGATTCAATATATAAATTTACTATGCCAATTAGTGAAATAAAATACATACACATTTATTTGGGTGCGCAATATGCTAAAAAGGTATACAATGTTTTTCTTCTCATTACCAGATTGTGAAAATATAGTGAATTAAATTTAGAGATGTAAATTATTAATCAAATTTTGATAAACTTTTATATAGAGATCGTTCAAACTAACCATATATACTAATTTAAAAATTGATAAACAGAAATCGCAGATCAAAGCAAGTCTGTAAAAATGTGAGAGTAACAACACATTTTTACGACTAAACCACTGGACCGATTTTGATGAAATTCGGCATGGAGATACCTTGATATCTGGCGAAGGACACAGGCTACTTTTTAATGAAACATGAACGGAGTCACGGGCAACTACCGGTCGAATTCAAATCTGTGTCACACAAGGTCACTCGGCCAGTAAGCTGCTTCGAATATGGTCTTATATTAATTACTTATAAAAAGTAACCAGTTATAACAAAATCAAGTAAATTTTTCTTTTAATGCTTTGTCAATTTCGTAATAATTTTACCATTTTTGTAAAGTTGTGTTCAGTTACGCAAACGCAGCTTCTAGATAAGAGGTATGTAACCTTGGTTTGTTATAGTCCTGTTTGTTGTCCCACTGCTGGACATGGGCTTCGCCTTAGTGTGAGAAGGGTTAGGGTGTAGTTCACCACGCTGGCGCTACGGATTGGCAGACTTCACATATCTTCGAAAACGTTATTAACTCTTAGAGATGCAGGTACATTTTCTTTCGCCGTTAAGCGAGCGATAATTAACTATCGAAAAGTCAGAAATGCATGCCTTAGGATCGAACTCAAGACCACTTTCTTCGTCTTCTTTGTGAGTTTATCAATTGTTTATTCTATCCATTTCGATTAAAATTCACTTGATTATATTTTTTATGCAAAGTTAAATGATAATTGATATCGTGTTGATTGAAATGTTTCCTTCACTACAGCTGCTGTTTGAACATTAACTGATCCTGTCTTAGATTAAGTACTTCTAGATGTAGCCGTAATTACAGTAGGGAATGTGCAAGGGAGAAGGATATATACAAACTCGGTAAGAATACTGAAACAAAGTATCTTCTGTCACATGTGGCGCGGCGGTTTTTCACTTGGTGTATTTTTAAAGATTTCCAAACACGCGTCGGTTTTTTTGTATTATTTTAACTTTATCTTTTGCTAGCTTTTACCTGTGGCTTCGCTCGAGAAACTGTTCCTACTTTTTCCTGGATGAAAGGTACCCAGGCCAGTCAGTGCAGACCGGCGACACTTCAACCCAGTGGGCTCTTTTGTGTCGTCACTCTCCCAATAACGACTGCCATAGATGTTCATGGCAGCCGGGACCGACGGCTTAACGTGCTCTCCGAGGCACGAAGCAGGCGATAATTGTCAATCAATATGCACATCATTTCAAAAAGTCATATAACTTTCGAAAGTCAGAGGTGCGCGACGTGGGTTCGTACCCGAGACCCTCTGCATTGCAGTCTATTGGTCTCCCCATAGAGCTATCGCTGCTCTTAAAATGAAATTAAATAAGCTATATGTGCAGTAGCCATTTTAAATTCGTGTGTTACTTTAGCTTTTTGAACTTTCTTAATGTAGATAAATCTTCATAGATTGCATTGAGATATTATATACTAAGCATTGGAGACATCTCAAGTATTTTTTGTATAATCCTAGTATGTGTTCATTAAATAATAATAACATCAACCCTTTATATAAAGTGTCCTATTACTGGACACGGACCTTTTCTCAGAGTAAGAAGGGTTAGGGCATAGTCCACCACGCTGGCCTACTGCGGTTTGGCAGGCTTCACATGTCTTTGAGAACACTATAAAGAACTCTCAGACATGTAAGTTTCCTCACGATGTTTTCCTGCCTCCGTGACGCAGCGGTAGTGAATGCGACTTCTGTGCATGAGGTCTCGGGTTCGAATCCCGGGTCGGGCCAACAAAAAGTTATTGGGTTTTTCTGTTAAGAAATCTCAATACGAGCCCGGAGTTAAGAAGTTGGCGGTGTTAGACACCCCCGTGCCTCGGAAATCACGCAAAGCCGTTGGTACTGCGCCCGATCTCTCTCCGGTCGTGTCGGATTATCCATACCATCGGATCATGAGAGTTAGGGAACAGAGAGTGCACTTGTGTTTGTGCACACGCTTGTGTAGAAACACAAGTCAATATCAATATCTCCTGCGCAGATGGCCAGTCTCCGTTAAGATTGGCGCCATGACCGAAATTCGGTCTGGAGGACATTATTTTCTTTACCGTTAACACACAAATATTAGTAACGGCACTTCCAGGCAATTATTTTCCACTTCAAATATTCCTTAGCTTGACAAAAATATATTAATTTCAATTAATATATATACAAGTCCTAACAAAGATTATAAATGCGAATGTGAGTTTGCTTGCTACGCTTTCACATCTTAACTACTCGACCGATCATCATCAGGGGAACAGAAAAGAACATAGGGTACCTTTCACATAGAAAACCTTTTTATGAGTAGTAGAGCCTCGCTGATTTCAGCATGAATGGGCCGGCTCGACCGCGGAAGGACTACCCTCTCACAGAATATCGACGTGAAATAGCAGTATTCCTACTGTTGTGTTTCGTTCGGTGAGTGAGAGTGCCGGAAGCCCAATCACCCTCTTTCCCCCTTCCCGCTCCTTCTCCTTTCCACTTCCTTTCCTAAAGGGTCGACAACGCGCAAGTGATGCCTCTGGTGTTGCCGACCACGGTGACCACTTACCATCAGGTGGGCCGTATGATTGATGCCAACTAAGTAGAATAAAAAAAAAACTGTTGTCTTAATAATTAAACCTTTTTTTTTTTTTTTTTTTTTGACCCAGGAAAATCCTTTATGGATACCCCCTCCCCGGGGGGGGGAAGGGTGGTTATGTGAGACTCTCCGCCCCTGAAGGGGGTCGGTATACACACTAAAAACCTGGGGTGAGCAGTCCCTCCGCCAACGGAGTGGGGCGGGATGGGGTCGCGTTAGCAATCACCATCCCGCCCTGGCGGTTGGCCCGGCTGATGGTGACCGGGCCTCAGCACCTATGGAGGGAAGGCCTTGCTCACCAAGACCATCCCCCAGACGTGTGGAGCCGTGCAAGCCGGTAGAGAGTCCCCCGACTCTGTACCAGTGACCCCACTATACAGGAGCGAAAAGGCGGGCAAATCGCCTCCTTCTCGCTCCCGTCCGTCTGCGCCGGAGAGGGTCAGCGAGGAGGTTGTTCTTCCTGACCCTCTCCGCGGTCTCCTTCTGCGCTATGACAGCTTCGCAGAAGGAGACCACTGCCTGCCACGACCTCTCGCCGCCGAGCATGGCGTTGATCACGCTCGGCAGGGAGAGATCTCCGCCTATTATGGCCGAAAGCGTGTGCCGCTGCGGCCCCCACGCGGCACACGCCTCCAGCGTGTGAAGCGCCGTGTCTTCCGGCGCTCCACACTCGTGGCAGGCCGGGGTCGCCTCCCGTCTCGCGATCTGGTGCAAATACTTTCCAAAGCATCCGTGCCCGGAAAGCACCTGCATCAGTCGGAAGGTCAGCGACCCAAATCGCCGCCCTATCTACCCCCGGAGGACCGGGCGAATGGCCTCCACCGTCCACTGGCCCGGGGCCGGTGGAGCCAGGTCCTCCGTCCATCGCCTCAATAGGGCGACCCGCGCCTGTCGCCGCATGCGTGCGACCTCCTCCCAACCCGGGGACTCCCCGCGGGACCTCCTCGCCGCCACGAAGTGGTAAACTTCGGCGAGGACCTCCGCTTGTAGCTCCCAGGGGGGGTCACTGGCCAGCACGCAAGCCGCCGTCCAGGACACCGTCCGGTAACCGCGTATGGCCCTCGTCGCGACGACCCGCTGCGGACGTCGCAGCAGGGTCTTATTGTCGCGACTAAGGGCTACCGCCCAGACCGGTGCCCCGTAAAGGGCCATACTCCGGATCACTCCGGAGTACAGCCGGCGACAGGTGGCACTCGGGCCACCCATGTTGGGCAGCAGCCTCCCCAGGGCGGCCGCCGCTCCCAGGACTCTTGGGGCCAGCTGGGTGAAGTGTGCCCCAAAAGTCCACCTCCCATCCAGGATGAGACCCAAGTACCTCATTTGGGTCCCAACCCGGATTAATAATTAAACCTACATTTACATAAGCTAAGCCGTTGTAATGTAAGCTTTGGCCTGCGGCATCGCTCGCGTAAAAGTAGTTCAGGTTAAGTTAGTAAGTACAACTACCCAAAATAAAAAAAATTAGCCTATGTTACTCGATGATAATATAGGTTAAATAAAGAAACGCGCGCCTCTGTTTCGAGTCCGCCTCCCCTCTAGAGGGGGGACACTAGGGTTTAAAGTGAGTCAGTGTCTTTGGGTAGGTCTGTTCGTGTAGTGGCCTGCCGTTTCATACGGCGGGCCGAAACCTCGGTGGGGTCGCGACCGCATGTGCAAGTGATTCGCGCGGCCCCGTCGATAGTGGTTTTGTCGAGGAACACCGTGGTAGGTTTAGTCGGTATTCCGGGAGGTAGATTATTCCATTTTATTCCATTATTCTTATTCTATCTTTCTTCTTTCTTTTACCCCGGCGAGTCCGACATAACCCCTCCGCCCGCCCCCGCGGAGGGGTATGCGTCATGCATTCCCCCATGTAAAAAAAAAAAAATGGTAAATAAAGAAAGAATCTTTAAAATCATTCGAATTTTTGAGTATTGTTTTTGTAATTCTTTTATATTATTTATTTTATGAGTATGTTATGATGAGCTAGGTAAATCCTTACCTGGGGGTGGTGGGCTTCGTGAGCCTGCCCGCGACCCGATCAGCACCTGGACCGAGAGACGGCGTGCGTGTTCCCTCGCGCGCCTCTGTGTCGTTTTGTTCTTGTGCCTCTGAAAAAAAAAAGGTAAATCCTTACAAAATAATAAAAAATCTTATTTTTTTTTTATATTAGTATAGAGTTACCTACTAATTTACCAAAAATAAGCTTATTCATGTAAACGCAATCGGAAAATCCGTATGCCACAAAGGCCATCGTTTGATAGTTCTGAAGGTCCCTTTAATTAGATACGTGTTTAGGGTCAAACGACAGCAAAGGTACCTACCGTTTTGCAAGTAAATCGTATTACGTCAATGTTTGGTTTATTTTTCCAAAGGTCAAAAGGTCTATTGCGCATTCGTGGATCTGGAAAAGGCTTATGATAAAGTGGTGAGGAATGAACTTTGGTCGGTATTGTCCATGTATGGAGTGAATAGCAACCTCACGCGAGCTCTGAAATCTCTTTATGATGATTCCAGAGCTTGTGTTAGGATAAATGGGACCTACACACAATGGTTTAGCATCGAAAAAGGTGTTAGACGAGGATGTGTAGCGTCACCTTGGCTGTTTAACCTATACATGAACAATTGTTTAAAAGATTTAAAAGATTTTGAATTGGGATTAAGAATGAATGAGTTACTAGTCAAATGCCTTCTATATGCCGATGACCAAGTAATACTTGCGTCATCGGCAGAAGAGTTGCAGGCGATGGTAACTATTATGCATGGTGCTTTTGAGAGTAAAGGAATGAAAATAAATGTAAGCAAGACGAAAGTAATGGTATTTGAAAAGGAAGAGTGCGTGACGATGTGTAATATTATAATTGATGGAGAAAAAGTGGAGCAAGTGAAAGAGTTTGTATATTTGGGTACTTTGTTTACAAGGGATGGTAAACATGAGGGAGATATTGAAAGGAGAACGATTGCTGGCAACAAAGTGAATGGAGCTTTACGAACGCAATAAACGCAAATGGAGCTTTACGGTCTTTGAACAGCCGAAATGTATCTGAAAAGGCACGTTTGGCTGTTCATAGAGGACTATTAGTGCCCACACTTATGTATGGAAGTGAAAGTTGGGTATGGCAAAAGAAGTGTGAGAGCAGAATAAATGCTGTAGAAATGAGAGCGCTGAGAAATATATGTGGTGTGACTCTGAAAGATAGAATAAGGAATAGTGTGATTAGAGAGAGATGCGGCATGAAAGTGGATATAGTGACAAGAATAGAAAAGGGTATGTTAAGCTGGTTTGGGCATGTAGAATGAATGGACGAGGAAAGACTGACTAAGAAAGTTTATAAGGCTAGTGTGAATGGAACAGTCGCAAGAGGAAGACCTAGGCGAACGTTTCTCGATCAGATCGGAGGCGTTTTGGACAAAGGCCAGGTTAAGAGCACCTTGAACCGACGGGTGTGTATGAGGAATGTGATGAAAGTGAATGAAGCCAGAGAAGTGTGTCAGAATCGTAGCAAATGTAAATCCGTAGTCTCTGCCTACCCCTCTGGGAAACAGGCGTGAATCTATGTATGTATTATTTTTGACTACATCATTATTGTTGACGAAAATATGTTCAATTTACGTCAACTTCAAAACCGTTGTTAAAAATAGAATAACGGGTTATTTTAACTATTTCGATGACGAAAGAAAAATACGGTTCATCTACAAATTGTCGCGTAAAGAACAATGGCGATATCTTACGTAACGTAAATTTGAGCGTCTAAAAGTGAATTACTTAGGAAAGAAATTCCATTAATTGTCTTCGTTTTTTTAAAGTATCACATTAACTAGATAGGGCCGGATAAAAAAAACTAGAACTAGGGAAAAAGGACTCAGCGCCTCGTATATCGAAAGTGACGCACACTAATTACGTCGGACCGCGACACGACGACGGGCATTTTTGCATGTACTGTCTATCCATTCATCTGGTATCTCTCAAATCACGCACACATATGCACTTTCAATATGTGTGACGCAGTGCTTCTTTTCTTAGCCCGTGTTATTACTGGCCTTACCTATAGACCTACTTTTAAAATATTTTACAAGACATTTTAGCTTAAAATAATTAAGTAAGGGGAATACTAATGCGATATTGCCCTTTAATCCCTCGAAATTGAATAATATTACATACAAACATGTTATTGAAAGTTATTTGCAGACATAACCTACAAAAGTTCATGACAGAATATCTATTATTCTCGGTCTTCCCGAACAAAAATTTTTGCACAAACTAACTCAGAAGATGACGCTGAGTTAAATCAAATATTTTTCATTTTAAGACGCAGGAATTTTATATCAGCTAATACAATGTATGGGTTTCTGCCATTGTTCTTTAGGTTAGGTTGCCTAGCCGATTGCGGTTATGTCGAGGAACACCATGGTAGGTTTAGTCTGTATTACCGGGATACCTTTCCCCCTGTGAGTTTGACATAACCTCTCCGTCGCCACGCGGAGAGGCACGTGTCAATGCATCTTCTAGTGATTTACGTAAAAATAAATAAATTTTATAATGTAATATTGTCTTCTATTTACGCGAATACTATTCATTGAAATTAAACTGCTATATACGGATTTTATCGCGTTGTATATTGGCACTTTATTACTTATTTTTGAAAATTGTTATACTTTACTAATTTTTAAGCTAATACTACTAAAGTTACTACTACTATTATTAATAGTAGTAGTAGTGTAACAATTTTCAAAATTTTGTAATAAAGTGTCAAATAAACAACGCGATAAAATTCGTATATAGCAGTTTAATTTCAATAAATTTAATAATGGTTAGTAACAATAACATCTTTCCCCGGATGAGCTCGACATAACCTCGGAGAGGTTTTCAGCGGAGAGATATGAGTTAATGTATTCACGACGTGAAAAAAAGTTTAAGTTAGTAAAGTTACAGTACTTATTTCTGGATGAAAGTTTCCCTATATCCTTTTCTGTATCCCCTGACAACGTGTATGCGAAATTTCATGATGATCGGACGAGTAGTTAAGGCGTGAAAGCGTAACAAACAAACTCACACTCGCATAATTTATAATATTAGTTAGGACTTGCGTCAACTTTAAGTGTTGTTAAAAATATAATAACAGGTTATTTAAACTATTTTGGGTGACGAATAAAAAATACGGTTCGTCTAATGATAATTACCGTAGCGGGCAGTGTATCCTCCACACTCACGTATTTCTCAACTTTTTACCTAAATGACGTCACTAGGACGACAAAAAGTTAAGATATAATTTACTAGACTTTCCCGCAGCTCCGCTCGTGTAAATGTAGATTATATGAAATTTCTATTTATATTTTTCCTGGATGAAAGGTACCCTATGTCCTTTTCTGTACCCCTGTCAACGTGTATGCGAAATTTCACGATGATCGGTCGAGTAGTTACGGCGTGACAGCGTAACAAACAAACTCACATTCGCATTTATAACATTAGTTAGGACTTGATATGTGTTTGTCATTTGGATGAAATATTTGAAGAGGAAAATATTTGACTGAAAGTGCCGTTGCCAATAATTTGTGTGACGCAGTATGTCTTAATTATTTAAATATTATCGCCCGCTTTAACGGCGATGGAATACATCGTGAGGAAGCCTGCATGTCTAAAAGTTCTACATAATGTTTTCGAAGATAGGTGGAGTCAGCCAACCCGCACTGTGGGCCAGTGTGATGGACTATGACCTAACCCTTCTCACACACAGTAATAAGGTAGGATAATATGTAACGGGTATTAACGCGATCATGCATAATGTTTACCTTTTTTATGCTTGACATTTTGACCAGGTTACACCGGCCGTGGTCACCAGCTGACTGGTGCTGCGATGTCATGTCTCCGTTTGTGAGGCAGTAGAATCTTGATTCACCCTCACTTTTGGCATATTTTTGTTTGTGATACCATCACGATATATCATGCAACGCGAAAGTTTAAAAGTTATTAAGGTAGGATAAGGAAAATAGCTTGTAAGAAATGTAAATAATAAATCAAAAATGTCTATACCCAAACCCTTATTATCCCCCAAGTATGAAAGGAATAGAATGAAAGTACGAGAGGCATAAAAGCGAGAACTAGAATGGTACTAGACGACTGGAATGAGAGCGTGAATAGGTTTTAGAAAAAAAATATAGAAAAACAATTCAGGGCACATGTAAATAAAAGTAAGACTTGAAATAGGAGGAACAGCTGCCCCTTTGATGGAATAACTGCCTCACTTTGTACAGAGTAGGCTCTGTCTCTGACAGAGGAGCTAGAACACCCTGTTATGACGGGTGCTTAAAAAAAAACTCTTCTCACACTGAGAAGAGGCCCGTGCCCAGCAGTGCAAAAGTTTATATATTGCGTTGATATTACCTATTAATATTAAAATTTCGTTCTATGTACCTTAGTCTTTACAATGTATTATAAACATTTTAATAGGCGCCCGTTATCTTTTAAAAGATCTTTCTATCTTTTTAAAAGACAAGTCTCGCAATGGGAATAATTCCTGTGTCGCAGGGGACTGACAAACATACAAACAACGGACACAAAGAACACCCAGACTCGGAACAATTATTTGTGGACCACACAATTTTTTGCCCAGTGTGCAGTGTGGGTATCGAACCCACAATACCTGGCACAGTAGCAGTGGCGAGGCGACCACTTAAACCACTACGCCATCCTTGCAGTCAAGTTATGTCCCGCTACAGGATTTCTCCAGAAATGGGACATTAGGCCCGGCGCGGCGCCCGTTGGCGGCACGGCATGGCAAGGTAGGTATTTTTAGGCGACGAATAAAAATATTACCTAATTGTATGGAAATAAAGTTGAAATTTCTATGTTAACAGTCATAATTACAGAAATAATACCGTGGTATGCTTACGCATGCCGTGTCGGCAGCCTTCGGAACGCTTCGGCATCCCTGAGAACGCTTTGGCAGTCTTCGGGATACCGCGACAAGACAGCGCCCGCCCGTACCCGAAGTACCTTAGACGCTTCGGTATGCTTAAGGACGTCGCGGCATACCTAAGGATGTCACGGCATAGTTACCTCCAGTGTGTGCTTACATGTAGGGATGCCGAAGGATGCACTGCCGTACCGTACCACCTATGTGCGCCGGGTCTATAAAGGCCCCGAAAAAAATTTGCATGAATATCGTAAATCAATGTTGGTCATATTTTTATAAACAAATTATAATGACGCAAGTTTATAAATATACTAGCAGGTTATTCGAACTGTTTTGGTGCCGAAGGAAAAATACAGTCTGTCTAATGATAATTTCCGTAACGGTCAGTGTGTGACCATACACACGTATTTTCTCCCTGAATTACGACTGCAGAGCGACAACAAATCCTAATATTATATATGCGAATATGAGATTTTTTGTTTGTTTGATACGCTTTCAAATTCAAATTCAAATAGTTTATTGCGAATATAGGTTGATACAGTGATGTTGACATAGTTTTATCAGTATTGAACAAACATTTAGTGCAGCTATATTCCGCCAATTGGCATTTAACTTAACCGTCAATTTCCTAACTCCGGACTGGTATTGAGAATTTTCAGATGGAAAAATCTAATAACTTTTTGCTTGGCCGGCCCGGGATTCTAACTACTGTGGTCACCATTATTTCTAACATGAAATGTGAATTTACTATTTTAAATTTTGAAGTTTACTATACTTTGCCCACAGTTTCTCTCGCATTAATCTATGTAGATTTTGTCAACAAATTGAAATCCCTCGGGAACAGTATTTTGTCTGGATGAAAGGTACCCTATATACTTTACTTTCATATCATGATCATACTGAAATTACGATTACTACCCGACCGATCATCATGAAATTTCGCATACGCGTTGTCAGGGGAACAAAAAATGACATAGGGTACTTACATCCAGAAAAAAAGTACTGTTACTGACATAACCTTACTTCCATTTACGCAAACTAAACCGCGGGCAAAAACTAGTTAAGATACAATTTACTAGCTTTTGCCCGCTGCTTCACTCGTGTAAATATAGTTAATGTCAATTTTCTATTTTCTTTTTTCTGGATAAAAGGTATATGTCCTTTTCTTTACCCCTGACAACGTGTATGCAACATTTCATGATGATCAGTCGAGTAGTGAAATTTCGCATACACGTTGTCAGGGGTACACACAGCGACTCATCAACCTAGACTGTTTGGACTTGGAACTATTAGAAAATGAACGCTGCGAATCGTGCGAGAGAGTGCGTTATATTTTTGTTATTTTGTCTCATTCACGCTGAACGGGACGCGATGCTCTATCCTTACCATTACATCGACACCACTATGCACTGTCTCTTTCCGACAATTCTCTATTTTGTATGTAGCGTAGTTATGCGTATATAGGGTGTCTAACTTGATCTGTAGCTGTGTGTACGGTAAAGGACATAAGGTACCTTCATCCAGAAAAAAAGTACTATCCCCGAGGGATTTAAATGTATTGCCAAAATCTAGAATAACGCAAGCGAAACCGCGGGCAAACTCTAGTAAACTATAAAATTTAAGAAGGTAGTTTTAAATATCATATTAGATATAATGAGAACTAAGGTTTGCAACCCTTCTTACACTGAGAAGAGGCCCGTGCCCAGCAGTGGGACAGTTTAATACTGGGCTGAATACGTAAAAAAAATGAAAATGTAAGGTTTGCATCACGAGTCGGGCCAGCAAAATGTTTATTAGTATTTTCTCGGCCTTGATGGCGTAGTGATTAGTGTAACTCGCTGCCACGCCTGAGGTCACGGGTTCGATTCCCGCACAAGTCAAACATTTGTGTGCATGAACATGGATGTTTGTCTTGGTCTGGGTGTTTCTATGTATAATATACATGTATTTAAAAAAAAACGTATGTATATATGTTTATCCATTGTCTAGTACCCATAGTACAAGGTCTGCTTAGTTTGGGCTAGATGGTGTTGTGTGTATGTGATAGAATATTATTATTTATACAGTGTGTATAATAAACCCTGTCTGATCCTTAAATGTGTTATACCGTAGCTTATTATGAGTACGTAAGCATCCTTTTATAAAAATCGATCAACAAAATAACACCAGTAAATTTAATTTATTTAAAATAGTATGTTAATAGATTACCCATGGCATGGTATCACTAAAGTGCATAAAGGTTCACCGATGTTGTGCCGCGCTACACCGCACCTACATACCTACGCCTTAGAAGATGCCGCCAAAAGTATGCCACGCTCCGCGTCGCGTCGGTTGTCAATTTTAGTGGAGTGTTGCTAGACTGTGCGAAATTTCAGTAATTTAAGGGTAGAAATGCTGATCAATACTGTACTTAAAAATATTATGAAGACGTTTTACGATGATATAGATTTTTTTATTATTTTTCTTAGCATGTTTTTTTCAGTGAGAAAAGTCCTTAATGGATCGGACAGGGTTTATTATACACACCGTATATTTTCTGTCTAGAAATTCTCAATAGGAGTCCGGAGTAAGGGAATTGTCGGTGTTAGACATATCCGTGCCTCAAAAAGGACGTAAAGTGTTCGGTCTTGCGCCTGATCTCTCTCCATGTCGGATTACCGTCCCATCGGATCGTGATAGTGAGAGAACAGAGTGCATTAATTTGTGCTTGCGCACACACTTATGCACTATAATATCTCCTACGCAGGTGACTAGTCTCCGACAAGATTCGCCGCTGTGACCGAAATTCGATCTAAAGGACGTTTTAAGGTACATAGGTCATTTAACTCCTGAACAAATGAAAGTCATTTTTTAACTAACTTAAAATAGGTCGTCGTAGGACGTCCTCAATTATATATTTTTTTTATTTATTACTTTTTATACGTGCTTATTTACAGACATAACTTATTATTATATCCAATGAACGATGTTTTTATCATCTTTTATACACATTCACGATGGTACCGTTTTTGATTTAAGCGCTTTTTGTCAGACTAGCTTGTACACGCGACTCCGCTCTAGTATTCTGGGTACCTTTATTTTGAATAAATAGAGTAAGTATATTTACTTTCTTAGTCAAATAAAAGAAATATTATTTCGTTTCCATATTCTTCTATTAAGACAGTCTATATTACATAGATTAAAGTTCAAAACGTTAGGCTTAAAAATGAAGGTTAAAGAACCGAACAAACTTATAATATTGAAAGTATTATCCTACTAATCTTATATATAAAATTCTCGTGTCACAATGTTAGTTACCATACTCCTCCGAAACGGCTTGACCGATTTTTATGTAATTTTATATGCATATTTAGTAGGTCTGAGAATCGGCTACTATCTATTTTTCATACCCCTTAGTGATAAAGTAAACATAAAAAAAAGAAAAATTACTTTTGATAGAACGAAGTCTGTCCGGGCAGCTAGTATAATATAATAATATGATTGTTACTTTATCACTCGTGAACTGTTGAACTGATTTGGATGTAACTTGGCACGTAGGATAGACCATGTCCTGGATTAACACATAGGTACTTTTTATCCCAGTGTGTGTTTTAAGATATACACAGACGAAGCCGCGGCCTGAAACTATCTTACTACTATTATAAACTCGAATGTTTGTGAGTATCGATGTTTGTAAGTCCTTCACGCAAAAACTACTAAACGGATTTTTTTATCCCGGTGATGTGCTCCCGTGGGATACACGCAGGCGAGGCCACAGGTAATAGCTTGTATAGAACAAAATGTTGTACACACAACGACACATCAACCTAGACTGTTTGGACTTTGAACTATTAGAAGTTGAACGCTGCGAATCGTGCGATAGAGTGCGTTATATTTTTGTTATTTTGTCTCATTCACGCTGAACGGGACGCGACGCTCTGTCCTTACCATTACATTGACACCACTATGCACTGTCCCTTTCCGACAATTCTCTATTTTGCATGTAGCGTAGTTATGCGTATATAGGGTGTCTAACTTGATGTTGATTTCAACCTAGACTGAAAGACCTAGACCTAAAAGATTCCTCAAATATTGAAGACTTATGCATATTTATTATGTTTTTAGAGTTCGAAAAACTCTTATACAACAGCTTTGTCTGTCCGTCCGTCTGTCTGTTAAACCATTTAATCCATTTATTTTCGTTACACATATATACAAAAATGTCACATACAAAATAAATATAAACTGGCATAGGTACATGCATAACAAAGGGCTCCAGCTCAGTATTTGCTGCGCACATGCACAACACTGGTTTTCAGCTGGGCCCTGACTATTGAATTAATATTAATAGCACATAAATGTACACAAAGAAGGCAAAAGGTTACAAAACATCAAAAACATAATTTAAAAGGACCCTAACACATTTAAAAATAAAATAAAAAAGTAAAAGCAATATATACATAAACATATAGATAATATATATATATAAATATGGCTGGCACAACATGTACGACACGACACACAATAACAAGTATACCTAATGGTTACTATTCTGCTATCATATTAAATCCTTTTTTTGTAAATTCAATAATTCTCTGCGCAAGTGCGCTTTTAAAGTTTGTTGGGACATGGGTAAACAACTTTCAACTCAAGAACCGTAAGAGCTAGAGAGTCGCGGTCAACGCCGTTCGACTTAGCATAGTCGATATACACCCGAAATGACTATGACTTTTGACCTCTGACCTCAAGGTCACGTGGTATCACGTGACCTTTGCATATTACTTGAACCAATTTTTCGAACTCAAAGATTTACGGCAATTCATTGCCGATTCTCATTTGTTTAATAAGAGTAGGTCAAGATATGCTTTATGTAAATATAAATTAGAGTTGGCCGGAATGGGTTTCTCTGAATATGAATTTTGTGGTAGCCTTGCCACTGCCGCCGCGTCGAGAGTTGTGGGTTCAATCGGGACTGGACAAATTTTGTGTGATTTACAAATGGTAGTGCCGAGTCTGGGTGTTCTTTGTGTCTGTTGTTTGAATGTTTGTAAAGTCCCCCGCGACACAGGAATTATTCCTAGTGCGGAAGATGTAATTTCTAAAATTTTCGAGTTGTTTCTTAGAATGTTCGACGTACCAGTTACCAATCCGAATATTCACAAATTATTGGTTTGGGTCTGGTTGTGCTTATAGTATAATATCAGCCCTGTATTAAACTGTCCCACTGCTGGACACGGGCCTGGTTGTACTTTATGTCGGTTCATTGTAAGCTTGTAGTCTTCCACTGTCCAGCTCTCTAAAAAAAATATATTTTATTTATTATTACGAATAAAATAATGATTCTATTTTGTAGAATAACTTAAATAAAAATTATGTTTATCATATGTGCATACCTATAATTTTTTTATAAACACCCCAACGTCTAAAAGAACTTACATTTAAATATTTTAAAATTAAGTTAAAATAATGGCTGGTACGTCAGTGCTTTATACGATATAAGAGTTATGCAGCATACGATTACTAATTTTATGCTGCATAAGGCAGACCTAGGCAAACGTTTCTTGACCAGATCGGAGGGATTCTGGACAAAGGCCAGGTTAAGAGCACTTTAAACCGGCGGGCGTGTATCAGGAATGTGATAAAAGTGAATGAAGCCAGGGAAGTGTGTCAGGATCGTAGCAAACGGAAATCCGTAGTCTCTGCCTACCCCTCTGGGAAACAGGCGTGAATCTATGTATATATGTTAAATTGCTAATGTAATAAAATCTATTATTTTTGTAAATTTTAATATACTGTACTTAATATAATAATAATATACCTATATGCTAATTATTAATAGATATAGCTTGACATTTTGTTAGTAAAATAATAGTATTTTAATTGTTTTATATAATTATAAACATTTGCATGCCTAATACAAGCAGAATATAGTTTGAACTATGCATCATTGTTAAATCTGGTACCACCTGTATTCTGTGCAAAAAAATGTTTCTTTCTTTCCTGTGTACCGAGTGACTTTACAAACATTCGAACAACGGACACAAAGAACGACTAGACTCAGAACAACTATTTGTGGATAACACAAATTGTTGTCCCATGTGGTGATCGAACCCACAACACTCGGCGCAGTGTTAACGGCGATGCGCCCACTTAGACCACTACACCATAGGTGCAGTCAATTAATTAACACTGAAAATTTTAAGTTAACCACTTTGCTGAACGCCGAATATTATGGCCTTTTTTCATCTTTTCGTGTGGTTGTGGCCAACCTGTTGTCAAGAGTTGTTCAAGCCGCCCGTAGACCTCTGACATGGCTTAACGCCTGCTGTCAATTTGACAACAACCGAGACCGACTTTTTACATGCCCTCCGAAGCACGACAATGCTCAGATGCAATACCACTAAGCGGTCACCCATCTATAGACTGACCGCACCCAATGTTGCATAACCTCGCTAATCGTTTACCAATCAGTGAGTGCAACTGGCTATGAGCGACTCAATATGTAGTAATACCGAATACCGTAAAATATTCGTTCAAATTCGGTAAAAAGTGTGGTCATGCACCTTGGCCTTCAATCTGTGATGAATGTGATGATGATTGAGGCGCAATATTAATCAAATAACAATTAAATTAGAATTTGCACAATATTTGCGCTGATCTCAATGCCGATTATGCATTACTATCTAAAATTCTAAGGCCTCTTACATATTATATTCATGACTATGTCCGCTAAGAATTCGGCAGAGGTGAATTAGACTCACGTTTCGCTAGCTGCTTTTAGGTACTATAGAGCCAGACTATTGACGGACATATTTCCTAATTTCATGTTACACTACTACATTTTTTTTTATAGAACCCCTAATAAAACTGCATACTGTATAGGTCCTGCTAGAATACCAGCGTTGCATTTTCAACTGCAACAATAACTGCTAATTTGGTCCCCATATTGAATACTGAATACTGTTCTGTGTCTTACGTATTGTGTCATGGAGATACTAATAAAATATATTTCTTTCTTTCTTTCTTTCTTTTCAATGTTTGCATAATCAACCTTACGCATATCAGTCGCAGTTACCAACCACTACTGCGCTACCGAGGTAAGGCAAAATAATTCCAAGTTCTAGTACCCAGTTTGTGTTCCTGCGGTGAGTTGAGTATCTTGAATCCTTAAGTAGACACTGTGGAATAAACACTTGTTTTTTTAGAGCAACGATAGATTAGTGGGGAGACCAACAGACTGCAATGCAGAGGGTCTTGAGTTCGAACCCACGTCGCGCACCTCTGACTTTCGGAAGTTATATGACTTTTCAAAATTATGTGCGTATTGATTGACAATTATCGCTTGCTCCGTGCCTCGGAGAGCACGTTAAGCCGTTGGTCCCGGCTGCCATGAACATCTATGGCAGTCGTTATTGGGAGAGTGTCGACACAAAAGAGCCCACTGGGTCGAAGTGTCGCCGGTCTGCATTGACTGGCCCCCAGATAAGATAAGAAAGCCTTGTTTACAAGTTCGGAGTAACAAGTGCGTGAACACAAGTGCACTCTCTGTTCCCTAACTCTCATAGTCCAGTGGGACAACAATGAAACCTTGAATTCTATAAATTGTACTCATGCTATTGTAATATGGCGTAATGTGTTTTGTGCTCTTTGCTTTTATGTTATCTTTTGTAGCCACCATATTTTATGCAAATAAAGTTATTATGTTTCTCTTATCACAGGTACTTTCTAACATATTATATTAGAAAATACCTGGCCCTTTGGGAGGCTTACACGGAGACATGGGTCCAACGTGAAGAGGCACTTCGAGAGTTTTAATCAAAGGTGGGATGGAACACCTACAGCGGCAAAGTTATTATTATTATTCTCTTTATTACTTTTTTTTTCTAATAATTACATTTTTAAATATAAATATAAAATCTATACATATTTAAAAATATAAAAACTGAAATGACCCACCGACATCGGGAACAGGGTCCAAGCTGCCGGTGGTTAGGGCCCCAGAGAGAGGAATCTCCTCACAATACGCCCTTCGAGAGTTTTAATCAAAGGTGGGATGGAACACCTACAGCGGCAAAGTTATTATTATTATTATTACTATTATAATCCGACACGACCGGAGAGAGATCAGGCGCAGGACCAACGACTTAACATGCTTTCCAAGGCACGGGGGAGTAAGACCGCCATCTTCGTAATTATTTTTTTGTAAGTTTTCACCGTAACCTATAGCCACCTGCAACAACAGAGGCATCACTTGCGCGTTGCCGACCCTTTATGAAAGTAAGTGGGAAGGAGAAGGTGCGGGAAGGGAGTAAAAGCGTGATTGGCCCTCCGGTATTCTCACTCACCGAACGAAACACAACAGTAGGAATACTGGTATTTCACGTCGATATTCTGTGAGAGGGTAGTCCTTCCCCGGTCGAGCCGGCCCCTTCATGCTGAAATCAGCGAGGCTCTCCTACTCTAGTAGTACTACTCTAATTCCGATCAGCTACTGAAAATTCGTTATCAGAAAGACGCAGTAACTTTTTGTTGGCCTGGTCCGGGATTCGAATCCGAGACCGTGTACAGCAGTTACATAATACATACACTACCGCTGCGCCACCGAGTCAGTCATGTAAGTATAGGTCATCAAATTGGCAATGGACAGTGTTTTTAGAAGACCGTACTGAAGTCGTACTGTTAAGCTATGACGTCAATAAAAAAAAAAAATATATATATAGACAATTAAGTATTTGTTTGTTAGGTTTTCAAGGACTTTAAACGGAATATCATTTAATATGGAAGCAATAACAACGACCTAGTGAAAACAATTTGCTACGCAGATGATCCGAGTTCGAGATCAAGACACGCATTTCTGACTATTCAACGTTTTGTGCGTATTTAATAGTTAATTATCGCTCGCTTTAACGGTGAAGGAAAACATCGTAAGGAAACCTGCATGTCTGAGAGTTATACATAATGTTTTTAAAGATATGTGAATTCTGCCAACCAGCCCTGGGCCAGCGTGGTAGACACTTACCCCTATTCACACGGAGAAGATGCCCGTGTCCAGCAATGGAACAGTTTTAAACAGGGCTGATATTATTATATTACTTATTCAAATATAAAATTTCAAGGTCATTTAACAACCTATTAAGAAGACAGGAACCGACGGGCGTGTATGAGGAATGTGATGAAAGTGAATGAAGCCAGAGAAGTGTGTCAGGATCGTAGCAAATGGAAATCCGTAGTCTCTGCCTACCCCTCTGGGAAACAGGCGTGAATCTATGTATGTAAGAAGACAGTTTGATTGCTACGCAGATATCTCGGGGTCGATATTTTTTTTTATGCAACCAAGGTGGCAAACCATCATACGGCCCACCTGATAGTAAGTGGTCACCATAGCCTATGGACGCCTGCAACACCAGAGGCATCACTTGCGCGTTGCCAACCCTTTAGGAAAGGTAAAAGGAAATGGGAAGGAGAAGGAGGGGGAAGGAGAAAAGAGGACAATTGGGCTTTCGAAAATTGAAATGATTCTACGACACATCACTGTATGCGTAATTCTGAGGATGACGTAGGTACTCTTTTAACTTTTAAGGTATTGGCTCGCCATTGCGTTTGCGCCGAGCGTTCTGGTTACAATGCCCACACAGGATAAACATTAGCGTAGTCCACAATAGTTATTTCAAGTCTGGGCAAGCAATTTTGAACAAGCAAGAACTTTTGGGTCCATCGGTTGGATGTTTGTAAAGTCTGCCACAACTCAGGATTTATTTTTAGTGTGTCTTGTCTTATTATAACAAAATACATTGCGTCCGTTTTAACAATTTCTTCAATTAAGGAAATCTACATGCCTGAGAGTTCTCTATAATGTTCTCGATGATATGTGAAGTCTGCAAAACTGGGGCAGCGTGGTGGACTATCAATTAGCTTACTATCCAGAGTTATTGTTCATGGCAGATCCAAAACCTAAACGAGTGATTTTCTGCATATTATTATCCTAATATTATGAGTTGAAGCCTGACACCCTGGGGTAACAGAAAGGCACCAGAGAATTCTGCTGTCAACACAGCCCGCCTTTTGCCCCAAATTCGTCAATGACTATGCCCAACTAATATCTTACTTATAAAAGGCCTGTGTAATAGAACAGCTAGAAAACAAAAGTATTATTTATTTGCGTATCCCAGCTGTTGTGTCTTGTCACATTCAAACCCATAATACTTGGCGTAGTGACATTTGCGAGGCGGTCACTTAAACCACGACGCCATTGAGCCTAGAAGGATATAAATACGTACTTATTTTAAAAGGAAACAATATTAATGACAAAAGCATTATCAAACAAAAGATTACGAACGCATAACTAAATTTTGCATACATTCATAATTACAGCTAAAACGCTTGTCCCTGACTAAGATTATCAATTTCGTCTCTAACAGCATTCTGTGAAAGTGTTACGTAATATGTTATCGTCATAAAGTTAATGTTCGCTTGCAAAATAACAATGAAATTGTGAAACTGATTGCTCAATATTATTTGCAATGCCACCATTGATCGGCTAGTTTACTAATATGTGTTAATAGATGGCGTTGTTACTTTAAAGTTCTTCTATTTGCCAATAGATGGCACTATACACAACTATGCATTACGAAGTTTCTTACATTTTTGATAATATTGTTAGCTAAAGGTTTTCTTGTATACAGCAGATGGCAGTTTTCACTAAAGTATATGCTTAACATGATATTTTGTTTAATAAATCAGTCCAAGTTGTCACCATTTTATAATAGATGGGGGAAGTAGTGATGAAATGATAAGAAGAAGGAATAAGTAATAATATTTTATGTTGTACGTAAGTACTAATAATGTCACGGAAAAGTTTATTTGTAATAAGGTTGCATTTATTGTAGAATAAGCATAATGGTTCAAATAATTGCCTCGTTAGTAAAAATTCGTTAAACAAAATTGAATAATCTACAGACTTTTTAATTAAAACCTTTGCGAGGGTTGTCTTTTTTATGTTATAGTTATGAAAAATAATGCCTCGCTGCCTTATACCGCTTATTTAAGTTTGCACTTACAGTCCTTTTTCTTTACTCGATCGGGAAAATTTGATTAGGTTTTCTGTTCCGAAATAATCTGCAACACGGAGTTTTTAATGGTGCTCGATAGATGGCAATACTCTTATCTAATATTAAACTAGAAAAGGAATGGATCCGCCAGTGCAGACATCTCATATGTGAATCTCCGTAACTCGGGACATATTTATGCGTGTGTCTATGCATGTCAGTGAAACACAGATTGACGTATTGCTAATTTAACATGGTAGGCGCTTATACTTGCCCTAAACAGTTAGCGAGTAAATATACCCAAAATGTCGGCATAAGTGTAGATAGAACATTGTTAAATAAGGCAACTGCCTCCGTGGCGCAGCGGTAGTGAATGCGACTGCTGTGTATGAGGTCCCGGGTTCGAATCCCGGGTCGGGCCAACAAAAAGGTATTGGGTTTTTCGGTTAAGAAATCTCAATACGAGCCCGGAGTTAGGAAGTTGGCGGTGTTAGACACCCCCGTGCCTCGGAAAGCACGTAAAGCCGTAGGTCCTGCGCCTGATCTCTCTCCGGTCGTGTCGGATTATCCGTCCCATCGGATCATGAGAGTTAGGGAACAGAGAGTGCACTTGTGTCTGCACACATGTATGTATCTTATGTGGAGGCCAGTCAGTGCAGACCGGCGACACTTTGACCCAGTGGGATCTTTTGTGTCGACACTCACCCAATAAAGACTGCCGTAGATGTTCATGGCAGCCGGAACCGACAGCTTAACGTGCTCTCCGAGGCACGGAGCAGGCGATAATTGTCAATCAATACGCACATAATTTCGAAAAGTCATATAACTTCCAAAAGTCAGCGGTGTGCGACGTGAGTTCGAACCCGAGACCCTCTGCATTGCAGTCTGTTGGTCTCCTCTCTTCTCTCTCTCTCTCTTCTAACTGACCGACCGACGTCTCTCAGCCTAGAAATTCAATACCCATATTCACAAACGCTCCCCGTCTTTTGCTTAGCCGCAATAAGTCTCTTTAACCTACCCCACGGCCAGAATTTCCACCCATCCATCTTACAACTTCATCAGCATTCCTTAACAACTAGAAATGGTGTATAATAGATGTTTTTGTATTGACCATCGCATTTCGTCAGTAATGTTGCCTAATCGAGTCGTAGCGACGCGAACGCGGCCGCGATGTGCGGTCATCCATCTATCTTTTGGCCTTATTAACTCTCTTTAACTTAATCTACGGCCAGAATTTCTCTCATACTGCACCATACCCATCCATTTCTCAACCCTTCCGATGTCTCCTGACTTAAATAATTACATCTTCAAACGCTAATCTATCAATTCTTGTCCGATTAACTCTCCTTAACCTACCCACGACCAGAATTTCTCCAACACTTTACCCATCCTTATTTCAACCTTAACGACGCCCCTTGACCTATAATTTAACTACTTACATCCTCAAACGCTTACCCATCCATTCTTTGACCTCAATAACTCTTTACCCTACATGTATTCCAAAATTTTCGTCACATTCACCCATCCTTCTTATAACCTTATCGTTACTCCTTAACGTGCTTATCTAGAAATAGTGTCTATTAGATGTTTTTCTATTGACCATCGCATTTCGTCAGTAATGTTTCCTAACCGAGTAGTGGTGGCGCGGCCGCGATGGTACGGTGACGCAATCGACATATATGAGCATAAACCCGTTTGGTACTAGGCATGTGCAAAACACAGTTATCGATAAAACTTTAAATAAAATATGCGAAAGGTAGAGATTAGTATAAGTGGTAAAAGTATCGATATAATGAGTAGTTTTTTGTTGTGTCGATATAATTAGACAGCGATGCGGAGGAATATTATGACGCTTTATAAACTTTGTTTTCTTTTTTGTCTTTAGGCTATCTAATATATAGCTTATTGTAAATAATTTGTTTGTATAAACTGTTATTAATAAAGTTATGTATTGTTAATTAGAAATAAAATATAATAAAAATATATTATTGATTAAAGGCGAAATCTGGTGGTAATAAGTTAATGGTAGTTAAACATTTTGGATCTTTTAATTATATTTTTATAATAATTCTCTCGATCTAAGAATATGTCGCGTACTATACACACATTTTAAAAACGGTCATTCATGCATCCAGACTTACCACATGTATAATAATGTAAGCATAATGTGTAATAATATAAAGCAGACAATTTTTTTTTATATTTTTAGATATAAAACATACTTAGACTCTATTTCACAATCTCCCATAAAATAAAAGACTCGTTTAATCTAACAAGACGAAGACAAAATATGACTATTCTTTATTATTGTGAAACTAACCATTCAGAAATGTACTTTTTAAACGCGTGCCGTGCAAATCTATCGATAGCATGTCCCATCACTAGGAAGCAATGATGCAAGAACACTTTCACCGCCCTGCGTCGGCGAGTTTCCTACATAATGTATATTACCAACAACATTCTGTTTCACCAAGTAGACCACAGTAAAAGACCTTATAAGACCATATCATGACCTAATTGACATGATCGATAAAGTATACCAGCTTAAAAGACTATAAAATGACCTAGTTGCTATGATTGTTTGACCTAGTAGACCAAAGAAAGAAACCTTACAAAACCATATAATGACCTTTTGACGGCCATGATAGATTTTTTCTTTCTTTCTTTTTGCAAAAGAAAAACAATTCTCGCACTAGGAATAATTCCTGTGTCGCGGGGTCTTTACAAATTTTCAAACAGACACAAAGAACATCCAGACTCTGAACAACCATTAGTAGATCACACTAATTTGTGTCCCGTGTGGGGATCGAACTCACAACATTTGGTGCGGCGGCAGTGGCAAGCCGACCACTTAAACTAATACGCCATCCGTGCTGTTTGACCAAATAGACCAGCTCAAAAGACCATTCACTGATCTACTACCTGTCTTGGTAGCGCAGCGGTAATGAATACGACTGCAGTGCTGAACACACGGCTACACATCAAGTTAGACACCCTATATACGCATAACTACGCTACATACAAAATAGAGAATTGTCAGAAAGGGACAGTGCATAACGGTGTCGATGTAATAGTAAGCATAGAGCGTCGCGTCCCGTTCAGCGTGAGTGAGACAAAATAACAAAAATATAACGCACTCTCTCACACGATTCGCAGCGTTCAACTTGTAATAGTTCAAAGTTCAAACAGTCTAGGTTGATGTGTCGCTGTGTGTACAAGAGGATACCAGTTCAATTCCAGGATCGGTTAAAGCGTAATTGGGTTGTCTGTCAAGAATTTCTCAATAACTGTGCTCCGTAGACGATAATAGAATTGCTTTTAATATCAGCCTTATAGATAAACTGTCCCACTGCTGGGCACGGGCCTCTTCTCGGTTACGCCATAGCAAACAACGCTGGCCTAGCGCGGGTTGGCCGACTTCACATATCTTCGAGCAAATTATGGAGAACTCTTAGACATGCCTGTCTGAGAGTTGTCCAGGAAATCCTACAGGTTTTCTTTTCTTAAGATGTTTTCCTTCACCGTTAAAACGACCGATAAGTAACTATTTAATATGCATAAAACTGCGAAATGTCAGAGTTGCGTGCCTTAGTATCGAACTCGAGACCTTTGCGTGGCAGTCACCCACTAGGCTATCGTTGCATCTTTATTAAATACTAGCTTTTTCTCGCGGCTTCGCCTGCGTAAAAGGTAGGTTAGATGTAACAGTATTTTTTTTTAATAAAATAATATTTGACCATTTTACTCGGTGATAATATAGCTTTATAATGGTGAAAATATTTTTTAAATCGGTTGATTTGTTTTTGAGTTTTAATCGTTACAAACAAGCAAACAAAAAATCTAATGTTCCGTTTTATAATATTAGTATAGATATAAATAATTTATTTTATTTGTTATTCTCTTTTTGTCCTAAAGTATTTTTATTTATTAATAATTGAGTGATTCTCATTGTTGCGTAGTATGTATGTATGTATCTTATGTGGGGGCCAGTTAGTGCAGACCGACGACACTTCGACCCAGTGGGATCTTTTGTGTCGACACTCTCCCAATAACGACTGCCATAGATGTTCATGTGCAACTTAACAAAACCCATTTATAATATTACTAGATTTTGCCCGTGGCTTCGATAATTAGATACTAGATTAGTATGTAACAGTACCTTTTTTCTGGATGAAAAGCACCCTATGTCCTTTTCTGTACCCCTGACAACGTTTATGCAAAATTTCATGATGATCGGTCAAGTAGTTAAGGAGTGAAAGCATACCAAACAAACAAACTCACATTCGCATTTATAATATTAGTTACGATTCCAGGTAAAAGGCTATTTCTGTAATACGTGAAGGCTGCTACTGGGAATTTCTTCAGGAAAACCCGTAACGCTTTCGCCGGCCCGCCGCGCCGGTCGAAACTGTTATTGGGTTTTCCCAAAGCAGTTTATTTATTAACGGTACGAATAAGCCAGCGCTTTAACTATGAAGTACCAGTTTTATTCAGGAAACTAGTGTATGAAGAACGCAGTTACTGAGTTTTCGAAATCTCACATCCCATATTTTGTTCCTGCTGTCTCGGTGGCATAGCAGTCGCATGCTGTGCATGTGGTTTCGGGTTCGAATCTTTAACCCAGAAAAAGTGCTATTCCCAAGGTATAGAAATTTATTGATAAAATCAACAATAACAAAAGCGAAGCCGCGGGCTAAATCTAGTGCTTGTATAGAATTAATAAATCAGTGACATACTCTAAATATTAAATAAAAGATTCTTTAGCAATTCACCGAAGAAATTTAAAATCTATGTCAAATATGTATCATTTTTATATAATAAGATTAATGTGAATATGTATAGCTGTCTGCCGCACCCACGTTTATGATCACTGTTCCGCTCCTTTAGCTCATAGCGTGATGTTATATAGCCTATGTTACTTCTGGATAAAGTGGCTTTCTAATGGTACAAGAATTATTAACATCGGTCCAGTAGTTTTTGATTTATTCGTTATAAACAAAGACATATTTTTGATTTTTTTATATTAGTATTGATATAGAATTTGGCTTCCGTATATTTGATAAATGGATTGAGTTTATAATTTTACACAACGTTGAATTTCAATGTAAGAATGGTTTTGTATTTTTTATTCTGAATCTTTTACAGGAACAGAAATTACTTACCTAATAAGCAGCGATAGCTCAGTGGGGAGACCAACAGACTGCAATGCAGAGGGTCTCGGGTTTGAACCCACGTCGCGCACCTCTGACTTTCGAAAGTTATATGACTTTTTGAAATGATGTGCGCATTGATTGACAATTATCGCCTGCTTCGTGCCTCGGAGAGCACGTTAAGCCGTCGGTCCTGGCTGCCATGAACATCTATGGCAGTCGTTATTGGGAGAGTGACGACACAAAAGAGCCCACTGGGTTGAAGTGTCGCCGGTCTGCACTGACTGGCCCCCACATAAGATACATACATACATACCTAATAATTGACATCAGACTGAGCCACGGCGAAGCATGACCGGGGTTAGAATTAGCCTAATACTCTTCTTTCTTTTTCGTGTGGTTAGAGGCCAACCTATTGTCAAGAGTTGTTCAAACCGCCCGTAGGCCTTTCACATGGCTTAACGACTGCTGTCAATTTGGCAACAGCCGGGACCGACTTTTTACGTGCCCTCCGAAGCACGGAGACGCTCAGATGAAATACCACTAAGCGGTCACCCATCTATAGACTGACCGCACCCAACGTTGATTAACCTCGCTAATCGTTTACCGATCAGTGAGTGCAACTGGCTATGAGCGCACTACATTGGTACTGTTATAAATCTATAAGTAAGTAGGTTGTCTCTAAATTACAGATACTTTTGACTAAAACTATTATGAGAGATCTGAAACTAAAATAATGGATTCTAATTAAACTACTATATACGGATTTTATCGCGTTGTTTATTTGACACTTTATGATATAATTTTGATAACTGTTACACTACTACTACTATTAAACTTTACTAATTTTTAAGCTGATTCAATTATTATTAAAACTATTTAGATTTAATTTAATTTTACACTTTCCCCGACGTTTCGGTTGCTTTTCAGCAGCCATGGTCACGGGGAGACTAAGATAGCAGAAATCCGTATATAGTAGTTTACTTTCAATGAATAATATTCGCGTAAACAGAAGACAATATAATGGATTCTAATATTATTTTTTGTGTGTTTGTTACACCATCACACGGAATGTTCTTTTCTGTTTTGGAAAGATAACTGCAGGCACTAGGAGTAGGTATTATTATCTTATATTATGAAAGCATAAAGAAACACAAAAAATAAGAAATCCTTTTTCCACAGACAATTGTTTCGAATATAGCTTTTTTTTAAAACGTTTCCTGCGCTAGGAGTAATTCCTGTGTCGCGGGGGACTTTACAAACATTCAAACAACAGACACAAAGAATACCCAGACTACTGAGTCTGGGTAAAATTTTGTCCCGTGTGGGATTCGAACCTACAACGCTCAGCGTAGTAGCAACGACAAGATAACCATTTAAACCATTACGTTTGGTTATCTTGCCGTAAATATCTTAACGATTCAGCTCACGCACGCTGGCTTTGATTGGTATTGAATAATTTCAAGTTTATATTAAAATATTTCGCCTCAAAAGATATCAGTTGGTCAGTGGTTTCTCGGTTACGTTGATGGTTGCGCAACCACAAAACTATGTTAATCGTACAACTATATTACTCCGCTGTTGGTTCCCAGCAACCTTACGATAAACTATTGTTTATAGAGGAGAAAACTATGAATTAAAATTGACCTTATTTTATGTTACTACATTTATATAAGTGACTACCATTTGTTCGCGGCATCGATCACGTAAAAGTAGGAAAGGTTATATCAGAAACAGTACTTTAAAAAAAATATATATAGCCTATGTTACTCAGTTATAATATAGCTTTCCAATCGTGAAATAATTTTTAAAGTCGGTCGAGTAGTTTTTGAGTTATACCCTTACAAACAAACAAACAAAAAATCAAATCTTTTCAAATATTATAGTATAGATTAGTTAGTTTGATACCCAGGTAGAGTAAAAATTTTATGGATAGCGCAGTGGTTAAGTTAGATATATAAGTGATGTCGGTAGAAAGAGTAGCGATAGCTCAGTGGGGACCAACAGACTGCAATGCAGAGGATCTCGGGTTCGAACCCACGTCGCGCACCACTGACTTTCGGAAGTTATATGACTTTTCGAAATTATGTGCGTATTGATTGACAATTATCGCCTGCTCCGTGGCTCGGAGATCACGTTAAGCCGTCGGTCCCGACTGCCATGATCATCTATGGCAGTCGTTATTGGGAGAGTGTCGACACAAAAGATCCCACGTGTCGAAGTGTTGCCGGTCTGCACTGACTGGCCCCAAGATAAGATAAGATAGTTTGATTCCCAGGTTGAGTAAAAATTTTATGGATAGCGCAGTGGTTAAGTTAGCTATATAAGTGATGTCGGTAGAACCCAGGACTTTCTATCTTTCCTGGGTGAGCCCGACATATCCTCTCGGCTCCTCTTTTCCCGAGTAGAGGAATGAGTAAATGGCATTCCCAAATGTAAAAATGAAACTTATGTAAGTGTTCGGCTTGTTTGATTCCCAGTTCGAGTTAAAGGTTGATGCGCCGTGGTTTAGGTAATCTTTTCGTCAATAGTACATCTTCTTCTTCTTTTCGTGTGGTTAGTGGTCAACCTGTTGTCAAGAGTTCAAGCTGCCCGTAGGCCTCTGACATAGCATAACGACTGCTGTCAATTTGACAACAACCGGGACCGACTTTTTACATGCCCTCCGAAGCACGGAGACGCTCAGATGAAATACCACTAAGTGGTCACCCATCTATAGACCGAACGCAGCCAACGTTGCTTAGCCTCGCTAATCGTTTACCGATCAGTGAGTGCAACTGGCTATGAGAGCCTCACACGTCTATTATTCTCTTTAAATAATTATTTATATTTAGTTTTACACGACGTCTCGGTTGCTTTTCAGCACCAATAGCCTCTTGTACCAGAAATAATTCCTGTGTCGCGGGGGACTTTCTAGACATGCAAACAACGGACTCAAAGAACACCCAATCTCAGATTATTTGTGGTTCACGCAAATTTTTACCTGCTAACTTGACTATTCTGAAATATCATAGATGGCGCCTTATAGCTTTTAAATATTGTCATCTTTCTGGACGTTAAGTTGCCATCTGACACTGTCAACATGACATCTGAATTACAAATTTAATCTATATATTAATACGTGAAGCAAAATCTTTGTAACCCTTTTTACGAAAATTGCGCGGACGGAGGAGTATGAAATTTGGCACAGATAAGTTTTCATGGAAAAGGAGGGGCGAATCCTAATATTTTTATAAAATATGCATTAGAAATACATTATATTAATGAAAAAATCCTACACGCACACATCCATGCATTTGACACACGCAGTCGAATCGCGTTCGTAGTATTTCGGTATTGTTCGTGTGACGTCGTACAATTCTTTGTAACTATGGTTACCTATACCTTATTTATATGTAATAAAGCAAAAAGAAATCGAAGTAGCAAGCTTAGGAATTTTGGTCGAATATGACCATTAGACGACCGCTAGTATATAGTATTAATACGCTCACTCATATTGAAAGTACCTAGTACATTATCGTTCTTAGCGCGGACAGTTTTTCGTACGATTTAAGTACCGTTTTTAAATTTTCACCTATATTGAAAATAGTACACCATCATTGTCTATCATGTAAATGTAATGTGTGAGCTCACTCTTCTTAACGCGAACACTTTCTTGTACGATCTAAGTATGTACAACAGCTTGTTCCATAAACTTATTCATTCACAAACGTCAGTTTAAATCAAGAAACGGTCACTAATCCAAAGGCCAGCCTAGCGAGTGTTGCTTAACCTCTAAGCTTCTTGTTATCCGGATGTTATATAGCACTCTATGACGCTGGTTATGTATTAGAAAAGCCCTATGAGTTTGTTAATAATCGTCGGTAAACGCAACTTATGCGTAAGAATGGAATATACAGGCGATAAATACCGGCGGTTTTGTTGAAGCGTTTTTCTTGAACGGGTTTTATTAAGAGCGTTTATCCTATGTGGCATATGGCTAATAGAAAGAATGATAGAAAAATATTTTTATTTGTATCTCCATAACACAATATAATAAAATACAAAACGAATACAGAACAGTCTATTAATAGAGGCCAAATTAAGTAGCTGCGTCTGCTATTGTTGCAATAAAAGTTGCAACGCTGTTATACTCGTAGGACCTATACGGTATGTGAGCAACGCAAGAGACATTTTCAGCCTTTTTAATATATCTTATATAGATATAAATCTAAAGTAGCGATAGCTCAGTGGGAAGACCAACAGACTGCAATGCAGAGGATCTCGGGTTCGAACCCACGTCGCGCACCTCTGACTTTCGGTAGTTATCTATATGACTTTTCGAAATTATGTGCGTATTGATTGACAATTATCGCCTGCTCCGTGGCTCGGAGATCACGTTAAGCCGTCGGTCCCGACTGCCATGATCATCTATGGCAGTCGTTATTGGGAGAGTGTCGACACAAAAGATCCCACGTGTCGAAGTGTTGCCGGTCTGCACTGACTGGCCCCAAGATAAGATAAGATAGTTTGATTCCCAGGTTGAGTAAAAATTTTATGGATAGCGCAGTGGTTAAGTTAGCTATATAAGTGATGTCGGTAGAACCCAGGACTTTCTATCTTTCCTGGGTGAGCCCGACATATCCTCTCGGCTCCTCTTTTCCCGAGTAGAGGAATGAGTAAATGGCATTCCCAAATGTAAAAATGAAACTTATGTAAGTGTTCGGCTTGTTTGATTCCCAGTTCGAGTTAAAGGTTGATGCGCCGTGGTTTAGGTAATCTTTTCGTCAATAGTACATCTTCTTCTTCTTTTCGTGTGGTTAGTGGTCAACCTGTTGTCAAGAGTTCAAGCTGCCCGTAGGCCTCTGACATAGCATAACGACTGCTGTCAATTTGACAACAACCGGGACCGACTTTTTACATGCCCTCCGAAGCACGGAGACGCTCAGATGAAATACCACTAAGCGGTCACCCATCTATAGACCGAACGCAGCCAACGTTGCTTAGCCTCGCTAATCGTTTACCGATCAGTGAGTGCAACTGGCTATGAGAGCCTCACACGTCTATTATTCTCTTTAAATAATTATTTATATTTAGTTTTACACGACGTCTCGGTTGCTTTTCAGCACCAATAGCCTCTTGTACCAGAAATAATTCCTGTGTCACGGGGGACTTTCTAGACATGCAAACAACGGACTCAAAGAACACCCAATCTCAGATTATTTGTGGTTCACGCAAATTTTTACCTGCTAACTTGACTATTCTGAAATATCATAGATGGCGCCTTATAGCTTTTAAATATTGTCATCTTTCTGGACGTTAAGTTGCCATCTGACACTGTCAACATGACATCTGAATTACAAATTTAATCTATATATTAATACGTGAAGCAAAATCTTTGTAACCCTTTTTACGAAAATTGCGCGGACGGAGGAGTATGAAATTTGGCACAGATAAGTTTTCATGGAAAAGGAGGGGCGAATCCTAATATTTTTATAAAATATGCATTAGAAATACATTATATTAATGAAAAAACCCTACACGCACACATCCATGCATTTGACACACGCAGTCGAATCGCGTTCGTAGTATTTCGGTATTGTTCGTGTGACGTCGTACAATTCTTTGTAACTATGGTTACCTATACCTTATTTATATGTAATAAAGCAAAAAGAAATCGAAGTAGCAAGCTTAGGAATTTTGGTCGAATATGACCATTAGACGACCGCTAGTATATAGTATTAATACGCTCACTCATATTGAAAGTACCTAGTACATTATCGTTCTTAGCGCGGACAGTTTTTCGTACGATTTAAGTACCGTTTTTAAATTTTCACCTATATTGAAAATAGTACACCATCATTGTCTATCATGTAAATGTAATGTGTGAGCTCACTCTTCTTAACGCGAACACTTTCTTGTACGATCTAAGTATGTACAACAGCTTGTTCCATAAACTTATTCATTCACAAACGTCAGTTTAAATCAAGAAACGGTCACTAATCCAAAGGCCAGCCTAGCGAGTGTTGCTTAACCTCTAAGCTTCTTGTTATCCGGATGTTATATAGCACTCTATGACGCTGGTTATGTATTAGAAAAGCCCTATGAGTTTGTTAATAATCGTCGGTAAACGCAACTTATGCGTAAGAATGGAATATACAGGCGATAAATACCGGCGGTTTTGTTGAAGCGTTTTTCTTGAACGGGTTTTATTAAGAGCGTTTATCCTATGTGGCATATGGCTAATAGAAAGAATGATAGAAAAATATTTTTATTTGTATCTCCATAACACAATATAATAAAATACAAAACGAATACAGAACAGTCTATTAATAGAGGCCAAATTAAGTAGCTGCGTCTGCTATTGTTGCAATAAAAGTTGCAACGCTGTTATACTCGTAGGACCTATACGGTATGTGAGCAACGCAAGAGACATTTTCAGCCTTTTTAATATATCTTATATAGATATAAATCTAAAGTAGCGATAGCTCAGTGGGAAGACCAACAGACTGCAATGCAGAGGATCTCGGGTTCGAACCCACGTCGCGCACCTCTGACTTTCGGTAGTTATCTATATGACTTTTCGAAATTATGTGCGTATTGATTGACAATTATCGCCTGCTCCGTGGCTCGGAGATCACGTTAAGCCGTCGGTCCCGACTGCCATGATCATCTATGGCAGTCGTTATTGGGAGAGTGTCGACACAAAAGATCCCACGTGTCGAAGTGTTGCCGGTCTGCACTGACTGGCCCCAAGATAAGATAAGATAGTTTGATTCCCAGGTTGAGTAAAAATTTTATGGATAGCGCAGTGGTTAAGTTAGCTATATAAGTGATGTCGGTAGAACCCAGGACTTTCTATCTTTCCTGGGTGAGCCCGACATATCCTCTCGGCTCCTCTTTTCCCGAGTAGAGGAATGAGTAAATGGCATTCCCAAATGTAAAAATGAAACTTATGTAAGTGTTCGGCTTGTTTGATTCCCAGTTCGAGTTAAAGGTTGATGCGCCGTGGTTTAGGTAATCTTTTCGTCAATAGTACATCTTCTTCTTCTTTTCGTGTGGTTAGTGGTCAACCTGTTGTCAAGAGTTCAAGCTACCCGTAGGCCTCTGACATAGCATAACGACTGCTGTCAATTTGACAACAACCGGGACCGACTTTTTACATGCCCTCCGAAGCACGGAGACGCTCAGATGAAATACCACTAAGCGGTCACCCATCTATAGACCGAACGCAGCCAACGTTGCTTAGCCTCGCTAATCGTTTACCGATCAGTGAGTGCAACTGGCTATGAGAGCCTCACACGTCTATTATTCTCTTTAAATAATTATTTATATTTAGTTTTACACGACGTCTCGGTTGCTTTTCAGCACCAATAGCCTCTTGTACCAGAAATAATTCCTGTGTCACGGGGGACTTTCTAGACATGCAAACAACGGACTCAAAGAACACCCAATCTCAGATTATTTGTGGTTCACGCAAATTTTTACCTGCTAACTTGACTATTCTGAAATATCATAGATGGCGCCTTATAGCTTTTAAATATTGTCATCTTTCTGGACGTTAAGTTGCCATCTGACACTGTCAACATGACATCTGAATTACAAATTTAATCTATATATTAATACGTGAAGCAAAATCTTTGTAACCCTTTTTACGAAAATTGCGCGGACGGAGGAGTATGAAATTTGGCACAGATAAGTTTTCATGGAAAAGGAGGGGCGAATCCTAATATTTTTATAAAATATGCATTAGAAATACATTATATTAATGAAAAAACCCTACACGCACACATCCATGCATTTGACACACGCAGTCGAATCGCGTTCGTAGTATTTCGGTATTGTTCGTGTGACGTCGTACAATTCTTTGTAACTATGGTTACCTATACCTTATTTATATGTAATAAAGCAAAAAGAAATCGAAGTAGCAAGCTTAGGAATTTTGGTCGAATATGACCATTAGACGACCGCTAGTATATAGTATTAATACGCTCACTCATATTGAAAGTACCTAGTACATTATCGTTCTTAGCGCGGACAGTTTTTCGTACGATTTAAGTACCGTTTTTAAATTTTCACCTATATTGAAAATAGTACACCATCATTGTCTATCATGTAAATGTAATGTGTGAGCTCACTCTTCTTAACGCGAACACTTTCTTGTACGATCTAAGTATGTACAACAGCTTGTTCCATAAACTTATTCATTCACAAACGTCAGTTTAAATCAAGAAACGGTCACTAATCCAAAGGCCAGCCTAGCGAGTGTTGCTTAACCTCTAAGCTTCTTGTTATCCGGATGTTATATAGCACTCTATGACGCTGGTTATGTATTAGAAAAGCCCTATGAGTTTGTTAATAATCGTCGGTAAACGCAACTTATGCGTAAGAATGGAATATACAGGCGATAAATACCGGCGGTTTTGTTGAAGCGTTTTTCTTGAACGGGTTTTATTAAGAGCGTTTATCCTATGTGGCATATGGCTAATAGAAAGAATGATAGAAAAATATTTTTATTTGTATCTCCATAACACAATATAATAAAATACAAAACGAATACAGAACAGTCTATTAATAGAGGCCAAATTAAGTAGCTGCGTCTGCTATTGTTGCAATAAAAGTTGCAACGCTGTTATACTCGTAGGACCTATACGGTATGTGAGCAACGCAAGAGACATTTTCAGCCTTTTTAATATATCTTATATAGATATAAATCTAAAGTAGCGATAGCTCAGTGGGAAGACCAACAGACTGCAATGCAGAGGATCTCGGGTTCGAACCCACGTCGCGCACCTCTGACTTTCGGTAGTTATCTATATGACTTTTCGAAATTATGTGCGTATTGATTGACAATTATCGCCTGCTCCGTGCCTTGGCGAGCACGTTAAGCCGTCGGTGCCGGCTGCCATTAACATCTATGGCAGTCGTTATTGGGAAAGTCAGTACCCTCTAATATCCTGACACTGGTCTAGCCTTAGGGTATCGTTAGCCTTCGGGTTGCGGAGGTCAGGTGGCAGCCGCTCCGTGAAAAACTGATATCCAGTCAAATCCGGTTAGACCAGAAAAGCCGACCCAAGTGACTTGGGAATAATAAAGGCTAAGAGAGAAGATATAGATATAAATAACAATCAAATGCCACATGTATGACGGAGCATCACTTTAGAACGGCTCGATCGATTTTGCATTTTTTTTGTTGTGTCTGTAATTGTCAGCACAAGGTTTGTATGAACTAAAATTTGCGGGTCCACCGCGGGAAATATAAAAAAAAAATTGCGCACTCATCGGGCCCAGGACCAATGTCTTTTGGTAATTTTAAGCAAAGGGCACGGGATTGTGCAGCACGGCAAACTCCTTGACCTAATTTTGTTGGTTCAGATTTTAACCTCCGAGGAGGCCTGATACACAGCAGTCGTATTCACGGCAGGCCTTAACCCATGCCAAGCGAGATTAAAGAAATACCTTTCCCTTTTGAAAGGCGTTTCGGGCAGAATGCACTGACAGTGGTCGGTAACAGGCACCTAATACTTGCGGTTGTATGTGTATTCTAAGTTTCTATGTGAATAACCGTAAGTCAGCTGCAATCTTTTCTGCAAATAAAAATAAATGTAATAATAAAAATAAGTATATACAGCCACAGCTTACGCCTAAGTTAGTCTTAAAAATATATGTTTACATTGATTTTGTATGTATATGCAATAGTTTACAAAATAGTATACGAGTCGCCTATTGTATACCCGATATAGTCGTACGCGTCTACCCAGGGCGGAGATAAAATGTACACCCACATTTAGACTACAAAAATTGTTTGGTTCTACGTAAAAGGCGAGCTTATTTCCATCTACCGGACATGATTCCAGGCTCCGCATTGCTGCTCAGAATATCTTGACAGAAAAACCATTAACCACCAATAAGACAAATTTTGCTCCACCTGGAAATCATATACGAGACCTCATACAGAGCAATGGCATTTACTGCCCGCGACTTCATTCGTGATAATGTTGATGAATTATGTCAAAAAATTCTGGTTGTCAGTTGACACAGGAAGTATCTTTTTCCTGGATAAAAGGTACTACGTCCTTTACTGTACCCCTGATAATGTATATGCGAAATTTCATGGCGACCGGCCAAGTATTAAGGCGTGAAAGTGTAACAGACCAACTTATATTTGCATTTATAATATTAAGTTAGGATAACTTAGAAGATTGTCAAATGAATATTAGTATAAACAGCGGGTCGGTCCGCAATATCAGGCCGTGTGTTTCCGAACCGTTACAGCGTCTATTACGTGAACACTCGCGCAGTGAAAGCCGAGCCGAGCCGCGAGGCGCACCTCACTCTTATTAAACACAAAATGATATCATTAAAATAAAACATTCATAAATAATAATTTTGTGCCCGTCCAAACATCGCTTCAATTTATTTTGGTATGTATTTCTTCAGTTATATTTTATGAAAGTGTTTTTTTTCTGTGTATATGTGAAGTGAAAAATATCGGTTTTTACGGAAGATGTTTCATTGTGAAAAGCATTAAAAACGTCGGTGAAAGTGTAAATAATAATTGCAAAACAAATCGTGATAATTTCAGCCCTGATTTTAAATTGCTCCCCTGCTGGGCATGAGCCTTTTCTCAGTATGAAAAGTGTTAGGCCATAATCCATTATTGAGTTAGTTCGGGCTAGTAAAATACTGTTTTGAATAGTTAAATTTTAGTATATAATATGTTGTGTAAGAATTGAACTTTTAAAATTTTATGCTCTAGTAATATTTGTGAAATATTATAAGTAGAAATTTATAATCTTTGTGTTTATTAAATGAGCTGTCTCTCGTGGTTTCACTCACGTTTATGATTACTGCTCAACTCCCGTGGCTCTTAGCGTGATGTTATATAACCTATGTTACTTCTGGATGTAGCACCTTTCTAATGGTGTTAGAATTATTAAAATCGGTGCAGTAGTTTTTGAGTTTGTCCATTACAAACAAAAGTAAAAATGTTTTCTTTTTATAATATTAGTGTTGATATAGTTAGATTCTTGCAGTCAGTTTATACATATATTATTAATTTAGGAGATTTATATCAAAGATTAAAAATAATAAATGAGCCCATCTATTATTTATACATTTATTATTTTCACCGTATTAAGAGTGAGCTCACACATTACATAAAGAACGCTAGTGTACAATTTTCAATATGAGCGACCGTGATAGTACTATATTTATAAGTCAGATGTCATTCTGGCATTGTGTGTTTGACGATAACTTAACGATCAGAAAGGACCATATTTATTCGTAGTAGGGTGCCTCCTATGATTTTAATCTTTGGTTTAATACGTGAATAGTATGGACTATTGCCTAACCCTTCTCATACTAAGAAAAGGCCTGTGCCCAGCACTGGGACAGTTTATATACAGGACTGATGTTATTATATATTATACGCAATTTCACGTTGACCACCGGCACACCGGCGACCAATAGGTTTTTAATTATATCCGGCATTTCAACAATTAGCCTGTTAAAACAACTTTCGCACTAGTAATAATTTCTATGTCGCGGAGGACATTGTAAACATTGAAACAACCGACACAAAGAACACCGAGACTCGGTACAACTGTTTGTGGATCACATAGTTTTTTGTCTTGTGGTGATCTATCCCAACACTCTTATTTGACTGTCGCTCGCTTTAACGGTTAAGGAAAATGTGAGGAAACCTGCATGTCTGAGAGTATTCCATAATATCCTCGAAGATATGTGTAGTGCTAACCTGCACGAACACAAAAAACCACGTAAACTCGGACCAACTATCTGTCTTTCACACAAATTTTTGTCAAGTATGGAGATCGAACCCAACACTCGACGTAGTGATAGTAGCGAGGCGATAACTGGATCCATTACGCCACCTATATCCCTCAAGGATATACGTTTATATGCATATTACACCCATAATTAGCCAGCTATATTTAAAGTTCCATGAAAGTGACATCAAATCTATAGCCGCCTCCCGGCATGTTTTTGTATTTTAAAAAGGCAACTCTCGAACTAGGCCGAATTCCTGTAACATTCAAACAACGGATATAAAAAGCACCGATACTCGGATCATACGACCAGTATTCCTAATGTTGTGTGAACAATGTTATCTGAACATTGCGGTCTGATTGATGTCCATCAATTTAGCAGGTGATAATATCCGCATATAGGAGTTAAGCGCCCAATTAATCTTAACTAGGTACTTTTTACTGGATGAAAGGTTCGTTCGGTGAGTGAGAGTGCCGGAGGCCCAATCACCCCTTTTCCCACTTCCCACTTCCTTTTCTAAAAGGTTGGCAACGCGCAAGTAATGCCTCTGGTGTTGCAGGCGTCCGTGGGCTGCGGTGACCACTTGCCATCAGGTGGCCTATACTCGTTTGCCACCTAAATTGTATAAAAAATGCTATCAGTGAATTCACAAAAATTTTTGATCCGAGTGGGATTCGAACCCACAATACGCGACGCGGCGGCATTACCGAGGCGCACACTTAAACCATTACGACATTCGTGCAGTACTAACTTCGTGCTATTAATAGAAAGCTTTGAATTAAAATCTCATTACTTTTGCACATAATATTATCTTATGTTTACGCGAAAGTTAAACTTGAAATTAAACCTAATATATACGGATTTTGTCAACAGCGATAGCTCAGTGGTGAGACTAACAGACTGCAATGCAGAGGGTCTCTGGTTCGAACCCACGTCGCGCACCTCTGACTTTCGGAAGTTATATGACTATTCGAAATTATTTGCGTATTGATTGACAATTATCGCCTGCTCCGTGCCTCGGAGAGCACGTTAAGCCGTCGGTCCCGGCTGCCATGAACATCGATGGCAGTCGTTATTGGGAGAGAGTCGCTGGTCTGCACTGACTGGCTCCCACATAAGATACATACATACTGTTCTGTTCTAGTCAGGTAATCTGTTTTGCCGCGTGTACTCGACTCACTTAAGACTGCACCGAGTGTAAGACGCGGTTGGACTGAATGACAGAACTCGAAATTCAAATCAGCGCGCGGCCGCCATAGTAAAATTGTATGGAGGATTTGAAGTGCTTTTTTGATAAATATGTATCTTTATTGTCAACCAAAAACTTAAATATTTGGGACGGACAAATTGTAATTAAACTATTTATGTTTCGTGTAAGCTGTAGAATAGGATAGATTTCTACTGTTATAATCTAAAAATCACGTAACACGAGCTTACGTTTTTGCATTTTTCGTGCAAATTTACGTACTTTTTAGGCGGTAATATTAATTATTTTACGTTTTTACACGGAGTTGTTGTAAACACATTAATTTTTATGGTAAATGTATATTTTATATTTGTATTAAACAAAAAGTGTTGTATTTATCAACTTAACTGTGACCGCCTGTTTTGGCACATTTCGCTTGGCGCAGACTTAATACTCTCGTGGAAGCCAACGCGGACTGTGATATTTTTGCTGACGACTTGAAAGTCGTCATGAATGTTTGCAATGCTTTTTATGAAAAGATATCTTAAATTTATATAGTGTAAAAACCTGAATTAATGTAATTGGTTGTATTTATAACCGATCTAATTTAATTAATAAATTAAATCATCAGCAGCGACACGAAATCTCGCAATATGTCTTCTAGCCGGCAATAGATTAACCTACTTGAATTATGATTTAAATATGGCTGGTAAAATATGGAGCTTTATAATAACATCTTTGCTCACGCCCTGATATGCTTTCACGCCTTAACTGCTTAACCGATCATGATGAAATTTCGCATACACTTTGTCAGGGGTACAGAAAAGGACATAATACTATTTTCTGGATGAAAGGTACCCTTTCATCCAGAAAATAGTACTGTTACTAACCTATCCTAACCTACATTTACGCGAACGAAGCCGCGGGCAAAATCTAGTATGATTTAAATGCTGGAAAATTGTCTTAATTTATGTGTGTATTGTCAAGAATATAGACGCACGTTTATGTTTAATGCTCCACTCTCGTGGTTCGTAGCGTGATGTTATATAACTTATAACCTTCCGAAAGAATTGGGCTATCAAATGCAAAAATAATTTATCAGAGCCGACTGGTAGTTCCAGAGATAAGCATGTTCAAACTATAACAAACAAAGTCTTTAGCTTTAATAATTACTAGCTTTTGTCCGCGGCGTCGCTCGCGCGGGAACACAATTTTTTTCTGGATGAAATGTATCCTATGTCATTCTCTGTATCCCTGACAACGTGTATGCGAAACACATATTTCGGTCGTGTAGTTAAAGCGTATAAGCGTTACAAACAAACAAACTGACATTCGCATGCATAATATTAGTTAGGATGCAGGCATTGTCTTAATTACTAATTCAAGATTTAGAGGTCCAGATATAGGTATAGGCCCCACGTAATAGGCAATGAGGTCCAGATGCTAAACTCCTACCAAAAAAATCTTGACAGGAAACCTATCATCGACTTAGAAATCGAATCCATGCACAGCAGTCATTGACAACTACTGCGCCATTGACGCATGTATAATTAATCATTATTAATTTTTCGCATATCAATTCATTTATTCTTATTATGGATGATGTATGGAATCTATTAAAATTTATTACAATCCTAATTACAATACAGAAATGGCTTGCATATGGTTGTTACATATTACAGAAAAGGGTCGCCATATAGCTTATTAGATATTTCGCAGTTTCGCTCGCTTCAATGCAGATTATGTCAATAAAATTGCTATCCCACGGAAACAGTACTTTTTTCTGGATGAAAGGGAAGAAAAAGGAAGATATCTTATGTCCTTTTGTGTACGTCTGACAAATTTGAGTAGTAGAGCCTCGCTGATTTCAGCATATGGGCCGGTTCGACTAGGGAAAGACTAATAATTAATAATATCGACGTGAAATACCAGTATTCCTACTGTTGTGTTTCGTCCGGTGAGTGAGAGTGCCGGAGGCCCAATGACCCCTTTTTCCCCCTTCACGCTCCTTCTCCTTCCCACTTCCTCCTTTCCTAAAGGGTCGGCAACGCGCAAGTGATGTCTCTGGTGTTGCAGGCGTCCATAAGCTACGGTGACCATTTACTAACAGGTGGGCCGTATGCTAGTTTGCCAGCTTAGTTGTATAAATAAAAACGTTTATGCGAAATATCATGATGATCGGTTGAGTTCAAACCAACTCACATTTGCATTTATATCTAATACTAGATGTGCCCGCGGTTTCACCCGCGTTTATGATTAGTGCGCCGCCCCCGTGGGTCGTAGCGTGATGTTATATAGCCTATAGCCTTCCTCGGTAAATGAGCTATCCAACACTAAAATAATTTTTCAATTCGGACCAGTAGTTCCTGAGGTTAGCGCGTTCAAACAAACAAACAAACTATTTCTTCAGCTATAGGTTATATAACATCACGCTACGACCAATTAGCAGCGGAGCAACAATGAAAAATGTTGCAAACTACGGGAAGAATCTCATATGTGAAGCAGACGAAATTGCGCGGGTCAGCCAGTCATTAATAAGTTAGTCCTACGGCATAAGCTTCCAATCGTGGGGTTGCGGATTCAAATACTGGGTTGAGCAAAATGTTGTTTTCTAGAATACTATCAGTAGCAGAACTGATTCTGGTAATGACATCACTATTTTGTGAAACCTAAAGACAGCTAGCGTAATATATAGGTATAATATACCTCTCGTATGTGTCCGGGGATACTTCGGAAGGAAATATACTTATTTTATGTTAAGCAATTATAAAGTGTTTCTTTGTATTTTCCTATATTGCTATAATTTTGATATCAGACTCATACGGACTTTATTACAGGGTGTTTTTTAAATACAATTTTTTTATAATAATTATTCCAATTGCAATCAAGCAGCGATAGATCCCGAGTTCGAACCCAATGCGAGCATCTCTGGCTTTTCAAAGTTATGTGCGTATGAAATAATAATAATAATATTTTATCACATACACACAACACCATCTAGCCCAAAATAACGACGACGACCACAATGGCGTAGTGGTTAGTGTAACCGACTGCCACGCCTGAGGTCGCGGGTTCGATTCCCGCACAAGTCAAACATTTGTGTGCATGAACATGGATGTTTGTCTTGGTCTGGATGTTTATATGTATAATATGTATGTATTTACAAAAAATAAGTATATGTGTATGTTTATCCATTGTCTAGTACTCATAGTACAAGCTTTGCTTAGTTTGGGCTAGATGGTGTTGTGTGTATGTGGTAGAATATTATTATTAATATTATAAAAAAGAAAAAAAAAAAATGCACACAAATGTTTAACTTGAGCGGAAATCGAACCCGCGACCTCAGGCGTGGCAGTCAGTTACACTAACCACTACGCCATCGAGGCTGATTAAATTAACGCTCGCTTTAACGGTGAAGGAAAACATCGTGAGGAATGTGCATGTCTGAGAGTTCTACATAATCTTCTCGAAGATATGTGAAGTCTGCCAACCCGTACTGGGCCAGCGTGGTGGACTATGGCCTAACCCTTCTCACACTGAGAGGAGGCCCGGACAGGGACAGTTTATATACAGGGCTGTTAATATTATATCATTGTAATATTTCATAATACAACGATATTAAATATGAAATGGTTTTTACAAGGTCGGCAACGCGCAAGTGATGCCTCTGGTGCTGCAGGCGTCCATAGGTTACGGTGATCACTTACCATCAGGTGGTACCGTACGCCTGTTTGCCACGTTAGTAGTATAAAAAAAACTTTTTGTAGATATTTCTGTTAATTCGCGAAAGCCTTTTAAACCTCGTGTGTATACAACTTAAACATTATCATTAACAAATATTTGCGCAAGGTTATTGAGAAATATGACACACAGACAGACTACAATTACTTTCCATTTTTTTGTATTGATGTAAGAATGTATCATGATAACATAATTATGATTGCTGATTTGTTGTTGTCGTTTATGGTTTCGACTGCGTCCGTGGCGCAGCGGTAGTTAGTGCGACTGCTGTTCATGAAGTCTCGGGTTCGAATCCCGGGTCGGGCCAACCAAAAAAGTTTATTGGGTTTTTCTGTTAAGAAATCCCAACAGCAGCTCGGAGTTAGGAAGTTGGCGGTGTTAGATACCCCCGTGCCTCAGAAAGCACGTAAAACCGTTAGTCCTGCGCCTGATCTCTCTTCGGTTATGTCGGTGACGTCCCTTCACATCATGAGAGTTAGGGAACAGAGAGTACACATGTGTTTGCGCACTCACTTGTGCACTATATATATAATACTCTGACTTTCGGAAGTTATATGACTTTTCGAAATTATGTGTGTATTGATTGACAATTATCGCCTGCTCCGTGCCTCGGCGAGCACGTTAAGCCGTCGGTCCCGGCTGCCGTGAACATCTTTGGCAGTCGTTATTGGGAGAGTGTCGACACAAAAGATCCCACTGGGTCGAAGTGTCGCCGGTCTGCACTGACTGGCCCCACGTAAGATACATATATATAATATCTTCTACGTTAGCCTTCTCCGTTAAGATTGGCCGCCGTGACTGAAATTCGGTCTGGAGGACATTATATTATGGTTGTGAGTTACCGAATTTGACTCCAGGGCTGGGTAAAATGTTATTGGGTTTCACAGTAAGGAAATGTTAGTAGCACGAAGTTGGTAAATTAGACCGCCACGAACTCGTGCCTTATATAAACAAGGTATTGAGGCCTTAGTCTTAAGGTGGGTCCACATTAGTGACATTTCACCGAGCCGAACACCGTGACCAAGTCGTGTGTCTGTACCGATAGTGTGGACGGGCTTTGTTACGCGTACAAATGTTACGATTATTTATCCGTCTCATACTCCCATACAAAAACAGCGATAGCTCAGTGGGGAGACCAACAGACTGCAATGCAGAGGGTCTCGGGTTCGAACCCACGTCGCGCACCTCTGACTTTCGGAAGTTATATGACTTTTCGAAATTATGTGCGTATTGATTGACAATTATCGCCTGCTCCGTGCCTCGGAGAGCACGTTAAGCCGTCGGTCCCGGCTGCCATGAACATCTATGGCTGTCGTTATTGGGAAAGTCAGTACCCTCTAATATCCTGACACTGGTCTAGCTTTAGGGTATCGTCAGCCTTCGTTAATAATTAGCATATAGGTATATTATTATTATATTAAGTACAATATATTAAAATTTACAAAATAATAGATTTTATTACATTAGTAATTTAACATACATACGTAGATTCACGCCTGTTTCCCAGAGGGGTAGGCAGAGACTACGGATTTCCATTTGGTACGATCCTGACAAACTTCTCTGGCTTCATTCGATTTCATCACATTCCTGATACACGCTGGTCGGGTCAAGGTGCTCTTAACCTGGCCTTTGTCCAGAACGCCTCCGATCTCATCTAGAAACGTTCGCCTAGGTCTTCCTCTTGCGACAGTTCTATTCATACTAGCCTTATAAACTTTCTTAGTTAGTCTTTCCTCGTCCATTATTTCTACATGCCCAAACCAGCTTAACATACCCTTTTCTATTCTTGTCACTATATCCACTTTCATGCCGCATCTCTCTCTAATCACACTATTCCTTATTTTATCTTTCAGAAGTTATGTGTTAAATGGTTAATCATCGCTCGCTTTAACGGTGAAGGAAAACATCGTGAGAAAATCTGCATGTTCAAAAGTTCTACATAATGTTTTCTAAGATATGTGACGTCTGCTAATCCGCACTGGGCCATCGTGGTGGACTATGACCTAACCCTTCTCACATTGAGAAGAGGCCCGTGCCCAGCAGTGGGACAGTTTAATACAGGGCGGATGTTATTATATATATTTATTATATATGACATTTCTGGGCATTTTAACGTGTCAGAGTTAATTTCTCACTGTAAATTCATATTCACTTTAATTTTTATGAGTTATCTGTGCAATAATTTCATGTTGATATTCTTTATGCTTACAATTATTGTCAGTAAAATACAATTTTGAATATTTCAAAACACGGCGGCACACCGGTGGCCAGACACAATAGATTTTTTAGAGTTCTAAAATACTATTATATAACAGTTTTGTCCATCCGTCTGTCTGTTATACAACTTTCAACTCAAGAACCGTAAGAGTTAGAGACTCGAGGTCAACGCCATTCGACTCAACATAGTCGATATTCCCTGAAATGACTATGACCTTTGACCTCTAACCTCAAGGTCTATATGCCGTGTAATTTTCTTTTTTTGGTTTAATGTTTATGTTTATTATTTTCTATCTTTTGCCCGCGTTTGTAACTTCTAGTACTTTTTTCCGGTTAAAAGGTACGCTATGTCAGCTCTGTTCCCCTGACAAAGTGTATGCAAAATTTCATGATGATCGGCCAAGAAGTAAAGGCCTGAAAGCGTAACATATTAGTTAGGATTGTGTCGGTGTCGGATAGCAAGTGATGGATATGAGGGTAGAGGGACGAAAAGGGCGAGGAAGGCCAAGGAAAAGATGGATGGACTGTGTGAGGATGGATATGAAAGGAAAAGGGGTAAATGATCAGATGACGGGTGACAGAGAAGTATGGAAGAGAAGGACATACTGCGCCGACCCCAAATAAATTGGGACCAGGGCAAGAGAATGATGATGTCTGTGTTGGATAGCGTATAAAATAATCTTCTTTCTTTCAAAATGTCAACGCCAACGCAAACGTCTTTTGGCGTAATACCCCATTTATCGTGTATTATATTAGCGTATCGATTTTGCAAAATGATTAGATGTATTATACTTTATGAGAGCAGCGATAGCTCAGTGGGGAGACCAACAGACTGCAATGCAGAGCCCACGTCGCGCACCTCTGACTTTCGGAAGTTATATGACTTTTCGAAATTATGTGCGTATTGCTTGACAATTATCGCCTGCTCCGTGCCTCGGAGAGCACGTTAAGCCGTCGGTCCCGGCCGCCATGAACATCTATGGCAGTCGTTATTGGGAGAGTGTCGACACAAAAGATCCCATTGGGTCGAAGTGTCGCCGGTCTGCACTGACTGCCCCCCACATAAGATACATACGTACATTATACTTTTAATTGCCATAGGTGGCACACGCTCCGACCCACCCGATGGCAAACAGTAACCACCGTTCGGACATCGCAGTATTTGTACTCAATCGATTGATATATTAATAACAGTTCAAGGATTTCGTCGTTGCAATACTTAATTTTACTCTATAGCGGTCTATTATTTATATCCTCCTAAGTCTTAAGTGCCTTTGCATAGAACAAAATGGCGTTTATCTGTAAGTCCTGAGATTCACGAGGCAGGAGATAACATTTTGACCGAATGTGATTTATAAAGAACAAAATAAATATCTTCACTGAGTCCTGAGCTTTTGACATCTGATTAAACCATTTTATGCTATGTTATGACTATTTTGTTAAAATAAACTTTGTTTGTAGTAATGTAAAGAATAATTTGCACTAAACCAAATGGTCTTTATTTTTGTTCTTTATAAAGAACACTCGGTCTCAGTGTATATTGAAATGTTTAGTAAGTATACTATGTGCTTCTTCCAACATTTTTGATAAAATAGTTAAAATACAGCATAATGTGACGGTAAATGAAACAAACAAAACATAAATTATTCCCTATTTATTTTCATTTGTACTTTTGGCATGGCACTTTGGCAAAATCACATTAGACTTAAAATTATAAAATATAGTACTATCAAAAAGTTGAGATCTAACAGCAAGTAATTAAGTAAAACATCTTATAAACTCTTAAAATGTTTTTGAAACGTATCCTTAAAATTAATAAACATAAACAAAAAAGATCTAACTTTTAAATAAAATCAACCACCTGTGTGGAAATCTGCAAAACAATTTCTTTTCGGGGTAAAACACAAAGGTAATTCACAACCTTTACAATAGACAGTAGTCTTCATCACACAGCCTTTATGTCTGCACCTATGTTGTGAGGATCCCATTGCAGGTAAGTGAAGGGTACCGCAACGTCGAAAACCCACTGAGGGAATCGCTTTTACTGGAGGTCTACCTCTTTTGGAAGTATTGGTAACTTCTTCCAGGGCACCAGTCGACTCCGCAATTGTGCATTGAATTTCATTTTCTGAAAGCAGGTATCTATCCAGTATCTCCTCTGCAATAGTTTGCTTGAATGCACGTAATTGCACTATTTTGTGAGCTCGTATTCCTTGCAGCTTTTGGTCAGTCTTAAACTTTATCCAGGCATTGACGACAGATAAATCAATTAAGTGGGTAATAAATCTAACTGTCCACTTCTTGGTACGCATTCTCGAGGGGCAAACTGCTAACAGTCTGTCGGTAAGATCAACGCCCCCCATGTTACTATTATATTCCTTGACAACCTCAGGCCTTTGGACTTGTAAATAGCACCGTAGCTTTCTGTCGTATCGTCTACATTCATCGACAGTTTCTGCAGCATGTATGCTTGACAACAACATAACGGGCTTGTTGTCGTACCATTTTGTTAGCGCTATCTGCCGATCTTCTCGCACAAGAACGTCGTAGCTACCCCTACCCTGTCTTGCTAATTGTTTATCTGTCTGCAAATTGTTTATTAGATATTTAGGCAGCCGATTTTTCATAACAGTACCAGCGCATTTAAATCCTCGGTTGTTCAACTCATCCAACAACTTAATGCTCGTGAAGAATCGGTCACAATATATTATATGTCCAGGCACTAGAGTTTCGGTTAAACTTAAAACTACGCTCTCACCTAAATTGAACTCCCCACTACCGGTTATCGTATTCTTGCCTTGATATACTATAATATCGCATACTAAGCCATTTGGATTGGCAAGAATAAAGGCTTTGAGTCCAGTGGGATACGGTTTGCCGGGGCAGTATTGTCGCATCGGACAAGCGCCTGTAAAGGGTATTATCATCTCATCGATGGAAATTTTTTGGTCTCGAACCTGTGCGTAGCACCCTTGAAGAACTCTATCCAGTAACGGGCGTACTTTCCACAGCAAGTCGTTCTTCCTCGCGTCAAGCGAAATATCATTATCATAAACCAACTTAAGTGAATTTCTAAGTAAAAAATAACGATCTCGTGTCATAGTTTTTACTATAATTGGTACAGCATACTTCTCGCACCAGTACATTCTAATTTGTGGATAGCCGATACATCCCATAAGCATGGTTATTCCAATAAAAGCCTTGCACTCTCCTAAGGTTAAATTTAAACTTTTTCCTGTTTTTTCAACAGCAGTTTGATTACTCATTGTAACCATTAACGAAAGCAATTCTTCGTCTATATATTCATAAAAATATTCTATCATCGAGGATTTCGATTCAGAAGGGCGATACGATGGCTGTTGCAAGGCAGGAAACTCTTTGTTGAAGCCTGATCTATTCCAAGTTATAGGATCTCGCCCGAAAACCGCAGAAGCTCTTACTCTACCACGAATACGCACACGTCTGCGCCCTGCACATCGACTACGCACTCCACCACGCGTACGTACCAAGTGTCTCGTCGGAGCTCTTCTAGATGGACCACCAGTCTCACTTTCCGGGCTACTTGAATCTTCATTTTCCGAGCTGCTTTCACATTCTTCACGACGATTTTCATCGTAATTCCTTGCCATGGGAATTACGATGTTTTCCTCAGGCTCTTGAGAAACCAGATCCTCGTCATCGTCACCGTCCTCTATCTCAGACTGATTGAGAAGCTCATCTATTTCCTTTTCATGCAGGGCTAAAACAAATAAATATTTATGTATATCATTATATTAACTCATTTTAATAACTTTTAACTACAAATTTATACGATACAAAACTATTAAACTAATACCGTAAGTGATTTTAAAAGAATAAATATTGACATCGACATTACTATATAAAGACCGTACATACTTTACAAAGAACAAATCATGGTTTTGAATTAACTATATATTGACCGAACACACTTTATAAAGAACAAATCAGTTAGACTTATATTACTCAATTTATACCTCATGTTTTGCAAAAATAATACACTACAGATATTGTTTAATTCCTTATAAGTAAGAAAAATACTAGTTTTCTTGAAAAATACTAAAATTATACAAGATATTAACAGATTTACTCACATTGTTTACGACGCCCTTCCATTGTCGCCTCCTCGTGCACCGTGAATGCAAATATGGCGGCTAGCTTGCACTTTACTCGATGCGTGTGACAGAGACTGACTTATAAATATCGTTCGGAAACGTCAGCTCTTTGAGTGTGTGGCTATAATTTACAAAAACTAATATGTTCTACTCATAGAACATTCGGTTATAAAGCTACTTGTCATTTCAAGATTGTCAGGTCTTAACTATGATTGCCATTTTGTTCTATAGATAGTCAGTTCGGTTTTTCTAACAACTAATTCTCAAAAGAACCGGGTCTTAGGAGGATATATGAGCAGTCGAGTTATGTGGTAAGCCAGTTAATAGCTTGTCTGATATTAAACGTTGTTAATGCAAGATGTGTAGATTATTTAATTAATCATAATAATTTATATTATACAATAGAGGTTTCAATATGAAGTTGACGCTTTGTATGAAGCAAATCGGTAATTTGTGGTTTTCATACTATTTCATCAATATTTTTTTATTGGTCAATTTCAATTGGTAAGTATATGTTTTTTAAACTGCCTCCGTGGCGCAGCGGTAGTGAATGCGACTGCTGTGCATGAGGTCTCGGGTTCGAATCCCGGGTCGGGCCAACAAAAAGTTATTGGGTTTTTTGGTTAAGAAATCTCAATACGAGCCCGGAGTTAGGAAGTTGGCGGTGTTAGACACACCCGTGCCTCGGAAAGCACGTAAAGCCGTAGGTCCTGCGCCTGATCTCTCTCCAGTCGTGTCGGATTATCCGTCCCATCGGATCATGAGAGTTAGGGAACAGAGAGTGCACTTGTGTTTGCGCACATACTTGTGCACTATAATATCTCCTGCGCAGTTGGCCAATCTCCGTTAAGATTGGCCGCCATGACCATAATTCGGTCTGGAGGACATTATCATAATACTTTAATATACTCTATAGACTATAGTAAAATTGTATTATGGAGAGAATATAATTATTATTGTAGTTCTTTTCTTATGGATATTACGCATGGTAATATTTTGAATTTAGCTAACAAAGCTGGGTTTAGGTGTCACCTTTACACGACAGAGCTGATTAGAACGGGTACCAAGAAGTTCGGCTCCTCATACCTCTGCCAAACTAATCAAACTTGGAATCCTCTGCTGAGGACGTGTTTACTTCTTCCATCAATCTTAGGTCCTTCAAGGCGTGTAAAGGCATCTCTTTAAACCGTCAAAGCCCTGAGAGAGACCTCGGCACCACTTCAGTTGTAATAAAGACGTGGTGTGACTCTGCTCGTGGACTTCACAACTGTGCATCATCAGTCGGGATGTAGTCATAGTTAGTTAGTTGGACGTATGTTATCCGCACTTAACCGACGTGAAATATTGTACGGTTACTCATACCACCTTAGCTCCGTCCAGAAAGTTAATAGGAGACCGATGTTGCGCAGTACCTCCTTCATCGTTTCTGGACTGTTTAGAAGTTTCGCCCGCTGGTTGCTCACGCTTTTATAATGTAGGAGCACGTGAGCTGGTGTCATCTCGATGCAGCCTCTACATAAGGGACAGTGAGTGATGCCGATGTTGAATAGGTGTTTGTTGAGTGAGCAGGGGCTCGGGGGTGTAGTCAGTTTGACAGGCAATAATAAAAGAAGAACAATTGGTTACTTTGTCTAGATAAAAGTCAGTTATATATGGTATTTACCACATTTTGCCTGCGGCTTTGCTTGCGTAAATGTAGGCCAGGTTAGTTTAGTAAAAGTTTTTTTTCTGGTTGAAAGGTACTCTATGTAATTTTCGGTTACCCTGACAACGTGTATGCGAAATTTTATGACAAACAGTCGAGTAGTTAAGGCGAGTAACAAACAAACTCACATTCGCATTTATAATATTAGTTAGGATACTGGCTAGTGACTGGTTAGTGATAGCTGAGTGGGAGATCAACATACTGCAATGCGGAGGGTCTCGGGTTCGAACCCACGTCGCGCACATCTGACTTTCGGCAGTTATAAGACTTTTCGAAATTATGTGCGTATTGATTGACAATTATCGCCTGCTCCGTGCCTCGGAGAGCACGTTAAGCCGACGGTCCCGGCTGCCATTAACATCTATGGCAGTCGTTATTGGGAAAGTCAGTACCCTCTAATATCCTGACATTAATCTAGCCTTAGGGTATCGTTAGCCTTCGGATTGCGGAGGTCAGGTGGCAGCCGCTCCGTGTAAAAACTGATATCCAGTCAAATCCGGTTAGATTAGAAAAGCCGACCCCAAGTGACTTGGGAATAATAAAGGCTAGGGAGAAGATACTGGCTGCAGTACCTTTCTCGCACTTTTTTCGAAAGTCCCATGTCTTGTATATATGTATATATATACAAGATATATATATATATATATATACACTTAAAAGAAATTGCTTCAAAATTAGAAAGTCCTATTTGGAAGCATTGGAATAGGCTACATGTTGACAATGTCAAACAATATTATCTTTCTTGCTGATTTACCTACTGATTTTAATTTTAAGAATTTTACTATCCTCATATAATAATAACAATAATATTCTACCACATACACACAACACCATCTAGCCCAAACTAAGCAGAGCTTGTACTATGGGTACTAGACAATGGATAAACATACTTATATACTTTTTTTTTTGTAAATACATACATATTATACATAGAAACACCCAGACCAAGACAAACATCCATGTTCATGCACACAAATATTTGACTTGTGCGGGAATCGAACCCGCGACCTCAAGCGTGGCGTTCGGTTACACTAACCACTACGCCATCGAGGCCGACAAATGGATCTCTGGTCTGAAATAAATAATAATAATTTCATTCTCTTGCCCTGGTCCCAATTTATTTGGGGTCGGTGCTGTATGTCCTTTGCTTCCATACTTCTCTGTCACCCGTCATCTGATCATTTACCCCTTTTCCTTTCATATCCATCCTCACACAGTCCATCCATCTTTTCCTTGGCCTTCCTCTCCCTTTTCCTCCCTCTACCCTCATATCCATCACTTGCTTACCTACATACGTATCATCTCTTCGCATAACATGTCCATACCAAGCTCAACGATTTCCTTTCACTTTCTCATCTATGGGCATCACTTTCAGACTACCTCTTACGTATTCATTCCTAATTCTGTCCATTCTCGTCACTCCACACATCCATCGTAACATTCTCATCTCTGCTACATGCAATCGTTTCTCATCCATCTTCTTAGTAGCCCAACACTCAGCTCCATACAGTACGACAGGCCTTATAGCCGCCTTATACATGCGGCCCTTTAATTTCAAAGGCAGTTTAGGATCGCATATCTATAAATTATTATTATAATTATTATTATTATTATTATTATTAGCACACAGCTTCTTATACACAACGGCTAATGCCGCTATTTACTTAATAATCCGAGCAAAATAATGTCGATGCCATCTTTCTATTATCATCGCAACATTCATCGATTGAACAAATAAAAATGCGTGTAAACATAGTATAACTATTGACCCAGTTTAGTGTTGCCACAAAGATTTAAGTAATATATATTTTACATAACAGTTCACGCTTGACTGGTTCGTGTCGTCATAACATTCGTGCAGTTGCTTTTGAGCGAGTTTTTGTTCTAGAACGTTTGTACCTTTTTCTTTTTAGGGTTCTATAGCTAACATTTTAAGGGGCGGTAGCCCTGTGATTAAGATATTGGACTTGCGACCCAACAGTCGTACGTTCAATTCCCAACATTGCACTGCTGACATAAAGCCATTCCTAACATACACGAAATTAAAAAAAACTTTATTAATTTAGGTCACAAAGTAACACTTATGAACATTAAGGTTACACTAACTAAACTATAATATGAATTTACATTTACCTGTTGCGATAGCTCAGTGGGGAGACCAACAGACTGCAATGCAGAGGGTCTCGGGTTCGAACCCACGTCACGCACCTCTGACTTTCGAGAGTTATATGACTTTTCGAAATTATGTGCGTATTGATTGAAAATTATCGCTTGCTTCGTGCCTCGGAGAGCACGTTAAGCCGTCGGTCCCGGCTGCCATGAACATCTATGGCAGTCGTTATTGGGAGAGTGTCGACACAAAAGATCCCACTCGGTCGAAGTGTCGCCGGTCTGCACTGACTGGCCCCCACTTAAGATACATACATACATACATACCTGTTGCGAGCGATAATTACCTATTTATACGCATATAACTTCGAAAAGTCAGAGATGCGCGCCTTGAGATCGAACTCGAGACCTCTGCGTGGCAGTCCAACAATGTCCCAATAGGCTATCGCTACATACAAAACTAAAATCATTGCAGTTTATAATATTAGTATTTTAATGTATTTTATGTTTGTTGCAGGCCCTAATATTTTGGAAGCGAGCCTGCAGCTTCAAATATGGACACAAAAATTATAACCACCGACAAAATGGACGCGTACCAGTAAGTATATCTTTCACGTATTTAATACTACAAGGGTAACATACAAGCATACAACATCTGAAATATCCGAACCATTCTTTAGAACATTAGTTCCCAAAGTGCTCGAGGTGGACCCCCAGGGGCACACGGGAGACTCGACGGGGATCTACGCAGGCGTGACAAAAAAAATTGGGGTCCACAATTCGTAAGCGAGGAGTAAGGAGTCCACGAAAATTTAATAATATTTTAAGAAAACCAGCAACCATTATTTTTATTTAATATTTGAATACGAATGCCAAGGAAAGAAATGTAGCAGCAGGAGGTCCACCGGCACCTGCTAAATTTTGAAAGTGGTCTATGAGAAAAACGTCTGGGAACCTCTGCTTTAGAACTAAGTGACTGCACGGATGGCGTAGTTGTTTAAATGATCGCTTCACCAATGCTACAACGTCGTGTGTTGTGGATTCGAATCCTACACGGGACAAAAAATTGTGTGATCTACAAATGTTGTTTCGCATTTGAATGTTCTTTGTGTCCGTTGTTTGAATGTTCGTAAAGCCCCCCCGCGACACAGGATTTATGCCTACAGCGGGAGCTGTCTTTTTTGAAAAAAATATACCTGAAATATCATAAACATATATGAAAACACCTAAAAGTTAAACCCTCATTATGCTCTCCCCTAATAGGCGTTATGGAATTCATCTGAATCACAGTCGATTAGTATGCCCAGACTGGCAGCATTGCCACGTTGAATGCCAATGTTTATTCTGGGCGCGGTAATCGTCGATCAGCCTTTTTGCTATTTCTCTATATAGAGCACGAGCACTGAGATCTATGACCGTTTCGACCCCAAACGGACTCAAAACATAAGCTCCTACCAGGGATTTGTATTTGCGTTTGTGACTCTTCGCGGATACAGCAGCAGAACATTATTTTCATACTAAAAGAATTACAATTATAATTATCTGTTATCTATGAAATATATTTTGTGTGTAAAAACTTCTATATTCGTTGTTATTCTTTGGCACAAAGAATAATTTCTGTGTCATGGTCTTTACAAACATTCAATCAACGGATTCAAAGAACACGCAGACTCGAAACAACTATTTCAGGATCACACAAATTATTGTCCTCTGGTGGACATCGAATCTATAACACTGCGTATCTCTTGGATACGTGGATTACATTACATACACTGATTATTTTCCGACTGACAATCTCAATAAAACTTCACTTATCCCAGTAAACTAACCCAAACGTCACGATCAGACGCAAATAAAAGCTTAAACTTATACCACCAACGAGTTACCGCGCCTGCTACTCTGAATTTCTTGAGTAGCAGGCTGGAGATGGGTTCGATCCAATCGATCGAACTCGCAACTCTTGGTACATTGCATGACAAGGCAGCCACGTAAATCACTACTCCATACGTGCCATAATATCTTTTTCACAGCAAGGAATATTGCATCGGGATATATTTATGTTAATTATTTCTAAATTACAATTTATTTCTAGAAAACACTTAGAAATGTTAAACGGCAACGATTTGACCGCCATAAACCTGAACTATGAGAACCATATCAACCTGGAACAACCAGACAAGTCTTCAGAAGCGATATCAGACTTCTATGAAGACTCCATCGTGATGGTGACTGGAGGAACTGGCTTCGTTGGCAAGGCTCTACTGGAAAAGCTCTTGAGGAGTTGTCCAGGGATAAAGACTATATACGTATTGATGAGACCCAAAAGAGGCCTGACTGTAGACCAAAGGTATAAGGAGCTACTAAAAAACCAGGTAGGTCAACTAAATCTCAATTTTCACCAGGTACGTATGACTTTTCATATTTTAGATCTTAATAATAGCGGTGAAATCCCAGTGGAAGACCGTTGGACTGCCACACAGAGCTCAAGAAATTCGATCCAAAGGCGCGCATCTCTGACTTCTCGAAAGTTATGTCTTTAACGGTAAAAGAGAAAGCATGAGGAAATCTGTATGCCTTAGAGTTTTCTATAATGTTCTCCAAGATATGTGAAGTCTGCCAACCTGACTGGGCCAGCGTGGTGGACTATAGTCTAACCCTTCTGTGCCTAACAGTGCGACAGTTTACTACAGGGCTCGTATTATTATAGACCTCAATCAATCAGCCCGTTGCAGTCCACTTACTGGCATACTTATGCCACGACATCTGGTCTTCCTTCCGCATCCAGTCTAACCCAGCTATTCACCTTCTTTAGGTCACCGGTCCATCTGGCCTATTAGACTTGAAATTAGTTACAACTTGTAAATAGATCATTAATTTGTATAGAAAACTTTCTAGTTCCCAGTTTTTAATGCTTTGGGGTCTTTTCAGCAAGTCAATGAGAATATTATTTTTCATTCGATTTTGAATAGCTTTACCTAAAAGAGGCGATAAGTCTACTTTTAGATGGCTAACCAAAAGAGCAGTTGATAATTTATCGAATATACCTGCTTGAGTTGCTTCTAAAAGGAAACGAAATGGATTGCATGATGTACAAAGCTCAAATAGATAGCATAAAAAGATAAGGCATGTACATTTTCCTGCTGTTGTTATGCCTAGCAGGGCACATAATGGTTACTAAACCTAAGTTAAAGATCTTTTATACAATGTGGTATGATGTATGTGATATTTCTCCAAATTGGTGATCTCAGCCTTCTGACGGTGACCGATTTCAATATGAATGTCTGTTTGTTAGAGACGTATGCATTTAACCACTTACGGTGAAACTTTGGTCAGTAGAGTGCACGCATGGATTATGACAATAAAATAAGAAAACGATCCGAAATATTATAACAGCAGATATATACACCGGTCATGAAGTTAATTATAGGAGTTCAACCGAAAGTTGCTAGCCCACTAACTAAAAGTATTCAAATGGACCATACCTGTGGTTATTTACACTAACATAGAACCAGGGTAGCCACCCTACCAGTAAAAGCAAAATTAAATTAATCACCGAATACAAGCTAACATCACCAATCTGACAAATTCCAATCTTTCCACCAAATATAACCAAAATTTCACAGCATCAACACAGTTTCAACTAGCGCAGAAATCAGAGGATTCTAAACATTGTAATTTTTTTAATCAATAATTAAATGTTTATAACAAAAACGCCGAAATGTGTTCTAAAGAGCGTCTTTTCACCAGGTCTTCGACCGTATTCGAGCTCGCTGGCCTGAACGTCTTGGCAAGCTGTATCCAATTACCGGAGACGTGGCAGCTCCTAACCTTGGAGTGGGTCCAGAACAGAGAGAGTTGTTGGCCAAAGTCACGACGCTGTTCCATTCTGCCGCTACCGTGAGGTTTACGGAGCCGCTACATGCTGCTACTGTGCTGAATGTTCAAGGGACAGCGTCGTTGCTGAAGTTGGCTGAAGACATGCCGAAGTTAAAGGTAGGTGTTTGGTTAAGATGGCATTGGGCTCCAAAAGATGTATAATTTTCCAAATCTTACTTTATAAATGTGTAAGGTTTTGAAAATATTTGGATTGATTTTAATTTATTTTGTTGCAAAAATGCAAACCGTTTAACTATATCAAAGAGTTAAACATATATGTATTTTGTGTCCGTTAAACTCTAAAATTACTGAACCAATTTGGAAGTAATTGTTTGTTTGATTTAACCTGGTTGGACATATGATAACGATTACTTATATTTTAAAAATGCTTTACCGATTGTGTTCTTTCACGTTTGAAATAGAAGTATAATGGTATTTCATATGAATTCTCTAACAGACATATTATTTAATGAACAATTAATAATAAAGGAGGCTCAGAGAAATTTTACGGACATACCTACTATTAAAAAACAATTTTCTCGGCCTCATTGGCGTAGTGGTTAGTGAAACCGACTGCCACGCCTGAGGTCGCGGGTTCGATTCCCGCACAAGTCAAACGTTTGTGTGCATGATCATGGATGTTTGTCTCGGTCTGGATATTTATATGTATAACTAGCTGCCCGGACAGACTTCGTTCTGTCAAAAGTAATTTTTCTTTTTTTATGTTTACTTTATCACTAAGGGGTATGAAAAATAGATAGTAGCCGATTCTCAGACCTACTAAATATGCATATAAAATTTCATAAAAATAGGTCAAGCCGTTTCGGAGGAGTATGGTAACTAACATTGTGACACGAGAATTTTATATATAAGACTAGATGACCCGGTGTACTTCGTATCACGTATCCTAACGAATTTTTCTATATTTTCTCAACGTTTGAACCTTCCCTGGACTACGACAAACATTTCAAAACCAAAATCAGCTAGATCGGCCCAGCCGTTCTCGAGTTTTAGCGAGACAAACGAACAGCAATTTTTATATATGTATATATAGATATGTATATGTTTAAAAAAGAAAAAGTATATATGTATGTTTATCCATTGTCTAGTACCCATAGTACAAGCTCTGCTTAGTTTGGGCTAGATAGTGTTGTGTGTATGTGATAGAATATTATTATTATTATTTTCTAAAATGCTTTCCTAGACTACCATTCTTAATCCAGTCACCTATCACCATATAATATCTACATAATGCTTTGCCTAGGCGCTGGTCCACGTGTCGACAGCATACAGCAACGCCCCCAGGTCCCTCATTGAAGAACGGGTTTACCCCCCACCGTACGACCCTGACAGCATTGTGAGATGTACCAAGATGCTGCCGGCTGAAACAGTTGAAGTTATTTCTGAGACCCTACAGGTAATTAGCGAAACCTTTCGTTGTCCTACTCTAAATAATGAGGGAGAGGAAATGGAAGTCAGAACTAGTAATAGGGATGAATCTTATGTGGGGGCCAGTCAGTGCAGACCGGCGACACTTCGACCGAGTGGGATCTTTTATGTCGACACTCTCCCAATAACGACTGCCATAGATGTTCATGGCAGCCAGGACCGACGGCTTAACGTGCTCTCCGAGGCACGGAGCAGGCGATAATTGTCAATCAATACGCATATAATGTCGAAAAGTCAATAACTTCCGAAAGTCAGATGTGCGCGACGTGAGTTCGAACCCGAGACCCTCTGCATTGCAGTCTGTTGGTCTCTCCACAAATATAGTAATAATCGCTGTATCTAGGATGACTCTATAACCTTTGGAATAATGGACACAGGAACTGCTAGACTTAAGACGATTGTCTGTGGAAAACATTTTCTGCCTTTGTGTTTTTAAATGGATGTCAGTGTTGTATTTTTTAATTAATACACGCACATTTCACCTGCTTCACTTTGGGTCTACTGTATTGTCATTATTTTATTTTGTATTTGCTCACTCTACAGACTTAGTCCTGCAACTGAAAATTTCTCGACAGTACTACTAGCATTATTGTGAACCTTTCCAGCTAAACTAAAATGCTTATTTGGTTCATATCGGCAGCGCAATTTGTGGGTTACCAATCTACGGTCTCTCGATCGCATGTTCAATCCCTTTTTTCTTGTGCTACCGCCATTTTCATTGCTTTGTATTTGTATTTAAGCTTGTATTTGTATCCTTTTGACCAGCAGCGATAGCTCAGTGGGGAGACCAACAGACTGCAATGCAGAGGGTCTCGGGTTCGAACCCACGTCACGCACCTCTGACTTTCGGAAGTTATATGACTTTTCGAAATTATGTGCGTATTGATTGACAATTATCGCCTGCTCCGTGCCTCGGAGAGCACGTTAAGCCGTCGGTCCCGGCTGCCATGAACATCTATGGCAGTCGTTATTGGGAAAGCCAGTACCCTCTAATATCCTGACACTGTCTTGTCGGCCTCGATGGCGTAGTGGTTAGTGTAACCGACTACCACGCCTGAGGTCGCGGGTTCGATTCCCGCACAAGTCAAACATTTATGTGCTATATGTTTTTTGCTATTTTTATCTATATGTTTGTCTTGGTCTGGGTATTTCTATGTATAATATGTATGGATTTACAAAAAAAAAGTATATACATATGTATGTTTATCCATTGTCTAGAACCCATAGTACAAGCTCTGCTTAGTTTGGGCTATATGGTGTTGTGTGTATGTGGTAGAATATTATTATATTATTATTACTGGTCTAGCCTTAAGGTATCATTAGCCTTCGGGTTGCGGAGGTCAGGTGGCAGCCGCTCCGTGTAAAAACTGATATCCAGTCAAATCCGGTTAGACCAGAATATCCGACCCCAAGTGACTTGGGAATAATAAAGGCTAAGAGAGAAGAAGATTTATATCCTTTTGACCGCCACAGTCATGTATACATGACAAAGTAAAATGTGTCCAGCACGCCACAGTCACGGCTACATGACAAATTAAAGGATGAAGTCGTAGCTTGGCGCCGACAGCACACTTTTGCTTTACAGGCGTGACGGTCAGAGTTGCTCGTATTTGTATTTAAGCTTGTGTTTGTTACAGGGTGAACACCCCAACCCCTATACGTTGACGAAGGCTCTTGCCGAAGCTATAGTATACAGCCACACCAATCTGCCGGTTTGCATCGTGAGGCCTTCCATAGGTAAGTGTTTTATATAATAACAAACTTTTGCTCGCAGCTTGGCTCCGTAATCGTAGGTCAGGTAAGTTACAGTACTTTTTTTTGATAAAAGGTATCTGCACATATACAACATTTTAATTGTTTTTAAAGTATCTTTAAATTTTTTTTTTACTTTTGTTGTACCCACATTTTATGATGCATGTTATAATGGTACAAAAATAAAAATATTTTAATTTAATTTATTATATTTATTATATCACTTTCTGTACCTCTGACAAAGTGTACGTAAAATTTCATGATGATCGTTTGCGCAGTTAAGGCGTGAAAGCGTAACAAACTCACATTCACATGTTTAATATAAAGTTAGGATCAGACCTGTATATAAGCTATCCCACTGCTGGGAACGGGCCTTTTCTTAGTGCGAGAAGGGTTAGGCCATAGTTTACCACGCAAACAATTTTTATTTTGCGGTTACTGTTCCTTTCATATATTTCAACTGCAATACTGTCTTTGTATTGTTTTCGTCACATTATTCACAATGTTTGATTTTTTTCTATTTGTTGTGTTTTATGACCTCGCTTCGTGCCTTTTGACAGTTCTAGGTCACCTAGAAGTGGTCTAGAATTTTGATGAGTACGTCAGTCAATTTGTAAAATGTCAGATTTAAGACCCTTATATCTTGAAAACTATAAAAGAACTAGCAGTTCCGGAGATTACGTCTATAGGGACACACACATACATACTATGTAAGTGCACGTGCATGGTTGTGTGAGTGCAGAGTGTCGTCTTCACGATTCCCTGTCTTTCCCATTTTTTAATTGATTGTTAAGTTAGAACGTAATAGGGAAAATAATTATAAGTGAATACTGCGGTCCTTGAATACACATATACATTTCGGTATCGTTCCTTTTTTATTTTATCTCTTTCGAATCGGACTCAACAGGACAATAACCCTAAAACGTCCTACATCCAAAATTATAAACTTGACCATTTTAAAATATATTAGGTGTGTCCCTCGCAGTTTCACTCACGTTTATGATTACTGCTGCGCTCCTGTGGCTGGTAGCGTGATGTTATATATAGCCTATGTTACTTCTGGATAAATATAATATGTAGCATGATTGAAATTAGACTACTTTATATAACTACTAGTAGTTTTCCCGCGGTTTCACCCGCGTAAGTCCCGTTCCCGTGTGAATATCGGGTTTCACCCCTTTCACCCCCTTAAGGGTGGAATTTCTAAAAATCCTTTCTGCTCCCGGTGCTCCCGTACACTCTCCAAGGAACATACATGCCAAATTTCAGCTTCTTGCGTTCAGTAGTTTCTGCTGTGCGTTGTCTGTCAGTCAAAAATAAATTAAATCTAAATAGTTTAATAATAATTTAATTAGCTTAAAAATTAGTAAAGTTTAATAGTAGTAGTAGCTAGTAGTGTAACAATTTGCAAAATTTTGTAATAAAGTGTCAAATAAAAAACGTGATAAAATCCGTATATAGCAGTTTAATTTCAATGAATAATATTCGCGTAAATAGAAGACAATATGGTGAAATATTTTTTAAATCGGTTTTGTAGGTTTTTAGTTAAATCATTACAAACAAAAAATCTAATTAAGTATTGAATACTGAAGTATAGATGACTAAGTATATAAGGTTAACAAAGAAATAAAGAAGAAAATGTGTTGGTATGTTTTGTTGCACAATTAGAACGTAACGGCTGAACGAATTTCGATGAAATCGAGCACAAATGTATAATGTATCGTAGATTAGGAAATATCACCTAGATATATTACTTACATAGCGTAATAATCTTCTCCATTCGTGCGTAAATTCTGACTAACATTACGCTTCGATATTTATGAATTGATAGGCAGAGTTAAAGAACTGTTTCTTCACGCCTGATATACTATAGACGCTGATACCTCGGTGGTGCAGTTGCAGTGATTGCGACTGCTGTGTATAAGGTTAATGGCTTTAATCCCCAGGTCGGGTATTCTGTCAAAGGAATTTCTTGTAATTTTTTTTCATCAGAATTGCATCTTACGTGATATTGCGTCCAATAGACGACCATGTGTTCTCTCCTTATGAAGTGGGACCCTTGGGATACGCCTTTGCGAAAATAGGCGAGGGACTCTGTATGTATGCATTATTAAGTATTTATTAATACATACATACTGAGACCCTCGCCTATCAGGCAATAGGTGTGTGTACCTATTGCCGTTTACTAAGCAAGTTTAAAATTAAAAATTACCTAACAAGAAATCGAATCCTTGATCTTACATCGTTCTTAAATGTAACAATGCAGAAAATTTGCTATATCTCATGTTATAGGTAGTGATGCTACCAGGTAAAGTTTCAGAATTTTAGGCAGAATATCCCAAAAATAATACCCGGTCCAGGTCTCGAACCCAAAGCCTCACGCACAGTAGTCATACACACTACCTTTTCACTTTTACTTACAATTCAAACCGAAATCTTAACCTATTATTATATCTGCGTCGAGCGAAATGTGCCAAAACAGGCGGTCACAGTTAAGTGAATAAAATCAACACTTTTTGTTTAATACAAATATAAAATATACATTTACCAAAACAATAAATGTGTTTACAATTACTCCGTGTAAAAAACTTAAAATAATTAATATTTTCGCCTACAAAGTTACGTAAATTTGCACGAAAAATGCAAAAACATAAGCTTGTGTTACGTGATTTTTAGATTATAACAGTAGAAATCTATCCTATTTTACAGCTTAAACGAAACATAAATAGTTATATTACGATTTGTCCGTCCCAAATATTTAAGTTATTGGTTGACAATAAAGAATCATATTTATCACTAAAGCACTTCAAATCCTCCATACAATTTTATCATTGCGGCCGCGCGCCGATTTGAATAATCGCCGCACGAGCTCTGTCATTATCTGTCTTACGCTCGGCACAGTCTTAATGACGCCTTATGAAATCGCATGCACGCTGTCAGGGGAGCAGAAAACACCATAGGATACTCTTTATCCAGAAAACATTACTGTTACTACCCTAACCGACATTTAAACGAGGACAGGACAAATCTAGCAAATCAATAAATACATACTAAAATTAACTCATATCAAATTAATTGAAAATATATTTCTCTACAAATCTGAAAGGTATAATTTCAGGCCGCATGGTATTATCCGACCCTTCACATGACATTCATAAAATAATCATAGATAATATTGATTGTGGTCTATTGAACAGCTGTCGTGTCACACCATAAATTATTTAATTTATATTCTCATTATGGCGGTACTCGACTGGCTTTGTAGCACAGCGGTAGTGTAAGTGCTGTGTATGAGGTTTCGGTTCGATCCTAGGTCGGGTTTTTCTGTCAAGAGTAGCGCAGAATTTAGAAATGTGCTAGAAGGCAATATTTACAACGTGTTGTCTTAGATAGTATGGTATCCCGGACGGACGGATTTAATAAAGTTACAGTAATTTTCACTCGCATCCTCCTACACACACAATCATCCTCACTCCACAAACAGGCAGACCTTTTTAATTTGTATTTTATTCAAATTTGGTGCCTTTTTCTTTAATATTGATTTATTATCATTATTATTTATTTGATTCATGTTATTGTTGCTGTCCTCTTTTGTTCTATTGTTTCTTAAATGCATCGTTACCAGGGAGAGCGCTGTTGTCTGGAATACAAATAATAATGTATCTAGTTCAGACATAGATGCCATAAAGATATCTGAGATTATAGATAAAATTGAGAATGTAAACTTGTTTTATAATGTACTTCTGCTTTTTATGAAATAAAATAATTATTATTATTACGACGGCATAGTTTTTTTGGATACTATACTATCCGCGGACGTGCAAATGGATAAGCTTGGTTCCTATTACGTGAAACCTAAAGGAATAGCTGTATTACACCCCTAACTAATTCCCAGAGTTGCAAGTGGTGAGCGGCTTTATTGCTCCGACACCTATCTGAAGAATAGGTAGTGCCACTTGGGCACGAGGTAGCTCGCTTACGAGAACCGGATCTCTAATAATAATATTCAACCACATACACACAACACCATCTAGCCCAAACTAAGCAGAGCTTGTACTATGGGTACTAGACAATGGATAAACATACATAATTATACACCGTGAATTTGTAGTCGTTTTGGAACCGAAAACCTTATACTCTATATCAATAATAGAATCGATTAAACTCATTATTTTAATAAAATAAAATGTTTTATTTTTAGAAACAATAAATTTAATGTCGTTTACGAGAAATAAATGAGAACTCGTAGTTACGCCACTCAATTTCACGTACTACGTTTACCTACGCGTCACTACGATCGATATCATTCATGTTTGACAACTTAAAAACATTCGCCAATAAAAACACAGAAAGTAACGCGCCCGCGCCGCCCGCCAATCCCCGCACACTACCCCAGGCGCCGGCAGAGCGAGCGCGAGCGGTTTTTTCCGTCCGACTCTGGTGCAAGCGCGCCCCGCACGCACCCCTTCCCGCCCTTCAGTACTGCAGCAACTCGCGCGCGTAATGGTCGTAACGTAATTATTCATTGTCACGCGAAAATGAGTCGTCAATACGAATATTCTAACGCTGAGTACTTGGCAATGGTACAGCTGTATGCTGTTGCCAATTTCAATTTGGAACAGGCCAGACGCTTATACTCCCAGCCGGAGCATTTGAATGCGCTGCAGCTACGAGGAATTGAAAGTCCTCAAGTGCCATCCACTCCCACTATCTTGGCTGCAACTCAGCGCCTTCTCGACCATGGAGAATTCCGTACGCCGACTCATGCGCATGGCCGAGGACGCCTTAATGACTCCCCGGAGATCGAAGAGGATATTCTGGAGTACTTGTTGTATTGTATTGTATTGTGTTGTGTCCAGTTTGGCGATAAGTGGATTGGGCGCGGCGGTCCCGTGGCTTGGCCGCCGAGAAGCCCGGACTTAACGCCCCTAGATTTTTACTTGTGGTCGGAAATAAAAAGACTCGTGTATTCTCGTGAACATGAAAGTCGTGACGAGTTACGTAGTGCGATAGTGGACGCATTTGATAAAGTTAAAAGTAATAGAGACACATTAAGAAAACTTAAAGACAATGGTATCAAACGTGCTCGTTTGTGTATTGAACGTAACGGACTTCATTTCGAGCAGTTGCTTCGATACAGGGAAGTGTAAATAATTTGTAAATAAACTGTCCATAGATACGTAAGTTGATTATTTTGTAAATAGCTCCAATTTTTTTAAAAACGCCTGATATACTCAGAGTTCCTTCACCCTGTGATTATTTTTATTACATAATAAATAAAGTTAGCTATTTATCGAAGAGTAATGTTCAGATAAAGTATTTCCGACGGTCCTAAGCCCGTGTAAAGTATGAAGGAGAAATTGGAGTATCCATTTACGTATTAATTGTGATGTTTCACAATGCAGGTTTTTCATAGTAAAAGGAGATAACGCATTGCCTCGTATCAGCTGATTTTGGCTCTATTGAACTGCGATATGCCTATTATCAATTTCGTAGTTATTACATTTACTTAATTTTATTAATACTTGTGTAGTCACTAGTTTTTAAATCGCGCATAGGACTCGGTCGGGATACACGCGGCTCTTTTGCGTCGATCTATGTAGGCATCAGCTGATACACGTAGTTATCGTGCGTCGTTCATAAGTACCTACGCGACTGAGTGGCAACGCCGGCCGCCGCCGACGACGGTTCGCAGCCGCGCGAACACGTGTGCATGCGTTTGTGAATGAATTGTCCGTGCGTTACTACGATCAAACTCGAATAAGTGAAAAATATTATTCATATTCCAACTTTTTTACTATACACAGTACAATTAATTTACAATTTTTTATTGATACTACTAATTATTCTAAGTTACCACGTTTCGGTTCCAAAACGACTATAAATTCACGGTGTATACTATTTTTTTGAGAATACGTTCCTACATATTATACATAGAAACACCCAGACCAAGACAAACATCAATGTTCATGCACACAAATGTTAGACTTGTGCGGGAATCGAACCCGCGACGCAGTCAGTTACGCTAATCACTACACCATCGAGGCCGAATAAAAAAAATACATATACTACATTTACGCGAGTGAAACCGTGGCCAAAATCTAGTGTATATAACATATATACACATTATATACAAGGTTGATTAAACAGTGAGGCTTTATTTCAATCTACATATAGTATGTACCACATACAAGCTCGACACCAATTTTCAGTTCAATAGGAACAGTAGTTTAGCCACAGGTTAGTTTTTTAGTTCTTGCTAAACTGCAACGGGTTGTATTTGCCCTAACAGCTGACCGAGAGTCTAAGCATAGGTATCTAAGGTCATGCACCTTAAAGCGACAAAAATGTAGGAGACGTTGCCCCTCTGATACTTAGTATACATTATTAGAGTAGCCAACAATCACGCCAAAGTGAGTCTTAATGTAAGCGCGATAAGAACGAAAACACAAGCATAGATAACATTACACCATTAGTTTGTAACACAAACAAGGAAGCAATAAATAAACCCGTGACAACAATGAAACAATGGAAGACAACAGATGTTTATAAAATACTAGCTGCCCGGACAGACTTCGTTGTGTCAAAAGTAATTTTTCTTTTTTATATTTTTACTTTATCACTAAAGGGTATGAAAAACCTACTAAATATGCATATAAAATTTCATAAAAATCGGTCAAGCCGTTTCGTAGAAGTATGGTGACTAACATTGTGACACGAGAATTTTATATATAATATGGTGTTTGCGTATTAAATTGATTTAATTTGTTTGAAAAAAGTGATTTTCTATTTTTATTTTTATGGAGTTTTTAACCGTTTCGAATTAACACTGAGCCCATATGGAATACTCTGTCCATTTTAATGTCCATAGATCATAGCAACCTTGTATATACATATATGAATATGTATATAAATTAAATTACGTAGCACACCCTTTAAAGTATTGATTTACGAACTATATGATTAGTAGTCTTGGCATACAATAGGTTGGATATTAATCAATCTTTATTTATTTGATACTTATATTAGATTAATAAATTACAATCAGAGTTAGGAACCTCGTGAAGGTCATTCTTTAGGTGGTCCTAAAATGGTCGCTTAGAGTCTTTCAAGATTAAAGTTACTAAAGGCGAATACAGACTGCTGTAACGTAACATGCAATGTAATATGAAGGGAGCATTGCATAAGTGTGGACACAGCGCGCGCACGAACCGAGCATGTAGCTACTCGCATCTGTTTTCGGCATGCGCGCGTAGCTGTTGCTGTGTCTTCTTCCACCATTTTTCGCGCGCGTTCCGCAGTACAGACACACACACACAACCCGTCCACACTGGCACTCCGTGCACACTGCGCGCCCCTTTGTGTTCGGAGAAAAAACCGACAAATGGTGGACCGAAATGCTCTGTTCGCGCGCGTAGTGTGCACGATTCGTGCGCGCAAGGCGTCCATACTATGGGCATTCTGTTACATTGCATGATACATTGCGCCAATGTGGACAACAAATTCTTTCATTGCGTGTTACATTGCATGTTACACTTAGAGATGCACTTATGGTTTTGTAGACCTTATGGGCCAAATTTGCATTTACAGCCAGTAAGAACAACAATTATTGTATTTTTAGGTTACCGAAAAAAATTATACAAGCCTTCATTTTTTTTTTAGACCAGTCTGATAAGGTTTCTAGTTCAGTCTATAAAAATTGTACCTAGAATTTTTAAAGACCGTTACTTCTTTATATGTTAACTATGTTGTGAGAGACTTTCCAATTATTCAAACAAGGGACTCAAAAAAAATTCTTCTTAATTCGAAAGGCTTATTTTCAAAGATATAAAGAAACTTGGTACACATATAGACATTGGCCTATATTAAAACAAGGATGTTTATGTCACGGCCAGGCATTTGCACATCGTATTGTACTTTTATAATAATAATAATAATAATAATAATATTCAACCACATACACAATACACCATCTAGCCCAAACTAAGCAGAGCTTGTACTATGGGTACTAGACAATGGATAAACATACATATATACTTTTTTTTTGTAAATACATACATATTATATATAGAAACACCCAGACCAAGACAAACATCCATGTTCATGCACACAAATGTTTGACTTGTGCGGAAATCGAACCCGCGACCTCGGGCGTGGCAGTCGGTTACACTAACCACTACGCCATCGAGGCCGACAACTATGGACTTTATGGACAACTAGCTAGCGAAAACAGTAAGTACTTTTTTCTGGCTGAAATTTGACCTTTTCAGTACACCTGACAAAATATAAATAAATTTCGCATACACGTTGTATGCGAAATTGCACGATGATCGGTCGAGTAGTTAAGGCGTGAAAGCGTATCAAACAAACTCACATTCGCGTTTATAACTATTTTGACTGCGTCTTCGCTCGCGTAAATATAGATTTATGATAAGATAGATTTTACCAGCCAATATGTTATTCTGATGTATAAACAATAAACGTTTCATCAAAATCCGTTCAGTAGTTTTGCGTGGTAGAGTAACAAACATACATCCATCCATCCATCCTCACAAATTTTCACATTTATTATATTAGTAGGATTAATTAGGATATCCAATAATAAGGTACTAATTGTTTTCTCAACATTTCTTAGTCACGACGCGGGGTTAAAACCCTCTACCCTACGTTTGACAGCCTATAATTTGTCCAATTACATCGATCGCCACGAGGCAGTTACAATTTCATATAACCTTCGATTAGTTATTCATTTGACGTACCATTCGCCATAAACGTCTGACCATAGTAAAATTGTCGATAGTAATGAAAACATAGACACTTGTCTATGTCTCTATAGGTTTAGTGAAAGATTTATATCATACGTACTTAGATCACACGCAAATGTGACCACACATTAAATAGTGAGAACACTCATTAGATACAGAACGAAAGTGTACATTTTTAATATGAGTGAGCGTGATCATAACTAATATTATAAATTGAAATATTATTTTGTTTGTTACACACTTTCACGCTTGAATTTAGTGGTTAGTGTCACCGACTACCACGCCTGAGGTCGCGGGTTCGATTCCCGCACAAATCAAACATTAGTGTGCATGAACATGAATGTTTGTATTGGCCTGGGTGTTCCTATGTATAATATGTATGTATTTACAAAAGAATATATATATGTATGTTTATCCATTGTCTAGTACCCATAGTGCAAGCTCTGCTTAGTTTAGGCTAGATGGTGTTGTGTGTATGTGATATATTATTATTAACTACCCCGATTATCATTTAATTTCGCATACACGTTGTCAAGGGTACAAGAAAAGGACATAGGGTACATTTCATCCAGAAAAACAGAACCGTTTCCGAGCAAGCGAAGCCGCAGGTAAAAGATAGTACTATATAATTCAGATGTCATGTCTAAATTGTGTGTCAGATGACAACTTAACGTACAGAAAGATGACCGTTTTTAAACGTAATAGGACGCATCTATGATTGGAATATTTGGATCGATTAAATTTCAGGAGGAAATGAAAACGACAGCATTAAGTGCTTACAAACGTACACACAGCGACACATCAATCAGACTGTTTGGACTTTGAACTAATAATAATAATGTCCTCCAGACCGAATTTCAGTCATGGCGGCCAATCTTAACGTAGATTGGCCGACTGCGCAGGAGATATTATAGTGCACAAGTATGTGCGCAGACACAAGTGCACTCTCTGTTCCCTAACTCTCATGATCCGATGGGACGGCAATCCGACACGACCGGAGAGAAATCAGGCGCAGGACCAACGGCTTTACATGCTTTCCAAGGCACGGGGGTGTCTAACACCGCCAACTTCCTAACTCCGGGCTCGTATTGAGATTTTTAACAAAAAAACCCAATAACTTTTTATTGGCCCGACCCGGGACTGGAACCCGAGACCTCATGCGCAGCAGTCGCATTCACTACCGCTGCGCCACGGAGGCACTTTGAACTATTAGTAGTTGAACGCTGCGATTCGTGCGAGAGAGTGCGTTATATTTTTGTTACGCTCTATCCTTACCATTAGATCGCCACCACTATGCACTGTCCCTTTCCGACAATTCTCTATTTTGTATGTAGCGTAGTTATGCGTATATAGGGTGTCTAACTTGATGTGTAGCCGTGTGTACTCTTCTCTTTTCTCTTTGAATTAAGTAAGTTAATTCTTTTTTTTTTAATAGCCGTGGTACATATATATGTACCACTGCTATCCTAATCCTAACTAATATTATAAATGCGAATGTAAGTTTGTTTGTTTGTTACGCGTTCACTCCTTAACTACATTCTTGACCGATCATCATGAAAGAACAATGCCCACCCTTCATAATGCCACCGGCTTAGAAGTGGACTGCCAAAAATTGTATTTTGGATTGGATTTTGAACGTAGGCTATCAATATATATTATTGTTCAAAATTTAATTAATTTATAGTTAATTGCATATATACCTTAATAACACACACATCCAGTTTTTGCTAGTTACTAATCAAATTATTATGAGTAGAGAAAATATTAAATCGATTAACAATATATGATTATTATTATATTGTTAATCGATTTATTATCATGATTTTTCTACTGGCAACTACTTATCTATTACACTTTGACTAGTTATAAGTTGAAACATCTTTTTAAATATAAATCTATACTTATATTATATAGCTGAAGAGTTTGTTTCTTTGGTTGAACGCGCTAATCTCAGGAACTACTGGTTCGAATTGAAAAATTCTTTGAATGTTGGATAGCCTATTTGTCGAGGAAGGCTATAAGCTATATAACATCACGCTACGACCCACGGGAGCGGCGCAGTAACTATAAACGCGGGTGAATCCGCGGGCACATCTAGTAATAAATAAAATGTCTTTTTGTTTTCAGTAACCGCGGCTATAGCAGAACCTTTCCCAGGATGGATCGACAACGTCTACGGAGTCACTGGTGAGTTATACTATTCAGTCAAAATCACTACGATCAATGGTTAAAAGACTTGGGTCTCCTTACACAGGGGGTAGTCTCAAGACATAGGCCTGGGTCGAGCGAAGTGTTATTGGGTACTGTGGAATCTGTACAATGTAGATGTAATCCTCACAACTCTGCCTTCCCCTTCGGGATTTAGGCGTGAGACTGAGTGTATGTTGATTCATGGCAAAAATCTCGGCGGGCGAGGCAGAGAGTATATTTTATCACATTCAAACACTGGACACAAAGAACACCCAGACTCTGAACAACCATTTGTGGATCAGCCACATTTTTGACCTGCATGGTGATCAAATCCACATGACACGGCAAAGTGGTAGAGACGAGATGATGTCTACCGTTACGGCAGTTACATTTATCATGCCCCGTATAAATGTTTCGACTGTTTCACTAATAAATTGGTCTGTCACCAGGTATAATAATGGAGATATCAAGAGGGACCTACCGGTCGGGGTACTGTCGCGAGCGGTACGTGGTGGACCTGGTGCCAGTCGACATGGTGGTGAACTCCTGCATCCTGGCTGCCTGGAGACAAGGGGTTAAGAAGTAAGTATAATTATTTCTTAGTTTCCAGTCTCTCTCTTACTATTATAATATTGGCGTTTACCGGGCACAGTTCGAAACTCCATGTTACTATTAATTTTGCTTTGCCTGACTTGAGAATTGAATCCGAGACTTATAACGCAGTAGTCGCATTTACTACGGCTGCGTCACCGAGGCAGTACTGAGAATTTATTGACAATTATACTCAACTTCTTCTCCCTAGCCTTTATTAATTGCAAGTTACTTGGGGTCAGTTTTTCTGGTCTAACCGGATTCGACTGGATATCAGTTTTTACACGGCGCGGCTGACACCTGGCCTCCGCAACCCGAAGGCTAACGATACCCTAAGGCTAGACCAGTGTTAGGATATTATAGGCCACTGACTTCCCAGTAACGACTGCCATAGATGTTCATGGCAGCCTGGACCGACGGCTTAACGTGCACGCGAAGGCATGGAGCAGGCGATAATTGTCTATCCATACGCACATAATTTCGAACAGTCATATAGCTTCCGAAAGTCAGAGGTGCGCGACGTGGGTTTAAACCCGAGGCCCTCTGCATTGCAGCCTGTTGGTCTCCCCACTGAGTATAATATAATTATAGCTTGCTATTTCCGGGCATCAAACCCTAGAGCTCGTACACAATAGTATCATGCGCTTACGCAGAATCACCGAGTATTCCGATCAATTTTGACTCATTTCTTAGTCAGAATTCAGACATCATTATAAAAGCACTAAATGTTACCCGCGGCAGGTTTAGTAACAGTACTTTTATCTGGATGAAAGATACTGTATGTCGTTTTTTGTTCCTCTGACAACGTTTATGCGAAATTTCATGATGATCGATCGCGTAGTTAAGGCGTGGAAGTGTAACAAATAATCAAACAAACTTACATGCGCATTTATAAAACAAGATTTTAAGAATGCGTGAATGAAGATTTATGTTAAGATAGATTTTTAAGTAGCCTATATGTTATTCTGATGTATAAACAATAATACTGCAGTTTCATCAAAATCTGTTTAGTAATTTTTGCGTATCAAATATCCATCAGTATCAGATATCCATCCATCCTCACAAACTTTCACATTTATAATATTAGTTAGATTAGTAAGGAACTGAGGATTATGTCTGAGCCGATTTTCCGGGCGTTACAAATTTTTTGTTTGTACTTATAGGCCAGGCCGCTGTCCAGTATACAATGTGACGTCAGGTTCCATCAACCCACTGCAATGGGGTCAGTTCACCAAGCTCTGTGTCAAGTGGGCTCTGGAAAACCCTACCAAGTAAGTCATTTATTTGGTTAACCGGTTAACTTACAGTATATTAAACAATGACACAATCAAATGTAAAAAAGAAACTAAACAAACAACAATTATGTATTTTTATTTTTGTGTCATTAGAGAATATACAAACATTTAAGCAACGTACACAAATATCACACAATTTTGTCCCGTATGGGGATAATTTTACCCATAACATTCGGCGCACTGGCACTTGTGCATTCTTTATTCTATTGACTAAGTAAACAATTCGTGTGTGCGTCCTTAATTCTCATAATCCGATGGGACGGCAATCCCACAAGACTGGAGAGAGAGCAGACGCAGAAACAATGGCTTGATGTGCTTTTCAGGACACGGAGATTTGCAATATAAGTAATATATATCTTACGTAGTTTTGTGTCTTGTGTTTGTAAAATATTACAATGAGTAGCTGATGTACGTCCGGGCGTCACTTGGGGTTACCAAATAATATCAGGGTTGGTTTGAGGTGTGGCGACTTCGCACAGACGAAGAAGTTCCGCCTACATCTAACAGATGGCGCTAAATACGCTCAAAATGACGTCACAATTCTGCATCGCGCAAGCGGAGTTTACACAGCGACTAACTGTATATACAAGCTCCCGACATCAACCGTCGGGCCGCGGCTCGCCAGGCACGATCAACCAGCCTGGTAGGAGGATCCTCCCTTTGTGTTGGAGGGACATCACACCCTGTTCCTCCACAGAGGTATCAACCGCAAACCGACATCAAACCTGAGTGGTAACCTCATTTTTCATTATATATGTATGTCCTTTTTTTTGTTTACTGTTTTCTACTATTTGTATAAGAACGTGTAGGTACCTATATTTTGAAAAATAAATTTTTACTTATTTACTTACTTACATCACCGTATAACTCTGGAGTGCTATTGAAATAACCTTTTTTGAGTCCGATTCGGGAATCGAACCAGAGACCTCATTCACTACCGTTACGCCTCGGTACCAGTTATACACACAAAGAAATACACTGCTTGACCCAAAAATCAAAACTAAACACACACCACTGTGCCAACAAGACAGTAAAGTTACCGTTAATAATCTAACCATCACTGACTCAACAATCACCATTTTTCAGATACGTAATGTGGTATCCAAACTTCGCGTTCACCGAGTCTCGTTTTATGAACACCTTCTGGGAGGTGACCTGCCACTTCTTACCGGCGTTCATGTACGACCTACTTCTGAGAGCACAAGGGAGGAAAGCTATGTAAGTATCTCTTCTTTACATCTGGTATATCTACACAAGTTTTGTCGTCCTCAAGAAGACTTCAATATTCCGAAATTTATTTGCATTAGAAGGCAAAACTTAGGCGTCATTTAGTGACAAAAATTACAATAGAAATTTTTACATACATACAGTATATAGTGTCTTCCCCAAGGAATAGGCAAAGATATGCAACAAACATATTTTCTAACAATGTTTCCAGGACCCATGTCCAAAAAATAAGTCAGTTACCTACTTTGTGACTTAATGTTTATGCCAAATTGCAATATTTTCACATATAGTCTAGCCATCTCAACATAATTATTTTAATGCAGCATATATTAATAGGCTATTTGACAGCATGCAAAATAATAATTAATTCATTGCCTTTCGCGTTGATTATGGATTTTAAAAGCATATATACCGATAAAACGTATATACCGATATAAATAATATCGCCAGCTTTGCACAATATAGCTGTTATTGCTGCAAAATTGCACGCAATTAAAATTATGACCACTTAGAAGCTCCTTAACGAATATTAATTTGTATTTTTCTTACAGCATGATGAAACTCGCCCGGCGTTTCAAAATGGCTGCCGCCACTGGCGAATATTTTGCCAACCATGAATGGCAGTTTGGCATCTCTGAGCTGACAGCTCTCCATTCTGACGCGTGCGTTGCCAGAGACGCTGGCGCGTTCCCTCACTGGCCAGCGGACTTCGACTGGGACACGTATATTGGCGCATATATGTTTGGTATTAGACGATATATATTGAAAGATACAGCGGATTCTCTGCCAATGGCTAGAACTAAACTACGGAGGTGAGTAAAATACATTTATAGTCTAACAGCTATATTATCGAAAGGCCAGGCAGGTATTATACCTCAATTACACCAGCAAAAACCAGTTTAAGGAATAAAGAAGCATTGGCATTGGCCTATGGTAGGGCCGGTTAGGTTGGCCATGCTCACCCTAGGACTGCCTACTGCCTCCGTGGCGCAGCGGTAGTGAATGCGACTGCTGTGCATGAGGTATTGGGTTCGAATCCCGGGTCGGGCTAACAAAATGGTATTGGGTTTTTCTGTTAAGAAATCTCAATACGAAAACGGAGTTAGGAAGTTGGCGGTGTAAGACACTCCCGTGCTTCAGAAAGCACGTCACGCCGTTGGTCCTGCGCCTGAGCTCTCTCCGGTCGTGTCAGATTATCCGTCCTATCGGATCATGAGGGTTAGGGCATAAAGAGTGCACTTGTGTTTGACATTTGTGTTTTACACTATAATATTTCCTGCGCAGATGGCCAGTCTCCGTTAAGATTTGCCGCAGTGATCGAAATTTGGTCTGGAGGACATTATTATTATTATTAGGACTGCCTGGTACTCACCTCAGGATTATAGGTCTCAACTCAAAACTCATCATTCGTTGCTATTTAGAAACTAAAATTTACCTCATATAAACCAATTAATAGGAGGCGAATCAATTACCATTTACCAGGCACAGTTCCAAACTCCATGCTGCCACTTAGAAATTCTTGACAGAAATACCCAAAATAAATTTTCCTGGCCTAGGAATTAAACACATCGACATCGACCTTGGCTTTTTTGTCGAAAACTACTAGACTAAAGAGTGGAAGACAATGATTTAAAGGAGATCAAATAAGTAAACTAGCTGATGTGATCATATTTCCATCATTTTAGCTGTGTGTCTCTTGCCCGCCTATCTTATATTGCCGAATTCTGTATCTTAAGCTTGCTGAGGGTTTTAAGGTCACCAGCAGTCACAGCTTAGGAAAGTCATGGAGTTGGCAGACTAATTGTGATGTGTTTTCCTCTCCACAGATTATATTGGGTGCACAAGCTATTCCAAGCAGCCACAGGATATTATTTATTTAGGTTTCTGGCCGGCCGTCTACGGTAAACTGAAGAACATGATATTTTTTAATTCGTCTATGATATAAAATAGTGCGGGTCTATGTTTTATAATAATAGTGATGTGGTAGAATGTGTCATGTAATAAAGAAAAATTGATTATTGTTTATTATCTCCATTGGAAATGAGAAAACATATTTAAGTTCAACTGTAGCAGCTAATTAAATAATGTCAAAACTATTGGTTATGACATTATTTAACATAAGTTAAACAAAAGTGAACTGTACTTCAAAATAATGCACATTTTAATTTGACATAAATATTATAATACTGCATTGTTAACGTCAAAATATGGTGTCACAAAAATATCACAAAACTAGCTGTACTTTCTTATCTGTAGACATATTTTTACATAATCTGTGATCCCAATTATTAGTTTAATTTACCCTATACATAGATATTCTGTTGAATAATTAGAAATTTATTTTACTTTAACATAATTATAATATTCTAGTTAAACAAATATTAAAATGTGTTATTCTTTGCCATATGTAAGGAAATACGTATTTCATTTGTATGTCACGAATTTACCGAACATTATATTAAACACACTGGCTTATTTGAATCAATTTGTCATACTCAGAGACCAGGGTGCCTAGTGCGAGTTGTCGAAACGTTTACCGCATTTGGCTTTCTGATTGGTTTAGAGCATTAGTTCCCAAAGTGGTCCAGGTAGACCCCCAGGGGTCCACGGGAGACTCGACGGGGGTCTACGTTGGCGTGACAAAAAAACGGGGTCCACAATTCGTAAGTGGGGTCCACGAAAATTTATTTGCTTTCGATAGTGAAGAACTAAAATGTTGGCTTGACTTCACCTATCAATGTAGGCAGATAATATTTTAAGAAGCTCAGCGACAGTTACTTGTAAAAACTTGTACATTCCATATTCAGTACTAGTGGTCCCGAACCTAACGATTTTTCGGTGTAGAGAATTTCTAAAAAAAAAGGTCTGCCCGCCTACCGTGATAGGTTCAGCAACAATAATTAAAAAAAAAAAAAGATTCAAATCAATCATCACATTTTAAATACAAATGCCAAGGAATATGGTAGAAATGTAGCTAAAGAGGGTCCACCGGGACCTGCTAAATTTTGAAAGTGGTCTATGAAAAAAATGTCTGAGAACCTCTGGTTTAGAGCTTGGAGCGGGCCAATCAGAGCGCCGAACGTCATAAACGTGTCGATCGCGTTAACGTAAAACAAACTCGCACTAGGCACTCAGTATGTAGTAAAACATACGATAACACATATCGGTAGCAAAATTGGTGACATAGATGTCACTTCAGTGTAATGAAAAAGATACAAGTGTTAAAGAATTTTGTAAAGCAACGGTTTCGTAGAACAGCAGACATCGCAGCATGAAAACAATAAAAGTTTACGAAGAAAATAACAGAATATAATTATGAGAAACAAATCAAAGACTCATAAGACTATGAACAAATAATTAACCTATTGATCCGTAGCGGCACATCGGCGACCAGACACAATAGGTTTTTAATTACGTCTCGCATTCCAAACCTGACAGGTTAGAAACAGCATCAGTATCTGCTGATCTTAATCATTAAATATCAACGTGTACTAATTCGGAAAAAGAATACACCAGAAACAATCCCGATTCAGATGAACGACTCAAACAACTCTTAACTACGTAACATGGTTGTCATTTAGTTTTAATAGACTTTCCAGTACCATCATTCAGTTTTATCAGATCGGTATATGATGGCACCGCTATCCTAAGTAACTGTACTTTAACAATAATATTCATTGTATAGATACTTACCTAACTTATATTGTAAATATTACCTTTGATGGTCATAAAATACTCAGTTTATAGTAAAGCCACCGTCAGATCGCAATTTAGTTTATATAATAATTATGATATTGTAGATTATATGTATAAATGCAGATAATCAAATAAAATATTATAAGTATAAAAATATTTTATTTTCTTATATTGTGTGTATTTTATCGCGATATTGTAAAATTTACTAATAATACTTTACAATATAGAGACAAAATACCTATAATATACTTTAATTTTAACATACATATCCGTACATGTCATTGAATATACCCAAAATGGTAGGCAGAAATATACAGCACTAATATTTCGCTAGCTTAATATTTTTTTAGTTTTGGACCAGGTTTATAAATTAATTCGGCACATTTGCAGAGTCTATGCTGCAACTGACAATTTCTAACAGAAAACTTAATAATAGCGTACTTGCTCGACCCGGCTTTCGAACCAATGATGCAGGCAAAGTTATTAGTTACTAAACGGAAGAGACGAAGATCTTTTAAACTTGAAATTCTACATTTAGGTTTAATAGTTTACACAAATAAAAGAATACCTCACTTTTTTATAAATATTACTACAATGATTTACAAATTACGCTTTTCGGACATACAATAATAAACATCTCAGACTTACCATCCTAAGACTCTAAATTGTAATCGTGAACTAAAGGATGTCGAAAGAAACGCAATGGCATATTTTATATTATTTTATTTTCTTATAAAAATATAATTGATATAAATCACACATATACTCAATAACACTTCAAAAACAAGAATCACAAATCCATTCTTAATTTTAAGACTACGGTGTTACACAAGTCCGTCACTAAATACCAATACATCATCCATGTAGACATATTCATAAAAATCATAGTGTCATGTTATAACAGTAAAAATAGGGCTTTGAAACTATTGCGAATATTAAAACATGATTTACTTTTGAAAGTTGATCATGTTACATTTGTACAGGCCAAGGATATTAAGCTAAGCCGGTAGTAAGTATCTAAGAGTATTTGATGATATTCATTTAGCAGACCGACATATAAAGGACCTGAGTGTAATATCAATTTATAAATTAAACTTCGAGTAAAGTTTATGCTACTGAGATTGTAGAGACAGATTGTCAAGGGGTATGTTTGTTCAAAATCTTTGTTAGGTAAACTGTGAATAGCATTATGGGACTTCATTCAGATAATATAGTATGCCTCTCCTGGATACCTTCAAGCCAAAGTAAAGTTTTACTAGCTGCTCAATACCAGTAACTTTCCAAGTTTAATTCATGATGTAATGCAATACGGGGATCAATTATATAGAAACATCACTGGTAACTATGAGAACACATTTACTTCAATTTTTTTTAATAAAGTTATATTACGTAACTATATTTCAATTTGAATCGTAAGTAACTAACAGTAAAATCAAAAATAGATTCATTTTTCTAATACAATAAGTACACATTTATTTACAACACCAATATACAAAAGTAAGTTTTATAGTTAGCCTGAGCTGAATCAATGGCAAGATTTTAACATTCCTAAATTTTTTTAGTTACACATGACACAATCTTATTATAAAGTCGAGTCTTTTGGAGTAAAAATCATGTTATTCAAATATAATTGACTAAATATGGACAAGCAATGTGAATTTAAATTAGAATTTCTTCGAAGGCAAAATGTCTAAGATACTGATGGTTGAAAAAGATTTCTTCAGCTGAAAATCTAGTCTTACTTTATGTGACCAATAGTAAAAATCGTATAAACCTACTGAGTGGTAGTGGCACACCAGTGGCTACACACAATAGGTTGTCAATTATGTCTGGTATTCCAACAAATGATAGATTAAAAATATAGCTCTTTATATCATCGAATTTATTTCTACATCAAAATACTTCCATTTCTATAAACAATTAAAACTGAAATATCAGCCATCTTGATGCAGTGCCTTTAGGCGTCCATAGCTATAACTGTAGGCGGTACACTAGTTTCTATTGTTGTGGTACTAAAAGGAGCCATGACGTATCCACTGAGCCAGTACAGCATGAGACCCCAGAAGATACAGCGGACGACTACATCAACCCAGTACATACTGAAAGTAAAGAAAAGACAGTTCAAAGTAAAATATTTAAATTGGGTTAAGTTGGATTGGATACTTTAAAGCACTCCTTTTAGGGAGATGGAGATATATTCAATGGACTATATAGCTAAACATTAAAAAAGTATTTGCCTTTCCATTTCTAAATTTATTAAAAAAATTGCCTCGCTAGTAGTAATTTTTGTGTCGCGTGGAACATTAAATCGTATCGTATCGCACATGGAACAAAAATTTGTGTAATCTTCAAATGGTTATTCAGAGTCAGGGTGTCCTATGTGTTCGTTGTTGTTGAATTACAACTGGTGCGGATTGCCATTTTTAAAAAACAAATTATATAAGATCTACTCTTCTTTTTTTGTCTTAGCATTTTTGTATCTCCCACTGTTGGACAAAAGCGTCTCCCTAAGACTTTCAAATCACTATGTTGGTAGATCCTCTGCCAATCCTTTTCAAAGGCGAAAGCAGCTTTGTCTTTATTATAAAAAGTTAAATATATACTTACACTCTCATATGCCGTCTCGCTGCTGGTAGTGTGTCATCAGTCTCCTTAAGGATGAACAAGCGAGCAGCTCGGATGCAGCTCTCGAAGTATTTGGAGATGTCCAGACCTGATGAAAGGGCCAAATATTAGAGTTATCAGAAGTAATTCAGACTTAAATAAGTTTTAATGTTGCCAGTTGGAAACAGGTAGCTAACATTGGATTTGTCGTATTACTGGCTTTTTCAGTTCGGCAATTATCAAGAGCAACATGGTGCCTAGAAATGCGCTCGGTCGGCTTACGCCTATTACGTCAGCCGTAAAACAGAGAAATGTTTATGCAAATCACTCTTTCAGAATAAACAGGTATATAGATGGCTATGTACCTCTAACCCAAAAAGGTTCGCAATGGGGCAAAATGTATTGTATTCTCAAGTTTAGTAAATTGCCAGACTTCATAATCTATTTTAGTTCTTATCTTTATATTCGTCGCTCAGAGAATTTCTTTTGTACTGACTTACCAAAGCGTGAGTCACAAGCATCCATAATCATTGGAAACTTCTTAACGCGACGTGGTAACCATTTACTATGGGGTAATAACCGTTTACCAAGCAAAAGATAACATTTACAAAATTTTTGATAATAATTTACTATGTACGAGTTCGTAATTGTTTACCACGCATAAGTAAACATTTTCCACGTGTTATTACCCATTTGCTACACGGTAGTAACCACTTACCAAGCTGCGAGACCATTTACCTACTACTCGCTGGTAAACATTTGCAAACGTCCGGTATTCATTTACCGTACAAAAGTCACCATTTCCATGTGTTGGTAACGATTTACCACGTCGTTAACTATTTTACCATCTTATAACAATATCGTGTAACTCACCTATAGCATCAACTTTATATTCTATTTTCTCTCGTGCGTTCAATTTGGTTCTAAGTATTTGTGCGTTGTCAGACTTGAAATCCCACTGATTGTTGGTATAGTACTCGAATACTTCGAAACCTTTGGCGATACGGCGTTGGACGCGGCATAATCTGAAAAACAAAAATAATTATACTACGATAATTTCCAAAAACAACTTAAAATAATGCATTGACCTCAAACTATGCAAGTCTGTAACTCGAGAGCCAATATAGAAGGTACAATAAACAATTTTTCTTAAAATCTTAACTAATATTATAAATTTGAATATTAGTTTGTATGTTAGTTATGTGTGTGTACAAGAGGTGTACGAATAGTTTGGAAAAGGGACGCAATGCTCCTTATATAGTCGTAACTCGTAGGCTTGTTGTATTGACTGTAGAGGATTATTGGGGATCTTACATTCACACGAACTCCTAGGATTATACAGGGTTCATTGGCTGAATTTTGATTTGAATTGTTCGAAAGGTATTAAAGGATTCTGTAGTTTGTCAGAGATATTCTGGCCGGTCAAATATCGTAATTCAAGTGTAATTTTATACATACATATGTGGTCTCAATTCTATATTTTCTATATAGAGAAATATTACACCCAAATTTCGCCAACTATGGTTTTAGGTCGCATGAAAATAGAGCCTATAATTGCCTTTTTCTGAGCTCAATTCCAGACAACGTGCTGCTACTTAACAGATAAACTTAATAACACGTTGTCCGAACTTGGCATTTAACACTTCGTCCACTACCGCTGCGCCACTGAAGCTGATTTTATTATTACATTAACTTCTCAAATGAACATTAGCTACGATATTTTTCTGTAACTTGGATAATCTATGGTTCTTTTGAAGATTCTGATCGCTGTTTCGCTCGCGTATATCGCCTATGTAGGTAATTCAATAAATTTCAATACCTCGGAAACAGTACGTTTTCTAGATGACAACGTGTATTGTTTGTGTGTTATAAACGTGCGTGAATTTCATGATGATCAGTTGAATAGTTAAGGTCTAAAAGCGTAACAAACAAACTCACAGGATGAACTAATATTATAAATGAGACAAAATAGGAGATTGGGTACCTTTTATCCAGAAAAAGTACTTTTATGAACTCAGGTTAATAACAGTACTTTTTCTGCATTAAAGGTACCCTTAACTTTGGTAAGTCTAACCTAATCTACATTTACGCCAGCGAAAGCCGAAGACAGGGCGCTATGGCGCTCATTAGGGGAGGGCTATGTCCAGCAGTGGACTATTATAGCCCGATGATGATGATGATGATGATGATATTTGTTATGCTGCCACGCCTTTACTACTCGACCGATCAACATTGAATTTCGCATACACGTTGGTTACAGAAAAGGACGTAAGGTACATTTCATCTAGAAAAAAAGGAAAGTTCACTAGGAATAAAAATTTATTGACAAAATATAGATAGACGCAAGCGAAATATGGTTAACTTTAACATTTAATAAACAAAAGTAAAACTAATAAAGTTGATTTAGAACAGAACAAGTCAAATATAAGTACAAATGTATGTGGATCAGAGTGTCAATATGTAAGTGAATGTGACGATGTTTTTAAGAGTGTATGTATGTATGTATATATCTTATGTGGGGGCCAGTAAGTGCAGACCGGCGACACTTCGACCGAGTGGGATCTTTTGTGTCGACACTCTCCCAATAACGACTGCCATAGATGTTCATGGCAGCCGGGACCGACGGCTTAACGTGCTCTCCGAGGCACGGAGCAGGCGATAATTGTCAATCAATACGCACATCATTTCGAAAAGTCATATAACTTCCGAAAGTCAGAGGTGCGCGACGTAGGTTCGAACCCGAGACCCTCTGTATTGCAGTCTGTTAGTCTTCCCACTGAGCTATCGCTGCTCAGTGGGGAGACCAACAACCAAATTTAAGAGTGTAAGTGTTTTGAGGTGTATGTTTGTTATGTGCATTTTATGTGGAGTGTTACACCCTTTCTACCCCCTCCAGGGATGTAGGAATAAAAGAGGATACTCACATAGGCTTGTATCCGAGACAGAACAGAAGAGTGTCGATGATCATAGCCGGGATCCAATGGAAGAATAGCAGGCAAATATTGTGATAAAGTCTCGAGTGTTTCATCGAACCGCCAGGGTACCTGAAATTTATAAACTTATTATTATATAATCCTACAGAGAGCAGCTCCTATACTAGAGATAAAACTTAATGTTAAGAGAGACTTTTAAAACATACAAGTACACACAGATTTAGTAAAATAATTTGTGGATCACACACCGTCTTGCGTGGGATTCAAGTCAACTGCATTCAGCGGTCCACGGCATCCAGTTGCCGTGACAAGAGAACGTTATTATAAATGGGCTAACGAATCTATTGCCATCTAGAATTCTTTAACTTCAAAATGCGTAAATCCAATATATGCATATAATAAAATTGTAAGTGGTCCATGACTGTACACATGAGAGATTCATTAAACATCCTCTTAAAAAAAAATGAAAAAGTCTAAAAACGTTTAATGTAATTCTATCAGGAAGGAGTAACGGACAAAGTTGGAACAGCACTGAAGAAATACTCCAGTAAGACTGTTAATAGTCCGTTCTCCAAAGTAGTAAGCTAAGGTATTATGCAATGACTTTTTTATTTTTATTTGTACCTACCCCCTTAAAATTTATTTATTTGATAGTGACGTATTATATTTCTACCTCTGTTCTCATATATTTAAAATGTACCTAATTTATAAACATAATTTAATATGCTCTATACGTTTTCCTTGTGATGTATGTAGCAGAACCACATTTATTGTATTTTTGTTGTAATGATAAGCATTTGCCTCTGTCTGTGCATCACTTGTAGCGGGTGACCAACTGAAAACTAGCACTGGTGCACTTAATTTGGGTGCCCAGCTAATGCTGAGGTGGTGACCCTTTTCGGCGAGGGCATACACATTTTGTTTTAATATATATAATATTTTTTGTTTATTTTAACTAATTGTGTGTGCTCTATACGAAATAAACATGTTTTTTTTTTCTTTCTATCTTCTTTTACCTACGCACTCCAAAGGATGTTATCTCTTTTCAAACACCTGGCGTCTACAAGGTGGATTGCAGTTGTGGTAGTTCTTATATCAGTCAGACCAAACGTACAACCGCTGAAAGGGTCAAGGAACATAATATCACAGCTGTCAAGAACCGAGTAATAAACAAGTCTGCTGTAGCCGAGCATTTGCTGGAGTCTGGACCAAACCACTGCATTGAGTTAAATAAACCACAGGTTTTATCCACCGATCTTCATTATTACTCCAGCATAGTACGTGAAGCGGTTGAAATTAAGAAATATCGCAATTTCAACCGGGAGGATGGATACCGTTTAAATGTATACGTCGCCGTAGTGACTTAGGTCGTCAGTGTTTAGACGTCGTTAATGTTTTGTGTCGAAATACCGACTGTGCGAATATAAATAATAGTGACCAAGTGAGGGTAGTAGCCGAAACCAGCACTTCACGAAGGCGCCGCTGAGCTCACATCAGTCAACCCGTAACCACGATCGATGCAAGTCGGTCGAAACGTCGGGCGACTAATAGGTATTTATTACCTTTTAAATACTTTATCGCCAGTAAGACCCGTTGTCTAGCATTATATTAAGTATGTGTACAAATCGCGATAGTCTAAAAACTTCTATCAAGCAGTTCGCTGTAGATGAAGGCGCTAGCTTTGGAATGAACTAAGCTAGTGGTTTTCAAGTAGCATTACTTGTCCTTCTTAAAACAAAATTTTAAATCTCTGTCCTAGAGAGTAGTGTGTACACTACTCTCTATAGCCTCTCACGCCTCTGCTGTCTCTTCCCATTAAATCCAACCCTGCTAGAGGTCTAAAAAAGGTGTACTCACCATGCAACTCCATTAAGAGGAACTCTGTTCATAATGATCTCCCGTCCAGCTTCAATCATCTCGTTCCAAGTCACCTTGATCTCAGCTGACGACGTGAAGTTTATTATGTTCTTAGTTGTGTCCCTGGAAAAACAAAATGGTTAAATGTTGATGTATTCCACTTTTATATGTGAAGATAAACCAGTGTAAGATGATCTCTAAGTAGTATGAACGTCCATACCAACAAAAGCACTATATCTGTTTGATTCATTTGTATTATTCGTAAATAAACATCTCAAAAATCATTCGGTTACTGCATTCACACTATATTCGATTTATAATAAATAGAGAATAAATCTGAGCTTATACTGCGTAAATAGAAACACCGATGATTAAATTATGTTCGGGTACTTTGAAATAACTACACTGGAACATTGAGACAACTGCCATCTTAGTCTCCCCGTGACCATGGCTGCTGAAAAGCAACCGAAACGTCGGGGAAGTGTAAACGTTAACTTAAATATAAATAGTTTTAATAATTTAATAAGCTTAAAAATTTGTATTTAAACTATGGACTACAATCATGCCTTGTCTTGATTAATAACGTACATGTAAGTGGATGCTCCTATTTACCATACTGCTGCTTTAGAGGCTACCATAAAATTTATTAAATGCTTGAGTATGTTCAGTAATAGTTCATGGAGAAATGGTTGCAGCACCTTACAGCTCTTATGATTTGTAAACAAAAACTTGGCGATTAAAAAGAGTGACCATGAGTTTCTTGCCCGTTCTTCTCATGAGCCCTACACCCTTGCTTTGCTGAACGTGGCAGTAAATGTAAATTCGCAGGAAATATTAGTGTAACTTTGACATTCATAAGTGTTACCTTGTAACCTAATCTGAATAAATTTATTTTGAATTTAAATTTAGAATTTGAATTTGTAAAATTTAATAGTACCTAGCAGTAGTGTAACAGTTTCTAAATTATGTAATAAAATGTAAAATAAACAAAGCGATAAAATCCATATATAGTAGCTTAATTTCAATAAATAGAGATTACAAAAAATAACGAAGTATTTTTCTTTATGTTTTTGTATAATCTTTTTTTTACAGAGATGGGTCTTACTGTATTGTTTCTAGATTTACAAAATATGTTACAAGTAAGATTTAATCAACTATCACTGCTAAAACCAGGCACTTCGTTATCGCGGTTCTATACTTATTTTATTTAGTACTAGCCGTTACCCGCGACTTCGTCCGTCGATCGTCGTTTCTTTTTTTGCAGATCTCTAATTTTCTTAAAATAAAAGTAGTCTAAGTTACTTCTTATAACATCAGCTATCTGCCAGTGACGTCCCGTCAAAATCAGTCCAGTTATTTCAGAGATTAGCCGGAACAAACAGACAGACAGAATTTTTTTTTGAAATATCCTTTCATGTGCATTTGGCAAAAAGCTGTTATTTTGACTTAACAAACAGACACTTCTATTTTATTTATTTGTATAGATGGAGAAAGGTATTTTATATTGAGTACAGCTCCATCTCTCGTCGCTAGCTATAAGTTTTTGGTCTATGTGGTGCTTAGGTTTTAGGTATAAGGTACTTACCCATTCTTCAAGTAGTTCCACGTGACTATCATGATACCGTTGATGAACACGTCTACGGGGAGGTAGTCGGCGTAACTGTTGCTCTTGCAGTACATCGTCCTGATTACACCCTTACCGGCGCCTGTGGATAGCGTGGACATGTTAAAAAAAGCAAATATAACATTATTTTTAACTAAACTGTTATAAGTTTTGTAAAAGACAAATTCTTGTTGTAATATATATTTAAAAGAAGTAAACACCGATTTAAGGACAAAAGCCTGTTTTTCGAAAGCTTTTACTCTTACAAACATACAATTAACGGATAGAAAGCAAAACCAGACTCTTATTTATGGATCCACACAAATAAATGTCCCATGTAGGATTTGAACTCACTACACCCTGTGCCAGTCCCACTGCTGGGACCAGGTCTTTTCTTAGAGTTAGAAGGCTATAGTTCACTACGCTGGCGCAGAATGGTTAATACGCACAGAACATGGAAAAGTCAGCGGAGCGTGCCTTGAATTCGCACTCGAAAATCTCGGTACCTCTACGTGGCATTCATGTAATTAATTTCTGGTAATAAATATATTCCTTCTTAAAACAAAAGTTTGAAGAGAGTAGTGTGCACACTACTCTCTTTAGCCTCTCTCGCCTCTGCTGTCTCTTCCCATTAAATCGATCCCTGCTAGAGGTTTAAAAATGGTGTGCCCACCATACAACTCCATGTCCAGCAGTGGACTATTATAGCCTGATGATGATGATGATGAATAAATATATTTAATTAAAAAGACTTACCAATAAGTAGACCCGTGGGTCCATTAATGTTGTCAGTCCAACCAGGAACAGGCTCCTGCCAGATGGGGATCACTGGAATAGATAATATTACAGTATTAGTCATAAAACTTTTGAGTTTCGCTGGTACAATGACAAGTCAGGACAATATCCAGACAGCGATATCTGGGTCAAGTATCATGTTTATTGACGTTCATAAGTGTTACGTTGATATTCATAAGTCTAATTTTGACGTTCATTAGTGTTACTTTGACGTTTATAAGTGTTACTTTGACGTTCTTAAGTGTTACTTTGTCGTTCATAAGTGTTACTTTTTCGTTCATATGTGGTAGTTTGTCGTTCATTAGTGTTACTTTGGGCCCTAAATTAATAAATGATTTTTACTTTGACTTTGATATACGAGATATTATTATGTTTTACCCAAATTCAAGATCAAACTGAAATAACTGTGTCTTGTGGAATGCAAACCACAATTCACGTTTTTGTAAGGAGAACTCGTTTCAGTCACTTTCAGTTACGAATACATATGATTTAGCATCGTGGCATAGTAAACCATATTCGAATACAGTTGTGGAAATCACGCTACTAACTTCGCATGATCAAGGAAACAGTATTTATATAGCGTTGCAAACATATTAAAATAAAAAGTATTCGAATACGATATTAGACGAATACAATTCTATTCCAATTATATTTTATTCGAGTACAATATTATTCTAATACAATTTATTACAATTACATTTTATTCGATTGTGATATTAGTCGAATACAAGTTTATGCCAATTCGATTTTATTCGAATTCAATTTTACTTGAATGTCATTGTGCATTTCGCTACGGAAAGGTTTCTTTTTCACTCGTTGATTTGATTATGCCATCCGTAACAGTATAATTTGTGACAATATTACGTTCAAATCTACTCACCGATAGACGGGCGCAGCACCATAGCAGGTATGTGTTCCATAGCTTCCACTACGAGCGCTTCACCTAACGCTTTGGTGAACGCATACGAGTTCGGCAGCTTGTCTAATAACCTGGAAAATATATAAAGAATGTTCTAGGAAATGTTATACTTTGTATAATATTGTTTTACGTTTACGCGAATGTTATACATTGAAATTAAACTGCTTTATATGATTTTTATTGCGTTGTTTATTAAGACTGCGCCAAGCGAAATGTGCCAAAACAGGCGGTCACAGTTAAGTGAATAAAATCAACACTTTTTGTTTAATACAAATATAAAATATACATTTACCATAACAATGAATGTGTTTACAAATACACCGTGTAAAAAATTAAAATAATTAATATTTTCGCATACAAAATTACGTAAATTTGCAAAAACGTAAGCTCGTGTTACGTGATTTTTAGATTATAACAGTAGAAATCTATCCTATTTTACAGCTTAAACAAAAATAGTTATATTACAATTTGTCCGTCCCAAATATTTAAGTTATTGGTTGACAATAAAGATACATATTTATCAAAAAAGCACTTCAAATCCTCCATACAATTTTACTATGGCGGCCGCGCGCCGATTTGATCATGCGCCGCACGAGCTCTGTCATTATCTGTCTTACGCTCGGCGCAGTCTTAACATTTTTATTACATAATTAAACAGTAGTAAAGGTTCAGTAATAGTGTAATATTTGCAAAGTTATTTAACATGATAAAATCCGTATAAAGTATTTTAATTTCAATGTTAGGTATACTTTGTGTAAATGGAAAGTGTGGTCATCTTTTTTTTTATACGACTAATGTGGCAAACAAGCATACGGCGCGGACCGGTAAGTGGTCACCGTAGCCTATGGACGCCTGCAACACCAGAGGCATTACTTGCGCGTTGCCGACCCTTTTGGAAAGCAAGTGGGAAGGAGAAGGAGCGGGAAGGGGGAAAGATGGTGATTGGGCCTCCGGCACTCTCATTCACCGAACGAAACACAACAGTAGGAATACTGGTATGTCACGTCGATATTCTGTGAGAGGGTAGTCCTTCCCCGGTCGAGCCGGCCCATTCATCCTAAAATCAGCGAGGCTTTACTACAACTTTTTTTGTTTAACAACTAGGTTTTGCTCCTCAGTCTAGAGGGACTGTACAAACATCCAAACATAGAACATAAAGAACGCTCAGAATAGTTAAGGACCACACAAATGCTTAAACTAAATTCAACACTTGACGCTGTGGCATTGGCGAGGCAAGAACTTATGCTTTCCGTGCAATTTGAATTGACAGTAGCGCCAGGAATCCTACAATCCTCAATAATACTCATATCGGTAAAGCATTCCCGTATAATATAATAATGTACACCCTGTATATAAACTGTCCCACTGATGAACATAGGCCTCTTTTCAGTATAAGAAGTGGAAGGCCATCACGCTGGCCCAATGCGGGTTGGCAGACTTCAAATATCTTCGAGAACTCTCAGACATACTTATGACTTAACAGGCAGAAATGGTTTCTTTATGCTCCGGCAATAGCTAGTCAAATACTTACTTAGGAGTCATAGCAGCTACGGTAGCTTCATCTATCCACTCCATGGTCTGGATGATCTGGTGAGGGTCTGCTGGGGGAGGGTACGCCTTCTCCTCGAGGAGTTTCTCGTGGAGATGGCAGTATGACGTCGAGATATGGATGAATAACTGGAACAGGAGATATTACTGTAGCTGCTTCTTCGGCTTAGTTGGTAGTATAGTAAGCGTGAATATTTACGCAGAGAGAAGTTTTCTAAAACGGGGTAAACACAGGTGTATTACCCAGAATGCGTTATAAAAAGAGAGATTTGTGTCTACCGGACTCATTGTGAGATTCTGGCGCTATACTTATATCAACAGTTTTTTTGATACGGTCTTCGAACTTATGGTGCCAAAATTCTCGATGTCTAGGCAAACTTATGCCAAGATAATGTCCTCCAGACCGAATTTCGGTCATAGCGGCCAATCTTAATGGAGGCCATCTGCGCAGGAGATATTATAGTGCAAAAGCGTGTGCGCATACACAAGTGCACTCTCTGTTCCTCACTCTCATGACCCGATGGAACAGTAATCCGACATGACCGGAGAGAGATCAGGCGTAGGACCAACGGCTTTACATGCTTTCTGAGGCACGTAGGCGTCTCACACCGCCAACTTCCTAACTCCGAGCTGCTATTGAGATTTCTTAACAGAAAAACTCAACAACATTTTTTGGCCCAGCCCGGGATTTGAACACAAGACCTAATGAACAGCAGTTGCATTCACTACCGCTGCGCTACGGAGTCTATAATAATACATAATAATAATATTCTACCACATACACACAACACCATCTAGCCCAAACTAAGCAGAGCTTGCACTATGGATACCAGACAATGGATAAACATACACACATACTTTATTTTTGTAAATACATACATATTATACATAGAAACACCCAGACCAAGACAAACATTCATGTTTATGCACACAAATGTTTGACTTGAGCGGCCGCGACCTCAGGCGTGGCAGTCGGTTACACTAACCACTACGCCACCGAGGCTGACAATCTATGGTGAGGTTCCAGTTTCTAATCCTGTGCAAGGCTATCTTAACTAAATACTGATTATAAAAACTTACCTAATAGTAGCACTAAAACTAACCAGCTAATGCAGCTGACTAAATGTGGGATTATACACCTCTATCTTCTCTAGAGATATAAAGGCGTGAGTCTCTATCTCTTTTTTAATCCATCTCCCGCTTTAGGAGTAATTCCTGTTTCGCGGGGGACTTAACAAATATTGTTTGACAACGGACTCAAAGAACACCCTGACTCGGAACAATTATTTGTGGATCACACAATTCTATTTCATACCTACAATATTTGGCGGTCGACTTCTTAACCTACTAGGTCTTTCGTCGTACCTATAAAGATAAAAAACTTTAACTAAGTGTGAGGGAGATACCTTCAAACGCTTGCATTCCTTGGCCATTTCCACCATCAGCTTGGTGCCTCTTACGTTCATCAGAACAGCTTTCTTCAGCTCTTCGTCGAACCTGTAATGAAAATATCACCAGCCCCTTTTTATAAACGGTCTCACTGCTGACTCTCAGTATGAGAAGGAAGCCTCCTAAGCCCTGGTATATTTCTAACCCAAAATGCTAGAAAATAGCCGTGAAAAGAAAACCATAATTATAATTTTTGAGTACCGTATAATTTTCGAGGCACATGTAATTATTTAGAAAAAATTACTTTCAGGCGCTAATAATTAATTTTCGAGAAAATAATTAGCGTGGATCAATAAATCTTCAGACACTAATAAATTACAAGAAACATTTCATTTTCAAAAAGCACATATAGTTTGCGAGGAATAAAATGCCTTTTCGATTTTTTGGTTAAATCGAATAAAGTTTCTTTTAGATCTTTAGCTATTTTGTCTTTCCGGAAAGAGATGAATGTACCCGATTGCTCTGACTTGGCACAAAATAGGAAGGAATGGTGTAGTTTAATATCGGAGGCCAAGATCCAATCGCTGAGCAGCCAGCCAAGTAAGTAAATTAATTTTCGAGAAACATGACTTTCGAGAAACTTAATTCTCGGGAAACATAATAATATTTTATATATTTTGACGTTCTTGTGACCATTGTGACATTGTGACCTAAATTAATAAATGATTTTGACATTGACTTTGACTTATCCTTACCTAATAGTGGCAGCAGCATGTATGATGATGTCTATTTTCTCAATGATGGTCTTCCTATCGGCTGGACTGATCGCCAGGTCTGGCTCGGCCACGTCACCGCTTATTAAGGAAACCTTCTCCAGAAGAGGTTCGATACCACCTCTCATTGCGATGAGCTTCTCGAAGAGCTAGATCAAAATAAAACTATTAAGTAAAATTGGTAATTTAAGTAGGTGATCTTCTTTGTAATAGTATTTCATTCTTCTGTCGTTGTAACATAGATTAATTAATTAAAATTTACTAGATATTGCCCGCTGCTTTAATAAAGATTGTGTCAATAAATTCGTATGCCTCGGGAATTTTATTTTTTATGGGCACAGGTAGCCTATCTCCATTTCTTTACACCTACGATATTTCGTAATGATTCGTGTCAAGTAGTTAAGACTGCGCCGAGCGTAAGACGCGGTTGGACTGAATGACAGAGCTCGATATTCAAATCGGCGCGCGGCCCTAAGTTAAATTGTATAGAGAATTTGAAGTGCTTTTTTGATAAATATGTATCTTTATTGTCAACCAATAACTTAAATGTTTGAGACGGACAAATTGTAATATAACTATTTATGTTTCGTTTAAGCTGTAAAATAGGATAGATTTCTACTGTTATAATCTAAAAATCACGTAACACGAGCTTACGCTTTTACATTTTTCGTGCAAATTTCGGTAATTTTGTAGGCGACAATATTAATTATTTTAAATTTTTTACACGGAGTAATTGTAAACACATTCATTTTTATGGTAAATGTATATTTTATATTTGTATTAAACAAAAAGTGTTGATTTTATCAACTTAACTGTGACCGCCGACATACGCACTAACTCATATTCGCATTTATATTAGTAAGGATATAATGTTCAAATACCAACTCAAATTTAATTGCAGTTTAAGTAAACTTGAAATTAAAACAAAATAAAAATGTTTAAAGTAATAATAAGTACCACAAATAATATAATACTATATTAGGTAATACTAAAATTTTTAACTGCCTCCGCGGCGCAGCGGTAGTGAATGCGACTGCTGTGCATGAGGTCTCGGGTTCGAATCCCGGGTCGGGCCAACAAAAAGTTATTGGGTTTTTCTGTAAAGAAATCTCAATAGCAACGCGGAGTCAGGAAGTTGGCGGTGTTAGACACCCCCGTGCCTCGGAAAGCACGTAAAGCCGTTGGTCCTGCGCATGATCTCTCTCCGGACGTGTCGAATTGCCGTCCCATCGGATCATGAGAGTTAGGGAACAGAGAGTGCACTTGTGTTTGCGCACACACTTGTGCACTATAACATCTCCTGCGCAGATGGCCAGTCTCTGTTAAGACTGGCCGCCGTGGCCGAAATTCGGTCTGGAGGACATTATTATTAATACTAAAATAGGGTTTCAGTTGTGCCCAACATGCTATTCAGAAAACAGGGGTTTTCGAGGTTTTATTGGGTTTAGGCTAATTTGATACAAGAATCTACTGTTGCATAATTCAGATAATTTACTATTCAGTGAATGACTAAATGTTAAAATAACGCTCATGGAACTAGTTGCTCGTTTCGTACAGGACATGACAAGAAGCAAACCACAGCTAGACTACATGATACTTTGAGCTCATTCTGCCTAAAAAGAATCACCAATGATTAAATTATGTTCGGGTACTTTGAATTAACTACACTGGAACATTGATACAACTACCATCTTAGTCTCCCCGTGACCATGGCTGCTGAAAAGCAACCGAAACGTCGGGGAAAGTGTAAAAATAAATTAAATCTAAATTGTTAAATAATAATTTAATTAGCTTAAAAATTAGTAAAGTTTAAAAGTAAACGTAGTGTAACAGTTTTCAAAATTATGTAATAAAGTGTCAAATAAACAACGCGATAAAATGCGTATTTAGTAGTTTAATTTCAATGAATAATATTCGCGTAAACAGAAGACAATATTATGACATTTGTATTATATTTTATAAGTCAATTTAGCTATGTCAAAGTACATCGTGTTCGTGTTGTGTGATGTTTATCTATATTTCTTCTAAACTAGCGGTCGTCTAGTGGCCAAAATTCGACCAAAATTCCTAAGCTTGCTACTTTGTTTTCTTTTTTCTTTATTACATATAAATAAGGTATAGGTAACCATAGTTACAAAGAATTGTACGACGTCAGACGAACAATGCCGAAATACTACGAACGCGATTCGACTGCGTGTGTCAAATGCATGGTTGTGTGCGTGTAGTGTTTTTTCACTAATTTAACGTATTTCTAATGCATCTTCTTCTGCCTTAGCCTTTATTATTCCCAAGTCAATTGGGGTCGGCTTTTCTAGTCTAACCGGATATGACCGGAAATCAGTTTTTACATGGAGCGGCTGCCACCTGACCTCCGCAACACAAAGGCTAACGATACCCTTAGGCTAGACCAGTGTCAGGATATTAGAGGGTACTGACTTTCCCAATAACGACTGCCATAGATGTTCATGGCAGCCGGGACCGACGGCTGAACGTTCTCTCCAAGGCACGGAGCAGGCGATAATCGTCAATCAATAATAATAATAATAATAATATTCTACCACATACACACAACACCATCTAGCCCAAACTAAGCAGAGCTTGTACTATGGATACTAGACAATGGATAAACATACATATATACTTTTTTTTTTTTTGTAAATACATACATATTATACATAGAAACACCCAGACCAAGACAAACATCCATGTTCATGCACACAAATGTTTGACTTGTGCGGGAATCGATCCCGCGACCTCAGGCGTGGCAGTCGGTTACACTAACCACTACGCCATCGAGGCCGACAAAACACATAATTTCGAAAAGTCATATAACTTCCGAAAGTCAGAGGTGCGCGACGTGGGTTCGAATCGGAGACCCTCTGCATTGCAGTCTGTTGGTTTCCCAAATAGACTAATAATGTTAATAAGTTGAGTAAAAAGGATGCAAGCCAAACAAACGTTCACGCTTCAACAATCTTAGTTGGTCGATTGCAAAATATATTTTGCAAGTCTCCATAACACAAGAGTGTTGAAAGGGCGCTATTATTTGTTTTGTAAACTTATGTTAAAGCAAAATGGTGCTTAAGTTAACTGTAATTAAGTAGAAAATGCTGTGGATTTCTTGTTTAAAAGATTGATAGGTATTTAAGTTACAAATTAATAGTTAAGCCAGTACGCTTTTTGTATAGCAATATAGCCTAACTAATATTATAAATGCGAATGTTAGTTTGTTTGTTACGCTTTCACGCCTCAATCATTCGACCGAATATGATGAAAGGACATTGTTCAGCTGCCATACATTATTAGTCTAAGAACCAACAGCCACAAAAAATGATAAATATGTGGTTAAGGATGACCACATTCAATTAAAAGTGAATATAAGTCACGGACACTCCTGAATAATCCAGGAGGTCCATTATTATCTTCCTTATTCTATCTTTCTCTTTTACCCCGGTGAGTCCGACATAACCCTTCTGTCCGCCGCGCCCCCGCGGAGGGGTACTCGTCAATGCATTTCCAAACGTAAAAAAAAGGGAAACAAAGTGTTGCCATGCTTACACTATAGAAAAACGTATAATACCGAGAAAGTGGTATTTATTATGGTCTTTTACATTAAAACTTATGATTTTTAAGAAATATGTCATATCTATGATGAAGTTCAATAATGGTATTTATAGAATAGTACTAATATTTACTATGTAAGAAAAATTACACACAAGCTAAATAGGAAATAATTTCTCTGATAAAACCGTACACAGATTGTAAAAACTGTAAGCATGGCAACACTGCGTGTCTCAGATGTAAACAATGGATGCCGATGTATTTTAAATCGCGAAAATACTTTTTAACACGAAAATAAGAGATGGTGGAACAAGCCCCTTGACTTGTAACAATTATTTGTGGATCACACAAATTTATGTCCTATTTCCGAATCGTACCCACAACATGCGGTGTTTCTCTTGGATATGTCGCCAGTCGTGTGTGTACTATTTACTTCACCTTAATGAAGTTTTGCTCGACTCCGTAATCGAACCCGAACCTCACGAGCCGAAGCAAACATTAAACACAAACTCATTAACTTAGTCTGCTAATGAGAATTTCGTAACAGAAAAACTAACATTTACCCGACCCGAGAATCAAATCCGCAACATCACGATCTGTAAACATAACCACAGCATTACGCCACAGACCAACAAAGCAATCCACAGATTACCACAAACATTACAAAGGGTTACGATATGGCAACCTTGAGCCCAAAACCAACTTGTCATCACACGCGGCCGTAGAAGGAAATGTATGTACGTATGTACGTCAGCGGTAATCTCGGAAACCAATAGACCGATTCTCAGCAGACTTATGCAATACGTGTTTGAGTGTCAATAGGGTTGCCATCCACACTTTGTAGTAATGTACGTTATTTCGGTTAAGCATAATTATGTACTTTATACTGACAATAATAGCGAAAATATATATTTTTTAACGTACGTACACATTTTTAGGTTTTATTTAATTGTTTTGTTTAAAAACAAAAAGCAACGCAATAAAGCTTATCTAAATTTAATAAAAACTTATTATCTATCACAACGCAGTTAAAACGTTCCTCGATAATAAATATTTCTTAGATGTTGCTAAAAGCAACAATATTTATATATATGTATATGTTAAAAGAGAATAGCAGGTTAAATAAATAATACATTAATTCAGACTTTTTTTCGCAGAAAGTCGATCCTAACTACTATTATAAATGCGAATGTGAGTTTGTTTGTTTGTTACGCTTTCACGTCTTAACTACTCGACCGATCATCATGAAATTTCGCATACACGTTGTCAGGGGTACAGAAAAGCACAAAGCAAATTTATTGATAAAGTCTACATTACCCTGAGCGAAGCCGCAAGCAATATCTAGTAAATAATACTTTATTTAAGACCATGTATACAATGTAGGCTACACATCAAGTTAGACACCCTATATACGCATAACTACGCTACATACAAAATAGAGAATTGTCGGAAAGAGACAGTGCATAGTGGTGTCGATGTAATGGTAAGGATAGAGCGTCGCGTCGCGTCCCGTTCAGCTTGAATGAGACAAAATAACAAAAATATAACGCACTCTATCGCACGATTTGCAGCGTTCAACTTCTAATAATTCAAAGTCCAAACAGTCTAGGTTCATGTGTCGCTGTGTGTACTTCATGTTATATCTTAGAAAGTAAACATTATCTATTGGTTAAAAACGGTGGCAAATTTAACTGTGAAGTACTTTGAAAAGTCGTATGCAATGGTTCAGTTCAGTGTTGTGTTGGTTTTAGCAAAAAATACTGTGACGTAGAGTCACAAGTGTTTGTTGTATGCTTGTGTAACTGAAGATGCAGGTTCGTGGGGTCAAGGAAAGTGGTTTGGTGATGCTGTTAGGCTATTTACTTCGGCAGTATGAAGGGTGGATGAATTTTTTTTCTAAGATCTTTAAAATTTAGGATTGTCAGCAATTTTAATTGTGATGGTAATTTTTATTACTGAGCGCCAGCAATTGCCTTTTTTCCAACCAAGCAGTAATTTTCACCTAAAGTACAGGCAATCGAAGTAATATTATAAATGCGAATGTAAGTTTGTTTGTTACGCTTTCACGCCTCAACTATACGATCGATCATCATGAAATTTCACATATCTACACATTGTCAAGGTACAGAAAAGGATACAATTTACCCAAAAAAACAACAAAATATAAAGGAAATAGTAAAAGAAAGGGAAAATGTATTTTTTTTTTAAATTGGGCTCAATTGATCTAGAATAGACCTGAAATCTAAACTTTGTTTATAAACCTGTATTATCTTAAGTAAAATAGCATGCACTCCTTCGAGTGCATGCTTCTTCAAGTGGTATAAAAAAAAAACTTGAAATGTCTCCTTTAATACTTAATAATCAATGGTATCCCTAAACAGCTGGCTTTCCTAGCTTGATTGGAATTGATAAAATTTCCTAGCTTGAATAAATATAATTCAGCTTGATTGGAGATTGCCAGCAATCATAAGCTATCATAATCGCTTACCACTTTGTGGACCGTAAGCTCGTTTGCCATCTATGTGGTACAATAGAAATCTGATAAACTTTGGTACAGAAAATAATGATAACATGATACTTACAACTCCGTTGAATATTTCTTCCAATCGTTGTGTTGGATTCTTTCCTTTCTTGGATCTGACCAGCAGGTAGATCTGGTCGATGTCTGGACATTTTCTGCAGAAGAAATCAGAAATTATCGTTGGATAACGCAGCTAGGACAATGTAGCAGTGATAGGCTACTGGGAGACCGTTGGCCTGCCACTGCAGAGGCCTCGAGTTCGATCCAAGCCACCTCTGTCTTTCTGAAGTTATGTACGTAATACATATCTTTTCTATCTCTGAAGGGGTAAGTAATCTGTTACACCAGAGGTTCCCAGACATTTTTCTTATAGAATACTTTCAAATTTTATCAGGTTTCGGTGGACCCCCTGCAGCTACATTTCTACCATATTCCTTGGCATTCGTATTTATATTTGAATAGATATGTTTTTTAGAAATTCTCTACCGAATACATATCAGTAGGTTCGAGACCACTAGTACTAAATATCGAATATGCAAGTTTTTACAAGTAACAGTCGCTGAGCTTTTTAATTCACTATCGAAAGCAAATAAATTTTCGTGGACCTCCGCTTACGAATTGTGGACCCTCATTTCATATTTAATTTTTCATATTTCATTCATTGTCACTCCAATATAGACCCACCGTCGAGTATCCCGTGGACCCCTGGGGGTCCACCTGGACCACTTTGGGAACTAATGTGTTACCACCGAGCTTTCAACAAGTATGTTTTAGGTCCTATGAATTAGCGCACGAGCCTATTGCATTTATCAGGCACAGTTCCAAATACCAAAAATTTATTGACAGAAACACCCAATAATAATTTTCTTGACCCAGGAATTGAACACAGCTTTAACGGTTAATGCAATCGCCGTGAGGAACCTGTGTGTCTGACAGTTCACATAATGTTCTCAAAAATATGCCAAGTGTGTCAAACTGCACTGGTTTGCTTGTCCATTATCAGCTTGACTCTTCTCTTATTAAATATCAGGTAAATGCCCGGCAGTGGAAAACTTCATAAATATACATCCATAGTCTCACGATTATATCTCCGAAAGTGTAGGTAGAGAAATCCTAGCTAATATTATATATGCGAATATAAGTTTGTTTGTTACGCTTTTACGCCTTAACTACTCGACCGATCATCATTAAATATCACATACACCTTGTCAGACGTACAGAAAAGGATACAAGGTTCCTTTTATCTGGAAAATAAGCACTATTCCTGAGAAATAGAAGATGTTTGGCAAAATCTAGTAGGTCTTCTTCTCTCTTAGCCTTTATTATTCCCAAGTCACTTGGGGTCGGCTTTTCTCGTCTAACTGGATTTGACTGGATATCAGTTTTTACACGGAGCGGCTGCCACCTGACCTCCGCAACCCGAAGGCTAACGATACCCTAAGGCTAGACGAGTGTCAGGATATTAGAGGGTACTGACTTTCCCAATAACGACCGCCATAGATGTTCATGGCAGCCGGGACCGACGGCTTAACGTGCTCTCCGAGGCACGGAGCAGGCGATAATTGTCAATCAATACGCACATAATTTCGAAAAGTCATATAACTTCCGAAAGTCAGAGGTGCGCGACGTAGGTTCGAACCCAAGACCCTCTGCATTGCAGTCTGTTGGTCTCTCCACTGAGCTATCGCTGCTAGTTATAATCTAGTAGGTATACACCAAAAATTCGCCGGTCATGATTTTAGATAGGTACCACGTATTCTAGTCCATTGTGCATAGTTCCTCCTACCAAAATACTCTTAATAAGTAAATCCCAATGACACTTGGCCTTTGGAATAGAACCCGATACCTCATGACACCAATCGCGAACACTACACTACTGTTACGCCAGCGAGGCAATTACAAAGTGTACTGATGAAATTTTCTATTTTTTGTCACATTTATATAACAAGTAATAATGATAACCGTTAACAATTAAATTTGATTGAATGGCCGCTTATCGCAGCTAAAATTGTCTAACTATTGTTTCATCATTTATCTTGTTGATCTTTTCGTCATTTAACTTTTTGAGATTTGACGGTGAGCCATTACCAAAAGCGTTTACTGACTACGGTCTAGCCAGGCCATAGACTTTTTAGCCATCTTTCTTGTTTAAAAATACAGCCAAAAATTATTTAAAAGGAAAGGTTTTATTGGAATAAATAAAAACTACTAAATTTTGCCCGCGGCTTTACTTGCGTTAATGTAGGTTACGTCAATAAATTTGTATCCCCAGGCATGTAAAACCCGTTTTTTAGGAGTGGCTGGAGAGGAGACATGGCGCTCTCACCTACGGCTGATACAGGTAATGACTGGCCATGGTTGCTTCGGCCAGTTCCTGTCTTGCATAGGTCGGCAAGAGACGCCCGGTTGTCACCACTGCAGCGACAGCCGAGTACGAGAGGTAGCGCTTAAACACTCTGCCCAACTGGAGAACCCGGCGCCGTAGGGCGCGAGATGACCTCCAGCCACCCTGAGGTTTGACCTGGGGATGGAGGGCTTCGTGGGCCTGCCGGCTACCCGATCAGCACCAGGTGCGAGAGGCGGCGTGCGTGTTCCCACGCGCGCCTCAATGTCGTATGTCGTCCCCCCTTAAGGGGTAAAGGGTAGTCTTGTTGCATAGTGGCCTGACGTTTCAACCGGGGTCGCGACTGCATGTGAAAATGATTCGCGCGGCACCGCCGACTGCGGTTTTGTCGAGGAACACCGTGGTAGGTTTAGTCGGTATCACCGGGAGGTCAATTATCATCATTACCATCTTATTCATACCCCGGTGAGTCCGACATACCTAACCTTTCCACCCGCGGAGGGATATACGACCAGCAAAAAAAGTTAAAAAGAATATTAAATTTCAAACCCTCAGCAACAGTACTTTCTTCTGGATAAAAGGTACCCTATGTCCTTAACTGTTCCCCTGACAACGTGTATGCGAAATTTCATGATGATCGGTCGAATAGTTCATGCGTAAAAGCGAAACAAACTAACTTACATTCGCTTTTATAATATTAGTTAGGATGATATAATAATTTTGTTTTAAGCGGAGACTACTGAAAATGTCTTGATAGAAAAACCCAATAGCACTTCGCTCGACCATGGCTACGAACCTGGGACCTCATGCACACCAGCCATATACTCTACTGCTGCGCTAAATAAGTATTCAGTTTTAATCTAATATGAAAAATACACAGAAAGACGAAAGAAGAAGAAGATCTGAGTGCCTAGTGCAAGTTTGTTTTCCGTTACGCGAACAACACGTTCACGTCCTTCGGCGCTTCGATTAGCCCGCTTCAAGCTCTTAACTAATCAGAGAACCAAACGCGATAGACGTTTTGATCGCGTTAACGTAAAAACAATTCACACTAGCCACCCAGAACTTCTCAGAGACTCACCTCAGAAGCTTCTCCACGAGGACTTTTCCCATGAAGCCAGTTCCTCCCGTGATGAGGAGCTTCACTCCCTTGAAAGTCTCCGCGATGCGGTCTGGTAGAGCATCCATGTCTGTGGCTACAGTATCTCCTGACATTGTGCTATAGACAAGAGAAAACAAGAGATTAGATGTCTTTTTATTAAGAATATTTTTCTATCATACTAAAGGTTGCCTTGTGGTTTTAGTAACAGTTTCAGACTACTTTAGTGGCTTTTTACTTGTTTGAAAATTCTTGGCATGTCAATATGTCCTGTAGTTGGCAATAGCTTCGTCACGTAGTACCTAGAAGTTAGTTGACTATATATGGTTGTAACGTCTACACCTTCGGGGTGCAATATACAAGCATTTCGCCAACTATGATTTTAGTTTCACTTTACAAAGGTCAAGCATATTATTGTCTCTAAAAACAGATTAAAAATAGAAAGTGGATATAGTGACAAGAATAGAAAAGGGTATGTTAAGCTGGTTTGGGCATGTAGAAAGAATGGACGAGGAAAGACTGACTAAGAAAGTTTATATGGCTAGTGTGAATGGAACAGTCGCAAGAGGAAGACCTAGGCGAACGTTTCTTGATCAGATCAGAGGCGTTCTGGACAAAGGCTAGGTTAAGAGCACCTTGAACCGGCGGGCGTGTATGAGGAATGTGATGAAAGTGAATGAAGTCAGAGAAGTGTGTCAGGATCGTAGCAAATGGAAATCCGTAGTCTCTGCCTACCCCTCTGGGAAATAGGCGTGAATCTATGTATGTACATATGTATGTAAAAACAGAAAAATTGTTGACAAAATACCTCGAAAAATCCACTTGATTTTAAAGAAAGGACAGTAGAAACATCTAGATGCGGCACAATTGTTCATCACATCATTTTTTGTCGAATTTTAACTCACAATACGGTGCTAGCGGCGATGCGACCCCTTAACCTAATTTCACCATCCGAGCAGTCTCTATCTTCAGATCACCTAATGCATAATTTACCCTACTTAAAAGGGCATTACATTGCCCAATGACCTTGAAGATCTGGGCTTTGCAGTCCCGGGTGAGCGTTACGGGCGTAGCGGGGTTGCTTGGCGGAGACTTTTGTAAAGATTCGGGTTATTGTCGATTATTACAAAATGTTAAAACAAATAAGGGAAAATAAACAATACACTTTGTTAAATAGGGTATTACATGTTTTTTAGTATAAATTTCATACATCTTAGTCGTTACATAGAAAATTAAATATTTAGTTTTGAAACGACCTACTTTCTCAAATTTTTTTGGTAGTATTCGGACAACTTAATTAAAATTTTAATCAATACGATGTTTTCCCCCATATAATCTGGTTTACTTTAAGCCGAGCGTGTTTTTAAGGTTTGAGCGATGCAATCCCCTTAAAAATCAAACACGGATCAAAACCAGCCGTAAACTCACGCCACAGTGCCCAAGAGGAAGTCACACTGCGCTAGTTTCTGCGTAACATGTAACTCAATAGGCAGTCTCCTAGCTATCCCAGCTGCGTCATATGTTACCCAATGTGTAATATATCTAGTTCTATTAGCAATAGTGTGCGAAACACAAGGACAGACTGCTTTCTACTTTTATATATTACAACATATCTACAAGATTGCTAAAGAATTCCTTAAGCGTGTTTTATAGGATTACATAGACAAATTGTCTATTCGTAAAAGGAAAACTACCTTTATAGTCCCGTGGTATAAGTTGCTTTAATGATTGTGAAGTCCCGATTCGATTCTGGTCTTAGATAAGAATCTTTTGTAAGTCAATTCTGAATAGCAGCACAGTGTTTTGACATTTGGACTTCCCTAATCTTATTTAAAGGACCTAAATATACCACACGAATTGTGAGCGTATAATTCTAACCTCTGCTTAATTAATAATAATAATGTCCTCTAGACCGAATTTCGGCCACGGCGGCCAGTCTTAACAGAGACTGGCCATCTGCGCAAGAGATATTATAGTGCACAAGTGTGTGTGCAAACACAAGTGCATCTCTGTTCTCTAACTCTCATGATCCGATGGGACGGCAATCAGACACGACCGGAGAGAAATCAGGCGCAGGACCAACGGCTTTACGTGCTTTCCGAGGCACGGGGGTGTTCAACACCGCCAACTTCCAAACTCCGGGCTGCTATTGAGATTTTTTACAGAAAAACGCTATAACTTTTTGTTGGCCCGACCCGGGATTCGAACCCGAGACCTCATGCACAGCAGTTGCATTCATTATCGCTGCGCCACATAGGCAGTTAAAATTAATTTAATTAATTATCCTATGTATGCAAAAAGTATGTATGCAAAAATTATGTAGGTATGCTAAAAATATGTTTTCACAAATAACTCGATATTTTGACTTAATACTCCGCTAATAAGTGGCGTTTATCGCGTCTAAGGAAACCGTATGCTAAAACAAATACCAATAACATGTCATACAATCTGTTTTTAAAGTTATATCGCTTAGTGCCAACCGTATTCATATATACACCTTTTGTTTATTGATGTTTGTGTTTATTTATTTATAGCAGCGACAGTTCAGTGGGGAGACCAACGGACTGCAATGCAGAGTGTCTCGGGTTCGAACCCACGTCGCGCACCTCTGACTTTCGGAAGTTATATGACTTTTCGAAATTATGTGCGTATTGATTGACAATTATCGCCTGCTCCGTGCCTCGGAGAGCACGTTAAGCCGTCGGTCCCGGCTGCCATGAACATCTATGGCAGTCGTTATTGGGAAAGTCAGTTACTTCTAATATCCTGACACTGGTCTAGCTTTAGGGTATCGTTAGCCTTCGGGTTGCGGAGGTCAGGTGGCAGCCGCTCCGTGTAAAAACTGATATCCAGTCAAATCCGGTTAGACCAGAAAAGCCGACCCCAAGTGACTTGTCAATAATAAAGGCTAGGGAGAAGAAGAAGTTTGTGTTTATTTGAAACAAACCACAGTGGCCTAAATACAAGAAATTATACATGAAAAATATGTGGAAGGTTTAGGTGTATAATTTATGAAGGTTTTGTACTACCCGTGTGAAGCCGGAACGGATCGCTAGTTAAGATATAAGTATGTATATACATATATTTTAAAAGACTACTGCCGTCTTCCGCCCTAGGAATAATTCCAGTGTCACGAGGTACATTACAAACATTCAAACAACGGACACAAAGAACAGCCAGATTAGGAACAATCATTTGTGGATCACACAAAATTTTGTCCCGTGTGGGATTCGAACCCATAACTCTCGGCGCAGGGGTAGTGGCAAGGCGATCACTTAAACCACTAAACAGTGCAGTTTTAATCCAGGATATAGTCTATCCGTATGCTAAGTTTCATCCAAATCTGTTCAACAGTATACAAGTTATTTAGTAAGAAACATACAAACACCTTCACAAACATTCACAGCTATAATACTTATTACTAAGTTTATTACTTAATCTTGTTATAATTAGTTTTGTTTTATTTAATTTAATTTAATTTAATTTAATTACAGGTACAACCCAATTCAAGAGGCATGCCATTTTGCGTACCAGTTTGAAGCGCACTCGTTCAAAGAGCAGGGGTATTAGCTAATAGCCCTCACTACATGGTCCAAGAGACCTAGTGCACAAAGTGGAATAAAAAATTTATCAATTTATTATTTAATGTTTGCGTGCCAAGCGGGTGCGCTGTATGGAATACTCTTGGTGCGCTTAAAACTGGTGCGCAACTCGGCATGCCTGCAATGCAATAGTGAAGCAAAGCTAATAACAATTTATTTTTGGATAAAGCATACTACAGTGTAACTGAGTTCATAGCAGAGAAGGATATTTCCTAATTGTTAACCTTATGTCTATTTAATGATAATTGAAATAAAAATAGTATTTTTATTTTTTGAAATAATAATGACATTTGTGATAAAAATGAAATATTTGTGACAATAATGACATATTTATGATAATGACATAATTGTAATAATAATAATTTTTGAAATAGTAATGACATATATATTTTAAATGTGTACATGGTTTATAATACATACAATAATAATTTGAATTTTACATTTTATTACATATATTTTGATTTATATACATTGAATTAAATTGATAAATAAAAATTTGATAAGTAATGGTAATTTATGTATTAAAATGGTATTTTTTTAAATGTAATAACAAAATAAGTACAAATAATGTTAAATATTTGCATGCCGAATGGTAAAATATGGCTGAGCTATAAGATTTAATTATAAGAACTATGTACTGTGAACCCATATTTGCAAAATAAAATTCTATTCTATTCTATAAAACTAATTACATATGATAATATGTATGTATTTACAAAAAATAAGCATATATGTATGTTTATCCATTGTCTAGTACCCATAGTACAAGCTCTGCTTAGTTTGGGCTAGATGGTGTTGTGTGTATGTGATAGAATATTATTATTATTATTATCTTATCCTTGTGAATTCACTCAGTCTACAAGTAAAAATGCCTGATATTCCATCTCACTTAATTATTCGACTATTTTTATGATCATTATATATTACATTATTAGATCTCACGCTATTTTCCGTAACGCTACCATGTCTTTAGTTAAAGCACAAGACATTTACACGACGCTACAACTGTCGGCACTTGAAGACGGTTATGCAATATAACTGCCTGGCCTTGTAACAGTAACCTTAAAAACGTAAAGAATTGTTGACAAACATAACATAAAAAAGATACAGCGTGTAAAGAAATGATAGATATTGTTTAATATTGTCTTAAGTTTGCGCAAATGTTATACATTGAAATTAAACACTGTATACGGATTGAAATTAAACTACTATATACGGATTTTATCGCGTTGTTTATTTGACACTTTATTACATAATTTTGAAAACTGTTACACTACTACTACTATTAAACTTTACTAATTTTTAAGCTGCGCCGCCCCCGTGGGTCGTAGCGTGATGTTATATAGCCTATAGCCTTCCTCGGTAAATGGGCTATCCAACACTAAAATATTTTTCCAATTCTGACCAGTAGTTCCTGAGATTAGCGCGTTCAACCAAACAAACAAACAAACTCTTGAGCTTTATAATATTAGTAACTATAGATAAAAATAATAATTATTGTGGTATAAAACTATTATGATAAACAATCTAAGGTAACTATATTCAAAATATTTTAAGAGATTTTTTTTCAAATGCTGAATATTTATAAATGTCTTCAAATAACCTATATTTACAAACGTATTAAAAAAGATAACATAATTACAAAAACACAAATAATTATAATACTAAATATTTACAAAAATGGTTTAGGCATCGTAGAATTCTTCAGCATCGCTGTCAACTGGTAACGTGCCCAGAAGACTGGCAGCATTGCCACGTTGAATGGCAATGCTGATTCTTTGGGCTAAAAAAAGACCAGCCTTCTGATCACGCGAAACGTCGATCAGGCGTTTTGCGATCTCTCTGTACAAAATACGAGCGCTCGGATCCCATGCACCTAGGGTTTCCACCCCGAACGGCTTTGACTCTTAAATTATTATTAGAGATTGGACTCCTAAATATGTATTTGTTATTAATCACCTAAGAATTCATATAATAGCATTTAAGATATCAGTAATAGCATTTAAGAACTAAAATACATACATAGATTCACGCCTGTTTCCCAGAGCGGTAGGCAGAGACTACGGATTTTCATTTGATACGATCCTGACACACTTCTCTGGCTTTATTCACTTTCATCACATTCCTCTGTATTAACAATCTACATTAACGCGAACGAGGCGGCGCGCGGCGGCAACATCTACGGCATAAACGTACAGACATAATTCATATTTTGTTAGACCATGTCGTACATTTAACGGGGAGTGTCGTACAGTCGATCTTGACCAGTTTGCATTAAGACTGCGCCGAGCGTAAGACAGATAATGACAGAGCTCGTGCGGCGCATACTCAAATCGGCGCGCGGCACCATAATAAAATTGTATGGAGGATTTGAAGTGCTCTTTTGATAAATATGTATGTAATTGTAATATATATGTATAACTATCTATGTTTCGTTTAAGCTGTAAAATAGTATAGATTTCTACTGTTTTAATCTAAAAATCACGTAAATTACAAATTTACGTAATTTTGTAGGCGAAAATATTAATTATTTAAGTTTTTTACGCTAAGTAATTGTAAACACATTCATTGTTATGGTAAATGTATATTTTATATTTGTATCAAACAAAAAGTGTTGATTTTATTCACTTGACTGTGACCGCCTGTTTTGGCACATTCCGCAGTATTAAGTATCACTCATTTTAAAAAATCCAGTAATTTCTTTGACACCTTTGTTTGATGTATGTTTTCTATCGGATAAATAATAGCGTGCCCTCAACACGTTGGCTCACAGAATGGGTCCCTTTCCGTGTAGGTACACTTTACGAATTCACACGGTCCTTATTGTGCAATTGTTTCAGTTTAGTTAATTATTGAGTATTATTATTATTTATGTTTATTTATTATTTATGTTTATTTATTATTTATGTTTATTTATTATTTATGTTTATTTATTATTTATGTTTCCTTTTTTATATTTTCGACGACTCGATGGCGTAGTGGTTAGTGTAACCGACTACCACGCCTGAGGTCGCGGGTTCGATCCCCGCACAAGTCAAACATTTGTGTGCATGAACATGTATGTTTGTCTTGTATAATATGGAAGTATTTACAAAAAAAAAGTATATATGTATGTTTATCCATTGTCTAGTACCCATAGTGCAAGCTCTGCTTAGTTTGGGCTAGATAGCGTTGTGTGTATGTGGTAGAATATTATTATTATTATTATTATTTATGTACATAGGCTATTGCATTAGGTAGTAAGTATCTGTAATAATGAGCAGCGATAGCTCAGTGGGGAGACCAACAGACTGCAGTGCAGAGGGTCTCGGGTTCGAACCCACGTCGCGCACCTCTGACTTTCGGAAGTTATATGACTTTTCGAAATTATGTGCGTATTGATTGACAATTATCGCCTGCTCTGTGCCTCGGTGAGCACGTTAAGCCGTCGGTCCCGGCTGCCATGAACATCTATGGCAGTCGTTATTGGGAGAGTGTCGACACAAAAGATCCCACTGGGTCGAAATGTCGCCGGTCTGCACTGACTAGTTTTATGTGTGTGTGAAATAAATTAAATAAATCGAAACTACGATCACACGCCGTACGCAAGAATAAGCGCTATTTTACTGTCAAAAATAACAACAAAAATTATTTTGAAATAATTAAATTTTGTGTAATATTTATATGTAATACATCGCTGTCTACGTTAAAAACAAAGTATAATACTATCCATGTATGAAATCTTGTAATTGGCTTTCAGCTACTATGTTTTTACTTATAAGAATGACTAGTTGTAAGTATTCCTAAAATAAAAATATTTCTAATATATAATACGGGTGACGCCGCGGCTATACGCTAGTGTCACAATAGATGTCTAACAATTGCATAAGACAACGAAATGGCCTTGTACCAGAGACTACAGGCGGTAAAGCAACTGGTTTCAAACATTCGACGAGCAAGAAATATGCAAGAAGTACGCAAGCACTCGTAAATATTATGCACTATATTTAGCCCGTGGCTTCACTTGCGTTAATTTAGACGTCTATACTTAATATTGTAAATTTGTTTGTAGGGATTTAACTCAAAAACTACTTAACCGATTTTATAATTCTTTCATCATTAGAAAGCTATATTACCACCGAGTAATAAAAGCTATAATAATATAATATAATATTCTACCACATACACAACACCATCTAGCCCAAACTAAGCAGAGCTTGTACTATGGATACTAGATAATGGATAAACATACATATATACTTTTTTTTGTAAATATATACATATTATACATAGAAACACCCAGACCAAGACAAACAGCCATGTTCATGCACACAAATGTTTGACTTGTGCGGGAATCGAACCCGCAACCTCAGGCGTGGTAGTCGGTTGCACTAACCACTACGCCATCGAGGCCATCTGTTTTATTTAAATATGCTATATATGTTTTATTTAAAAAAGGTACTATTACTAATATTACCTAATCTACTTTTACGCGAGCTAAGCCGCGGGCAAAAGCTAGTCGTCAATAAATTTATATTCATCGGTAACTGTTTTTTTTCTGGATGAAAGGTACCCTATGTCCTTTACTGTACCCCTGACAACGTTTAAGCGAAATTTTATGATGATCGGTCGAGTAATTAAAGCGTGAAATTGTAACAAACAAACTAACATTCGCATTCATAATATTAGTTAGGATAACTATTTACGACGCAAGTTTACGGTACGTAGATTTATTAATTGGCGTAAAATCATTAATTAGGGAATTATTTTTAGTTAGTCATTTATTATGAAATGGTTTTCAGTTCTAAGCTAGGTAATGCTACTAAGTACTTTTGAGAAAAAAAAGCTAATTAACACATTGCCGCACCCAGGATTCGATCCCGAGACTTCATGCACAGCAGTTGCATTCACTACCGTTGCGTCATCATGCCAGTTCACGTGAATAAAAATGATGTATTCATATTGACGTAAATGTAATTATACTCTGTGTAAAACACAATTATTTAAATGACAGATGGACTGATTACAAACAATTAAAATAGGGTCGCCATTGTTTTATAAATAAGATAACTAAAGATTTAAATCATAGATGGTATCTTACCGTACTTAGATCACACAAAATTGTCCACACTAAGATGAGTGAGCTCACACATTACGTCTACGTGATAGAGAACAATAATGTACAATCCTAACTTAATAATATAAATGCGAATGTGAGTTTGTTTGTTTTTTAGGCTTCCACGCCTTAACTACTCGACCGATCATCATAAAATTTCGCATACACGTTGTCAGAGGAACAGAAAAGGACATAAGGTACCTTTCATACATAAAAAGTTGTTACTTTTTTTTTATGTGGATGACCTACCCGTCCGCGAGAGCGGGCGAAGGATTGCGTCAGACTCACCCGGAGGGAGATGACGACATCTCGGTCATATCGACTAAACCTACCACGATGTTCCTCAATATTACCTAAGTCAGTGGGGCCGCGTGAATCATTTTCACATGCAACCGCGACCCCGCCACTGTTACTATCTAACCTGACCTGACACGAGCGCAGTCGCGGGAAAAATCTAGTTATCAATATGAGTAAGCGTGTTATTACCATATTTATAATTCAGACGTCATGTTGACATTGTTTGTCAGATGTCAACTTAACGTACAGAAAGGTGACCATATTTAAATATAGTAGGACATTAATGAAATATTTGGAATTAACTCCTACGTTAACTGCAGTCTAAAGGTCATAATAATACATACATACATACATAGATTCACGCCTGTTTCCCAGAGGGGTAGGCAGAGACTACGGATTTCCATTTGCTACGATCCTGACACACTTCTCTGGCTTCATTCACTTTCATCACATTCCTCATACACGCCCGTCGGTTCAAGGTGCTCTTAACCTGGCCTTTGTCCAGAACGCCTCCGATCTGAACAAGAAACGTTCGCCTAGGTCTTCCTCTTGCGACTGTTCCATTCACACTAGCCTTATAAACTTTCTTAGTCAGTCTTTCCTCGTCCATTATTTCTACATGCCCAAACCAGCTTAACATACCCTTTTCTATTCTATTCTATTCTTAGGTCATAATAAAAATAAAAAAAATGTCCTCCGGACCGAATTTCGGTCATGGCGGCCAATCTTAACGAAGATTGGCCATCTGCGCAGAAGATATTATAGTGCACAAGTATGTGCGCAAACACAAGTGCACTCTCTGTTCCCTAACTCTCATGATCCAATGGGACGGATAATTCGACACGACCGGAGAGAGATCAGGCGCAGGACCAACGGCTTTACGTGCTTTCCGACGCACGGGGGTGTCTAACACCGCCAACTTCCTAACTCCGGGCTCGTATTGAGAATTCTTAACAGAAAAACCCAATATCTTTTTGTTGGCCCGACCAGGGATTCGAACCCGAGACCTCACGCACAGCAGTCGCATTTACTACTGTTGCGCCACGGAGGCAGTTAAAGGTCATAGCACACATATCAACTCGGAAAGGGAGCGTCACCGTATCGCCTTTCGCCTAGCCGTCAAACAGGCGTCAACCTAACGTAACCAAAGCGGATCAACTGCCCCGGTACGTCGACTCGGCTACGGCTAGGCGACGCACTGTGGGCTGAAAATCGACCTCCATAGACATAGAAATGAAAGTTGCTAGATGTTCGTTTTGTTGACAGATATGGCTTCTATTAGCTATTATACACATAACAATGTCGTCTGAGCTAACTCTGCACAGAAATGAATTTATTATAAGGTTTTTTCGAAAAAAATGTATGGAGCTAGCATGAAAAATCTGAATATCTCTGAACTTGCAAGGAAAACCGTAATATCCTCAGAGATGGTTATAGGACTAATTATTTGTGATTTTTTGACATACTTCATATAACGGTACCTGCTGCAGAATTTTTTTTAAGAATCATCTAATTTTTAATTAATTTTTTTTAACATTAAACGATTTGTTTTATTGTAAAAGTAAAGAAACAACACGTTATATGCATATAATACTAAATCTTCGCCAGTTATTTGTTAAAATATCAAGAAAATTATTTTTGCCTTACATAGTATATATGTTTTAAAACAGGTAATTGGATACGATTACTAAACTTTGCATACAGGTAAACTACTGAATAATAAATTAGCCTTCTAATGAGTTCTGAATAAGAGATTAAGTGATTTGCAATATCGCACAATGGTAACTACGGATTACACTAATTAAATTCTTACAGGTAAGTACATAAGTAAACTAATTAGTTAATTAGACATGTTACGAGTTCTAAGAAATATTTTCGACAACTGTCTAATTATTTTATTATTATGTCTAAATGAAGGTATTTTTTAAATCATTAAATTCTACTAATGTCAAAGTAAAGATCAATCGATAAGTTAGTTATTTTATTAACGCTAATAATAGGCATTAAATAAAAAGAAAAATAAATTAAAAAGGTATTTTTTGATAGTTGATAAAATTTATATAAAACAAAACATAGGTACAAAAGTATGCAAAAATATAAATAGGTACAAGAATAGTAATATAAAATATTTAAAAATAAATCAATTGCAAAACATAGTTACGTACCAAAGCTAAATAACGAAAGATCATGAAAAATTACATTGAATAGAATTATAATTAAAAGCACAAAAAGTTTCTAGTTTTCCTTATCACTCTCGTCGATTTCTGAATCAGAATCTAGATTGCCTACAAACTCAAAGTCAGTTTCTTGAAACTGAATTAAATTGAGGGTTTCAGGAAATAAATCCTCCTTTTTCTTGGCATCTAACTTGGGCCTTTGTACATTTATAAAAGGATCCGAAGAAACAACTAACATATTAAGGATATCATGATTCGAATCTTGCCTGCTCTTTTTCTGCGAATGATGTTCCCGAAACCTCCTAAAATCTTTATTGCGAGACTCGGATGCTTCTTCCGAGAGACTTCCTATGGGTACAACATCATTCTTTTCGATTATGTCTGCCCCGTGTATAAGTAATTTGTGGACGGTTGATGACATATAGTACCAGTCATATAATTCCACGTACCTCTCTGCTGTTTTGAAGGCATAATCTTTAAATTTAATTATATCTACTTTTTCCCCGGAAGTTATTGCCTGTAAAATCACAGCAAATCTTCTTATTAGTTCTTCGTCCAACCCAGTAATGGCTGCAGTTTTATGGGGAAATTTGAAAAACTTTCTTGCAGTGTTGCCGTCATTAGTAGTTCCGGAACCTTGTTTAACAATGTCAATCAATAGATTTAATTCGTCTTTAAATTTGTCTTGTATAATCTTTTTTCTCTTACTTAGCATTTCTTTCTGCTCGTTACCTCTCGCAGCCCACTCTTTAAAATCTAGTCTATACGATTTCGTATAGACTAGATACATATTTACCATTTATAGACATTTATAGACATATTTATGTAGTAAACATTCCATACAATTTATACGGGCGTGTAGAGATGACAATCCAAACTCGTATATGTCAGAAGATACGGTCTTTGCTGTTACTACACCCAAACGGTTCATTTCTGTCGGTTTTGCCAAACACAAATAGCATGATGAACTTGATCTGGCTTGAGACAAATACGTGCAGACTTTACCATCGATCATTGTCATCATTAGGTGATGATTCACCCTGTTTCTATTATTGCACTCTGTAGGAATGAGAGCCTTAATTTCTTCATCCATTTGTCGTTTGTGTTCGATGACTACTGCTTCGCTTTCCTTCACAAAAGTAAATTGAACTGGACGACAATACATTGCTGAGCATGGTTTTGGGTTCATCCACAAAATATTGTCTCCATCAGTCAGTTTTAGTGGCACCAAGGAAGTCATGAAAATACTTGAATCGTCTTGATCGCTATCCATTTTCTGCTTGTATCGGCTTTGGTTTGACGCACCATCGAAACCCCATTTAGATATCAATTTTAAATCCTTATTTTGCACATCATCGTTAGGAAAACTTTGGAGGATTCTTTTGACCGTAATGTCGAGTAAAGCTTGAAGGGTTATTCTTGCCGATGAATCGGTCACTAACACTGATTGCTTCGGAGGATAGCATGCCAGCTTGGTTTGTTGCACTTTATAGTAGGATGGATAAATATCCTTTCTACCTTCCCGAATAGCCGACTCTCGTAAAGTGATGTATTGCCACTTTGATAATTTTAATGAAAGGAGTAATCCAAGTGCTTTTTCTGGTGTAAATAAGATAGTTTTCACCGGTTGCTTAAGCGTTTCCTTAATTTTAGAGGCTGCTTCAGGATGTTTCAGCATATATTCGATTACAGATGCGATATCCTCACAACCTTCTTCCTTAAAACGCGCTGCTGCTGTATGTGCCAATTCACTGGGATTGTCAGTTTTATGCTCATCAGATCTTCTCTTCTTCTGTTTGCTTCCCAGATCTTCGAATGGTTTTCGTGACCTCTTTGTCATTGTACCAATAGAGTATGATGTTGAGGGTTCTGGAGAGATTGATCTTGATCCCTCAGCAACAGTTGGTTCTTGAGCGACTAAATTTATACAACTTGGCCAATCGATAGTTGCTTGCAGCCAAATTTCGTATTGTTTTCTAAAAGTATCAAGAATTCGGTGAGATTTTTGCCACCTTTGTGATGTAGCTCGTACAAATCTCCGACAAAATTCTTTTAGAGTCACTTGATCTTCAACGGAAAGACAAACGTCTAGGCGGGATATAACTTCACTAAACAATACCTCATGATCAAATGAAGTACTCTTACATTTTAGAAGAACGAATAGGTCTAAATTGGTATTTAAACTTTCCATTGTAAAATTTCACAGTGATATGTTAGGGGTAACAAAGCTTAGAATAAACTAAATTATGATGCAAAATGTTAACCCTTTTATATTTCAGTCCAACATTAGTTAACGACCTCATTAGACAGTTGTCGAAAATATTTCTTTATTACTTATACACCAAAACAAATCGTTTAATATTAAAAAAAATTAATTAAAAATTCGATGATTTTAAAAAAAAAATCTGCAGCCGGTACCGTTATATGAAGTATGTCAAAAAATCACAAATAATTAGTCCTATAACCATCTCTGAGGATATTACGGTTTTCCTTGCAAGTTCAGAGATATTCAGATTTTTCATGCTAGCTCCATACATTTTTTTTGAAAAAACCTTTTAATAAATTCATTTTTGTGCGGAGTTAGCTCAGATGACATTTTTATGTGTATAATAGCTAATAGAAGCCATATCCGTCAACAAAACGAACATCTAGCAACTTTCATTTCTATGTCTATGGAGGTCGATTTTCAGCCCACAGTGCGACGCCGCGCTCACTTAAATCATATTAATATGGATATTTTCTCACTTCTTCAATGATCCCTTTTCATCGTAATTTTTTGTTTGAAATCTAACCTACAAATGCAATAAAATACGCGCGCAACACGACTGTTAGTTGTCTTGTGAATGACAACACGTACGGCAACAGTAGTACACGGAGAGACGTAAGCGCGGGGACGACGAGCCGTAAGCGCGGGGACGACGAGCCGTAAGCGCGGGGACGACGAGCCGTAAGCGCGGGGACGACGAGCCGTAAGTGCGGGGAAGACGAGCCGTAAGCGCGGGGACTGCAAGTTCAACCGCACAGCGGTTCGTAAGCTTTTCCCGAGGCGAGGCGATTACGTTGCGATTCCGATTAGTGTGCAGTAGGGAGTTTCATACAAAGAATACTGCACGGCTCGAGTTGATACGGTGCCGATCCGATTCCGAGTTGATATGTGTGCTATGACCTTAAAGACTTCTATTTTTCTTGCTTTTAAAAGACATGTCGGCCTCGATGGCTTAGTGGTTAGTGTAACCGACTGCCACGCCTGAGGTCGCGGGTTCGATTCCCGCACAAGTCAAACATTTGTGTGCATGAACATGGATGTTTGTCATGGTCTGGGTGTTTCTATGTATAATATGTATGTATTTACAAAAAAAAGAAGGCATATATGTATGTTTATCCATTGTCTAGTATCCATAGTACAAGCTCTGCTTAGTTTGGGCTAGATGGTGTTGTGTGTATGTGATAGAATATTATTATTATTATTTCTTACACTAGGAAATAATTCCTGTTTTGCACTTACAAACTTTACTTTACAAACATTGAAAAGACGAACACAAAGAACATTCAATTCCGGAACAACTATTTGTGTATCACATTATTTTTTGTCCATGGTATTCGAACCCACAACACTCAGCGCAGTGTCAATATTGAGGCGACCACTTAAACCACTACGCCATCCGAGCAGTCACACAATATTCTCGCCACTGCCAGAGCGCCGAGTGTCGTGGGTTCGAATCCCACACGGGACCAAACTTTGTGTGATACACAAAATGTTGTTCCATGTTTTTCTTATACCCCTAAGCTGGCATACAAGCATACGGCCCACTTGATGGTAAGTGGTCACCGTAGCGTATGGACGCCTGCAACACCAGAGGCATCACTTGTGCGTTGCCGACCCTTTAGGAGAAAAAGGAAGTGGGAAGATGAAGGAGCGGGAAGGGGGTAAGAGCGTGATTGGGCCTCCGGCACTCTCACTCACCGAACGAAACACAACAGTAGGAATACTGGTATTTCACGTCGATATTCTGTGAGAGGGTAGTCCTTCCCCGGTCGAGCCGGCCCATTCATGCTGAATTCAGCGAGGCTCTACTACTCTGTGTGTTATTTGTGTCCGTTGTTTGAATGTTTGTAAAGTACTCCGCGACACAGGAAATATTGCTAGTAAGGGAGCTGTCCATAAAGAAAATTTAAAGAATTACATTTCGCCTGCTTACTTAATTTGGTTTCACGTAATAGGAGACGAATCTATTCGTCTACCAAGCACATTTCAAGAGACCATGTTGCAAGTTGCAAATAAGATATATTAACAGGGTATCCAATAACAATAAGTAGCAGCGATAGCTCAGTGTGGAGACCAACAGACTGCAATGCAGAGGGTCGCGGGTTCGAACCCACGTTGCGCACCTCCGAGTTTCGGAAGTTATATGACTTTTCGGAATTATGTGCGTATTGGTTCACAATTATCGCCTGCTCCGTACCTCGGAGAGCACGTTAAGCCGTCAGTCCCGGCTGCCTTGGACATCTATGGCAGTGGTTATTGGAAAAGTGAGTACCCTCTAATATCCTGACACTGGTCTAGCCTTAGAGTATCGTTAGCTTTCGGGTTGCGGAGGTCAGGTGGCAGTCGCTCCGTGTAAAAACTGATATCCAGTCAAATCCGGTTAGACTAGAAATGCCGACCTCAAGTGACTTGGGAATAATAAAAGCTAAGAGAGAAGAAGATCCAATATCAATAAGCTTAACTCGTACATCGAATTTAAGACCTTACGAACATACGTAACCTTACACAGTTGCGCCATCCATACAATCATAATAGACAATGGATTGTTATTGAAAATATACGTTGGCAACCCTAACCACAAAGTAATCACCTGTATAGTCTATGGGTCACGGCCATAGACAACGCAACTCACTTGACAATCAACTTACGAGTACGTTATAAGTGTCATAATGTATTAATTAGGTTTTGATAGTGATTTCAATTGCATACATATTTATATTTTACTACATTTTGCCCGCGGCTTCGCACGCATAAATCTTGACATATTTTTCATAGAATATGTGTCAAAAATCAACTGTCTGTAGATAAAACCACTGATATAAGTATATCAAAAGTCATGCTGTAAAAACTCAGTACTAAATTATGAGACTTACGTTTACGAAATTGTTCCGTATTAAAGTATTGCGGCACATCAGTTGCAATGCTGCTTACGTTACATATATAGCCGGCGTGATCATTACATCCTCATTTATTAGAGCCAAGGCCAAACATAACGTCAAGAGTAAAAAAGTTTATACCGCTGACTCGTCAAATATTGAGTAACTGCTTTAGTACCGCGGCCGTGGTTAATGTATGAGATTTTAGGTTTGATTGTTGGGTTGGGCAATTATTAGTTTAACTGAAAAGGGAATTTTTTGAATTCGAACTTCACCTGTAACTCAATAGGTGTGTCTCCATATGCGTGGACGTTAAGACTGCGCCGAGCGTAAGACAGATAATGACAGAGCTCGTGCGACGCATATTCAAATCGGCGCGCGGCACCATAGTAAAATTGTATGGAGGATTTGAAGTGCTTTTTTGATAAATATGTATCTTTATTGTCAACCACTAACTTAAATATTTGGGACGGACAAATTGTAATATAATAATAATAATAATAATAATAATATTCTATCACATACACACAACACCATCTAGCCCAAACTAAGCAGAGCTTGTACTATGGGTACTAGACAATGGATAAACATACATATATACTTTTTTTTTTGTAAATACATACATATTATACATAGAAACACCCAGACCAAGACAAACATCCATGTTCATGCACACAAATATTTGACTTGTGCGGGAATCGAACCCGCGACCTCAGGCGTGGCAGTAGGGTACACATAACTATTTATGTTTCATTTAAGCTGTTAAATAGGATAGATTTCTACTGTTATAATCTAAAAATCACGTAACACACGCAAATTCACGTAATTTTGTAAGCGATAATATTAATTATTTTAAGTTTTTTACACGGAGTAATTGTAAACACATTCATTGTTATGGTAAATGTATATTTTATATTTGTATTAAACAAAAAGTGTTGATTTTATTCACTTAACTGTGACCGATTGTTTTGGAACATTTCGCTCGGCGCAGTCTTAAACAAAAACCGGCAAAATGTGGGAATAAAATACTCCTTTCTTTTTCTTAAAAAGACAACTCTCGCACTAGGAATAATTCCTGTGTCGCGCTGCCATATGTCAGAATATTTAATATCAATAAATATTTAATAAATTACCACCGGACATACAAAAGCTTCCTATGTCAATGTTTAAGAGAAAATTAAAAGTATTACTGCTTGAAAGAATGGTGTATTCTATTTAAATTCTATAATATTCTATAAGTGATTGGATCCAATGGTCATATTTTGAGCTATCATTTCTTATTTATATCTATCACTAATTATTTAGAATTTTATAAATTTGCACACCTGGTAAAGTGGGATATGGCCTGGGCTCTTGTAAACCTTAAGATCTAATGTACAACATGGGTTGTACATGGGCTCATGCAAATAAATGTTTGCATGAACATGTCAGCATTGCCATTCAGCGTGGCAATGCTGCCAGTCTTCTGGGCACACTCCCGGTTGACAGCGATGCTGAGGAATTTTACGACGCTGCCTAAACCAGCCATCACTTTTTATTAAATTTAACAGTCCCATATTTTGTTACTCTTCATTTTGTTATATTTATAAGTGGTTAGTTTCGTTAATATTAGTTAAGTTGTAAGTTATGATTGTTGCTTTCTTTATGTAAATAATGAAGAAGAAATAAAAACATTATGATCAATAAACGTTTATGATTATGATTATGAGACTATTGTTATGCCATCGCCAACAATAAGACATTAAAGCGTTTTACTTTTGTGCTTTTATAAAACTACTGCCTATGTCGCGGGCACAGGTCGCGTGGGACTTTACAAACATTCAAACATTCTATGTATAATATGTATGTATTTACAAAAAAAAAAAAAAAAAAAGTATATAGGTATGTATGTTTATCCATTGTCTAGTACCCATAGTACAAGCTCTGCTTAGTTTGGGCTAGATGGTGTTGTGTGTATGTGGTAGAATATTATTATTATTATTATTATTATTATTATTATTATTATTCAAACAACGGACACAAAGAACACCAAGACTCGGAACAACCACTTGTAGATCAGATAAATTATTGTTTGTTCCGTGTGGGTATTGTTACATCCGAAAGCCTGACCCACAATACACGGCGTAAAATGAGTAAAATTTAAATTAGCCATAAACGAAGCACCTGTAGTTGAAAGTCTGAAAAAGTCTTACTTTTGTAAAAACTTTAATTTTTTATTTAACGCAAAGTTAATTAATTTTTATTTTTTTTATTTAACACATTTGTATGGTCCTTACCTAAGGAATCTCCCGTTACAATTTGATTCACATATTCTGGGACACCCTGTATATATAACTAGCTGACCCGCGCAACTTCGTCTGTGTATACCCTCATTCACTCGACAAAGCACAACGCAAGCGCTATTTCACGCCGGTTTTCTGTGAGGCCGTGGTATCACTCCGGTCGAGCCGACCCATTCGTGCCGAAGCGTGGCTTTCCCACTGTTGAATTATATATAATAGATACCTAACCTAGACTAGTTATAGGCGAGAGTAGATTTTCTTTTTAAAAAGACAACTCCCGCGCTAGGAATAAATCGGGTGTCGCGGAAGAATTTACAATACAAACATTCAAATAACGGACACAAATAACCCTCTCACTCGGAACTATCTGTAAATCCCAAAAAATTTTGTCCTGTGTGGAGATCAAACCCACAACACTCGAAGCAAGGCAACTACCTAACCACTACGCTATGCGTGCAGTCAATATAAGTATAATCCATACATACCTACTATTTCTACAGAAGTATCATTGTCGGATCGAACCCAAAACACTCACTTTACGTTGAGATTACTAAAGTTACATTTTGCAAACTTTAAGGTAAGCAGACAAATTATATTACGTAAAAATTATTCATATTGCAAATTTTAATCTATTGCTATAAGACATTTCCATATATAACACGCAAAACTTACTTAACATAATTTAATTACGAATTGTTAATTTTATTTCTATATTAAAACCCGGGTCAACATTGTTAATCTCACGCATATCTTCAAAAGAGTCGGGATAACATACACACTGTCAGTACATAAAAAAGATATACCTAGGACACCTCTCATCCAGATAAAGGTACCTGCTGTTCCGGAGCGAGTGAAGCCGTGGGCAAAAGTCTTGCCATAAATATTGTTAGAAGAAAATACCTTTTTTTTCTATCGCCTAAAATATTTAATACTGTATAATGTGTGTTTATTTACCCTACTACAATATTATAAATGTGAAAGATTGTGAGAATGGATGTATGGATATTTGTTCCTCTTTCCACGCAAAAACTACTGAACCAATTGCGATGAAACTTAGTATGTAGATAGCTGAAGATCTGGATTAACATATAGGCTACTTTGTATCTCGATATTCCCACAGCATCAGGACTTACGCGGGTGAAATCGCGGGGCGCAGCTAGTACATTAATATAATAACATTAAAAATATATAAAGCTTATTCAAAATTATCTCTTTTGGCTTTAATACAGCCCTTTAAAGATTGTACCTAGCGATAACCCGGTCCGCAAACATATGACCAATACTAAGCGGATGGAAGGTTTCAAAAATTACATTTACTCCATACCTACGTTGTGTAATGCTATCACATCCATTCAAAAACAGGCACACAGTTACACAGTTAAGTGAATAAAATCAACACTCTTTGTTTAATACAAATATAAAATATACATTTACCATAACAATGAACGTGTTTACAATTACTCTGTGTATAAAACTTAAATTAATTAATATTTACTCCTACAAAATTACGTAAATTTACATGAAAAATGCATAAAAGTAAGCTCGTGTTACGTGATTTTTAGGTTATAACAGTAGAAATTTATCCTATTTTACAGCTTAAACGAAACATAAATAGTTATATTACAATTTGTCGGTCCCAAATATTTAAGTTATTGGTTGACAATAAAGATACATATTTATTAAAAAAGCACTTCAAATCCTCCACACAATTTTACTATGGCGGCCGCGCGCCGATTTGAGTATGCGTCGCAGGAGTTCTGTCATCTGTCTTACGCTCGGCACAATCTTAATACCACAATAATATTTAACACCGATAGGCGCGTGAATAAAAAAACACAATGAATATTCATATAAGAATTACAGATAAAATTCAAATATAATATAATGCTTTTTTTTTATTTGTAACAAGTTGTATTTATGGCCAGACTATGTACATAATTGCTGGCTTAGTATAGAAAGAAAAATTATTACTTAATTATTTGATTTGAGATTTGTAGTTGTGTAGTCTTTTCGAATAATAATGTATATGACAGCAGGCATGAGACAGCACATTAGAAAAATAAAGATGGCAATTTGTCCGATTGACAGCAATAGACTCTTAATTTTTTTAATTCTTTTATTTTGGAACTTTTATTCGCTACGTATGTCAGTTCCATCGTAACGTAAACACAACGCTAATAGTTTAATAATAATTTAATTAGCTTAAAAAATTAGTAAAGTTTAATAGTTAGTAGTAGTGTAACAATTTTCAAAATTATGTAATAAAGTGTCAAATAAACAACGCGATAAAATCCGTATATAGTAGTTTAATTTCAATGCTAACTACATATCAAACAATTTTAATACATCCAACATGAGTTTGAACAGAACTTTCGCGTCATCGCTATTTGGTTCCGATAAAATTTTATGTAACATCCTATGTCAGCTCTACTCGAATTCTAGTCGGACACTGTACAATAGAGTCTCTTATCACGACGTGTTACTTAAACATGGCTGTAGAAATATATGTCCAATACACTTCAGCCTACTTATTTATAGCATACAAGTCTAATGGAATAATAGCAGCCCTGTAATAAATTGCCCCACTGTTGGGCATGGGCCTCTTCTCAGTGTGAGAAGCGTTAGGCCTTAGTCCACCACACTGGCGCAGTGCTGATTGGCAGACTTCACATATCTTCGAGAGCATTATGGAGACCAGACATACAGGTTTCCTCACGATGTTTTCCTTCGCTGTTAAAGCGAGCGATAATTAATATTTAATAATGTAATTAGGCTCCCTTTTCCGCATTTGAACTCTAAGTTGGTCCATTATGCGTGAGGGTCGGCCGGTTAGGGAGATAGCCAGCCCAACACCGCCCAGAAGCACAGAAGTTTCCTGGGGTGTTCGCAGGCTTTGCGGAGTGACCTCGGGTTGTTGAGGATTGCCTTACGCAGTGCTGTACACATTCCAAGACTGCGTGGCAGCAGATTCTTCTTCGGTCAGACATCCTCTACAGAGTAGGCGTGAGAGCGGGAGTGAGAGATCGTAAATAATCGATAATTAACTATATAATACGCATATAACTTCGTAAAGTCAGAGATGCGCGCCTTGGGATCGAACTCGAGACCTCAGCGTGGCAATCCGACGGTCTCCCACTGCGCTATCGCTTCTAAGTCTAATATCATATTACGTAGCAAATCTCACATAATAAGTTCTAAGAAACCTTTGACGTCATTGAAAACCGCAATAAACAATAAACAAAAAGTTTGTATGTTTGATATGTAAAAACTATAAATAGATTTGTCTATGGAAATACCATAGAGCTACGTTGTTTTTTGTTTCTTGACGTTTCTAATTTTAACATACGATTAAGTAATAATTTTCCGTAGGTTAAAGATTTTAATGATAATAAAAACATGGTTTTGATTGCACGGATGGCGTAGTGGTTTATGTGATCGCCTCGCCGCTGCCAATTCAATTCGTCGAGTGTTGTGGGTTCGATCCCCACACGGGACAAACATTTGTTTGATCTGCATATAATTGTTATGAGTCTAGATTTTTTTTGTGTCCGTATTTAATAGTAATGTCCTCCAGACCGAATTTCGGTCAAGGCGGCCAGTCTTAATGGAGACTGGCCATCTGCGCTGGAGATATTATAGTGCACAAGTGTGTGCGCAAACACAAGTTCACTCTCTATTCCCTAACTCTCATGCTCCGATGGTACGGTAACCCGACACGACCGGAGAGAGACCAGGCGCAGGACCAACGGCTTTCCGTGCTTTCCGAGGCACGGCAGTGTCTAACACCGCCAACTTCCTAACTCCGGGCTGCTATTGAGATTTCTTGACAGAAAAATCCAATAACTTTTTTTTTGCCCGACCCGGTATTCGAACGAGACCTCATGCACAGCAGTCGCATTCTCTACCGCTTCGCCACGGAGGCAGACAAACATTTATACAACTGACACAAATAATATCTAGACTCAGAACAACGGATTAACGCATCTGTGATTTAAATCTTTATGCAAACGATGTTTACTAATCAAAACTACTACTTTTCAATCACTTTTATTACAAATATTATTATAGAATGATGAAAAATATTGACATTCACAAACTAGACTGAATGAATTACAACACGTTCATTAAAAAAAGAAAAAGACCGGTCAAGCGTAAGCCGTTACACAATTTGTTGTAATTCTATTTCTGTTCCATCTTAGATATTATGACATAGATTAAAAAGAAATAGCATAGATTAGTAATGATTTATAATAATTGCCAGGTTCAAAGATTTAAATCATAAATGCTGCCTACTACATTTAAATATGATCACCTTTCTGGACGTTAAGTTGTCATCTGACACACAACGCCAACATGACATGACATCTGAATTATAAATACTACCATAATCTTTATACAACTACCAAAAAAAAAAACTATCTGCAAAATTAAAACCACATAAGAATTTAAGTTCATTTCGCAATTGGAGTATAGTAGAGGTGAAGGGTTCGATTCCCAATCGCCTCACTAGTGATTGTAGGCAAATACTGATTTTAAAAGTAACTATTAAAGAAAGCTATATCCGAAGTAAAACAAGGTATGTTTTTATAAGGTCCCGTGGAGGCGAAGCCGCGTGCACAACCTAGTCTTTGTAAAAACAAAATCTACGTCACAAAATCGGACCCACAACAGTTAAAAAGTTATTGACCACTAAAACTAATTCGCCTTTTGTGCAGTCAATTAATCTATACTAATATTATAAAGCTGAAGAGTTTGTTTGTTTGAACGCGCTAATCTCAGGAACTACTGGTCCGAATTGAAAAATTCTTCGATAAACGAAAATTATTTTAAAAATTAGCCATCCAATACTAAAAGAATTGTTGTTTATCGAGAAAGGCTATAGGCTATATAACATCACGCTACGACCAATAGGAGCGGAGCAGCAATGAAAAATGTTGCAAAGGCGGGGAAAATTCTGTTATATGAAGCATTGTTTACGATACTTACGTAATTATAAATACCTATAGTTACATTTTCTCAGAACATTGATTGCGCTAACAAAGACTTGTGTACCTACTTATAAATAATTCATACCTGCATCTGTATTATGCAATTATTATGATACTGGTTTTTGCACGCGGCATCGCTTAGGAACTGTACTTTTTTTCGGGATGAAAGGTACCCTATGTCCTTTTCTGTATCCCTGACACCGTGTATGCGAAATTTCATGATGATCGGTCGAGTAGTTGAGGCGTGAAAGCGTAACAAACAAACTCACATTCGCATTAATAATATTAGTTAGGATGCCAGTATCTGTATTGTAATCTATTGGCTACTGTCTATGGCTATTTGTATCCCAAAGGAACGTATTACCTGGATAAAAATTTATCTGTGTGCCAAGTTTCATTGTTATGGCCAATTGTATCCCAAAGTAATGGCGTAGCGTATTGGGGGCGGCAGGGGCAGTCCGTCCCGGGCGGCACTTTTAGGGGACGGCAAAATTTTAGAGTATATAACAATACTTAATAACTTGTAAATATTTCAACTGTACAATGCACAATAACGATGACTGTTATTGCCGGAAAGTTCTTGAGAATTACTGTATGTTATAGTACTAGCTGTGCCCGCGGTTTTACCCGCGTTTATAGTTACTGCGCCGCCCCCGTGGGGTGTTAGCATAATGTTATATACCCTATCGCCTTCCTCTATAAATAGGCTATCCAACACTAAAAGATTTTTCAATTCGAACCAGAAGTTCCTGAGATTAGCGCGTTCAACCAAACAAACAAACTCTTCAGCTATATAATATTACTTAGTATAGATTTTAAATTGAAATACTTAAATCAGAGGGCGGCAAAATTGTTTTTCCGCCCCGGGCGGCTGACACTCACGCTACGCTACTGTCCCAAAGGAACGTATTACCTGGATAAAAATCTATCTGTGTGCCAAATTACATTGTTATGGCCATTTGTATCCCAAAAGAACGTATTACCTGGATAAAAATCTATCTGTGTGACAAGTTACATTGTTATGGCCATTTGTATCCCAAAGGAACGTATTACTTGGATAAAAATCTATATGTGTGCCAAGTTACATCTAAATCTGTTCTACGGTTTACGAGTGATTGAGTTACAAACATCCAAACATTTTTACAAACTTTTATATTTATAATATTAGTAGGATAAGATATATCTTATATATAAAATTCTCGTGTCACAATGTTAGTTACCATACTCCACCGAAACGGCTTGACCGATTTTTATGAAATTTTATGTGCATATTTAGTAGGTCTGAGAATAGGCTACTGTCTATTTTTCATACCCCTTAGTGATAAAGTAAACATAAAAAAAAGAAAAATTACTTTTGACAGAACGAAGTCTGTCCGGGCAGCTAGTATGATATATATTTACGCCTAAATATCTCTAAATCTATAGCCTAGTGGGAGATTGTTGGACTGCCACGCAGATAACTCGAGATTGATCACATGACGCGCATCTCTGACTTTTTGAAGTTATACATACATACATAGATTCACGCCTGTTTCCCAGAGGGGTAGGCAGAGACTACGGATTTCCATTTGCTACGATCCTGACACACTTCTCTGGTTTTATTCACTTTCATCACATTCCTCATACACGCCCGTCGGTTCAAGGTGCTCTTAACCTGGCCTTTGTCCAGAACGCCTCCGATTTGATCAAGAAACGTTCACCTAGGTCTTCCTCTTGCGACTGTTTTGAAGTTATGTGCGTATTAAATAACTAATTATCGCTTTGGTGAATGAAAACATCGTGAGAATACCTGCATATCTAAGAGTTTTTCATAATGTTCTCGAAAATGTGTGAGGTCTGCCAACCCTCACTGTGCCAGCATGGTGGACTGTGCCCTAACCCTTCTAACATTGAGAAGAGGCCCGTGCCTAGCAGTGGGACAGTTTAATACAGGGCTGATATTATTCTATCATTCTATCATATATTCTATCACATACACACAACACCATCTAGCTCAGCAGAGCTCTACTCTCTAGTAAGCAGAGCTTGTACTATGGGTACTAGACAATGGATAAACATACATATATACTTTTTTTTGTAAATACATACATATTATACATAGAAACACCCAGACCAAGACAAACATCCATGTTCACGCACACAAATGTTTGACTTGTGCCGGAATCGAACCCGCGACCTTAGGCGTGGCAGTCGGTTACACTAACCACTACGCCATCGAGTCGTCAATATATATATTATATCTTGAAGCTTACTTCTTCGGGGATATAGAGATGTATTAAAACCACATTTCGCGAGTTATGTTTAAATTCTACGTAATAGAGGCGGCTCTACTGCCGTCCACTGGGCAGAATGCCAAATGGTGTTGTTACTAAGTTTCCTATCATAAGAAACACATAATAACACTGCCTTCTCAGGGAAATGAACCCAAGACGTCACGAAACAACGAATAAGTTTAAGGAAATAAAACAATATTTTAAAGTTTTTAACAGAGAATCCCATTCTTGTACCATAAATACCTGTTCAAAATACAGTGACGTAACAAAAATTAAAATCTAAATCAAATGTGATATTCATTAGTATTCACACATTGGAATAGCCCAGTGTCAAAAATATCACGTTTTTTGCTTTAAGACAACGCCCGCACTTTAAATAAATCCTGTTTCGCGAGGACTTCACAAACATTCAAATAACGGACACAAAGAACAATTCGTCTGAGTGTCAGTGTCGGAGCAACTATTTGTGGATTATACAAACTTTTATCCCGTGTGGGGATCGAATTCTTTACAATCAACGCAGTGCCATTGGCGAAGCGACCACCTTAAACCACTTCGCCATCCGAGTCGTTTTAAAAGGTATCCTCTAAATTAAAATAAACAAAACTTTCGGAACTCTATTACGAAAAGTTTTTATACATAACCATAGTTGGCCCTCTGATACAAGATTAGACACATCAAAGAGGTTTAAGTCACTATTATTAAATAAGTAAACAACTAAAAAAGAATAAGTAATTTAACCTTCAACACGAATTGATTAAATCAGCTGATTGCTTCTCTATGGACCGGAAAAAAAATGTCGTTGCACAATTATTTTAATTTAGATGTTACTTTATCATATTTCCGTATACGTAGAATCCATCCTACGATTAGTCTTAAATCATTCCGAATATATACTCAAGAGATATGCAGACAGATGAAGACTCTTTTTATGCATTGCAACCCGACAAAAAACTAAGTATGTATCGTACTTACCTAAAAAGTTCTCGAATATTTCTGTAGCAGTATAAATTCAATTTATACACAGTATCTACTTTTAAAAACACCATGATTGCTACGACGCTTTATATTATTAAATTATAATATAATATATACTACATAGATAATTATAATAAATGCCACGATTACAAACAACGAAATCACACAAATAATTTTGTCGTCTTTAAAAAACAAAATACAAAAAAGAAATACAAATGACAGTTCTATTTTTAAATCCGTTGTCAATATACAGATAAAATACTTACAATATCTCCCGCTGATTTTGGAATTCGAAATTTGAATTTTATGTTATTTTTTTCTAACACAAAGCGCGTTCGTTTCACTGCACGACGTTTTACTAACTGTTCGACTAAGGATTACGATAGAGACCCACGTTGCCACAGCGTTGCGATACGACTGGTTTCTGTTGCAATCTAGCTACGATTTATGCTTTATTTCTATTAAAAACTCCTATTTAGGTTCTTACTAATAGTAGGTATATTATGATGCTAAACAGATTACACATAATTAGTACACGGATTTTAGTCAATAATTATGATAAAATTGCTCTAAAATATGAGTATATCTATTATGATATTTATGATTTCAACTTGTCTTGGACTTATGACCTTCAACGCTTAGAACGTCTTAACATAAACTGTGTTTGAAGAAAAATAAAAGAAATTTGGATTATTGTCTATGAGCGCGGACTTAAGACAATGAAATATAATTATTTGAAAATACATATTATGTAACCTGTTTTTATGTTTAGGTCAAGAGAGTTCAAAAAGGTTCTCTATAATATTTTTGATTCTAACGCATACATAAACAGTTAGTCATATCTCACTTTAATGATGAAGGATAATAATGATCGTGATAAAACCTGTCTAAGACATGTATGCTGTGCATGTCTGAGAGTTATCCGTAATGTTCTCGAAGATGTTTGAAATCTACTAACTCGCACTGGATCAGCGAGATGCACTATAGCATATCCCTTCACATGTTCGGAAGAGGCCCGTGCCCAGGAGCAGGACAATTTATTAACACGCATCTTATGAAATTAGTAAAAAATGTGATTCTCTACATAATGCTGGCAATAATATTATAATAATACAGAAAATATATATCAGGGATAGCAGACATGTTACTAGCGAGCGTAGAGACTCAAAATCGATTGGATCGTTTTACCACTGTTCTCAAAATAAAATCATTTTAACAAAATCCCTTGCAAAACAGTCAAAGCCTTCATCTTAAGTATCTGGGAGTAATCAAAGATGGTAGATTGACATTCAAGCAACATATAGAATTACTTACCGCCAGATTAAGAAAACTTAGCATATAAATAGCAGCGATAGCTCAGTGGGGAGACCAGACTCGGGAGACAGGGGAGAACAGACTGCGATGCAGAGGGTCTCGGGTTCGAACCCACGTCGTGCACCACTGACTTTCGGAAGCTATATGACTTTTCGAAATTATGTGCGTATTGATTGACAATTATCGCCTGCTCCGTGCCTTGGAGAGCACGTTAAGCCGTTGGTCCCGGCTGCCATGAACATTTATGCCAGTCACCATAAAATCACCATAAAACCATTGGAAATAGCTCAAAGAGCGATACTTAAAGTCAGCACATTCCGCCCTTTCTTTTATCCAACATACAATTTGTATTAATCATGGGAAGTTCTCTCGGTGCGACAGTTTTTTGTGTTGCACATTGTCGTCAAGCAGCACTCAATGTTAACTTATAAATTAGACTCTGAAGTAGGTGGACGAAGAGTTGTTATTGACTTCAGACGACGTAGATTTAGGCATCCGTATGTTAATAAATATTTTTGTTATCTTGGCCCCTATTTATATAAAAAAATCAATAAAATTATCAATATTAACCCCTAAACAAAAAAGATTGCATGAACCGTTTGCTAGAAATATTAAGTAAGCTTACATATGATGAGACAGAAGATTTACTTAGTATACCAAAATAGATTTACCCACTCATCCTCTCTTTTTTACATATACACACACACACACACACACACGCACACGCACACGCACACGCACACGCACACGCACACGCACACGCACACGCACACGCACACGCACACGCACACGCACACGCACACACACACACTTAACTTTACATTATTTATCATTTTTCTTTTTGTTTATGTTAGAAATGATAATTGTGCACTATTTGCTTTAATGTGTCTATTTTTAATAAAATAACTAGGGAAGAGCGCTGATGTCTGAAATACAGATATTTCATTATATAGTTCAGACACAGATGTCTTTATATATTTTAAGAATCCACATGCAGCCTAAAAGAAATTGTTCGTGTGATAGCTATATATTTCATCAGGTGGAGCGGAGTCTCGTTTTTATTTCCTTTTTAAAAGTCAACTTCTGCACTAGGCATAATGCCTGTATTACGGAGGGCTTCACAAAAGATAACGAGATGGGTGTAAAAACCCAGAATTCAACCTAGGATAGATAATGATAGACCTCGTGCGGCGCATATACAAATCGGCGCGCGGCCGCCATAGTTAAATTGTATGGAGTATTTAAAGAGCTTTTTTGATAAATATGTATCTTTATTGTCAACCAATAACTTAAATATTTGGGACAGACAAATTGTAATATAACTATTTATGTTTCGTTTAAGCTGTAAAATAGGATAGATTTCTACTGTTATAATCTAAAAATCACATAACACGAGCTTACATTTTTGCAAATTTACGTAATTTTGTAGGCGAAAATATTAATTATTTTAAGTTTTTTACACGGAGTAATTGTAAACACATTCATTGTTATGGTAAATATATATTTTATATTTGTATTAAACAAAAAGTGTTGATTTTATTCACTTAACTGTGACCGCCTGTTTTGGCACATTTCGCTCGGCGCAGTCTTAAATGTAAAAGTAATGAAAAGAAATGGCCCCCTATATCTCGGAGGTCTTTTGACCCACAGGGCTCAAACTCGATCGAGGTATGACCCCAAGGTGTCTACACACCAAGTTTCAAGTCAATCAGTTCAGTAGTTTCGGAGTTATGCCTATCACTAACACCAATCTGTCACTAACACACAGACCCACATAGTGTTTTCATTAACCTCTTTGAAGAAGACACAGAGGTTAATAAAAACCAAAATTAAAAGGTCAATGAGTGTATGTAACGGTAAATTCCAAAGTGACGGATAACATTTGTTATTAACTAGCTTTTGCCCGCAGCTTCACTCGGGAATAATACTCTTTTCTGGATGAACGGTACCCTCTGTCCTTTTCTATAGAGTTTCCTGCAGGTTTCTTCTCATAGGCTCTACCCTTTGCCTGAACCTAGCAACTAACCTAAATGTAGCTTCAGTAATTTAGTAAACTGACTAACCTATAAATTTTGACGTTCATAAGTGTTACTTTGTGACCTAAATGAATAAATAATTTTTGACTTTGACTTTGACTATACCCCTAACAAATTCGCATAATTTCATGATGATCGGTTGAGTAGTTACGGCGTCGAATCCAATCCAATCCACGTCGCGCACCGACAACTTTCGGAAGTTATATGACTTTTCGAAATTATGTGCGTATTGATTGACAATTATCGCCTGCTCCGTGCCTCGGAGAGCACGTTAAGCCGTCGGTCCCGGCTGCAATAACATCTTTGGCAGTCGTTATTGGGAGAGTGTTGACACAAAAGATCCCACTGGGTCGAAATGTCGCCGGTCTGCACTGACTGGCCCCCACATAAGATAATAATAATAATAATAATAGAATATTTTCTCCGAACCGATGTGGGCGTGCATCGCGATGTAGTCGCAGTGGGTACGGGCTTTACCTCGCTTGCTCTGGCTAAGGAGAACTGGCGCAAACCTGTTATGCTTGGAACTGACGAGCGCAGGGATGTATGGAAAGGAAAAGAGCTGCATGGACGCTTTTTTCGGGCCCTGAATGGGCCCGACATAGATTTTCAGTCATCGGTGTCCTGGCTACGTTTCGGCGATCTCTTCGCTGAGACCGAAGGTTTTGTATGTGCAATAATGGACGAAGTTGTTATGACGAACAACTACCGGAGATATATCCTGAAGGATGGGACGGTTGACATATGTCGGGCATGTCACCAGCCCGGAGAATCTCTCAGACATATTATCTCCGGTTGTTCTCGTCTTGCCAATGGAGAGTATTTGCATAGACACAACCAAGTAGCCAGGATTGTCCATCAGCAACTTGCCTTAAAGTATGACCTTGTGGAATCTTAAGTGCCGTATTACAGGTATGTGCCCGATCCAGTACTCGAAAATGGTCGTGCTACTTTGTACTGGGATCGGTCTATCATCACTGATAGGACAATTGTAGCGAACAAGCCAGATATTGTGCTGATAGACCGATTGGAGCGCCGAGCAATGATCATCGATGTTACCATTCCGCATGACGAGAATCTTGTGAAAGCTGAAAAAGAAAAAGAGTTGAAATATTTGGACCTAGCTCATGAGATTGTCGACATGTGGCGTGTGGACTCGGCGATCATTGTGCCGATAGTCATTATAGTCAATGGTTTAATACCTAAGAGCCTCGACCACCACCTGCAGAAGCTCGCGTTAGATGGCTGGATCAAGTCCTTGATGCAAAAGGCAGACTACTCGACACGGCGCGTATTGTGAGGAGATTCCTCTCTCTGGGGCCCTAACCACCGGCAGCTTGGACTCTGTTCCCGATGTCGGTGGGTCATTTCAGTTTTTATATTTTTAAATATGTATAGATTTTATATTTATATTTAAAAATGTAATTATTAGAAAAAAAAAAGTAATAAAGAGAATAATAATAATAAGATAATAATATAGCTGAATCAGTTCTCGAAAATGGTCATGTCACATTGTACTGGGATCGAACTATCATCACAGACAGGACTGTTGCCCCTCTCGCTCCCGGCCGTAGTTCAGTCTATGGTCCGGAGTGAGAGGTCGTGGAACGCCGTCGCCTCCTTTTGTGAGGAAGTAATTTCCATCAAGGAGGCGGCGGAGCGGGAGAGGGAGCGTTTGAACCCTCTCCCCAACCGCAGAGCCGGGCGCCGGAGGGCGCGGGACGACCTCCAGCCACCCTGAGGTTTGACCTGGGGGTGGCGGGCTTTGTGGGCCTGCCCGCCATCCGTTCAGCACCAGGTCCGAGAGGCGGCGTGCGTGTTCCCACGCGCGCCTCTGTTGTTTCGAGTCCGTCTCCCCTCTAGGGGGGACAGTAGGGAGTGTTAGAAGTGCCTCTGGGTAGGTCTTTCGTGTAGTGGCCTGCCGTTTCATACGGCGGGCCGAAACCTCGGCGGGGTCGCGACCGCATGCGAAAGTGATTCGCGCGGCCCCGTCGATAGTGGTTTTGTCGAGGAACACCGTGGTAGGTTTAGTCGGTATTCCGGGAGGTACATTTTCTTCTTAACATCTTTCTTTTACCCCGGCGAGTCCGACATAACCCCTCCGCCCGCCCCCGCGGAGGGGTATGCATCAAGCATTCCCCCAAGTTAAAAAAAAAAAAAAAAAAACAAGACAGGACTGTTGTGGCCAACAAACCTGACATTGTGGTGATAGATCGATCAGAGCGCCGTGCAATGATTATCGATGTCACCATTCCGCATGACGGCAATCTCGCGAAAGCTGAAAAGGATAAACAAATTAAATATCTCGATTTAGCTTGCGAGGTTGTCTGGATGTGGATTCGGCAATCATTGTGCCGATAGCCATATCTGTCAGTGGTCTAATTGCCAAGAGCCTCGATCACCATCTAAAGAGGCTCGCGTTAGGTGCTTGGATCAGGGGTTTGATGCAGAAGGCAGGGTTATTAGATACAGCACGCATTGTGAGGAGGTTCCTGTCTCTGGAATCCTAACCACCGGCAGCTTGGACCCTGTTCCCGATGCCGGTGGGGTACCATACATTTTATATTTTTAAATGTATATTTTTAAATGTATATTTAAAAATAAATATGTATTGCAAAAATAGAAATAAAGAGTATAATAATAATAATACGGCGTAAAGCCGTTACAAAAAAACAAGCTCACATTCGCATTTATAACATTAGTAAGGATTTAATATTCTAATAAACATTGAGGCGTGGTTAGATCGGTGAGCTATTAATGGTGGATAGTCTGCTCTAAAACTATTAGCAAATCTCGCTTATACCTATTGCAAAGCTAAGCTACCTACTAATTAGAAGATAAGCTAATAATAATCTCCCGCTCTCGCGATAGCATGTGAAAGTGATTCGCGCGGCCCCACCGATACTGGTTACGAGTATGTCGAGGAACACTGTGGTAGGTTTAGTCGCTGTGCCCGCAGTTTGGACCGCATGAAAATCGGTATACAATGTCCTTTTCTTTATCCCTGACTACGTGCATGCAAAGTCACACGATGATCGCATGAAGAAACTCACATTTTTAATGTTAGTAAGAAATATTAGAAAATAAATTACCTGTGCCCACGGCTTCAATTCTTAGCTCTTCCTTTCATCTCATTCTTTAACGACTGTTACAACTGTTTGCAGCACACTGACTTTCAGTTGGTAAGTGCACTCGCGATAATTTTTACACGATTGCCCAAAAAAGGAGTGTTACATGTTATATGTAAGTTTCTTATACCATCATAACTTCTAAATGCCTTAACAGATTTGGATGTGTGGTATTATTGGTATCCTTATATCATCCAGGCTTTATGTTTTTTTTAATATTGGCAGGACAGTCACTTTTCTAATTTTCAAATTATATCTACAACGCTTCCGTGTACACAACATTTTGTGTGACGTTGTCCGGAGCGTGGACAAACAGTTTGGTTGAACCGCTCACCCGAGAAAGGGCCACGTAAAGTTGACCGTGAAAGAAACAGAGGCTCGATCCACTCCAGCAATTTGTAGCGTCTGCCCTTGAGCTTTATTTATTGTCATGGCAAAACAGATGCTAACCGGAAATTGTATCCGTTTAAAACGTAATGAAAAATAATTGGGTATAAGAGGTATTCAGGGAATTAAAAAACTCTTTCTCCCTCACCACATCCAGTGAGTACTGCCGCTTCTATAACGTTGCGCTGTAAATTTATCACCCTGAGTCGGGTACCATTATATAGTTAGGGTGTGTATACATTTCTCAATAAAATTATTGGCACGCCGATTTTGAGAATTATTTTATGCTCAGGAAGCCTGGGTGCCGTTAAAGAATTTAAAAATTCTATTGGGTAATTGGTGATTTCATCTTGATCAATTACTCTGTTATAGACGTATATTCTATAGATTTGCCACTCATAGTATAACTTCCTAGGTAAATATTATCTAATCTGTAGAGAAACAAATAAGCAGACAGACAACAATTACAAAAAAGTGTCTTCTTCATCTTCGTTTTAGCGTTTTGGTGGCAATCATTACTCAATATTATATAGTTATGGCTCAGAACGCAGCCACCTCGATTGCATCATCTGAAGCCCTCAAGCCCTCATGCGTGCAGTTGTTGGGGCATTCAAGGCACAATATAAGGCACGACATCGTTTGGGTTGCACCGCACAATCAGCCCAGATTGGAATCGTCTAAGAATCCCCACCTGAACATATTTTCTTTGCACCGGCCGACCTGAGTTCGAAATCTGTTTAGTGACTTCCAGACCGGCCATGATAATTTGTGGCCAGGTGGGAGATTCTCACCCGGTGGTACGAATGGGACTGACGGGGATATTTCTTCCCTCCACAGGTTACTTTGCGACTGCTGGTTCCCATGTCAAGGGTTCAACACACTTGACAAAGCTTTTACGACTCTTTAGTCTATAGGGACCTAGATGTGTCCATACAGAGGGTGCCGTGAGTCGTTCTCCATCTTCGTTCTCCCTATGGAGCTCGCTACCGCTCTTCGAATATTCGGCGGTGCTACGCCAACCAGTGGATACAGCATACTTACTGGAGTTGGCTTTAAACAGCCCGTAATTATCCTGCAAGTCTCATTTAGTGCAGTATCCACGAGTTTTGCATAGGCAATTCGGCTCCACACGGGACAAGCGTATTCGCCGGCGGAAAACGCCGGTGCCAGCCCTGATGTTCTCATGACACACGGAGTAGCTCCCCACCTGGTAGTGGTAAGACGTTGGAGGAGATTATTGCGGGTGTGTACGTAACTACTTACTTTTTTACAACTTCGCGTTTTTCTTATATGTAAGCGAGCTGTCAAGAATTATACCCAAGTATCTAGGATGGTTGTTATGTGCTATGGGCACATCTTGCCAGACGACATTCAGTTTTCGACCCGCTTGTTTGTTGCGTAGATGGAAAACGCAGGATTCGGTTTTTGATGAAGGAAGTACTGCGCAACACCGGTCCCTCTATTATCTTTCTGGACGGAGCTGAAGTGGTATCAGTAACTAAACAACTTTTTACGTCGGTCACTTACGCACAATGGCCCAATTGTGGGGCTAAGTGCGGACAACACACCTCCAACTAACAAATTTTTGCATTCCCCCAAATTATATTTATTTTTTTATAATATCAAGCTAGGAAAGTCAGCGATTTCGGGGCTAAACCATTAAGTTATTAAATATCACGCACTAAAGTACGTTTGAGTAGATTTTTTGGCACAAAATTAGAGTGCGCGGTTATTGTAATTTTACGTTTGAGTGCTGCCTCCGTGGCGCAGAGGTTGTAAATGCGACTGCTGTGCATGAGGTCTCGGGTTCGAATCCCGGATCGAGCCAACAAAAAGTTATTGGATTTTTCTTTTAAGAAATCTTAATATGAGCCTGGAGTTAGGAAGTTAGCGGTGGTAGACACCCCCGTGCCTCGGAAAGCACGTAAAGCCGTTGGTCCTGCGCCTGATCTCTCTCCGGTCGTGTCGGATTGCCGTCCCATCGGATCATGAGAGTTAGGGAACAGAGAGTGCACTTGTGTTTGCGCACACACTTGTGCACTATAATATCTCCTGCGCAGATGGCCAGTCTCTGTTAAGACTGGCCGCCGTGGCCGAAATTCGGTCTGGAGGACATTATTATTATTCTGTCACTATATCCACTTTCATGCCTCTCTCTCTAATAACTCTATTCCTTATTCTATCTTCCAGAGTCACACCACAAATGCTTCTCAGCGCTCTCATTTCTACAGCATTTATCATTCTCATGCTTCTTTTGCATACCCAACTTTCACTTCCATACATGAGTGTGAGTAATGCGATACAACTAAAATTGTTTTATTATTATAGTTTATAACTAAGTGTGCTTGTTGTAAATTTTGTAATAATTGCAACGCTTCACTTTAAGTTTACAAAGTTGCTTATCTTACAAACTGTATCTGTTTTGTAATATTCGCTACTTTGTAAACATGCCGATTAAAAGAGCTGTTGTAAGTTTCCACAGGTAAAAAATTATAGCCAGTTGCACTCACTGGTTAAGCAACGATGGGCGCGGTCAGTCTATAGATGGGTGACCGCATAGTGGTATTTCATCTGAGCGTCTCCGTGCTTCGGAGTGCAAGTAAAAAGTCGGTCGCGGTTGTTGTCAAATAGACAGCAGTCGTTAAGCCATGTCAGAGGCCTACGGGCGGCTTGAACAACTCTTGACAACAGGTTGGCCACTAACTACACGGAAAAAAGAAAAAGAAGACCACAATTTAAAAAAGGTTGTTAAATGATTTTTTGCTGGGTCGGCAACGCGCAAGTGATGCCTCTGGTGTTGCAGGCGTCCATAGGCTACGGTGACCACTTACCATCAGGAGCAGCGATAGCTCAGTGGGGAGACCAACAGACTGCAATGCAGAGGGTCACGGCTTCGAACCCACGTCGCGCACCTCTGACTTTCGGAAGTTATATGACTTTTCGAAATTATGTGCGTATTAATTGACAATTATCGCCTGCTCCGTGCCTCGGAGAGCACGTTAAGCTGTCGGTCCCGGCTGCCATAAACATCTATGGCAGTCGTTATTGGAAAGTCAGTGCGCTATAATATCCTGACACTGGTCTAGCCTTAGGGTATCGTTAGCCTTCGGGTTGCGGAGGTCAGGTGGCAGCCACTCCGTGTAAAAACTGATATCCAGTCAAATCCGGTTAGACCAGAAAAGCCGACCCCAAGTGACTTGGGAATAATAAAGGCTAAGAGAGAAGATCATAGACATAGTTATTTCTTTGTTACGCTTTCACGCCTTATCTACTTGACCGATCATCATGACGTTTTGCATACACGTTGTCAGGGGTAAAGAAAAGAGCATCGGGTATCGTCGAAGTAAGTATACCGTACACTCAACATCTCATAGTAGCTGCTCGTCAAAATATTTTGTATTTGATATCTTAAAGTCAGTAAAGTGATATAATATCAGCCCTGTATTACACTGTCCCACTGCTGGGCCTCCTGTCAGAATGAGAAGGGTTAGGCTATAGTCCACCAGGCTGGCCTAATGCGGGTTGGCAGACGTCACATATCTTCGAGAACATTATGGAGAACTCTCAGATATGCAGGTTTCCTCACGATGTTTTCCTTCACCGTTAAAGCGAGCGATAATCTTATATACTAGCTGTTGCCCGCGACTTCGTCCGCGTGGACTTTAATTTATTACCCAATACCTACTTTTAATTTGTTATCTAATTTTAATAAATAAAACTACAACTAAAGAAATTAATAAGTCTAACTACACCTATATAGGTGTAGTTAGCTATATATATAGCTAATATTAAAAAACTACCTACTAATATTTAGAAACTACCTACTATATCTAAAGAATGATATCTTTTGAATGAAATGTCCGATTTTAATAATTTAAAAAGTATTTTACGGGTATTGAAACGGTCTTTAATAAAATATCATTTAATGGGATAAGGATTAATATAGAGGTATGAATAATATGGTTTGATTATTGTCGGCACTTTTATCAACATTTAAAATGTAAAAAAGTAGTTATAGTAGCATAACTACAGTAGTTGGACATATAATTATCCAAGCTACCGCCAGTAGTAACTAAACAAGGCATTGTAATAAAACGCGTAAGTGCCTTATATTGCACGGCGTTTACGACTTTTCTCTCGCCAACTTAAGCGGCTCGCAGCAGCTGTTGCCGTATGAAGTTGTGAAATACTACAAGGGCTTTCTTAGTGTGCTATTATATTCTTACTGGATCTGCGTGGACCTTTTATATTCTTACTGGATCTGCGTGGACCTTTTATATTCTTACTGGATCTGCGTGGACCTTTTATATTCTTACTGGATCTGCGTGGACCTTTTATATTCTTACTGGATCTGCGTGGACCTTTTATATTCTTACTGGATCTGCGTGGACCTTTTATATTCTTACTGGATCTGCGTGGACCTTTTATATTCTTACTGGATCTGCGTGGACCTTTTATATTCTTACTGGATCTGCGTGGACCTTTTATATTCTTACTGGATCTGCGTGGACCTTTTATATTCTTACTGGATCTGCGTGGACCTTTTATATTCTTACTGGATCTGCGTGGACCTTTTATATTCTTACTGGATCTGCGTGGACCTTTTATATTCTTACTGGATCTGCGTGGACCTTTTATATTCTTACTGGATCTGCGTGGACCTTTTATATTCTTACTGGATCTGCGTGGACCTTTTATATTCTTACTGGATCTGCGTGGACCTTTTATATTCTTACTGGATCTGCGTGGACCTTTTATATTCTTACTGGATCTGCGTGGACCTTTTATATTCTTACTGGATCTGCGTGGACCTTTTATATTCTTACTGGATCTGCGTGGACCTTTTATATTCTTACTGGATCTGCGTGGACCTTTTATATTCTTACTGGATCTGCGTGGACCTTTTATATTCTTACTGGATCTGCGTGGACCTTTTATATTCTTACTGGATCTGCGTGGACCTTTTATATTCTTACTGGATCTGCGTGGACCTTTTATATTCTTACTGGATCTGCGTGGACCTTTTATATTCTTACTGGATCTGCGTGGACCTTTTATATTCTTACTGGATCTGCGTGGACCTTTTATATTCTTACTGGATCTGCGTGGACCTTTTATATTCTTACTGGATCTGCGTGGACCTTTTATATTCTTACTGGATCTGCGTGGACCTTTTATATTCTTACTGGATCTGCGTGGACCTTTTATATTCTTACTGGATCTGCGTGGACCTTTTATATTCTTACTGGATCTGCGTGGACCTTTTATATTCTTACTGGATCTGCGTGGACCTTTTATATTCTTACTGGATCTGCGTGGACCTTTTATATTCTTACTGGATCTGCGTGGACCTTTTATATTCTTACTGGATCTGCGTGGACCTTTTATATTCTTACTGGATCTGCGTGGACCTTTTATATTCTTACTGGATCTGCGTGGACCTTTTATATTCTTACTGGATCTGCGTGGACCTTTTATATTCTTACTGGATCTGCGTGGACCTTTTATATTCTTACTGGATCTGCGTGGACCTTTTATATTCTTACTGGATCTGCGTGGACCTTTTATATTCTTACTGGATCTGCGTGGACCTTTTATATTCTTACTGGATCTGCGTGGACCTTTTATATTCTTACTGGATCTGCGTGGACCTTTTATATTCTTACTGGATCTGCGTGGACCTTTTATATTCTTACTGGATCTGCGTGGACCTTTTATATTCTTACTGGATCTGCGTGGACCTTTTATATTCTTACTGGATCTGCGTGGACCTTTTATATTCTTACTGGATCTGCGTGGACCTTTTATATTCTTACTGGATCTGCGTGGACCTTTTATATTCTTACTGGATCTGCGTGGACCTTTTATATTCTTACTGGATCTGCGTGGACCTTTTATATTCTTACTGGATCTGCGTGGACCTTTTATATTCTTACTGGATCTGCGTGGACCTTTTATATTCTTACTGGATCTGCGTGGACCTTTTATATTCTTACTGGATCTGCGTGGACCTTTTATATTCTTACTGGATCTGCGTGGACCTTTTATATTCTTACTGGATCTGCGTGGACCTTTTATATTCTTACTGGATCTGCGTGGACCTTTTATATTCTTACTGGATCTGCGTGGACCTTTTATATTCTTACTGGATCTGCGTGGACCTTTTATATTCTTACTGGATCTGCGTGGACCTTTTATATTCTTACTGGATCTGCGTGGACCTTTTATATTCTTACTGGATCTGCGTGGACCTTTTATATTCTTACTGGATCTGCGTGGACCTTTTATATTCTTACTGGATCTGCGTGGACCTTTTATATTCTTACTGGATCTGCGTGGACCTTTTATATTCTTACTGGATCTGCGTGGACCTTTTATATTCTTACTGGATCTGCGTGGACCTTTTATATTCTTACTGGATCTGCGTGGACCTTTTATATTCTTACTGGATCTGCGTGGACCTTTTATATTCTTACTGGATCTGCGTGGACCTTTTATATTCTTACTGGATCTGCGTGGACCTTTTATATTCTTACTGGATCTGCGTGGACCTTTTATATTCTTACTGGATCTGCGTGGACCTTTTATATTCTTACTGGATCTGCGTGGACCTTTTATATTCTTACTGGATCTGCGTGGACCTTTTATATTCTTACTGGATCTGCGTGGACCTTTTATATTCTTACTGGATCTGCGTGGACCTTTTATATTCTTACTGGATCTGCGTGGACCTTTTATATTCTTACTGGATCTGCGTGGACCTTTTATATTCTTACTGGATCTGCGTGGACCTTTTATATTCTTACTGGATCTGCGTGGACCTTTTATATTCTTACTGGATCTGCGTGGACCTTTTATATTCTTACTGGATCTGCGTGGACCTTTTATATTCTTACTGGATCTGCGTGGACCTTTTATATTCTTACTGGATCTGCGTGGACCTTTTATATTCTTACTGGATCTGCGTGGACCTTTTATATTCTTACTGGATCTGCGTGGACCTTTTATATTCTTACTGGATCTGCGTGGACCTTTTATATTCTTACTGGATCTGCGTGGACCTTTTATATTCTTACTGGATCTGCGTGGACCTTTTATATTCTTACTGGATCTGCGTGGACCTTTTATATTCTTACTGGATCTGCGTGGACCTTTTATATTCTTACTGGATCTGCGTGGACCTTTTATATTCTTACTGGATCTGCGTGGACCTTTTATATTCTTACTGGATCTGCGTGGACCTTTTATATTCTTACTGGATCTGCGTGGACCTTTTATATTCTTACTGGATCTGCGTGGACCTTTTATATTCTTACTGGATCTGCGTGGACCTTTTATATTCTTACTGGATCTGCGTGGACCTTTTATATTCTTACTGGATCTGCGTGGACCTTTTATATTCTTACTGGATCTGCGTGGACCTTTTATATTCTTACTGGATCTGCGTGGACCTTTTATATTCTTACTGGATCTGCGTGGACCTTTTATATTCTTACTGGATCTGCGTGGACCTTTTATATTCTTACTGGATCTGCGTGGACCTTTTATATTCTTACTGGATCTGCGTGGACCTTTTATATTCTTACTGGATCTGCGTGGACCTTTTATATTCTTACTGGATCTGCGTGGACCTTTTATATTCTTACTGGATCTGCGTGGACCTTTTATATTCTTACTGGATCTGCGTGGACCTTTTATATTCTTACTGGATCTGCGTGGACCTTTTATATTCTTACTGGATCTGCGTGGACCTTTTATATTCTTACTGGATCTGCGTGGACCTTTTATATTCTTACTGGATCTGCGTGGACCTTTTATATTCTTACTGGATCTGCGTGGACCTTTTATATTCTTACTGGATCTGCGTGGACCTTTTATATTCTTACTGGATCTGCGTGGACCTTTTATATTCTTACTGGATCTGCGTGGACCTTTTATATTCTTACTGGATCTGCGTGGACCTTTTATATTCTTACTGGATCTGCGTGGACCTTTTATATTCTTACTGGATCTGCGTGGACCTTTTATATTCTTACTGGATCTGCGTGGACCTTTTATATTCTTACTGGATCTGCGTGGACCTTTTATATTCTTACTGGATCTGCGTGGACCTTTTATATTCTTACTGGATCTGCGTGGACCTTTTATATTCTTACTGGATCTGCGTGGACCTTTTATATTCTTACTGGATCTGCGTGGACCTTTTATATTCTTACTGGATCTGCGTGGACCTTTTATATTCTTACTGGATCTGCGTGGACCTTTTATATTCTTACTGGATCTGCGTGGACCTTTTATATTCTTACTGGATCTGCGTGGACCTTTTATATTCTTACTGGATCTGCGTGGACCTTTTATATTCTTACTGGATCTGCGTGGACCTTTTATATTCTTACTGGATCTGCGTGGACCTTTTATATTCTTACTGGATCTGCGTGGACCTTTTATATTCTTACTGGATCTGCGTGGACCTTTTATATTCTTACTGGATCTGCGTGGACCTTTTATATTCTTACTGGATCTGCGTGGACCTTTTATATTCTTACTGGATCTGCGTGGACCTTTTATATTCTTACTGGATCTGCGTGGACCTTTTATATTCTTACTGGATCTGCGTGGACCTTTTATATTCTTACTGGATCTGCGTGGACCTTTTATATTCTTACTGGATCTGCGTGGACCTTTTATATTCTTACTGGATCTGCGTGGACCTTTTATATTCTTACTGGATCTGCGTGGACCTTTTATATTCTTACTGGATCTGCGTGGACCTTTTATATTCTTACTGGATCTGCGTGGACCTTTTATATTCTTACTGGATCTGCGTGGACCTTTTATATTCTTACTGGATCTGCGTGGACCTTTTATATTCTTACTGGATCTGCGTGGACCTTTTATATTCTTACTGGATCTGCGTGGACCTTTTATATTCTTACTGGATCTGCGTGGACCTTTTATATTCTTACTGGATCTGCGTGGACCTTTTATATTCTTACTGGATCTGCGTGGACCTTTTATATTCTTACTGGATCTGCGTGGACCTTTTATATTCTTACTGGATCTGCGTGGACCTTTTATATTCTTACTGGATCTGCGTGGACCTTTTATATTCTTACTGGATCTGCGTGGACCTTTTATATTCTTACTGGATCTGCGTGGACCTTTTATATTCTTACTGGATCTGCGTGGACCTTTTATATTCTTACTGGATCTGCGTGGACCTTTTATATTCTTACTGGATCTGCGTGGACCTTTTATATTCTTACTGGATCTGCGTGGACCTTTTATATTCTTACTGGATCTGCGTGGACCTTTTATATTCTTACTGGATCTGCGTGGACCTTTTATATTCTTACTGGATCTGCGTGGACCTTTTATATTCTTACTGGATCTGCGTGGACCTTTTATATTCTTACTGGATCTGCGTGGACCTTTTATATTCTTACTGGATCTGCGTGGACCTTTTATATTCTTACTGGATCTGCGTGGACCTTTTATATTCTTACTGGATCTGCGTGGACCTTTTATATTCTTACTGGATCTGCGTGGACCTTTTATATTCTTACTGGATCTGCGTGGACCTTTTATATTCTTACTGGATCTGCGTGGACCTTTTATATTCTTACTGGATCTGCGTGGACCTTTTATATTCTTACTGGATCTGCGTGGACCTTTTATATTCTTACTGGATCTGCGTGGACCTTTTATATTCTTACTGGATCTGCGTGGACCTTTTATATTCTTACTGGATCTGCGTGGACCTTTTATATTCTTACTGGATCTGCGTGGACCTTTTATATTCTTACTGGATCTGCGTGGACCTTTTATATTCTTACTGGATCTGCGTGGACCTTTTATATTCTTACTGGATCTGCGTGGACCTTTTATATTCTTACTGGATCTGCGTGGACCTTTTATATTCTTACTGGATCTGCGTGGACCTTTTATATTCTTACTGGATCTGCGTGGACCTTTTATATTCTTACTGGATCTGCGTGGACCTTTTATATTCTTACTGGATCTGCGTGGACCTTTTATATTCTTACTGGATCTGCGTGGACCTTTTATATTCTTACTGGATCTGCGTGGACCTTTTATATTCTTACTGGATCTGCGTGGACCTTTTATATTCTTACTGGATCTGCGTGGACCTTTTATATTCTTACTGGATCTGCGTGGACCTTTTATATTCTTACTGGATCTGCGTGGACCTTTTATATTCTTACTGGATCTGCGTGGACCTTTTATATTCTTACTGGATCTGCGTGGACCTTTTATATTCTTACTGGATCTGCGTGGACCTTTTATATTCTTACTGGATCTGCGTGGACCTTTTATATTCTTACTGGATCTGCGTGGACCTTTTATATTCTTACTGGATCTGCGTGGACCTTTTATATTCTTACTGGATCTGCGTGGACCTTTTATATTCTTACTGGATCTGCGTGGACCTTTTATATTCTTACTGGATCTGCGTGGACCTTTTATATTCTTACTGGATCTGCGTGGACCTTTTATATTCTTACTGGATCTGCGTGGACCTTTTATATTCTTACTGGATCTGCGTGGACCTTTTATATTCTTACTGGATCTGCGTGGACCTTTTATATTCTTACTGGATCTGCGTGGACCTTTTATATTCTTACTGGATCTGCGTGGACCTTTTATATTCTTACTGGATCTGCGTGGACCTTTTATATTCTTACTGGATCTGCGTGGACCTTTTATATTCTTACTGGATCTGCGTGGACCTTTTATATTCTTACTGGATCTGCGTGGACCTTTTATATTCTTACTGGATCTGCGTGGACCTTTTATATTCTTACTGGATCTGCGTGGACCTTTTATATTCTTACTGGATCTGCGTGGACCTTTTATATTCTTACTGGATCTGCGTGGACCTTTTATATTCTTACTGGATCTGCGTGGACCTTTTATATTCTTACTGGATCTGCGTGGACCTTTTATATTCTTACTGGATCTGCGTGGACCTTTTATATTCTTACTGGATCTGCGTGGACCTTTTATATTCTTACTGGATCTGCGTGGACCTTTTATATTCTTACTGGATCTGCGTGGACCTTTTATATTCTTACTGGATCTGCGTGGACCTTTTATATTCTTACTGGATCTGCGTGGACCTTTTATATTCTTACTGGATCTGCGTGGACCTTTTATATTCTTACTGGATCTGCGTGGACCTTTTATATTCTTACTGGATCTGCGTGGACCTTTTATATTCTTACTGGATCTGCGTGGACCTTTTATATTCTTACTGGATCTGCGTGGACCTTTTATATTCTTACTGGATCTGCGTGGACCTTTTATATTCTTACTGGATCTGCGTGGACCTTTTATATTCTTACTGGATCTGCGTGGACCTTTTATATTCTTACTGGATCTGCGTGGACCTTTTATATTCTTACTGGATCTGCGTGGACCTTTTATATTCTTACTGGATCTGCGTGGACCTTTTATATTCTTACTGGATCTGCGTGGACCTTTTATATTCTTACTGGATCTGCGTGGACCTTTTATATTCTTACTGGATCTGCGTGGACCTTTTATATTCTTACTGGATCTGCGTGGACCTTTTATATTCTTACTGGATCTGCGTGGACCTTTTATATTCTTACTGGATCTGCGTGGACCTTTTATATTCTTACTGGATCTGCGTGGACCTTTTATATTCTTACTGGATCTGCGTGGACCTTTTATATTCTTACTGGATCTGCGTGGACCTTTTATATTCTTACTGGATCTGCGTGGACCTTTTATATTCTTACTGGATCTGCGTGGACCTTTTATATTCTTACTGGATCTGCGTGGACCTTTTATATTCTTACTGGATCTGCGTGGACCTTTTATATTCTTACTGGATCTGCGTGGACCTTTTATATTCTTACTGGATCTGCGTGGACCTTTTATATTCTTACTGGATCTGCGTGGACCTTTTATATTCTTACTGGATCTGCGTGGACCTTTTATATTCTTACTGGATCTGCGTGGACCTTTTATATTCTTACTGGATCTGCGTGGACCTTTTATATTCTTACTGGATCTGCGTGGACCTTTTATATTCTTACTGGATCTGCGTGGACCTTTTATATTCTTACTGGATCTGCGTGGACCTTTTATATTCTTACTGGATCTGCGTGGACCTTTTATATTCTTACTGGATCTGCGTGGACCTTTTATATTCTTACTGGATCTGCGTGGACCTTTTATATTCTTACTGGATCTGCGTGGACCTTTTATATTCTTACTGGATCTGCGTGGACCTTTTATATTCTTACTGGATCTGCGTGGACCTTTTATATTCTTACTGGATCTGCGTGGACCTTTTATATTCTTACTGGATCTGCGTGGACCTTTTATATTCTTACTGGATCTGCGTGGACCTTTTATATTCTTACTGGATCTGCGTGGACCTTTTATATTCTTACTGGATCTGCGTGGACCTTTTATATTCTTACTGGATCTGCGTGGACCTTTTATATTCTTACTGGATCTGCGTGGACCTTTTATATTCTTACTGGATCTGCGTGGACCTTTTATATTCTTACTGGATCTGCGTGGACCTTTTATATTCTTACTGGATCTGCGTGGACCTTTTATATTCTTACTGGATCTGCGTGGACCTTTTATATTCTTACTGGATCTGCGTGGACCTTTTATATTCTTACTGGATCTGCGTGGACCTTTTATATTCTTACTGGATCTGCGTGGACCTTTTATATTCTTACTGGATCTGCGTGGACCTTTTATATTCTTACTGGATCTGCGTGGACCTTTTATATTCTTACTGGATCTGCGTGGACCTTTTATATTCTTACTGGATCTGCGTGGACCTTTTATATTCTTACTGGATCTGCGTGGACCTTTTATATTCTTACTGGATCTGCGTGGACCTTTTATATTCTTACTGGATCTGCGTGGACCTTTTATATTCTTACTGGATCTGCGTGGACCTTTTATATTCTTACTGGATCTGCGTGGACCTTTTATATTCTTACTGGATCTGCGTGGACCTTTTATATTCTTACTGGATCTGCGTGGACCTTTTATATTCTTACTGGATCTGCGTGGACCTTTTATATTCTTACTGGATCTGCGTGGACCTTTTATATTCTTACTGGATCTGCGTGGACCTTTTATATTCTTACTGGATCTGCGTGGACCTTTTATATTCTTACTGGATCTGCGTGGACCTTTTATATTCTTACTGGATCTGCGTGGACCTTTTATATTCTTACTGGATCTGCGTGGACCTTTTATATTCTTACTGGATCTGCGTGGACCTTTTATATTCTTACTGGATCTGCGTGGACCTTTTATATTCTTACTGGATCTGCGTGGACCTTTTATATTCTTACTGGATCTGCGTGGACCTTTTATATTCTTACTGGATCTGCGTGGACCTTTTATATTCTTACTGGATCTGCGTGGACCTTTTATATTCTTACTGGATCTGCGTGGACCTTTTATATTCTTACTGGATCTGCGTGGACCTTTTATATTCTTACTGGATCTGCGTGGACCTTTTATATTCTTACTGGATCTGCGTGGACCTTTTATATTCTTACTGGATCTGCGTGGACCTTTTATATTCTTACTGGATCTGCGTGGACCTTTTATATTCTTACTGGATCTGCGTGGACCTTTTATATTCTTACTGGATCTGCGTGGACCTTTTATATTCTTACTGGATCTGCGTGGACCTTTTATATTCTTACTGGATCTGCGTGGACCTTTTATATTCTTACTGGATCTGCGTGGACCTTTTATATTCTTACTGGATCTGCGTGGACCTTTTATATTCTTACTGGATCTGCGTGGACCTTTTATATTCTTACTGGATCTGCGTGGACCTTTTATATTCTTACTGGATCTGCGTGGACCTTTTATATTCTTACTGGATCTGCGTGGACCTTTTATATTCTTACTGGATCTGCGTGGACCTTTTATATTCTTACTGGATCTGCGTGGACCTTTTATATTCTTACTGGATCTGCGTGGACCTTTTATATTCTTACTGGATCTGCGTGGACCTTTTATATTCTTACTGGATCTGCGTGGACCTTTTATATTCTTACTGGATCTGCGTGGACCTTTTATATTCTTACTGGATCTGCGTGGACCTTTTATATTCTTACTGGATCTGCGTGGACCTTTTATATTCTTACTGGATCTGCGTGGACCTTTTATATTCTTACTGGATCTGCGTGGACCTTTTATATTCTTACTGGATCTGCGTGGACCTTTTATATTCTTACTGGATCTGCGTGGACCTTTTATATTCTTACTGGATCTGCGTGGACCTTTTATATTCTTACTGGATCTGCGTGGACCTTTTATATTCTTACTGGATCTGCGTGGACCTTTTATATTCTTACTGGATCTGCGTGGACCTTTTATATTCTTACTGGATCTGCGTGGACCTTTTATATTCTTACTGGATCTGCGTGGACCTTTTATATTCTTACTGGATCTGCGTGGACCTTTTATATTCTTACTGGATCTGCGTGGACCTTTTATATTCTTACTGGATCTGCGTGGACCTTTTATATTCTTACTGGATCTGCGTGGACCTTTTATATTCTTACTGGATCTGCGTGGACCTTTTATATTCTTACTGGATCTGCGTGGACCTTTTATATTCTTACTGGATCTGCGTGGACCTTTTATATTCTTACTGGATCTGCGTGGACCTTTTATATTCTTACTGGATCTGCGTGGACCTTTTATATTCTTACTGGATCTGCGTGGACCTTTTATATTCTTACTGGATCTGCGTGGACCTTTTATATTCTTACTGGATCTGCGTGGACCTTTTATATTCTTACTGGATCTGCGTGGACCTTTTATATTCTTACTGGATCTGCGTGGACCTTTTATATTCTTACTGGATCTGCGTGGACCTTTTATATTCTTACTGGATCTGCGTGGACCTTTTATATTCTTACTGGATCTGCGTGGACCTTTTATATTCTTACTGGATCTGCGTGGACCTTTTATATTCTTACTGGATCTGCGTGGACCTTTTATATTCTTACTGGATCTGCGTGGACCTTTTATATTCTTACTGGATCTGCGTGGACCTTTTATATTCTTACTGGATCTGCGTGGACCTTTTATATTCTTACTGGATCTGCGTGGACCTTTTATATTCTTACTGGATCTGCGTGGACCTTTTATATTCTTACTGGATCTGCGTGGACCTTTTATATTCTTACTGGATCTGCGTGGACCTTTTATATTCTTACTGGATCTGCGTGGACCTTTTATATTCTTACTGGATCTGCGTGGACCTTTTATATTCTTACTGGATCTGCGTGGACCTTTTATAGTGTGCAGTTTGAAACTAAGTACAACATAATGCCAAAAGTTTCACGTACTCCACCTCAGTCTGTTGTGGCTGCCGAATCTGATGACTCGGAACGATCTAACGTATCGCAACGTATGAAGCAAAGACGGGAATGCCTATCCCCTGGCATTGGCTTCGACCAGTTTAAAGACGAGATTACTCAAATGCTACGATATTGGAAGAGTGAACACGATGCATGTTGCAACGCTAACTCGTGGTGAAATGAAACAGTGGACTGTATAAACTTGTTATTTATATTTCTACAAGATAATCGACGCCGGGAATAGAATAACTTTTGTGAGATAAAGGCGCGGGTACGGGTGTCCGCTGTAGGATCGGACCGCTGACTAGAGGTCGGTGGCCGGCGCGCGCGCCACCAGCTGATCGCGATGTCGTCGTCCCGCTCTGGCCGCCGCCGCGCTGGTGTTGACGATTGTCAACAATGCAACATTATCAAAGTTGGTTTCTGATATAGCTGACATGAAAATGCAATTTTTACAAATTCAGAAGACCAACCTAGAAATTGAGAAGAATATACAGTTTGTTAGTGAAAAATATGATGAACTGATAAACAAAATAGAAGTTGTTTCAGAGCCCATGGGATCTGTGACAAGAAACACCTGGACGCCAAGCTTCAACATGTCAAGCAAGTACTGCAAGACAACAAGCTCCAACAGCCGCGCCGCTGTCACAGATCCCGAGAAAAGCCAGCCACAGTCGAGCGCCAGCCTGCTATACTGCCTTATGTAAGGGGTGTCACTGACAAGATTGGCTACATCTTGAAGCGAGCTTCAATCAACACATACTTCAAGCCGCCAACGAAGATAAGTCAATTTTTACCATCCGTCAAGTGCCAACTACCTTTACAAGATGCAGGGGTCTATAAAATAGATTGTGACTGCGGACTCTCATACATTGGTCAAACCAAGAGAAGCATAGGCACCCGCATAAAAGAACACATAGCTGATGTAAAACACCAACGCTCGTTGAAGTCTGCTGTGTGTGAACATGTGCAACAGGGGACCAACCCACTACCTGAGATTTGACAAACCACAGATTCTCGCTAAAGAACACCGATTCCTACCAAGGATGCTTCGCGAGGCTATTGAAATCAAAAAACAATTTTAATAGAGAAGATGGTTGGAATGTACCACTAGCTTGGGATCCAGTAATAAAAATAGTCAAACCCAAGAAGAAGCAAACCACAGCTAGACTTCATGATACTTTGAGCTCATTCTGCGTAAATAGAAACACCAATGATTAAATTATGTTCAGGTACTTTGAAATAACTACACTGGAACATTGAGACAACTGCCATCTTAGTCTCCCCGTGACCATGGCTGCTGAAAAGCAACCGAAACGTCGGGGAAAGTGTAAAAATAAATGAAATCTAAATAGTTTAATAATAATTTAATTAGCTTAAAAATTAGTAATGTTTAATAGTAGTAGTAGTGTAACAATTTTCAAAATTTTGTAATAAAGTGTCAAATAAACAACGCGATAAAATCCGTATATAGCAGTTTAATTTCAATGAATAATATTCGCGTAAATAGAAGACAATATTATGTAAAATGGAAGTCATTTAAAAAGAAAGAAACAATCTTAGAGATAGCTTCAATCATTTGGAACCAAAAGTTAATGATATTCAATACGGTCCACGTTCAGCAACTATCGAGCTACGAAATATTCCTAAACAGGTAAATGAATCTCATAAAGATTTACAAAACATAGTTATGAGTGTAGGAAAAGTCTTAGAAACCTACGTTCAGTCGTCCGATTTGCGAGTATGTATCTACCGACTACATGTGAAACGTAACGGTAATAAAACAATTGTAGCTTAATTCACAAATGTTCACACCAAAGACGCACTCATTTCTGCAGCAGGAAATTAACTACACTCAGAACACCTTGGTTTCGCTGGTCAACGATCTCCTATTTATGTAGCTGAATATCTCCCACCAAGCGCCAAAAACCTTTTAATCAGGCACGTGCATTTGCTAAAGAAAAGGTATACAAGTTTTGCTGGTATAAAGGAGGTTGGAATTGGTAAACCACATTGTTTAATAATTTCTGAGTAATGTTTAACCGAACTTAAACTTTATCAATGACTACATTTTGTAATTATGCTAATAGATCTGTACCCGTTCTTTGTTCTGCACGATTCATACTTAAATTGTTCTCAAAGTCTCTATAAACTTTCCATCTTTATTTTGCATGTTCTAGTATCCATAAGTTTTGAAAAATCACTGTTCACTATCATCACACTATATATTAAATAAACTCCATTATTCTAAACCCACAGTCAAACACTAACTCAGTCAATATCATTCATACACAAGTATACAGTACATTCAGGTATACATGCCTTGTACACAAATACATACATATACACGCCCACAACACATGTTAAAATTGCAGTTGATTCCATAATTATACCGTTCAATCGTATCACCTTTTGTGTTTAAATATTTTATATTTTAACTAGTAGTTTTCCCGCGGTTTCACCCGCGTATGTCCCGTTCCCGTGTGAATATCAAATTTCACCCCTTTTATCCTCTTCGGGTTGGAATTTCCAAAAATCCTCTCTTAGTGCTCCCCTACACTCTCCAAGGAACATACATGCCAAAATTCAGCTTCTTGCGTTCAGTAGTTTCGGCTGTGCGTTGTCTGTCAGTCACTCAGTAACGGAAGAGTTTTATATATATAGATAATGGTTAATCTAAATCAGTTAAACTCAGATATTGACTCGTTCAATATCTCATCTTCCTATAATTGTCAACCTGATAAATGTTCACAAATATTAGACACAACAAAGAAGCAGTCTTTAAAAATTATACATTTAAACATGCGCAGTATTAATAAGAATTTTAACAGCTTTCAAGCACTTTTAGCCAGTATTAAAATAAACTACGATATTATGCTTCTATCTGAATGCTGGTTAAAACGGGGCTATCCACTGCCAGTTCTTAAGACTGCGCCGAGCAAATGCGCCAAAACAGGCGGTCACAGTTAAGTTAATAAAATCATCACTTTTTGTTTAATACAAATATAAAATATACATTTACCATAACAATGAAATAAATGTGTCTACAATTACTCCGTGTAAAAAACATAAAATAATGAATATTTTTGGCTACAAAATTACGTGAATTTGCACGAAAAATGCAAAAACGTAAGCTCGTGTTACGTGATTTTTAGATTATAACAGTAGAAATCTATCCTATTTTACAGCTTAAACGAAACATAAATAGATATATTACAATTTGTCCGTTCCAAATATTTAAGTTATTGGTTGACAATAAAGATATTTATTAGAAAAGCACTTCAAATCCTCCATACAATGTTACTATGGCGGCCGCGCGCCGATTTGAATATGCGCCGCAAGAGCTCTGTCATTATCTGTCTTACGCTCGGCGCAGTCTTAAGAGATATAGCAGCTTTTACACAAAATTAGTAAACAATCAGAATGACCGGCTTGTTCTTTACGTTAGGAATAACATCACGTGCTCAGTATTGACGGAAATTGTCTTATTTGTAAGCTCAATAACAACATAGTGTTTCTCGGAATATACCGTTCGTCATCCTATAAAAACATAAACAGTTTTTTAAACAGTCTTGATAGCGTTTTGATTTTTTGATGCGGATATAATTCTAGCGGGAGATATGAACATTGATATTAATGCTGGCAACATTAATAACCGACAATCCAACTAATACTTAACTCAGCTCATTGTCTGATGCCCACACATTGGTTTCCTACTAGATTAGATAATTGCTTAGATCATATCTTACTTAAGACTAACAATAGGGCGACTACCATAGTAGTAGAAACAAGTGTGACAGATCATTATCCAGTGATGTTGTGTCTGAATCTTGGAAAGGTCCGCGATAAGTCTAGCGCCTATAATACGTTTGTGAATTACGCGGAATTAAGACACGCCATTGAAAATACGGACTTCGGCCAGGTATTATCGACTACGGACGCAAATCGCGCATGTAACCCATTCTACCATCGGACGACCAGACAATCAGGCCAGCGACACAGGTACATAGTGGATATACCACATTTACGCACGAAGCGATTTGCTTCCAATTTTATAATGCGTACCGCTAAGGAGTGGAATTCGCTACCTAAGTCCGTGTTTCCCGATGAGTACAATCTGGGTGTCTTCAAGTCGCGAGTGAATAGGTATCTTCTAGGCAAGCGTGCTCCATCGTCGACTGCATCTACACTTAAGATCAGGTGAGATCGCGGTCAAACGCAAGCCTATTAGAGTATAAAAAAAAAAAAAAAAAAAAAAAGTAATGGTTTCATTGGCATTCTTTCGTCAATAACAAAACTTAACACCAGAGTTTTAAAGGTTTCATCTAAATGTCGTATTATAAAACCGTGGATTACGGTCGGTCTATTGCGTTGTATTCGTAACCGTGATCAGATGCATATTAAACTTCGAAAGTCGCCAGACAATATAGTTTTAAAAGTTACTTATGTTCGGTATCGTAATTTTTGTAATGGGTTGGTACGTAGACTCAAAGTAGCGTATGAGCAACGTGAATTTTCAAAAGCTGAATGCAACGCCAAACCCTCTTGGGCTACTATCCGTGAGATCGAACGCAGCAGGATAAACGTATAGCATTGGAACTACTTAAAACCGAAAATAATAATCAATCGGTAAATTACGTGAATTCTTGTTTTGCTGGGATTGGTAATGACTTGGTTAATAGAGTTTTATCATCAGGTCATATTCATTGTCGATCCTCGGTATTACAGGACAGCTAATCGCCAGTTAATTCTTTAGTTATATTACACGTTGACGAAGCTGAAATAGAACGTATTATTCATTGAAATTAAACTGCTATATACGGATTTTATCGCGTTGTTTATTTGACACTTTATTACAAAATTTTGAAAATTGTTAAAAAAAAAAAAAAATTGTAAAAAAGTGTCAAATAAACAACGAGATAAAATCCGTATATAGCAGTTTAATTTCAATGAATAATATTCGCGTAAATAGAAGACAATATTATAAGAACGTATTATAATAAATCTACGCGAAAACCGTGCTGTGGGTTCGGAAGGTATCTCCTCTAAAATATTAAAATCCTCATTGGCTACTTTAGTACCTGTAATTACCTACACCTGCAATCTGTCAATAGATACTGGTATCTTTCCTTCAGCTCTGAAAAAAGCTGTTATAACTCCCGTATACAAGAGTGGAAATAGAGACAGTGTAAACAACTACAGGCCGATATCAGTACTACCTGCACTTTCTACAGTTCTAGAAAGAGTTCTAAATATCATATTAGTCAATTTCCTACAGCAAAATAAGATTATCTCGGCGAACCAATTTGGTTTTCGCGCGAGTAACATAGGCTATAAATATTTTATTTTTAAAAAAGAATTGTTCCTAACCTAACCTACATTTCCGCAAGCGAATCCGTGGGACTACCACGCAGTGGTTTCGAGTTCAATCCAAAGTCATTAGTATAAGATCTAATAAGGTATTCGACAATCGAAAATATCTTCTACAACATGTAACATAATAAACGCACATCCTAAAAGTAGTTTGTTCAAAGTCGGCTACTGAATCAATTCCAGCTATTTTTAATATACATGTATATTATATTTTTAATATAATTATATTATAATATGTATGTATATTATGTGGGGGCCAGTCAGTGCAGACCGGCGACACTTCGACCCAGTGGGATCTTTTGTGCCGACACTCTCCCAATAACGACTGCCATAGATGTTCATGGCAGCCGGGACCGACGGCTTAACGTGCTCTCCGAGGCACGGAGCAGGCGATAATTGTCAATCAATACGCACATAATTTCGAAAAGTCATATAACTTCCGAAAGTCAGAGGTGCGCGACGTGGGTTCGAACCCGAGACCCTCTGCATTGCAGTCTGTTGATCTCCTCACTGAGCTATCGCTGCTCAGTGAGGAGAATGAGAGCTGAGAGCTCCTATTTAATATAGGTACTTTTTATCCCTAAAAGAATTAAAACGAATTAAATTATAGTCATCCATTTATTAAACAGCTGAAATAAACGAAAATGTATCATAATTAAAGGCTATAAGGTTTTTGATGCAATAAAGGCAATAATGTTAGATTTATTGTAATACTATCCGCGCACAATAAGGAGAACTAATGCGTTATATTAAAATATTTAAGTACATAAAAGTAACGTTTTAATGAATATATTATTATTACGATTTAATAATTCAATTGGAGGTGTTTGAGTCGTGCGTTTTATCTGTGACATGTTGTATATATTAATACGTGAAGCAAAAACTTTGTACGAATATTGCGCGGTCGGATGAGTATGAAATTTGGCACAGTTAAAGGTTATATGGATAAGAAGTGGCGTATCCTAATATTTTTATAAAATATGCATTAGAAATACATTAAATTAATGAAAAAACACTACACGCACACATCCATGCATTTGACACACGCAGTCGAATCGCGTTCGTAGTATTTCGGTATTGTTCGGCTGATGTCGTAGGTAAAATTTTTCGTGACTATGGTTACATACCTTATTTATATATAACTCAACCAATGCCAGCTCTACCAGTCTGTATGAAACTAAAGAAAATCATTCCTTTCGAGGAAAAAAAAGACCCACGATTTAACATTTTATTCCAGAATATACAAAGTCTCTATAATAAACAACACATTTTAGAAGCATTTATAGAAGAAAACCCTACATATAATGCCATTTGTATATCAGAATCTTGGCTAACATCGCAAAAATTAGACATTATCAAAATTACTGACTATAAAATTGCATCTTCTTACTCCAGAACCAACCGTACAGGCGGCGGCGTGTGCATCTTACTACAAGAGAATATAGAACATAAAGATATACGTGATATTTCAGATATGTCCATTGAATATATTATAGAAGTATGTGCATGTGAACTACCCAAAGAAGATATACTATTAGTCACTATGTATTGGAATAGAAGAGAGGAAGATGTATTCTTTAATCAATTAAAACAAATTTTAAAATACATAAACAATAAATATAATAGATTTAATGTGATTATAGGAGGGGATTTTAATATTAATATACTAGAAAACAACTTAAAAACAAACCAATTCCTAGACTTCATGTTAGAATATAAATTCACTCAACACATAAAGCAACCTACACGTGTCTCACCTACATCATCGTCATGCTTAGATTTAATATTCACAAACTTTTATAGCAAAGACACAATTACATTAGTTGAAGAATTAGGATTCTCAGACCACAGCGGTACAGTAATTCAACTCAAAATCCCCAAACAATCAAAACAAACCACCTGGCGCACTAAAAAAAGAATATACAATAAAATAAACATACAGAAATTTAAATTAAAATTAAAACACATAAATTGGAATGAAATCATATTATTAAACCAAAATACTAATGAAAATTACTGTTCCTTTAATAACTTGTTAATAGACGCCCTTAACGAGTGCATACCGGTTCAGAAATATAGACTAAAAACTCAGAAAAAAAAGTATTGGTTAACACCAGGCATTAAACTCTCTAGCAAAAACAAAAGACTACTAAAAGTCCTTACCCAAAAAATAAACAATCCAATAATATTACAATATTATAAACGTTATGAGAAAATACTAAAAAGGACAGTATGTACAGCAAAAAAACTATATTATAAAAACATATTAAAAAAATCAGACAACAAAGTTAAAACAATGTGGAATATTATAAATGAACGGACAAACAAAAACATTAACAGAGAAAAACAAAATATAAAATTACAAATAAATAACACTCTAACATCTGACCCTCAAATCATAGCCAACTACTTCAATACCTTCTTTGCTTCCGTAGGAGACACTATTAAGACCTCATCAGATACCAAATCAAGCAGCACCTCTGTATTACACCCCACGGAAAATACAATGTTTCTTAGCCCAATTGAACCTTACGAAGTAGCAACGCTATTAAAAAGTCTCAAAACTAAGAAAAGTTATGGAATAGACGAAGTTCCGCCAATGTTACTTAAATACTGCGCTGACGAACTGACTTTACCATTTTATAAACTGATAAATCAATCATTTGAAGAAGGAATATTCCCCGATCTACTGAAAAAATCTTTAATAAAACCGATCCATAAAAAAAACTCGAAATCAAATCCCAATAACTTTCGCCCCATCGCTCTCCTACCCAGTGCCTCAACAATCTTTGAAAAAGCTATGTGTAACCGTATATATTCCTTTTGTGAAAAATTTTAAAGTATTTGACGAGTGCCAGAATGGTTTCCGAAGAAATAAATCAACAACATTAGCAGTTTTTAAATACATTCAAGAAGCCCTCAATATAATAAATAACAAACAATATGCAATAGGGATTTTGCTTGATATGACCAAAGCCTATGATAAAGTGCAGTTCGGAATACTACTAAATAAATTATATGGTATAGGCATACGTGGCAAAGCTCACGAATGGCTTACATCATATCTAACAGGCAGACAACAACTTGTACAAATCGAATATTTTAATGAAGCAACAAATGAATTACAATACATCCGCTCTAACAAAATAAATATTAAAGCTTCAATTCCTCAAGGTAGCGTAATAGGGTGCTTATTGTTCCTTGTATACATAAACGACCTGCCAAAAACTATTGATGGTCCTTGTGTCTTATTTGCAGACGATATCTCCTTACTTACCTCATGTAACATCAGTTTAAATCTCAATGAAAACCTCAACTCTATATTCAACAAAACAGTAGCTTGGATGAATGACCACAATCTCCAAATTAATTTTTTAAAAACAAAAATAATAACCTTCTATCCCTACCAAAAAAAACCTATTAATATAAATTACAAGTTTAAAGGGTTAGATATTGAGACTGTAAATGAATTTACTCTGCTGGGTATAACAATAGATTCACATATAAATTGGAAATCTCATGTAAAAAACGTCCGAATGAAACAATCTAAATTCGCATATGCTTTACGAGAAGTTAAAATCACCACAGACTTACCCACAGCGCTGGTTACATACTATGCCTATGCTTACTCTTGGCTCTCATACGGTATAATGCTATGGGGAAACAGCGTAGATGCAATAACCCTATTTAGAATACAAAAGAAACTAATTAGAATTTTAGTTAACATACAGGAAACAGACACATGTAAACCACACTTTCAATCCCATAAAATCCTAACCTTGCCTAGCATATATATATTAGAGATCAGTAAGTTTGTTCGTAAATACCCAGAATTCTACACAACACGAGAAAATAAAGTAACTAAATTTAACCTGAGACATAAAAGTAGATTAAATCTTCCTTCTTCACGAATAACTATGCACTCTACAAGCCCTTTGGTTATGTCTATAAAAATATATAATAAACTACCGGAATACATTAAAAATATAAGCAAATTTAATATTTTTATAAGCAAGCTAAAAGAATTTTTAATTAATAAAAGCTACTACACAATACAAGAATTCTTGAATGATAAATTATAACTTAACAAATATATATTTACCTATACATCAATTTTAATTATAAATTTAACAGCAAATAATCTAATTCCATTAAATACTTAACGCAATAAAATAATTATAATAATTAAATAGCAATTATAGTGTGCAATAAGTGCTGTTATAAATAATAATAAGTATTGTAATTTATTAAATATTGAATAAATAATCAGATATATTGTATTATGAACATATCATTTTTTTTTTTTTTTTTTTTTTTACGTGGGGGAATGCTTTGACGCATACCTCTCCGCGGGGCGACGGAGAGGTTATGTCGGGCTCACCGGGGGAGTAATACCCCGGTAATACCGACTAAACCTACCACGGTGTTCCTCGACATAACCATAGACGGCGGGGCCGCGCGAATCGCTTTCACATGCAATCGCGACCCCGCCGAGGTTTCGGCCCGCCGTGTGAAACGGCAGGCCACTGCATAATAGACCCTCTACTGTCCCCTTGTAGGGAGACAAAAACACGGCTCAGAGGCGCGCGTGGGAACACGCACGCCGCCTCTTGGACCTGGTGCTGATCGGGTGGCGGGCAGGCCCACGAAGCCCACCACCCCCAGGTCAAACCTCAGGGTGGCTGGAGGTCATCTCGCGCCCTCCGGCGCCCGGTTCTGCGGTTGGGGAGAGGGTTTAAGCGTTCCCTCTCCCGCTCCGCCGCCTCCTTGATGGACATGACTTCCTCACAGAAGGAGGCGACGGCGTTCCACGACGTCTCGCTCCGGACCATAGATTGAACCACGGCCGGGAGCGAGAGGGCAACCAAACCGACTGCCGCGATCAACTCACGGCGTTGCGATGCCCAGGCGGGGCAATCCGTCAATGTGTGCAGCGCCGTGTCCTCAACAACGTCGCGGCAGTCGCCACAGTGGTGACAACCGGGCGTCTCTTGCCGACCTATGCGACACAGGAACTGGCCAAAACAACCATGACCAGTCATTACCTGTGTCAGCCGGAAGGTGAGGGCGCCATGCCGCCTCTCCAGCCACTCCTCAAAAACGGGACTTACCGCCACGATTGTGGCGTGCCCAGCACTAGGGTGCACAAGTCGATTTCTCCATTCTTCCACCAGGACCTGGCGGAGCTCGGACCGTGCCGCCTCTAGAGTGGGAGGAGCTGGTCCTTCGCCCCGAGTCAGCGTCTCCTGGCGCCAACGGTAGAGTGACACCAGAAGCGCCGCTTCCAAGTCCCAGGGGATCGATCCGGCGAGGAGGCTCGCTGCCTCGAAAGAGATCGTACGGTAGCCTCTAATTAACCTGACGGCCATGGCACGCTGTGGCGCACGAAGTGCTGAGATATTACGGGCCGTCAGGTTGTCTCCCCAAACTGGGGCCCCATAAAGGGCCATAGACCGCACGACCCCTTCGTAGAGCCTCCGGCAGGAGGTGCCTGGCCCCCTTAGGTTTGGCAGCAGACGCGCGAGCGCACCTGCCGCGCCCAGAAGACGGGGGGCCAGTCGACGAAAGTGGGCTACAAAGTCCCATCGGCTGTCGAGCAAGAGACCCAGATACTTAAGGGTTGGCTCGACAGCGACGCGGACCCCTCCTACCATGATGTGGGACCCTGGAGGTGGCCGGTTCCGAGGGCCATGGAAACATACGGCCTCGGATTTAGACAGGGCCACCTCGAGGCCCAACCGCCGGATACGATTGACGACTTGTGCGACCCCAGCGGTCGCCAGTATGGCCGCCGCCCGGTGCGACTTACCCCTCGCTGTGACAAGTGTGTCGTCGGCGTAACAAATGACGCCGACGCCACGGAGGAGCGCACCTCGCAGCACCCAGTCGTAACCGATGTTCCACAGGAGCGGACCCAGAACCGATCCCTGTGGAACACCGCACGACATCTCTCGCCGACTACAACCGTAGTGACCCGGGTAGATAACTACCCTTTCCGACAAATATGCCCCGACAATGCGGCGGAGGTAGGTCGGCACTTGATGAAATATAAGTGCTTCCCTAATACAACTCCAGGGCAAGGTGTTAAAGGCGTTCGCGATGTCAAGGGACACCGCGAAGACGACCTCGCCCCGGGATACTGCATCCTCCGCCAGGCTCCTCACGCGTAGAATAGCGTCGATAGTGGAGCGCCCGCGGCGGAAACCATACTGGCTGTCCGCCAAATCCGGGCCCATTGAAGACAGACGCTGAACGAGGCGCTCCGCAATGATGAATTCGAATCATTTAGCAACCTCGTCCAGCAACACAATGGGCCGGTAGGCGGACGGAGAGTCCGCCGGGCGCCCTTCCTTTCTGATCAGGACCAGTTTCCCCACCTTCCACTGACGTGGAAACTGGCCCTGCTCTAAGCACTTGCTGAGGAGCCCACCTAGCCGGGGCGCGAGCTCTTCTAAGGCCAGGGCCCACGCACGGCCTGGAATGCCGTCGGGCCCTGGGGCGGTGTTCTTGGAGCGAAGTCTTGCTACCGCCGCTCGCAACTCTACTTGGGTCACTACGGGAACCATGTCGTCGTCTAAGTCCGCGTTGGATGCCATGGAAGGCGGAACCATCGGTGGAGGAGTGTGCTCCGCCCGTGAAGGGAAAAGAGCGGCCACCACTTCCTCAACTAATTGGGGCCGGAGACTCTGGGACAACGGGGGCGCCCAGGGGCGAAGCTTGCCCCTGACCATAAGATATGGACGCCCCCAGGGATTGCGGTCCAGAGTCCCCAGGAACTCTTGGCGGGCCTGATCTTTGGCCCGCTTAATAGCAATTTTGAGCCGTTTTTTGGCCGCTCTATAGGCCTCATACAGTTCCGCCTCCCTGGCAACAAAATCGGGAGGGCGGCGACGCCTCCTACGAAGCCGGATGTACTGGCGTCGGGCTACCACACAAGAATGGCGTAGTTGACCAATGTGATCCGACCACCAGTACATCCGACGCCCGGCTGGAAAATGGCGAGGTACTCTAGGCATCGCCGCATCACAAATTTGAGTCATGGCCTCCTGGAACCACTTGGCCTCCATTTCAATATTGTCAGGCCTGGCCGGTGCTGGCACCCAGGCCTGAACAATGGAGGCCTCCAGGAGGACCTCCCGATCTAGTTTTTTCAAAGCCCAACGCGGACCGCCCTCAATCGGAGCCCTTGGGGCTGGGGGGTCGGAGATCTGGGCGGAGACGTCGAACCGGATGTAACGGTGGTCCGACAACGTCTCCACCTCCTCGACGACGCGCCAGCCTTGGACACGGCATGCTAGGGCGGGACTAGCAAAAGAGACATCAACGATGGAGCCGCCCCGCTGACGCACGCACGTGTGCACTGACCCACGGTTGAGGACTTGCAGGCCGTTCTCAATGGCCCACTCCTCGAGCAGTTGCCATTCTCTGGAGGAGAAGATCCTGAGCCCTGGCGCAGTGGTTTAGATTGCATTGGAGGAGGCGGAGGTATGGAGCCATTACGTCTCCATATTGACCTCCGCCCCTCCGACCGCTGGAGCGGCGACCCTGGTTGTTGCCGATGTTGACGTACGCCTTGGGGGTGTTTTATGGGTGGCAACGCAGCCCTTGCCACCCGCCCGGTGCTCCGCAGGTTTACTCGCCGCCGCACACAAAATACAGTGCGGCGTGGCCTCGCATGTTGCTGCCATGTGACCGGGTTGACCGCAACGGAAACAGCGACCGGTGCAGTCAACCCGTGAGGGGCACTTTACTCCTACATGGCCGCTGGAAAGGCAACGATAGCACCGGGCGAGCCTGGGCTCCAGTACTTTGACTTGCGCCGACACCCACCCTACCAAAATACGTCGACCATCAGCCAACTTCTTTGCAGCGGTAACGGGACAGCTAATAATAGCTGTCCCCATTCCAGCACGGCCCGTCCTAATGTCACCACACCGAACCTGCTCCTCTGAGCAGTCTCCGGATTTGGTGACGGCGGCGACAATATCTTCTTTGCCGACGGAGTCATCCAGGCCGCTAATGCGTAAATCGACGCACTTCTGCGGCCTGGAGACGCGGACGTCATCGGCCCCCAAAGTCTGGCGGAGGCTTTCTGCCAGACGGTCCGCTTGGTCACCGCTAGCGACCCCTGGCACTTCAATGAGGCGGGCACCGGTCTGGGTTGTCCGGCACCGCAACCCAGTTGTGATTCCCAGCTTGTTGGGGTCGATTGCGGACCGCGCCTTCTTTAACAGCTCCGCATAGGTTGTCCCTCGCTCAATAGCGGCCGGCTGCAGAGTTAGAACCACTGCAGTGGAACGAGGGGCTTGCAGCTTTCGAGCTGCCTTTTTAGCCGCTGCTTTGGCTTTCTTCGCCGCTTTCTTCTTTTTTTTTGGCCGCCTCCTTTTTGCGCCCCACAGTCTCCCAGTTGTCAGCCTGATGAGTGAGAGTCGCTGCGCTCTCCTTGGGCGTTGAGGAGCCCTTCTTGAGTGCTGCAGGTGCGGGTACTGCCTGCGGTCCCTTCTTGCCTTTCCGGCTGATCAGAGCTGCTGTAGCGGCTGCTGGGGCTGATTTGGAGGACCTTGGAGACCTCAACTTCTCCGCGTACGTCGATGCTGGTGGAGGCAGAGGAGGGGAGAGCTCCACCCTTGCTTGTCTTCCCACCGTTAGAGGAGGACGTAACATTCGACCCTCCATGATGGAAAGCTTCGACCGGAAGTCGCTGAGCTCCTTACGCACTAGCTCCATCAGCTCCGACTCCGCCTTTTTGGAGCTCTGGTTATGCCGCTGTTCTATCTCTTCCTGCCTCTTCCTGAGCTCCGCAATTTCAGATGTCAGGCGGGCATTCTCCTGCAGGAGCTTTTGCGTCTCCTCGCTGGTAGTTCTGTTGAAGGCGACTTCCGCAATTTGCGTGATAGCCTCAACGGACTCCTTTAGGGCCTTCTGACACGTACCTTTTAAACCCTTTGACTTCTTGGAGACCAGACAGATTGCCTCCAAGGCGTCACTGAGCCGGGTCTTCAAGTGTGACACCGGCATGTCCTCGGCATCTGACTCCACCATCGGTTGTTTCCTTCCCGCCGCGACTCGCTGGGCGGCTACAGCAATGAGATCATCTTCCGTGCGCTTCTCATTGTCGGCCTTCCGCAATGCGGCGACAAGTTTGGCCTTCGCCTGGCTCAGACCCACGTACTTACCGTGGATAGGCGGACGACCGCGTCCTCGTCGCGATGTCGGCACTTTCGGAGCCGGCACCGCCTCCTCACTGGAGCCGTCCGACTCCGATTGTTGCGCAGAAGTGCGCGACCGTTTCCTGGGAGCCTTCTCAGTTATAGAGTCCGAAGCAACTACCACATCGATGGCTTCCACATCATGCTCCAACGGCACGGCTTCCTCTTCGGAACGCGCAGAACTGGGCGTGCGCGTCCTATTCTCACTTAGAGTTTTGTTTTTTAAAATAAATTTGAGTGAATTTTCCATAATAATTCCCACGAGTATGGGAGAAAGGGTGGTCGACCCGGGCAGAGATCCCGATACCCGGGCAAGCCTATTACACTCAGGGGGTCGGCCGGTGCCCTGAGGGGGCCGCACTAGTGACTGAACTACCCATCAGCCATGCATCTCCTCGCCGTGCGGCAGCAACTTGAGATTCGGGGTGGTTTTTATAGAGGGCCACTCCCTCGCAGTCCAGGCGGTGAAGCCAAGACCCTCGGTCCCGTCAGCAGCCGCGAGACGTGATCCACGACACTGCGCAATACAGGGTTACGATTTGTTCTAGACGGTGACAACGGGGACAAAAGTCGAACAAAAGGATGACAACAAAAAAAAGAGAAAGAGAAAGAGAGAAGAGACCCCGTTGTCTGTTCAGCGGCAGTGTAAGTGCACGCCGAACCCGTCAAAGGGACTCTCCCATGTCCACTCTAAAACAGAGCGGTACTGGGAGAGCCGGGCCCAAAGATAGGGCCTCCGGCTTGGGGGTGGGACAAGCGTCCATCCCCCTGCCACCGGTGCCAAACGCGACGGCACAAGGCACCGATTGTCAGAATATTAGCCGCCAGCAATAATGAAGAGCATTATTGCCAACGTTGCCCAGGGTGCACCACGAGGAGGTTTTCTGACACACACCCTATTATGAACATATCATAATTTAACATAATGAACTAATAATCTAAATTATTAAATTTAATTAACATAAATAAATAGTCAGTAGTTCTAAGAAATTACAAAGTAAGCCCTCTTCTTCCTCTCTCCTACACTGTGCAGTGCCCTACAGGGTCCATAAATGCTACCATAGATTAAGAATACCACCTGTAATTATACATTATGGAAGCAATAAAGTATTGAGTATTGAGTATTGAGTATATATGTAATAAAGAAAATAGAAAACAAAGTAGCAAGCTTGAGAATATCGTCAATGAAATAGTTAAGTAAATAATAATTCGTTTGAAAAATATCGGTAGATTAACCTTTATAGCCTTGGCGGAATCTAAATGAATTGTGATTATAAGGGCATAGTTACAGACAGTAAAACCTTAAAACTGTGCCAAGCGAAATGTGCCAAAACAGGCGGTCACAGTTAAGTGAATAAAATCAACACTTTTTGTTTAATGCAAATATAAAATATACATTTACCATAACAATGAATGTGTCTACAATTACTCCGTGTAAAAACTTACAATAATTAATATTTTCGCCTACAAAATTACGTAAATTTGCAAAAACGTAAGCTCGTGTTACGTGATTTTTAGATTATATAAGTAGAAATCTATCCTATTTTACAGCTTAAACGAAACATAAATAGTTATTTTACAATTTGTCCGTCTCAAATATTTAAGTTATTGGTTGACAATAAAGATACACATTTATCAAAAAAATCACTTCAAATCCTCCATACAATTTTACTATGGCGGCGCGCGCGCCGATTTGAATATGCGCCGTACGAGCTCTGCCATTATCTGTCTTACGCTCGGCGCAGTCTTAAAAGCGATCAAAATTTAAATTTAAATCAATTATGGTCGAATTTCGACCAGTGGGCGACCGCTAGTATATAATAATAACAGCCCCGTAATATAAACTGTTCCAATGCTGGGCACAGGCTTCTTCTCAGTGTGAGAATTAGGTAAGAGTTTTGTATTAACTTCATGGGTAAGAGTCGACCACGCTGGCCAGTAGCGAATTAGCAGCACAGCAGACTTAACATATATTTGAGAACGTAATATAGAACTCTCAGAAATACAGGTTTCGTCATGATGTCTTCCTTCACAGCTAAAGCAAGCGATAATTAACTATTTAATACGCACATAAATTAGAAAAGTCAAAGGCGCGTAGCGAGAGATTGCCCTCAAGTCACCTGTTAGACACAGTATCCTAATTAAGCAATAGTGGTTCTATATCCTAACTAATATTATAAATGCGCATGTTAGTTTGTTTGTTACGCTTTCACGCCTTAACTGCTTGACCGATCATCATGACGTTTTGCATACACTTTGTCAGGGGTAAAGAAAAGAGCATAGAGTACCTTTGCTAGGCTGTGGCGTAAATAATGGATAACCCTGAAACTATCGACTTGCCAGATTATCATCTATTATTTACTCCACTTATATCACCCGCCCATGGACATTTTTTTTTCGATATGGGGCCCCAAAAATGCGTTATTTCTTAGACAACAAGTTACAATTTGAGAATAAGTATTTTTTTGCGAAGTTGTCTTAGATTGTAACAAAAAAACTTGATACTGATCTGATGATACAATTATTCAGGAGTGACATAAAAAAACAGAACGAGAAAATGTCGCCAATTGTAGATATGGCAGCTGATTTTGTATGAGTAAGTACGATTTTTATTTAAAATATCAAAAATATCAATAATTTGGTCATCCATGGGCATATGGTGATATAAGTGGAGTAAATGATAGATGATAATCTGGCAAGTCGACAGTTTCAGGGTTATCCATTATTTACGCCAAAACCTGTATAATTTATAAGACTTTCGCGGTTTGTATACATAGTAAGACCATCTTATCTTATCTTATCTTATGTGGGGCCAGTCAGTGCAGACCGGCGACACTTCGACCCAGTGGGATCTTTTGTGTCGACTCTCTCCCAATAACGACTGCCATAGATGTTCATTGCAGCCGGGACCGACGGCTTAACGTGCTCTTCGAGGCACGGAGCAGGCGATAATTGTCAATCTATACGCACATAATTTCGAAAAGTCATATAACTCTCGAAAGTCAGAGGTGCGCGACGTGGGTTCTAACCCGAGTATTTACTTGTGTTTGCGCACACACTTGTGCACTATTATATCTCCTGCGCAGATGGCCAGTCTACATTAAGGTTGGCCGCCGTGGCCGACATTCTGCCTGGAGGACTTTATTATGTACTTACTAGCTTTTGCGCGCGTATACGTGTGGTACGGGGTACCCACATCAATAAAAATAGTAGTCTATGACCTTCCTCAGATTTCAAACTATAATAATAATTATTAGTATAATGGTATTAATTTGGACTGTATTAGACGCCCATAATCACTACTGAGGTGTTGCTGAAAATCAGCGCTGTATCGCAAGCGGTACAGCATTATGCTGAGCAACATCTCTTTTTAAGGGCCTCCTACCACAAAACGTAAAAATACACGATTTTCAACACGTATCTAGTACCTTAAATGATGTCCCAAAATTCTCAAACAACATTTAAACAATACTTCGATTTATAAACTTTAATTCCATACATTTATATTAACTATGTATGTGATTAACCTAAGATAATAAACAGTTTAGAATTAGTCTAATAGTAGTATAGGACAATTTATTTATTTTGGATTGTCTGTAAATTATCATAGTACAGCTACATCTCACTATGTGGCAGTAAATTATCGTAAAATGTTTAGAAGTGAGTCGCAAACGTTAAACGCTCAAGGGCATTGGCGCATAGGAGGCCCTTAATGAACACTGCGACGCACATTGAACAGCAAGGGCTCCATGTATAAATGTGTATGCGATATTATATATAATAATATATTAAATAATAGTATATGTAATTAATTAACGTATTATAATGTAGTCATTCATATAGGTATATAATAATGTATATAAGTTTTATTTTTATTATTATCAATTTATAAATACATTTATTACTGTTACACACAAATTTTGCATTATAATAGTTTTAATTGTGTGTTGCTATGCTTCATTAAAATAAAATATTTCTTTCTTTCTTTCTTATTATTAAGAATTTTATTTAAATTAAAACATATTACATTTATTTTAAACCCACCAAACGCCATAACAGTTTGTCGGCGGGATTAGCGCTCGATTATAACATAATATATTCAACCAGTTTTACGCTCTCGGTTAATACAGTGACTTAACAATTCAGAATATCTAACGGTAATAACAAAACGAAGCGAAATAACGAAATTGGTTGGGTGGTTTAGCTGTGAAAAGGTAACAGACAGACGAGAGTTACTATAGAATTTATAATATTAGTAAGGAATAAGAATAAAAAAAATCAGCGATAGCTCAGTGGGGAGACCAACATACTGCAATGCAGAGGGTCTCGGGTTCGAACCCACGTCGCGCACCTCTGACTTTCGGAAGTTATATGACTTTTGGAAATTATGTGCGTATTGATTGACAATTATCACCTGCTCCGTGCCTCGGAGAGCACGTTAAGCCGTCGGTCCCGGCTGCCATGAACATCTATGGCAGTCGTTATTGGGAAAGTCGGTACCCTCTAATATCCTGACACTAGTCTAGCCTTAAGGTATCGTTAGCCTTCGGGTTGCGGAGGTCAGGTGACAGCCGCTCTGTGTAAAAACTGATATCTAGTCAAATCCGGTTAGACTAGAAAAGCCGACCCCGAGTAATTCGGGAATAATAAAGGCTAGGGAGAAGAGTTAGGAATAAGGATTTCTCAATAATGATTATGAGTAGATCACTTGTTAATATAGAGAGACAGATATCTGTTTATTTTGATGTCTTCATCAAGATGTCTATGCTGACAAGCGTTCTATGTCAATGTTGCATGGCAAACTTACGTAAGTAAACACCTTTAATCAAGGTCGCTTGCTAAAACTGAGATGCCGTTGAAATGTGACGTAAATACGCACATAATGATACGCAATCGGAATGGAGGCATGTACATAACATAATACATAATAGTATATTAATTAATACGCGAAGAATTTGTGCTCATTTTTAAGCATATTGCACATACGAAGTAGTGTGAGATTTGGCATAGATAAAGTTTATACGAAAAAAAAAGTGTAGGCAGGCAGAATCCTAACTAATATTATAAATGCGAATGTAAGTTTGTTTGTTACGCTTTCACGCCTTAACTACTCGACCGATAATTATGAAATTTCGCATACACGTTGCCAGGGGAACAGAAAGGGACATAGGGTACCTTTCATTCAGGAAACTATTATAACTAACCCTAATTAACCTAACCTACATTTACACACGGCCAAAACCACGGGCATAATTTATTCTATAATAAATTAAACATGAAAATATATGCAAGTTCATAGTTTTATACATAATTATATATTTCATGTCTATATACAAAAAGGGGTAATCAGATGTGTATTAGATACACCCACATTTTGTCAATTATCAAATCAGGTCGTACAAAGACGGTTCAACAACAGTCGCATTCAATATCGCTGCGATACCGACGCATATTTGTCTTACATAGATACATAAAAAGGAGCACTCTCGGTGTAGCTCATTGATTTAAAGTTTTGTCCGCAATTTTATTCGAATGTATTATTGACGACACTATACCTACAACTGTACGTAGGTGCGCGCGGTGTGTCCTTGTCCACAATTTCATTCGAGTTATCGACAAAACTGTAGATATACGCGGTGTGCCCTTGTCCACAATAATATTCGAATGCAATTGCACGCACAGCTATTCCTCAATTCACGTTAGCCCCGCAATATCACATAAAAGTGTCAAGTGGAACTGTCTGCATTGATTTATTTTATCTAAACTAATATTATAAAGAGAAAACATTTGTGTTTTTGTATGTATGTTTGTAATGTTTTCACACAAAAACTATAGGATCGATTTCAAAAACTCTTTCACCATTAGAAAGCTGCATCTTCACTGAGTGACATAGGCTATATAACATTTTCAAAAAAAATAGGGATCCTTAATAAAAATGCAATAATATAACCCAAGGTGTGAAAAATTAGTCATAAAAAATCTGTCATCACGTGCGCTGCGGAAACTATAGATGATAGAACAAAAAAATGTTCTACGGTATTATAGAACGTATCAATATCTACAAAAAAGTCCGGGATACCATATGTCCAACTACTGTAGTTATGCTACTATAACTACTTTTTTACATTTTAAATGTTGATAAAAGTGCCGACAATAATCAAACCATATTATTCATACCTCTGTATTAATCCTTATCCCATTAAATGATATTTTATTAAAGACCGTTTCAATACCCGTAAAATACTTTTTAAATTATTAAAATCGGACATTTCATTCAAAAGATATAATTCTTTAGATATAGTAGGTAGTTTTTAAGTATTAGCTATATATATATAGCTAACTACACCTATATAGGTGTAGTTAGACTTATTAATTTCTTTAATTGTAGTTTTATGTATTAAAATTAGATAACAAATTAAAAGTAGGTATTGGGTAAGAAAGTCCACGCGGACGAAGTCGCGGGCAACAACTAGTTTCATAATAAATGTACAAAGGATTACTTTGTAGCACTGAGGTTTCATCGTAACGTAATAATTAATTCATTATTCATTAGCTGTCTGTCGCAGTCTGCTGTTGGACAACAACCTCTTGGTAATAATAAGGTTCAATACTTCTTGTTCTTACAAACGGACAAAGCTGTTGTATAAGAGTTTCTTCGAATACAAAAAAATATACAAAGCTTTGTTAATGTATAAAAAGATGTTATTTATAAGTAATTGTTAGATTATCATTAAATACCATGACGCAGCTAACAGGACTGCACGGATGGCGTAGTGGTTAAGAGGTCGCCTCGCAATACCACTGCACCGAGATTTGTAAGTTCGAATCCCACACGGGACAAAACTTTGCGTGATCCTCAAATTGTTGTACCGAGTGTGGGTGTTCTTTGTGTCCATTGTTGGAATGTTTGTAAAGTTTCCCGCGACACAGAAATTATTCATAGTCTGGGAGTTGTCTTTTTAAACATAAAAAAATACGTATTATTAAATAACTAAATAAATAACTTTTGTGGTTCACGGTAGGCAGCAGATTCGTTCTGTTAGTCAAAGTCAAAAATAATTTATTTATTTAGGTTACAAAGTAACACATATGAACGTCAAATTTAAGTAAGTTTAGTGAAGTTACTAAATTTTAATTTAGCTTAGTTGCTAGGTTCAGGTAAGTATTCGTCGCTGTGGGCACGCCACAATCGTGGCGGTAAGTCCCGTTTTTGAGGAGTGGCTGGAGAGGCGGCATGGCGCCCTCACCTTCCGGCTGACACAGGTAATGACTGGTCATGGTTGTTTTGGCCAGTTCCTGTGTCGCATAGGTCGGCAAGAGACGCCCGGTTGTCACCACTGTGGCGACTGCCGCGACGTTGTTGAGGACACGGCGCTGCACACATTGACGGATTGCCCCGCCTGGGCATCGCAGCGCCGTGAGTTGATCGCGGCAGTCGGTTTGGTTGCCATCTCGCTCCCGGCCGTGGTTCAAGCTATGGTCCGGAGCGAGACGTCGTGGAACGCCGTCGCCTCCTTCTGTGAGGAAGTCATGTCCATCAAGGAGGCGGCGGAGCGGGAGAGGGAGCGCTTAAACCCTCTCCCCAACCGCAGAACCGGGCGCCGGAGGGCGCGAGATGACCTCCAGCCACCCTGAGGTTTGACCTGGGGGTGGTGGGCTTCGTGGGCCTGCCCGCCACCCAATCAGCACCAGGTCCAAGAGGCGGCGTGCGTGTTCCCACGCGCGCCTCTGAGCCGTGTTTTTGTCTCCCTACAAGGGGACAGTAGAGGGTCTATTATGCAGTGGCCTGCCGTTTCACACGGCGGGCCGAAACCTCGGCGGGGTCGCGATTGCATGTGAAAGCGATTCGCGCGGCCCCGCCGTCTATGGTTATGTCGAGGAACACCGTGGTAGGTTTAGTCGGTATTACTGGGGTATTACTACCCCGGTGAGCCCGACATAACCTCTCCGTCGCCCCGCGGAGAGGTATGCGTCAAAGCATTCCCCACGTAAAAAAAAAAAAAAAAAAAAAAAAAAAAAAAAGTATTCGTCGCTGTGGCCTCCTTCTGTGAGGAAGTCATTTCCATCAAGGAGGCGGCGGAGCGGGAGAGGGAGCGTTTAAACCCTCTCCCCAACCGCAGAGCCGGGCGCCGGAGGGCGCGAGACGACCTCCAGCCACCCTGAGGTTTGACCTGGGGGTGGCGGGCTTTGTGGGTCTGCCCGCCATCCGTTCAGCACTAGGTCCGAGAGACGGCGTGCGTGTTCCCACGCGCGCCTCTGTGTCGAGTCCGCCTCCCCTCTAGGAGGGAGGCAGTAGGGTTTAAAGTGAGAAGTGACTTGGGTAGGTCTCTCGTGTAGTGGCCTGCCGTTTCATACGGCGGGCCGTAACCTCGGCGGCGTCGTGACCGCATGTGAAAGTGATTCGCGCGGCCCCGTCGATAGTGGTTTTGTCGAGGAACACCGTGGTGGGTTTAGTCGGTATTCCGGGAGGTACTTTATCATCTTAACATCTTCTTTACCCCGGCGAGTCCGACATAATCCCTCCGCCCACCCTCGCGGAGGGGTACGCGTCATGCATTCCCCTACGTTAAAAAAAAAGGTAAGTGTTCGTGGTTGAGCCTGTATGAAGATACTAGGTATTTTTTATACAACTAAGGTGGCAAACAAGCATACGGCCCACCTGATGGTAAGTGGTCACCGTGGCCTATGGACGCCTGCTACACCAGAGGCATCACTTGCGCGTTGCCGACCCTTTAGGAAAGGAAGTGGGAAGGAGAAGGAGCGGGAAGGGGGAAAGAGGGTGATTGGGCCCCCGGCACTCTCACTCACCGAACGAAACACAACAGTAGGAATACTGGTATTTCACGTCGATATTCTGTGAGAGGGTAGTCCTTCCCCGGTCGAGCCGGCCCATTCATGCTGAAATCAGAGAGGCTCTACTAGTACTTGTTCCCTTTGATTGGCTTTTATGATACGAAGCAAACACAACCATGTTCATAAGCGGCTTACCACGTACCATCATACAGACTTCTTGCTAGACATTAACCAATAGTAAACAAATGAGAAACGGCAATGAATTGCCGTAAATCTTAGAGTTCAAAAAAATGGTTCAATTAATATGCAAAGGTCACGTGATACCACGTGACCTTGAGGTCAGAGATCAAAGGTTATAGTCATTTCGGGGGTATATCGACTATGCTGAGTCGAATGGCGTTGACCGCGAGTCTCTAGCTCTTACGGTTCTTGAATTGAAAGTTGTATAACAGACGGACGGACGGACAAAGCTGTTGTATAAGAGTTTTTCGAACTATAAAACGGTAACGAAGGCTGTTACCTTGCCTGTACAGAAATACTTGCATGACTATGAGCGACTTACCATCTACCATCTTATTATGGATGGCAAATTAATACAAAATATTCTCGAAGGTGTTTAAAATATGACTGCTCGGATGGCGTAGTGGTTTAAATGATCGCCTCGCCTCTGCCATTGCGTCGAGTAATGTGGGTTCGAATCCCACACGGGACCTAATTTGTGTGTTCAACAAATAGTTGTTTCGCGTGTGGGTGTTCTTTTTGTCTGTTGTTAGAATGTTTGTAAAGTTCCCCGCGACACAGGACGTGTTCTTAGTGCGGGAGTCGTCTAAAACACTAGCTTTTGCTCGCGGCTTCGCTTGTGTAAAAGTAGATTACGTTAGGTTATGTTAGTAACGGTAGGTTCATTTTTAAATAAAATATTGCTTATATTACTCGGTGATAATATAGCTATGTAATAGTGAAAGAATTATTAAAATTGGTTGAGTAGTTTTGAAGTTAAATCGTTACAGACACAAAAATCGAATCTTTCCTAGTTAAAATATTAGTATAGACGAAAAACAAATGTTATTAACAGCATTAAAAACACCGTGCAGCTACAGGAAGTTTTTTATAAAAAATAAACAATCCAACGAGGTCAACGTCATTCTATTGGTATAAAAAACGTATGTACGATGTATAATTTAAAGATAAAATGAAGACAAGTTATACTTCGACAAGATTATATTATTTACATAAACAAAAACAACAATCATAATTTACAACTTAACTAATATTAACAAACCGAACTCTTCTTCTCTTCTCTCTTAGCATTTATTATTCCCAAGTCACTTGGGGTCGGCTTTTCTGGTCTAACCGGATTTGACTGGATATCAGTTTTTACACAGAGCGACTGTCACCTGACCTCCGCAACCCGAAGGCTAACGATACCCTAAGGCTAGACCAGTGTTAGGATATTAGAGGGTACTGACTTCTCAATAACGATTGCCATAAATGTTCATGGCAGCCGGGACCGACGGCTTAACGTGCTCTCCGAGGCACGGAGCAGGCGATAATTGTCAATCAATACGCACATAATTTCGAAAAGTCATATAACTTCCGAAAGTCAGTGGTGCGCGACGTGGGTTCGAACCCGAGACCCTCTGCATTGCAGTCTGTTGGTCTCCCCACTGAGCTATCGCTGCTATTAACAAACCGAACTACTTATAAATAAAACAAAATGAAAGGGAACGAAATAAAGGACTGTAATAAAAATGGCTGGTTTAGGTAGCGTCGTAAAATTTCTCAGCTGCATCGCTGTTGACCGGGAATGTGCCCAGAAGACTGGCAGCACGTTGAATGGCAACGCTGATTCTTTGAGCCAAGAAAACTCCAGCCTTCTGGTCACGCGAAGCATCCATTAGCCGCTTAGAGATATCACTTCAAAGTTATATTTGTTATTTATATATATAACTCTTCCGTTACTGAGTGACTGACAGACAACGCACAGCCGAAATTACTGAACGCAAGAAGCTGAAATTTGGCATGTATGTTCCTTGGAGAGCGTAGGGGAGCACTAAGAGAGGATTTTTGGGAATTTCACCCTGAAGGGGGTGAAAGGGGTGAAACACGATATTCACACGGGAACGGGACTTACGCGGGTGAAACCGCGGGAAAACTACTAGTTTATACTAATATTATAAAGCTAAAGAGTTTTTTTGTGTACACTAACCTCAGGAACTACTGGTCCGAATTGAAAAATTATCTCTTTCTTAATTGACTTTAGTGTTGGATAGCTCATTTATCGAGGAAGGCTATAAGCTATATAAAATCACGTGAGTATCCACGGGGGCGGCGAAGTTACCATAAACGCGGGTGAAACCGCGGTCATAGCTAATATAATCTAAAGTGGAAACGAAACATTATGTTTGATGGCACCTAAGTCTTACGCTTAAAACTTTAGTAAGCTTACTAACCACTAAACCCTAACGTCCATAAGTGTTACAAATGCACATGAAAACGTACACGCACAAACACACATACACACCCGAATTTTTTATTAATTTCAATCCTAATAATGTATTCATATTTTCTTTCTTATTATTTTTGCTATTCGATAATTATTTTGTGATCTAGTAATAATATTCATTAATTAATTTGTAAATGCGTACTAATAAAAAAATATTAATTTTGATTGCTTATGTAGACTTTAAAAAACGGAAGATACTCTGATCCTCTAAAAATAGGAGACCTGAGACCTTTAATATATAAATAAATACAGGTTTACGTCTAGTTTGGGCTCCAGGCTCAAATTTTTTTTATGCATCTAGTATTGGCAAACAAGCTTACGGCCCACCTGATGGTAAGAGGTCACCGTAGCCTATAGACGCCTGCAACACCAGAGGCATCATTTGCGCGTTACCGAACCTTTAGCAAAGGAAGTGGGAAGGAGAAGGAGCGAGAAGGAGGAAAGAGTGTGATTGGGCCTCCGGCACTCTCACTCACCGAACGAATCACAACAGTAGGAATACCGCTATTTCACGTCGGTATTCTGTGAGAGGGCAGTCCTTACCGGTCGAGCCGGCCCATTCATGCTGAAATCAGCGAGGCTCTACTACTCAAAAGTCTTTTTCTGCGAAATTTCATAATGAGAGGTTAAGTGGTTAAACCGTGAAAGCGTAACAAACAAACTAACATTCGCATTTATAATATTAGTTAGGATTAGTAACACCTTGTGGTCCGATCACATCAAGATGTTACAACAACTACCGTATACAATCAAACATCCAGATTTCTTGCTGATTTGATAAAACCCACAATAACAGTTTGCCAGAACGGATCGAACTCAAAACCTCATACTAAGCAGTCATATACACTCCCATTGCGCCCCTGAGATATCCACCTTTGCTATAACAAAACAAGTGAGAAACGGCCATGAATTGATCTTAGAGTTCGAAGAAATGATATCACGTAACCTTGATATCAGAGGTCAAAGGTCATAGTCATTTCGAGGGTATATCGACTATGCTGAGTCGAATGGCGTTGACCGCGAGTCTCTAGCTCTTACGGTCCTGGAGTTGAAAGATGGTATCACGTGATCTTGAGGTCAGAGGTCAAAGGTCATAGTCATTTCGAGGGTATATCGACTATGCTGATTCGAATGGCGTTGACCACGAGTCTCTAGCTCTTACGGTTCTTGAGTTGATAGATGGTATCACGTGATCTTGAGGTCAGAGGTCAAAGGTCATAATCATTTCGGGGGTATATCGACTGTGTTGAGTCGAATGGCGTTGACCGTGAGTCTCTAGCTCTTACGGTTCTTGAGTTGAAATATGGTATCACGTAATCTTGAGGTCAGAGGTCAAATGTCATAATCATTTCGGGGGTATATCGACTGTGCTGAGTCGAATGGCGTTGACCGTGAGTCTCTAGCTCTTACGGTTCTTGAGTTGAAAGTTGTGTAACAGACAGACGGACGGACAAACAAAGAGTTTTACGAGTTTTTCCGAACTCTAAAGCAACATTACGCCAAATGCGTAAACAAAGCCAAAGTAAGTAGGCTGTTGCCTAAGATTACGTCACAACGCGTAAATTGCGTCATAATAACTATTTATCAATTATCTCATTGTATAATACGTCACACAAAAGAACAATTAAATAATTGAATATTCAAATTCTATGCATGGCCTCAACATGAACACACTAATTGTTTCAATTCATAGAATTTCGTTATCCTTTAAGGATAATATTTAGTTTTTAGGTAAATTACCTAAATAAATTTTGTCGCGTTTTATGTGGAGTAGTAAATTATTAGCAAAGACAGCGATATCTATTAGTGCCCACACTTATGTATGGAAGAGAAAGTTGGGTATGGAAAAAGAAGCATGAGAGTAGAATAAATGCTATAGAAATGAGAGCGCTGAGAAATATATGTGGTGTGACTCTGAAAGATAGAATAAGGAATAGTGTGATTAGAGAGAGATGCGGCATGAAAGTGGCTATAGTGACAAGAATAGAAAAGGGTATGTTAAGCTGGTTTGGGCATGTAGAAAGAATGGACGGGGAAAGACTGACTAAGAAAGTTTATAAGGCTAGTGTGAATGGAACAGTCGCAAGAGGAAGACCTAGGCGAACGTTTCTTTATCAGATCGGGGCGTTCTGGACAAAGGCCAGGTTAAGAGCACCTTGAACCGACGGGCGTGTATGAGGAATATTATGAAAGTGAATGAAGCCAGAGAAGTGTGTCGGGATCGTAGCAAATGGAAATCCGTAGTCTCTGCCTACCCCTCTGGGAAACAGGCGTGAATCTATGTATGTATGTATCTTAGTGGGATTCCATTGGACTGCCACGCAGAGGTCTCAAGTTCAAACCCAAGGCGTAATCTCTGACTTTTCGAAATGATCATTGTGCATATTAATTAATATTTCTTTATCGCTCGCTTTAACGGTGAAAGAAAACATCATGAGGAAACCTGCATGTCTGAGAGTTCTCCATAATGTTCTCGAAGATTTGTGAAGTCTGCTTAACCGCACTGAGGCAGTGTTTTTTTTAATTTATTTGTGGGCAAACGAGCAGACGGGTCTCCTGATGGTAAGCGATTACCGCCACCCATGGACACCCGCAACACCAGAGGAGTTACAAGTGTGGCGGGTCTTTTTTTTCTACTTCTGTGAATGCTTTGACGCGTACCCTTCCGCGAGGGCGGGTGGAAGGCTTATGTCGGACTCACCGGGGTAAAAAGAAAGATGGTAATGATGATAATGGAGTTCCCTGTAATACCGACTAAACCTACCACGGTGTTCCTCGACAAAACCGCAATCGACGGGGCCGCGCGAATCACCTGCGCATGCGGTCGCGACCCCGCCGAAGCGTGGTAAACTAACGTTACCCTTCTTACACTGAAAAGAGTCCCGTGCCCAACACTAAGACAGTTCATATAATTTATTTTAGATTTTAGCTCAACTACTTCAGTATTTTATTGAGTCCGCTTTTTTGGATTTACGTTTATGTAGAGTCAGGCTTGTTTAAGGGGTTCATAGCCAGTTGCACTCACTGATCGGTAAACGATTAGCGAGGTTAAGCAACGTTGAGTGCGGTCAGTCTATAGATGGGTGACCGCTTAGTGGTATTCCATCTGAGCGTCTCCGTGCTTCTAAGGGCACGTAAAAAGTCGGTCCTGGTTGTTGTCAAGTTGACAGCAGTCGTTAAGCCATGTCAGAGGCCTACATGGCTTGAACAACTCTTGACAACAGGTTGGCCACTAACCACAAGAATATAAAGAAGGAAGGGGTAAGCAGAGGGTGGGTACGACTCCATAAGTGATTAAAGAGAAAGACATATGAGAGTAATTAAATTGGACATAATTATAGCAAATTAAAATCTTTTGCCCTCCGTGCCTACCTCTCCAGGAAATAGGCGTTTAAAATGGAAATTTACTCCATCCAGCTTTCTATAATAAAAGCACTGCTGGATATAATAAATCATTGCGTTTGATTTTGATGATATTGGGTTTGACATAACACATGTGAAGAAGTTACAACTGGTGACAAGAGATGGCGCTGTAAACAATTATACTATTCCATGCAACATTGTACTAGAGGCGGCATCGCGCAAACAAAGTTTGTGGTACCTTTTATCAAGGAAAAAAGTTCTGTTCTCGAGGGATAGAAAATTGGCAAAATCTACATTAATGCGAACAATGCAGCGGGCTAAATCTAGTATAATATACGACCCGGTGGTGCAGCGGTAGTTTATGCAACTGCATGACGTCTCGGGTTTGAATCCCGGGTCGAGCCAACAGTTATTGAGTAATTCTTACAATAAATTTTTAGTTTCAGCTCGAAGTTTGGATTTTGACGGTTTTATACGTGCCTTGGAAATCACGTTAAGCCTTTAGTAAGTCGTAGGTACAGCAACTTTACTTACAGGTATGGTACCCTTCATGACGAAACATATGAGCAGTTCGCGAGTTACTTTAGGTCGGTATATAGTAACGCTCCGCCGCGACTAGACGCAGAAAAGGCGGCAGCGGAAGCGGGGAACACTGGTAGCCGGTGTTTACAAATTAATAAGCTTAGTCTTAAGGATGTTAGAAGTGCTCTCGACCGCCTTAAGCCGAAGCGATCTGCGGGCCCGGATGGTTTACCAGCGTTCATTTTTAAAGACTGTGGTAGGGTACTCGCGGAACCTTTACTTTTTGTATTTAACACTTGTCTTCAATCTGCGAAGTTCCCAGACAGGTGGAAGATTACGCGAGTCATTCCAGTGCCCAAGGGCAGGGCGGGACCTGACATCAGTGGGTACAGACCAGTAGCCGTGTTGTCGACGCTGGCAAAGGTTTTCGAGTCGGCCATTCAGCGCTGTATGCAAGAGCAAGTACGCGGACAGTTATCAGATGCACAGCACGGGTTCCGTCCGGGGCACAGCACTGCTACCAATCTCCTGGACTTCATGGGACGCGTGGTGCCGGCTGTGGATGCTGGGGTGCAGGTGGACGCAGCTTATTTTTATTTTAGAAAAGCTTTTGACACCGTAGATAATGACATCTTACTGCGGAAGCTAGCTGAGTTCGGATGTACCCGGCATCTATTGCGATTTTTCGCTAGTTACATGCAAGACAGGCAGCAGTATGTGGACTGCAATGGATGTGAATCCGATACATATTACACCTGGTCGGGGGTAAGTCAGGGCAGCAATTTGGGGCCTCTGGAATTCCTGATAATGATAAACGATCTGCTGGAAGTCGTAAGGCATGGCGTTTGTTTATTATTTGCGGATGACGTTAAGTTGCTGTTGGAGATTAGGTCCGAGTCAGATTGCAGGCGCCTGCAGGAGGATGTTGATCGCATAGTACAATGGAGTCATGAAAACAAGCTTTACTTCAACGTAACCAAGTGCTCGCTGATGAGTTTCACCCGCGCTCGGACACCTGTGCGCTATGATTATGTGGTGGACACGGCGCCACTGCAACGAGTCACCGAGGTGCGAGACTTGGGTGTTTTCATGACTCCCGATCTGACATTCCGGGAGCACATAAACAGAGTCTGTAAGAAAGCGTACAGAAACCTAGGGTTTATTCTGAGGCAGACACATAGCTTCACCAACATCACAGCAGTCAGGGTCCTATATGACGCACTAGTCAGGAGTCATCTTGAACATAGTGCGGTCATATGGGCCCCACATGAAGTGAAGTACGCGGTAATGTTGGAGCGCGTTCAAAATAAGTTTACACGCCACCTGTATAAAAAACTATATGGGGTATATCCGTTTTACCCACTGATGTATCCCACCCTGTTTGTCCTGGGCATGGTTGGTTACAATCAACTGCGTGTCCGACGAGAGTTTGCACTGGTTGCCTACTTGGTGAAGGTGCTTCGCGGATTGGAGAGTCACCCGGCAGTACTGCAGAGCTTGAGCCTGTGTGTACCGGACCGTTACGTGTGGCGGCGACGAAGCCCGCCTCTGCTATTGGTACCTACAGCGACAACCAACTTACTCGCCAAAGCACCCCTTACCAGAGCTATCCGTACCATCAATGATCTACATGTTAACATTGATGTGTTTACATGTTGTTTTGGTGAATTCGCAAAGGAATTACTATTTATTCTATGTTACAAACAGAATAATATATAATATTAATTTTTACTTTATTTGAATACTTAGATGTAAATAATGTAGTTTTTAAATAGTGTTTAGTTCTTAGCTGTCGTATTAGGATAAGTCCTGTAAAGATAGTTTAAGGTGATTTTTTCAAATAAATAAATAAATAAATAAATAAATAAATATTGTATATTGTTTATTTTATCTGATAATATTTGTGTAGTGCATACTTTGTTAATTTGCGCGTACGCAACGGTAATGTTTTATTACGCATCCGGCTCTGTGAGACGCTTTCTTGACATTCATGACAGATGTAACTTATTATAATAATATTATAATAATATACTACCACATACACACAATACCATCTAACCCAAACTAAGCAGAGCTTGTACTATGGGTACTAGACAATGGATAAACATACATATACTTTTTTTTTAAATACATACATATTATACATAGAAACACCCAGACCAAGACAAACATCCATGTTCATGCACACAAATGTTTGACTTGTGCGGGGATCGAACCCGCGACCTCAGGCGTGGCAGTCGGTTACACTAACCACTACGCCATCGAGGCCGACATATGATCATGGCGTCAGCCTTTCAACTATAAGTAGCGTTCTTATGCATTGGTGTGTACATTATTGTTAGTAGGCCTGCGAGAATACCAGCGTTGCAGTCTATACTGCAACAATAGCTGATGCAGTTGCCTAATTTGATCTCGATGTTTTCGGTTCAAATTCTATTTATTATTTAATATTGTCTTCTGTTTACGCGAATATTATTCATTGAAATTAAACTACTATATACGGATTTTATCGCGTTGTTTATTTGACACTTTATTACATAATTTTGAAAACTGTTACACTATTACTACTATTAAACTTTACAAATTTTTAAGCTAATTAAATTATTAGGTATATCGGGGAAAGTGTAAAATTAAATTAAATCTAAATAGTTTTAATAATAATTTAACTAGCTTGAAAATTAGTAAAGTTTAATAGTAGTAGTAGTGTAACAGTTTTCAAAATTATGTAATAAAGTGTCAAATAAACAACGCAATAAAATCCGTATATTATAGTAGTTTAATTTCAATGTTTTTATTATTGTTTTTTAAAATGATGTATGTGTGGAGATTCTATTAAAACATATTTCTTTCTTTCTTTCTTCTTCCTAGGTCCTGTGCCTGATCTCACTCCAGTCATGTCGGTGACGTTCCATCGGATTATGAGATTTAGAGAACAGAGAGAGCACTTGTGTTTGCGCACACATTTATGCACTATAATATCTTCGACTCAGATGGCCAGTCTCCGTTAAGATTGGCTGTTATGACCGAAATTCGGTCTGGAGGACATTGGGATATTATATATTATCCCACTAGGATATTTCTAAATAACGTCATAGATTACAACAAAACAATGGATATTGCACAACAATTGTTCATACATATAATTGTTATTATAACTAAATTCCTATCCTAACCGATATTATAAATGCGAATGTGAGTTTGTTTGTTACGCCTTCACGCCTTAACTACTCGACCGATCATCGTGCAATTTTGCATGCACGTCGTCATTCATTCAGAAAAAAAGTACTGTTACACAGGGACAGAAAAGTAATAACTTTTAAATGCCAGCGAACCCGCGGGAGTTCCCTAATGATTTATAAGGAAAATTCATATTTTACTATAAATTGGATTAGCATTTGCTGAACACAATCATTCAGTGCTGAACTTCAGTCTGGGCCTCATAAACAAGTAATTAAAAATATAAAATATACGTATAGATAAAAGAAATATATTGTAAATATCTACAACAAAATGAAACTCATCCTATCAATGTCTTTGGTAAGTTAACATAATGTACTTTATTTTTTATTTAAAAATAATCAAATCTATGAAGTGTCCCTTTGTAATGTCAAAATAACAGTTTTTTAATCTCAAAATAACAGTTTCTACTAAATGCATATGAAAGTATTAAGGATACGACAAATATGTAAAAAAAACATATTTTAAATTTTTGTCGGTCTCTTTGTTCCGGCTAATCTCTGGAACGGCTGGATCCATATTGACGGGACGTTCACTGGCAGATAGCTAATATTATAAGGAGTAGCTTAGGCTAATTTTATTTTAGAAACAATAAGGGATACGGGTAAAATAAATCCATGTGGACGACGTTGCGGGGAACAGCTAGTGATAAATATGTTTATTTTGCAAATATTTGTAGTATGTAGTTATTTATTTTGCAAAAATAAGTATTACATAATTGTGGCGTAACCAAATAAATAAAGTGCAATTGAAATTAAACTACTTTTTATGGAATTTGACGGGTTGTTTATTTTAAAACACTGTTATTACATAATTTTTAAACTCTTACGCTACTAATAAACTTTACTACAATTTAAGCTATTTAAATTAATTAAAACTATTTATATTAAGTTTACACTTTGCCCCGACGTTTGAGTTGCTTTACAGCAGCCATGTTCACGAGGAGACTAAGATGGTAGTTGTCTCAATGTTCTGAAGTGTACCTAGTTATTTCAAAGTACTCAAACATAATTTATTCCGTGGTGTTTCTATTTACGCATTAGCTCAAAGTATCATGAAGTCTAGCTATGCCTTCTTCTTGGGTTTGACTATTTTTATTACTGGATCCCAAGCTGGTGGTACATTCCAACCATCTTCTCTATTGCAATTAGGATGATTTTTAATTTCAATAGCCTTGCGAAGCATCCTTGGTAGCAATCGGTGTTCCTTTGCGAGTATCTGTAAAATGCAACCATATTTTACAACCGTAGTTGACAAAATTTGGATTAACGCGAGTGAAGTCACGGACGAAATTTAGTCATTAATACTTCAGTCAGCAGAATTGTATTAAATACTTTTGTCTTCTATTTACCCGAATATTATTCATTGAAATTAAACTGCTATATACGGATTTTATCGCGTTGTTTATTTGACACTTTATTACAAAATTTTGAAAATTGTTTCACTACTACTACTATTAAACTTTACTAATTTTTAAGCTAATTAAATTATTATTAAACTATTTAGATTTAATTTATTTTTACTTTTACACTTTCCCCGACGTTTCGGTTGCTTTTCAGCAGCCATGGTCACGGGGAGACCGCGATAAAATCCGTATATAGCAGTTTAATTTCAATTAAATACTTTTATTTACTTATTTTAATACCATATGCAGTCATCATTACATGTAATACTTAACCTAATGCAATGATGCAGAATTTACTTAATATGTACAGTTTATATTTACTTAATATAAACACTATAATACTATATATTATTTAATACTAATTATTTCCTATTATTATAATTACAAGTTATATGATTTTTCGAAATTATAAGCGTATTGATTGACAATTATCGCCTGCTCCGTGCCTCGGAGAGCACGTTAAGCCGTTGGTCCCGGCTGCCATGAACATCTATGGCAGTCGTTATTGGGAAAGTCAGTACCCTCTAATATCCTGACACTGGTCTAGCCTTAGGGTATCGTTAGCCTTCGGGTTGCGGAGATCAGGTGGCAGCCGCTCCGTGTAAAAACTGGTATCCAGTCAAATCCGGTTAGACCAGAAAAGCCGACCCCAAGAGACTTGGGAATAATAAAGGCTAAGAGAGAAGAGAGAAGATTATAATTACAAGAAAGAATATTTAGCCTATGTGAACTCGAACACGAAAATATGTCTATACTTTTAGACACAACACAGAGTAGGTACACGCAGCGCACGCGTTAGCGGCGCGAGCTGGAGGATATCACCATCATCATTTTCATCATCAGGCTATAATAGTCCACTGCTGGAGGATATAGATAAATATATCTTTATTTGCTTGGAATGTAGGTAGAATAAGATGTTACAATCGCTTAAACAGAAACCGTGTACATTCTGCCTGTGAGGTATGCAATTTTTTCATCATATATAATAAAAACGAGCTGACCCGCGCAATTTCGTCTGTTTCACATAAGAGAACTTTTCCTGTTTTGCAACATTTTTCATTGATGCTTCACTCCTATTGCTCGTGGCGTGATGTTATATAGCCTATAGCCTTCCTCGATAAATGGACTATCCAACACTAAAATAATTTTTCAAGTCGAACTAGTAGTTCCTGAGATTAGCGCGTTCAAACAAACAAACTCTTCAGCTTTATCATATTAGTACCTATAGATAAAAATAATTATTGTGGTATAAAACTATTATGATAAACAATCCAAGGTAACAATATTTAAAATATTTTAAGAGATTGGACTTTTAAATGTGTATTTGTTCATTGTTATCATTTAACAATTAAAATACATACATAGATTCACGCCTGTTTCCCAGAGGGGTAGGCAGAGACTACGGATTTCCATTTGCTACGCTCCTGACACACTTCTCTGGCTTCATTCACTTTCATCACATTCCTCATACACGCCCGTCGGTTCAAGGTGCTCTTAACCTGGCCTTTGTCCAGAACGTGTCCGATCTGATCGAGAAACGTTCACCTAGGTCTTCTTCTTTCCAAAAACTAAAATATTAAAAAGTATTTCTTTTAATTTTTGTATTGATTGATTTTGATTGCTGGCAGATAGTTAGATGTATTATAGCAAAATATCTCCAGGTATATAGGTCTACATAATAGTCCGACAATTTTTACAAAAATGATTGTATGTATTTATATATTACAGGTAATATTCCTGAGTTTCGAAACTGTGAGTTGTTTACCCAGACAGGACGGTGAAGTACCGTCTTTGGAACAAGTTAAGGATGGACCTTGTAAGTAACATTCTCGTTTTACAGATTATGCCTCTATGGCGCCGCGGTAGTGAATACGACTGCTGCGCATGAGGTCTCGAGTTCAAATCCCGGGCTAGACCAACAAACAGTTATTGAGTTTTTCTGTTAAGAAATCTTAATAGCAGACCGGAGTTAGAAAGTTGACGGTGTTTACACACCCCCGTGCCTCGGAAAGCACGTAAAGCCGTTGGTCCTGCGCCTGATCTCTCTCCGGTCGTGTCGGTGACGTCACGTCGGATCATGAGAGTTAGGGAACAGAGAGTGCACTTGTGTTTGCGCTCACACTTGTGCACTATATCTTCTATGGCCAGTCTCCGTTAAGAAATCCGGTCTGGAGGACATTATTATGCTCTACCGTTAATATCTTTCTTTAGCCTGGTATGTGTCACTGAGAGCGCAGCGATAGCCTAGTGGGTGGCCGTTAAACTGCCACGCAGAGGTCTTGAGATTAATCCAAAGGTTCCACAACCTCTGACGTTTCGAAGTTATGTGCGTATTAAATAGTTAGTTATGCCTCGCTTCGACAGTGAACAGCATCGTGGAAAAACCAGCATGTCTGTTGCAGTTTTAGAGTTCGAAAAAACTCTTATACAACGGCTTTGTCCGTCCGTCTGTCTGTTATACAACTTTCAACTCAAGAACCGTAAGAGCTAGAGACTCGTGGTCAACGCCATTCGATTCAACATAGTCGATATACCCCAAAATGACTATGATCTTTGACCTCTGACCTCAAGGTTACGTGACGCCATCTTTCAACTCAAGAACCGTAAGAGCTAGAGACTCGCGGTCAACGCCATTCGACTCGGCATAGTAGATATACCCTGAAATGACTATGACCTTTGACCTCTGACCTCAAGGTCACGTGATACCATTTTTTCGAACTCGAGTATTACGGCAATTCATAGCCGTTTCTCACTTGTTTCATAATGTTCCCGAAAATCTGTTAAGTCTGCCACAGTGCGTGGTGGAATATGGCCTAACCTCTCTCGAAGAGGCCCGTGCCCAGCAGTGGGAAGGCCAGAAACTAATGTTAAATATTGGATAGTGACATCACGGACGGCGTAGTGTTTTATGTGGTCGCGTCGCCACTCCCACTGTGCCGAGTGTAGCGGGTCCATCCCCACACGAGACAAACAATTGTGTACATTGTGTCCACTATTTGAATTTTTGTAAAGTACCCCGCGTCATAATCCGAGAGCGGAAATTCTTTCTTCATTTCTTTTTTTAAAGAAATATATAATGTGTTGTTTTTCTAGACAAAATGCCGGAAGCCTGTAAGGGGCAAACCTACTGTCATGTGAAGGGTGAGGATTACCCAGATGAAGATGACATCATTGAAGTCTTGGTGAAATACGGTCTGGTAAGGAATAGTGTAGCTGACTATGTTTAATTTTGTACGCTAATTTACACAGAAAAGCAAATAACAATCAAACGAAATCTTTTTATGAAAATAGTTTAAAATTGGTTGCATAATAAGGAAGTTATTAATAATATCTTAAATTTGGATATTAGGAAAAATTGTGGTGTAGTGAAAATATATTTTATCTCCCTCGGATATCTACATTTAAAAAGCGGTTACGTCATAGTTTGTATCGTGCATCCATTTTCTGACATTTGACAATTACCCCTACTATCAGATTTGAAACGCTTGTATCTTATTTATTTGTGACTAGATGACCCGGTGTACATCACACATCATCACATCACCTATCCTAACAATTTTTTCTATATTTTATCACTGTTTAAACCTTCCCTGGACTACGACAAACATTTCAAAACCAAAATCAGCTAGATCAGTCCAGCCGTTCTCGAGTTTTAGTGAGACAAACGAACAGCAATTGATTTTTATATATATATATATATATATATATATATATATATATATATATATATATATATATATATATATATATATATATAGATTGATTTATAAAATTCATACCGTTATTTGAATTACGCTTCTTGTCGGATTTGAAACGCTTCTTAATCAAATATAGTAGATTGCAAAAATAATTCCTATTTATGACTTTGGGTAATGTATCTATCTGACATAAATAATAAAAAAAATTCAGTCAACTATCTTATTATAAAACTTCTTGTTTGAAAGGCCATTTTTGGTAGTAATACTCTCACCATTGTAAAACCTGTGTAGCCAGGTTCAGTTCAGGTTCAGCAGCGGAAAACAGACTTTTCTCACTTGCGAAGTCTGAGGGAAAGCTAAACTGTCTTGGAACTCACAATGAATTAAATTAAAGTATAGGAAAATAGAAAAAAAATAGGTACCTATAATAGGCGTTCGAAAAAGAATTTGACTGTCCATTCCAACTTTGACTATGAATTATCGCTCGCTGTAATGGCAAAGGAAATCGGGAGGCAAGCTGCATGGCTGAAAATTCTTCTATCGATAATATTCTCGATGATATTAAGTCTAGGCCAGACTCTCTACGGCTACTCAAGTTTATGATATAGCGTTCCCACTCCCCAACCTTTCGGTATATAGTGAAAGCCGCTGTACCTTGCAGTATCCGAAAGCACCTTCAGGGGTCAGTTCTAGACAGGTCTTCTCCCCAAATCCTAAGACCCGGTTCTCGTAAGCGAGCTACCTCGTACCCAAGTGGCACTATCTATTGTCCAGATAGGTACCGGAGCAATAAAGCCGCTCACCACTCGCGAACTCTGAGAGTTGCTACCGATATCCTCGCTCAGGCTGACGGAGAAGCCGCCTCCCATATCGCCACTATGGTTTTGGAGCTGTAAGGCACGCTCACTTTCCGACTTACATCCATACGTCTACCCTTTCTAGTCTACAAGCCGGGTATTGCTCGAGTCACCCAGCTATAACTCTTACTTGCTGAGCAGGCAAGCGCCCGAGATGCGTTGTGGCAGCCAAACCACGCTGCCGCTTCGCTAAATGCAACTCCGTGCATCACGCGACCGATTGGTTCGCACTAGCCGCGCATGAGAACGACGCTCGAACGCCATGTGCTTGCCGAGCAACGAACATGTCATCCTCTGCGGCTAACCACATACCCCTGCGAGTCCAACACCAATGTCAGGTACCATGCACTCTAATCAGCGGTTGATAGAACACACCTTTCGAGGTGCAGTGGGCTTCCTGACCCCGCAGTACCCTTGTCCAAAGGGGGAGACCCGTAGTTCTCTCCCCGAAACCCTATGTACTCGGGCCCTGAAGATAGGGACTTAAGTCTAGGCCAGCGTGGTTAACTATTTCTTAAACCGTCTCATACTGAGAAGAGGCCCATGCCTAACAGTGGGCCAATTTATATACAGGGCTGATATCATTATTATATTAACATCAGTTTATATTTTAGTTCAACAGAAGTATCGATGAAGAAGAAGAAGAAGTCGCCCATCGTCAATCAGAAGGAAACCATTGTAGAGGAAAATACTCGGTAAGCATGCGTAATCCCTAACTTATATTATAATCGCGAATGTAAAGGAGAATGTCCATTTTTGTATGGGGATCCGTACCAAGATGCGTCAAACAAAATTTACTCTCAAGACTCTAGTTTCTATTTAAATTTTCATTACCAACAAGATTTTGTCAATATATAACCACAGTTTCGAGATATTGAAAAAAAAAACCTTAATATATTCGTTAGTAATTTATTATCGTCGTGATTATTATAATTTATTTATTATTTATATATACTGACAAACACACAAGTGCAACATTTGTGTGCATGAACATGGATGTTTGTCTTGGTTATATATATATATATATATATATATATATATATATATATATATATAAGTTTATAAGGCTAGTGTGAATGGAACAGTCGCAAGAGGACGACCTAGGCGAACGTTTCTTGATCAGATCGGAGGCGTTCTGGACAAAGGCCAGGTTAAGAGCACCTTGAACCGACGGGCGTGTATGAGGAATGTGATGAAAGTGAATGAAGCCAGAGAAGTGTGTCAGGATCGTAGCAAATGGAAATCCGTAGTCTCTGCCTACCCCTCTGGGAAACAGGCGTGAATCTATGTATGTATGTATGTATATACTGTATATATGTATTTACAAAAAAAAGTATATATGCTGCTTAGTTTGGGCTAGATGGTGTTGTGTGTATGTGGTAGAATATTATTATTATTATTATTATTATTACTGATGCATACATATTATAGATATACTGCACTTGCACAATATAAGTTGGGACCCGATCTCGTTCGCTTGATCCTCCGCACGCGTGCCGTTCTCGCCTATATTGTGACGTTTTGCGCTCAGGTTTCAACTTATCACGCAGGGTTAACGTTTTCACACCCACGACTGAACGTTTTCGACCTAGGCCTACGATAACGACTAACACTGTATTAGAAACAAACACTTATTAAATAAATAATAATAATAATAATAATAATAATAATCATTTATTTCAGATTCATCCTAAGATTACATACATATTTGTTAGTAAAAATTGCGAGCTTACAAATTAATATTAGTAATAAATAATGGCATTAACTAAACACTAGTGGCAGGTCTGGGTGGACTTCGCGACGATAGTAACAAATCACTAAACGACTGCGTGCAGTCGTATCCAGCGCGCCAGTATCGGAGAGTCCCACCGGTCCGCCAGCGCGCGCAGGATGGTGTTGGGACTGTCGCGCGTGCGGCGCATGATAGATGCGCACCGTTTGCGCATGATGGCCGCAAAGCCATAAATGAATTTAATATTTAGTTTTATGATTTATAATTTTTTGCAGAAATTGGTAATTGTTATTATTTATCTATCCTTTTATTGTATTTTTAAATGTGGTTAAATACACTGTCAAAATTCAGTATATTACACACATAAATGAAACATTATTTTCAGTGTTAATGTACTTGTGACGCAACATGGTACGGGGTATGGGCATTCTCGCATATGGGCATTATGGGCGTTTGTTTGTTTTATTTCATGCCTTAACTACTCGACCGATCGTCATGAAATTAGTACACGTTGTAAGGAGTACAAAGAAGCAGCGATAGCTCAGTGGGGAGATCAATAGACTGCAATGCAGAGGGTCTCGGGTTCGAACCCACGTCGCGCACCTCTGACTTTCGGAATTTGTATGACTTTTCGAAATTATGTGCGTATTGATTGACAATTATCGCCTGCTCCGTGCCTCGGAGAGCATGTTAAGCCGTCGGTCCCGGCTGCTATGAACATCTATGGCAGTCGTTATTAGAAGAGTGTCGACACAAAAGATCCCACTGGGTCGAAGTGTCGCCGGTCTGCACTGACTGGCGCCCACATAAGATAAATAGATACAAGGAGTAAAAAAAAACATTAGGTAACTTTCATCAAGAAATAGGTACTGTTACTAATCTTACCTAAAACGTAACTTACACAAAGCCACGGGCAAAATGAGTATAATAATATAATAACTAGATTTTGCGGCACCACTCGAGTAAATGTAGGTTATATCAATTGTCTATTCCTCGGGAACAGTACTTTTTAGAGTTCGTGATAACTCTTATAGGTACAACGGCTTTGTCCGTTTGTCTGTCTGTTATACAACTTTCAACTCAAGAACCGTAAGAGCTAGAGACTCGCGGTCAACGCCATTCAACTCAACATAGTCGATATACCCCCGAAATGACTATGACCTTTGACCTCTGACCTCAAGGTCACGTCATACCATTTTTTCAAACTCTAGATTTATGGCAATTCATGGCCGTTTCTCACTTGTTTCTGGGTGTAAATTACCCTGTGATCTTTTTTGTTCCCCTCGATAATTAGTCGAGTAGTTAACGCGTAAAAGCGTAACAAATAAACTCACATTCGCATTTATAATATTAGTTAGGATACAAATCTTTTCTCCTTATAATCTTAATTACTTACACAAGATTTTCTTTTCCAGAATGATCCCATTTACTATATAGTAGATGAACAAAACATGACCCGGTCGGTGATTCAGTCGGAACAGTATTTTATTCAGAAAATTGAAATCAGGGCTTGCAAGTAAGTACTAATTAGTACAATCTGGGTGTCTGCATTTCGAAAGTGTCCAGTATTGACTTATTCATCATCTGAGCCGAAAGACGTCCACTGCTGGACATAGGCCTCCCCCAAGGTCTTCCACACAGACCGGTCTTGGGCCACCCGCATCCAACCGCTTCCTGCGACCTTTATCAGGTCGTCGCTCTATTTTGTAGGAGGCCTGCTGCGTCTTCCAGTGCGATGACGCCACTCCAGAACCTTTGTTCCAACAGCCATCAGTTCTGCACGTTATATGCCCTGCCCATTGAGTTATTGGCAGAGCCATCTTAACAATTTTTTTTGTTATATACATTAGACTGTTATTGCACGGATGGCATAGTGGATTCAGTAGTCGCCTCGCCGCTGCCACTCCGCCAAGTAATGTGGGTTCGAATCCCACACGAGATAAAAAATATTGTGATTCACCAATGGTTGTTCCGAGTCTGGGTCTTCTTAGTGTCCGTTGTTTGAATGTATGTAAAGTTCTCCGCGGCACAGGTTAATTTTTCTATTTTAAAGAAAAAGAACAATTAAGCATAGCAGCACGCGTAAAAGCTGTATTTTAAATTAATGTTAGCCATATTGGCGGAGCCTGGCTCACAAAAAGCTAAATTATTGTAAAGATTGGTTGCTGCTGCTATAAGTACCTCATCTTCTTTAGTGTAAAAAAGTACTATAGATATTGTAATTATATATTAAGGTTAGGGCGCGATGAGGCTAACATTCCTTCGTAAGGAAAACGCCTCTATAAATAATAAAAGAATAAAAAATATTGGCGCATATCAATCTATTTTATGTAAAATAAATATTATTAATATTGATGACTTGACTGAAATATTCTGAATATTTCAGTCAAGGAGGCCCCAAGGATTGCACCGAGGACATTCTGACCAGCTTACGAGTCAAGCCGATCTGTGAGAACAATTACATGAGCTTCGACTTCCAAGTGATCAGCACTGGTGCTAACCTCACGATGGAAACAGCCAAAGCGAAGATACCAGTCTGCTGCAAGTGTAGATATCAACATTATCCGTAGTAACAGCGATTAGTAATGCGGTTTTTATTCGAAAGATATTCGAATACAATTGTTTAAGGTGATAGACGTGATTGGCCCGAATAAATCGAAGCAGCTAAAAATATCGGACAAAATAAACGACTATACACCAAGTGGATACTCCTGTGCTAAAAAATATGTTTTTACGTAAATTGAGTTTTACTTGTCATTTAATAAATTTCTACATACAAAAATATTTGGTTTTTCAAATATCAGTGCCAAAGGAACTCGTTGATGTTCAAATATAACCTTAACGTGTACGATGTAGGACTTTTCATTAATATCCTAAGTGACCCTACTTCAAATGCGGCGTTAGACCTATTTGAGATATATGTACAACGACTTCCTCTGTTGCCTATTATGAAATAGTAAGTTAGTATCTTAGAATAAGCCACGATGGGGCTAACATATTACTCTGTAATAAAAGCCTCTAAATAAATAAAGATAAAAAAAAAATTGGTTTAAAAAAAAAGCTGAATCTGTACATTTATTTCACAATTCTATATACATACATGCATATTTATATATTAAAAAAAAATACTCATCAGATTCTCTGTATTGTAATCCGAACGCTTCACTAGTCCGAACAGTGGGTTAAAGTGGTTGCTTCGCCGCTACCACTGCGTCGAGGGTTGTGGGTTCGATCCCCACACGAGGCAAACATTTGTGTGATCCACAAATAGTTGTTCCGAGTCTGCGTGTTCATTGTGTCCGTTGTTTAAAAGTCTGTAAAGTCCCCCGCGCAACAGGATATGGCCCAAGCGTGGAGTGGTATTTTTTATACCCTTGGGGTGCCTGGTGGGACGAACAGACTCGTTACTTAAAGGAATCAACAATTACATATTTAAATTCTTGTTCTGCGGTGCTCCTGAATTGCTTCACATTCTATCAGCCATTTTGCAGCTCTTCCACAGTCCGACACGCTGATTTGTGACGCCAGATTTGTGGGCAACTGACGGAACAGGCGTCGAAATATTTCAAATCATTGTGACTTTGAGACGGTTCGTGTTCATCGTAAATTGTATGAGATTCGATAGCTCAGATGCTCGTGAAGAAAGACCAGCAGTTGATAAGTTGGCACCTATTAGACACTTGTACAATAGTTCTTTAGAAACTGCTAAGATATCAACACTTATTAAACATAAGTGTTGATTATAGTTAGGTAAAGTTAGAGGATTTTCAGAGCAGCGATAGCTCAGTGGGGAGACCAACAGACTGCAATGCAGAGGGTCTTGGGTTAGAACCCAAGTCGCGCACCTCTGACTTTCGGCAGTTATATGACTTTTCGAAATTATGTGCGTATTGATTGACAATTATCGCCTGCTCCGTGCCTCGGAGAGCACGTTAAGCCGTCGGTCCCAGCTGCCATGAACATCTATGGCAGTCGTTATTGGGAAAGTCAGTACCCTCTAATATCCTGACACTGGTCTAGCCTTAGGGTATCGTTAACCTTCGGGTTGCGGAGGTCAGGTGGCAGCCGCTCCGTGTAAAAACTGATATCCAGTCAAATCCGGTTAGACCAGAAAAGCCGACCCCAAGTGACTTGGGAATAATAAAGGCTAAGAGAGAAGAAAGTTAGAGGATTTTCATTTATCTAATAAAACTATATAAACAACTTATATTTTAGTTTTTATTATTTTACCCCTTAATATAGTTATATAACATAAATAGAAACTTATTATTTAATATTTAGACGCAATCAATAACATAAAAATGACACTTCGTTTCCGGATCCTAGAAACCCACCTGGCACGCCGTGTAACTTTTACTTACCAGGCACCCCAAGGGTTAAAGTAAAGAAATACCAATATTAGTACATAGCAGAGATGTTGCGGATGCAGATTTTTGACATCCGCGGGTACGGATTTTTGAAGACTCACATCCGCGGACGCGGTTGTCCAAATCGATGCGGAAGCTCCGCAATTGCGGATGCGGATGATGATGAAAATTGTTCATCTTATTTATTAAAAAGTATCAAATATCACCGCCTTCGCAGGTTCAAGCCTGTTTTGCAAAGGTTCATAAATTAAACACGTACTATTGAACAACTGATTTCTTTCTTATTATAACCTACGCTATATCTGCATTAACATCCGCGTTGGTTATTGCGGATGCGGATGCAAATGTTCAAATCGATGCGGAAGCACCGCAATTGCGGATGCGGATACGAATATTCGCAACATCCCTGGTAACAGTAATATTATAGGTGCAATGATTTAAACCGTTTCGTCGTCACTATCCATGTGCCATGTGTGTGTGGATTCGATTCCCATGGGAGCCAAGTTAGTATGTTCCACACACAGATATATTCTCAGGACTAGCCGGATTCGGATTATTTGAATATTTATATAGTTCTCTACAACCGAATAATCCTATTGCCAGGTATAAGAATATAGTATGTATTCAATTTTCATATTTGACATTTAAATATTTAAATTTCATTTTATGTAAATTAATGAATTTTATAAAAGTATTTTCTTTTTTTTTTTTGTTTGTTTATATTATGTAATAGAATCGGCAATGCAATGTAGTGTAATTTTTATTAATTTCATTTATTGTAATATTAATTTTTTTGATTGTATTATTGTTTTTTTCTTATTTGATTTTACTTAATTTTAATTTTTGCGTTAGAAATAATGTAATGAAAACTGTGAACGGTGTGCACACCTTGAAGTGATGTTTTTACTCTGTATCCCACTTAATGAATGTTTAATATTAATTATGTTGTAAAAATGTCGTTGGTGTACCTTGAATAAATAAATAAAAATAAAAAACATATTTAATCATTTCATATATTAATTATATTTATACAAGTTTTACAATACGCAGTTATAATTATAATACAGAGATCGATTTTATATTATCAAAATAATACAAGATATTGTTCTACATCATGCCCAACAGTGGGACAGTTTATGTCTTTCAAGGTCCGGTGGACAAATTGTTATTAACCGGTCGTATACCGCCGGCTCGCATACCAGCCGGCAGATTTGTACCCGTCGTACGCCGTACGACGTCGTACGTCGTACGTCGAACGCCGCGCGCCGCCTTCGCTTAAGCGAAGGCGGCGCGCGGCGTTTTGGCGCCAATTTGGTGGCTCGCATGCGAGCCACCGGCCTACGACGGGTACAAATCTGCCGGCTGGTATGCGAGCCGGCGGTATACGACCGGTTAATCATTACCTATGCAAGTTTTATTTTAATGTATGATTGTAAGATTTGCGCGTGTTTGCGTGGTTTCTTGAGAAACGGTACAGGAAAACGACGTGAGGAAACCTGCATGTCTGAGAGTTCTCCATAATGTTCTCGAAGATATGTGAAGTCTGCCAACCCGCACTGGGCCAGCGTGGTGGACTATGGCCTAAACCTTCTCATACTGAGAAGACGCCGGTGCCTAGCAGTGGGTCAGTTTAATACAGGATTGATATCATTATTGAAGTCTCGGGTTCGACTCCCGGGTCAAGCAGTACTATTAATATTTTCTATCTGAAAATTATTAGTTGCAGCATGGAGTCGAGATTGTCAGATAGACGCCAATAGGTTTCATACGTGGGACCAAAATTACAACTGATCAAATGTAAGTCTAATACACCTTTGTTTATCCTTTCAATTCAATTCACTTCAATTCAATTCAATTGTTTATTGCATTCCACAATGTAGGCTTAGGTGGTAACTTAAATAATATGACAGTTCATTATGGACCCTGTCGGGCACAACAACATAGGAGAGAGGAAACACAAACCTTTCAGATACAGTAATATCACATTCTATACATACCAAATACTCAATATTTCTCTACATTCCACTATGTTATAAAGACGGACTTATAAAACAAATTAGGTCATTATGGACCATCTCGGGTACGTGGTATCATCATCATCATGGTACGTGTGAGCCTGATTTCGATCTTTACAGACATTTATTACATATTTTAAAATTACTGTTTTTGCTATGAGCTGTTTAGAAATAGCATGCTTATTTAAAAGCGTTTGGTTTAATTATAATCCTTTTTTACCGTCACAATCATGTATACATGACAAAGCAAAATGTATCCAGCACGCCAAGGTCATGACTACATGACAGACTTTTAAACGCTGATAAATCTTATAAAAAATCTTTCTTTTTCTTATTTGTGTTGTTAACTATGTAGCTAGACTCATCCCAATTTATATTATGTGAACTGCTTACTACTTATTTCATCCATATTGGCATAAGCATTTTATTTTATTGTCTTATATATATTATACTAGCTTTTGCGTGCGGCTCCGCCCGCGTGGCACGTACATCAATAAATAGTAGCCTATGTCCGTCGCCAGGTTTTTGAACTATATCTATACCAATTTCATCAAAATCAGTTAAGTAGTTTAGCCGTGAAAAGGTAATAGACAGAGTTACTTTCGAATTTATAATATTAGTAAGGGTTATGTATATTTAGCTTATAATATCGTTTTTGGATATCCTGTAAAGATATTATAAATGTGTTTAAGTAAATACGTGGCGGTATATGGGTATGTTTACGCCAATAGGGTAGTTACCTATGTTTTTTGTACAAAAGAAATGTTTTTGTGCAAACAGTATCAAAATTAATTGCAAAATAGAGAGTAATTAATATTTTAAATTTGGATATTAGAACAAGTGGGGATGTCACGCTATCTCTCTCGCACAGCTGTTGTTACGTCACAGTTTGTTTAGTGTATAATTTTTCTGTCATTTCGTAATTAGAAACGAAACTCTAAAATAAAGAGAACTTTTGAAATCTACCCAAATATAGTAATAGTCCTGTGGTAAGAATTACTTTTAAATATCAGAAAAGGAATGCATGACACAAACAGTGACAATCACTGTTGCAACGCTAACTCGTGGTGAAAATAAACAGTGGACTGTATAACTTATTATTTATATTTCTACAAGATAATCAATGCCGGGAATAGAATATAAACTATTGTGTGAGATAAAGGCGCGGGCACGGGTGTCCGCTGTAGCGTCGGGCCGCTGACTGAGGGCGGTCGCGGTGTCGTCGTCCCGCCCTGGCCGCCGCCGCGCTGGTGTTGACGATTGTCAACAATCACTATTTAACTGAAACCTGTCCCCACAGCACTCCCAATTTTCTTACATTCAAATTTAAAATATTAATTTTCGCTTATTTTTAATTATTTTGATAATTGTAGCACAAAAAGATTTCTTATGATTCTATTTGCTCTTATGTGTATAATAATGTGTACATTATCAAACGTACGTAAGTAACTTATTGTCACCTACATAATGTATACTTATAAAATTCAGGCATTCATCTGCTACTGTGATATGCTATTTACATATAGCATGTTACACGCTTATTTTAAAAGCATTTTATTGTTGAGCAGAATAACATAAGCCTATACTTATTTTAAACTACGTTGTTAACCCCAACTCCGTCCGCAAAAAAAACTATTTTTAAATGACGGATGCCTAATTTTTCTAAAATAAACGTAGCCTAAGTTACTCCTTATAACATTAGCTATCTGCAAATGAAAGTCTTGGCAAAATCGGTCCAGCCGTTTCAGGGATTAGCCGGAACAAACAGATAGACATTTTTTTTTAAATTGATTTTCTGGTACATGTACTTATATACTTTTATATGCATTTAGTAAAAAGCTGTTTTTTTGACATTACAAACAGACAATTCAATTTTATTTATTTGTATAGATTTTTGCTTTCGTTATAAGATTTACATTTATGAGCAGCGATAGCTTAGTGGGGAGACCAACAGACTGCAATGCAGAGGGTCTCGGGTTCGAACCCACATCGCGCACCTCTGACTTTTGGAAGTTATATGACTTTTCGAAGTTATGTGCGTATTGATTGACAATTATCGCCTGCTCCGTGCCTCGGAGAGCACGTTAAGCCGTCGGTCCCGGCTGCCATGAACATCTATGGCAGTCGTTATTGGGAGAGTGTCGACACAAATATCCCACTGGGTCGAAGTGTCGCCGGTCTGCATTGACTGGCTCCCACATAAGATACATACATACATTACAATAAATAGCATTCTTATTATAATATTACAGCGATAGCACATTGCGGAGACCGCTGGATTGCCACGCAGAGGTCTCAAGCTGGAATTCACAGCACACAACACAAGCTTTTGAAATTAATTAAGTTAATTATCGCTCGCTTTAACGGTGAAGGAAAACATCGTGAGGAAACCTGCATGTCTGAGAGTTCTACATAATGTTCTCGAAGATATGTGATACCAACTAGCACTGGGCAAAAAGTATAACCGTGCCCAGCAGTGAACGGCTTTTATATAAAACGCCGACTTTTATAATATGCTCAGTATCCTAAGATTGCGCTTATGTCTCCAGCCCACTATGAGGTAGTAGATTCGATTCTCAGATGGAACAAAACATTATTGCATACTAGATTTTGCCCGCGGTTCCGCTCGCTTAAATGTAAGTCATGTCAGTTTACTACCCTTCGGGCACATTACTTTTTCTGTATGAAAGGTATACACCCTATGACCTATTCTGTACCCCTGACAACGTGTATGCGTAATTTCATAATGATCGGTCGAGTAGTTAAGGCGTGAATCCGTAATAAATAAAGTCACATTCACATCCTAACTAATATTATAAATGCGAAAGTGAGTTTCTTAGAGTTCTAAAAAACTCTTATACAACAGTTTTGTCCGTCCGTCCGTCTGTCTGTTATACAACTTTCAACTCAAGAACCGTAAGAGCTAGAGACTCGCGGTCACGCCATTCGACTCAGCATAGTCGATATACCTCCGAAATGACTATGACCTTTGACCTCTGACATCAAGGTCACATGGTATCACGTGACCTTTGCATATTACTTGAACCATTTTGTCGAACTCTAAGATTTACGGTAATTCATTGCCGATTCTCACTTGTTTGTTTGTTTGTTACGTTTTCACGTCTTAACTACTCGACCGATCATCATGGAATTTCGCATATACGTTGTCGGGGAACAGAAAAGGATATTTATGCGAGCGGAGCTGTGGGCAAACTTTAAGTTATATTAATGAGGATTCCAAATCAAAAATTCTTAATAATAAGTCCCTATTACATTGGACTTAACGAAAGCTCACAAAACGTGTTTATAGTTTGACCGAAACCGCTGTACCGCGCCTTAGGTATGTGCGCGGCGAGACGTGGGAACGCAGGCTAACAGGCCGCTGTCATATGTCAACGCTCACGGTAATCTCTCCCGTCTCGCCGCGCACATACCTAAGGCGCGGTACAGCGGTTTCGGTCACTCTATAATACATTTTTTGCCTACCCCTTTGGGGTTATAAGGGTAAGTAGAGTCTACATCTTATCTTATCTTATCTCAAAGGGTTAGTAAGAGATCAGCGTTCTTCTTCGATGTTCCAGATGAATGGTTCCAGTCTTTTATCTTCTGGCAGTAGAGCGTTTAATTCTTCAATATCTTGTAGAGTCTGGAAAGAAACAGTTATTAGTATTACACATCAAATTCACTTTCACTCACAAAGAAAGAAAGAAAGAATAATGAAAGATTGCAGATGAAGAAAGATACCGTCACTACATTTTTATTGTTGTTATCTAAATTCTATTTTGTCTGTATCGCCGCCAAATTATTGAAATTGTTATTTATTTGAGTTTCTCCTGTAGGTGAATAATGTTGTTCTTTATGATAAATAAAATGATCTTAAACATGAAAGAAGGAAAGAAAGATGGAAAGAAAGAAAGAAGAACCTCTAACGATAATATTGTCTTATGTTTACGCGAATGTTACACATAGAAATAAAACAAACTTTATACGGATTTTATCGCGTTGTTTATTTTTATAAAACACTATTATTACATAATTTTGAAACTTTAAACTACTATTGTTTAAGCACTTTTACTAGTTACTGTTTACTTCAAATTAAGCTCTATATCTCGGGGGTCTTTTGACCCCCAGGGCCCATATTCAAACGTGAACGAGGTATAAACCCAAGGTGTCTGCACACCAAGTTACAAGTCAATCGGTCCAGTGGTTCCGGAGCTATGCCTGTCACTAACAGACAGACACACAGACCCACATAGTGTTTCCATTAACCTCTTCGAAAAAGACTCAGAGGTTAAGACTGCGCCGAGCGTAAGGCAGATAATGACAGAGCTCTCGCGGCGCATATTCAAATCGGCGCGCGGCCGCCATAGTCAAATTGTATGGAGGATTTGAAGTGCTTTTTTGATAAATATGTATCTTTATTGTCAACCAATAACTTAATTATTTGGGCCAGACAAATTGTAATATAACTATTTATGTTTCGTTTAAGCTGTAAAATAGGATAGATTTCTACTGTTATAATCTAAAAATCACTTAACACGAGCTTACGTTTTTGCATTTTTGGTGCAAATTTACGTAGCAAATTTTGTAGGCAAAAATATTAATTATTTAAAGTTTTTTACACGGAGTAATTGTAAACACATTCATTGTTATGGTAAATGTATATTTTACATTTGTATTAAACAAAAAGTGTTGATTTTATTCACTTAACTGTGACCGCCTGTTTTGGCACATTTCGCTCGGCGCAGTCTTAATAAACAACGCGATAAAATCCGTATAAAGTGTTTTTTTTTTCAACCTCTAACGACTTTCCCAAGTGACTAGTACTACAAAAATTCAGATCCCTGCCACTGCGTCGAGTGTTGTGGGTTCGATCCCCGCACGGGACAAAAATTTTCATGTGGGATCCACAAACAGTTATTCCAGGCGACCTGTGTTATGGTGTCGAGGCCCACACGGGACAATAATTTGTGTGATCCACAAATGATTGTTCCGGGTCTGGGTGTTCTTTGTGTCTGTTGTTTGAATGTTTGTAAACTTCCCCGCGACACAGAAATTATGACTAGTACGGGAGTTGTCTTTTCTTTTATACAAACAAAAATAAGTTGGAATATTACTGAATTTACATTTAGGCTGCAAGGTTCAGGCAAAGGCTTGAACCTATGAGAAGATACTTGCAAGAAACTCACGGTCGCTATATTAAATGACAAATAAAACCTCTACGCCATGCGTGCATAATAATTTTTGTGGCCTAAATGAATCAAATATATTCTGCTTTGACTTCTGTGTGTAGTAACGTCACCTTCGTCAATCTATATATATAAAACTCTTCCATTACTGAGTGACTCACAAACAATGCACAGCCGAAACTACTGAACGCAAGAAGCTGAAATTTGGCATGTATGTTCCCTGGAGTGTGTAGGGGAGCATTAACAGAGGATTTTTGGAAATTCCACCCAAAAGGGGGTGAAAGCGGTGAAACCCGATATTCACACAGGAACGGGACTTACGCGGGTGAAACCGCGGGATAACTACTAGTGTAGTAATAAAGTCAATTCTACTAGTCCCAAGTTCGATGCTCACCTGATGTAAGAGCGAGTTACACCGAGAGAGCTGATGTGACACTTCGTGAACTCTCGCCAACCGCTCGGCGTGGCGAGCGTTCGCTCTCTGTTTATCTACCATCTGAGAATAGAGACGGGAGATCTCCGTGTCCGCCTGGAAACAATAAACGAAAAATACATTTTAAAATCCCTCGCGTGTCGTTTGCACCTGTGCGGTGCATAAGCGCTAAGGCTTTCCTTTCACTATGTTAAACAGACATTCAAAGCGTTAGGTAAAGGTTTTTGGGATCGATTTCCCGATTAGGCAAAAATAAATTTAAATTTAAATAATACGCTTGCTGCGCTATATATCTTTGAATGTAAATTTGTTTGTTACGCTTTCACTACTCAACTGCTCGACCGATCAACATAAAATTTAGCATACACGTTGTCAGGGGCACAGAAAAGAAGATAAGATACCTTTCATTCAGAAAAAGGTACTGTTCCCGAAAGATGGAAATTTATTGCAAAGTGTGCATTAACGCGAGCGAAGCCGCGGGTAAAATCTAGTACGTACTATATATTACTTCTTCTCCCAAGCCTTTATCATTCCCAAGTCACTTGAGGTCGGCTTTTCTGGTCTAACTGGATTTGACTGGATATCAGTTTTTACACGGAGCGGCCGCCACCTGACCTCCGCAACCCGAAGGCTAACGATACCCTAAGGCTAGACCAGTGTCAGGATATTAGAGGGTACTGACTTTCCCAATAACGACTGCCATAGATGTTCATGGCAGCCGGGACCGACGGCTTAACGTGCTCTCCGAGGCACGGAGCAGGCGATAATTGTCAATCAATACGCACATAATTTCGAAAAGTCATATAACTTCTGAAATTCAGAGGTGCGCGACGTGGGTTCGAACCCGAGACCCTCTGCATTGCAGTCTGTTGGTCTCCCCACTGAGTTATCGCTGCTATTATATTATATACTATATATTACTAACTATAAATAATCGACACAAAAGATCCCACTGGGTCGAAGTGTCGCCGGTCTACACTGACTGGCCCCCGTAACAAGATAAGATAACTATAAATAATTACTAAATAATATTGTCTTTTATATTTTTTGTATTAGAACCGATGCCTGTACTTATGAATGACCGGCTAATGTATAACGTATGGTTACCGCGATACAAGCCCTAAGTTTACCTACTGCGGAAGCCGCTGCTAATTATAAAATGTGTAATGTGGTGAATGAATAGATGAATTAATTAGATTTTAGATTGATGCTCCGCTCCTATTGGTCGTAGCGTGATGTTATATAACCTATAGCCATCCTCGATAAATGTCCAACTTAAAAGATTTTTCAATTCGAACCAGTAATTCCTGAGATTAGCGCGTTCAACCAAACAAACGAACTCTTCAGCTTTATAATATTAGTATATATAATATAGCTTTATAATATATATATACTATCTATATATATAAAACTCTTCCGTTACTGAGTGACTGACAGACAACGCACAGCCGAAACTACTGAACGCAAGAAGCTGAAATTTGGCATGTATGTTCCTTGGAGAGTGTAGGGGAGCACTAAGAGAGGATTCTTGGAAATTCCACCCCGTAAGGGGTGAAAGGGGTGAAACCCGGTATTCAAACGGAAACGGGACTTACGCGGGTGAAACCGCGGGAAAACTACTAATTATTAATATATTGTTACGTGCTGGGTTCGACGGATAAGAAAGCAAACAATATTACCGACTAAAACACGTTTTATTCAAACACACAATTAAATCTAAAACACAACAAACACTATACCACACTTTTTCACTGTAACTGCTTCAAACTCCGTAGTATTTTCGTTTCCGTTCGCTTCGATGAACACTTGACCGCTTACGATTGTAAACTGATTCGACGAGCGCTGGCCTTCCGTTTTTACACGCGGTTAAAGCGTTTCTAGAGTTTTCTAGTAACGCCATACCCGGTATGTAAACAGTAAGAAGATTCGAGAATGTGCCAACGTTCTCTCTACGATAAGCGTACCCGTACTACGTAGTTCCGTAAGATGTCAATAGATGGCGGTGTAATAAATTATTAGACGGAACTGCCGAGTCTCCCCCACAATGCCGAGAGATGGCACTGGGCGTGACAATATAATAGAGATTATAGAGAGATATAAAATATTAATCTATAATAGACAGTAGGGGTAATATTACCTCTTTAATCTTGGTGGCTAGAGAGATTTCTTCAGCAGCTAACGGATGAGCGCATGCAGCCAAGTGGGCTTGCAGACGGGTGGTCACTCTGACCCACGGACGGTAATCCAGACCTGAGGACAAAGAAAATAATAAAATTAGCGTCTTCCAAAAGAAAATACATTTTAAATATAACTAGCTTTTGTCCGCGACTTCGTCCGCGTGGAATAGTTCCATTGCAGCATAATAAATTTTTTAGGATACATATTTTGAAAATAAGACTCATACAAACTGCTGTGGTTAACAGAAAATAGATTATTTTGATACATTTTTATATGGTTTTATCTACGATAATGTCGAATTCCTATACAAACTTTCATCCCTTATTTCAACCCCTTCATGCCCTTTTTTTACAACAAAGATCTACATAATATTGTCTGTTTACGCGAATATTATTCATTGAAATTAAACTACTATATACAGATTTTATCGCGTTGTTTATTTGACACTTTATTACATAATTTTGAAAATTGTTACACTACTAGTACCTACTATTAAACTTTACTAATTTTTAAGCTAATTAAATTATTATTAAAACTATTTAGATTTAATTTAATTTTACACTTTCTCCGACGTTTCGGTTGCTTTTCAGCAGCCATGGTCACGGGGACCATGTGACCATGGCTGCTGAAAAGCAAAAATTTGCAAAGTTTTATAGTACTAGTAGTGTAACAATTTTCAAAATTATGTAATAAAGTGTCAAATAAACAACGCGATAAAATCCGTATATAGTAGTTTAATTTCAACAAAGATCTACTCTACCTCTGTACTAAATTTCATCAAAAATCGGTTCAGTGGTTTAGGCCTGAAACCGTAACAGACAGACTGACAGAATCACTTTCGCATTTACAATATTAGTGGGGTTTTATTCGGATTTTATCGCGTTGTTTACAACACAACACTTTTATTACATTGTTTTATTTTATTACTAGATGTTGTCCGCGGATCCGCTCGCAAATGTAGGTTAGTAACAGTATTTTTTCCTGGATGAAGGATACCTTATGTCCATTTCTGTTCCCCTGACACCGTGTATGTGATATTTTTTGTTTATTTATTTACTTGTTACACTTTCACGCGCCTTAATTTTTCAACCGATAATTATGAAATTTCGCAACCTTTTATCCTGATAAAAGTTATGTTAATAATGCAACATATCCTACTGCCTCCGTGGCGCACCGGTAGTAAAAGCGACTGTGCATGAGGTCTCGGGTTCGAATCCCGGGTCGGGCCAACAAACAGTTATTGGGTTTTTCAGTTAAAAAATGTCAACTGCAGGCCGGAGGTAGAAAGTTGGCGGTGTAACACACCCCTGTGCCTCGGAAAGCACGTAAAGCCGTTGGTCCTGCGCCTGATCTCTCTCCGGTCGTGTCGAATTACCGTCCTATCGGATCATGAGAGTCAGGGAACAGAGAGTGCACTTGTGTTTGCTCACACGCTTCTGCACTATAATATCTCCAGCGCAGATGGCCAGTCTCCGTTAAGACTGGCCGCCGTGATCGAAATCGGTCTGGAGGATATTATTATTATGAGTACTTTTGTATTTTCTCAGCTCAGGGCTGGTTTTGTCTACATTTACGGTAACCAAGTAAATGTAGCGTGTGGTGTATTTTTTAAGGTCATGTAGATGAATTTTTTTTTATTGCCGTTGTTGGCAGACTATATGTGGTCCACCTGATGGAAAGTGGTAACCGCTGCTCATGGACTTCAGCAATGTCAGGACACAGCAAAGCCGCTGCCTACCGTGAAAGAAGAACTCTCTTTAAGCCTCGTTTGAAGAAGGACATATCATAGCGCTCGGGCAACACCGAAGCAGGCAGTTCATTCCAGAGCTTGCACGTACGCGGGAGAAATGATCGCTGTAAGCGTACCGTCTTGGATTTGAACGCTTCCAGGTGATATGGGTGAACCCTGCTTCGTTGTCGAGTAGTACGATGATAGCAAAGGGCCGCTGGTTGGTACCAGTGCTCTGAAGAACTGTTTGATTTGGTAATCAAACAGTTCTTCAGAGCACTCCCCGTGAAAGTGTTTTGTGTAAACTCGTTTTTATCAAGAGACATAAACTTCCTAACTATTCTGCAGGTGTTCAGAATGGCAGCTTTTTGGAGCTTAATGTATAGGGAATCTTTAAGGTCTATTCATTTCAGACTATGGTAAAGATGTTTAGGTATGACACCGGTGGTGGAAAGAACCGCATGGCACTGTGTAAACTTTGTCTTGTTTCCATATTCTTGTTACTTCATCCTTCAGCTCTGCATATTTACCTATTTTCTCATTAATTGTCTTTTGTAAGTTATGCGTATTGGGGACTGCGATATCTATTAGTCATTATTACTATTATCCTACATTTACGCGAGCGAAGCCGCTGGCAATATGTAGTCATTGTCTGTGTCTCACCTTCCAAAACTTCAGGGTCTCGGGCGCCAGGCAGACCGAGAGTTCCTCTCATTATAGGCAGAAATGTTGGGATTTCCTGAAAATTAAAACACATACACTTCTAAATAAAATACCTGCATGGGTAATGCAATACTTAAGTGCATTTTGTAAAATGTCGTGGGTTTGATCGTACACGGGACAAATAGCTGTGTGACCGTTAAAAACAAAAATGCATTCTGTTAAAAAGGTGTTTTTCATACAATTCAATTATTTTTCGTACTGGAAATCATTCCTGTGTAGTGTGAGCGCTCATAGCCAGTTGCACTCACTGATCGGTAAACAATTAGCGAGGTTAAGGAGCGTTGGGTGCGGTCAGTCTATAGATGGGTGACCGCTTAGTTGTATTTCATCTGAGCGTCTCCGTGCTTCGGAGGGCACGTAAAAGTCGGTTCCGGTTGTTGCCAAATTGACAGCAGTAGTTAAGCCATGTCAGAGGCCTACGGGCGGCTTGAACAACTCTTGACAACAGGTTGGCCACTAACCAAACGAAAAGAAGAATTGGAGAACTACCTCAAATACAAATTCTGGACGTAACTCGTATTTTGAAGTGTATTTATTTAAGGTATTGCCGTAAATCGGCTGCTGTTCCATTCAACTGGTTAGTTCTCTAAGAAAGGATTCCTGTGTCGCGGAGAACTTAACGCTCATTCAAAAAACTGATACAGAAAACACCCAGAGTCCGAACAACTACTTGTGGATCATACATATTTTATCCCTTGGATGGAACCCACAACACAGTGGTAGCTGTGAGGCGACACCTTTAACTACTACGTCAGTTAAGAAATCTCAAGAAAGATCTCAAGAAATCTCAAATCTCAATCCAAACAGTCAATTCTCGTATGTATATATGTACGACTAGCTGTGCCCGCGGCTTCGCCCCGCATGGGGCATCCATTAATTACGTAAGCTGCTTTTCTTTTAATTTGGACTCCGCCCTCTGTCTTGGCGAGATTTAGTGACATTTAGTGAGATTTGGTGGGACCCCCCGTCCCGCCTTACGTGAGCCTTTTTTCACTGTTTCTTATTCTTGAAGTAAATGTTTTAACAGCCATGAGATTATTTTAACGTACAAAATGGGATGTTCTAAGAAAAGCAAAAGCGTTTTTTTTGAGTACCTTTTATAAAATTTATGTTTTTCAAAAGTTGACGTTAGATTCTCGATTATGCCTCCTCCCCGCCTCAGTTTAAATGAGATTTAATGAGATTTTACTGGACCCCTGCCCCCCTATTTTGAGTTCACGTAATTTACGGATGTCCCGCATGGAAATCGGTATACAATGTCCTTTTCTTAACCCCTGACTACGTGCTGCACAGTCACACGATAATGGCTTGAAGAAACACACATTTTTAATGTTAGTAAGAAATATTAGAAAATAAATTACCTGTGCCCACGGCTTCAATTCTTAGCTCTTCCTTTCATCTCATTCTTACAACTGTTTGCAGCACACTGACTTTCGGTAGGTAAGTAATTCACGATAATTTTTACACGATTGCCCAAAAAAGGAGTGTAATGTTTTAGGGTTCATGTATGTATGTAATTAAGTAGGTATGTATGTATATAAGTTTCTTAATTTCACCATGACTTCTAAATGCCTGAACAGATTTGGATGTGTGGTATTAAATTCAGTTAATTATATAAATAGGTATTTCTTCCTAATTAAAATGCGTATTACCAGCAATATGAAAATTTAAATAAATTATTAGATATTTTCGTGTTTTATTTTACCAATAACTCCACTATGACCCGAACCCCGTTGTTACATATGATACAGATTTTATAAGTGTTTTTTTATTCGTGTTTTTTATTTACACACCTGAAGTCTCTGTATGTCTTCATCGAGCTGGTCATCCGTCGCCGGTTTCACGACTATGATGTCCCGGGTTCGCTTCGTCTTCCGAGCTTGGAGGCTGAGCTGTCTTCGTTGCAGCATAGACTTCTTACCATCTGTGCTTCGCTGATTCTTCGCCGAAGTTTTCGGTGAATCTGTCGATAAATGTAGTAGTTTAAATATTTAAAGTATTCCTGATTTGTAAAATACTTTAATTTTTATTATTATTACAACATTGAATAAACAAAAGAAAAATTAATAAAGATCTCTTGTTAAAAATATCGATATTTCGATATTTGCAAATTCTGATTCTCGATATTTAAATATTGACAAGTTCTGATTATCGATCCATATCCTTATTTATATAGAATAATTCTTAAATATGTTTATTTTAGAGCAGATGCTACGGCTAATAATATTTTAAATATATTTAAATACAAGAATCTGAATTTGTAAATAGCGATATATCAATATTTAAATATCGATTAGCACAACTTGTAAATATCGATATTTCAAGATTAATAAATTTTGATATTATCAATATTTAAATATCGATATTTTAGACTTTAATAAGTATATTTTACCAATATCAATAAATATCATTCATCTTTATCTTATCTTATGTGGGGGCCAGTCAGTGCAGACTGGCGACACTTCGGCCCAGTGGGATCTTTTGTGTCGGCACTCTCCCAATAACGACTGCCATAGATGTTCATGGCAGCCGGGACCGACGGCTTAACGTGCTCTCCGAGGCACGGAGCAGGCGATAATTGTCAATCAATACACACATCATTTCGAAAAGTCATATAACTTCCGAAAGTCAGAGGTGCCCGACGTGGGTTCGAACCCGAGACCCTCTGCACTGCAGTCTGTTGGTCTCCCCACTGAGCTATCGCTGCTCTGTTCATTCATCTTTACTATGGTAACATAATAACAAGATTGAAACAACACATACCTCCAATAGGCCGGTCCACAGTATAAGATATGTATGGTAACTCCGAGTCTGAACAAATGCTAGTCCCTGGTGAGTTGTTACCGCTTGCTGAAGGTTCAGATGCTCTTGAAGCATCTGTGGAGTTGGAAAATACAATATAACCATAAACAAAATTAATAATTATAGCCTTGTGAGGCTGTTAAGACTGCCATGCAAGGGTCTCGTGAATGCACCTCTGACTTTTCAGTTATGTGCTTGTTAAATAGTTAATTATCACTTGCTTTAACGGTGAAGGAATACATTGTAAAGGAAATCTAAATGTCTGAAAGTTATCTATAATGTTCTAGAAGATATATGGAAGTCAAGTTTGTCAAACTGCACTGAGTAAGACTGGTGAACTATGGCCTAATCCTTCTCACATTGTGAAGTGGCCTATGCCCATTTTTGGGTCAGTTTATACACAGATTAACTGTTCCACTGCTGGGCATGAGTCTCTTCTCATTATGAGAATGGTTAGGATGTTATATTATATATTATTTCTAATAAATAAACTGTTGAATGGGTGAAATTATATGTTTTATTAATTATGTTTCTTTGCATACAACTACCATTACAGGTTAAATTACTTAATGCAATAACATAACAAACATGAATACATACTATTAGCCATGATACATATAATTATGTAACATATAATATATTGTTACACCCAGTGCCATCTCTCGGCATTGTGGGAAAGACTCGGCAGTTCCGTCTATGTATGTATCTTATGTGGGGGCCAGTCAGAGCAGACCGGCGACACTTCGACCCAGTGGGATCTTTTGGGCCGACACTCTCCCAATAACGACTGCCATAGATGTTCATGGCAGCGGCTAACTGCTAACGAACGGCGAACTAACTAACGGCTTAACGTGCTCTCCGAGGCACGGAGCAAGCGATAATTGTCAATCAATACGCACATAATTTCGAAAAGTCATATAATATCCGAAAGTCAGAGGTGCGCGACGTGGGTTCGAACCCGAGACCCTCTGCATTGCAGTCTGTTGGTCTCCCCACTGAGCTATCGCTGCAGTTCCGTCTAACAATTTATTACAGCGCCATCTATTGACATCTTACGGAAGTTATAATACTACGTAGTTTTTCGGTACGCGACTAGTAGAGAGAACACTGGAACTTTCTACAATCTTCATACTGTTACATACCGGGTATGGCTTTTCTATAAATCTCCAGAAACGCTTTAGCCGCGTATAAATACAGAGCACGCGCACCGCCAAGTCAGTTTACAATCGTAAGCAGTTAAGTATACATTGGAGCCAACGGAAGTGAAAATACTACAGAGTTAAAGCTAGTTATAGTGGAAAAATTGGAGTATGGTATGTGTTGTGTTTCAAGTTTAATTGTGTGCTAGAATAAAACGTGTTTTAGTCGGTAATATTGTTTACATTCTCATCCCTCGAACCCAGCACGCAACAATATGAACGCACATACAAAAAAAATATATTTAAAATTATGTTTATACATTGTCTACTATGGGTAGTAGAAGCTATCCTTAGTTTGGGCTAGATGGTGTAGTATTTGTTAGAATATTATTATATCTTCTTCTTCTCCCTTAGCCTTTATTATTCCCAAGTCACTTGGGGTCGGCTTTTTTAGTCTAACCTGATTTGACTGGATATCAGTTTTTACACAGAGCAGATGCCACCTGACCTCCGCTACCCGAAGGTTAACGATACCCTTAGGCTAGACCAGTGTCAGGATATTAGAGGGTACTGACTTGCCCAATAACGACTGCCATAGATGTTCATGGCAGCCGGGACCGACGGCTTAACGTGCTCTCCGAAGCACGGAACAGGCGATAATTGTCAATCAATACGCACATAATTTCGAAGTCATATAACTTCCGAAAGTCAGAGGTGCGCGACGTGGGTTCGAACTCTTTGCATTGCAGTCTGTTGGTTTCTCCACTGAGCTATCGCTGCTTAACTATATTATTATATATATTATATTATTTTATAATAATGTTACCTGGTATATTTGTGACAGCTATAGTGTGGCCTCGTCTCACTGGTGGAGCTCTTTGCGCCTGCTTCTTCTGAGGTACCGAGGATTGCTCCGAACCCATTGCGATGCTGCAAAACATTATAAATATAATTAATTATTGACCCGGGTCGGCTGCAAATGCAATTTAGTAAAATGGGACGATATAAATCAAATGTATTAAAAATAAATTTTTTTTTATACAGAAACTGTCCCACGGTGTGAGATTTTGGTGTGCTGGCCTAAAGTGGAATAGAACTCAAGAGCTCTAGGTGCCAGTCTAATAGTCTTCTGCGAGGTTATTGCTATTTACCGAAGGCAACAATTGCTATTAACCCTTGGGGTGCCTGGTGGGTCTAACAGACCCGTTACTTCAAGGAATCAACAATTACATTTTTAAATTCTTTAACAATCACGCGGTGCTCTTCAATAGCTTTGCATTATAGATTATCGGCCATTTTGCGGCACTTCCAGAGTCCGCCACGCTAATTTGTGACTTGTGACGCCAGATTTATGGGTGACGGACGGAACAGGCATCAAAATATTTTAAATCACTACGATTTTAGTTAAGATGTTTTGTGTTCATCGTAAATTGCATGAGATTCGATAACTTAGATACTCGTGAAGGGAAAGCAGCAGTTGATAAGTTGGCACCTATTTGACACTTGTACAAGGAGTTCATTAGAACTGCCAAGATATCAATGCTTATTTAAACATAAGTGTTGATTTTTGTCATATAAGGCAAGATTTTTATTTTTTTAATAAATCCATATAATCTACTTATATTTTTCTTTTTATTATTTTATTCCTTAATATAGTTATATAATATAAATAAAAACTAATTATTTGATATTTAGACGCAATAAATAAATGTCTAATATGTAGTTGCCAATCACATATTTGTCGGTCTCGGTGGCGTAGTGGTTAGTGTAACCGACTGCCACGCCTGAGGTCGCGGGTTCGATTCCCGCACAAGTCAAACATTTGTGTGCATGAACATGGATGTTTGTCTTGGTCTGGGTGTTTCTATGTATAATATGTATGTATTTACAAAAATAAAGTATATATGTATGTTTATCCATTGTCTAGTACCCATAGTACAAGCTCTGCTTAGTTTGGGCTAGACAGTGTTGCGTGTATGTGATAGAATATTATTATATTATTACATAGTTCAATAACTATATGATAGATAATGCATGGCATTGGATTAGGGGCTAAATACAGATACCTACACAAAATTTAATTCTTGGCATAGGACCATAAATATCTTAGTTGGCAAAGCTGTAACATAGTTTATTGAAGTTGCAAGTCTAAATCCTGCCTCAAGGATTTTATTTTTCCGCTGTAATTCACATTCTACCTTAGCATAGGTAACGACAAGGATAAGTTTTATTCGTAGGTCTTATGGATAAGACCTATACATGTTTACATGTATGTTGCACATATCATAGGTATCACTTGTATGTTGCATTTTTTGCTGCTTGTAAATCTTTTAGTAGAAATACTCTGTTAAATTATTTTAAACAATCTTTCTGTTGTGCATGTCATCCAAAATTCTAAGTTACAGTTCCCTGCAATTGCCCCTGTTTGTTGATGCATCAGTCACTCAGTTTTTGACTTTTATTTCAATTATTAATGTACCTAATATATCTTTATGATCAGTAATTATAATAAATTATTTTAATTATACATAATTATAATCCTTTTTAAATGGTACGGCAAAGGGAACACTGATAGGCTACGCAAAAAGCTTATGTTAAAAATATTAGACTGATAAGCCATAGCATCTACTGTATAAAACATATTTGTATCTCATTATTTCTATATAAAAAAGGAGATGGTTCTATTACTTCTATGGAACATGACAATATATAAATTAAAAAGTAAATACCCTAAGCAACCGTTGAGTGCTATCACTACACTATAATTTAATTTAATATGGATAAGACAAATAACAAGATTCGTATTTTATTATTGTAAAATAATAATACTAATACTCACATAATGAATTTTGTGTTTATTTCCTTATATTCACTGTATCTACGTACATTATTACGTTATAAAACGTAGTTTAGAGTTTTCTAATATGTAATGTACTTATTGTGAGCCTGTGAGGTTTATAAGAAATAATGATAATAATAATTATTGGTAAAATCAAATCACAACAAGTCAAAATCTGCGAATAGTGATGCTACATTTAGTAATAAAAAATCTAAACTAATAATGATGTAGCACATCAAGTGTAACTTTGTTCTTCACGAAGTATATAGAAAATATAATTATGTAAATCTCAAAGCAATGCTAACTTAGGACGAAGAAAATTGTAATAATAAAAACGATCTAAATAGAGTTCTTTACTAAAATCCTAGTCAGCAACATCGTGTTGTGCAGTCAAAAATCTTCTCTGACCATTTTAGCGGAACGCTAGACTATTTCATACATACCTTACGCCTGCCTTAAAATTGTCATAAAGGTGAATGTTGTTATTACTTACTATTAAAGGCAAATGAAACAAACGAAACTTAAAAAGTTTTTGTCTATCCCTCCAGAAAAGACGCATAAATTTATATAATTATGTTAGTATGTATGTTTGTGTATCTACCTCATCTCTCGCTGAATAGTAATATATAATAATAATAATAATAATAAACTTTTATTTCGGAGTATTGTCCATAAATGTTAGTCATACAAATTCATTAAAACTATGTTAGTGACAAATATAAATCTAATTTAAAAATTTACGCCCCCCTCCTGGTGCACTTGATCCATACATGTGCACACGGGTCCAGTGCCACAGGAACGGGCTGTCCAGTCTGTTTGCAATAATGCTAAGGATGCATGCTGTTAGCGCCCCCCGCAACCGAGACATCAGGGATGCAGTTCTCTTTCTTAAGATAGCTTGAAAGCTATTTATGTTCGCTTCAGCAAACATCCCTGATGCGCTACAGAACCGTGGGAGCCCCATCAGCACTCTAAAATCATTATTATACTGGATTCGGAGAATGTTGTAGGCCCTCTGCGTATGTCTGACCCACAGGCTGCAAGTATAAAAAGATTGACAAAAGGCTTTAAAAAGCGTGATCTTAACTTCCTGTGAACATCGAGCAATATAATTGAAATGATGATTAATCTCTACTTCGCTTCTCATTAATCTTTTAGTTGAAAATATATCTGAGAATCATTACAAATTATTTTCCAATAGCTTTCTCCTTAATACTCGTCTAAAATATATTTACACTCATTGGGTCGCCATCTTTGTTGCTTGATGACATCTTTGAATGACGTCGACTGTCGACGTCATATTGACATTTGACATATAAATGTACACACGTCTACGAAATTTTGTTCGTAACTCCAGAGACCTTTTACGAAAATTATGAAATAATCAATTGAAACATCAATAAAATGGTCGACGAAAGTACAAGGAAGACTTTGAGCAGCATACCCTTGCTTCAAACTAAGGCTGGGCCGCGAGACAAGGAGTTATGGGTAAATAGGTTGAAAGAAGAATATCAAGCACTGATTAAGGTAAAAATACTTCCGTATTGTCAATGATTTTATTATTTCGTAAGTAATTGTTACTAATACATGTTTTATCTACTATTTGGTTAATCTCTTTGTAAGTTTTTCTGTTAGATATACATACTTTAACTTAATTAATATACTGAGTTGATCATAATAAACTTAATTGTAAGTGTTCTTTGGTACTTAGTATTACTCACTGCACGGATGGCGTAGTGGTTTAAGTGGTCGCTTCTCCATTGCGTTGAGTGTTGTGGTTTTGACTCCTACACAGGACTAAAATTGTGTGATATATTCATGTGTACTAAGTCTGAGTGTTCTTTGTGTCTGTTATTTCAAATTTAGAATCATAGTAAAAAAAATGTATTTAAAAAAAGAAAGGGGTATAGTGTAGGGCACTCTGACGTATATGTTTAGTCTGTCGCTTTTAGTTCATGTGAACCAATGCTCAGTCATACAGTTGTTCCGAGCCCCGCACTAAGACCGTACACGCACTTCAGTAACCTTGCATTAATGTGAAGTATAATAAATTAACAGTTGGTGAAATTATATCTTCATTTATCTCTGTACACATCCCTGAAGTAAATACATACACATACACATACACCACACAAAAAGCCCATGTCATAGGAATTCTTTACGATCGACAATTACAATTGTTACAATCATGGTATATCTCCCTTGCTTCTAAACCAAACCTGACATAAGTTATTTGTAAACCATAAGTTTTCTGAATGTATGTGCTCAGTCCATTGTGTTAATTGTTAAGGTGAGGGCAAAGAGTTAAAAACATGATTGTCTTAATTTCTAATGTAAGATGCTGAAGATGTGTATTACATTTTATTATAGAATTTTGGAATACTGACTCTAGATAATATAAAATTCATTACATGCATTTATTTTGTGTTATTAATACTTCAAAGGTAATTTTGCCAAGCTGCACAAATATGTAAAATTTGATATGTGTATACTTACTATTTTTCAGAATATTAGCATTCTTTGGTCCAGGTCTTAACTCACTTTCTTTTCACATGTTTAGCTGTTGCTTAAGTATAAATATTGTGTGACTTCCATCATGAGTCCAATTTTATGCTTACAATGAGATGAAAATTGAGTCATTTAAGAATATTTAATTGTAGAACTTCTTAGTAGATTGTATTCTTAAAAAGTAATTAATAATTTGTTTGATTATGTACATTTATTAAAAAAAAAAAAAAATTTTTAGATACGCAATAATAACTATGCACATTTTGGATGGGATTGAATACAATACAAGTATGGTATTTGGTTCTTAACCGGTCGTATACCGCCGGCTCGCATACCAGCCGGCAGATTTGTACCCGTCGTAGGCCGGTGGCTCGCATGCGAGCCACCAAATTGGCGCCAAAACGCCGCGCGCCGCCTTCGCTTTAGCTTAAGCTAACGTAAAACCAATTTGGTGGCTCGCATGCGAGCCACCGGCCTACGACGGGTACAAATCTGCCGGCTGGTATGCGAGCCGGCGGTATACGACCGGTTAAAAGAGTTCTTGGTTTGGGTTCAGGTCTAGTAATGGAATGGCTACTACCAAATCTTTACCAGTGCTTTAGTAACCTTTTTCTTCTCTGATTTTTGTATAAATTTAAGTCACAAAGTTCGGATTATTGATTTCTCCCACCGAGAAACAGCCGATGTTCTGGTTTTGCTCGCGTTAATATAAATCTTGTCAATAAATTCCTATCCCTCAGAAACAGTTTTTTTTTCTGGATAAGAGGTTGCCTATGCTCTTTTCTGTATCCCTGATAGAGTGTATGCGAAATTTCATGACGTTCGGTCGAGACGTCAAGGGATGAAGCGTAACAAACAAACAAACAGACTCACATTCTCATTTATGTATAGTATTAGTTAGGATAATACATGTTATTAATAATATTCATATATAGACTATTCTCGAAATATAATATGTGCATTTTTAAAATAACCATTGCATTTTATACAGAAACCATGAAATTAGTTATAGGTTATAAACAGCAATTTCATAGTAAAATAATAATAATAAATAATACATAATATAATACATATTATACATTTTCTCTTTCCAGTATGTACAGAACAATAAAGCAGCTGACAATGACTGGTTCCGTTTGGAGTCAGACAAGACTGGTACGAAGTGGTTCGGCAAATGCTGGTATGTCCACAACCTACTGAAATACGAGTTCGATCTAGAGTTTGACGTAAGTAGAACAAAACTATTTAAATAAATAGAGTTCATAATCGACTAGCCTAGCGGGAGACCGTTGGACTGCCACGCAGAGGTGTTGAGTTTGAGCACAAGGCATGCACCTCTCACTTTTCGAAGTTATATGCGTAGTAATAGTTAATTATCGCTCGCTTTAACGGTAAAGGAAAACATCGTGAGGAAACCTGCATGTCTAAGATTTCTCCATTATAATCTCAAAGATATGTGAGGTCAGCGAACCCTAGATCAGCATGGTGGACTACTGTTTAACCCTTCTCACACGGAGAAGAGGCACGTATTCATCCGTGGGACCGAGTAGTCTGACGTCAAAAGGAAAAAGACGTATCTAACATACTTGCTTGAAATTGAGATATTTTCGTATACCGAGCCAGTAAAAAATGACACATCTGCCAGTATTTTTTATATTTAATATAAAATACTCGCAGGTGCGTCATTTTTCTTATGACGGCAGTAGTGTGGGTTTCAGAGTGAGAAGGGTTAGGTCATAGTCAACCATGTTATCCCAGTGCGGGTTGCCAGGCTTCACGTATCTTCAACAACATTATGTAGAACTTTCAGACATTCAGGATTTCTACACAATGTTTTCCTTCACCATTAAAGCGAGCGATAACTCCTTAAATAAGGCATACGCACATAACTTAGAAAAGTTATAGGTGTTTGAGAACCGAAGTCGAGACCTCTGCGTGGCAATCAAACGTTCTCCGTAAGCTATCGCTGCTTATGAACAATTTTCAGAAATTCTTCAGTTTAAGACTGTAACGTAAAATTAATTTCTAGATCCCAGTAACATACCCAACGACGGCCCCAGAGTTGGCGTTACCAGGTCTTGATGGCAAGACCGCTAAGATGTACCGGGGTGGAAAAATATGTCTGACCGACCACTTCAAGCCGTTATGGGCTAGAAATGTGCCCAGATTTGGTATTGCCCATGCTATGGCGCTTGGTGTAAGATATATTTCTGTTATATTGTCTACCTTGAAGTGATATTTACTACGGATTTAGCTGTGAAGAAATATAGAAAAGTGCATAATATTACTAAATATTTCTTTTAGTTTCCTTTCGACAATAATGTATGTTATGATGGCTGACCTTTTAGATATTTAGATATAATTAAGCTGTTATTTTTGACGTGTGAGATGTATTTACGCTTCTCTCTCTGCGGGAAAAGGGGAGTGGAGAGGGTATGTCGGGCTCACCCGAGAAAAGATGCCCGCGTGGTACCTACGTCAATAAAAAGTAGTCTATGTCCTTCGCCACGTTTTATACTATCTCTGTACCAATTTTATCCAAATCGGTTGAGTGGTTTAGCCGTGAAGAGGTAACAGGCAAACAGACAGAGTTACTTTCGAATTTATATTAGTAAGAATTAAGTCCCCCAATATTTTTTATGAACCCATCGCCTATTAGCCTATACTTTGAGTGTATAAAGTCGTAACGCTTTATTTTATTTTCCAGCTCGGGCCGTGGCTAGCGGTGGAAATACCAGAGCTAATAGAAAAAGGGGTGATTACCTATCAAGAGAAAACGGAAGAAGCAAAATAAGCGAACTAAGAATAATAATTTTGTACATAAAATGTATTATAATACAATTATATATGCTTTTTTATTTGGTTGTTTTATTCCTTCACATCCGTTAAAGGGGTCATTAAGGTATTATGTGAGCAACAACGGGAAGAGGGGTCTTGGGCGTTCTTTGCTTTGCTTATTTTTGACGACATGGGAGGGACAGGAATATTTATTACTGCAAAGTTCAGCAGATTAACAATCGCAACGTACGCTGGGCGATGTCCAAATTTTGCCACTGATAGGACACATTTATCTCATTACATTATTAACTTTTTTTTTTGGACACCTGGCATTGTGCAGGTGCATTCCCCATCGCCGGTTTTGGGGCGGGCGATGGGGATATGTCGGAATCCAGCCCATAAGATAGAAATTTGGGCTGAACCGACTAAAACCACCGCGGTGTTCCTCACACCTATATGGCGGGGCCGCGTGGATCGCTCTCGCATTCAAATCGCGATCCCGTCAAAGGTTCGACCCGCCGATGGACGTGGCGGGTCCCACACAATCATTACACAAATTCACCAAACAACAAAATTGACATACACAATTGGGGGACCTGGTCCCCGACAACAAAGCGGGGGACCTAGTCCCCTTTCCGACATCGAGAGGCGTGCGTGGAACACGAACGCCGCCTACTCGGACCTGCGCTGATCGGACGGTGGACGGCCCCAATGGGCCCACCGCCCGCAGGCTTCTACTCAGGGCGGCTGGAGGTCGTCTTGCGCCCTCCTGCGCCCGGCTCTGCGGTTAAGGAGAGGGATTGAACGTTCCCTTTCCCTCTCCGCCGCCTCCTTCACTAACATCACCTCCTCACAGGAGGCGACGTCATTCCAAGACCTCTCACTCGAAATCATGGACAGAACCATAGCCAGCCATGTGCATGACACGGCGTTGCGTGACCCAAGCAGGGCAAGCTACCAATGAGTGCAACGCCGTGTCCTCGACAACGACGCGGCAGTCGCCGCAGTGATGACAACCGGGCGTCTCCTGTTTGCTTATTCGACACAGATACAGACCATTACTTTTTTAACTTAAGTTAAGCCTAAATAATTTAAAATATATACCTATTATTCTTTGTATCGCCTGCTTACTGACAATACTAGCCTTAACTTAAATGAAGGCAGTTTCCGTGTAGTTAAGCAGAAGGTGTGGTGTTGCCAGTAAGCAGAAATGAAATTTAGTGTTACATATTGTTTTAATTTTCTAGTTTTATTATTATGTTTTTTATATTTTTTTATTTCTTCATTTTATGAGTGTGCCCTTTTCTGCGCCAAAATAAGAAAAAAATTTTTTTTTTTTCTTTTTCTTCATATTCTGTATTTCTTTTCTTATTTCCTTTCTTTTTAACAAATATTACTTCGGCACTAGGTATAATTTCTCATTCCTGTGACGCGGGGACTTTACAAACATTCAAACAATGGACACAAAGAACATCCAGACTCGGAACAACTATTTGTGGATCACATAATTTTTTGTCCCGTGTGGGGATCGAACCCACAACACTCGGCGCAGTCGTATTGGCGAGGCGCCCACTTAACCACTACGCCATACGTGCCTACCTATATACCTACTTCTAAATATATGCGTAGGTACGAAGTCGAGGGTAAAATCTAGTTGTATGATAATTTTATTTTCCTCAATAAAATTCAGTTATTGCTTTTGTCGAAATAAAAACAATCAATTTAAATAAAGATATAAAACGTTTTATTCGAGAAAGTAGTCTACGCAACATATCACATGTTTTAAATTTGTAAGTATTTTCAATATGATAATATCAGCCCCGATATAAACTATCCTTCTGCTGGGCACGGGCCTCTTCGCAGTGTCGAAGGGTTAGACCATAGTCCACTACACTGGCATTGCGGGTATGCAAACTCCAAATACAAATATTTAAGAACTTTATGGAGAACTCACAGAGAGGCAGGCTTCCTCACGATGTTTCTGGAAACCCTAATCGCGTCTGTACCTTATCCGTTCTAGCCTGCGCCGTGCCGTCGCCTTACGTCTTTTCTGTGTAATTTAGGTACCTACGCCTTAACTGTTAAACTGGCTATTTTCAATACCTACATAGGGCATATAATTAAGAGCAGCGATAGCTCAGTGGGGAGACCAATAGACTGCAATGCAAAGGGTCTCGGGTTCGAACCCACGTCGCGCACCTCTGACTTTCGGAAGTTATATGACTTTTCGAAATTATGTGCGTATTGATTGACAATTATCGCCTGCTCCGTGCCTCGGAGAGCACGTTAAGCCGTCGGTCCCGGCTGCCATGAACATCAATGGCAGTCGTTATTGGGAAAGTCAGTATCCTCTAATATCCTGACACTGGTCTAGCCTTAGGGTATCGTTAGCCTTCGGGTTGCGGAGGTCAGGTGGCAGCCGCTCCGTGTAAAAACTGATATCCAGTCAAATCTGGTTAGACCAGAAAAGCCGACCCCAAGTGACTTGGGAATAATAAAGGCTAAGAGAGAAGAAGGGCAAATAATTATGTATAAGCTTACCTACGCCTGTATTTGCCCGAAAAGATAGGCCAAGATACAGCCATATTTCGTCAAATATGTGTTATTAGACGCCACGATATAGGGCCTAAAATCTGTTGCCAATCCCGTGTTGAGATGTTCCTAATAGAAAATTTCGCCAGCAATAAGTTTCGAGCTAAACGACAACTATCGTATTAGCAATAATTTCTGTGTCACGGAAGACTTTACAAACATTCAAACAACGGACACAAAGAACACCCAGTCTCGGAACAACTATATATTTGTGGAATGCACAAATTTTTGTCCCGGATCGAAAGCACTAAATTCAACGCTGTGACAGTGGCTTGGTTACCTACCACTGCTAATACATTATCCGTTGACCATCAGTATCAGTCATTGGTAAGAAGGCGCCAGTGATAAGAAAGGAAGAAATAAATAAATATTTCCTTTTTAGAGTTCGGAAAAACTCTTATACCACAGCTTTGTCCGTCCGTCCGGCTGTCTGTTATACAACTTACAACTCAAGAACCGTAAAAGCTAGAGACTCGCGGTCAACGCCATTCAACTCAGCATAATCGATATACCCCGAAATGAATATGACCTTTGACCTCTGACCTCAAGGTCTCAAGACTCGCGGTCAACGCCATTCGACTCAGCATAGTCGATGTACTTTGAAACGACTATGACCTTTGACCTTTGACCTCAAGGTCACGTGATACCATTTTTTCGAACTCTAAGATTTCTCACTTGTTTATTGATCTAACACTACATGTTCCACAGATTATTTACCGTATAATGAAGGCTTTTGCTATACTGCTACTCTTGGTATGGACCGTCGTTGAAGGTGTACCGGCTGTAAGTTTGTATGTTCTACTCGATAACATTATATAAGATCTTTTTGTTTTACTGCTAACTAGCTGTCTTCTGCGGTTTCACCCACGTTAACAATTACTGCACCGCTTCCATGGCTTGTAGCACCATCAGACCACATAATATTTGCGGACAAATCAATGATTTGATTACAATTTAATAACAATATGTTTTTTACAATTATACCGGCACATCAAACACCCATCTCCATAGCCCAGATATATCGGAGTCCATACGTAGTAATAGTCCTACGCCTGCTGCGGCTAGTGGCGCCGTAGGAGTTTCATCTCACCTTAGATTAAAACTGACGAACAGCCTCTTCACGTTGGACTCATGTCTTCGTGTAAGCCTCCTAAAAGGCCAGGTATTGTTTAATGTAATAGAAAAATACCTGTGATAAGAAAAACATAATAAGAATATCAGCACTGTATATAAATTGTTCTACTGCCAGGTCATTTCAGTGGGAGAACGTTGGCCCAGTGCATATTGGCAGACTTCACATATCTTTGAGAACATTATGGAAAACTCTCAGACATGCAAGTTTCTTCTCGATGATTTCCTAAAGGAAATCATCGAGAAGAAACTTGCATGTCTAAGAGTGATGGTGAACCATTAAAGCAAGCGATAATTAACTATTTAATACGCACATAACTATGTAAAGTCAGTGTGCCTTGGGCTCCAACTCCAGACTCTGCGTGGCACTCCAATGGTCTCCCACTGCTTTCATTGATTTGAATTAAATTTATTTGTCTTGATTTGACTTACATAGTTTGCCTCGATATGATTTTTATTTCTCTACACAGCCTCAAGACGATGAAGAAGGTGGCGGTGAGGAAGGTGGCGGTGATGAGGAAGGTGGCGGTGATGCGGAAGGTGGCGGTGATGCGGAAGGTGGCGGTGATGCGGAAGGTGGCGGTGATGCGGAAGGTGGCGGTGACGCGGGTGGTGGTGACGCGGGTGGTGGTGACGCGGGTGGTGGTGATGCGGAAGGTGGCGGTGGTGATGATGCCAACAAAGGTATGGTCCATGATACTTACAGTGTCTTCTTGTGTTATTGGTTGCGTTACTTTTAACCTTGTGGAGGAACATGGTCTGATGTCCCTCCAACACAAAAGGAGGATCCTCCGACCAGGGTGGGTGATCTGGCTGGCCGCGGCCCAACGGTTGATGTCGGAAACTTGTATAAATACTTAGTCGCTGTGTAAACTCCATTTGTGCAATACAGTATTTTATGGGAAACATCATTTTAAAAGCTTATTGCATATAGCGCCATCTGTTGGATGTAGGATGAACTTCTTAGTCTGTGTGGAGTCGCCATAACCTTTTACTCACATTATTACTAATATACTCCTTTTACTTCTATTTATGTATAACTTAACTAATATTATATATTCGAATATAGGTAAGTTTGTTTGTTACGCTTTCACGCCTTATCTACTCGACTGATCTTTATAAAATTTTACATATCTTTTGTCTGGGGAACAGAGAAGGATATAGCATACCTTTCATCTAGAAAAATCACTACTACTAATCTAACCTAACCTACATTTATGGGCGCGAATCCACGGACAAAAGTATAGTTATAATATTTTAGGTATAAGTTGGTACTGGAGAATAGCTTAAAAAGGGCTTAGAAAGAAAACAAGTAATCAGTTAAGTTTCCACTGATAAATGTTAAACCAAAGCCAAAGCTATGTACCATTGAAACCACACCGAAATTTAATATGGATGATGTCTGGGTGTTTCTGTGTATAATAAGATAAGATAAGAAAGCTTTATTTGCATAAACATGTGTGTGTACATACAAAGAAAGTGCATACATACAAGATGACAAAATAAATTAAGTGCAGACATGTTTGTCACAGTATGACGTGCAAAATAATTAGATTATAAAATTATAAAAAATAAATAAAGATACATGTTACAATATATTATTTTCTTGTCCAAATTATTTAAATTTAATTAATTTATATTTAAATTATAAGATTAATCAACATTATTATACAGGTCTAAATAAATTTAATTATGTCAATACAAATTCTTTTTCATTAAAGAACTCAGTCACGCTATAATATACTCTGGCGGTCAAAAAAGTGCGATGTTTATTTTTAAACATAGATTGAGGCAGTTCCTTCCAACTCTTTGGTACTTTGTTATAAATAATCGGTGCCATGCAGTACACACTTTTGCGCATCAGGGTCGTCTTAGCGTATTGGAGACAAAGTTGACTATTGTCGCGTATAATATGTATGTATTTACAAAAAATAAGTATATATGTATGTTTATCCATCTAGTACCCATAGTACAAGCTCTACTTAGTTTGGGCTAGATGGTGATGTGTGTATGTCGTAGAATATTATTATTTAATTTAATTTAAGTTTGCACTTTCTCCGACCTTTCGGTTGCTTTTCAGCAGCCATTTTCACGGGGAGACTGTTCGCGTAACAATATTATAACAAATTCTAATTCAGGGGATGGTGGAGAAACCACGCCGGCGGGTGGTGACGCTCCCAAAGACGATGGCGGTGGTGGTGGTGGCGGTGGTGGTGGTGGCGGTGGCGGTGGCGGTGGCGGTGGCGGCGGTGGTGGTGGTGGTGGTGGTGGGGGCGGTGACAAAGCGGATAGTAAAAAAGGTGGTGATGGTGCTGGAGAAGGCGCAGAAGGTGGTAGCGATGGTGCTGTAAGTACATCAATATCAACATTCATTCTCTTAATAAAACAGAAATCTATCTCGAAATTGTTAATAAAATAATCATTATTGTTAAGTTAAGCAATTCGAACTCTTAGTGACACACATTTTTGGTTCAAAAGACAACTCCCACAATAGGAATAATTCCTGTATCGCGGGCGACTTTACTAATATTCAAACAACGGACACAAAGAACACCCAGACTCGGAACAACCATTTGTGGATCACACAAGGTTTTGTCCCGTGTGGGATGCGAACCCACAACACTTGGTGCAGTGGCAGTAGCCAGACAACCATTTAAACCACTACGCCATCCGTGCGCAATAGAATAGTGTTGAAATTTCGAAAATTCTAGTTAAGTCTCTACTTTGCAACAACGACATAATAGCTTTTAAACTTTCGCGTTGCATGATATATACAGGATGCTCCAGAAGATGTGAATCAAATTGTAATGGCAGATTCCTTAGGTAAGGACTTATCAAAAGAGCTAAATAAAAAAAATTAAATATAATGTTGTGTTGTTGGTCAAACTTACAAGATTTTCTTTGGTGCAAAAAATGACACCAAAATATTGCTGCGATATCAAAACAAAGTCAGTTCATTGTTCGTACTGATGTCGTAAATAATAAGGGGCAATAAAAAAGACCGCCCGTTATTACTTATTTACGACAAAAATTATTGAAATTTCTTTATTTTTTAATTTGTAAAAATCTTACATTGCCTCCGTTTGTTAACATATGACTGTCAGATACCATTTCACGAAAAAAACGGTACATTAATTTTTCCAAAAAAATTAAACTATATAAAAAAAATATCATCAGGTTTATTCTATAACATCAGTAGAATGCGTGGTTAAAAGGATTTATACGATTTCAAAATCGACTGTATATAATACGTAACGGCTATGAACGTGATCATGCATGTTTACTTTTTGGTGCTTGACGTTTCGACCAGGTTACACTATGGTCACAAGCTGACTGGTGCTGCGAATTAATTATTCTGTGAATTTCCTGCATTGCAGTCAGGTAATTTACAGAATAATACGGACACGTCGGCTAGCTTACGTAATAGGAATACCGTGAGTGTAGTGTGTGACGGTAAATAAGCGGGGAGTATATAATAAGGATAATAAGAGGGGAGACCAATAGACTGCAATGCAGAGGGTCTCAGGTTCAAACCCACGTCGCGCACCTCTGACTTTCGGAAGTTATGACTTTTCGCAATTATGTGCGTATTGATTGATAATTATCGCCTGCTCCGTGCCTCGGAGAGCACGTTAAGCCGTCTGTCCCGGCTGCCATGACAGGTCATGTTCAACATCTATGACAGTCGTTATTGAGAAGTCAGTGCCCTATAATATCCTGACACTGGTTTAGCCTTAGGGTATCGTTAGCCTTCAGGTTGCGGAGGTCAGGTGATAAACTGATATCAGTCAAATCCGGTTAGACCAGAAAAAGCCGACCCAAGTGACTTGGGAATAATAAAGGTTAGAGAGAAGAAGTGTGTGACGGTAAATGGATAAACCAAAATATGCCAAAAGTGAGGGTGAATCAAGATTCTTCTGCCTCACAAATGGAGACATGATATCGCAGCAGTAGTCAGCTTGTGACCACGGCTGGTGTAACCTGGTCCAAACGTCAAGCATAAAATGGTAAACATTATGCATGATCGCGTTAATTAAGGGCCTCCTACCACAAAACGTAAAAATACACGATTTTCAACACGTACCTATCTAGTACCTTAAATGATGTCCTAAAATTCTCAAACAACATTTAAACAATACTTCGATTTATAAACTATAATACCATACATTTATATTATTTATATTTTATTTTCTATGAGATATACAAGCAATATTAAAAATGATTGATTTCACAAAGTTTATGTATAAACTTCCTCATCTGTAGGAGTATGAATATTAAACTCACATTTATATGTAGAGAATACATTTATTGTAAATCGTGTGCAATTTTTTTTATTTACTATGATTTTTCATTTGAAAATTGGTTTTTCTCGATTTTTCGGTCGAATCATTCTAACGGGTCTCTGCGCGGGCGACGGGCGGCATACGGCGCCAGCCTTTGTGACGGACGGATGCATGCAATTTTTTCCCCAAAACGCTCTCATATATTTACGTAATTTCATCAATCTTTGAGTGTTGTACAAGCAAGTTGCACAATATATTACATACCACGCGCGTCCCTATGACGTAGCGTAAGTTGACCCGCGGTATTACGTATACTTTGCAATTTTATAACGCATTTGTAACAATTTCTTTAGTACAATTAAATCTCTCTATCAAATCAGTTGTGTATTTTTCCATACCAACCAGCAAATTTGTACTCGCAGCATATATCGATCAATGTTGGTGAACACACCAACAAGTGTATGTGATTAACCTAAGATAATAAATAGTTTAGAATTAGTCTAATAGTAGTATAGGACAATTTCTTTATTTTGGATTGTCTGTAGATTATCATAGTACAGCTACATCTCACTACGTGGCAGAAAATTATCGTAAAATGTTTAGAAGTGAGTCGCAAACGTTAAACGCTCAAGGTCATTGGCGCACAGGAGGCCCTTAATATCGGTTACGTACATATATATATATATATACCGACATATTAATGTTATATAGTTTCTAGAAGTGTCATTCGACGAGGAGTTCTTGTGCCTCGTCTGTTCTAACAGACACTTGCAGAACAAACGCTGGAGGGCGGTCGTCTCTTCGTAGACTTGTTGAAGCACACAATACTTATCTTATTCAGCTGGACATATTTTCTCTCACTCATCAACAATTTAAACGAAAAGCTATTGAATTTGATTCTATGTCGTGTGATTAAGGTTGATAGTCGTATGGACTCGGGCATTATAAGCAAAACAAACGTGTTGTCGGCTCAAGTAAATATTTCACACTGGTTTATTGAACAAACCGCACTCTTAATAAAACAGTGACTTAACTCAAAATTTGAAAATATGGCTATTTGAACTCTAATTGTATATGTTAAATACTAATATTATATTTGTGTAAAATCTTTGCAATAGAGTTCAAAATTGTTTAATCCAAAATACTGAGATAAGTCTCTGTTTTATTAAGGGTGCGAAACTACAACATACAACAGATATGCACATCTACCTATATCTAGTTAGATGCGACCATAACAGAATTGTTTAAGTCACTTTAGGTTAAGTAAAACGTTTCATTTTAGATTTTGTTTGTTAAAAATTGTCAGATTCACTCAATTGTGTTCATCATCACTTTAATAATAATAATATTCTACCACATAGGTACACACAACACCATCTAGCCCAAACTTAGCAGAGCTTGTACTATGGGTGCTAGACAGTGGATAAACACACATTTTTTTTTTGTAAATATATGCATACTGTACATAGAAACACCAGACCAAATCCATGTTCATGCACACAAATGTTTGACTTATGCGGGAATCGAACCTGCGACCTCAGGCGTGGCAGTTGGTTACACTAAACACTACGCCGTCGAGGCCGACATTTTACATTTCATTTTCCATTGTTAATCCGTGGACAATGGTGTTGATTATATGTTTGATAATTTAATGTAAAACAGTGTCTTGTAATACTTTAACATGTAATTGCTTTTTGTCCCTAATAAATAAAATAAAAATAATAATTAAATTAAGTTAGGCAATTTGAATTTCATGCATAATTGAAATTAAACTGCTATATACGGATAGCGTTGTTTATTTGACACTTTATTACAAAATTTTGAAAATTGTTGCACTACTACTACTATTAAACTTTACAATTTTTTAAGCTAATTAAATTATTATTAAACAATTTAGATTTAATTTATTTTTACACTTTCCCCGACGTTTCGGTTGCTTTTCAGCAACCATGGTCACGGGGAGACTAAGATGGTAGTTGTCTCAATGTTCCAGTGTAGTTATTTCAAAGTACCCGAACATAATTTAATCATTGGTGTTTCTATTTACGCAGAATGAGCTCAAAGTATCATGAAGTCTAGCTGTGGTTTGCTTCTTCTTGGGTTTATACCATCTTCTCTATTGAAATTAGGATGTTTTTTGATTTCAATAGCCTCGCGAAGCATCCTTGGTAGGAATCGGTGTTCTTTAGCGAGAATCTGTGGTTTGTCAAATCTCAGGTAGTGGTTGGTCCCCTGTTGCTCATGTTCACACACAGCAGACTTCAACGAGCGTTGGTGTTTTACATCAGCTATGGTGTTTTACATCAGCTATGGTGTTTTACATCAGCTATGGTGTTTTACATGCATAATCTTAATTATCTATTCTTGTCTATTTTCAGGAAACTCCAAATGTAAGTAATTTTCTATTCCAAAAGATTTTAACCATAGATGTGCTGTTGTCTATGTCGATTTAGATTCTTGTTAACTACTCCAGCTAACTTAAAATGCTTGTGTTAAGGATTGTGTACACGTTGGTAGCGCAATGGACGGGAATCGAATCTACGACAACTCGATCGCAAGTGATGCCTTATCTATTGGGCATTTGCTATATATAAATATTTAGATATATTGTTTTTTATATAATAATTACATGCATTTCCTAACTTAATATTATAAATACAAATGTGAGTTTTTTTGTTACGCTATCACGCTTAACTACTCGACCGATCATTATAAAATTTCGCATACATGTTGTCGGGGTCATTTCATCCAGAAAAAGTTCTGTGCCTGGTGGATAGAAAAATCACATAACGTACATTTGCGCGACCGAAGCCGTGGGCAAAATCTAGTTGGATTATAAGTTTCTTGTATTCTTGTTAAGACTGCGCCGAGCGAAATGTGCCAAAACAGGCGGTCACAGTTAAGTTGATAAAATCAACACTTTTTGTTTAATACAAATATAAAATATACATTTACCATAACAATTAATGTGTTTACAATTACTCTGTGTAAAAGACTTGAAATAATTAATATTTTCACCTACAAATATAAATATATTTGCACGAAAAATGCAAAAACGTAAGCTCGTGTTACGTGTTTTTTTAGATTATAACAGTACAAATCTATCCTATTTTACAGCTTAAACGAAACATAAATAGTTATATTACAATTTGTCCGTCCCAAATAGTTATATTATTGGTTGACAATAAAGATACATATCTATCAAAAAAGCACTTCAAATCCCTCATACAATTTTACTATGGCGACCGCGCGCTGATTTGAATTTCGAGCTCTGACATTCAGTCCAACCGCGTATTACGCTCGGCGCAGTCTTAAGCTCCAATGCTAGGATGTTTGTGTCCTTAGTGGGTTCACGTTGGTAGTGCAAAAGGTAGGATGTGAACCCACGACATCTCGATCGCAAATCCGATGCTTATCCACTGGGCTACTCCCGTGTTATAAAAACAAAAAATAATATTTATTTGTGTTACGTTTTCAGGTTGAAGAAGCGAGGGTTTGTGATATTTATACCTACAAATAATAAATTGTATCATATTGTATTGTAATATTACCTTGGTGGTTTAGTGATAGTGAATGCGACTGCCATTGGTATGTCTAGGGTTAAATTCCAGGGAAGGCAAGGGCCCTAAACAGGGTTGTCATAAACAGCCTTTCTTTTTTGTGTTTTTGACTTAGGGGAATGCATTAACGCAGTTTCTCTGCGGGGAAAGGAGAGCGGAGTGGGAATGTTTATCTCACGAGGGGAAATATAGAAAGTCTCGGGTCCTACCGACTAAACCTACCACTGTGTGCCTACCCTTGCCTTGAATGATGGGAGGGAGGGTGGAACTTAAATTACTTCAGCAACCAACAAGTTTGGGTCCTCATACCTCTGCCGAACGATCAAGACATGGAATTCTCTGACATGGCACGTATTTCCTTCTTCCTTTAATCCTGGGACCTTTAAGTGGGGCGTCAAAAAGCACCTTGGCAGGTCGTCAAAGTAGAGACCTCAACATCGGCTCGGCTGCTATCAGGACGGTGTGACTCTTAGACCACACGACTGCTTACCGTCGGGCGAAACGTGGTCATATTGACGAACAAAATAAAAATACTCAGCAGTGCCCAATGCAGGTATTAACTGCTTGTGGGTAACGACTCCTGGGCGACGACGGTCGGCTTTATGGCCCATATACCACTTAGAACAATATAATACACCCTAGAATTTTAGGTTGTAACCTAACATCTTGAGGTACCAGTAAATTCCGGGGTAGCGACTGCCTGGGTCCCTCTTTATACGTTAATAGCGACTGCTGTGTGGTCTAAAGTTCCATTCCGAAATAAAGACATGACTGCACGGATGACGTTGTGATTTAGGTGGTCACCCCACTATTGCCGCTACGTCGAGTGTAGTGACAAAAAATTATGTGATCCGCAGATTATTATGTGGGATCTCTACTATAAATGCGAATGTGAGTTTGTTTGTTTGTTACGCTTTCACACCTGAACTACTAGACCGATCATCATGAAATTTCGCATACACGTTGTCAGGGGTACAGAAAAGGACATATGATACCTTAAATCCAGGAGAAAATTCAATTTCTATTTGTATTAATACAACTAATATGGATCTAATATTATTTTAGGTTACCGTAAGTACCACTATTTTACTACATTGACAACATGGCATCTGAATTATAAATATTTATATTTTATTTTTATATAATTCTAGATGAATGTAAGTATCCTAATAATTATTGCAACTGTTCGATGTCTGTACATATAGGATGTCTGTAAATAAGACTAATTTGAGCGGCCGAAATAATTTAATGTATTCAAATTTTTGTCTGTCTGAGGACATTGTGTGGACATTGAAATGCGCAAATGGCTATTTAACCCTTAACAGGAATCGTGGGTCAATTTGGACCCAACCAAAATAATAAAACCATATAACTTCGCAGCGTGCGACGCTAAAGTGTTGCGCGCCCGTGTATTCTCATTACGTCGCGAGGTGCGGCGGGGGCCGGACGTACGGCGCTTGAAAATTACTAGAAGAGCAGGTATGTACTAGCGCTGGGTCAATTTCGACCCACGATGCCAGTTGTGTGACTTTTTATTTTTGTTTTACAGATTTATTTTGTACTGTTTTAGGAACTTTATAGCAATAATGGCGATGAATCTCGGGGAAAAGGAAATTGCAGAGCTTTTGGAAGATGAAATTGATTCGGAACCGGAAGATTTAAGCGATTTTCAGCCATGTGATGATGAGAACATAAGCAATGATGAAAATTCGCCTCGTGAAATTTCTTCAGATTCGAGTGACTCTTCATCAGACCACGAGATTGTTGAAGAGGATGATCATCAGCCAACCAGTTCATACTATCGAGGCAAAAATAGGTACAAGTGGTCCATTCATCCCCCCAGCAGCTCTAGGGTAAGAAGTCACAACATCATTACTCACTTACCTGGTATCATCGGTCCAGCTCGTGATAAACAAAACATGTCACCAATCGAATCATGGCAGTTGCTGATACCAGATGAAATGATTGAAGGTATATGCACTCACACTAACCAAAAAATAACAGAATATTCTGAAAAATATAAGACAAAAGCATCCTACACTAATCTCACAAGTATGTTAGAAATGAAAGCATTCTTTGGATTATTACTGTTATCTGGTGTTTTCAAGTCTGGTCATGAAGATATCGAAAGTTTATGGGCAACTGATGGAACGGGCAGAGATATATTCAGAATCACAATGTGTGTAAAGCGTTTTTTGTTTTTGCTAACTGCTTTGAGATTTGATGATGTCAATTCTAGAGATGAAAGAAAAACTAACAATCGAGCTGCTCTAATCTCTGAAGTATTCGATAATTTTATTCAGAATTGTCAAAAAAACTATAGCTGCTCTGAGTATTTGACAATTGACAAGATGCTTTGCCCTTTTAGAGGAAGGTGTATGTTTAGGATTTACATGAAATCCAAGCCTGCTAAATATGGCATCAAGGTTATGTGCCTCTGTGACGCTAAAACTCACTATTTATATAATGCTTTTATTTATACGGGCAAAGAAGACTCTGGCCGAAGAAATAATGTTTCAATTCCTACACAAAATTTATTGCAACTTGCGGAACCTTTATTTGGAACTAACAGAAATATTACTGCTGATAATTGGTTTTCGTCTGTAGAGTTAGTTGACAAACTTCTCAAAAATGGTTTGACTTACGTGGGAACGATGCGCAAAAATAAGAGAGATATTCCACCAGAATTTCAAGCACATAAGCAAAGGGCTATAGGATCTACCTTATTTGGTTTTGTGAAAGATAAAACATTGGCATCATACGTTCCAAAAAAAAATAAGAGTGTAATAATGATATCATCAATGCACCATGACAATACAATCAACGAAGGTAGTGGAAAGCCTGAGATAATAGAATTTTATAATAGTACGAAAGGTGGTGTTGATGCTCTCGATCAAAAATGCGCGAATTATTCTGTATCTCGAAGAACTCAACGATGGCCATTTGTAATTTTTTGTGCAATACTGAACATTGCAAATGCGAATGCATTCGTTTTGTGGAAGGCATCAAATATTGGAAAGCGCATGAAACGTAATCAGTATATAAAACAAATTGGTCAAACTTTGATACAACCTTTAATTACAGAAAGAAAGAAGCAGTCTTCTAAATTTTCAATAGAATTGAGAAGTAGAATCGACAATTTCCTAGGACCAGTTGAAGAATCGCATAGCGACACTTCTTCCGCTTCTGCCGCTCAAAGTGGACCAAAAAAACGGGGAAGATGCTATATATGTGGCCCTAAGATTAATAACAAGCAATCGCAAAAATGTGATAAATGTTTAAAATTCATATGCAAAAGACATTTTGAAAAAAAAACGTTATGTATCAAGTGCCATGCTTAGTGTAGTAACTAAGACTGAATTATTTTATACTTTTAGATTAGGATGTCATTTTTTTTGTTTTTGAAGGATCTCGCAAGAAAGCTTTATTTTATATAAGGGGAAAATACGTAAAACCCCATAAAACACGTAGATGTCTTAATTTTTAATTTTTTATATATTTATTAGCGTTAAGAAGTGAGGGTGTCCTAAAATATGTTCAAACAGGGTACCTAAGACTAAATATAAAAAAAATACATTGTTTAATATTGTTACCAAATAAAAGTTAATTTATATTATATAAAAAGGTTGTTTTATTACATTTCTAAACCATTTTTATGTTACTTATAACCATGTTATTAGTTATGGGGATTTATATCTTCTGGGTCTATAAAGACCCACGATTCCAGTTACGTTGATTGTATTATCGATTCCGGTTAAGGGTTAAAAAATATTGATGAAGTAGTATGAAAACCGATTTTCCCTTTATGTATCAAATGTGATAAGATAAATTATTATTGTTATATATGAGCAGCGATAGCTCAGTGGGGAGACCAATAGACTGCAATGCAGAGGGTCTCGGGTTCGAACCTACATCGCGCACCTCTGACTTTCGGAAGTTATATGACTTTTCGAAATTATGTGCGTATTGATTGACAATTATCGCCTGCTCCGTGCCTCGGAGAGCACGTTAAGCCGTCGGTCTCGGCTGCCATGAACATCTATGGCAGTCGTTATTGGGAGAGTGTCGACACAAAAGATCCCACTGGGTCGAAGTGTCGCCGGTCCGCACTGACTGGCCCCACATAAGATACATACATTGTTATGATTTAGCGAGTTGCTGACGACTCGGACGCAATATATTCAGACACAGAATCGACACATGAATCATCAGTGAAAATATATTTAAATTAAAATGTGTCAATTCGGATTCTGTGTTCGAGTATATTGTGTCCGAGTGGTCAGCAACCCGATTTTTGAAGTGAAAACTTCTTTAGGAGCGTTTAGCTTTTTGGGTAAACAAAAATCATGGAACTAGCGTCATTGTCACCGAATGCATTGAAAATTCAAAAATAATTATCGACGATACAATTCACAAGTTACTTAGTTTTCACTTCTATCGGCAGTCGCCAAAGACTGCCCCGCAAGTTTTTTTTAAGATAGAGGTAAGCGCGATGTCTGTGCTTATATAAACTGTGTGACAAACATCGGCCCCTTCCTCTCACAAGCAAATAATATTTATTATATTTCTATCTGCAGCCGGACGAAGTAAGTTTTTTTTCACTTTATACGATAAACCGTTCCCGCATCTTCGCGGCTTAATCGCTGTATTGTGGGTAACTTTATAAACACTCAAGCAAATAATAACACTCGGCAAAGGTACAAGTGTATTATAGATTGAATATTATTACCTATATATATAGTCTTTTTAGTATGCATATTAGGCATTCAAATTTAATTACGTAGTAAAAGGAATACATCTACACTCGTGAGCAACGAAATCGACTCAATCCTCACTGCGCACACCTACACCAATTTCACAAAAACTACACGTGGTATTTATGATAACAGTATGTCATCGGAAAGCTTAAGATGTCAGCTTTAATTTGGTGTTATTATTATTGACATCCAATCATTATTTTTTAATTTATAATGTCTGCACATAAGTGTTGGAAAAAGGAAAATTTTTCAAAGGACTGTGGTCAGGAGTTTTACAAATTAAACAAAAACTTTGGAAATGCATAAAAATATGTATTAATTTAATACTTGGTATTACTCCCCTCCCTAGCTCTTATTGCAGCTTGCAGTCGGTTTCTCATCAACCTAATTAACTTTTTGACGGTCTCTTCAGGAATGCCGTCCACTCCTCTAATAATGCTGTCTTCAACTCTTCTACGCTTGAAGAAGCTGGATTTCTGGCCCATATTCTTCTTTTGAGATCATCCCATAAGTGTTCAATGGGATTCATGTCTAGACTGAGCGCAGGCCAGTCCATTGTGAGTATTTCGACTTCATGAAAAATCTGACGAGTGATACGCAACGTGTGAGAACGGGCGTTGTCGTGCATTAATACGAAGTCTTCGCCAACAAACCCTGCGTAGGGAATAAAATGTTTCAACAGTATGTCGGTGATATACCGATCAGCCGTTACTCACCTCCTCGGCCTCCCCCACGCACAAAAACAAGCTAAATTTTTCCTTCTAAGGAGATCTCAGCCCACATCATGCAAGAACCTCCGCCGTATGCAACTGTTCTCGGATCTCCCTCTTAGGACCAGGGTACTACGGGGTCAGGAAGCCCACTGCGCCTCGAAAGGTGTGTTCTATCGTCCGCTGATTAGAGTGCGTGGTACCTGACATTGGTGTTGAGCTCGCAGGGGCTATGTGGTTAGCCGCTGAGGACGACAATGTTCGTTTCTCGGCAAGCACGTGGCGTTCGAGCGTCGGACTCATGCGCGGCTACTGCAAACCAGTCGGTCGCGCGAAGCACGGAGATGTCTTTAGCGAAGTGGCGGCGTGGTTTCGCTGCCACAATGCATCTCGGGCTTGCCTGCTCAGCAAGTAAGAGTCATAGCTATAGTGACTCAGGCCACACTCTTTCGGAAGTGCACCGGTGGTGGCTGGTTCTTGATCTCCGATCGAAGGCACCAGTCTCTTGAAATCGTCTGTATACTCTGGATACAGCAGGCTGGCTCAAGTGAAGCTGGACAGCGAGTGCTCGCTGACTTAGCCCTTGTTGCAACAGGGCAACAGCTTGAGCGGCTTCTTCAGGTGTGGTATCCATATTTTCGTAAAAACAATTAATGCAATTTACAGAGATGTGTACCGGTCAACTTGTGATAAGCAACTGATAAGGGTAGCCAGTTGTGGGTGGGTTTCATAGCGGGGTAAGTAGCGCTAGTCGTGGGTAGCTTATGGAGCAATTTTACTGTATCGCCTAATTAAGTTGCGTAAATAAATAAGGGCTTATTTTTTAATAGGGTATTGATGCTCATTGAAAACTTAAATTTAAAACTTTCAAATGACATATTGTTGTCATAAATACCAAGTGTAGTTTTTTTTAAATTGGTGTATGTGTGCGCAGTAAAAGGTTGAGTCGGTTTGGTTGCTCACGAGTGTACATCGAGTGTTGTGGTCTCAATCCCACACGGTACAAACATTTGAGTGATTCATAAATAGTTGTTCCGAGTCTGTGTATTCTTTGTGTCCATTGTTTAATAAACATGTTTATCCCCTGTGATATAGAAATTATTCCTAGAACGGGAGTTGTCATCAACATAAAATCAAAAATAAAGTAGTGGTAAAGCGACTACCGCGTCATTTTAAAATTTCAATTTAATAACTCTAATTATCACGTTAAATAATTCTTGTTTATATATTCTAGGAAATGGTATGTATAATTTCAAAATACATAGACACACGTCTATATCTCCCTCTACACAGAGATTCATAAGTCTAACTTTGTGACCAATATGAATTAGGTAACGACTTTAAAGTAAATGACACTCAGTCAGATCAGGATCATGAAAATCTCAGTAGCAGTTCGTTTGAGCGAAAATTATACAGAAAAGGCGTGACGCAACGGCATGGCATAGACATGAATAAAATTATACAGAAGAGGCAAAGTGACAGCAAGATGTGTCATTATACAGTTACCTAGATCTTGTTGTGTCACATGTTTTCTTCGTGAGTGCTGTATAACAAGCGATGTGCCTCCTGCGCGGGCGCTTGGGTCGCTGCTACAGAAGTGTGTATAATTGGTTGCTATTTATGTATAATTGACGACGCGTCGCGTCGCTTTGTTACCATTTTATAAGGTAAAGTTTGAGACGGCACCATACCTCTGCTGCTCCTACGCCGCGCCTTTGCCTTATGCCGCTTCTGTATAATTTACGCCTTTATGGCAACAAGCAAAATGTGGGTATATACCTCCGCTTGCCTCTTTGGGGATATATATAGGTGTGAGACTTTAGGCTTTAGTACTTAATGTATAATTTTTTTGATAAATACACTTGTTTAAAAATATTAATGACATATGTGTATATTTTCAGCCTGAGGTATTATTATATCAAATTGTTTAATTACGTTTACTTGTGATTTGTAATTTATCTAAAACAGTATTTTATTTTATACAAACAGCATGCGGTATGTTTTCATTAAATCTTATTAAAATATAGAGATAAGATACGATAAGATATAAAGTGATGATGAATTGTAATATTATAATTCTTATATTATATTAATTTTGTATTATTATTTTTTAGGTATTGGTATGTGTATTTAATTATTAATTAATTTTTGTTATTTTAGTAGCTTGTATTTTAAGTGATATTAAATTTTGTATTATTTGTTTCAAGGATCGATACGTAAGTTTACTAATTTTATTATTTTTCTTATTATTAATTATTATATCCAATAGTTTATTATGTTTTTGCATATATCTATAACATATTTCTCTTTTTGTTTCATGCTTGGCATTTATGTAACGGTAAGTTAATATTTTTACATATTATAATTTATAAAATTAAATCAGCTATTGCAAGGATGGCAGTCGTATTGCCGTTGTTGCCGCCATGAGTGCTCGCGGTTCGAATCCTATGCGATACGACACAATTATTTACGTGATCCTCAAATAATTGTTCTATGTTTGGGTGTACTGTGTGTCCATTAAATGGTTATAAACCACACAGGGCTTAAAAATAATGTGGAGGATGTCGTTTTAGGGTCGAATAAAAAGATTATCTCATTGTAATTAGGTTTTTAGAGTTCGAAAATTCTCTTATACAACAGCTTTGTTCGTCCATCAAGGTCACGTGATACCATCTTTCAACTCAAGAACCGTAAGAGCTAGAGACTCGCGGTCAACGCCATTCCACTCAGCATAGTTGATATACCCCCGAAATGACTATGAGTTTTGACCTCGGACCTCAAGGTCACGTGATACCATTTTTTCGAACTAAGATTTACGGCAATTCATGGCCGTTTCTCACTTGTTTGACTGTGGATATAAATGTACACGCTAAGCTTCACCATGATTAAATCCATTTGAAATTTTAAAATGACTGCTCGGATGGCGTAGTTGGTTCGATCCCACACGGGACAAAAATTTTTTTGATCCACAAATAATTGATCCGTTTCTGGATGTTCTTTGTGTTCGCTGTTTAAATGTTTGTAAAGTCCTCCGCGACATAGGATTTAATCTGACAACCGAGTTGTCCTTCTAAAACAATTGTAAATTGCAAGAAATAGAGACTTTTACTTAAAGCTTGGTTGTATATGGAATAACAATAGTACCTACTTCTCTAGCCCAGCGGTAGAGAATGTGACCGTGTGCGAGGTGTCGGATTCAATTCCCTGGTCTGACAATGGGTAGTAACCCATACTCTCAGTATCATAAACTCAGTAGAGTTTCTTGAAAGGAAATGCTCAGTAGCAATATGGAGTTTAGAATTGTACTCGATAGACGGGAGGGGGCTTGCTATCTATTACGATGGACCTGCATAAAACCATACTAAGATAAAACATCTCTGCCTACCCTGTAGGGATTACGTGATGCTACAACTTTGTACCTCTTTTTACGAAAATTGCGCGGACGGAGGAGTATGAAATTTGGCACAGTTAAAGTTTATATGGATAAGGAGAGGCGAAAAAGTCCTAATATTTTTATAAAATATGCATTAGAAATACATTAAATTAATGAAAAAACACTATACGCACACAACCATGCATTTGACACAAGCAGACGAATCGCGTTCGTAGTATTTCGGCATTGTTCGGCTGATGTTGTATAATTCTTCGTGACTACGGTTACATTTATGTATGTGGAGTAGATGACTAAATGAAATGTGATTATAATAATAATATAATAATATAATATAATATTCTATCACATACACACAACACCATCTAGCCCAAACTAAGCAGAGCTTGTACTATGGGTACTAGACAATGGATAAACATACATATATACTTTTTTTTTGTAAATACATACATATTATACATAGAAACACCCAGACCAAGACAAACATCCATGTTCATGCACACAAATGTTTGACTTGTGCGGGGATCGAACCCGCGACCTCAGGCGTGGCAGTCGGTTACACTAACCACTGCGCCATCGAGATATAGTTATAGACAATGAAACCTTAATAATGAACAAACTTAAAATTTAAATCAATGATGGTCAGATTTCGGCCCCTTGACGCCCGGTAGTTCCTAATGTAATAATATCGGTTGGAATATAATGTTGGATAACTTTTTAATGTATACTTTCTTTTTACAGTCATAGGGCGTAAGTATCTAATTTTATTTACACAGAAATATGCCTAAAAGTTAATGCCTAATATTTAATATTTATGCCTCAAAATAGAATTTGTCGCGTCAGTCGAGACGGAAGACTTCACATGTTAGTAAGAGCGATTGTCAGAGCATCGATAGCTCAGTGGGGAGACCAACAGACTGCAATGCAGAGGGTCTCGGGTTCGAACCCACGTCGCGCACCTCTGACCTTCGGAAGTTATATGACTTTTCAAAATTATGTACCTATTGATTGGCAATTAGCGCCTGCTCCGTGCCTCGGAGAGCACATTAAGCCGTCGGTCCCGGCTGCCGTGAACATCTATAGCAGTCGTTATTGGGAGAGTGTCGTCACAAAAGATCCCACTGCGTCGAAGTGTCGCCGGTCTGCACTGACTGGCCCCCACATAAGATAAGAGCGATTGTCATCAAATTATTCGAAAACTATTCGACGTCACATTCGATTGCTGATTTTCTTTGATGATCATTACCTAATCGAATATTCAGATTACAGTCTATAAGTTTAAAACACATGTATAAAGTTTTTGTTTTATTACTCCTGGGTCTCTCAGCAGTATTAGAAAGGTGGAACTAGAGCATCACGCTGGCTCAGTATTGATTGGCATCACATCTACGATAACATTGTAAAGAAGTCTCAGATATGCAGGCTTCCTCACAACTATATTCTTCAACAAACCTTAGCCTTTTGTTATGTCCCACTGCTGGGCAAAAACCTCTCCTTTGGAGTTTCAAACCACTCTGTTCAAAGACATTCCCTGCCAGTCCCTTTTGAAGACGTCCAAGTCATTATACATTACATACAGCATCCTTAGCATTATTGCAAACAGACTGGACATTCCTGTGGCATTGGACCCGTAGGCACATGTATGGATCGAGTGCACCAGGAGAGGGGCGCAGATTTTTAAACTAGATTTATATTTGTTACTAACATAGTTTTAAGGAATTTGTATGACTAACATTTATGGACAATACTCCGAAATAAAAGTTTATTATTATTATTATTATTACAATATAACCCTGAAAACAAGCAAAAGGATTTGGTAATAAATAACGTACTAAACCAATATTTACTTCCAACATTTACAGAACGCTGTGAGTATATAACATAAGATAAGAATACGTTTGCTTAGTCAACAAGGGCTTTTTTTAATTTTTTTTGTCACGGGGTCATTTCTAAATCACATTCCCCATCGCTGGTTTTGGGGCGGGCGATGGATATGTCGGAATCCAGCCCCTAAGATGGAAATTTGGACTGAACCGACTAAAACCTCACATCTTTATGGCGAGGCCACGCGTATCGCTTTCGCATTCAAATCGCGACCCCGTCAAAGGTTCGACCCGCCGATGGACGTGGCGGGTCCCACACAACCATCACACAAATTCACAAGCACAATAAAGCACACACAATTGGGGGACCTGGTCCCCGACGACAAAGCGGGGACCTAGTCCCCCTTCCTACATCGAGAGGCGTGTGCAGAACACGAACGCCGCCTACTCGGACGTTCGCTGATCGGGCGATGGACGGCCCCAATGGGTCCACGGCCCGCAGGCTTCTATTCAAGTCAATAAGGGCTACTTATTGCCACCTAACGTAACATAACCTAAAAAAAAACTAAACTGGTAAGTCAAAATCAGAAATCTATATTTTCATAAAATGACTTGAGCAAGTTTAAGAAGGTAAAAAAAATAAGTTCTGAATGAAGTCAGTTCGAGGAGTAGAGCTCTCAAGACAAGAAACTCATGGGCACTTTTTTCAATTGCCAATTATTATTTAAAATATTGGTATATACAAGGTGTGGCGTAAATAATGGATAACCCTGAAACTGTCGACTGGCCAGATTATCATCTATCATTTACCCCACTTATATCACCATGTGCCCAAGGACATTTTTTTTTGATACAGGAGCTCAAAATGTTTAATTCCTTTGAAAACATGTTAAAATTTGAGAATAACCTTGTTTGCGAAGTTGGCTTAGATTTTAACAATTGATACTGATCTGATGATACAAGTATTCAGGAGTGACATAAAAAAAACAGAATGAGGAAATGACGCCTATTGTAGAAATGTCAGCTGATTTTGTACGAGTAAGTACGATTTTTATTTAAAATATCAATAATTTGGACATCCATGGGCATATGGTGATATAAATGGGGTAAATGATAGATGATAATCTGGCCAGTTGACAGTTTCAGGGATATCCATTATTTATGCCATATCCTGTATACTGTATACCTAGATACTATATAGATTGCTGTTGGTGGCAGACAAGCCATTAGTCCTCTTGATGGCAAGCGGTAACCACTGCTTATGGACATGACTGCGCTGTCGTGACATCACATAAATTATTCCAAGGAAACATTACCAAGTCACTGCCTACCTTTAAACACATAGGTGGTAGAATAGTACATGGTCTGCTCCCTGATGGTCACGAGTTTATTTATTAGATCTTAATCAGAACGGGCGCAGGCCACTTACACAAATTAAGAGATAGCTGTTAATACATAATACATTATATACTACCTAAAAACTACACCTCAACACACATACTTCTCGCAGTATACCAAACATATTGACATAAGCAGTTACCGTTATCTATGTTAAGAGTATTAGAAAGGTGATAGGAGGAAAGAAAGGAAAGAATATAAAAGAGAATTGGACTGTCAGCGTTCTCATCTTTGAGGTGGCTACGACTATTGATATTTTTTATATTTTTCACAGCAAACGGTACGTAAAGAATATTGTATATTTTTTTAAACGACTCCTCTCGCACTAGTTATTATTCCTGTGTCACAGAAGACTTTACAAAAATTTATACAATGCACACAAAGAACATCCAGACTTGGAGAAACTATTCGTGGATCACACAAATTTTTGAACTGTGCGGGCATTGGACTCTTGCCACAATGCCAGTGGTGAGCACCACCACTTAAACCATTACGTGACTGTTGTAGTGAAGTTTATGTACCAAATTTTAGTAGTTTTTCTTTAGATGATTATAATATTAGCCCTATACAGGGTGTCCCAGAAGTCGACCTCAAGCTGGAATCGGGTATCAGGCTAAATTATAATAGCTATCAGAAAAATAAAAATAAAATATCTAAACATTGCTTAATAATGCTTCTTTAAGCTCTCGATATTTTTTGATTATTTGAGATTACATAACAAAAAAAATAATTCAAAAAGTAAATATCTGTAGTAACAGGAGTGAAAAGACCGTCACAAGGTGTAGTCTTTTTAAAATACCTATAATTTAAAATAATTAACTGATAGGTATCATAACTTAGCCTGTTATCTGATTCCGGCTTGACGTCTTCTTGTGAGACAGCCTGTATATTAACTGACCTAGGGACACTAGGCCCTAAACACGGGCTTGTTCTCAGTGTGTGAAAGGGCTAGGCTATAGTGTACCAGAACCCTACGATGGATGCCTTCCCCGCTAAAACGTGTGATAATTAAATATTGAATACACACATATCTTTCGAAAAGTTAGAGATGTGCGTAAGATTCAACTTGACTATCGCTGCTATTTTGCCATCAATATTTCTTTTTGTCACGGTAGATAAACAGAGCTCAACATTTCATTTTTAAGCCCTTAAACAAGCAGCGATGGATGCCTTGAGTTCTTCAATGAGCATGTGCTAGTGAATATCATTTGAATCAGCTATACCTTGATCGTTCGTAATGCTGTTTGTTGAAAACAGCATTACAGCATTACGTGCAGTAACAGAATTGTTATTGCGAGAATAGCATAGGTACTAGCCTCTTATAAGACATAAAGATTAAATATATCTTATCTCAGTGCGATTTAATATATCTTAGCGTAAATAAATACCTATATTAAATAATAAGCTTGCTTTATTTTTCAGACTGAGGTAAGCTTTATTATATTTAAGAGAAAATAAAAATCAAAGATTTAGAACACGAAGTAACCTTTGTGAACGTAGCTTTAGTAGTTAGTTTACTGAGTTAAATAGTAATAATCAACCCTAATATTATAATTGAACTAGAATTAATATAATTGAACTAGAATTAATATAATTAAACTAGGATTAAATAAGTTCTTTAAACATATCTTCAATATTGTGCGGCTGGAGTTAACTCTTAATTTTCTTTGAATGTTCTGATAATTACTTTCACTTTAGAATATATTTAATCGGTTTGTATTGAGATTCACACTAATGTTCTGTCAAATCTGGACCCTTGAAGGAAATAACAAGGCTATAATGTGTATTATTCCCAATATAAGAAAAAGGCAGTTGACACCCATTTTTAATAATTTATGTCAAATAGTTTATTTAGTACCCCACCACTGACAAAAATATTTTTAGAAATGTTACCCATAAAAATAAGATACCAGCGATCAAATCTGGTAGTAGGGGTCCACGTCTATAGTGCAATAAACAGGAAGCCTCTCGATCTCAATGTCCAGTGGGCTAATCCTGCATACTTTTTCATCGTTTATTTATTTTAAATATACATATAATGATTGTTTATAACTTTACAGAATGTTGTAAGTATAAAATATAAGCCAGTATAACATATATTAATAATAACAATATCCTCCAGACCGAATTTCGGTCACAGCAGCCAGTCTTCAGAGACTGGCCATCTGCGCAGGAGATATTTTAGAGCACAAGTATTAGGGGATAAAGTATGAAATTGCCTATTTTTATTGAAAAATTGAAACTCGTTTTTCCTAAGATGTACCATATTTATTACTACTCATTATCTATACATTGCTGCCATCTAAACGGAAGTTCATTTATGCCTTTACGATAGAACTCCGGGGATTCGACAAACTGTGTGAAATCATTTTGTACTGCCTCCTGGGAAAAAAATATTTTACCACGTAGAAAATGGTCCATATCACGAAATAAATGGTAGTCCGTTGTAGCAAGGTCTGACGAGTATGGAGGATGACGTATGGTTTCTAACTGCAGCTCCTGTAGAGTTATAACGGTTTCTCGTGCAGTGTGAGGTCTTGCGTTATCAAGGAGCAATAATGGTGAAGATCGATCGTCGGGGCTGTTTCACTGCCCGTTTCGCCATCATTGTTCAAAGTTAAGCACAGTAAACTTCTGCTGTTATTGTTTGACCAGACCTGAGAAAGCTATAGTGAATAACACCATAAAGAGACCACCAAACAGCTACCATTACCTTATTATTGGTAAGCTTTGCTTTAGGGCACTGTTGCGGTGTTTGACCTGGGGTCAGCCATTGCATTTTTCGCTTACGGTTATCTTAAAGAAACATCATTTTTCGTCACATGTCAAAATTTGATCTAATATTCCTTCATTTCTGTACCGATTCAACAAGGCACAAGTTTCAACACATCTCCTCTCCAAACGCAGCGTTGATATTGCGAGCCGTTTCTGCCGCGTTAGTTCTGCGTTGGAACTCGCTTTCAAAAATGACTCGGATTTTCGAAGTATCCATCTTTCCCGTCTAAGCTGAATAAAAAAGCAATTGAATGTTGAAAATCGAATGTTGCACTTTTTTTAAAAGAATAATCTTATATATATCATGTGAAAAAAGTTCCACTCGAAAATGTCATTCCATGAAGGTTTTATGTCAATTCAAAGTATCTATTACTATACAAAGGCAAATTCATACTTTAGCTCCTATTATGTACGCAAACACAAGTGCACTCTCTGTTCCCTAACTCTCATAGTCCGATGGGACGGCAACCCGACACGACCGGAGAATGATTAGGCGCAGGACCAACGGCTTCACGTACTTTCCAAGGCATGTGTAACACCGCGCATTTCTAAACTTCACGCTGCTATTGAGATGTTTTGGCAGAAAATCCATAAACTTTTGCTGGCCTGACCCGGCATCAGAACCCAAGACCAGATGCACAGTAGTCGCATATATTACTGCGCCACAGAGGCATCTTAATAAAGAGTAAGGAATATGCGAGCTGCCTACTAGAGTCGCATCGCTTGTCATAATGTTTATAATCCACGCGTATCAGTGACAACTGCACACGCGTCAGAAGTACTTATATGTCACTTATATTCTGGAATTGACGGTGCTGGCTCTCGATGCCTATGAAACCTTGTCTCTGTTGCTGACTCTTCAAAAACAGTATAATAATGCTGCCTCAGGTATCGATTCCTATAACTCAGGCACTACGACTGCGCCATCAAGACAGGAATTTAAACTTCGTTTTACTGACATGCAACCGCTGAGTACCTACCCTCTAAATTGGAATTTATTCTCTATTTGCCATAGAGAAGTAATTAAATATAATATAATTATTTAACAAAGAAATTATTTTGTATTCAGCTGGAAGTAAGTATTCACTTTTAATATAATATATTATGGCTTATTCTATAGTAAAGTCAATATGTTTTTTCTCCAGTGATTATATATAAAATACAAACCTAATAAAACATATTAATAATTAATATTTATTTGTTTTAAGGTTTCGGTAATTATATAAAATCTGCTACATGTTTAATGTCGGTTTTATTTTAAAAATAAAGATTATTAATAAATGATTTTATTACTTAATTTTACAGTTGCCTGTGAGTTTATTTAAAATGTTATGTTACTGTTTGTAATTTTAAGAAATTTATTGCTCTTTATATTTTTAAACGTATTTCGTTTTAATTACAGAGTGGTGTAAGTATTTCGTCATGAAGAAAAAGCAAACAAATACATATAACAATTATAATAAATATAACTAAAATAATATATTTACTTATTTTAGGTTATCGTAAGTGATTTTGAAATTATATTTCGCTTCTTAAGTTATTGTTGTAAAAAATTCGTTGTTTATATAAAATCCATAGTCTAATTCTATATAGACCTACCAATAAATTTTACAAATATAGAATATTATAAGAATAATTCAACATGTATCCATTAATATTGAATTGAATATTTATGTTTTTAGCGCATAATCGTAAGTATAGTTAACCAATAAATTTAGTATTAATAATTTACTATTCAAAAATATATGCTTAAAATCTTTTGACGAGAGAGTACAAAAATAACACTGGGGAACAAAACAAAATATATTTACAGCGGCATTAAATTTGTTACTGGTTTTAATAAACACCTTCGTCAGTCATACCCGAAATGTATTTACTTTGTATGCACTGACTCTGGTCCTAGAGATATTCAACATAAAGAACGGTTCCATCTGGGCATTAGAACAATGAAAGAAAGATACCAAGGCCCATGGTCAGCCATATTATGATGCCAGACTATTGCTTGAGTTTAATAAGGGATTTTCCTGAACATATACATATATATATATATATATATATATACAATAGAAAAGCTTACAGATAAAGCTCTTTCTAATATTTTTTAATGATATATTGTTGATATAAAATATGTATTGTATTGCTAGCGGCGATAGCTCAGTGGGGAGACCAACAGCCTGCAATGCAGAGGGTCTCGGGTTCGAACCCACGTCGCCATATATATATATACAATAGAAAAGCTTACAGATAAAGCTCTTTCTAATATTTTTAATGATATATTGTTGATATAAAATATGTATTGTATTGCTAGCGGCGATAGCTCAGTGGGGAGACCAACAGACTGCAATGCAGAGGGTTCGAACCCACGTCGCGCACCTCTGACTTTCGGAAGTTATATGACTTTTCGAAATTATGTGCGTATTGATTGACAATTATCGCCTGCTCCGTGCCTCGGAGAGCACGTTAAGCCGTCGGTCCCGGCTGCCATGAACATCTATGGCAGTCGTTATTGGAAAAGTCAGTACCCTTAATATCCTGACACTGGTCTAGCGTAAGGGTATTGTTAGCCTTTGGGTTGCGGAGGTCAGCTGGCAGCCGCTCCGTGTAAAAACTGATATCCAGTCAAATCCGGTTAGACTAAAAAAGCCGACCCCAAGTGACTTGGGAATAATAAAGGCTAAGGGAGAAAATAAAATATGTATTGTGTATGTATTAAGTTTTCTTGGCGTTATTATATAGGGCCCGCTTTTAAAATATATATTTAATATGTAATTGTATTTTTATTTCGACCTACTTTCAGTCATATAGTTAAAAACTCTTATATCATAAATTAGAGTAAATTTAACAAATCTGATATTTATCTCAAATTCAGCATACTGAACGTACACAAAATTGACTTCAACTTACCATTCTGCAAAATGACTGTTCCCCAGTGTAATTTCTATTATTTTTTCGAGAACACGAAATTAAATATCTACTTATACTTACCCACAAGTATATAATACAATTTGTTAACTATAGTTGACATAAAACCCCTTTAAAGTCACTGGTATGAACCAGAGATCTTTGCAACAAAAATACACAATATATTTAGTGTAAACACAAAGAAATTGCACTTATTCAGTGAAGTGACATGCACCTAACAAAAAAAAACGATGACATAAATCTCTCATCTCACTACCTATCGTTTAACGTAATATGTATGGTTTAGTAACCTACTCTTTCGAATTATTCGAATGCTTTTAGTAATTATCACGTATCGCTAATTTGTTAATACCTTAATTGGAAATATCTAATATCTGTTTATTTTATGTTTTTAGTCTGAGGTATGCATTGTTATTTGTTATAAAAACCTTATAATTAAATTGATTAAAGTATTTAAACTACTAACAATACCTGCTTTTTACAGTTATGGGTAAAGTATACTATTCTATTTACTGTATCAACAAGCACGAATTGCCATTTACGTTGACGTTAAGGCGAATTTTCGAAGCCATAAAAACGTGCGACTGGGTCGTAGACACGACGCTAGCTATAGAAATCCTAAGATGTCAATTATACAGAAGCGGCATAAGGCCAAGACGCAGCAGAGGCACCGTGCCGCTTCAAAACTATTCCATACAAAATGTAAGAATGCGACGTCGTGAATTATACACAAGCAGCACGACGCAAATATGCCGTTTAACTCCCTGCGTACTTCTGCGTCTTATGCAGGCGCGACTCAAACGGCGCGCAAGACGCACATCACTTGTTATACAGGTACTTACCTATAGAGAAGACCTGTTATCGCAACAAAGCGAATTGTATAATATTGCCGTATCTTTGCCTCTTCTGTATAATTTCAATAGCGGCTGTGCCTTATCCCTTCCATATCTGCGTCGTGTCGTCGCCTTATGCTTTTTCTGTATAATTTACGCCTAAAGGAAAATTACCATCTGTTTAAGACTGCGCCGAGCGAAATGTGCTAAAACAGGCTGTCACAGTTGAGTGAATAAAATCAAGACTTTATGTTTAATACAAAACATAAAATATACATTTACCATAACAATAAATGTGTTTACAGTTACTCCGTGTAAAAAACTTAAAATAATTAATATTTCCGCCTACAATTTTTTTTAGATTATAACAGTGGAAATCTATCCTATTTTACAGCTTAAACGAAACATAAATAGTTTTATTATAATTTGTCGGTCCCAAATATTAAAGTTATTGGTTGACAATAAAGATACATATTTATCAAAAAAGCACTTCAAATGCTCCATCATTTTACTATGGCGGCCGCGCGACGGTTTGTATATGCGCCGCACGAGCTCTGTCATGATCTGTCTTACGCTCGGCGCAGTCTTAATACGTATTGCCACTGTTACTAAACTTGTTATTATTGTCACTTATTCTCTTTCCTTTGATTGGAACTGCCGTAATTGTATAATTTTAGTTTTTTTTAATTTTAAATTTATTCCGTGTGTTTGAAAATCTGTTTGCGAATGTTACTAATTTCATTTTTATTTTATACGAACACAGGTCACGGTGAGTTTCTCTGCAATTGTTTGTAAAAAATTTTTTATGTAGAATATTTAGTTAATTATATTATATTGTTTTTATAGCGCTACGTAAGTATATTGACTATTTTTATATAAGATGTTTTACTTCAATCCTCTGAGTCAAAGCGTGATGTTAGCATATGTATAATAATATCAGTCCTGTATTAAACTATCCCACTGCTGGGCACGGGCCTCTTCTCAGTGTGAGAAGGGTTACACTATAGTCTACCACGCTGGCTCTGTGCAGGTTGGCAAACTGCACATATCTTCGAGAACATTATGGAGAACTCCCAGACATGCAGGGTTTCTCATCAAGTTTTCTTTACCATTAAATCGTGTGATAATTAACTATTTAATGAGCATATAAATTATAAAAGTTAGAGATGCGCGCCATAGGCTCGATCTCCAGACTTCTGCGTGGCAGTCCAACGGTCTTCCATATTTCATACATATCTAGATGGCAGCACGTTACTGAATCAATAAACTAACCGCATTTGTTTTCTATTGCAGACAGTGGTAAGTGTTTTTCTTGAGACGGTATTAAATTGGTCATATAATAATATCAGCCGAATTTATAAACTGTCGCACTGCTGGACATGGGCCACTTCTCAGTGCGAGAAGGGTTAAATGCATAAAATCATTTTTCGTTATTGCAATTTCGTTTTTTGAGGTATCTCATTCGCAAGTTTATTTAATTATATTGTTACCATAATAATTACATTTAATATTACTTATTTTATTCAAATGATTATTGATGCAAAAAACTTTAATATTTATTATTTTCTTTATTTTTTTAGCCAGCAACGGTACGTTAATTTATTATTAAATAAATTATTAAATTTTAATTAATAATTCGATTACCATTTTATTAATATTTGTATTATATTTTCTTTTAGAAAGTAAGTATATATTTCGTTTATGTAATTATGTTAATATTTTATAATAAAACAATTATGTATTATGATTATCTTATTTCACATTTTAGCCTAATGTAAGTTTATGATTATTATCATATTGTCTAATGTCTAATTGCCACGAATTTATACATTGATATAGAGGTGATAGTCCGTTCAAGTTAGACAAAAACATAGAGGTATCCTTGCATAAATTCCCAGAACTCTAAAGCTCATAAATGGTGAATCTTAGGATAAACGTGTAAGAGCAATCTCTGTAGAGAATTCTGTGGTTTACAATATTGGTTAATTTAACTATTTGTACGATAAAAATAACCATTTCGCAACAAAAGCTAAAAACCAATTGTTGCCAACTTTGATGTTGAATAAAAATGTGTGCATACATGGGATAAGGGATACCACCTTTATTTAAATCAAATAGAATATATTTAATTACTGAGTGTGACGATAATCGCCTAGACGCCCGGCGAACGCGGGCGCACGTCACTAGCCACCTCTCGCGACCGGTGGTGCGAGTCTATATAAGGAACGGACGGTGTCAGTCGCGCTCTCCTTGCGGCCCGGCTTCACACTCCCAGCTAAGTGTCCTGATTATACAAGGACCACGAAGCAAGTCTTTAGCGAACGACGCGCGACGCCCTGACTATAGTTATATAAGTAAAGATTGTCTCTTTTATTTGTATCTTAATACATTAAAAGTGTATTTGTTATACCTTCTCTCATTGTACTTCCTAATTATATCTACAGTTCTCTTAAAGTAAACCCTAAAGGTTACATGAGGTAAAAAAATAAAGTACGTAATCTGGAAATAAATTATTATTTATTCTGCTATTTCGTTACCACGTTTGTTATTGCTTCTAGCAACATCTAACGAATGTTCAAGGAACGTCTTAACCAAATTTTTTGAATCTATGGCAATAATACGACATTTTTTTTAGATTAAATTTGTGAAGCATCAATATTTGTTTCTTGTAATAGTCGTCATAGGTAAAATAAATTATTTAGACGTACGTTTACCGTTTTCCTGAACAATACTTTATTATAAAGTGCGGGTGACAACCCTACATGGAGTCAATGAGAAGTTTTCAATTCCATTACAATCGTGTCCCTAACATTCATGCCAACTTTCAGCTCTGTCATACAGGTCTCCTAGTACAGAAACCAGTCTCTCACATAGATTTAATCTTATGTATTGTACACAGTGTAGGGGCCCGTTTTGCAATCTCCAAATTGGTTTTTGGGGTCTACACCTACCGTTCTTACACTGCGAACGGTGGGAGTGCACTGGGGTCGTCTACCTGGGGCCCGTTGGGGATTGTAGAGCGGTCCCCTATTTGTCTTATTTGTCTTATTGTCTTATTACATGTGTTTGCACAACTGTTATTTTTTCCACCACCATACCTATGTAACTTTTCTATGTGAGAGAAAAACAATAAACTCTTATTATAATATTATAATATTATTATATTATCTTATTATAGCTATGTAGACAGTTTTGCATGTGTCGATGTCTACTTTGATCGGACTATGAAACTATGTACCTATATATTTTGTGCTTTCAGTGCATGTGTTTGACAAGAGGACCACTCTCCCTGTTTAAATTGAGGGGTAACTTACATTTCAAGCACGTCAGAGCACGCGTAAGTTAATTTTACCTAACATAATACAACTTTTACACTAGGAATAATAATAATAATAATAATATTCTATCACATACACACAACACCATCTACCCCAAACTAAGCAGAGCTTGTACTATGGGTACTAGACAATGGATAAACATACATATATACTTTTTTTTTTGTAATTACGTACATATTATACATAGAAACACCCAGACCAAGACAAACATGTTCATGCACACAAATGTTTGACTTGTGCGGGAATCGAACCCGCGACCTCAGGCGTGGCAGTCGGTTACACTAACCACAATACAAGGAATACTCCTTGTATCGCGGAGGACTGTACAAACATTTAAACAACGGATGCAAAGAACACCCAGACTCGGGATAACCAGGGGTTCAGACATATCGTTGTCCCAGTATTCGAAACTACTTATCAAAAATACCCAATTCAAGTACCAAACCAAAGACCTTCTATTATTACTATTTAACTATACAGGGTGTCCCAGAAGATGTGAATCAAATTGTAACGTGAGATTCCTTAAGTAAGGACCTACCAAAGGTGCTAAATAAAAAAAATATGTTGTGTTGTTGGTCAAGCGTACAAGATATACGTTGGTGCAAAAAAAATACACCAAAATAATGCTACGATTTCAAAACGCAGTCAGTTTAAAAAAAAATCGTCTGTAGTTTGACGAATCAATCCTTTACAAATAATAATAGTGAAATAAAATGAAGATTAGCCATAAATGAAGCACCTGTAGTTAAAAGTCTACAAAAGTCGTACTTTTTAAAGAAAATTGATATTTTTATTTTACAAAAAGGTTATAATTTTTTAATTTTTTTTCCGGCACCTTTGAAAGATCCTCACCTAAGGAATCTCCCGTTACAATTTGATTCACATCTTCTGGGACACTCTGTATGTTATGTTAGACTGCGGGGATGGCGTAGTGGTTTAAGTGATTGTCTCGCCGCTGCCGCTGCGCTAGTGTTTTGGGTTCGATCCCCATACGGGACAATAATTTGTGTTATCTACAAATGGTTGTTCTGAGTCTGTCCTCTCTCCACGGGAAAAGAGGAAAGGGTATATAAGGGATCACACGGTGTAAGACTGAAAATCCCGGGTACTATCGACTAAACCTTGATAGGTTTCATAGGTTGTTGTTTTCTTACCTTGATAGGTCATACATAGGTTCACACCGTGATCGGTGTGCATACTCCTGCTTTGAATGGTGGGTGGATCGCTGAATCAGACTACTTCAAGAATAAAGCTGTCAGCTGGTCACAAATCTACCAGTTTATTGAAAAATCGATCTTAATCCTTACTAAATTAGTCTCATTTTGAATACTCTCCAACAAGGTACTACAGCACATACCAGATCATTAAAATTCAACTACTTCAGGAATAAAGCTAACAGCTAGTCACAACCTTACCAGTTCATTGAAAAATCGATTTTAATCCTTATTAAATAAGTGTTAATATTGAATACTAACTCTAACACGCTACCTATTACTAAAGGTTGTTAAGGTTACTTTTGTACTTACGTTTGAATTTCCAATGGCCTGGTAAGTGCTGGTCTTTCCAGGCCATTGAAAATTCAATCTTAACTTAATCAAAATAAGTTCTGATTTTGCATAATCATTTACAGACTGTAGCAGGAAGGATGACAACCACAGAAAGTGTGTCTACTCTGTGTCCACCTTGTGACTGCAGCTACTGCTTCACTCTCACCGAGGCGACTACCACTATCAGGAGTACTTTATGCTGACTGTGCACTTTATACAACGTGTTACAGCTATGTGTGGTCATGTGTTAAGGTACAATCGGCCAAGAACCAGTTTACCAGTTTTGACTAAGAGAGATCTAACTATCGCTAAGGTTGACTTTTCTAACTTGACACATGAAATGACATAAATATAATACATGATAACGAGAGCAGTGGTCACTTTCATAATATTATTGCAAAGGGAGGTCGACCTTGTTGTTTCACGATGTTCAAATGAACCTCAACCCTAGGGCAGACCACATTTATAGCCGATCGTTCTAGAAAATTCTAACATAAATTTGACTGCATAAATTTTAAAGTCGAAGTCAAAAATCTTTCAGGTCACAAAGTAACACTTATGAACGTCAAAGATCATGAGTAGTGTTTAGTAAAGTTACTGAAGCTATATTTGAGTTAGTTGCTAGATTGAAGATACCTGCAAGAAAGTCACGGCTGCACTTTTAAATAGCCATTCAATTATAACTGCAGTATTTTACAAATATTATTTTTGGTTTAACGACAACTGCACTAGGAATAATTCCAGTATCGCGGGAAACTTTTCAAACATTCAAACAATGGGCACAAAGATCATCCAGAATCAGAACAACCATTTCTGGATTACACATATTGTCCCGTGTGTGATTTGAACCCACATTATTCGGTAAAGTGGCAGTGGTGAGGCAAGTGTAACTTAAACCATTACGCTATCCGTGCAGTCAATATAATATAATATACTAGATGCTCCCGCGGTTTCACCCGCGTTTATCGTTATCGCGCCGCCCCCGTGGGTTGTAGCGTGACGTTATATAGCCTATAGCCTTCCTCGATAAATAGGCTATCTAATACTGAAATATTTTTTTAAATCGAACCATTAGTTCCTGAGATTACCGCGTTCAAACAAACAAACAAACTCTTGAGCTTTATAATATTAGTATAAACTAGATGTTCCCGCGGTTTCACCCGCGTTTATCGTTGCTGCGCCGCCTCTGTGGGTCGTAGCGTGATGTTGTATAGCTTATACAAGCCATTGTAACCTTTAGGGTTTAGTTTAGGTGAAATGTAGATATATTTAGGAAGTACAATGAGAGAAGGTATAACAAATACACTTTTAATATATTTAGTATACAATTATAGTCAGGGCGTGGTTCGTTAGAAGGCTTGCTGCGTGTCCTTGTAGTCAGAAGCACTTAACTCGAGATGTGGAGCCGAGCCGCAAGGTAACCTCGTAAAGTAATTCCGATTTATTCAGTAACGGAAACTTAATCTCGTACGCCATCTTGTTTAGAATGTTCGCGACGGTCACGAGGTATCGAACGGCCGAGAAATTTTACTAATCACGCAATATAACACGACAAGCAGCGAAATAAAAACACTATTAATAGAACACAGTGAAATATAAGCGTATGATTCTGGCCAAGGGTGCAAGGAGAAAAAAACGCGATAGCTAATAAGCGTATAAATATAGCACGTGCAATAGAATTATCTCGAATATAATAATAACGCGACGTGGGTAATGAAACCGTTAGCAACTTCACTACGCGATTACGCACGTGGTAAGCACTTAAGAAAGAAAAATCTTACATACCCTTTGAGCAGAATACACACGCACAGTACACAGTATATAGCAACAGTAAAATAACACGTAGCAAGCCTTTAAACTTAATAGCCGGGCGCCATTGTAATTTGTGATTGTAATCGAAAATAAATTATAAAACAAAAAATGAAGAGACATATTCCTCAAGTAAACGTTATGTGACATATGGGGTACCCCAGGGAAGTGTGTTAGGCCCCCTCCTATTTATAATATACATTAACGACCTTCCAAGCTCAATAGTCCATCCTATGACATTGTTTGCTGATGATAGCTCAATAACTATACAGTGTCGGGATATTAATAATTATGAATCTCAGATTAACAACGCTTTCGCATCCGTAGTATCATGGCTTAGTAATAATAACCTGAAAATAAATCTTCAGAAAACATCCATAATGCACTTCAGTCAAAGATCAAAACCTCCACCAAATACTACATTGGCATATAATGGTACGGTTATAAATAAAACTAATACTGCTCGATTTCTTGGCTTGAATATAGACGCAAAATTGAATTGGAAAGATCATATTGACCAACTAAATACAAGAATTAGTAGTCTGTCTTTTGCTCTGTACAAATTAGCTCGAACCCTAAGCACTAATGCAATTCTGACTGCATATTATGGACTCATTGAATCTGTGCTTCGATATGGAATATTGTTTTGGGGTAACTCAACAAATAGAGAAATGGTGTTCAAAATGCAAAAACGTAGTATACGTGCAATGTTTGGCATTAAACCAACTGATAGTTGTAAACCTTTCTTTGTCCAACATAATATTCTAACTCTACCCTCATTATACATCTTAGAAGTTGTTTTGTTTGTTAAACATAATCCACACTTATTCCCTCGACTTTGTGATAATGTGGTTCGTAGTAGACGTGACAACTACAGGTTACAGATTCATCCAGCGAAAACAGCGCTGCTTCACAAAAGTTTAGTATGTATGGCGCCTGTAATTTTTAATAAAATTCCAATTAATATTAAACAATTGAACTCAAAATTGTTAAAGTCAAAACTTAAAACCATATTAATTCAGAAATGTTATTATACACTTATTGATTTTTTAAATGATAAACTGTGACTTATGTTTACGATGTTTTATGTTTACTAAATATTTGCTTATTATGATTATGTTCACTAATTATTTGCTTGTAATTTGACATCACCTATATTAATACTAGCTATATTTTTTGTATTTTATTAATTGAACCTTGAATGTGTTATGCGCTACTCTATGCTTTTTCAATCTAATTTATTATAATTAATGGCAACAGTTGGCTTAATTATTTTTTCAATAAATTTGTACGCCGACCACGGCAAAACATGTCGCACTAAATAAGATTTTCCATCCATATGCATGACATTTAAAGTATGTAATATGACAAACACATGTTTATACAAATAAAAATTTATTATTATTATTATTATTATTATAGCCTTCCTCGATAAATAGGTTATCTAACTCTAAAATATTTTTTTCTAATCGAACCATTAGTTCCTGTGATTAGCGCGTTCAAACAAACAAACAAACTATTCAGCTTTATAATATTAGTATAGATAAACTCACTAACCCCTTTGACGTTCATAAGTGTTACGTTGTGACCTAAATGAATAAATGATTTTTGACTTTGGCTTGACTAAGTACAAGGTATTGCAGCCATTATACCATTTATTACTGTTCATTAAAACCTGAATTATAAATAGTACATCGTTACTCCAAGAAAGCTTCACGTTAGTAATATTCCTAATTATATTAAACTTGCGACCCGTCCCGGCTTCGCACCGGTAGTACAAAACCTTAACCAATCTAAATATGAATACGTGAAGCAAAAACTTTGTACCCCTTTTTACGAAAATTGCGCGGACGGAGGAGTATGAAATTTGCCACAGTTAAAGTTTATATGGAGAAGGAGAGGCGAATCTTAATATTTTTATATAATATGCATTAGAAATACATTAAATTAATGAAAAACCACTACACGCACACAACCATGCATTTGACACACGCAATCGAATCGCGTTCGTAGTATTTCGACATTGTTCGTCTGACGTCGTACAATTCTTTGTAACTATGGTTGCAATAGAGAAAAACAGAAAACAAAGTAGCAAGCTTAGGAATTTTGGTTGAATTTTGACCAATAGGCGACCGCTAGTTATTATAATTTTACACCTAAACTTTCCTCATGGATCCCTCTGTCTATTGGTGGAAACCGCATGAAAATTCGTTCAGTAGTTTTTCAGTTTATCGCAAACAGACGCACCGGGGGTCTTTGTTTAATAAAATGTAGGGATGCGTTTACACCTTTTGGCCTGTTCCGAAGGATCAACGTTGCAAATAAGTGTCTTATATAATTACTGCTAAGCGAAGTACTCATAGACTTAAGTGAAACCGCGGTGGACAGATAGTCACCAATCTATACTAATATTATAAAGCTAAAGAGTCTGTTTGTTTGTTTGGTTGAATGCGCTAATCTCAAGAACTACTGGTTTGAATTGAAAAATTATTTTAGTGTTGGATGGCCCATTTATCAAGGAAGGCTATATAACATCACGCTACGACCAATAGGAGCGGGAAAACAGGGAAATTCTCTTATCTTATATGAAGCAGACGAAGTTGCGCGGGTCAGCTAGTACTTTAATATATTAATTTATGACCACACTTAACAGTTACACGCTGTATATAGTATTAGAATTACTTTATCTATGTAATACATGTAAGCATCTTTTAAATTATTGTACTAATCTAAATATAATCGGTCTATTTCTATAATATGTAATACCAATATGTAAATTGTTCGACTGGCAACATTAGCCGCCTGGGTATGAAGGCTATCGTGCTTGAATTCGCCGCTAGAGGTGCTAGTGGATAGTGACATCTAGACTTATACTCTATAGTCACTTCAACAGTAACCATAGAAACCGACAACGATTCCCGCCAAATACGGGTTTTGACAGGTGCTGTGACAGGATTGACAGGACCTTACTCGCTAGCGGCGCCGCCTGGTGAAAACAAAGACGATAGCCTTTGGGTAGTCCCCATACTAGATTATCTGTGGTATAAGGTAACGCGGGAAAACCGCGACTTACAAATTGAGATTAATAATTGATATGAATATTCTTGCGGATTGATAATAAACCCAGATTTGTTATTGACATCTTGTTATTATTTGTGTTTTATACCTCGTTCTTCTACATATTAACATAATCCAAGATTTCATTATTTCAATTAATAAATCCGAAGTAAGTAATATTTAAATTAGTTCCACCCTCTCCATTTCCTTTTCTTTTTTTCAAAGACGTCTCTCGCCCTAGAAATAATACCTGCGTCGCGGGAGACCTTACAAACATTCAAACAACGGACACAAAGAACATCCAGTCTCGGAACAACCATTTGTGGGTCACAAAGTTTTGTCCTGTGTAGGATTCAAACCCACAACACCCCGCGTAATAGTAGCGGCAAGGCGACAACCTAAACCACTACGGCATTAGTTTCTATCCAGAATAGCTATGAAGAACTGAGGTGCCAACGCCAAGATTAAGAGCAAGACAACCAAGATACAAATCATACAATAATTCGCACTCTTAATAAAACAGAGACTTATCTCAGTATTTTGGATTAAACAAATTTGAACTCTATTGCAATGATTTAACACAAACATAATATTAGGAATTAACATATACAATTAGAGTCCAAATTGCCTTACTTTCAAATTTCGAGATAATTCGCTGTTTTGTTAAGAGTGCGATATGTTAGACGTAGATCGCACGAGAGTGTCCACATTATAATACCTACTACCTATATTTATAATTCAGATGTCATGTTGACATTGTGTGCCCCCGTATTACTTTACTCTTTGGTGTCAGATGACAACTTAACGTTCAGAAAAGTTGCTATATTTAAAAATAGTAGGGCGCATCTGTTATTTAAGATCCGGTTCCTATTCAGAATCGTTTTACCTACGGACAGTTAGTTTTGTCACATATTCTATGTAAAATATGTCAAAATTCAACTGACCGCAGCTAAAACTACACGTTTCTGAATATTTCAACCCAGCTTTAAGCACTTGTTATAAATGTGTACTATTAGTTATTACATATGAAACTTTATAAATATGTATAGTCTATTGGATAGGTGTTTGATGGACCTGTATAATGGGAACTATGAATGAAAGACAGCGTCTGCACTGAATACTCGAATAGCATTAAATCGGATGGGCAGACTATCCTAACTAATATTATATATAATAGATATACGAACCGGGCTTAAGAGTGCGCCGAGCGAAATGTGCCAAAACAGGCGGTCACAGTTAAGTTGATAAAATCAATACTTTTTGTTTAATACAAATATAAAATATATATTTACCATAACAATTAATGTATTTACAATTACTCCGTGTAAAAAACTTAAAATAATTAATATTTTCGCCTACGAAATCACGTAAATTTGCACGAAAAATGCATAAACGTAAACTCGTGTTACGTGATTTTTAGATTATAACAGTAGAAATCTATTCTATTTTACAGCTTAAACGAAACAAATAGTTATATTACAATTTTTCCGTCCCAAATATTTATTGGTTGACAATAAAGGTACATATTTATCAAAAAAGCACTTCAAATCCTCCATACAATTTTACTATGGCGGCCGCGCGGCGATTTGAATATCGAGCTCTGTCATTCAGTCCAACCGCGTCTTACGCTCGGCGCAGTCTTAAATCTTTCAGAGTAACACAACAGGGTTTCAGTGCGGGGCTGCCACAAAAATGGGATCTCAAGGGGACAACATTATTTTATGAGCAGGATTTAATAATCCGGCTCATAAAATTATGGCTAAGTAATATGCTTCGTGCCTCGAAAAGCACGTAAAACCGTTGATCCTGCTCCTGATCTCTCTCCGGTCGTGTCGGATTGCGGTCTCATCGGATCGTGAGAGTTGGGAAAGACAGAGTGCACTTGTGTTTGATCGCACACCTATGTACACACAGCGACACATCAACCTAGACTGTTTGGACTTTGAACTATTAGATGTTGAACGCTGTGAATCGTGCGAGAGAGTGCATTATATTTTTGTTATTTTGTCTCATTCACGCTGATTCCCGCGACGCTCTATCCTTACCATTTATACATCGACACCACTATGTACTGTCCCTTTCCGACAATTCTCTATTTTGTATGTAGCGTAGTTATGCGTATATAGGGTGTCTATGGCCAGATGGCCAGTCTCCGTTCATATTTGCTGCCGTGAAATTCGGTCTAGAGGAAATTATTATCTAACTCTAAAATGTAATAATAATAATGTCAGCCTCGAATACAAACTGTCTTACTGCTAGACACGGGCCTCTTTTCAGTGTGAAAAGGGTTAGGCCATAATTCACTACGTTGGCAAACTTCACATATCTTTTAGAACTTTTAGATATGCAGTTTTCCTTATGATGTTTTCCTTCACCGTTAAAGCAAGCGATAATTAACTATTTAATACTCACATAACTTAGAAAAGTTAGAGATGCGCGCCTTGGCGAAGGAAATTTTCACCATTACACCGAGTGATAATTACCAAATTGCATTAATTTAGATTTCCTCTACAGCCGATCTTCCACCTTTCACTTCCAGTAGAAACCTTGTGCTTTTTCTAGGACGTTGATCCACTTGGTCGGGTGCCACGGCCGTTTGCAAATGTACGGCTTGTGCACATAGAAACAATGCATTGCTGATACAATGTGACATTTTGTGACACTATGTAGCTCATAGTTATAATTTCTCCGAACCGAAACTGAAGATCGAAAACCGAAGACTGAAGGCTTATAATAAAGACTTAAGTTTTTCTTTTCATGTGGTTAGTGGCCAACTTGTTGTCAAGACTTATTCAAGCCGCCCGTAGGCCTCTGACATGGCTAACGACTGCTATCAATTGACAACAACCGGGACCGACTTTTCACGTGCCCTCCGAAGCACGGAGACGCTCGGATAAAATACTACTAAGCGGTTACCCATCTATAGACTGATCGCACCCAACGTTGCTCAACCTCGCTAATCGTTTACCGATCAGTAAGTGCAACTGGCTATGAGCGCCTCAAAGACTTAAGTGTTTGACAGGAACTCGACCTTTAAACGAGTCTCTATGCTACAAAATTAGTCTTGTAATATTATATACCCAATAACTTTGTAATAACAAATTGTCCTACTGCTGGAAACGAGCCCATTCTCAATGTGAGAAGGGTTAGCCCATAGTCCAACATGCTGGTCCAGTTTGGGTTGACAGACTTCACATATCTTCGGGCATATTATCAAGAACTCTCAGACATGTTGGTTTCCTCATGACGTTTTCCTTCACCGTTAAAGCTAACGATAACTAACTATTTAATACGCACATATGTTTAAAAAATTCAGAGATGCGCGCCTTGGGATCGAACTTGATACCTCTGCGTGGCAGTCTTAAGTCTGATCAGTTAGGTCTCCCACTAAGCTATCACTGCTGTAAGTTTACCGGGTGGTAATCGAAGTCAGGTTCCAAGCCAAATTAAACTCGGCCTCGATGGCGTAGTGGTTAGTGTAACCGACAGCCACGCCTGAGGTCGCGGGTTCGACTCCCGCACCAGTCAAACATTTGTATGCATGGACATGGATGTTTATCTTGGTCTGGGTGTTTCTATGTATAATATGTACATAGGCATTTACAAAAAGGAAATATGTAAAATGTACGTTTATCCATTGTTTAGTACCCATAGTATAAGCTCTGCTTAGTTTGGGCTAGATGATGTGTGTATGTGATAGAATATTAACTTAACACAATAGATTAATCTAATAGGATAGTTAACTATGTTTGATTTTGCAAACAGCAATCAAAATAAATCTTTTATGCGAACAGTATCAAAATTGGTGGCAAAAAAGCAGATATTATTATTTTAAATTTGGATATGAGAAAAATTGGAGTCGTAGAAGGGATGTCTCACTTTTCTCTTACAGAGATTTTAAAAATTACTTCTACTACCAGATTGGAATCGATTGTGTCCTATATATTATTGAGTAGATTTATAAAATTCTTTGTATTTTAAAGATTGGTAATATAATTATTTGACTTATACAAAGAGGCGCAAATGTTATCACATTAATTGATACCACATATACTACATGGTATTTTTTTGACGATTTACAAATGGGTAGTATTTAACTGATCCTCAGTCTTTTGCCTTTGTTCCACCAATAATACTAATTGCACACCAAAATATGCTTACTAAAATATTTTAAAGAGATCAAACTAAGTCGACGGAGCCCTATCTATCCTATTTTTGGGTAGGTTTAAGAAGGAACCTAACATAACCTAACCCTTTCGAGACAGAATGCAGTGATTTGAGGCGTATAGGTGCTCGTTATGATATATTTTAATAAGCATATTTTGCTGTGCAATTAGTATTTTTGGTAGTCATTATATTTAATCCCTTTACAGATTATGAACCAAATGTATTCAGTAGTATAGTCACAGGATTTTTCTTTTTTTGTTTTCATAATTTAGACATTTTAGAACATCATGTAATGCAGAGATAACTGTACTTCGGTGTCAAAGACTTTAAGCAGCGATATTAAAAAACCGTCGTATTGTATTGGGTCTGGAAATTGCCGGATCCTAGCGAGTTGACAAAGACGATTTCTCGGCACCTATGACCGTTAACGAGCTGGATACAGCGCACGATTGGTTACAATGGTGTTCCAATGTGTGTCTAATGTTATTTTATTTTTTATGTACATAAAGAAAAATATAATTTCTGCTAAACTAGGTTTTTTGTTTATGTTAACCGTCTTATATCAACCAGCTTAATGTGATAACATTTGTGCCACCTTGTATAATAAAATACAACTATCCTATTCAAAGAAAACAACAAGCATTATTTAAATACAAATTTATAAAATATTGTTAAAATTCAAAATATTAAAACTAAAAATATACTAAAGGGAACTGGTAGAATCTTTATTCCTTTTCCCATCCTTCCCTCCATCTGTTTCGTTACTGGACGAGAAAACGGATGCTCGAGAAAGATGCAGCAATTCTAAATTCAGCTCAGTTTTAGACTTATTTGTACCGGGATCTGATGAGGGACCTTTAGCTTTACGAGACAGCAATGTTATAACGTTTTTTACAATGTTGTTCTTCGATGTCCTTGATGATTGGGAAGAAACTGAACTCTTGGCAGGACTTGAGACGCTAGAGAACGAATACTTAGATGCATTATCACCAATAAACATCACTCCTCGCTCAGATAGAAAGTCATCAATAGAATCATTCGAAAAATAAGCCTGAGCACCCTTTTCTATAGAATCACTTTTCTTTTTCACTTGATTCAACACGTTGAAGTTGCAGTGAGAACTAGGTTTGAATCCCATTATGTTTGAACTGTTATCGTAATTGTAATTGTGGCATCGAATTTCTCTTTCCGAAGAGTCGCTTAGATTGTCTGCGTTGCTCTTACTATCTTTCTTGACAATGCTTTTAATAATTTTAGCCTTTTTATCCTGGTGATACTCTTCTTGGAAGTTCACTTTCATTTCTGTAACTTTTTTTTGACAGCCGTGTATATCTTTCCTTTCCTTGTGAAGAATTTCATCATCGTTATTAACCTCCGGTATTGTCTCAGATCTTGGCAGTCTATGCCAGTCTCTTCTTGTGATACATTTAGATAAAATATCATCTGACATACTAAGCTTCATATTATTTTTCCTCTCTTTCTGACAAGCTTTGTAACATTTGATTTTCTTGTCAATGTAATTTGACGATTCGCTTAAGTATTGGTATTCAGTTGTTTCGGTATCTATATTGCTGGTTCCTATCAAAGGGGTGGTTACGGAAGCGTCCTGTCTATAATTGAAAAATCTGTTGACAATATGTTTCTTTTTGAAGCAGCCACAACTTTTTGTAATGCAATACACCAAAGTGCAAATTAGACAGCATTGCATGAAGATTACGCCAGTCAGTATCATCATAGTATACCTGTTAGTACTAATATATCTCAATAAGTTATTGAGCCTTTCGTCTTTAAACGGCAACTTTGCTGTAAATTTACTTGTAGGTTTTATTATTTCTTTAGGTTTAGTTTTTATCTTTTTATGGTTATTGGTCACTTGAGCTAAATTATCATGCGATTTTTCTTTAGCCTTAGCCTTAGCTTTAGGCTTAAGTTCTTTGATTTTCTTTTCTTTATCAATCTTTGTATCTTCTTTCTCTATATCTAATGCGAGATTTGTGATCTCAGGCTGTGTTTTCTGTTTTATATCTTCAGCTATTGCCGGCGTGCTGCTAATATTTCGATTGGTCATTTTAATTATCATCAGACTCTTGGGGAAACGTTCACCCTCACTTTCAGATAAACGTTTTACATAATCAATATCTATTTTAGATAGAGCTGGTCTGTAAATACATTTGTTGGATAAAGGGTTATAAGCTGCTTTGTGCGCCTTAGCACATGTAGGTACCGCAACACATCGTTTTTTAATCAAGTTATAAAATGATCTTCTGCCGTTGTAATAAATATCACAATTGACCGGTCTGCATTCGTTTAGTGGATCTTCGTCTAAATGCTTGCATATCTTAATATTATCAGGCACGGTATCTTTCTTGATTTTGGTGTTAAATTTGATCTTTATTGTATCTCTAACTATGTTCTTTGGTTTGGATACTAGTCTGGAATCCACGTAGAGAGTGCAGTATCCTCTTCTATCATATGGATCGAGTAAAGGAGCTACCATAGTTAAAGATTTCGTTGCACCTATAAGAAAAGACAGTAGAAATATAAATAATTAGTAATATGGAGCAGCATAATAAATAATAATATCAGCCTTGGATTAAACTATCTACTGCTAGATATGGGACTCTTCTCAGAAGGGTTAGGCTATAGTTCACCACGCAGTGCGGGTATGGCAGACTTCACATATCTGCCAGAATACTATGAAGAACACTGAGATATGCAGGTTTCCTTATGACATCTTCCTTCACTGTTTAAGCGAGCGATAATTATCTATTTAATACGGTCATAACTTCGAAAAGTCAGAGATGCCTTGGAATCGAACTTAAAACCTCTGCGTGGCAGTTCAACGATCTAGTGGGACTAGACTATCGCTGTTATAGGCGATATAATTATATAGAGGCTGTCCCAGAAGTCGACGTCAAGCCAGAATCAGGAAACAGGCTACACGTACGTAACTTAGATTTCTTTTTATATTTTTCTGATAGCTATTATAACTTAGCCTGTTGCATGATTCCAGCTTGACGTCCACTTCTGGGACACCTGTATACAGGTAGCAGAAGATTGCTGCCATATAAAGTTGTGTTGTTTCGGATATACATACATACATACATAGATTCACGCCTGTTTCCCAGAGGGGTAGGCAGAGACTACGGATTTCCATTTGCTACGATCCTGACACACTTCTCTGGCTTCATTCACTTTCATCACATTCCTCATACACGCCCGTCGGTTCAAGGTGCTCTTAACCTAACCTTTGTCCAGAACGCCTCCGATCTGATCGAGAAACGTTCGCCTAGGTCTTCCTCTTGCGATTGTTCCATTCATACTAGCCTTATAAACTTTCTTAGTCAGTCTTTCCTCGTCCATTCTTTCTACATTCCCAAACCAGCTTAACATACCCTTTTCTATTCTTGTCACTATATCCACTTTCATGCCGCATCTCTCTCTAATCACGCTATTCCTTATTCTATCTTTCAGAGTCACACCACATATGCTTCTCAGCGCTCTCATTTCTACAGCATTTATTCTGCTCTCATGCTTCTTTTGCCATACCCAACTTTCACTTCCATACATAAGTGTGGGCACTAATAGTCCTCTATGAACAGCCAAACGTGTCTATTCGGATACATTTCAACTGTTCATAAAAGCGCGTAGAGCTCCGTTCACTTTGTTGCCATTTTTTGTTTTCATTTGTTTCGGATATATAGCTAAAATTAGTGAGAAAACCCTCGTTGTCAATTATTTGGTGAAGGTACAAGAGAGCAGGCTCATCCGAAATATCCACCGTCTTACAAGAAACCAGTGTGAGTATGTCTCAAAAATATCACGGTTACTAAATTTCACTGAACTATGACTGCCTGGCACAGTAATAGAGTATGCAACGTCTATGCCTGAGGTCTCGGGTTCGAATTCGGCCAAATAAAAAGGTTTTGCGTTTTCCTGGCAAGAAAACTCAATAGCAGTGCGGAGTTAGGTGTTTAGTGGAGAGTAGCACTACTAGAGATTGCGGGGGTAAGATGGTAGAAACATGACGATGAAACAGTCAGCAGCATAGGTTGAAAATTCATTGTGAGATTTTAAATTACTTATATGGCATTTCCTTAGCGTTTGCTGCAGTAACAGTTAAAGTATATTTTATTAACAACTAGATGCGCCCGCGGTTTCACCCGCGTTTATGATTACTGCGACGCCCCCGTGGGTCGTAGCGTGATGTTATATAGCGTATAGCCTTCCTCGATAAATGAGCTATCCAACACTAAAATAATTTTTCAATTCGGACCAGTAGTTCCTGAGATTAGCGCGTTCAAACAAACAAACAAACAAACTCTTCAGCTTTATAATATTAGTATAGATTATATTTTGCCCGCGGCTTCGCTCGCGTAAATATAGATTAGGTTAGTAATAGTGTTTATTTCTAGATAAAAGATACTCTATGTCCTTTTCTGTGCCCCTGAAAACGTGTATACGAAATATTATGATGATCGGTCGAGTAGTTAAGGCGTAAGCGTAACAAACAAACAAACTCACATTCGCATTTATAATATCACTCAGAAAAAAGTAATGTTTCCGAGCGAAGTTCGGAGCAAATACTAGTTAAAATCCTAAATCCTAACATATTATAAATCTGAATGTGAGTTCATTTGTTTGTTACGCTTTTTCGCCTTAACTGCTTAACCTATCATCATGAAATTTCGCATACACGTTGTCAGGACATAGGTTACCTTTCATACAGAAAAAAGAAAGGTAAAATCTTATATACAAAATTTTATGTGATACATTACCTCCAGGTATGATCTCACTGGCACTACCCATGATTTTGACGATATTACACTTGGTATCCAAGCTATCTAAACAACAATCTTCCGAGTAGACATCAATAAGGTAATCATCCTGATGATTATTTTTTATCTCCGTGAAGAACTTAAGGCCTATAGACCATGGTACTGGGGTCTCGAGACCGGACCTTATGCCTATATTCTTACTAAAAACAGTCATAACTATGTTAAATATTAGAAAACTAATGTATAAATTCATCTGAAGCGGTTATTATCTGTCATTATTTTTGACATTAATATATGTAGACCATAGATAATGTAAACTGTCCGCATCATAGATTCCGGTGGTAAAGTTTTTTTTGGGGCATCGACAATTGTTTTTGGTTTATTATATATACTAGTCTATTCTACTATTATGAAGAGGAAAGATTAGATTTTTTTTTGTTTGTTTTTAATGATTCAACTCAAAAATAACGTAACCGATTTCAAAATTCTTTCACAGTTAGAGAGTTACTGTGCTACTAACATTACATAACTTACTTAAACGCGAGCGAAACCGCGAGAAAAAGATAGTTTTATATTTTTATAGTGTAATTAATATAATAATAATATCAGCCCTGTATGTAAACTCTCCCACTGTTGGGCTCGGGCCTCTTCTCAGTGTGACAAGAATCACGCTGGTCTAGTGTGGCTTAACAAACTCCAAAATATATATATTTGGACTGCCTCTATGGCGCAGCGGTATTGAATGCGACTGCTGTTCATGAGGTCTCGGGTTATCGAATCCCGGGTCGGGCCAACAAAAAGATATTGGGTTTTTCTGTTTAGAAATCTCAATACGAGCCCGGAGTTAGGAAGTTGGCAGTGTTAGACACCCCTGTGCCACTTAAGCACGTTAAGCCGTTGGTCCTGCGCCTGATCTCTCTCCGGTCGTGTCGGATTGCCGTCCCATCGGATCATGAGGGTTAGGTAACAGAGAGTGCACTTGTGTTTGCGTACATGCTTGTGCATTATAATATCTCCTGCGCAGAGGGTCAGTCTCTGTTAAGACTGGCCGCCGTGGCCGAAATTCGGTCTGGAGGACATTATATCTTTGGGAACGGGCATCTCAATACTTAATACTCAATATTTTATTGCATTCCACAATGTTATATAAATATGGACTTATAAAACTAATTAGGTCATTATGGACCCTGACGGGCACAGGAAACTATGAGAGAGGACGAGGGCTGCATAGCAATTAAAATAATTTTATTTAGGTATATAAAATATAATGTATATACTTTTGTTGGAAATTACATTCTTGAGCCGTTTGGGGTGGAAATCCTAGGTTCATGGGGTCCGAGCGTTCGTATTTTGTACAGGGAGATCGCAAAACGCCTGATCGACGTTTCGCGTGATCAGAAGGCTGGTCTTTTCTTAGCCCAAAGAATCAGCATTGCCATTCAACGTGGCAATGCTGCCAGACTTCTGGGCACGTTACCAGTTGACAGCGATGCTGAAGAATTCTACGATGCCTAAACCATTTTTGTAAATATTTAGTATTATAATTATTTGTGTATATTGTTTTTTGTATATATAGTATAAATGATGTGTTACCTTCATATTTTAAACATCTAAACAACACCTATGTATATACATATTTTTATATGTACTTATGTATTTACTCACGCAGCATCTTACGGAAATAGCCAGAATCAATTATGATCAAATATCCGATTCTTAATCTGACATAAATATTATATTTTAGCTGTAATAGGCAAGCTTTGACAATTTTATGAATTTTATATCTTTTTATTTCCTCATGACGTTTCCCTTCACCGATAAAGCGAGGGTAAATAACAAATAAAATCGCACATAATTGCGCAAATTAAAACGCACGCAAATACGTGTCCTGTGATTGAACTTGAGACCTCTGTGTAACGGTCCAATAGTTCTCTACTTACAAAAAGAAAATATTTTAGGTAGAAAAAAACAGGTTTTTTTATTTCAAATATTTATTTTATTATAATCTTATAACAAAATGGCATTTCTTCTACGATTGCAAACCTTTATTAATTATAAACTAATAACTGAGCAATTAATTATTTATCACAATTATTATAATAATTATATTTAATTTATTGTATAATTATAATTTCTGTACAATTAAGTTTACATTATTGAATGTTATCAGAGCAATTGTAAAACGGCAAAATCAAAAGCAAAATAATTTACCATTTAAAAAGATCTTGAGTGTTATTAAACGATTACTTTACAATGCTATTCGATTTATTAATCGATTTCACACCACTATTTTATTCGATTTCATAAGTTTACTGTTTTATTTAAACAGTAACTATTGTTTCCATTTCTATTTGTCATATTAGCTCCAGTAAAAAGAATTAAATTGTTCTACAATTTAATACCACTACCTATATACAAAGATATAAAATTACTAGATTAATAACTAAACCCTATTTATCTACAAATTAGATTTATACGGGATCATTTAAAGTCATTACAATAATTCGAATTTCCCGTTATCAATATGTCTTAACTAAAGTTTAAATAACTGACGTAAGGAATAGTAAGAATAGTAGTAATGTGTTGTTCAAAAATAATTGTTCCGAGTCTGGGTACCCAGACTCGGAACAATTATTTTTGAACCACACAATCTTTTGTCTCATGTGCGGAATTCTTCTTCTTTTCGTGTGGTTAGTGGCCAACCTGTTGTCAAGAGTTGTTCAAGCCGCCCGTAGGTCTCTGATATGGCTTAACGACTGCTGTCAATTTGACAACAACCGGGACTAACTTTTTACGTGCCCTCCGAATCACGGAGACGCTCAGATGAAATACCACTAAGCGGTCACCCATCTATAGACTGACCACACCCAACGTTGCTTATTCTCGCTAATCATTTACCGATCAGTGAGAGCAACTAGCTATAAGCGCCTATATAATGTGGGGATTGAACCCACAACACATGGTGCATTAGAGAAGCGACCACTTAAACCACTGAAGGATGCAGATAAGGAATTCAATTTGTTATTTGATTCTTTAAAAACATAGAAATAACATAAAAATAAACTATCACACATTGTGATTTTAACTATTGCTTCTGAACAACAGCACGCAAGAATAACCATTCGAAAAAACAACTCATCGAAATTATAAACAGAAAGTAATAAATTAATAATAAAATAAATAAATAGGTAAAAACATATTCGTGCAGGTAGGATGCAATCTGAAGAACAATTCTCGCAACAAAACTATTCAAATTAGAGTTCCGATCAAGTCTAATAAACGCTAAATACAATTTGCACATTTGCAGCCTTACTTATAAACCGCTCTCAAATATTAAGACTGCGCCGAGCGTAAGACAGATAATGACAGGGCTCGTGCGGCGCATAGTCAAATCGGCGCGCGGCTGCCATAGTAAAATTGTATGAAAGATATGAAGTGCTTTTTTGATAAATATGCAGGTATCTTTATTGTCAACCAATAACTTAAATATTTGGGACGGACAAATTGTAATATAACTATTTATGTTTAAATAGTTATATTACAATTTGTCAGTAAAGCTGTAAAATAGGATAGATTTCTACTGTTATAATCTAAAAATCACGTAACACGAGCTAACGTTTTTGCAAATTTACGTAATTTTGAAGGCCAAAATAATAATTATATAAAGTTTTTAACACGGAGTAATTGTAAACACATTCATTGTTATGGTAAATATATATATGATATTTGTATTAAACAAAAAGTGTTGATTTTATTCACTTAACTGTGACCGCCTGTTTTGGCACATTTCGCTCGGCGCAGTCTTAAGAGGTAATTAAGTATGAGTACTAGTGCCTCATCAGGAAAACACATAAACTTTACTCATGTTTTAATAATTTAATAGATTAAAGTAAGGCCTTGATCAACTAAATTATTATTATTTGTGTGCTTGTGTGAATGTTTTGCCCGATTAGACACTCGTTTTAATACTTAAGTACCTCTTAAATTTTAGAGTAGTTTATAGATAATAGCATTGATGTTTATTTTACTTTATACTATTGAGTTACAACGGCACACTGGTGGCTAGAGACAATAGATTATTAATTATGTCTGGCATTCTAAGACTTGATAAAGTAAGAGAATACTATTTGTCATACTTATGACACTAAGACAAGATCGACACTCTATTGAACAGTTTTTATTATATGAGTTGAGCTACGAGCTCGTACGCCCCTTAAATTTCGCCCCTTTCATAGAAAGACGGAGCCCTTTGCGGGGTTCCTATTTTTGGGTGGATTTAAGAAGAAACCTAACAAATACCTACTTGGGGTGAAACTTGAGGGGCGAACGGGCTCGTAACTATGAGTTGGCTCAATGGACCTGAAAACTTAACATCCACACATACATTACTTGTAAGAAAAACTTACCGTAAGGATGCTACAAATGAGCGATATAGCAAATAACAACTTTAACGGAGCTAGCCTAGAGATAAAAGGAGCGTAGATGTGTCAAGCGCAGACGAGCTGAGCGCACCTATATAAATCTTGTTATCCCATTAAAAGCATTGAGACTGTCTGATGGTAAGCGTTGGCATTACTTCCGATTACTTGCAATATCTAGAACATTATTTATTGCTTTGGCAATCTAAACCATTAGTTCTCAAAGTGGTCCATGTGGATCCTTAGGGGTCCATGGGAGACTCGACGGGGGTCTACGTTGGTGTGATAAAAAAATGGTGGTCCACAATTTGTAAGTGGGGACCACGAAAATGTATTTGCTTTCGATAGTGAAGAGAACTAAGATGTTGGCTTGACTTCACCTATTACTATAGGCAGATAATATTTTAAGAAGCTCAGCAACTGTTACTTGTATAAAGGTCAGCCCGCCTACCATGGTGGGTTCAGACCGAGAATTTAAAAAAAGGTCGCCTGTAGACATTTGATCAAATTATTTAAAGATTCAAGGGGTCCACCGGAACCTGCTAAATTTTGAATGTGGTCTATGGGCAAAAAAGTCTGGGAACCTCCGAATTCTAAACTCTTCTTAATGTATCATAAAATTAATGATATGAAAGTAGGTTGAATATAATATCATATCATCTTCGCTTCGTTTATTTTTATTGCCAGCTTAGATGAGCGGTATCGACTATGAGAATTTGAAGGTTATGTACCTTTTATACCGGTACAGGTTATGTCTCAAAATACTGTTCCCAAAGGCCAAAAAAAGCCAGATGAGTATGTCACATTTCGCAATAATTCTATTAGTCTAGTCGTCTACTTGGCTCAGTTCCATGTCCAATGCTGCTACTGCAAATTCTTTAATAGAAATTTCTAATGAAACTAGAAATCAGAAATAATAATATATTTACCTCTCATCTATTTGCCAAGCTTGGCTTAGCTCTGCTAAGATCCGATAAAGTCGTAATACGCTACGTATATTCCAGGCCTCATATCATCAAATTTGGATGAAATTACAAAGAAATACTGCTAAAACATACACAAAATTATTGCCTAAAACTGGCTACCAGTCAAATACACAAACCATCTAAAAACAACTCAATCAGAATCCTAAAATACTGCTAAGAACTCCGTAGAGTAGTCTTAGACACAAGAGTGCTAATACGGAACAGAAGAAATAATGGAGAATCCTTAGCCTGTTAAGCTTCTTGAGGCCTTGTGGGACAGTTTCCACTGGATCTTTAAGCAGATAGAGCCTAACTCCTCGGATGTAGCTATAGAAATAATCATTCCAGTCCATGGCCTCCATGTCGAAGTCGAAGATATGCTTGTCAGCATCACACAGCTCTTTGAACAGATTCTGTGTGTTCCTGTTGTCGAATTTCCACTGTCGCGTCGCGAAGTAAGCCATGACTTCGGAGAACTTTGTTATTTTCTTGTAGGCTTTTCTTAACCTGTAAAAAAGATATTGAAATCAGTAAAATATTTGGGTATAACTAGATTTTGCCCGTGGCTTTACACGCGTTAATCTAGATTTTGTCAATAAATTTGTATTTCTTGGAAATAATACTTTTTTTAGAAAAAGGTACCCTATCTCCTTTTCTGTACCCCAGACAAGGTGTATGCGAAATTTCAGCTCTCTATTGTGTTACCTAACTTTTTTATCCATAATCTAAATTGCCCTAATTTTTTGTCCTAATCATCATTTGTCCGAATGATAACTTGCCCGAATTTAATGTCATAACTTAAAATCTGTAGCATGTTTCATCTTGATACGCTGCCTTTAGTACGAGTAAGAATTTAAGTCAATATTCGGCTGCACATTACGCAATATTGTTTAATTTACTTATGCATTCGAATACTGAACAACTATTCGAATACAATCATATCACTCGAAAATTCATACGGTAGCCACAACAATTCATACAAAAATAGATAGAGTCCGATTTAAAACTTACATAGGCTTCTTTCCAATGATGATAGCGATGCCATCGATGATGTAGGCCGGTATCCAGTGCAGCAAGAAGCAGTATATATTGTAGATGTACTTGGAGGAGGTCAGGGTAAACAGGTAGTAGTAGATCGCTTGCACCGTCGGCACTTGGAAACCGTAGACTTCGTTGTAGTGCATGAATTTTTCTACAATTAATAAAATATATATTTTAGTAATACGTGATGGGGATTTGAAATTTTGTAGTTAAAATTTACATGGAGAATAAGTGCAGAAACTAATTATTTTATAAATATGTTATCTTCTGTTTCGGCCATTGGTTGACGCATGCACAACTAATACAATGTAATGTTCTTGTACAATAAGAAATACATTTTTCTAGACTGGACTTACACAAAACTTTAGATATGATACATCTGTGCCTACCCCTTCAGAGATATTTTCTGTTTTCATAAAAAACAATACAACAACAACTCAAGCAATAGAAATTTTCAAAAAATTTTGTGATGTAATTTTACAAATATACAATCAATACCTAGACTCGGAAATCTTTTATTTTTGCCCCGTGTAGAGTCAACCCACACTTGACGCAGTGGCTGGGTGACTTAAACCACTTTCCTTTTTTAAGCATTACTTTTTAAACACTAGTAAAACATACCCCAAGTCAAAGGTTTCTGCTCAGAAGACACATAGTTGTAGACAGGCGGTAGAAGATCTGGAGGCGGTGCATCCTCATGGTTGGCTGGGTACTCCTTGGCAGTCTTCCACGCGGTTGCTATGCAGGCGTTGACTACCATGTCTCCTGGTACTAGGTCAGCTACTGCTTTTGGATTGCAGTTTAATACGTGGAGGAGACCAACTGCAGCTCCTACGACCACCTGGAAAATTGTGAACGGTGTAGATGTAATAATCGTATTTTTTATGTACAATTTATTGTAACACACATAATATTTTCATAAATTTGATGTAGAATATTTCCTTACGATGTTTTCTTTTACCCTTAAAGCAAGTAAATTATTTACTCAAATTTATTTAAAATCTATGTACACCATGTTTAATCCTTATCTTATAAAGTCAAAGTCGAAAATTTATATATCACATGATTTAACATTTCAACGACTAGACATTTTGAAATATTATTTATTTATCCACCCGCATGATACCTACATCAATAAAAAGTAGCCAATGTACTTCCCCAGATTTTAAACTATCTTTGAACCAAATTTCAATATTCATTAGCCGTGAGGAGGTAACAAACAGACAGATATAGTTACATTAATATATTATATATATATATATATACATATAATATAAATTAGAAAGAATAAATAAAATTAAACTGCTATATACGGATTTTATCGCGTTGTTTATTTGACACTAACTTACAAAATTTTGAAAATTGTTACACTACTACTACTATTAAACTTTAGCTTTGAGCTCATTCTGCGTAAATAGAAACACCAATGATTAAATTATGTTCGGGTACTTTGAAATAACTACACTGGAACATTAAGACAACTGCCATCTTAGTCTCCCCGTGACCATGGCTGCTGAAAAGCAACCGAAACGTCGGGGAAAGTGTAAAAATAAATTAAATCTAAATAGTTTAATAATAATTTAATTAGCTTAAAAATTAGTAAAGTTTAATAGTAGTAGAAGTGTAACAATTTTCAAAATTTTGTATTAAAGTGTCAAATAAACAACGCGATAAAATCCGTATATAGCAGTTTAATTTCAATGAGTAGTAGTAGTGTAACAATTTTCAAAATTTTGTAATAAAGTATGAAATAAACAACGCGATAAAATCCGTATATAGCAGTTTAATTTCAATGAATAATATTCGCGTAAATAGAAGACAATATTAAGAATAAATAACTCAAACAAAATACTTACACCAGTGGGACCATACACGTTGTCAATCCAGCCCGCCACGGGTTCCCTGGCTGTGCCGATTACTGAAAATAAAATGAAAAGTTAATTAAAAAAACATAGACCTTCCCCAAGATTTTCTACATAGACCGTTCTTAAGTCACTAAAAACCAAACGATTCCCGCGACTCATTAAAATTCGTCTTTATTGTGGCGGCCTACCTTTGCTGCGTCTGCCGATGTGTGGCCGCCACTTCAGATTCAGATGTGATTATTATTATTATTATTATAGATTTTGCCCGGGGCTTCACTTCCGTTAATCTAGATTTCTAGGGAACAGTAAATAATTTTTCTGGGTGAAAGGTTTGTTATTTTCTGTCCTCCTGACAATGTATATGCGAAATTTCATAATGATCGGTCGAGTAGTCAGACGTGAAAGCGTAACAAACAAACTCACATTCGCATTTATAATATTAGTATTAATACCGTCATGAAATAATTAGCGCTTGCACTTTACAGTCAAAAACTTACCAATGGAGGGTCTAAAGAGGGCCACAGGTAGTCCCTTGGAGTACGCCTGGACTATATCTTCGGCTACTGCTTTTGTGTATGCGTATGTATTCGGGAAGTCACCGAGTAGACTGTGGAAGGAAATAATGTTTTAATTATATATACAACTAGCTGACCCGCGCAAATTTGTCTGCTTCACATAAGAGAATTTTCCCCGTTTTTGCAACATTTTTCATTGCTGCTCCGCTCCTATTGGTCGTAGCGTGATGTTATATAGCCTATAGCCTTCCTCGATAAATGGGCTATCCAACACTAAAAAGATTTTTCAATTCGGACCAGTAGTTTTAGAGATTAGCGCGTTAAAGCAAATAAATAAACAAACTCTTCAGCTTTATAATATTAGTATAGATATACCTGTTTGTCTGGTATCTATGTGTAGAAAATGGTTAAGCATTTCTTAGTGTATTCTAAAACTGGCTACGCATATACATATATTTTATTTCTGGATCATATATATAAGAAACAAGTTGTTTTAGATGTAGCTGAAACGACTCGGTCGCCGTTAAATTGTCACATATTTCTCATAAAATATATGAAAAGAATTAACAGTCAGTAGGTAAAAGAACTCATTTCTTGAACTGACACTAATCATTTATAACAGCTTTTTTTACCACTTTGTTTTTTAATAGATTCAATAGTGCCGGGAATTACCTCCACATAAATACAAACTCACAAAAATCGCAAACCTCTTTTAATATTATCATAGACAAGCTGTCGCTTGCGGTTTCACCCACGTTTATATTTGCTACTCCGCTCCCGTGACAGCGTAATATTACATAGCATATGTTACTTCTAAATACTAGTTGCTTGTTTTATAGAGGATTCAAACAATGTATCTATTATATTTTAAGTTTATTTCTTACCAAAAAACAATAAAATAGTTAGGAACTTAGTTTAGAACATAACTGCAGTATGTATTTATATTCAAACCTACTTTGTACGTTTTGTTTACCTAAATTAAATAAAATCTTCTCTTTTTATAATATTAGTGTGGATAAGATATTTGGATCCAAAGGGGAAAATCAATACTACAAAGTGAGCGTAACTTAAATATTCTGTTTGTTAAGTAAACAGGAAAGATTGAAGTCCATTATTTGTCTTTTTAACATTTTAATGTGGAATAGGTAATTATGTTTTTGTTGTAAGATGAGTAACCACGCAAATTGTTCTCGCAAGGTTGACGGTATTTTCCATCATCGACCAATATGGGTTTATAATTATCTTTTTTCTATAGCTTTTATGGCAAGCGATATTATGGCCTGTAGATGGTAAGTAGTTATTGTAGCCTATGGTTGCTTGTAATACTACGGCCATCAGTTGTGTATTGATAAACACAGGGAAGAGGAATTGTGATGAAAGGAATGGAATCGCCAGAAGTGAGTATTGTTTTTTAAATACTTAATATTGTCGTTTTGGTCTAATGGAATAAGTTTACGCTACTATTGTTGGGTAAATAGTGTTTTCATTTTGCTGAAGAAGACAATTTCCGCTTAATTTAGGAATCAACCTCTGTATTGTGGTTGATTGTACAAATATACAATGAATAGATACAAGGTACACCCAGATTCTAAATAAACATATATTATATATTATGTGTCACAAATACATGATTGAAATCCACAACTCTTTGCGAGGTGGCTAGAAGACCGCTTGGCAGCAGATCAATGAAAAATATTCTGGTGTAAACGACAATATGCTCAATTACGTCAGACTTAAAACATAGCCGTCAAAAAAAGCCGGCTTTGATACACCTCTGCCTACCCTTTCAGGGATATAAGCTTAAGTCTAACATGTAGTCTACATACCCAGGAGTGATGTTATTGATAACCTTCTCATCCATGGTCTCGACCAGGTCAATCAGCTTTTCGCCTGGCAGAGGACTGTCGTAGAACTTCTCGTCAATCGCATTCTGCGGGCAGTTGCTAGAAAAAAGAAGAAGTATATTTAGTTTTGAGGGTGTTACTGGTAGAATATAGATGCTTTTATACAATTAAGGTGGTCAAAGAGCAGCTCCGATGATGGTTTGATCCTTGGATACAGGATATTACTCTCCCATTGCCTATCTTAAAGAAGGGTAATTAAAGATGGGATGATAATACTTGAAGAAGTAGGTATTTTGTTCTCTAAAACTGTTCCTAAACTTATGCAGTAAGCTTTGTACAAATACTATAGGGCCCAACGCAAATACAAAAACACTCAATTAGGTCAACCTCATAACCCGATGAGTCGGCAATCCGACGACTGTAGAGAGATGAACTCCCACGAGTTTACGTACTTTCCGACTCAAGACGATGAAACACCGCCAACTTCCTAACTCCGGACTGGTACTGAGAATGTCGGATGCTACTGGAAAGTTTTTTTTGGACTCATGCTACCCGCAACCACATCACTGTAACACCTGTGTAGCCAAGATCAACAGTTGCGACCATGGATTACGCCGAGCTTTGAAACTCTAGAAAATCAGGGTAAAGCTTTATTGTCCTGGATTGCGTAACAAATTTAATTAAAATTATTTAGGAGGTGTTGATAAAATAATTGCTATTTCTGTTATTGTCCTATTTCTAGTTTACGTGTCTACAGAATAAAGACAGCCTTAGACCATATTGGCATTCAGAACCTATTACAAGGTTAGCCAGGGAGTCAGCAGAGTTCATCTATAAGTTACCTGTAAGCCGTGGATATGTGAACGAAAGCCTTCAGCTTAGTGCAGCCTCTGGCCAGCTTGAACATCTCTCTAGTTCCTCTCACGTTGATCTCTACGGCAGTCTTCAGTGGCTCGTCGAATCTGACGGTCGCTGCGCCATGGAATATAATTTCCACCTGTGAACAAATTAAATGATATCAAACACATATATTTAGGGTCAAGTCTATAGAGGATAGCCTCGAAGGGTAGGAAGAGGTGAGCATCCCCACACCGCCATAACAGCACGGGTGGTGTAGTGGTTTAAGCAGCAACTATTGTCGTTGCGCAGAATATTGTAGGTTTGAAAACCACACAGATTGAGATGTTCTTTGTGTCCGTTGTTTGATTTTTTATAAAGAAGTTGCGACACATTTCTGTATGGCGCAGGATTTGACGTTTTATAAACAAAAACAAGTGAGAATCGACAATGAATTGCCATAAATCTTAGAATTCGAAAAATTGGTTCATGTAATATGCAAAGTTCACATGATACCACGTGTCTTTGGTCAGAGTTCAAAGGTCATAGTCATTTTGGGGTATATCGACTATGCTGAGTCGAATGGCGTTGACCGCGAGTCTCTAGCTCTTACGGTTCTTGAGTTCAAAGTTGTATAACAGAGGGATGGACGGATAAGAGCTTTTCGAACTCTAAAATATGAAACTTATGGTTTTTTAGTTTCCACGTAATAATATGTGGGAGTCTAGTATTTTTTTTCCGGGGATAGTACCAGGCTCCTTGGTGCCACTTTCCTGACAGAAAACTATAATAATCCATACTAACTAATTGTATAGTATAGTAGCTACGATAGCTCAGTGGGGAGACCAACAGACTGCAATGCAGAGGATCTCGGGATCGAACCCACGTCGCGCACCTCTGAATTTCGGACTCTGATTGACAATTATCGTCTGCTCCGTGCCTCGGAGAGCACGTTAAGCCGTCGGTCCAGGCTGCCATGAACATCTATGGCAGTCGTTATTGGGAAGTCAGTGCCCTATAATATCCTGACACTGGTCTAGCCTTAGAGTATCGTTAGCCTTCGGTTTGTGAGGTCAGGTGGCAGCCGCTCCGTGTAAAAACTGATATCCAATCAAATCTGGTTAGACCAGAAAAGCCGACCCCAAGTGATTTGGGAATAATAAAGGCTAGGGAGAAAAAGACTAACAAATTATATGGTTGCAATTGTGCGTTTGTTTGTTTATTTGTTTCTCGCGCTTTCACGCCTTAAATACTCCACCGATCATTGTGAAATTTCGCATTTTTAGGGGGATAGAAAAGGACAGACATACCTTTTATCCAGAAAAAAGGACTTTTACTAACCTAACCTAAATTTTTAAGAGCGAGGCCTCCGACAAAAACTTTTAGTATTATGAATGCGAAAGTAAATCTGTTTGATTGTAAGTACGCCTTTATACGCCTAAACGACTGAATGGATTTTAATAATATTTGTCAAGGAGATAGATACTTACTTTATAACAAATTAATAATAAACTATAATAGAATATTAATTATAATAAATGAGTAATTAAATAAATATCTTCCAAGCTCAAATTTTTTTTTTTATGGTAATATATTGTTCGTTCTTCTCTCCTAATTTTGCTGTGCCAGACGGGGTTCATAATTGTTCTCTCTACATGTATAAGACCTGTATATACATTATGGAGTGCAATAAACAAATTGAATTGAATTGAATTGTGCCTAGCGAAGGACATAGACTCCATCCAAACTAAACTCTACAATAAAACATTATAAATTTATAAAACATTATATAAATCAACGATAAGAATCTATTGACAATGAACCTCTATAGAAAATAAATGACAGAGATTACAAGAAAAAAATGTTAAACATAATTTTATTGGACAATGAAAAACGGACAATAAGTCAAATAGTTAATTAAGATGTGTATAATTTATTTAAACATTTTATTTAATTAACATATGTGTACTGAATATTCAAATGAGCGTTAGATGAGGACATAATGTCATATTGTTTAAATAAAACATGTCTTGTCTTAGGCAAATGAACTTACATCCGTGTGCCGCTGAGTGACTTACTTAAGATTTTTTATTACATCAAGAAAATTTGGCAGCGGCAACCGCCATTTTTTTAAAGGTTTCTTGCAATTTGAGTTTGAAATTATAAGTATTTTTGTTGATTTTTCTAGCTAAATGAAAATGCTTGTGTTTATAATAGGGTTAACATCGGTAGCGCAATGGATGGGATTCGTACCCGGGACCTTTAAAGCGCATGTCCAATACTATAATTGGACTGAATTGTGCAGAAATGCTTTTTATTAAATAAGATGAACAATTTTCATCAACATCCGCATTCGCAACTGCGGAGCTGCCGCATCGATTTGGACATCCGCATCCGTATCCGCATCCGCGGATGTGAGTCTTTAAATATCCGTATCCGCATCCGCGGATGTCAAAATATCTGCATCCGCAACACCCCTGATACATACATATAAACAGATCTAACATCACCTGTTATTCTTGAACTTAGTTCCTCGCTCTTATCCTCAAGCTATTTAATTATATGGAGACTAAGTGAACTGTTTGTTTGTTTTCAAGACCATACGGATACAATGCCATGGCCTAATGATTAAGGTAACGGAATTGCGATCGCAAGGTCATAGGTTTAATTCCCACTTATTACACTACCGATGTGATCCTTATTTTTTTTTTTTTTACCCAGGAAATATGCTTCATGCACTGCCCGCCGGCTAGGGGACGGCACCGGCGGGGGAGTGTGGGACTCCCAGCAAGACGCGCTGGTATACTCACTAAAAAACCTGGAGTGTTCCCTCTCTCATCCAATAGGGGGGGCCAGTTGGGAGCTCTAAAAGGATTCATCCATAGCAGGCCCCCCCATGTGGGTGTGGGCCGGGTCAAGCGGACCCGACCACCTCTCGTCCCCAGGGGAGAGCCTCACCGCTCTCTCCTTTCGACGTCAGAAGGCGCGCTGGAACACCGCGCGCGCCCTCTCGGGGTTTACCGATGTGATCCTAACACAACTATTAGGCCTCACAAGAATATTAGTAATTTATAACCTATTAAAAACTATCCTACTGCATATATAAGCGTCTTCTGTATCACTGGTGATAAAGTTCTGTATCACTTGTGATAAAATTGTCAATTACTGATTCAAGTTATAAAAGGGTATCGGCCTCTTCTGTATCACTGGTGAAAAGGTTCTGTATTCAATATTATAAAATTTCTAATTATGGTCCACCTCGCTGGTCCTGTGCGGGTAGGCAGACTTCACGTATCATCGACAACATCATGGAATACTCTCAGACATGCAGGTTTTCTAATGATGTTTTCCTTCAATGTTAAAGCATGTGATAATTCACTGTTTGATATATTTCTTAACATATCTTTAAGTAATATTATAAAGCAGTTTGTTGTTTGTTTCAACGCTCTTATATCTGAGACTACAGTCAGATTTACAAAATCTTCTTGCGTTTGATAGCCCAATTCTTGAGGGTGGTTGCAGGCTTTATAACATCATGCTACAGCCACGGGAGCGGAGCAGTAATCATAAACGAGGGTGAAACCACGGGGCATAACTAGCAAGTACGTAAACAAACTAAAACTAGTTAAATCATATGCTTGTTAACTTAATAATAATATCAGAATAGATTGTAAGTGCTCTTAACTTGGATATGATGTCATACGGTTTATGTCAACAGTTATTAGGATTCCGCTTTAAAAGTAAAGTACCTAAGTAAGACACGTGTGCTATGTATAATAATAATAATAATAATAATAATAATATTTATTTTCAAAACAGATATACAATTTTACACACTTTTATACTTACAGTTAAAGAAAGAATATATTTGTTACAAATTGTGTGTTGACTCCAACACCTTTGCTAAGTTGTTACAGCAACTTGTATTAAAGGTGTTGGGCCCGACCCTTGGGAGAACTCTATTTTATATTACATTTCTTTTGTTGATTGTACATTAGTGATAAAACAAAAATAAACAAAGAAGCGCACAAGCGAAAAATTTTTTTTTTTGTTTTTTTTTTTTGTGTCTGATTGTAATTATGCAAGCAAACATTTATTTTTACGTTACTTATTTCATTCTGTGTGTGTGAGTGTGTGTGTGTGTGTGTGTGTGTGTGTGTGTGTGTGTGTGTGTGTGTGTGTGTGTGTGTGTGTGTGTGTGTGTGTGTCTGTGGGTGTGTGTGTGTGTCTGCGTGTGTGTGTTTGCGTGTGTGTGTGTGTGTGTGTGTGTGTCAGTGTGTGTGTGTGTGTGTGTCAGTGTGAGTGTGTGTGTGTGAGTGTGTGTGTGTGTGTGTGTGTGTGTGTGTGTGTGTGTGTGTCAGTGTGTGTGTGTGTGTGTGTGTTCGTGTGTGTGTGTGTGTGTGTGTGTGTGTGTGTGTGTGTGTGTGTGTGTGTGTGTGTGAGTGTGAGTGTGTGTGTATGCGTATGTGTGTGTGTGTGTGTGTGTGCGTGTGTGTGTGTATGAGTAGTGTGTGATTGAGATTATGTAGTATATCCTTTTATTGCTTTTTAAAGATACAACGCTCGCACTAGAATTAATTCCCATGTTGCGGGGACTTTACAAACATTTAAACAACGGACACAAAGAACACCCAGACTCGGAACAACCATTTGTGGATCACACAAATTTTAATTCCACACAATTCTTTATAGGATCCACAAATGATTGGTCAGATTTTCCATGCACGCTGTATCTGTTAAATGTATGGAATTGTATGCTTGTAAGGTTCCCTGTTCAGCGCCAGGCTTCCTTAGGCTGGCATATGCTGAACTAGGTCCCATTTGGCAAATTTTATTATATTTTTTTTTATTTTACTTGTAATTATTATATATTTTATTTTGTCAAATAAATAAATTTTTCTTTCTTTCTTCTTTCTTTCTGTGACACAGGGATGAACACCTACTGCAGGTGTCTTTTTTAAGTTATATATATAAATAATATCAGCCCTGTATTAAACTGTCCTACTGCTGGGCACGGGCCTCTTCTCAGTGTGAGAAGGGTTATGCCATAGTCCACCACGCTGGCCTAGTGCGTATTGGGAGACTTCACATATCTTCGAGAACATTATGGAGAACCTTCAGACATGCAGGTTCCCTCACGGTGTTTTCCTTCACCGTTAAAGCGGGCGATAATTAAATATTTACGCACATAACTTCGAAAAGTCAGAGATGCGCGCCTTGCGATCGAACTCAAGAGCTCTGCGTGGCAGTCCAACGGTTTCCCACTAGGATCTTACTTAGCCACGAGACAAGGTAAACAGGTATAAAAAAATATAACAATTAAGCTAATTATTCGTCTATGTTTTTTATAATAGATACTTCAACAACTTGGAACCGACCAAAGTTTTAATAAGTACTTATGCTCAACACATGAACACTTAATACCGTGAACCCAAGATAGGTCATTGACGTAGCTACTAATCACTGAACAGCAAAACCAACGCGATTGGAGCGGAATTAAATGGCCATAATAATTATGCACGGAAATCTAGATTTTACCCGCGGCATCGCACACATAAATGTCGGTTATTCCAATTTTCTATCCCTAGGGAACAGCACTATTTCTGGTTGAAAGTTACCCTATGTCCTTTTCTGTATTTTTACAACGTGTATGGGAAATTTCATGCTGATCGGTCGAGTACTTAAGGCGTGAAAGCGTAAGAAACAAATAATCAAACAAACAACCTCACTTTCGCATTTATAATATTAGTAAGGACTAGTAAGAATTTTATCCGTGCCTACAGTAGTATAAGCAGCGATAGCTCAGTGGGGAGACCAACAGACTGCAATGCAGAGGGTCTCGGGTTCGAACCCACGTCGCGCACCTCTGACTTTCGGAAGTTATATGACTTTTCGAAATTATGTGCGTATTGATTGACAATTATCGCCTGCTCCGTGCCTCGGAGAGCACGTTAAGCCGTCGGTCCCGGCTGCCATGAACATCTATGGCAGTCGTTATTGGAAAAGTCAGTTCCCTCTAATATCCTAACACTGGTCTAGCTTTAGGGTATCGTTAGCCTTCGGGTTGCGGAGGTCAGATGGCAGCCGCTCCGTGTAAAAACTGATATCCAGTCAAATCCGGTTAGACTACAAAAGCCGACCCCAAGTGACTTGGGAATAATAAAGGCTAAGGGAGAAAGCCTACAGTAGTATATGCACTTGCATCAGAAAAGGCACCTTATCACTAGTGAGACAGAACTCTGCCACCAGTGATAGTAGTACCTTATCATTAGTGATATTTAACCCTAACACCAGTGACACAAGTCCTTTTTATAATGATCCTACAATCTATGATACATTTGCCAGCTAAAGTTACAATATATAAGATCATATCACTAGTGATTCAGGGCTTTTTACCAGTGGTACTCTGCCATCACTAATATAGGATCTTATCACCAGTGATCCAGGACTTTTACCAGTGATAGTCTGCTATCACTAATATAGGTCTTTATCACCAGTGATACTCTTCCATCAATGATATAGGGTTTTATCATCAGCGATACAGAACACTATCATCAGTGATACAGGTATAGATAAATTTGTCTTAAAGTTTTTGCAGGTTAACTGTGCACAATAAACCCAAGTTTTTTGCGGTATATCGTGTATAGTTTCAGGCTGAAAAATCCCAATAGCACTGTGCTCGTGAATCGAACCCGGGACCTCATGCCCAGCGTTCATATATACTGCAGTTATACCGAACCTATTCCTAAAAAGGCTAAACTAGGATAAATAGTCAAATTTAAAGTACAAACAAAATTTATTATTTTATTCTCATTCCTCAAATATCATGTGTTTATTTAACATCAATACTCATTACTTTACGCATAAGTGTGATCAAAGAATGTAAACGAAAAAGAGGTGCTAAGTTTGTGTTTCTTATAATCAAATCGTTGATATATTCATTGAAGGCATTTTTGTAAGTATTTGGCACTTTTTGACGGTCCCTGCGTAGTCTTATTTCTTTAGGCAAGTTAACATTTGCACTCTGTGTAATTCTTGCGTCGCGGGATCTTTGCAAACATTCAAACAACAGATACAGAGAACACACAGACTTGGAACAAATAACGACTTCGCTATCTGTGCAGTCTATCTGTTCGCAGTCAGAACAAATATCGGACTGTACAGATAGCGAAGTGGTTTAATTGAACGCCTCGCGAAACCGCTACGCCGCGTATTGTGGCTTTATAATAATAATATTCTACCACATACACACAACACCATCTAGCCGAAAATAAGCAGAGCTTGTACTATGGGTACTAGACAATAGATAAACATACTTATATACTTTTTTTTTGTAAATACATACATATTATACATAGAAACACCCAGACCAAGACAAACATCCATGTTCATGCACACAAATGTTTGACTTGTGCGGGAATGGAACCCGCGACCTCAGGCGTGGCAGTCGGTTACACTAACCACTGCGCCATCGAGGAAGTCTAAGTCTTTGGGACCACGTCACAAAAAATTGTGTGAGCTACAAACAGTTTTTGCGAGCCTAGCTGTTATTTGTTTCTGTTGTTTAAACGTGTGTACAGTCTGTACACACGTATGTCAGGGTATGTTTAGCTGGTTTGGGCATGTAGAAAGAATGGACGGAGAAAGACTGACTAAGAAAGTTTATAAGGCTAGTGTGAATGGAACAGTCGCAAGAGGTCTTCCTCTTACGACTGTTCCATGTATTTGGAATCATGGAATCCTTGGAATTTGGCAATCCATTAAACGTAAATATGGTGTGATATTAACGTTATTTTGAAGTACGTTTGCAGCTTGTACATATTTGTAGGAATAAAACTGTTAAAATATTTGTAGGTTTAAAACTTTTTCTATTGCGCTCAGATTGTATGCTCATGATTAAAGTGATTTTTTAATAACAGCGGTCGAGGATTTCTTGCAGGTTAATTTGGAAACCTAGGCGAAAGTTTCTTGATAAGATCGGAGGCGTTCTGGACAAAGGCCAGGTTAAGAGCACCTTGAACCGACGGGCGTGTATGAGGAATGTGATGAAAGTGAATGAAGCCAGAGAAGTGTGTCAGGATCGTAGCAAATGGAAATCCGTAGGCTCTGCCTACCCCTCTGAGAAACAGGCGTGAATCTATGTATGTATGTATGTATGTGTACAGTCTACCATGACCCAGGAATTATTCCAAGCGCGAGTAGTCTTTTTATAAGAAAAATATAATGGCTAAAACAAATTTTTGTCTCGTCTGGAGTTCTAGCTCATAGTATTCAGCATACTAACAAAGGCGATATAACTGCATAAACCACACCGTTAATCATAAATCGGGACATGATACCCCAAAATCGATTTATGCTTCACTAGTTTTAATTCACGGCTTCGCTTACATAAATGTACGTTAGGTTAGTAACAGTAGATACTTTTTTCTGGATGAAAGGTACCCTATATTCTTTTCCGTGCCCCTGCCAATGTGTATGCAAAATTTCATGATGATCGGTCGAGTAGTTAAAACGTGCAAGCGTAACAAACAAACTCACATTCGCATTTATAATATTAGCTTGGGTTAAGTCCGGGCAAACACCTAAAAACAATTTTATGCTTCATTTAAAAAGCCAAATAATATGATTTAACGATCTTGCGGATGCACTATAGGTTTACCATAAAAATATCTATTCCAAACAACACAGGCAGAACGAAAAAATATTATAATAATAATTCTTCGTCTTTCTTTCTTTAACCTGTCAAGTCTTGGAATACCAGACATAATAAAAAATCTAATAGGTTAAGAACAAAAGCACTGCATTGTTCGGACTACTTCTAGAACAATACCGGAAATCAGGATAAATTTCAGAAGAAACGTGTTTCACGATACGAGCAGGCGGCCCGAAACTACACATTTACCTCTCATGGTAGGCCTACAGTAGTGAGTGGTGCCCATAGATGAGAAAGTGAAAGGAAATCGTTTGGCTTGGTATGGACATGTTATGCGAAGAGATGATACGTATGTAGGTAAGCAAGTGATGGATATGAGGGTAGAGGGATGAAAAGGGAGAGAAAGGCCAAGGAAAAGATGGATGGACTGTGTGAGGATGGATATGAAAGGAAAAAGGGTAAATGATCAGATGACGGGTGACAGAGAAGTATGGAAGCGAAGGACATACTGCGCCGACCCCAAATAAATTGGGACCAGGGCAAGAGAATGATGGTAGGCCTACAGTATTGCAGGACTTCACGCATTTAGGGACGTGGGCAAAAGCAAGAAGCGAGATAGAAGTTTACAGAGTTGATGCGGATCTTTACAATTCGAAGACTTCATTGAAATTAAACTACCTACTTTATACGAATTTATGAAACACTTTTATTACATAAATAATAATTTACGTAAACGTAAGACAATATTATAGAAGATTTCCTGTTATGAAGGAAGCCTTACAAGGAGAAAGGATACATACCTCGTTCATGACCTTGACCCTGTCCTCAGGACTGATACCGAGCTCCAGCAGTCCCATGTCTCCTTCAACGATACTGATCTTCTGGATGAAGTCAGGACACTCTTTACGAAGTCTGTCATAGAGCTGCAAAGAGAGACAGAAGCCTTAATAATTGGATCTGGAAATCATATTGGGTGATACAAGTCGAATTATTTTAAGCAGTACAGTAAAAGTATTTTAGTAAGTGTTTTCTTTAACTGTTAAAACGAACTGCTTCAATTTTAAGTGTGGAAACTGCTATACCCTATACTGGGAATCAATTCAGAGAACATACATGAGCCAATTTTTTTTGCCAGCACTTATTGCATTTTCTTGCTCGTTGAACGCAAAGGGTACTCATTGGTTTACTTGTTATGGACCTAGGACCTAAGGTATCTACATTGATATGTCAAATATTTTGTCCACCTGTAATTTTAGATATCAGTTATATTAAATTAATAATAAGGTTTAACAGATGTCTTACCTGTACAGTCTCATTAAACTGAACATTGCATTTTGCTGACAACGTGACCTGTCGGCCGCGCGTCATTTACTTAATCATCAGAAATTATGTAAATTATTATAAAAGCAACTCAGTGCTAACTTTACTGTCGCGACGTACAGACATTAGAGAGACGAATTGCCAAAACCTAACTCGTGTTATCGTAACCTATACGTGATTATACGTGACTATTTAGTGCAACTTGTGTCTCTTTCTCTTCTCTCCGCACTCACCAAACCACAACAACTATCAAGTGTACGAAACCGTACATACCACATCATCAAATTGTTCTTGCAGTCTCTTAGCAATCTCCTTATTCTTCTTAGGCCTCGCTAGAAGAAATATCTTCTTAATGTCTGGACACGACCTGAAACAAGAAGAGAAGTTAATTAGTTTCTTTATTTTAAATTAGCTTTTGCCCGCTGCTTCACTTGTGTTAAAGTAGCGAACCTACTTTATGTATACGTTATGTAATGAAAGTAATTTAAATATATATATATATATATATATATATATATATATATATATATATGTATATTGTCCTTGATACTCGGTGATAACTGATAATATAACTTTCTAATGGTCAATTAATTTTAAAATCGGTTGTGTAGTTTTTGAGTTAAATCATTACAAACGAACAACAAGTGAGAAACGGCAGTGGAAAAATGGCTCAAGTAATATGCAAAGGTCACGTGATACCACGTGACCTTGAGGTCAGAGGTCAAAGGCCAGAGTGATTTCGGGGTTATATCGACTATGCTGAGTCGAATGGCGTTGACCGCGAGTCTCTAGCTCTTACGGTTCTTGAGTTGAAAGTTGTATAACAGACAGACGGACGGACGGACGGACGGACGGACGAAGCTGTTGTATAAGAGTTTCTTCGAACTCTAAAAATCAAATCTTTCCTCTTTGTAATATTAGTGTAGAAGAAGGCCGACTATCTATATTCTACAACAACTGTTCACCGCAAAGATCAACTCAAATTGAGCGGCAAACTGCTTGAGTATGCTCGAACATGCTCTTTTTCCCCTCACACCTAACGTAAAACACGTCGGCTCAAACAGGTTCGTGGATATTTTATATTTTATTTTATTTGGTTTGCCAACAGTAAATATGTAATAGACTGGAGTAATATACATGATATAAAATCAGTTTCTGATACATTTACCATTGATAGACTAACCAGCACTTATATACTCCTTATATATTACACTATATACACACATATATATATATATATATATATATCCGTGCGGATGCTTGTAGCTCGTCATCAACTTTAATAATGATTAACTCTCTGCGTGTGTACTCTAGGCTCTCCAGTTCTGCCACAGGGTGTCTGGATGCCTCCGTCGGTTGATGCCGCAGACGAAGCTTGTTCGAAAACGCTCGCGCAGTCGCGAGAACGATGTTCAAATGCACGCCACTATCTGCCTGCCTATGATACGATTATGAGCTCTATTTTAATAGGATAAGGTTCACATTTTATTTACATTTTAAATAGTGTAGTGTTCGAATATTTCTCGCTTTATCTGGGTTGATCCTTAAGACTGCGCCGAGCGTAAGACAGATAATGACAAAGCTCGTGCAGCGCATATTCAAATCGGCGCGCGGCCGCCATAGTAAAATTGTATGGAGGATTTGAAGTGCTTTTTGATAAATATGTATCTTTATTGTCAACCAATAACTTAAATATTTGGGACGGACAAATTGTAATATAACTATTTATGTTTCGTTTAAGCTGCAAAATAGTATAGATTTCTACTGTTATAATCTAAAAATCACGCATATGTAAATTTACGTAATTTTGTAGACGAACATATTAATTATTTTAATTTTTCTACACGGTGTAATTGTAAGCACATTCATTGTTATGGTAAATGTATATTTTATATTTGTATTAAACAAAAAGTGTTGATTTTATTTACTTAACTGTGACCGCCTGTTTTGACACATTTCGCTCGGCGCAGTCTTAAGCAGACTATGCTTTTTTCCACCTCTTACGCTTTTCTGTGAGGGCAATATGATGTGTATTACGCCCACATTTAGCTGCATAAATGGTGTTGTGATTTAACTGAACGTTTCACACCTAGTCACAGGTAATGTGTAGAGTAATGTGACAATATTGTAAGACTAATTTTTGCCCGTGGCTTCGTTCGCGTAAATGTAAATTTTGACTTGGAATAAATCTTTTTCTAAATGATCCCTATGTTCTTTTCTGTATCCCTGACAACGTATATGCGAAATTGTATGATGATTAATTGTCGAGTAGTTAAGGCGTGAAAGCATAAAAACAAACAAACTTACATTCGCATTTAAAGTATTACTAGAATTTGCCCGCGATTTTGCTCGCCTAAATGTAGCTTAGGTTAGAAACAGTCATTTCCTGGATGAAAGGTACCCTATATCATTTTCTGTTCTTCTGACAACGTGTATGCGAAATTTCATGATGATCGGTCGATTCATTAAATAGATAATCGTACTGAACAAACACACTCGCATACGCATTTATAATACTAGTTAGGTTGCATAAACCAATTCGATGTCGGCCTCGATGGCGTAGTGGTTAGTGTAATCGACTGCCACGCCTGAGGTCGCGGGTTCGATTCCCACATAAGTCAAACATTTGTGTGCATGAACATGGATGTTTGTCTTGGTCTGGGTGTTTCCATGTATAATATATATATATTTACAAAAAAAAAGTATATGTGTATGTTTATCCATTGTCTAGTACCCATAGTACAAGCTCTGCTTAGTTTGGGCTAGATGGTGTTGTGTGTAAGTGATAGAATATTATTATTATTATTATTATTATTATACTCGCATACGCATTTATAATACTAGTTAGGATGCATAAACCAATTACAATATTATTATACGTATAGCTAAAAAACTACTTAACATTCTGTATACAGTTTTGCCAGGCCTCCATAAATTACAAGCTGTCGATCAAGCCAGAGGGCTTGCTTAAGTGATCGATATGCGCACCTGTTCTCTAGCACGTGACACTCAAATAGAATACACGCATCTGTCTTGCTAAGTTATTGCGATGGATGCAATTAAGTATACAAATTATAGAGATACAGATGCACAGTCGGCCAAAAATGTGATCGACCACCTACCTACGGTTGCGATTTATTTGAACGTCATGAAACAACAAAATAAATTTCCTCTTGCAATAATACAAAAATACTTGACACCTGTTAGTGATGCTTCTCTTTCAGTTGCAAAAAGCTTTTCTCGATAAAGATCGAAGTGGTTTTAATTGAAGGTAAGGTTATATTATTGCATAATAATAGCCTATTGCATTGATAATGAAGGTCAAAATAACATAATAAACCTATAACTTTTAATGTCAGGCATCTTTAACAATACGTCATAATTGTGCATCTCTTACACTCCGTTAGAAAAGTCAACCTCAGCGATAATTAGATCTTACAGAAACGTTTGTCAAAACTGTTAGACCAGTTTCTTGGCCGACTTTACATAATACAACACAAATAAATGCAACAAAGACTTATGCCCGTTTTCACCAACAGATAAGTATCCCTTAGCAGCTTTTAGGGAACCCCTAATAAGAAATTCGTTTTCACCAACGTTTAGGTGTCACTAAAGTCTCTAAAGCAGCTCTTATATTTAAGGGCCCGATTGTTGGCTCCTTAAAGTACTCTTATGCTTAGGTAACAGAATATTGTTTATTCATACGCGACATACGAGTGTTTCCTATCATGGAAAATGATTTAGGGCACTTTATAGAGAGTCTAGAAGCTATTGAGACTAGAGAACATTCAGCAAATAATAAAAAGACCACGCATTGACCGTGAAAGAGTCAACCACTTCGATAAATACGACGATGTCGACTTTTTCATAAGATATAGGTTATCTAAACAAAGTGTTCTATATTTATCAGAAAAAAACCAGCATCTTTTAGAATTCAAAGATAACAAAAGATGTAAGCTTTAATTAACACGAATCGGAGTTCCAAATAATCACGACGTATGTTAAGAAATGACATAAGGTTTCTCGTTCATTTGCCAAAAAAGCAAAGGAACACGTGTCTTACAGCCTATACGCATGCACCGAAAATATTTTTATTTTTAAATTAAACTGAATAAAGTTTAAAATATGTAAAAAAGTATTGTTTTTCAATACATTAATAATACTACTGTTAATACTATTCATTTGAAAAGAAATATAGAAATTTTTATCTTATCGATAAAACATCGATGTCAGAAGCGTGACTTTAGAAAAAGTTAACTGTCACTTACTTTGGGAATTCCTTCGTAGGTGATACCTAGTATGGTGAAATTAAATTTAGGTAAGTATTCGATTAAGGGATGCCCTAGCTTAAAAGACACCTACTTAGGTGGAGCTTAGGGGCCTGTTGGTGAAAACGAGCATTAGAGTTTTAACTGGACGGACTGGCGTAGTGATTTAGGTAGTTGCTTGTCACCACTGGCATTGCGATGAGTGTTGTGATATCGATCCACACACAGTACAATTTCTGGGGTCCACAAAAACACTTTTTGATCCATCCAGATGTTCTTTGTCCGTCGTTTCAATGTTTGTAAAGTTCCCCACACGCAGAGATTATCAACTAATATTATAAATACGAATGTAAGTTTGTTTGTTCCCGTGGCTCGTAGCGTTATGTTGTATAGTCTATGATACATCTGAATAAAGCAGCTTTCTAATGGTGACAGTATTTTTAAATCAGACTTGTGGTATTTGATTTTATACATTGTAAACAAAAAGACAAATCTTGCCCCTTATATTTAGTACTAGTAGTTTTCCCGCGGTTTCACCCGCGTAAGTCCCGTTCCCGTGTGAATATCGGGTTTCACCCCTTTCACCCCCTTCAGGGTGGAATTTCCAAAAATCCTCTCTTAGTGCTCCCCTACACTCTCCAAGGAACATACATGCCAAATTTCAGCTTCTTGCGTTCAGTAGTTTCGGCTGTGCGTTGTCTGTCAGTCACTCAGTAACGGAAGAGTTTTATATATATATGTATGTCGGAGCGTCAAGAAAATAATCATTGGAATGTAATTTATTTCTGTAATTGGAGTTGGATAAAGCGCTAACTATTGGTTTGTTTCGGAACGTCAAGCGTAAGCTTGAGTGAGGTCGCCATAGAGCCGATGTGTCAGTTGGAGTGACAGTTATAACTGTCAGTGTCGTATTGACGGTATATAAGCGCCGGAGACTCGTGCGCGGACACATTCGGGCGACGAACTCGCTGCGTTACGGATCAAATCAGATCAAATCACAGTTAACCTTTATTGTTTTATTTCTCTTGTATTTGCCTATCATTAGTATACGTACGAAGTATAATACCACGCCTATATTTTGTTCCTCCAACATATAGATAGATGTACTGTAAAAATTATACTGTGCTAAAACAACTTAGGTCTGGAGGCTTTAACTTTTAAGTCTAATGCTAGATAAAGCAGCGATAGCCTAGTGGGAGACCGATGGATTGCCACGATAAGTTCTCGAGTTCGATCCCAAGGCGCGCATCTTTGACTTTTAGAAGTTATGTGTATATAAAATAATAATAATAATAGTAATAATAATAGTTTATTATTTCTCTCTCACATAGATACATAATAAGAAATTACACAAAAGAAACTTAATCTAGACATATACATATACGCAACTATGTGAGAGACTGGTATCTGTACTAGGCTCGACCTGTATGACAGATTACCAGCCTCTCCAGGCACTGGACTTGTGCAGTACTAGCATGTCAGGTAAGTGTCCCGGTGGGCGTGTATACCTAAGCATTACTACCAATTGCAATTGGCAGTATGTATACTGTATAAGTTATGAATGAGAGTGTGTGTGTGTGTGTATGTGTGTGTGTATGCGTGTGTGGGGGTGTGTCAATACTAGAAATACTGTAAAAATAGTTAATTATCCCTTGTTTGTCTTCACCGATAAACGGTGAAGACAAACATCATGAGGAAACCTGCATGTCTAAGAGTTCTCTATAATGTTCTCGAAGATATGTGAAGTCTGCCAACCCGCACGAAGCCAGCGTGGTAGGATATGACCTAATTCTTATCACACTGAAAAAACGTCCGTATCCCATATCCATCAGTGGGACAATTTAATACATACATACAAAGATTCACGCCTGTTTCCCAGAGGGGTAGGCAGAGACTGCGGTTTTCCATTTGCTACGATCCTGACACACTTCTCTGGCTTCATTCACTTTCATCACATTCCTCATACACGCTCGCCGGTTTAAGATGCTCTTAACCTGGCCTTTATGACTAAAGCATATTATAATGTCACAGAGTTTTTGAACGACTCAATATAAACATTTTCCGTAACTTAAAAATGATTATTAATTGATTTTAATTGATTTGACATTTATTTCATTACTTTTATATGTGACAATTGGTTTTCCCTAATTTTATTTTGTTTATGTTTTTTATTTTTTGATATTGATTGACTCTCATTTGATTATATAAAAAAAAAAAAAAAAAAAATATTTTAAAACTTAATTTCATTTTTAATGTAAATCATAATTATAATATTTCTAATAGAATTTGCATGCCACAACTTATGGCAAACATGTATGAACCACTTAACTGTAACATCTTGCATGCACAATAATGTATGTATACAACATGTTTATGCAAATAAAGATCATTCATTCATTCATTCATTCATTCATTCATTCATTTCATTCATTTTTATCCAAAACGTCTCCGATCTGAACGAGAATTTAATACAGGGCTGATATTATTATATATCCTTGATTGTAATCTACATCTTGCATAAAAACCATCATTCCATAACCCGGCCGCGTTACTATTGCTTTACTTCACTGTTTAACAACACAGTATGTCACCATGCAGTCTGCCAGCGCCCCGTGACCGGAATTATAATTTTATCACGTAGATCATCTGTTATAAGCAATAATACACACATTGCTTTGCATCGATGCCGTTATTTAATCACAAGTCTTAGAATTATACGGTATTTGTATAAAAATAAAGTTATGCATCGTGTTGGAATGTTTATTGACCTGCCTGGATTGTCCCGAAGCATGAATCCCCTAACTAATATTATAAATGCGAATGTGATTTTGTTTGTTACGCTTTCACGCCTTAACTACTCGACCGATCATCGTGAAATTTTGCATACACGTTGTCAGGGGTACAGAAAAGGGCATAAGGTATGTTTTATCCAGAAAATAGTTGTTACTAATCTAACCTAAACTTTACAACGTGGGAGAGCCACGCTTCGGCACGAATGGGCCGGCTCGACCGGAGCGATTCTACGGCCTCACACAAAACCGGCGTGAAATAGCGCTTGCGTTGTGTTTCGTCGAGTGACTGAGGTTACCGGAGGCCCAAACCTTCCCCCTCCTAGGGGTGGGAGAAAATTTAAAAGGCTGGCAACGCACTTGTGACTCCTCTACTGTTGCGAGTATCCAAGGAAGTCGGTAATCGCTTACCATCAGGCGATCCGTCTGCTCGTTTGCCTTATATAGCATAAAAATAAAACCTAACTTAAACTACACTAACACGAACGTAGCCGCTGGCAAAATCGAGTTAAAATAAAGCTATGCATCGTTTTGGAAAGTTTATTGACCTGCCTGGATTGTCGTTTTTAGACGCAAATTGTTTATATTATAAAGCAGGTATTAAACGGCGTTAGTGATTATTTAAAGGTATTAATTACTAATTTATTTCACAATATTTCGACCGACTTGCATAGATCGTGGTCATGAGTTGACTGGTTAAACTAGGTGGATGGCAGTGGAGTCTGTCCGCAGGTCATTGAGTCGAAGCAACGTCTGCTGTCATAGCAGGGCGTCGCCCAGAAATCGTCACAAACGCAGGCGTACCTAAAAGTCTGCATTGACCACCGTTGGGAGGGTCGTTGAAGTAGTTTCAGGTCTAGCAACTCACCCACTATTCAAGGCAGTGAGTTGGCACACCGTGGTTTGTTTATTTTATCATCTTTCTCAGGGTGAGCCCGTCAAACCCTCTCGGCTCCCGCGGAGAAGAGATTAGTCATTAGTCATTTATTCAATACAAAAAACCTTTGTGTAGAATTTTAAACTTACATACTAAATGTACACATATACAAATAATATTAAAAACAATTAACTCAAAATGGAATACAATATCAATAACATATTATTATTGGAGTAATATATAATTTCACTAATTTGTATTATGTTATGTCATCAGTTAAATTAATTATGGATATATAAAAGAAAATGATGAATGTAAATTATGATAAAACCAAGATAAACATTATATATTACACATCGCATTCTTAATAAAACAGAGACTTATCTCAGTATTTTTGATTAAACAAATTTGAACTCTATTGAAAAGATTTAACACAAATATAATATTAGAATTTATCATATACAATTAGAGTTCAAATTGGCTTACTTTCAAATTTCGAGTTAAGTCGCTGTTTTATTAAGGATGCGACATGTTATCGCTCCGAAACTCTTCGATGCGTAAATGGCACATCTAATTTTCAAAATATACCTAAATCTTCTCTCTTAGCCTTTATTATTCCCAAGTCACTTGGGGTCGGCTTTTCTGGTCTAACCGGATTTGACTGGATATCAGTTTTTACACGGAGCGGCTGCCACCTGACCTCCGCAACCCGAAGGCTAACGATACCCTAAGGCTAGACCAGTGTCAGGATATTAGAGGGTACTGACTTTCCCAATAACGAATGCCATAGATGTTCATGGCAGCCGGGACCAACGGCTTAACGTGCTCTCCGAGGCACGGAGCAGGCGATAATTGTCAATCAAACCTAAATTAATTTTAATAAAACTATTTAATTTTGCACGAACAACCACGAAATTAGATGTAGGACATAAACGGCGATTTCTTAGTAAAATATCTAGTATTATTATACAACGTACACAAGAAACACCCAGACTCGGAACAACCATTTGTGAATCATACGATGTTCTGTCCCATATAGGATTCGACTCACAACACTCGACGTTGTGCTATACACAGTGATATAGGCTATGTAAGTTTATTAAGTCAACTGCAGTAGTCATTGTGGTGGACTTCATCCTTAAACATATCCATTTATACCATAATGCATTTTAATATGTGGTTTGGATTCTTGATCTCTATAAAAAACTTTTCAAGGAAAAGCCTGGTGAAATCTTGAGTGGAATTTTAAGAAGTTACTTATTCAGTACCATATGTGTATGCAAGGGTCAGTTCTTAGGTCAAACGTTGTGGTTTTTGCTGTTAAAGAATAACGCGCAAATCTTTATATCACAACATAGCTAGCTTTTGCTCGCGACTTCGTATGAATTTGCAAACAGGTAACCTACCTATCTATATTTTCTTCCTTTTCATGTAAGAAGAAGCTGGTCTACACACATAATAATCTATTTCTAGTCAGCGTATCAAAAAACATGCATTAGATAATTAACTAATTAAAGTATACCTCTAGCAATACAACTGTGAAAACCGCATTCAATTTCGTGCACTATTTTTTGTGTGATTCGGACACACAAAAATCAAAAAGTAAGTTTTTAATTTTCACAGACTGAGAAGATGTCCGTGCTCAGCAGTGGGACAGTTTAATAAAGAGCCGATATTATCATATTATATCTGCTATGTATAGACATCAAGTAGCTACAATTCTATTATATGTATGTATGTGGGAGCTACAACATTTTTATCGATATATCATTGCAGTGCTCCTCTGCCTACACCCCAAAGCTACAAGCATAAGTATCAACAAGTCAAGTACGCTATATTATTTTCATCATCTCAGCCTCACTGCTGGATATAGGCCTCCCCCAAGGTTTTCCCCACAGACCGGTCTCGGGCCTGCGTCCAATCGCTTCCCGCGACCCTTACCAGGTCGTGTATATTTCTTTAGTTTTGTTTAAATGACGCTCCTCATAGGTCATATGTCCTTGGTACCTAATTGCATCTCAGCCGAAAGACGTCCACTGCTAGACATAGGCGTTCTTCAAGGCTTTCCACACAGACCGAACTTGCGCCACCCACATACAATCGCTTCCCGTGATCTTTACCAGGTCGTCGTATATTTCTTAAGTTTTGTTTAAATAAAGCTCCTCATATAATAAAGCTCCGCTGGTCATACGTCCCTAGTACCCAGATCGGTGTCGGGCCACGCGCATTCAACCACCTCCCGCGACCCTTATCAAAGTTGTCGTATATTTTTTTACATTTGCTTAAATGAAGCTCCTCCCTGGCCATACGTCCCTGGTACTCTTATACATCTCAGCCGAGAGACGTCCACTGCCAGACAAAGGCCTTCTTCAATGCTTTCCATATAAGCCGGTCTTGGGCCTGTGTCTAACCGCTTCTCACGACCCTTATCAGGGCTTTGTATATTTCTATAGTTTTGCTTAAATTAAGAATCTAGCTCCTTATAGGTCATGTGTCCCTGGTACCTAAATGCGTGTGGGAAACATAACGAGGAAAACGGTCTGATATAATCTTGAGACGTATTCTATGGAGCGTGTCTGTAGAAAACTAATCAGGCGCTGTAGGGTCACCAACTTATACTAAAAGTCTACATACATAGTCTCGCGCCTTTTCCGAAAGTGTAAACAGAGGTGTGAAGAAATCTTAACAACGCGATAAAATCCATATATAGATAGTAGTTTAATTTCAATGAATAATATTCGCGTAAACAGAAGACAATATTATGTAAATCTTAATATTACAACATATTGATTAATTTCTTTTTAGAAGTAACTGCTCTTACTTTCTCCTACTGTTGCTGTGTCCAACAGGACCCATAAATGTTACCAAACCTAACTATAAGATCGTTTGCACATTATGGAATACAATAAAAATTGAAATTGAATTTAAAATAAGGCAATCACATTTCTTGCCTTAATCAAAACTTGAAATCAAAAATATGTGTATTCAAATAGGTCACAAAGTAACACTTGTCGGCCTCGATAGCGAAGTAGTTGGTGTAGCCACGCATGAGGCCGCTGGTTTGATTCCCGCACAAGTCAAAAATTTTGTGCATGTACATGGATGTTTGTTTTGGTCTGGATATTTCTATGTATAATAAGTATGTATTTACAAAAAATGTATATATGTTATCCATTGTCTAAAACCCATAGTACAAGCTCTGCTTAGTTTGGGCTAGATGGTGTTGTGTGCATGTGGTAGAATATTATTATTATTATTACTTATGGACGTTAATAAAGTTGCGCTTAATAATGTCAATTTACATTTGTCTGTCGTCGTGTTCAGCAAAGAAAGGGCGTAGATCTAATAGAAGAACTAGCTAGAAACTCACATCCACTCTTTTTAATCGCCAAGTATATAATATTGTTTACTTTACAAATATTTTCTGTAAGGAGCTTCAACCATTAAACCACTATGGTGTAAGACAAATAGAGATATGATGATGCCATGTTATGCCTTTTTTTTTACGTGGGGGAATGCCTGACGCATACCTCTCCGCGGGGGCGGGCGGAGGGGTTATGTCGGACTCGCCGGAGTAAAATAAAGATGTTGAAAAGATGAAGTATCTCCCGGAATACCGACTAAACCTACCACGGTGTTCCTCGACAAAACCACTATCGACGGGGCCGCGCGAATCACTTTCGCATGCGGTCGCGACCCCGCCGTGGTTTCGGCCCGCCGTATGAAACGGCAGGCCACTACACGAAAGACCTACCCTATAGGCACATCTAAAAACTCCCTACTGTCCCCCCTAGAGGGGAGACGGACTCGACACAGAGGCGCGCGTGGGAACACGCACGCCGCCTCTCGGACCTGGTGCTGAACGGATGGCGGGCAGGCCCACAAAGCCCGCCACCCCCAGGTCAAACCTCAGGGTGGCTGGAGGTCGTCTCACGCCCTCCGATGTCATGTTATGCCTAGATTAACACTATATAATCTATGTATTCATTAGAATAAGAGAGTAATAAATCATACTTCATGTTAGCAAGTTGTGTTTAATAATTCACCCGAATCGAACCCTTATATGGCGATCCTGCCAGCGCGACGCGATGTTACGTAAAAGGAATCGCTATTATAAACATTGAGTGATTTGTGCACTTTATAGAACTAATTATGATTCCATTACTTGGGAACATTAACACAATAAGGAATATTAAAAAGTTTACCTCTAATAGTAATTTATGGTAAGAAAAGAAGCATCCACTTACGTGTACCCAGAATAAAAACAACGCGCGACCATATTGCAGTCCAAGTGAAGTCTAATTGTTAGAAGACGTAAAAAAAATTGCCGTAATTCACAAAACCAAGGCTCTTTTAGTTAATCGCACATAACTTCTTATTATTGTTGTTGGGTAAAATAGGATTATAATATAGAATAGGCTTATGTTCAGCAGTGGGTTGTAACGGGGTGATTGGGTGATTGAATTGATATTGTCGTCTGTTGAACATTACTCCATACTCCGTGATCTGAGATTTTTTTGACAGACAAGTCTAAAATATAGGTACTATGCTGGACCAGGCATCGAACTTGCAACTTAGAGTAAGAATAAAAAGCCTTTACTTGCTATAAACAGGGTACATTAATAAATGTTACAAATTATTTACAAGAGTACAAGTCCATTTAGCCATTTAAAATGGCATGCAGATGTAATATATTATTGGTCATATCATTTACACGAACATATTATATTTCACATCAATTGCAATTATGAATAAAAATATATAAGGTCAATTACAAATCATGTCATCATCAGTGAATGGAACAGTCGCAAGAGGAAGACCTAGGCGAACGTTTCTTGATCAGATCGGAGGCGTTCTGGACAAAGGCCAGGTTAAGAGCACCTTGAACCGACGGGCGTGTATGAAGAATGTGATGAAAGTGAATGAAGCCAGAGAAGTGTGTCAGGATCGTAGCAAATGGAAATCCGTAGGCTCTGCCTACCCCTCTGGGAAACAGGCGTGAATCTATGTATGTATGTATGTAATTACAAATCAATGCGATGACGATCCGCAACCTTGACTAAGACCCTATAGAAACAATATAATAAATAAACTAAATATAATAAATAATCCTTGAATAAAGAAAAAACATAATTGAGATCTTAGAAATTTATTTTATTTGTAAGCGTATGTATTATATTGTGCAATAATAAAATAACAGAGTTGTATAAGCTTATAATGTTATATGGTTTAGATATAAGTACTAAGTAGCATTAATTATAATTGATTGGTAGATAATAATTTTTAAATATTCGTTTATTATAATATTATTGCAATGCTTGTAAAAGGCACTAAGTTTTAAGCACTATACTTTTACTAAACACCTTATGTATCTACACTTAGTTCGCAATAAACACTTTGACTTTGACTTTGACTTTGACAATCTAATTAGGTATTTTAAAAAAATTCTTTAACACAGTAGAATTTGCTCTGCATGAGCCACCAACGTAATTTTGTAGTAAATTTTTTTAGCAGTAATATTTTTATATGATTAGGGATGTTAATATATATTTTATACACATAGCGTATGAGTTATATTGCAGCCGACTGCTTGTCGGTATTATGTTTAGCACAAGCCTTTCTGGATTTCTTATGTTCATCGAGTAACATCTTTTGCCTGTTTGAATACATGAGAGTGTTGTTTAATAAATATCCCTACTTGTAATATATACAGACAGGTCAAGGGGAGTATTTTTAGTTTCTTAAAATAACGACGAGCTGATACATCTGGTGCCATCTGTCCAATATCACCTATTGATCTTATGCATCTTTTCTGAGCAATAAAATATTTCTGTACCTCTGAGCTATTGCCCCAAATCAACAATCCGTACTGAAGGACAGACTCAACATATGCAATATAAGCCGTGGATGTCATGTTTCGGTTTGCTACTTTTGCTAACTGAAAAAGAGCAAATGGAAATCCGTTAACCTTCATGCTCACCTTTTCAATTTGTTCTTTCCAATTGAAATTTATTAATTAATTATTAATCCAAGAAATCATCATGAAATCAAATAAAATCAAATCACATCTTCATGCATAACAGTCACACTGATTTCTGCTAAAGCGATTCTATGAGTAAAGCAATCGGATTAATCAATAGGGTAGTTTCCTATGTTTGAATTTTCAATAGAAACCTTTTTGTGAAAACAGCATCAAATTTGTCTGCAATATATGAAGAAATAGGAAGAATTTTTTTGGTACTGTCGCAATCCTCAAACGAGACCAAAATGTATGCGATCCACAAATAGTTGTTCCGAGTATGGGTGTTCTAGAGCAGCGATAGCTCAGTGAGGAGACCAACAGACTGCAATGCAGGGGGTCTCGGGTTCGAACCCACGTCGCGCACCTCTGACTTTCGGAAGTTATATGACTTTTCGAAATTATGTGCGTATTATTTGACAATTATCGCCTGCGCCGTGCCTCGGAGAGCACGTTAAGACGTCGGTCCCGGCTGCCATGAACGTCTATGGCAGTCGTTATTGGGAGAGTGTCGACACAAAAGATCCCACTGGGTCGAAGTGTCGCCGGTCTGCACTGACTGGCCTCCACATGAGATACATACATGGGTGTTCTATGTGTCCGTGGTCAGAATGTTAGTACAGTCTTTCACAACATGGGAATAAAAAAAAAGAGGAAACTGCGTTAAAAAAAAATGCGCACTTGGCTTTGAAAGGTCAAAAGTGCGTGTCTTGGTCTCGCACACGAAACATCTGCATTAAAAGTCTTCCTCTAGACTATCGCTGTTATTACTGGCTGTTACTATCTCTTTTCCTTCTCCCTTAGCCTTTATTATTCCCAAGCCTCTTGGGGTCGGCTTTTCTAGTCTAACCGGATTTGACTGGATATCAGTTTTTACACGGAGCGGCTGCCACCTGACCTCCGCAACCCGAAGGCTAACGATACCCTAAGGCTAGACCAGTGTCAGGATATAAGAGGGTACTGACTTTCCCAATAACGACTGCCATAGATGTTCATGGCAGCCGGGACAGACGGCTTAACGTGCTCTCCGAGGCACGGAGCAGGCGATAATTGTCAATCAATACGCACATAATTTCGAAAAGTCATATAACTTCCGAAAGTCAGAGGTGCGCGACGTGGGTTCGAATTTGAGACCCTCTGCATTGCAGTCTGTTGGTCTCCCCACTGAGCTATCGCTGCTTTCTTAACTATTTACATCTTGTTACTGTTGTTTATATGTATAAAATGTATGAATTTACAAAAAAAAAAAAGTATATATGTATGTTTATCCATTGTCTAGTACTCATAGTACAAGCTTTGCTTAGTTTGGGCTAGATGGTGTTGTGTGTATGTGGTAGAATATTATTATTATTATTATTATTATTATTACTATCCCGTTTACGATATTTAAATATGGCTGCAAATTTTAGTTACACACCGTATTACGCAAATGTTAGTCACTCTACTGTCGGCATGTTCGGAATGATAAATGAATTTAGTTTAAAACTGTTTGATTTGAGAAACGACTCTACCACCTTAAAATTAGAGTCTAAAATCATTTAAATCGATGTGTGGTAAGATTTGGTTTTAGTAGGCTTTGGTTAGCGTGTCGAGGGCAGTGTTCTTTGGTGTTATATTTAGAAAATAAATAATGTTTTAGCAAATTCATATTAATTCTAGCCTTGCCTGAGTTATTCAGTTTTCAAGAATTCTTTATTGCTTGTTTAAGAGATGGTTCAAACTTAAAAATAAAACATTAGCAAATTTTAACATGTTACACAACTTACTATTTTTAATAGCAGCGATAGCTCAGTGGGGAGACCAACAGACTGCAATGCAGAGGGTCTCGGGTTCGAACCCACGTCGCGCACCTCTGACTTTCGGAAGTTATATGACTTTTCGAAATTATGTGCGTATTGATTGACAATTATCGCCTGCGCCGTGCCTCGGAGAGCACGTTAAGCCGTCGGTCCCGGCTGCCATGAACATCTATGGCAGTCGTTATTGGGATAGTGTCGACACAAAAGATCCCACTGGGTCGAAGTGTCGCCGGTCTGCACTGACTGGCACCCATATAAGATACATACATACATACATACTAACTATTTTAATAGGTATACGGCATATTATTGTAACTTCGTAACTAATATTATAAATGCGAATGTGAGTTTGTTTGTGACGCTTTCAAGCCTTAACTACTCGACCGATCATCATAAAATACACGCATGCACGTAGTCAGGGTTATAGAAAAGGAAATAGCGTACCTTTCAACCAGAAAAAAGTACTGTGCCTGGGCGAGCAAAGCTGCGGGTCAAAAGCTAGTTTATAGAAAAAGGATCTATTAACGTTCTAAATTTGTTATTGTATCAAATTAAAAATATCAGTCCCCGTGCTGTTATTTTTATTTCTAACTAGTGACCCGCTTTGGCTTACCACAGGTAGTACAAAACCTTAACAAATTATATACTTAAAACTTCCTCATGAATCACTCTGTCTATTGGTGAAAACTGCATGAAAATCCGTTCAGTAGTTTTTGAGTTCATCGCGAGCAGACACGAGGATAAGCAGGCGCGGCGGGAACTTTGTTTTACGATAAGTAGTGATTCTGGAGCTGTGTTGAGTAGACAACCTCAAGATATACATAGAAACACCCAGACCAAGACAAACATCCATGTTCATGCACACAAATGTTTGACTTGTGCGGGAATCGAATCCGCGACCTCAGGCGTGGCAGTGGGTTACAATAGCCACTACGCCATCGAGGCCGACAATGAAAAATAAATGATTAATCAAATTAAGATTTTAAAGTAATAAAATGCATTTCCTTGCTTCAAAATTTAGTACAAGGACAACTACAATTCCGTTTACGACAGTATTAATAAATTATATTGTTAATGCGATAGTAAGTTTGTCTGTTTGTCTGTCCATGGCTAAATCACTGAACAGATTGAAATTAAATTACTCTATACTGATTTTATCGCCGTTTAGATAACACAAATTTTAGATAATTGTGAATCTATACCAATATTATAAAGCTGAAGAGTTTGTTTGTTTGTTTGAACGCGCTAATCTCAGGAACTACTGGCTCGAATTGAAAAATTATTTTAGTGTTGGATATGGCCTATTTATCGAAGAAGGCTATAGGCTACATAACATCACGCAACAACCCACGGGGGCGGCGCAGTAACGATAAACGCGGGTGAAACCGCGGGCACATCTAGTTAATTACAAAATTACGGCTACGAAACCGTACGCCCCTTGACTTTCGCCCTATTTTTGGTTGGATTTTAAGACGAAACCTTTCAAATACCTACTAGTGGGTGGCTCGTAACTAAAATTACTAGCGATCCGGCCAGGCTTCGCACGGGTAGTACAAAACCTTAAAAAATTATACACCTAAACTTTTCTTATGCATCAAAATCTATTGGAGAAAACCGCATGCAAATCCGTTCAGTAGTTTTAGAGTTAATCGCGAACAGAGAGACAGATGCGGCAAGGGACTTTGTTTTAATGTAACTTAAACTAACTTTTTAATAATGTGTAGTGATTTTAATTGCTATATACTACTTGAATGGTGTATTAATGTATTAACTACACTTTAGAGTAATTAGACGACCACCATTCTAGTCTCCCAGTGGTCTTTAGCTGCTGGTGTGTCCTTCTCTGTACCCCTGACCCTATGCGAAATTTTGTGATGATCGGTCAAGTAGTCAAGGGGTGAAAGCGTAACAAACGAACAAACTTACATTCAAGCTAGTAGCTATTAAGACTGCGCCGAGCGTAAGACGCGGTTGGACTGAATGACAGAGCTCGATATTCAAATCGGCGCGCGGTTGCCATAGTAAAATTGTATGGAGGATTTGAAGTGCTTTTTTGATAAATATGTATCTTTATTGTCAACCAATAACTTAAATATTTGGGTCCGACAAATTGTAATATAACTATTTATGTTTTGTTTAAGCTGTAAAATAGGATAAATTTCTACTGTTATAATCTAAAAGTCACGTAACACGAACTTACGTTTTTGCATTTTTCGTGCAAATTTACGCAATTATGTAGGCGAAAATATTAATTATTTTAAGTTTTTTACACGGAGTAATTGTAAACACATTCATTGTTATGGTAAATGTATATTTTATATTCGTATTACACAAAAAGTGTTGATTTTATTCACTTAACTGTGACCACCTGTTTTGGCACATTTTGCTCGGCGCAGTCTTAATTAACAAAAACATCAACCATGATGTAATTATGGCGAATTGAAACGACGAATACGGTCAGACACTAAACGATAGGTAACTTTAAATACAAATCGTATAAAAGGTTTTTGATAACTATTATTGGCCTCGATGGCGTAGTGGTTAGTGTAACCAACTGCCACGCCTGAGGTTGCGGGTTCGATTCCCACAAGTCAAACATTTGTGTGCATGAACATGGATGTTTGTCTTGGTCTGGGTGTTTCTATGTATAATATGTATGTGCGGGAATCGAGCCCGCGACATCAGGCGTCGGTTACACTAACCACTACGCCATCGAGGCCGACATAATGAATGCGAATGCTGTGCATGAGGTCTTGGGTTCGATCCCCGAAAAAAAAAAAGTGTTATTAAGTTATCCTGTCTATATTAACATCTTCGTGTTTTCAGGAGTCTGAAATTCTTGCCCTCTATTATTTAGGACTTAAAATTATAGTTCTGGTATTGCAGGCTTCTATGGGCTACGGTGACCACTTACCATCAGGTGGGCCGTAAGTATGTTTTCCAACTAAGAAGTATAAAAAAAAGTTGGGCTTAATGTGGGTATAATCCACCTATGATTAACTCTACAGGGGTCGGCCTATTTCTTGGTCACGCATCTCAAATTTGACCTTAGCAAAGTTGCTTTACTTTACCCAACCAATCTTGCTATCTATGTATATAAAACTCTTCCGTTACTGAGTGACTGACAGACAACGCACAGCCGAAACTACTGAACGCAAGAAGCTGAATTTTGGCATGTATGTTCCTTGGAGAGTGTAGGGGAGCACTAAGAGAGGATTTTTGGAAATTCCATCCTGAAAGGGGTGAAAGGGGTGAAACCCGATATTCACACGGGAACGGGACTTACGCGGGTGAAACCGCGGGAAAACTACTAGTATAGTATAAAATTCTGCTATATCGTACGCCAAGTATATACACTGGTTAACATCATTAGTAGTGTCCAAGCGTTCGTCCTCAACACGTACTTAGCAACCTTGGTTGATGGTTAGGCAACCACCAACCATTACGATACTAGGCGTGCTCCAAATGTCACTGCTTCCTTTCGAAAGAAAGATAGTATAGTATTCAACTGGTTGTCCTGGTTATAAGGTACTAGCTGACCCGAGTAACTTCACCTGGGTCACATAAGATAATTTGTCCCGTTTTTGCAACATTTTTCATTGCTGCTCCGCTTCTATTGGTCGTAGCGTGATGTTTTATAGCCTTTAGCCTTCCTCAATAAATGGCCTATCTAACTTTAAAATAATGTTCATTTTGAACCAGTAGTTTCTGAGATTAGCGCGTTTAAACAAAAATCAAACAATATTTTCAGCTTCATTATATACCTGCTAGCTATATCCTTCAGAAAAATACAAATTTCTGAATGAAATTATATATGTACCCCGACAAGGATTATGCGATATTTCATGATGATCGGTCGAGTAGTTAAGGCGTGAAAGCGTACCAAACAAACTGACATTCGCATTTATCTATATATTAATACGTGAAGCAAAAACTTTGTACCCCTTTTTACGAAAATTGCGCGGACGGAGGATTATGAAATTTGGCACGGTTAAAGTCTATATGGAGAAGGAGTGGCGAATCCTAATATTTATATAAAATATGCATTAGAAATACATTAAATTAATGACAAAACACTACACGCACACAACCATGCATTTGACATACGCAGTCGAATCGCGTTCATAGTACTTCAGCATTGTTCGTCTGCCATAGTTACAATGAATTGTACAAACAATTCTTTGTAACTATGGTTACATATACTTTAATTATATGTATTAAAGAAAAAAGAACACAAAGTAGCAAGCTTAGGAATATCGTCGAAGCAAGAGTATAAATATCTTATCTTATCTTATTTCGGGGGCCAATCAGTGTAGATCGGCGACACTTCGACCCAGTGGGATCTTTTGTGTCGGCCCCGAGATCTATCCCTGAGCTATCTCCCTAAGAATGTACTGCATCAGTCGCAGTGTACACTTCAGAGGGAGAAGCCTAAAGTCTTCAGGGTTTGGATACGCCAATCCCATCAGACCCATCCTTAGTCCAGCCAACGCGTCACATTCACACAGTAGATGTGATATGGACTCGTCCTGAGACAAGAGTATAGTTAAGTAAATAATAATTTGTTTGAAAAAGATAGGTAAATTAAGCTATATAGCCTTGGCGAAGTCTAAATGAAATGGGATTATAAGGTAATTTTAACCTTAATAACGATCAAACTAAAAATTTAAATCAATCATGGGACCACTAGGCGACCGCTAGTAATATTAGTTAGGCAATCCATAATCTTAACTACATCAAGTTAGCTTTTTTTTTATTCAACTAAGGTGGCAAACAAGCGTACGGCCCACCTGATGGTAAGTGGTCACCGTAGCCTATGGACGCCTGCAACACCAGAGGCATCACTTGCGCGTTGCCAACCCTTTAGGAAAGGAAGTGGGAAGGAGAAGGAGCGGGAATGGGAGAAAGGAGGTGATTGGGCCTCCGGAACTCTCACTCACCGAACGAAACACAACAGTAGGAATACTGGTATTTCACGTCGATATTCTTTGTAGTCCTTCCCCGGTCGAGCCGGTTCATTTATGCTGAAATCAGCGAGGCTACTCTTAAAAAGCTAATATAATGAATGCGCATGTGAGTTTGTGTTTGTAACTACTCGACCAATCATCACAAAAATTCACATACACGTTGTGAAGGAAACAGATAAGGGCATAGGGTACCTTTCATCCAGAAAAAATAGGTACTGTTACTAACTAAACCTATACATTTACGCGAGAGAAACCGCGGGCAAAAGCTAGTAAGAAAATAAATGCGGGTAAAACCACAAGGTTCAGTTAGCAATAAACACAGCTTCTGTAAAGTTATTAAACTCGTTCCGTCGTTTGTGTCTTTGCGAACTAATAATACATATATGCATAAATGTTGCTTTATGATGTAGTAATGCATTAAGTATTATTTAAATAAACCGCTGTGTATATTGTATTGAGATAACACTGTGTCTTATTTACTCGGAAACGTTTCATATTTATGCTTTACTATACTTCATTTGTATAATATTGTCTTCTGTTTACGCGAATATTATTCATTGAAATTAAACTACTATGTACGGATTTTATCGCGTTGTTTATTTGACACTTTATTACATAATTTTGAAAACTGTTACACTACTACTACTTTTAAGCTTTACTAATTTTTAAGCTAATTGAATTATTATAAAAACTATTGAGATTTAATTTAATTTTACACTTTCCCCGACGTTTCGGTAGCTTTTCAGAAGCCATGGTCACGGGGAGACTAAGATGGTAGTTGTCTCAATGTTCCAGTGTAGTTATTTCAAAGTTCCTGAACATAATTTAATCATTGGTGTTTAATAGCAGTAGTAGTGTAACAGTTTTCAAAATTATGTAATAAAGTGTCAAATAAACAACGCGATAAAATCCGTATATAGTAGTTTAATTTCAATATACGCCATTTGGTTAGGTAGGTACTTAACTAAAGGTAAACAATCTTGATGTGACCTTTTACACAAACACATATTAAAAAAATAAACTACAGCTTAAACTAACGGTTCAATTGATTTAGTAATCGTTATTGTTGTATTTACATTGATCTTTAGCAGAATTTTATTTTTAAACTTAGTTTTTATATAAAAAGACACATCATGATTGTTTACCTTTAATTAAGTACCTAACCAAATGGAGTATAGCTTTGGCCCACAGTTACGCTTATTCGGGAACAATACTTTTTCGGGAAGAAAGGTATCCTATATCCTATTCCGTACCCCTGACAACGTGTATTCGAAATTCCATGATGATCGGTCGAGTAGTTATGGTGTGAAAGCGTAACAAACAAACAAACAAACTCACATTCGCATTTATAACATTACTTAAATTTATATCTCTACGGAATCACTATAGTGGTTAACTTGCTAGCTTGCACAATTGTCTTCAAAATGGCATTCGTCCCATCTTTAATTCTATTTCCTTGGGTAAGCTGCAAGTGCTTCTGGTATTGCAAGTGATCATAGTTCTGTTTTTAATATTGGAGTTGAGAGTAAAAAGTCGGTCCCAGTTGTTGTCAAATTGACAGCAGTCGTTAAGCCATGTCAGAGGCCTACGGGCGGCTTGAACAACTCTTGACAAACAGGTTGGCCACTAACCACACGAAAAGAAAAGAAAGAAAAGAATATTGGAGTTTAACTCGATTAAGCAACATGCCTTAATGGAAGAAAGAAAGAAATCATGTTAGTTTCGTATAGAGCACACACAATTAGTTAAAACAAAATAAACAAAAACTATTATCCATATTAAAACAAAATGTGTGTGCCCTCGCCGAAAATGGTCACCACCTCAGCATTAGCTGGGCACCCAAATTGAGTGCACCAGCGCTGGTTTTCAGTTGGTCACCCGATACATGTGATGTACGGACGGAGGCAAATGCTTATTATTATAATAGAAAGAAAGAAGAAAGAAAAATGTTTTATTTGAATCTCCATACATACATAATTTAAGAAAAAATATAATAATAGATACAATTAACCTAAAACGGCACATGGAGATCAAATTAGGCAACTGCGTCAGCTATTGTTGCAGTATAGACTGCAACGCTGGTATTCTCGCAGGCCTACTAATAATAATTTATTTATACACATCAATTCTTATAAAAATAAAACATACAAAAAATGGGATAAAATAATAAATATAACTTATACAATATTTTTATACTATATTACATGAAAGTATATGTATATACACATACACACACATATATATATATACATACACACACACACACACACATATATATATATATTATACATATAATTATTTATATATAGTAGTTTATAAAAAAAAAAAAAAAAAAAAAAAACGTAATATAACAAAACACTGCATGCGATAATGATATTTAAAATAAAATGAATAAAGCAAAGGTACAATGATTATGTAATGTGTTTCCGAACGCCACTTAAAGTTGAGAGGCTATATTTACATCTGTCATGAATGTCAAGAAAGCGTCTCACCGAGCCGGATGCGTAATAAAACATTAGGCCGCTGCGTATGCGCAAATTTAACAACACTACACAATTATTATCAGACAAAATACATAATATACGATATATTTCACCTTAAAGGGTACCATACCCGTAAGTCAAGTTGCTGTACTTAGCTGCGATAAAGGTAGGTACGTAAAATTATTTTTTTTTTTAATATCAATACAATAATGAGAAGATATATGATAATGTTGTGTTCACTTGTAAAAGGCATATGCATGAGAATATCTGTACCAATTCTAAAATATTTTAATGTAACATGTTTGTATGTGATGTGAGTAAACCTGAATAAATAAATAAATTAATCATAAATTACCATAACCACCAACCTTCTTCTTCTCTCTTAGCCTTTATTATTCCCAAGTCACTTGGGGTCGGCTTTTCTGGTCTAACCGGATTTGACTAGATATCAGTTTTCACACGGAGCGGCTGCCACCTGTCCTCCGCAACCCGAAGGCTAACGATACCCTAAGGCTAGACCAGTGTCAGGATATTAGAGGGTACTGACTTTCCCAATAACGACTGCCATAGATGTTCATGGCAGCCGGGACAGACGGCTTAACGGGCTCTTCGAGGCACGGAGCAGGCGATAATTGTCAATCAATACGCACATAATTTCGAAAAGTCATATAAGTTCCGAAAGTCAGAGGTGCGCGACGTGGGTTCGAACCCGAGACCTTCTGCATTGCAGTCTGTTGGTCTCCCCACTGAGCTATCGCTGTACCATAACCACTAACCATCACATAAACATAACACGTTTTTATTATAATTGGCAACTTGCAACTAAGTTTGGTTGGCGGTTTCCATTTTATGTAAAACAGTAAGAATGGAGATTTTATTACGAATGGAAATCTACTATTGAACTTGGGTATTAACCCAAGTTCAATTTTCCATTCATGGTAATCCATCTACGTGTACCTATAAAATTAATGTCTGTTGGTTAATCTATATATATAAAACTCTTCCGTTACTGAGTGACTGACAGACAATGCACAGCCAAAACTACTAAACCCAAGAAGCTGAAATTTAGCATGTATGTTCCTTGGAAAGTGTAGGGGAGCACTATTAGAGGATTTTTGGAAATTCCACCCTGAAGGGGGTTAAAGGGGTGATACCCGATATTCACACGGGAACGGGACTTACGCGGGTGAAACCGCGGGAAAACTACTAGTAACATATAAGATATTTGCCCGCGGCTTCACTCGCCTAATTGTAGGTTATGTAAATTTTCTACCCCTCGAGAACAGTACTTTTCCTGGTTAAATGGTATCCTATGACCTATTCTGTGCTCCTGACAACGTGTTAGCAAAATTTCATGATGATCGGTCGAGTAGTTACGGCGTGAAAGCGTAACAAACAAACAAACTCACATTCACATGTATAGTAATACTCTTAAACTAATAATCTGATTACAAAGAAACTTAATTTATTTTATGTTTACGTTTTTTTAAGTTGGTTGACGACTCGATGGCGTAGTGGTTAGTGTTACTGACTGCTACGCCTGAGGTCGCGGGTTCGATTCCCGCACAAGTCAAACATTTGTGTGCATGAACATGGATGTTTGTCTTGGTCTGGGTGTTTCTATGTATAATATGTATGTAGTTACAAAAAAAAAGTATATATGTATGTTTATCCATTGTCTAGTACCCATAGTACAAGCTCTGCTTAGTTTGGGCAAGATTGTGTTGTGTGTACGTGATAAAAAAAAAAATTTCGTATATCTTACGAGTTCGAAAAAATGGTTCAAGTAATAAGTCAGAGGTAAGTAATAGGTCATAGTCATTTCGGGGGTATATCGACTATGCTGAGTCGAATGGCGTTGACCGCGAGTCTCTAGCTCTTACGGTTCTTGAGTTGAAAGTTGTATAACAGACAGACGGACGGACGGACAAAGCTGTTGAATGAGAGATAAAGGATTTAATCTATCCAGTCTTGAAATGCCAGATATAATTGAAAATCTACTAGATTTTGCCCGTGGTTTCACCCACGTTAACTTAATAATAATGTCCTCCAGACCGAATTTCGGTCACGGCTGCCAATCTAGAGATAGATAGAGATATTATAGAGCACAAGTGAGTGCGCAAACACAAGTGCACTCTCTGTTCCCTAACTCTCATGATTCGATGGGACGGTAATCCGACACGACCGCAGAGAGATCAGGCGCAGGACCAACGGCTCTACGTGCTTTCCGAGGCACGGGGATGTTTAACACCGCCAACTTCCTAACTCCGGGCTGCTATTGAGATTTCTTAACAGGAAAACCCATTAACGTTATGTTGGCCCGACCCGGGATTCGAACCCGAGACCTCATGCACAACAGTCGCATTTACTACCGCTGCGCCACGGAGGCAGTTTATCTAGTAGTAGGGCCGCGGCCCTACAATTACTGTCGGGAGCTAGTATTTAAAGTAACTCGCTGTGTAAATTTTGCTTGCGCTTTCTTTACTTTTACAAATGTATAATGAAGAGTGTAATTGTGTACAGCGCCATCTCTTGACATTTGTCGCAACTTCTTTTCATGAAAACTTCTGCAAGGATGGCGTAGTATTTAGTGGTCGCCTCGCCACTGCTACTACGCCGAGGGTTTGAATCCCACTCGGTGCAAAAATTTGTGTGATGCACAAATAATAGTTCCGAGTTGAGATGTTCTTTGTGACAGTTGTTTAAATGTTTGTAAAGAGCGACATAAGATTTATTTCTTGAGCGGGATTGTCTATTGGAGAAAATACAAATAGTAGTACTTTCCCCAACCTAGACATAGAACTGCAGCTGTAATACACAACATTAGCATTCACAACAACTGCGCCACAACACAGTAAGTATAATTTAGCCTATATTATAGATAATTACATGCATTGCGATCGAAACCACGGAAGTATATAGTAATTTCTAACCACATCATATTCCAAATTAGATGTAGTTTATTTCAAATTACACATCATATGTATCATAATAAGATGTTGCAAAACTTCGAGATATAACGCTGCATACGCTCTGATAATTATGATAATACCCCGCCTTGTAATGCTGCTAACTAGTGCACATTTATTCACAATAAAAAAATAAAATACGTTTTATACTAGATTTTGCCCACGACGCCGCTCGCGTAAAGGAATAGTACTTTTTCTGGATGAAAGATACCCTATGTCCAGTTCTGTTCCTCTGACAACGTGTATGCGAAATTTCATGATGATCGGTCGAGTAGTTAAGGCGTGAAAGCGTAACAAAAAAACTTACATTCGCATTTATAATATTAGTTAGGATATCAGCGATAGCCTAATGGGAGACAGTTGGATTGCCATGCAAGGCTTTCGGGTTCAATCGGAATTCAAATTATTTTTGAAGTGAAAACTTCTTTTAGCGCGTTGAGCACTTTTTGGGTGAACAAAAATCATGGAACTCGCGTCATCGTCACCGAACGCTTTACATGAGCTATATGTATATATGTGTATTTTTGGGTTAGCAAAAAGCGTGAAACTCAAGTAATCGTCACCGAACGCATTCAAATTCATAAATAATAATTAATAGCTCGACGATACAATTCACAAGTTACTTAGTTTTAACTTCTATCGGCAGTCCCCAAAGACTGCCCCGCATTTTTTTATTGTTACAGGAGACACTGTTATAATGATGTTATTAAAAGTTAATGTTTTATGTGATTCTACCGTAAGCCATGCAAAACGTATATAATTATGGTTTATCAAAATGAAAACAATCAATCGAATGAAAATCGGTATTATATCTAAAACCTTTGCCAGCTAAGAGCTAAATAAATAAATAAAGACCCCCATACAAAACAAGGCTTTTGTCGTCCATCGGACAGAATTACGAACGCAACGCTTCTACAAAAAAAATTTTGACATAAAACTCAGTAATGTTGTTATATAGCCCGATCAGAGAATAGAATCCTTGACTTTATACACAGCAGTGATAATCACCAATACGCTACTGAGACAAACTTTTACTGCATGTTATACTTTTACGTTTTTATTTATAATATGTAAATAATATTGTATTAATAATGTCATAGTTATGGTATAATTATATAATATAACTAGCTGACCCGCGCAACTTCCTCCGCTTCACATAAAAGAATTTACCCCGTTTCTGCAACATTTTTCGTTACTGCTCCGCTGCTATTGGTCGTAACGTGACCTATAGCCATATATAGGCCTATAGCCTTCCTCGATAAATGGGCTACCCAACACTAAAATAATTTTTCAATTCGGACCAGTAGTTTCTGAGATAAGCGCATTCAAACAAACAAATAAACTCTTCAGCTTTATAATATTAGTATCGATTATCATGTTAATCGGTATTCCTTTAAAAATTGTACAGGTGGTTAACAATCTTTTTTAAATATTTAGCTCGTTAGATATATTTGTTATAAGTTTATAACAGTTAATTATTCTTTTTCGTTAAAAGCAAATCAGTTTATATTTTATGATGTAAAAATCCTACGGCAGAGCGGTGATGTTTGAAATACAGATGTTTTTCATCTAGTTCAGACACATATGTTTATGCACTAAATTGTAAATTAAGTTAGTTACCGTACATTTATGTAAATACTTGTTACAATATTTTGGTATTAGTAAATTATTGCGATAGCTCAGTGGGGAGACCAACAGACTGCAATGTAGAGGGTCTTGGGTTCGAACCCACGTCGCGCACTTTCGGACTCTCTGACTTTCGGAAGTTATATAACTTTTCGAAATTGTGTGCGTATTGATTGACAATTATCGCCTGCTTCGTGCCTCGGAGACAACGTTAAGCTGTCAGTCCCGGCTGCCATGAACATCTACGGCAGTCGTTATTGGGAAAGTCAGTACCCTCTAATATGCTGACACTGGTCTAGCTTTAGGGTATCGTTAGCCTTCGGGTTGCGGAGGTCAGGTGGCAGCCGCTCCGTGTAAAAACTGATATCCAGTCAAATCCGGTTAGACTAGAAAAGTCGACCCCAAGTGACTTGGGAATAATAAAGGCTACGAAGAAGAGTAAATTATTATTATTATAATTATATAAGAACATCATACCTCAAAAGCTTCTCAACGACCAGTTTTCCAAGGAACCCAGTTCCTCCAGTCAGGAGTACCGTGGATCCTGAGAACAGCTTCTGTATCTGTGAATTTCCGAGGGCCTCATTGTCTTCCACCATACCCATGAAGGTGATGTCAGACCCCTGCTTCGGGTTGAAGAGTTGACTCTCCGTCATCATTTCAACTGGCATCTCTGCAACAAGAAAATATCAACTATAAAGATTGCACGGATGGAGCAGTGGTTTTAAGTAATCGTCGAGTTTGAACCCCGCGCAGGACAAAAATTTGTGTGATCTAAATTGTTCCAAATGTAAGTGTTATTTGTGTCCTTTGCGAATATTTGCAAAGTTTCCGATACATGAGTATTTCCTAGAGCGGGAGATGGATGGCCTAAAAGAAAAATAAAGCGAAAGATTTTGTTTTTTGTTTGAACGCGCTGATCTCTGGAACTACCGGACGGATTTGGTCAATTCTTTATGCATTCGATAGACTAATTCTTGAAGAAGGTTTTAGGCTATATAATATAACTAGCTGTTGCCCGCGACTTTGTCCGCGTGGATTTTAATTTATTACCCAATACCTACTTTAATTTCTTATCTAATTTTAATATATAAAACTACAACTAAAGAAATGAATAAGTCTAACTACACCTATATAGGTGTAGTTAGCTATATATTCAAAAAATACATATTGTATCGCGGACTTTTTTTGTAAATATTGATACGTTCTATAATACTGTAGAACATTTTTTTGTTCTATCATCAATAGTTTCCGCAGCGCACGCGATGACAGTTTTTTTATGACAAATTTTTTAACACCTTGGGTTATATCATTGCATTTTTATTAAGGATCCCTATTTTTTGAAAATGTAGTATAGCCTATGTCACTCAGTGAAGATGCAGCTTTCTAATGGTGAAAGAATTTTTTAAATCGGTCCAGTAGTTTTTGTGTGAAAATATTACAAACATACATACAAAAACACAAATGTTTCCTCTTTATAATATATAATATAATAATAATAATTATAATAAAAATAAGAGTAAAGCAATAGTAACGCGGCCGGGTTATGGAATGATGGTTTTTATGCAAGATGTAGATTACAATCAAGGATATATAATAAAATCAGCCTTGTATTAAATTCTCGATCAGATCGGAGACGTTCTGGATAAAGGCTAGGTTAAGAGCATCTTAAACCAGCAAGCGTGTATGAGAAATGTGATGAAAGTGAATGAAGCAAATGGTAAACCGTAGTCTCTGCCTACCCTTCTGGGAAACAGGCGTGAATCTATGTATGTATGTCTAAGGCATGAAATACTGTCACTACCTGATCCCAGACTGTACCGGGCCAAGTGTAGTGTGTCAGATAATTGTTCCGAGTCTGGATGTTCTTTGTGTCCGATGACTCCGATGTTTAAACGTTTGTAAAGTCTCCTGTAACACAGGTATTATTTCTATTGCGGCAATTATCTTTCTTGGAGAAATCTACATATATATACAAATAAATAAAATTGAACTGACTGTTTGTAATGTCAAAATAACAGCTTTTTACTGAATGCACAATTATGAAAGTGCATACGGTACTCATGTTAAAAAATCAATTTTTGATATTTTTGTCTGTCTGTCTCTTTGTTCCGGCTAACCTCTGAAACGGCTGGACCAATTTAGACCGGACTGGTAGATAGCTGATATTAGATGGATTAACTTAGAATACTATCATTTTAGAAAAAAATATCCACTTGGACGAAGTCACGATCAACAGCTAGTAAAAAATAAATTATGTATGTAAGATAACTCACAAACATTCAAATGTCTTTATGTAGTGTGTAAAAAATAAACGTCGAGAACTCGTGATAGTAATTTTGAAATTTTTAGCTAATTTTTTGCGATTTTGTGTATTTCCACCAAATTAACGATGTAAGCCAGCCGTTTTTTATCGTAGAGTTATTTATAATGTACAGATTATCATATGGACGTAATATTGAGTTTAAGTATAGTCGCACGCTGGACTATGATCAGTGATTTTGACATTCACTAATGGCTTATTTTTGACCGCTACAAGTCTGGTAAAAAATTATTTATTCACATAGGTCACAAAGTAACACTTATGAACGTCAAAATCTATAGGTTAGTAAGTTACTAAGGCTACGTTAAGCTTAGTTGCAAGAAGCTTCAAAAAGCTTCGCAAGGCTATTGAAATCAAAAAACATCCTAATTTTAATTGAGAAGATGGTTGGAATGTACTACCAGCTTGGGATCCAGTAATACAAATAGTCAAACCTAAGAAGAAGCAAACCACAGCTAGACTTCGTGATACTTTGAGCTCATTCTGCGTAAATAGAAACACCAATGATTAAATTATGTTCAGGTACTTTGAAATAACTACACTGGAACATTGAGACAACTACCATCTTAGTCTCCCCGTGACCATGGCTGCTGAAAAGCAACCGAAACGTCGGGGAAAGTGTAAAATTAAATTAAATCTAAATAGTTTTAATAGTATTAATAATAATTCAATTAGCTTAAAAATTAGTAAAGTTTAATAGTAGTAGTAGTGTAACAGGTTTCAAAATTATGTAATTAAGTGTCAAATAAACAACGCGATAAAATCCGTATATAGTAGTGTAATTTCAACTTCAAGAAAGGGTTTTTTACTTATATTAACAATTAGACGTTACTTGGACTGCAATATGGTAGCGAGTTGTTTTTGTTCTGTGTACACGTAAGTGGCAGTAATTCTACCATAAACTGCTATTAGTGGTTATCACGGTAATCGGGCTTCACCCGGAAGTTCTGCGGGTACAACAAGGGCCAAATACGCCTGCTCAAAGGAGCGTTTACTGGTCACTTTGGCACCAATGACTTCCTGTGCAGATTGAGTTTGGCGAACAATTTGATCTGCAGAGCCTGTGGTGAGCGGGACGAGTCCATATTACACCTACTATGTGAATGTGACGCGTTGGCTGGACTAAGGATGGGTCTGATGGGGTTGGCATATCCGAGCCCTGAAGACTTCAGGCTTCTCCCTCTGAAGTGTACGCTGCGATTGATGCAGTACATTCATAGGGAGATAGCTCAGGGATAGATCTCGGGGCCGACACAAAAGATCCCACTGGGTCGAAGTGTCGCCGGTTTACACTGACTGGCCCCCGTAACAAGATAAGATAAGATCACAGTAATCTTTTAAATATTATTTGTTGCTTGAGTATTTCAAGTGGTGGTGTGTAAGTGGTGTAATGGTTGCAGTTCCTTATAGAACTAATTTGTAAAGTTATTCATAATATTGTAAACTTGGCGATTAAAAGGAGTGACCGTGAGCTAGATTAGTCTATTTTCCCATGGCTTTTACGCCCATACATTGATAAAAATGGCAACTAATATACATATATAAACTTACCTACAATAGTAACTCTAAAGTTCATAAGTTTTACTTTGTGACACATATGAAAACACATATTTTTGATTGCCGGTTTTATTTAATTTGGCTTAGTGTGCTAACAGTTTTTATAAAATCTGCCAATCCTTTTATAGATTCACTTAAAATAAATAGCCTTCGTATTTGTGAATCGTTTTTATTGAAGGTAGGTAGATGTTGGCAATTATTTAAGATCTACAGTGATCAATAGTAAAGTATGGTAATATGTTAAGGTCGTGAGACGTATCTTTATGATCAGGAAAAGTTAAAATCGTCTGGGCCTGGTGGAATATGGCCAAGCCCTTCTCACACTAAAAAAAGGCCTGTGCAATTGCGACGCTATTTTCGCCTTGCCATGCCTTATTGAAATTTGTCAGAATTTATCATTTTATTAACGTATTAATGTCAGAAAGCAAGAAAATACCAAAAAACATCTGTCATGAATTGTCAATAAGGTCGAATATCGCTTGCACCATTTTTAGGTAAGCACTATCGATGGCTGATCACTTTCTGATAGTCATTTATTTTGTAGACGTTCATCTGTTTTGTAGACACGTTCATTTGTTTTACACAATTGTTTTTCTTACTTATTTTAGGCACCTTTCCCGGTGGTACAACTAGTTGGACATAATTCCACCGTAGTACAACGTACGGGTCATAATCATAAATAGCATAATAATTATGTTACAACAGTTGAAGTATGGGTAACTTTACTTCTCCGTGGTACAACCAGTTGAACATCGCAGTTGTACCACGGGTCGGGAGTGGATATTTATACCTATTCATTGTGTTTTTTTTATTTACCACACCGCCCTTTTCTTCACATCTTTCATACGTGAAAGGCGAGTTAAAGTTTAATGCAAAATATTCACTTTCTAGCTAAACAATCCCGGAATCCCGGGCTTTTATTTTAATAAAAATATATTGTGAAGCCGCTTCCATAATACGTTAGCCGAAACTTGACTTTAGATAAATATGCATTCGAATATCCGATCTCTGCTTATAACACAAAATTGCTAACAATCATTTCAACAAGCAAAAAATCAAATTACTAACAATAAATCTTTAAGTAAAAACCATTCAACAATACTATGTATGTATGTATCTTATGTGGGAGCCAGTCAGTGCAGACCGACGACACTTCGACCCAGTGGGATCTTTTGTGTCGACACTCTCCCAATAACGACTGCCACAGATATTCATGGCAGCCGGGACCGACGGCTTAACGTGCTCTCCGAGGCACGGAGCAGGCGATAATTGTCAATCAATACGCACATAATTTCGAAAAGTCATATAACTTCCGAAACTCAGAGGTGTGCGACGTGGGTTCGAGCCCGAGACCCTCTGCATTGCAGTCTGTTGGTCTCCCCACTGAGCTATCGCTGCTCTAATTCTAATAATTCAAAAATACTATGAAGCTATTTATATACATGAAAAAAAAAAAACATATCAACAAACCACATTTATTTTTATACATGTAATATATATAATTAAAGTGTGTGTAATATAATTATGTTAAGAGGAAATACATCTGTATTTATAAGTTAACTGTTTTATTTTTTGTTCCGTACAAAGTGTCGTGTCGTGAGTGTCGGCCTCGCTGGCGTAGTGGTTAGTGTATCCGACTGCCACGCCTCAGGTCGCGGGTTTGATTCCCGCACAAGTCAAACATTTGTGTGCATGAACATGGATGTTTGTCTTGGTCTGGGTGTTCATGTATAATATGTATATATTTACAAAAATAAAGTATATATGTATGTTTATTCATTGTCTAGTACTCATAGTACAAGCTCTGCTTAGTTTGGGCTAGTTGGTGTTGGTGGTGCCATCATCATACTTATATAATATCAGCCCTGTATGTGAACTATCCTATGGCAGTTGAATACAGGACTGACATTATTACTGTCTTTCTGGACGGAACTGAGGTGGTATGAGTAACCGGAAAACTCTTCGCGTCGCGTCGGTCACTTACGCACAATTTATTTACGATTTTTATTTATTTATTCATAACTATTTTTACGTTGTGTTGAATGATATATGAATTAAAACAATATTGATGACAATACATAATTTAAGAACGTCACTATTAGTCATTTACAGTTTTGGTTACCAATAAATTATTATAATTCTATGCATGGACGTATGATCATATATGTATAATAACAATTTATATAAACCTAGAATTTCTAATTTAAATATGTATGTCATGTAAATAACAATACAATATGTCCGTAAAGATAATACGTCAGTAAATAATAAGATAATAATTAGATAATGTCATATAATTGAAATTAAACTACCTACTATATACGAATTTTATCGCCTTGTTTATTTGACACTTTTTACATAATTTAGAAACTATTAAACTTAATAAATTTTTAAGCTAATTAAATTAATAAACCTATTTATATTTAAGTTTTTTCTCCCCGTGACCATGGCTGCTGAAAAGCAACCGCAACGTCAGGGAAAATATAAATAGTTTTTAATAATTTAATTAGCTTAAAATTTGTAAAATTTGATTCTAGTAGTTTCTAAATTATGTAAAAAAGTGTCAAATAAACAACGCGATAAAATACGTATACGGCAGTTTAATTTCAATGAATAACATTCGCGTAAACAGAAGACAATAATATGTCATATGAAATAATAAATTTAAAAAAAAATTTTTTTTGACCAATGGCCCACTTATGGGGCTGATTCCAGATAACACACGTCTAACAAACACCATTTCTTTTCCTTTTTTTAAACACGAGGGAATGCATTCACGCATACTTCTTCGGGGGAAAAAGGGAAGCGGAGAGGTTATGTCGGGCTCACCCGGGGAAAGATGGTACGTCCCGGATACTACCAACTAAATCTACCACGGTGTGCCTATTCCTGCCTTGAGCGGTGGGTGGGTGACTACTTAAGTGACTCACTTAGCAGTGCTCAATGCAGGCATTATCTGCGGGCGACGACCTCTGGGCGACCCCTCGGCATGATAACGGGCGTCGCTCCGACTCAATTGTCCGCGGACAAGGGATCAACGTTCTCTCACCCGCATTCTACGTCTAAAGGCAGCGGTAGCCTAGTGGGAGACCGTTGGACTGCCACGCAGAGGTCTTGAGTTCGATCCCAAGCCTCTCCGACTTTTCGAAGTTATGTGCGTATTAAATAGTTAATTATCGCTCGCTCTAACGGTGAAGGAAACATTGTGAGGAAACCTACACGTCTGAGAGTTCTACATAATGTTCTTGAAGATATGTGACGTCTGCCAACCCGCACTGGGCTAGCGTGGTAGACTATACCTAACCCTTGTCACACTGAGAAGAGGCGCGTGCCCAGCAGTGGGATAGTTTAATATACGGCTGCTATTATTATATACATAGTAATGTACATTGCAGCGATAGCTCAGTGGGGAGACAAACATACTGCAATGCAGAGTGACTCGGGTTCGAACCCACGTCGCGCACCTCTGACTTTCGGAAGTTATATGCCTTTTCGAAATGATGTGCGTATTGATTGACAATCATCGCCTGCTCCGTGCCTCGGAGAGCACGTTAAGCCGTCGGTCCCGGCTGCCATGAACATCTATGGCAGTCGTTATTGGGAAATCAGTGCTCTATAAAATCCTGACAATGGTCTAGCCTTAGGGTATCGTCAGCCTTCGGGTTGCGGAGATCAGGTGGCAGCCGCTCCGTGTAAAAACTGATATCCAGTCAAATCCGGTTAGACCAGAAAATCCGACCCCAAGTGACTTGGGAATAATAAAGGCTAGGGAGAAGAAGAAGTAATGTATAATGTATTATATACTAGTTACAAAGTTAACTATTATCTTTCATTTACGAGAACATTACAAGTAATAATAAAACAACTTTCACTTGATTTTATTACGTTTTTTGTACTGATGAGGTTGCCAGCAAGCACACTACCTGTTTGATAGTAATCTGTTATTATAGAGGCTTGCAACACTAGATGTATTGTTAGATATTGAGTTTAGAATGGAGTAGAATGCATAGATTGATCAGCAAGCAAGCAGGCGCAGTCAGGTTGAGTGTTGTGGGTTCGAATGCCATTCGGGAGAAATTAATGTGTGTTTGGAGTTTGTTTGAAATCTGGATAGACTTAGTGTCCGGAGTTTGAATGACTTTTAAGTTCTCGCGTCACGGATATTTTTATATTTAATTGCAGAGTAAGATTTATCATGTACCTATTTAATTTAAACATTAAATTTTTGCGCGACTGCCATATCGGATAAGGAAAAAGTCCTTTTTAACGGACTTCAAAACAGATGACTTTTTATTAAAAGACAACTATCGGATAAGAAATAATTTCTGTATCGCGATGGACTTTACAAACATTCAAACAAGGGACACAAAGAACAGCCTGACTCGGTACAACAATTTTTTGGATCACACAAATTTAACACCCGCAACATTCAGCGCGGCGATAGTGGCGAGGCGGCCACTTAAGCAGCTACGCCATCCGTACAGTAAAGTAGGGGCACTAATTATTTAAAAACAAATTTAAATATTTGTAGTTATTGTTTAGGTAACCCAGCGATAGCGAATAGGTACGACTATCTCTAAGATCTGCAGCGATAGCTCAGTGGGGAGACCAACAGACTGCAATGCAGAGGGTCTCGGGATCGAGACCACGTCGCGCACCTCTGACTTTCGGAAGTTATATGACTTCGAAATTATGTGCGTATAGATTGACAATTTTCGCCTGCTCCGTGCCTCGGAGAGCACGTTAAGCCGTCAGTCCCGGCTGCCATGAACATCTATGGCAGTCGTTATTGGGAGAGTGTCGACACAAAAGATCTCACTGAGTCGAAGTGTCGCCGGTCGGCGCTGACTGGCCCCCACATAAGATACATACATCTCTAAGATCTGGAGTTCAATTGTCTGGTCAAGCAAATTGTTATCAGGTTGTTGTAAAAATATTTTCAGTAACAACACTGAATCTGAAATAGTAATACAGTAGTCTCTATTTCATTAAAATTAAAACCATTGTTGGCAAATCTTAGATGCAATAGAGATATTTGAGAGAAGGTAATAACGCTGAGAGCATTGACAAACCGGTGGGACTGTCAGATGCTCGGCCGATGGGTAAGACTGCACACTCAATTAAGAGTATATAGATGACGAATATTGTTTGTTATGTCTGTCTGAGTGTCCCGTGATTTGTGTTTGTCTGTATTTTATTGTTTTCTGTGTTTATTGTATGTATGTTTACTAACAATAGTTAATAAGTTGCTTTTGTATTACTAATCATATGGACCTAACAGTCTGCAAATAAAAATTATTATTATTATTCTCTTTATTACTATTTTTCTTCTAATTATTACATTTTTAAATATAAATATAAAAACATACATATTTAAAAATATAAAAACTGAAACGACCCACCGGCATCGGGAACAGGGTCCAAGCTGCCGGTGGTTAGGATTCCAGAGACAGGAACCTCCTCACAATGCGTGCTGTATCTAATAGCACTGCCTTCTGCATCAAACCCCCGATCCAAGCACCTAACGCGAGCCTCTTTAGATGGTGATTGAGGCTCTTAGCAATTAGACCATTGACAGATATGACTATCGGCACAATGATTGCCGAATCCACATCCCACATGTCGACAACCTCGCGAGCTAAATCGATATATTTAATTTGTTTATCCTTTTCAGCTTTCACGAGATTGCCGTCATGCGGAATGGTGACATCGATAATCATTGCACGGCGTTCTGATCGATCTATCACCACAATGTCAGGTTTGTTGGCCACAACAGTCCTGTCTGTGATGATAGTTCGATCCCAGTACAACGTGACATGACCATTTTCGAGAACTGATTCAGCTACATACCTGTAGTACGGCACTTCAACATCTACAAGTTTGTATTTCAGAGCAAGTTGCTGATGAATAATCCTGGCTACTTGGTTATGTCTGTGCAAGTACTCGCCGTTAGCAAGACGAGAACAACCGGAAACTATATGCCTGAGGGACTCACCAGGTAGATGGCACGCCCGACAAATGTCAACCGTATTATTATAATAATTAGTAGATAATTATAAGAAATGTAATTAGTTTTGCATTAAGCATCTATATAACTAGAACTAATAATAAAACTTTAACTGATCGATGTCTGTACATTCAAACTAATATTATAAAGAGGAAAGATTAGATTTTTTTGTTTGCTTGTTTGTAAGGTTTCAAATTAAAAACTAATCAACCGATTTTAAAAATTATTTCCTTATTACTTAGCTATTTTATCATTGAGTAACATAGGTCACATATTTTATTTTTGTAAAAGTACCTACTGTTCCTAACCTAACCTAAAAAACTTCTACGCGAGTGAAGCCGTGGTCAAAAACTAGTAAAATATTGTATTTGAGGGGTGAGGTAATAAGAGCTACAGAAGCCAAAAAAGGTATTTTGTTTTTTTTTTGTCTGTTTGTTTGTACACGCATCACGCAAAAACAACTGCACGAAAATGTATGCGGTTTTCAGAGTTGTATTGCTGGGGGTCTAACTTAAAATCTGGTGTATGTTTCATTTCGATACACCGCCTAGAAGTCGAGTATTATGTGTGTATATCAGCTTCTTTTTACAGGCAAGGAAAGGAAACATCGGTACCTACCTACTTCCAAATTATTTGCGAACGAAGTCGCGGGCAAAAGCTAGCAAGAAATATAATTAGTTTTGCATTATGCATCCTAACTAATATTATAAATGCGAATGTGAGTTTGTTGGTCACGCTGTCACGCCTTAACTACTCGACTGCTCATCATGAAATTTCGCATACATGTTGTCAGGGGTAGAGAAAAGGACATATGTTACCGTTCATCCAGAGATAAAGTACCTACTGTTTACGATAGATAAAGAAAAAGAAAGGCAATATCTAGTCTATTAAAAGTCACAAACACATAAATATGTCATGGCTAGAGATTGGTTGACGAAACTAAATTATGAGGTATGAGACTTACTTAAGTCTCATTTACGCCACAATGTTAGTACATACAGAAGCACTAGACTGGTTTGTTTTGTACAAACATACATTACGACTATTAATACTCAAAGTGTTAGACAGAGGCGTGAAGCAATTACATTAGCCAAGATTTAAATTATTGATGTATACTATTCGAAAAGTCAGAGGTACTTGTCTTGGGATGGAACTCGAGACCTCTGCGTGGCAGTCTAACCCTCTCTCACGAGGGTATCGCTGCTTGCGATATCGTAAAATCGTAACAAGGGTCCGCCCAAAGCAGAGTGAGCTCATTACATTTATACGATAGATAACGAAATACTCAATTTTGAATCTGAGCGAGCGTGATAATCGTCTGTTCAAGAGTTGTTCAAGCCGCCCGTGGGCCTCTGACATGGCTTAACGATTGCTGTCATTTTGGCAACAACCGTGTCATCCGAATGTCAGTGCCATCCAAAGCAGAGAGACGCTCAGATGAAATACCACTAAGCGGTCACCTATCTATAGACTGACCGCACCCAAAGTTACTTAACATCGCTAATCGTAGTGAGTGCAACTGGTTATGAGCATGATAATACTATATCTATAATTCAGATGTCATGTGGACATTGTGTGTTGGATGACAACTTAAGACTGCGCCGAGCGTAAGACAGATAATGACAGAACTCGTGCGGCGCATATTCAAATCGGCGCGCGGCCGCCATAGTAAAATTGTATGGAGGATTTGAAGTGCTTTTTTGATAAATATGTATCTTTATTGTCAACCAATAACTTAAATATTTGGGACGGACAAATTGTAATGTAACTATTTATGTTTCGTTTAAGCTGTAAAATAGGATAGATTTCTACTGCTATAATCTAAAAATTACGTAACATGAGCTTACGTTTTTGCAATTTTCGATATTTTTCGCAAATTTACGTAATTTTGTAGGCGAAAATATTAATTATTTTAAGATTTTTACACGGAGTAATTGTAAACACATTCATTATTATGGCAAATATATATTTTATATTTGTATTAAACAAAAAGTGTTGATTTTATTCACTTAACTGTGACCGCCTGTTTTGGCACATTTCGCTCGGCGCAGTCTTAACCGTATATAAACGTAGAAGGGCGCATATATGATAGAAAACTTTAAAAAAATACATATTTACTATATTTGAAAGGATAGGCAGATGAGTATTCAACCCATTTTTAGGCAGCTATGGCTTAAGACCTCATAAACGGGCACAGATCCAGACCCCGTGCTGTTATTTTTCTTGAGATTCTGTGACACACATAACATAACATAGACCCATGCTTATATATTCTAAATGGTATACAAAGGTCTATGACACCCATACTCATTAGCCCCACCATATTGCGAGTCATCATCATCATCATCTCAGCCGAAAGACGTCCATTGCTGGACATAGGTTTTACGCAAAGCCCTCCACACAGACCGGTCTTAGGCCTCCCGCATCCAACCGCTTTCCGTGACCCTTACCAGGTTGTCGGTCCACCTTATGGGGGGCCTACCTTTGCTCAGTGTTCCGGTGCGTGGCCGTCACTCCAGAACCTTTCTGTCCCAACGGCCGTCGGTACTGCGCGCTATGCGCTGCCCACTGCCACTTCATCTTGGCTATCCGGAGAGCCATGTCGGCAACTTTAGTTTTCCTACGGATCTCCTCATTTCTGATTGGATCCCGCAAGAAAACTCCGAGCATAGCTCCATCGCCCTCTGAGAATATTCCCAGACTCCTAAAATTGCCATCCATCAAAATGAATTGAATTTAGATTTACACTTTCCACGACGTTTCGGTTGCTTTTCAGCAGCCAGAGATATCTTTATATATATAAATCTTCTGTGCGTGTGTTTGTAATTAAACTCCTTCTAAACGGCTGGACCGATGTTGATGAAAAATTTTGTGTCTGTTCAAGTGGACTTGAGAATGTTTTAAATATAGTAATTTTTTTTTGTTTACGTTTTAACGTCTGTCGGGTTCGCTAGTAAACAAATAAAATTAACTAATGTAAATACCGCTTTAAAAAAAACCTTTCTCGTAACCATAACACTATAATACGAACATAGCAGTTTTATCAAACTATGCACAAATAATTATTATCTATACGATAATAATAACATAAACACATTAACATATCGCTGAGAATAACTAGCGTTTGTGAGCATGAACGACGCAGTATTTAAAACAGTGATCTCGCTAACCACTATACTGAGTGTTCAGGATTCGATTCACGGATAGAATAAAAAAATCCGTAAAATTTCTTTCAAGTTTAGATTTGCTTCTTAATGGCAATACCAAAATTGGTTTACAGACCGTCAAACGCATGACAACTTTGTGAATGGATGATTAAATTAGCATTAGACAATCAAATCATTTAACATGACATTAATTTGGAATGTCGTTAACAATCAGAATTCGTGTGATATCTATACTAAATGCATGGATGGCGTAGTGTCTTTAAGAGGACACACTAAAAAAATGCACTAACTTTCATCGAATAGTATAGGACTATGAGATGACCAATTAATCTAGAATTTTGATATAGGTAAATTGATGTCTTTAACTAGAATTTCCTAGCTCAAAAACACGATATTGTGATTTTGGCTCGATCATAATTATTTTCGAAAACACCTCTGAAAAATTACTATTTTTGAAATTACAAGGAAGTTACACTATCATTATGCTTAGAAATTACTCAAATATATTCGTAACATCAATATTAGTGATTTGCTAGCTCATTATTTCCATAACTAAAACCAATCATTTTTAAATAATATTTTAAGTTTATTTAACAATTTCTAAGCGTTCTCGATCGTTGCGGGCGCATCGCAATTTTAGACCTTATGACCGCTATGTAAGGATTGATACACAATAAGTGTCATTGGGGCGGATATGGGCGGAGCTATTCCAAAGGATAATTTTCGCGGTGTCCCCTTAATTGTCTTTGTCGTCGCCTCGCATACAACAACTGCCACTTGCATGTTGTGTGTGTTTTGTGTTTGAATCCCACACGGGACAAAATTTTGTGTGATCTGCAAAAAATTGTTCTGAATCTGGGTGTTGTGTATCCGTTGTTTGAATGTTTGTAAAGTCCTGCGATACAGAAATCAATCCTAGTACAAGAGTAGTCTTAAAAAGAAAAGCAATAAATATATTTAAGGTATGTTCAAAGTTAAAGTACTGGAAGTATTCTACTCGTCTATTCTAACTTAAAATATTATATATACATAATTATTGTACCGAACTAAAATTATAAGTACAAGTGTACACTAAAATTTACATAATATTGAGCCCATTCTAAAGTATATACTTGAAATACTAGTTACCGTCTTACGGTATTGAGTATTTCTATACATAAGTAGGTAGTTTAAATTTTGATAGAAGTAAAGCTTCACTGACTTCAGCATGAATGGGCCGGCTCGACCGAGAAAGGACTACCCTCTCACAGAATATCGACGTGAAATACCAGTATTCCTACTGTTGTGTTTCGTTCGGTGAGGGAGAGTGCCGGAGGGCCAATCATCCTTTTTCCCTCTTCCCGCTCCTTCTCATTCCCACTTCCTTTCCTAAAGGGTCGGCAACGCTTAAGTGATGCTTTTGGTATTGCATGCGTTCATAAGCTACTGTGACCACTTTCCAGCAGGTGGGTCATACGCTTGTTTGCCACGTTAATAGTATAAAAAAAAACATGCAGTCTTCCTCACGATGTTGTCCTTTACATTTAAAGTAAGCGATGAACTGTTTCATACACACATCACTTTAAAAAGTCAGAGGAACTTGCCTCGGCATTGAACTTGAGACCGTTGCGTGGCAGTGCAACGGTCGCCCACCAGGTTATCAGTACTAACATAATTTAGTTTCTAGTATAATCAAGTTTCTCTGATTATTTTCTTATAAATACCATAAAATTGATTTAATAACTAATTAAATTTTTATATGTTCAATTTTCTTCTTCTTATCCTATTATAAATGCGAATGTGAGTTTGTTAGTTACGCTTTCACGCCTTAACTGCTCGACCGACAATCATGAAATTTTGCATACACGTTGTAGGGTAACAGAAAAGGACATAGGGTACCTTTAATCCTGAAAAATATACTGTTACTAATCTAATCTAACCTACATTTATGCGAAGGCATGGCAAAGCAAGCGAAGGCGGCAAAGCCGCAGGCAAAAACTAGTATTCAATATTACGTTGTCAATATCGTCTTTGACGGTCGATTGTGCGATCTACGATCTGTGCTGACAATTTCCTTAACGCTAATTGAGGAAACAATTAAAGAATATTAGATACTTATATGTGACAACTATGCCTACCTGATATCCTTGAAATTATAAATAAATTAAATATTATAATATATTATTATTATAATTAAGGATAATAATTATATTATAATATAATATATTATCATTAGCAGCGATAGTTCAATGGGGAGACCAATAGACTGCAATGCAGAGGGTCTCGGGTTCGAACCCACGTCGCACACCTCTGACGTTCGGAAGTTATATGACTTTTCGAAATTAAGTGCATATTGATTGACAATTATCGCCTGCTCCGTGCCTCGGAGACAACGTTAAGCTGTCAGTCATGGCTGCCATGAACATCTATGGCAGTCGTTATAGGGAAAGTCAGTACTCTCTAATATCCTGACACCGGTCTAGCCTTAAGGTATCGTTAGCCTTCGGGTTGCGGAGGTCAGGTGGCAGCCGCTCCGTGTAAAAACTGATATCTAGTCAAATCCGGTTAGACTAGAAAACAAACCCCAAGTGACTTGGGAATAATAAAGGTTAGGGAGAAGAAGATTAGGTCCCATTAAGAGTGTTGTGGGTTCGATTCCCACTCGGGACAAAATTTTGTGTGATTTACAAATAGTTGTTCCGAGTCTGGTTGTTCTTTGTGTCCGTTGTTTGAACGTTTGTAAAGTCCCCCGCGACACAGGAATAATTACAACTGTCTATAAAAAGAAAATAAGAATATTTATTACTGAGTGCATTAGTGGCGCTGTAGTAGGCAAAGCGACTGCTATGCATGAGGTTTCGGATTCGATTCCCAGGTCCGGTAAAGTGACATGTACATCCCGCACAAATTTGCAGAAATTTGCTCCCACGGTCAGGGCTTTAAATATTCTAAATGAGGTTTCTTGTCGTTTAGATATTTATGTTTGTTCTTTGGCGGAATTTGAGAGCGTGGCCCTGGATTATATTAGCTATCTTTAGTAAAATAATATAATAGCTTTGTTGCTGCATTGCTGCATTGGGTCTGTAACCAGTAATAACAATGTGTGCTGGATAAATAAATAAATAAATAATTAGATAAATAAATAAATTTATAAATAAATAAATAAATTTATTAATAAATAAATAAATTTATTAATAAATAAATAAATTTATTAATAAATAAATAAATTTATAAATAAATAAATAAATTTATCATTAATTACTCCTTATCCTGATACATTATATTATACATACAGATAACATCTCACTAATCCAAAACGGCTAATTTGGTAAACAGATTTATTATGAATTTTAATGTTAATTTAACTAGTTTATTTTTCTATTGTATAATTTATTCAAGCCATATATAATAAAATTAATATATTAATCTATACTAATATTATAAAGCTGAAGAATTTGTTCGTTTGTTTGTTTGTTTGAACGCGCTAATCTCAAGAACTACTGGTCCGAATTGAAAAATTATTCTAGTGTTGGATAGCTCATTTATCGAAGACGGCTATATGCTATATAACATCACGCTACGACCCACAGGGGTGGCGTAGTAATCATAAACGCGGGTGAAACCGCGGGCACATCTAATTTAATATAATAGAAATTGTAATGTAATCGTATCCAATATAACCTATTAATTATTACTATTATCACACCCACACAGAACTTGTCTATGCACTGTGGAAGACGCTGGCACCTGTGATACAATGTATATGTTACGGCTAAAGGTGGGTGTGAACATAAACTTAAGATTAGCCGGCTACAACTAGGTTTAGCCGGCCACATGCGGTTAGGTTATGTTAGGTCACTTTTAAGTTTAGCCGGCTAAAACTAGGTGTAGCCGTACTTCGGCTATTAGCCGCAACATATACATACATTAGTAGAAGTGATAACGTTTCACATTTTATTGTTTTTATAATATATCTTCTATAATCCTTATTATAATGTGATGATATACATATGTAAGCCCTTTTTGTGTACAAATAAATTATGATTATTATATGTATTATTATGTTTCTCTTATCACAGGTACTTTCTAACATATTATATTAGAAAATACCTGGCCCTTTGGGAGGCTTACACGGAGACATGGGTCCAACGTGAAGACGCCCTTCGAGAGTTGTAATCAAAGGTGGGATGGAACACCTACAGCGGCACTAGCCGCAGCAGGCATAGGACTATTACTACATTTGGATTCTAATATTTGGGCTATGGGTATGGGTGTTTGGTGGACCAATATATTGATAACTATGGATGAAAATTATTACATCATCAATAAACATCCTAATTTTAATAGAGAAGATGGTTGGTATGTACCACCAGCTTGGGATCCAGTCATTCAAATAGTCAAACTCAAGAAGAAGCAAACCACAGCTAGACTTCATGATACTCTGAGCTCATTCTGCGTAAATAGAAACACCAATGATTAAATTATGTTCGGGTACTTTGAAATAACTACACTGGAACATTAAGACAACTACCATCTTAGTCACCCCGTGACCATGGCTGCTGAAAAGCAACCGAAACGTCGGGGAAAGTGTAAACATAAATATAAATAGTTTTAATAAATTAATTAGCTTAAAATTAGTAAAGTTCAATAGTATCTAGTAGTAGTGTAACAGTTTCAAAATTTTATAATAAAGTGTAAAATAAACAATGCGATAAAATCCGTATATAGTAGTTTAATTTCAATGAAAATTATTATATTATTATTATTAGGTTATCCTGCCAAGAGATTCTCAATGGAGTTTGATATCTTAATAAATGTTTTAATGCCCAGCAGTCGCATTCATTATCGCTGCTTGATATTTAATATTGTCTTCTGTTTATGCAAATGTTATTCATTGAAATTAAACTACTATATACTGTTTTTTTTTGCGTTGTTTATTTAACACTGTATTACATAATTTTGAAACTATTACACTACTAATACAACGAAACTTTACTAATTTTTAAGCTAATTAAATTATTTCTATTTAATTTTACACTTTCCCCGACGTTTCGATTGCTTTTCAGCAGCCATGGTAACGGGGAATTTTTTTGTTTGTACGCGCAAATCTTTGGATAATATTTTTGCATTCGATAGCCAAAATTCTTGAAGAAAGTTATAGGCTGTATATATAACATCACGCTACGAGCCACGGGAGCGGACCAGTAATCATATCTATACTAATATTTTAAAGCTGAAGAGTTTGTTTGTTTTGTTGAACGCGCTAATCTCAGGAACTACTGCTTCGATATGAAAAATATTTTAGTGTTGGATAGCCTATTTATTGAGGAAGGCTATAGGCTATAGAATATAACATTACGACCCACGCGTGTGAAACCGTGGGCACAGCTAGTACGTGACTAAAACCGCAAAGTACAGCAATTTTTTATCTACGAGTATTATTAATGTTATAAATAGGAAAGATTTCTATATATTTTGTTTGTAATGAATAAACTCAAAAACTACTGAACCGATTTTGAAAATTCTTTCAGCATTAGAAAGCTACTTTATCCAGAAGTAATAAAGGCTATATAACATCAAGCTACAAACCACGGGAGCGGAGCAATCATGAACGTGGGACAGCTAGTATAAAACCCACGCAAACCCGCGGTGTTAACGAAGCTTACTATAATTAAACTCATACCGGTTCACCTCGTATTTTGTAAACCAAATACGTACAGTATGTTTGTATGTTACATCACATCTCGGAAACGGCTTGGCTAACCATTGCCGAATTTCGTATGACCCGGTTACTGAGTGATATTTGACATGGGAGCGGTTTTTAAACGCTGGTGGACGTTGGTTAAGCAACGTTGCGTGGTTGTGCGGTGGATTGGTGACCATTTTTATTTTAATGAATGCCCGGCTATTTAAGGCCAGGGTCCATTATTTAAGAAACAGGCCCCCTAGGGATAGTTAAATTTTGTCACCTTTTTGTAGTATACTAGCTGACCCGCGCAACTTCGTCTGTTTCACATAAGAGAATTTTCCCCGTTTTCCAAAAATTTTCATTGATACTCCGCTCCTATTGGTCGTAGCATGATGTTATATAGCCTATAGCTTTCCTCGATAAATGGGATATCCAACACTAAAAGAATTTTCAATTCGAACCAGTAGTTTCTCGAGTTTAGTGCGTTCAATCAAACTAACAAACAAACAATCTTCTCAGCTTTATAATATTAGTATAGATGTGTAAAAAATATATTGTCCGTAAGTAAAACGACTCTTTTTTAATATAGGAAACGGCCCTTAATGCTTTAGTCGAAACTAATGTTGCACCGAGTTCAATTCCTATATAGCACAAATGCTACATAATACCATTACGGTATTATGTTGTCCATACTAAAAAAGATAACTCAACTAAATTGTAACCCACGTTAGAGTGCATGCTCTCTAACTCTCTTAGTTTGAGCCTGGTGCTTACTGCATCGACACGTGTGTGTTCAAATCTTATGTGGGGGCCAGTCAGTGCAGACCGGTGACACTTCGACCCAGTGGGATTTTGTGTCAACACTCTCCCAATAACGACTGCAATAGTTGTTCATGGCAGCCGGGACCGACGGCTTAACGTGCTCTCCGAGGCACGGAGCAGGCGATAATTTTCAATCAATACGCACATCATTTCGAAAAGTAATATAACTGCCGAAAGTCAGAGGTGCGCGACGTGGGTTCGAACCCGAGACCCTCTGTATTGCAGGTCTCCCCACTGAGCTATGGCTACACTGTGTGTGCAAAAGTTTAATATTCAAAGTAATTATGTCTTGATGTGTATTGCGGTACTGTTTATTATTAGACACATATATATAATGCATATGATGTATATTATCAATGTTAAACCAAACAATAATTATAATGTACCGCGATACAAGCCTCGAGCTAAGTGTGGAAGCCGCTGCCAATTATAAAAAAAGTGTAATTTTGTAAATTGATAAATACATAAATTAAAAGTGAGAATCGGCAATGAATTGCCGTAAATCTTAAAGTTCGAAAAAATGGTTCAAGTAATATGCAAAGGTCACGTGATACCACGTGACCTTGAGGTCAGAGGTCAAAGATCATAGCCATTTCGGAGGTATATCAACTATGCTGAGTCGAATGGCGTTGATCGCGAATCTCTAGCTCTTACGGTTCTTGAGTTGAAAGTTGTATAACAAACAGACGGACGGATGGACAAAGCTGTCGTATAAGAGTTTTTCGGACTCTAAAATACGCACATAACTTCAAAAAATCAGGGGTCTGTGCCTTGGGATCGAACTAGAGATCTCTGCGTAGAAATTCAACAAAGTCTCTGAATCTGTGGCGTATACATACATAATCTTAAGCCTTTATCCTTCAAAGGATAGGCAGAGGTGAATTGCACCCACATTTCGCAAACTATGAATTTAGGTCCCACGTAAAAGATACCTTGATGAAGCCAGAGAAGTGTGTCAGGATCGTAGCAAATGGAAATCCGTAGTCTCTGCCTACCCCTCTGGGAAACAGGCGTGAATCTATGTATGTATGTATGTAAAAGATACGCAATATACCGCAGTGTCTCAAGGCAAAAGTCTTTGACCAGTGTGTGTTGCCAGTGACGACTTACGGCTCAGAGACGTGGTCGCTCACTATGGGCCTTATCAGAAGGCTCAAAGTCACTCAGAGGGCGATGGAGACAGGTATGCTCGGGGTTTCCCTGTGGAATCGAATCAGAAATGAGGAGATCCGCAGGGAAACTAAAATAACTGACATAGCTCTCCGGATAGCCTAGCTGAAGTGGCAGTGGGCAGGGCACTTAGCGCGCAGAACCGATGACCGTTGGGGCAGAAAGTTTCTGGAGTGGCGGCCACGCACCGGGAGACGCAGCAGAAGTAGGCCTCCTACAAGCTGGATCGACGACCTAGTAAAGGTCGCGGGAAGCAGTTGGATGAGGGTGGCCCAAGACCGGTCTGTGTGGAAGACCTTGGGGGAGGCCTATGTCCAGCAGTGGACGTCTTTCGGCTAAGATGATGTAAAAGACACGAGCCTATTGCGATCTACGCGACACAGTTCGTAACTCCATGGTACTGACAATTTCTTGACAGAAAACCTCAATAATCGAATCTGAGACCGCATGCACATCAATCCTATTCGCTACCCCTGCGCAGGCAAGTAACAGTTAACAACAAACTAAATCCTAACTCATATTATAAATCCGAATGTGAGTTTGTTTGTTACGCTCTCACGCCTTAATTACTTGACCGATCATTATGAAATTTCGTATACAGGTTGTCAGGAGAACAGAAAAGGACATAGGGTACCTTTCATCCAGAAAAATAACACCTATATTTATGTAACGAGGCCGCGGGAAAAATCTAGTATTAACTTAAAACGTATTGTCGTTTTACCTCGAAAATAGTTTTTGACCTTTAAATAACCTCTTAATAGTTAGGCACTTACTAGTCAAACGTTGCTCAAGTTTCAAGTTCAATAAGTAAGACCTTAAGTGTCATCAACTTGATTCAATAGAGTAAGAGGCACTTACGATTTAGTGCTACTCGTTAAAATATCCACATGGCATTGGTATATAAGGGAGAATCGAACCTAGAATAGGCTATTGGACAGTAACTATACAAGTAAAAAAATTTTTTTTTTATATGTAGGAATACGTTGACGCTAACCTCTGCGCGGGGCGACGTAGAGGTTATGTCGGACTCACCACGGCCGTATGAAACGGCAGGCCCCTACTCAAATCGACATACCCTATTTAGAGATATTTTTCCCTCTTATGGGGAAACGAAGACACAATATAGAGGCGCGTGTGGGAACACGCACGCCGCCTCTCGGACCTGGTGCTGATCGGGTGGTTGGCAATCCACGAAGATTAGCTTAATCCTAACTAATAAATAAATACCAACCTTACCTTTGACCAGCAAACCCAAAATAAACTTAGTATATTTTTAGTTGAACTTGATCGTGAACGGTTTTGATTGGCTACATGTATTTTGACGTCACACGTTTGTAAACGTCTTCTGTCATTGCTTGTAATCCATGTTTGTTTACAGACGTCATTTGACAACTCGACGCCATAGGGTCGGAGCAAGTTGTTGACAGTTTAAATAATCGATGTATTTTGTAATGTTATTTGTTATGAATTAAAAATAAACATTATTTTGTGAGTTTATGGATACTACTGAATAATGTGAAGTGGTTTCTGGGAACTGGTCAAATATTGTGACCCTCACCCCAAATATTTTAGCTGTCTAAAGTCTTTGGGGTTAAGGGGTCAAGCAGCGATAGCTCAGTGGGAAGACCAACAGACTGCAATGCAGGGAGTCTCGGATTCGAACCCACATCTCGCACCTCTGACATTCGGAAGTTATATGACTTTTCGAAATTATGTGCGTATTGATTGACAATTATCGCCTGCTCCGTGCCTCGGGTGAGCACGTTAAGCAGTCGGTCCCGGCTGCCATGAACATCTATGGTAGTCGTTATTGGGGGAGTGTCGACACAAAAGATTCCATTGGGTCGAAGTGTCGCCGGTCTGCACTGACTGGCCTCCATATAAGATAAGATGGGTAAGATGGGGTGAGGGTTGCATAAACAGTAGAGTTAGACAAGCTTAATTTATTATTCATAACTACTAATCTATACTATAACATTATAAAGCTGCAGAGTTTGTTTATTTGTTCATCAATCTCAGAAACTACAAGTTCGAATTGAAAAATCATTTTAGTGTTGGATAGCTCATTTATCGAGGAAGGCTATAGGCTATATAACATCCCGCTAAGATCCACGGAGGCGGCGCAGTAATCATGCGCCGGAGGCCCAATCACCCTTTTTCCTCCTTCCCGCTCCTTCTCCTTCCCAGATCCTTTCCTAAAGGGTTTACTTAGGCTTTCGGCAACGCGCAAGTGATACCTCTGGTGTTGCAGGCGTCCATAGGCTACGGTGACCACTTACCATCAGGTGGGCCGTTTGCCACTTTAGTTGTATAGAAAAATAAGTAGGTGATACACACCTCTGCCCATCTTCGGGGTATTCACGTGAGACTGTATGTTTGTTTACTTTAAATGTGTATATTTACGTATTGAGTTCAAGTTCTGCATCTTAATGTAGAGTTGTCTGCTGATACGAGTTATATTACGCATGCGTAATATTACGTCATAGTTTGGTCATACTGTTGATGACACACTCTCCCCGGTTTAATCTTGACTTCATTATTAAAGGTATCTTTCGTTCATTTGTGTTAAGTCTTAATTGGATAAGCAGAGATGCTATAATAATATTTTATTCTGCCACATACACACAACACCATCTAGCCCAAACTAAGCAGAGCTTGTACTATGGGTACTAGACAATGGATAAACACACATACATACTTTTTTTTTGTAAATACATACATATTATACATAGAAACACCCAGACCAAGACAAACATCCAAGTCCATGCACACAAATGTTAGACTTGGGGGTAATCGAACCCGCGACCTCAGGCGTTGCAGTCGGTTACACTAACCACTACGCCATCGAGGCCGACAATATAAAATTTATATCAAACTTCGTCATAGTCATAGTTCCCTGTGAGACAGGTACAGTTCTTACAGCGGTAGTTAATTTTTTTCAAACTAACTTACTTTATATTGATTTTATGACGTTTCATTTGAATATCAATGTCTTACAAATGTTGTACTAGATTTTGGCCGCGGCATCGCTCGCTTAAATGTAGGTGGGCTGGCTGGTATTTTCTTTGCACAAGGAATAAGTATTGCCATTCAACGTGGGACTGCTGCCAGTCTTCTGGGCACGTTGCCAATTGACGACGATGCGGAGGATTATTATGACGCTTTTTAATTTTCATAATATTGTCTTCTATTTACGCGAATATTATTCATTGAAATTAAACTGCTATATATCAGTCTCCCCGTGACCATGGCTGCTGAAAAGCAACCGAAACGTCGGGGAAAGTGTAAAAATAAATTAAATCTAAATAGTTTAATAATAATTTAATTAGCTTAAAAATTAGTAAAGTTTAATAGTAGTAGTAGTGTAAAAAATTTCAAAATTTTGTAATAAAGTGTCAAATAAACAACGCGATAAAATCCGTATATAGCAGCTTTTTAATTTTGTTGATTAATTTTCTCTTTAGTTAATATTTCTTGTAAATAATTTGTGTATATATTGTGTTCGTTATTTATTTGACGTGTACCTAATGTAGGTTAGGTAAGATTAATTTATTTTATTTATTTATAATTTAAGCATACCAACTGTATAGTTAACGACTCGATGGCGTAGTGGTTAGTGTAACTGACTGCCACGCCTGAGGTCGCGGGTTCGATTCCCGCACAAGTCAAACATTTGTGTGCATGAACATAGATGTTTGTCTTGGTCTGGGTGTTTCTATGTATAATACGTAGGTATTTTCAAAAAAAAAAAAGTATACATGTATGTTTATCCATTGTCTAGTATCCATAGTACAAGCTCTGCTTAGTTTGGGCTAGATGATGTTGCGTGTATGTGAAAGAATATTATATTATATTATTATATTATATTATATTATTATATAGTTACAATGTTTTGTAGTTGAGACATTATTAATTTAACATTGTCAGAGTAATTAAACAAATCACAGGCCTGCATGACATTTCAATTACATTATATATTACAGAGTCTACTTGTTTATGGTGAAAATATAACAGTGACTCTAAACATTACATAAATTTTTATATAGAACCTAATTCTTCTCTCTTAGCCTTTATTATTCCCAAGTCACTTGGGGTCGGCTTTTCTGGTCTAACCGGATTTGACTGGATATCAGTTTTTGCACGGAGCGGCTGCCACCTGACCTCCGCAACCCGAAGGCTAACGATATCCTAAGGCTAGACCAGTGTCAGGATATTAGAGGGTACTGACTTTCCCAATAACGACTGCCATAGATGTTCATGGCAGCCGGGACCAACGGCTTAACGTGCTCTCCGAGGCACGGAGCACGCGATAATTGTCAATCAATACGCACATAATTTCGAAAAGTCATATAACTTCCGAAAGTCAGAGGTGCGCGACGCGGGTTCGAGCCCGAGACCCTCTGCATTGCAGTCCGTTGGTCTCCCCACTGAGCTATCGCTGCTGGCATGTATAATATTAGTTATGATTCAATAAAGCCGGATATGTAATACGTAGACGTGACTCACATAACTATATGACGTCTCGGGAAAACTGAGTTTCACACGAACAACGCCGCAAGAAAAGGCTAGTTTATATAATTACAATATAAACATATTTCTCAGAATATTATAAATGAATCGCGTGTTATAAACAATTCTGGTTTTTCTCAGTATATCATATGATTATGTATGGCTCGTAGTTTTGTTTACGAAGTTGATCAATATATTTTTTATATATAAAATCTTACGAATGTTTAAACGATTAAATTAATACAATCCTAACTAATATTATAAATGCGAATGTGTGTTTGTTTGTTACGCTTTCACGCCTTAACTACTCGACCGATCATCATGAAATTTCGCATACACGCAGACAGGTATATGGTATTTTTCACCCACAAAAAGTATTGTTTCCGAGGGATAGAAAATTTACAGAACCTACATTTCCACGAGCGAAGCCGCGGGCAAAATATAGTGTGAACACAAATTAAATTTCAATTAATACATTTTGACGTATTTGAATAGATCGATACACTATTATGGAGATATTTTATTAAAAGAAACGGCCTTTAGTTTTTATAAAGTATCAGTTAATTATTTTGCATTATAATGAATATTTACTCATTTCAAACTATGTATAACGTACATATATAAAATAATTAGATGTTCCCGCGGTTTCACCCGCGTTTATCGTTACTGCGCCGCCCCCGTGGGTCGTAGCGTGATGTTATATAGCATATAGCCTTCCTCGATAAATAGGCTATCCAACACTAAAATAATTTTTCAAATCGAATAATAAATATTTTTTTTTGTATAGTAGTCATACGCGCAGACGCATCGCCTGATGGTAAGCGATTACCGCCGCCCATGGACACTCGCAACACCAGAGGAGTCGCAGGTGCGTTGCCGGCCTTTTAAATTTGCCTCCTCGCCAGGGGTGGGAGGGAGTGGTTAGGCCTCCGGTACCCTCACTTACTCGACGAAGCACAACGCGCTATTTTACGACGTTTTTTTTGTGAGGCCGTGGTGTCACTCCGGTCGAGCCGGCCCATTCGTGCCGAAGCGTGGCAATCCCACGCTAAAAATTAAACATCATGTAATTATTGCGAATTTATACAACGCATAGGTACGGGCAGACACTAAGCGGTATAACTTTAAATATAAATTGTTTAAAAGGTGATTGATATTTATTATTAATAATACATCTTCTTCTCCCTAGCCTTTATTATTCCCAAGTCACTTGGGGTTGGCTTTTCTAGTCTAACCGGATTTGACTGAATATCAGTTTTTACACGGAGCGGCTGCCACCTGACCTCCGCAACCCGAAGGCTAACGATACCCTAAGGCTAGACCAGTGTCAGGATATTAGATAGTACTGACTTTCCCAATAACGACTGCCATAAACGTTCACGGCATCCGGGACCGACGGCTTAACGTGCTCTCCGAGGCACGGAGCAGGCGATAATTGTCAATCAATACGCACATAATTTCGAAAAGTCATATAACTTCCGAAAGTCAGAGGTGCGCGACGTGGGTTCGAACCCGAGACCCTCTGCGTTGCAGTCTGTTGGTCTTTATATTTATTTCTTTCTTTGTTATTTTTACCATGCATAGTTTACTTGTTCTTATTCTTATTATATTATACTAGTAGTTTTCCCGCGGTTTCACACGCGTAAGTCCCGTTCCCGTGAGAATATCGGGTTTCACCCCTTTCACCCCCTTCGGGGTGGAATTTCCAAAAATCCTCTCTTAGTGCTCCCCTACACTCTCCAAGGAACATACATGCCAAATTTCAGCTTCTTGCGTTCAGTAGTTTCGGCTGTGCGTTGTCTGTCAGTCACTCAGTAACGGAAGAGTTTTATACATATATATAGATTAGCAATTGTGTTTAGATTATAATTTTATAATATTGTCTTCTGTTTACGCGAATATTATTCATTGAAATTAAACTACTATATACGGATTTTATCGCGTTATTTATTTGACACTTTATTACATAATTTTGTAAATTGTTACACTACTACTATTATTAAACTTTACTAATTTTAAGCTAATTGAATTATTATTAAACTATTGAAACTATTTAGATTTAATTTAATTTTACACTTTCCCCGACGTTTCGGTTGCTTTTCAGCAGGCATGGTCACGGGGAGACTCCTAATCCGGGGAGACTTATAATTGTATTTTGTTAACATTTGAAAAACTCATGTGGTGTTTACCTATACTGTAGTGCATCAGGGATGTTTGCTGAACATCACGTAGACTGTTGGTATGCTACGATGCGTAAGAGATGCGCATCCCTGGTGCGCAGAGTGCGTAGCAGTACCAACAGCATCCTTAGCATGATTGCGAGTCGGCTAGACTGTAGTTACATCAATCATTGCTGCGCCATTTCTCATGGAATGGTGCAGCAATGAATGATAATTCTGTTTTGTTTGTTTATTGTATGTTTTAGAAATGTAAATTACTAACACTAGTTTATAAGAAAATTGTTACTAACAAAATGGACACTATTGGTCTGAAATAAAGTCATATTATTATTATTATTATTATTATTATAAGTAATTTTTACTCAGTTATTTTCTATAAGTTTGTATCAAGTGTAAGTAATTGTGTATACAATTGTTGGTGAACCAAATAAATGAAATAAAAATAAATAAATATAATATATAATATTCTACCACATACACACAACACCATCTAGCCCAAACTAAGCAGAGCTTGTACTATGGGTACTAGACAATGGATAAACATACATACCTATATACTTTTTTTTGTAAATATATACATTTTATACATAGAAACACCCAGACCAAGACAAACATCCATGTTCATGCACACAAATGTTTGACTTGTGCGGGAATCGAACCCGCGTCCTCAGGCGTGGCAGTCGGTTACACTAAACACTACGCCATCGAGGCCGACAAAAAAATTTGTAGAAATATTATTTAAGTCTAATAGTTACATTGCACAAACTAAATTGATATGGATTTCTTGATATGGACCCCTAAAAATGGTCGGATGAGTTTTTTAATACAAGTGACCACAAATTAGAAAGGTGAAGGCCAGATACTAAAATAGATTTTTAACATTTTAACTTAAACTTGTACCATAACTCGCATAACATAATTCGCATAACTCCAGGTTAAAGTTGTACTGTTGCTATTTTCCGCAAAACAATCTTCAATTTAACGATCAAGTAGCTTTTTATGAACGAGTTTCTCAGTCTTTTTTAACATGCCCAAATGACAGGTTTCTCATAGTGGGTGATTTTAACGTAAGAAATGCACAATGGACATCAATAGGCCAAAATGATGAAGTTATTCTAAAATCTCAGAATACAAACACAGATCCATTAGTAGGAGAATTGTCAAACTTTTTATCGTTTAACAACTTTACACAGTATAATTTAATCGCAAACATAAATGAAAGACAACTAGATCTAATAATAGGTAATTTTAGTTGCAATGTTTCTAAAGCAGCATACACTTTGGTAAACGAAGATTCTCACCATCCTGCTTTAGGCATTTCTATATGTAATTTAAGTTTAAAGACTTCACGTGCCCCACCGAGAACATTGCGTATCTTTCATAGTGCTGACTATGATTGTATTAATGCTATTTTATCTGAGATTGATTGGGCTTCTATCGTGGATGTACATGATATTAATCAATCTGTAATACGGTTTTATGACATCTTGGAGGAAATCTTCGATACTTATATCCCAGTTAAACCTATATCTAGTAACAATAAATACCCACTTTGGTACTCTTCAGCTTTGATCAAAATTATCAAGGAAAAGTTAAAGTTCCATAAGAGATGGAAATCTTTTGGACAATATGGAGATTATTCTACGTTTGTTCTTTTAAGAGATAGGCAACAAAGAGTAGCTAAAGAATGTTATGACAATTACATATTAAAAACTGAGAGTATTCTTGCTGAAAATAGCAAATTCTTCTGGACCTACATTAAATCTAAAAAAAAGACAAATGATTTACCTGACAACCTGCACTTAGAGGACGTTAGTTCATCGAACGGGCAAGTTATAGCAGATCTCTTTAATAAATATTTTGGTGCCGCATTTGAGAAAGAATTTACTTATTCCTCGTCTTCCCAAGATACTGCTGAGAATCATACTTCGTTGAATCTGAGTACAATCTACATTCCATTGGATATTGTTCTGAAATACCTGATAAATCTCGATACCAGTAAAGGTAGTGGTCTGGATGGAGTTCCTCCTTTGTTTCTTCAAAAATGTCATAAAACTTTATCAGTTCCTTTGCATATGCTATTTAATGCGTCACTTCAATCTGGCACGATGCCAACCTTATGGAAACAGTCTTATGTGGTCCCTATTTTCAAAAAAGGAGACTAACACGATGTTAAAAATTATCGCCCTATTTCGAAGCTCAGTATAATTCCTAAACTTTTTGAACATGTTGTCTGCGATGAAATCACGGTGCTAATTAAACCAATATTAATACCTGAGCAACATGGTTTCACGTGCCTGAAATCTACTGAAACGAATTTGTGTGAATTTATTGAGCATGTAACAGCAGCTATGGATGAAGGCTTTCAGGTGGATGTCGTGTATACTGATTACTCAAAAGCATTTGATAACATTTCTCATAGACTACTAATACGCAAACTTAAGAATATCGGTATACACGGTGATTTACTTCGATGGCTGGAGTCTTACCTAAGGGATCGTAACCAGGCTGTTACTATCAAGGGCTTCTGCTCAACATTTATACCCATCACATCTGGTGTACCACAGGGCTTGCATCTCGGACCGCTCTTATTTAATATTTACATAAATGATGTTAATTTAAATTTCAATAAATCAAATTTCTTTCTATATGCAGACGATAAGAAAATTTTTAAAGTTATAAAAAATGGTAATGATTGTCAAGAGCTCCAAAATGATATTGATAAGTTGTGTAACTACTGCAAGAATAATATGCTTTACCTCAATGTCAAGAAATGCAATGTCATCACCTTTACTAGAAAGAAAAATATATTGAATATAAATTAAATAATAAACTTATCGAAAGAGTATCCGAAGTGCGAGACCTTGGGATCCAGTTAGATAGTAAACTGATTTTTGATCGTCAAATAACATCTATTTCTAACAAGGCTCCACGAATGTTGGATTTTGTTTGTTGGTTACTAAAGGAATTTAAGCGTACATCCACAGTGTTGCTCTTGTATAAGACTATTATTAGACCGATACTCGAATATGGATCGGTAGTGTGGAATCCACAATATAAAATCTATATTGATCTAATAGAAAAGATCCAAAATAAAATAAATAAACATATTGCATGGAGATGTTATAAATATGAAAACTACGGTGAAATAACTGCCTTGCCATCTCTCGAGACACGACGGAATGAACGTGACCTAGTATATTTGTTCAAAATTATAAGGATTCAAGTAGACTCATCTTATCTTTTAAGCAAAGTTGGCTTTGGATGTCCACGTATCAACGCAAGAAAAAAGCAATTATTTTCTGTGTCCTTTGCTAGGACTAATTATAGAAGGAATTCCTTTATAATAAGATCCTGCCGCTCGTTTAATAATCTTCTTAATATCTGCAGTTGCAATTCCATTGATGTGTTCCACCTTTCTTTATCAAAATTCAAGAAATCTATCCATGCCTGTCTTGTTCCTGCTTTGTGAAACTGAATTAAATACTATAACTTTATAACTTTGTAACTCTGTTCCTAGCACTGTACTTCTTTAAAATACATTTTTTTTTGTTGTTCTATTGTTACGCTAATTACTTGTGCATTTTTTATTTTAGCTTATAACTTCAAATATTTTTTGGCGCTACTGTGTATTTATATTTGGCAACTGCTTTGGATTCAGTGTAGTTAATTTGAACATTAATTATTTTCGAATTGTATCTGTTTGTTTCCCAAATAAATAAAAAATAATAAAATATCCGACTGCCCCGGTGGCGCAGCGGTAGTAAATACGACTGCTGTGCATGAGGTCTCCAGTTCAATTTCCGGGTCGGATAAAATTGTTATTGTATTTTTCTGTCAAAAAAAACGACAGTTCCATAAAATTACTCGATCCGGCAATTGAGCTGACAATACCACATTGATCTATCCAGGAGTCAAGAACTCATACACAACAGCTGCATTCACACCCGTTGCGATACCTCTCTGCCCACCCCCTTAAGGATTAACGGCCATGTGTCTGTGTATACAGGTTGTCCCAGAAGATGTGAATCAAATTTAACGTGAGATTCCTTAAGTAAGTATCTCTCATATGGGCTAAATAAAAAAATTAAAAAACAATGTTGTTTTGTTGGTCAAACGTACAAGATTTTCTTTGGTGCAATAAAAATACACCAAAATAAGAAAGCGATTTCAAAAACACGTCATTTTTAAAATAATCCTTTGTACTTTGACGAATCAATCCTTCACAAATAATAATGGTGAAAAAAAAAATTAAAATTAGCCATAAATGAAGCACCTGTAGTTAAAGGTCTGAGAATCGTCGTACTTTTATAAATTTTACTTTTTTAACCATTTTTTTTTACCACAGGTCATAAACTTTGATTTTTTTTTATTTTGAAAGTCCTTACCTAAGGAATATCCCGTTACAATTTGATTCACATCTTCTCGGACTCCCTGTATAATAACATCATGAATAATACAAGAATATGGTTAAGCTGTATTAGTCAAGGTAAAGTGCTTTACGCTATTTCAAAGGGCGTGTATTTCAAATATTGACCAGCAAAACAGGTTTGCTTGTTCTACCGGTTATATTATACAATACAAACATACAATTATAAAGATGGCGACAGACTTGAGTGGGTTGTGATGTAACATTCGGCATGAACGTGTAACGTTACGAATGTAGTCACGTTTGTATGCATGTATGTGTCTTGAGAACTAGTTAGAAATATGATCTACATTTTGTTAGTTATTTTATGTGTAATCAAACTATTTAACTTAACACTTTTGTCGACACGACTGGAGAGAGATCAGGCGTAAGACCAACGGCTTTATATACTTTCCAAGGCACGAGGGTGTCTAACACCACCAATTTCCTAACTCCGGGCTCGTGTTGAGATTTCTTAACAGAAAAAGGCAATAACTCTTTGCTGGCCCGACGCGGGATTCGAACCAAAGACCTCATGCACAGCAGTCGCGTTACTACCGCTGCGCCACGGAGGCAGATGAGCCTAGCTCAAGAAACTGGCTTACCGAAGTTACAAGTGAATTTTGACTCTAGTCGGTCGCCATCTTTATGCCAATATGGCCTCCTCGCATATTGGGGTCACGTTATATTCACATAGGTGATTCGCGACCAAGATTTATGTATAATATTAAGTAAATCATGTAGTTCCGTGACTTGTTGAATACTGTTAATAACCTTGGGTATAGCGCTCACTGTCAATTCGCGTAAGAGTAAAAGAGATGCAACAACTGGATATAATTCTGCTATGTACAGGTAAAAATGTGAACGATTTATTAGAAAATATATTAAGACTAGCTGACCCGCGGAACTTCGTCTGCTTCATATAAGACAAGAGAATTTACCCCGTTTTGCAACATTTTTCATTGCTGCTCCGCTCCTATTGGTCGTAATGTGATGTTATGTAACCTATAGCCTTCCTCGATAAATGGGCTATCCAACACAATAAGAATTTTTCAATTCGAACCAGTAGTTCCTGAGATTATCGCGTTTAAACAAACAAACTCTTCAGTTTTATAATATTAATATAGATTATTATTAACTAACTTTTGCACGTGGCTTCACTAGCGGAATTGTAGGTTAGGTTTGGTTAGTAACAGTTCTTTTTTTCAGAATAAAAGGTACTCTATGTCCTTTTCTGCACCCCTGACAACGTGTATGCGAAATTTTATGATGATCGGTCGAGTACACATTTACACCTTATGTATGTATGTATCTTATGTGGGGGCCAGTCAGTGCAGACCGGCGACACTTCAACCCAGTGGGATCTTTTGTGTCGACACTCTCCCAATAACGACTGCCATAGATGTTCATGGCAGCCGGGACCGACGGCTTGACGTGCTCTCCGAGGCACGGAGCAGGCGATAATTGTCAATCAATACGCACATAATTTCGAAAAGTCATATAACTTCCGAAAGTCAGAGGTGCGCGACGTGAGTTCGAACCCGAGACCCTCTGCATTGCAGTCTGTTGGTCTTCCCACTGAGCTATCGCAGCTCTTCACACCTTAACTACCCGACCGATCATCATGAAATTTCGTATACACGTTGTCAGGGGAACAGAAAAGTAAATAAGGTACCTTTTATCTGTAAAAGAGGTCTGTTAGTAACCTAACTTACATTTACCCGAGCCTTACCCGCGGTCAAGGTCTAGTCTATAATAAAATTGAAACGGCGGTAGTCCAATGAACGAGGTGATAGACTTCCAATTAGTTTAGCTGATGGAAAACAAGAATACTTGTAATTTATTACCCAAATAAATTACTTACCAGACCAAATTTCGGTCACGGGGGCCAATTTTAACGGAGACTGGCCATCTGCGCAGGAGATATTATAGTGCACAAGTATGTGCGCAAACACAAGTGCACTCTCTGTTCCCTGACTCTCATGATCCGATGGGACGGATAATCCGACACGACCGGAGAGAGATCAGGCGCAGGACCAACAGCTTTACGTGCTTTCCGAGGCACGGGGGTGTCTAATACCGCCAACTTCCTAACTCCGGGCTCGTATTGAGATTTCTTAACAGAAAAACTCAATAACTTTTTGTTGGCTCGACCCGGGATTCGAACCCGAGACCTCATGCACAGTAGTCGCATTCACTACCCACTGCGCCACTAAATATAGCTTGTGATACAGGTATTTCGTGGGACTTAACCATAACTAGCGATATTTTTTATTAAGAACAACTCTCGCACTAGGATAATTCAGTCTCACGGGGACTCGGAACAACTATTTGATCACACAAAGTTTTGTTTTTATAGGATTCGAACCGAAACACTCGTTGCAGAGGCAGTGGCGAGACGACCATATAAACTACTAAGTCATGCGTGCTGTAATGCACCTCTGCCCACCCCATCCCCAAAGGGGTAGGCTACTACATTACATATATACAAGATGGCGCAAATGTTATCACATTAAATGATATGCTTAAGCTGGTTGATATAAGACGGTTAACATAAACAAAGAACCAATTTTAGCAGAAATCAATACATTATTTTTTTGAACAAAATAAATAAAATAAAATTAGACACAAATTGGAACACCATTGTCACCAATCGTGCGCTGTAGCCAGCTCGTTAACGGTCATAGGTTCCGAGAAATCATATTTGTCAACTCGCTAGGATCCGGTAATTCCCAAACCCAATACAATACGACGGCTTTTAATATCGCTGTTTAAGGTCTTTGACACCTAAGTACAGTTATCTCTGCATTACATGATGTTCTAAAATTTCTAAATTATGAAAACAAAAAAGAAAAATCCTGTGACTATACTACTGAATACATTTGGTGCATAATTTGTAAATCGTCAAAGAATACCATGTAGTATATTTGGTATCAATTAATGTGATAACATTTGCGCCTCTTTGTATAATATTGTCACAATTGTATCGGATGTGTAGTTATCACGGACACGCGTCGATTGTATACAATCTGATAAGATCGCATCTAGTAAGTAGCTAGCATGTTCCGATCTTTATGTATTTTACATAATATCATCTAAATTGTACATAAATCACGAATTAATCGAGATCTTTTATCAATGCTTCGTAAGAGTTTCTTTATAATAGGAGTTGAAATATGAAGTTGCCGCTTTGTATGAAGCAAACAGGTAACGTTATGATTTTCATACTAACTATTTAATCAATATTCTTTTAATAGTTAATTAGAATTCTACGTTGTTTTTTTTTATATATATTTGCTTATATTGAGGCTACTACGGTTTCTATTAAATTGATAAAAACGTCAACCATCACGTAATTATGGCGAATCAAAACAAAGAATACGGGCAGACACTAAGCAATATGACTTTAAATACAAATAGTATAATTGGTTATTGATATGTATTATTAAGAATAAATGTTATTAATATAAGGCTTATATTTAACTTATTACCAGATATAGTAAAGTATAACAGTTAGAAATAATAAACGATCACCAAAATTAAAACCGCATTATATTAAAGAAAGAATGGACGAGGAAAGACTGACTAAGAAAGTTTATAAGGCTTGTGTGAATGGAACAGTCGCAAGAGGAAGACCTAGGCGAACTTTTCTCGATCAGATCGGAGGCGTTCTGGACAAAGGCCAGGTTAAGAGCACCTTGAACCGACGGGCGTGTATGAGAATGAAATATGAATGTGATGAAAGTTAATGAAGCCAGAGAAGTGTGTCAGGATCGTAGTAATTGGAAATCCGTAGTCTCTGCCTACCCCTCTGGGAAACAGGCGTGAATCTATGTATGTATGTATGTATATTAAAAGAGATCAAAATAAGTCGACGGAGCCGCGACGTGGGTTCGAACCCGAGACCTTCTGCATTGCAGTCTGTTGGTCTCCCCACTGAGCTATCGCTGCTATTATACCGCACCGGCACCCATATTAAATTACCTATATAAAATACTTAATATAGGTAATATAATATGGGTGCCTGTACTAGGGTAAACCTGTGCCACAGGCGTTAAGGGCACTTACAATATACTACTAGGAACTAACTTATATACAATTAACCATAGTTATTATATAAATATATGCAAAAATAGGCCAAGATCGTAATTATTATCATGGAACTTTTTATTGCTTATTTAACAACAATCAACAAATCTTCAGTATCTTCATAATTTAAAGTTTGTAGGTACCGACAGACTATCCGCTTAGATCTTACATAACATAGGTCATATATAGCTGTCTGTTTATTTATCTTGTTATAATGAAAAGGCCCTAAGAATGCGTAAAATCTATTTTTAGAAACAAACTGACTCAGAACGTGTGGTACAGACAATATCTTTCGGTCATTTAGTTTTAGTAAGGTTGATGTTATACGTTAGCGTTGCGTGCTGTTTAGGTACGGTGTACATTATAAAAAGCTGTCGGACAGTTAATACTTTACAATTTTCATACAAAAGATGTGTGGAAAAGCAGTAGGGTCGGCGGGTTGCTACCTTTAAAAACACTCTTTGTGCCCGCTCAATACTTGGCGGTGTAGCAAACCCTATGCCTCGAGAAATACGTAAAACCGTTAATCTCTCTCTCCGATCGGATTGCCGTCGGATTGCATCGGACTATGAGAGTTAGGGAACAGAGAGTCAGAGAATGCACTTGTGTTTGATAATGATAACACACTTGTGCACTATAACATTGCCTGCGCACGTGGGGGGTCTCCGGAAGTTTTGCCTCTGTGAATAAAATTCGGCCTGGTAGACATAACGACTACTATTAATATTATATTATTCAAGTTTTGAATAAAACACATTCAAGAATTCAGTGTATGAACCACAATTTGATTTAAAACCGGCTCAATCAACATATGCCTAACTCCGTATAATCTACGTTTATTTATTCAAATTCGCATAACTACATGTTAAATTTATGTACATAAATAAATTATATTCTCGTCAAATACGTTTCCGCTTATATTTACGGTTAGTTGTACCCCGCGGTTTTATCCGCGTTTGTCATTACTGCCCGCTCTTATGGTTCGTAGCGTGATGTTATTTAGCCCATATTATTCTTAAATGTACGGACTTACTAATGCAGAGTAATCAGAATATTTATTTGCAAAAATACTGTGACAAATGGTGTTACAAAGAAATTCAACTATCTTGACCAGAATACGGCGGCATGCAAAAACATTCTTCTTCTCTCTTAGCCTTTATTATTACCAAGTCACTTATGTAGGGTCGGCTTTTCTGGTCTAACCGGATTTGACTGGATATCAGTTTTTACACGGAGCGGCTGCCACCTAACCTCCGCAACCCGAAGGCTAACGATACCCTAAGGCTAGACCAGTGTCAGGATATTAGAGGGTACTGACTTTCCCAATAACGACTGCCATAGATGTTCATGGCAGCCGGGACCGACGGCTTAACGTGCTGTCCGAGGCACGGAGCAGGCGATAATTGTCAATCAATACGCACATAATTTCGAAAAGTCATATAACTTCCGAAAGTCAGAGGTGCGCGACGTGGGTTCGAACCCGAGACCCTCTGCATTGCAGTCTGTTGGTCTCCCCACTGAGCTATCGCTGCTATGCATGCAAAAACATTAAAAGTATAAAATCAAAATAGATAATTAAGTAAATCAGAATCAAACGTTAGATCAATAAAATAATTGAATTAGATGTCATAAAGGAGATCATTATAATAAATCAAGCATATTATTCCTATTACAAAAAGAAAATAAATTATTAAATTACCTTTTTCATAATTTATTTTCATTTTATATTCAAAAAGAATTATCCAAATTGGATGGGTAAATGTACGTACATAAATTGCACATAACGCACCCTTAATAAAACAGAGACTTATCTCAGTATTTTGGATTAAACAAATTTGAACTCTATTGCAAAGATTTAACACAAATATAATATTAGAATTTAACATATACAATTAGAGTTCAAATTGCTTTACTTTCAAATTTCGAGTTAAGTCGCTGTTTTATTAAGAGTGCGATAAGTCTGCCAGTGACATCACATAATTTACATTTACATGAAAGAGAAACAAAGTGTACAATTTTCAAAACGACTGACCTTTTTGTTTTATATCTATAATTCAGATGTCATGTTGGCATTGTGTGTCAGATGACAACTTAACGTCCAGAAAGGTAGTAGTATATAAATAGTATAGTAGTAATAGTAGTAGGTATATAAATGTCGTAGAGCGCATTTATGACTTAAATATTTGGTACAAACAAACTGAAAACATCAATCCTTCCGGCTTTGTAATAATAATAATTACTAGCTGAACGTACAGACGTTGTCCGGTTCAATATATACAAAAATACGTTTCACGTAACTCAATTCAATATCAAAATATCAATAATTTTTTTCATATGAAAATACCATTTATAGGTCATCAGGCATTCTGGTCTAAAAATAAAAAATGCGCAGCTAGACCTAGGAATATTTCTTATGGATAGGTTCATTCCCAGTACGACCCCGTTCCTAGTACGACCTCATTCCCAGTACGACCCTATTCCCAATACGACCCCATTCTCTGTACTATTCCATTCCCAGTACGACCCCATAGTTTTCGTACCCTTATTAGTTCTTTTTTAAATGCATCTATGACATTTTTTAATCATTTGTTTTCTAAACTGAACAACTACTCAGAAAATCCAGTTACAGGGTTAAGTTCATATATTTTTTTGTAGGTCTTGATATGATTTGAATTTTTTTTTCTAAATTGTACGACTACGCAGAAAATCCAGTTACAGGGTTAAGTTCATATGTTTTTTTGTAGGTCTTAATATGAACTAGCTATTGGAAATAATCCTAGGTCTGGCCGCGCAATTTTTTTAGACCAACTTTTTATGGAGATTGCCTGATGTCCTTTGCGACATTGCCCGCGGATTTGTCGCGAATTTTTGTTCATACAAACCTTTGCCCGGCAATTTACAAACACAACAAAAGTAAACGGCTAAATCAGCCGTTTTTAAGTGATGCTTTGTCATACACTCATACGTGTGGCAATTAATTTTTATTTATATAGATGAGGTTACAGATTTTCTGGTTAGCCAAGCATTTATTAGTATTTTTTGTTAATTGTAATTAAAATTTCCAATCTTTAATCAGAGTTAAATTAGCAATGCTTGAATGTAATGCCAGAATATGATTTAAAATGCGAAAAATCATTAAGCTACGCTCGAAATTAATCATCAATTTAAATTGAAAATAATTCTTTAATCTACACAAATATTATATAGCTGAAGAGTTTGTTTGTTTGTTTGGTCGGTTGAACGCGCTAATCTCAGGAACTACTGGTCCTCGTGATGGCAAGTTCCGTGTTTGAGGAGTGGCCGGAGAGACGGCATGGCGCCCTCACCTTCTGGCTGACACAGGTAATAACTGGCCACGGTTGTTTTGGCCAATTCCTGTGTCGTAAACGCCGGTAAGAGACGCCCGGTTGTGACCACTGCGGCGACTGCCGCGACGTTCTTGAGGTGACGCTGCTGCACACTTTGGCGGTTTGCCCCGCCTGGGCATCGCAGCGCCGTGAGTTGGTCGTGGCAGTCGGATTGGTTGCCCTCTTGCTCCCGGCCGTAGTTCAGTCTATGGTCCGGAGTGAGAGGTCGTGGAACGCCGTCGCCTCTGTCTGTGAGGAAGTGATTTCCATCAAGGAGGCGGTGGAGCGGAAGGACGGAGGAACCCAACCGTAGAGCTGGGCGCCGATCCTTCAGCCACCCTGAGGTTTGACCTGGGGGTGGTGGGCTTTGTGGGCCTGCCCGCCATCCGTTCAGCACCAGGTCCGATTCTTTGCCTTTCCAGAATCGAACCTTCTACTGCTTGATCGCTAAGCGCAATTATCATATCACAGCGCATGAAGCAATCAACATTATTATTCAAAGGATTAACTTGAAGTATGGGTATGGTGGTACAATGAGTAATTCATTCCTATTGTAATTGTTGTATACAGGGGCCCATGACATGAAACTCTTGCGCAAGTTATACGATCTGCAATACTGATCGGTACACGTTAGGCTGGCTATCCGGATATTATAGAGTTCGATTCCCGCACAAGTCAAACATTTGTGTGCATGAACATGGATGTTTGTCTTGGTCTGGGTGTTTCTATGTATAATATGTATGTATTGACAAATAAAATTATATATTTTGTGTAGCGTAGTGTATACATGCTCCCTTATATTATCTATATATATAAAACTTTTCCGTTACTGAGTGACTGACAGACAACTTCACAGCCGAAACTACTGAACGCAAGAAGCTGAAATTTGGCATGTATGTTCCTTGGAGAGTGTAGGGGAGCACTAAGAGAGAATTTTTGAAAATTCCACCCCGAAGAGGGTGAAAGGGGTGAAACCCGATGTTCACACGGGAACGGGACTTACGCGGGTGAAACCGCGGGAAAACTACTAGTAATTTATAAAACACATAGGTTGAGGCATAAAGCAACGTAGAAAATAACTTGAGACTAACTGTTAAGGAGCACTTATTTGCTAATATAAGGGAGCATGTATACACAACATATATTTATCCATTGTCTAGTACCCATAGTACAAGCTCTGCTTAGTTTGGGATATATGATGTTGTGTGTATGTGATAGAATATTATTATTACCTACTCTCTTTATTACAATTTTTTCTAACAATTATAATTTTAAATATAAATATACAACCTATAAATATTTAAAAATATAAAACTAAAATGACCCACCGACATCGGGAACAGGGTAGCCAAGCTGGTTAGCGCCCCAGAGAGAGGGATCTCCTCACAATACGCGCCGTGTCGAATAGTACTGCCTTTTGCATTATTATAACTATTATTACATTACATACATACATAGATTCACGCCTGTTTCCCAGAGGGGTAGGCAGGGACTACGGATTTCCATTTGCTACGATCCTGACACACTTCTCTGGCTTCATTCACTTTCATCACATTCCTCATACACGCCCGTCGGTTCAAGGTGCTCTTAACCTGACCTTTGTCCAGAACGCCTGCGATCTGATCGAGAAACGTTCGCCTAGGTCTTCCTCTTGCGATTGTTCCATTCATACTAGCCTTATAAACTTTCTTAGTCAGTCTATCCTCGTCCATTCTTTCTACATGCCGAAACCAGCTTAACATACCCTTTTCTATTCTTGTCACTATATCCACTTTCATGCCGCATATCTCTCTAATCACGCTATTCCTTATTCTATCTTTCAGAGTCACACCACATATGCTTCTCAGCGCTCTCATTTCTACAGCATTTATTCTGCTCTCATGCTTCTTTTGCCATACCCAACTTTCACTTCCATACATAAGTGTGGGCACTAATAGTCCTCTATGAACAGCCAAACGTGCCTTTTCGGAAACATTTCGACTGTTCATAAAAGCGCGTAGAGCTCCATTCACTTTGTTTCCCGCAATCGTTCTCCTTTTGTTATAGACAGATTTTGTGCCCACCTTGTAGTCTAAATAATAATAGTGTAATAGTTTCAAAATTATGTAATAAAGTGTTAAATAAATAACACGACAAAATCCATATAAAGTTTTTTAATTTCAATGAATGACAATCGTGTAAACTTAAGACAATATTATAGATTTATAATGGTGAAAGATTTGAAGTGCCCTCTAATATCCTTACACTGGTTTAGCATTAGGGTATCGTTAGCCTTCGGGTTGCGGAAGTCAGGTGGCAGCCGCTCCGTGTAAAAACTGATATCCAGTCAAATCCGGTTAGACTGGAAAGCCGACCCCATGGATTGGGAATAATAAAGGCTAGGGAGATGAAGAAGAATGGTGAAGTCGGTCGATTGGGATGTTATTTATTACAATCAAACATATTATATTTGTCTCTTTATAATGTTAGTGTAGTCTAGTATAATAATATAATAATTATTGTTAACTAGCTGTGCCTGTGGTTTATGGTTACAGCACCGCCCCCGTGGGTCGTAGCGTGAAATTATATAGCCTTCCTCGATAAATAAGCTATCCAACACGAAAATAATAATTCAATTCGAACCAGTAGTTCCTGAGATTAGCGTGTTCAACCAAACAAACAAACAAACTCTTTAGCTTTATAATACCTATTAGTAAACATTTGGTGATTAAAAATAGTGGCCATGAGTTTCTTGCCTGCTCGCATGGGATCTTCTCATGGAGCTCTACTCCTCAAACAGGCTTTTTCAATGCTTAATTTTTATTGCCTTTTATTTCTATTTTATTATTTTTGATTAATATATAAGTTGATTGACATGTCAAAGAATAGTTTACATATTTCTAAGAAATAAAGATTTTTGGTGGATATAAAGTGAAAGTAGATATAAGGACTAGAATAGAAAAGGGTATGTTAAGCTGGTTTGGGCATGTAGAAAGAATGGACGTGAAAAGACTGACTAAGAAAGTTTATAAGGCTAGTGTGAATGGAACAGTCGAAAGGGACAGACCTAGGCGAACGTTTCTCGATCAGATCGGAGACGTTCTGGACAGGGGCCAGGTTAAGAGCACCTTTAACCAGCGAGCGTGTACGAGGAATGCGATGAAAGTGAATGAAGCCAGAGAAGTGTGTCAGGATCGTAGCAAATGGAAAGCAGTAGTCTCTGCCTACCCTTCTGGGAAACAGGCGTGAATCTATGTATGTAAAGATTTTTGACTTTGACTTAGAGACTTATGGATAGTTTATTATAAGAAATAAAGCATAGGAACATAGCAGGTAGTTTATTGCATAGATAAGTGTCAGTATGACTGCCTGATAATGAACTGCGTATCAAAATTAAACTGCTGTCATGTGATTTAATTAGATGTTGCTAATTGATCTTGTCATGTAGTAATTAGTTCCTAGATGCGTCTTATTACATATTAGACTTAAGACCAGTGAACGGAAAAAAAAACATGGAAGCGGTATCTACTTTAATACTAGCCACAATTTATTATTGACACCATTACTACTTAATCAACCCTACTACTCAAAAAAGGGCGTTAATGTTTTATTTTAGAGTTCGATTAAACTCTTATACAAAAGTTTTGTCCGTCTGTCTGTCTGTTGTACAACTTTCAACTCAAGAACCGTAAGAGCTAGAGACTCGCGGTCAACTCCATTCGACTCAGCATAGTTACAAATGTTGTCTCAAAAGTCACATATGCCAACGAGTGAGCGTCCTTAGATATTCAAAGTCAAAGATCGCGAAAATCTGTTTTTGAGAATATCTCGTTTGCTCTGCCTCCTATCGTGTTTGCATTTAATATAAAAGTTGTGAATTATAAAATTCTCTAGAAATTTCATTGTCCTCGTTTTTATACGTCAAACCGTTTTTTAAATAGAGGGCGCAGAGTGTGGAGTGCTCAGCCATATATACCTTAGTGCAAGGTAAATATTAAATACCAATCTATTTTACCGCTTTTTACTTAATTATTTATTAAATATTACTTAAATAACAAGCTTTGGATAATAAATTAAGCTTCTTCTTCTTTTCGTGTGGTTAGTGGCCAACCTGTTGTCAAGAGTTGTTCAAGCCGCCCGTAGGCCTCTGACATGGCTTAACGACTGCTTTCAATTTAACAACAACCGGGACCGACTTTTTACGTGCCCTCCGAAGCACAGCACGGCACAGCAAATAATACCACTAACTGGTAACCCATCTATAAACTGACCGCACCCAACGTTGCTTAACCTCGATAATCGTTTACCGATCAGTGAGTGCAACTGGCTATGAGCGCCTCAATAAATTAAGCTGTGCATCGCAAAAAGATATTATAGTTGACGATTTCATTTTTTTCGTAATTATGATATCAGTTAAATATTTCTGTTGTAGTTCAGCAATAATTGTTTTATAATATTGTCTTCTGTTTACGCGAATATTATTCATTGAAATTAAACTACTATATACGGATATTATCGCGTTGTTTATTTGACACTTTATTACATAATTTTGAAAATTGTTACACTACTACTACTATTAAACTTTACTAATTGTCGCGGGGAGACTCTCCCCGTGACCATGGTTGCTGAAAAGCAACCGAAAACTCGGGGAAAGTGTAAAATTAAATTAAATCTAAATAGTTTTAACAATAATTTAATTAGCTTAAAAATTAGTAAAGTTTAATAGTAGTAGTAGTGTAACAATTTTCAAAATTATGTAATAAAGTGTCAAATAAACAACGCGATAAAATCCGTATATAGTAGTTTAATTTCAATGAATAATTGTTTTATCATCGGGTACATACTCTATAGGGACATTTCTAAGCTCTGCCTATGTAAATTGCGAATCTTCATGATTTTCTATATACTCATAAATTTCTTTCATTGCTCGTATAACTTCGTCGACGTGGTGAATCTTTCTTATTGAAGGCGGTTGGCTTTAAAAAATTGCTGAAGCAATCTACTGCGGTGTGTTACTTTGTTTCAACAATAATCAAATCATGCACATAAGATACACGGTCTATCACTAATCCTCCCAAAGTATCGCTTCGTTCTTCTGGTCTTTTCACGACCTTGTCTTTGAATACAAGAGTATTTATTTTACTGATAATGCGTTTGTACTTTGCAGATATTTCTGCCTCTATAGCCTCATCTGCGACTTCACCACAAGATAAGCACAATCTTTTAAAATCAAACACATCATTCCTCTTTTTACGTGGTACAGTTGATGACGTTGGAGGTCCAGTCTCTTCAAGGCGACGTTTCGCTGCTGCAATTGAATTTTTACTAGCGTACGATTTTCGACACTCAATATGAACGTTCACAGAAGACAACGTATTTAGGTAGATTATGTGCCCATAATTTCTCTCAATATCGACGTGAAATAGCAGTATTCCTACTGTTGTGTTTCGTTTGGTGAGCGAGTGCCGGAAGCCCAATCACCTTCTTTCCTCCTTCCCGCTCCTTCTCCTTCCCACTTCCTTTCCTAAAGGGTTGGTAACGCACAAGTGATGCCTCTGGTGTTGCAAGTGTCTATAGGCTACGGTGACCACTTACCATCAGGTGGGCCATATGACTGATTGCCTAATTAGTTGAAAAAAAAAATCTTGCTTCTTTTAAAGTCTTTATACCGCGCACAAGAGCAGAAGGTAACTCTTTGCAAATGGAACAGAAATCAGCCATGATAACCTTTAAAATTTTACGTCCGTCTTTGCTAAGATACACTTTAAAACTGAAAAATTAACTTGTTCAGTAGGTAGTAGTCCCTTGAGAAAGAAACTGTAATTTTAAAAGCAATAACTGGATCCATGAGATGACATTTTTTAAACAAATTCATTTAATGTCTTTTCTACTTAAAAAACAATTATCCTTAATTAAAATAACATTAAGATACCTATATTTAGAGTGATACACTTTATTATTTAATTATTGAATGTCAAAGGTAAGTGAAATTTGATGACTATTTAATTTAAAAGAAATATAAACATCAGTATAATTTACCTATTAAATTGTTATTTAAGTATCAGTTAATAAATAAATGGTATAATAGATTGGGATTCAGGATTTACCTTGCGCTTCGTGTTTTTGTCCCCCTACAAGGGGACAGTAGAGGGTATTTTATGTAGTGGCCTGCCGTTTCACACGGCGCGGGCGGGCCGAAACCTCGGCGGGGTCGCGATTGCATGTGAAAGCGATTTGCGCGGCCCCGCCGTCTATGGTTATGTCGAGGCATACCGTGGTAGGTTTAGTCGGTATTACCGGGGTATCTCTCCCCGGTGAGCCCGACATAACCTCTCCGTCGCCCCGCGGAGAGGTATGCGTCAAAGCATTATCCCATGTATAGCGGTGCCTTATGCACGTACTGTGGCGCATGCCAACTCGCCCCTTGTTCGTGCACTGACCTTACTAAATATGCTTCTGACATCAGAATCTGAATGTGATCTATTTGCTTCGGGATGAATGGATGTGAGTCGTAGTTGTTTAAGATTTTGTGAGATGATAGATATTTAGTTAGTTATTAAGTTACGAATCTTTTATTGTACTCATGTAAGCAGATGTTCTAATAAATTATATAAGCCTTGTATATTATGTCGGGTTTAAGGTTTTAAATTGAGAGATGTCGTAATAGATTTTTAATTATGGTAATAGATTATGGACGATATGTTTGACCTTGTGGATACCATTCAGTTTTATTCATCACTATAGATTTTACACTGCAGTAGGTATATTAGTAAATTAGCTAATAGACTGAGATCTGCAGATTCGTTTTAAGTTATTACATTTGATACAAGAGTTGTCTTTAAAAATAGTTATATGTAGTCGTCCACCTGCTAATAATTAATTGCCTGCACTTAATTGCTGCAATTAATTGCCTGCACTAATTTGTTGAAATATTGAAATAAAGTTATGATGACGTCGAAAAAAACAACAAGTTCGGGAAGGAAGCTTGTGCGTGTTTAGTAAAAATACTTATTTTTTTATACTTATATTTAATGTTATATACATTTATATTAATAAATGTATATAACATTAAATATAAGTTTTAACTTGTACAACGATTTGGTGTATACTGTTATGTTGTCCATTTGTTTATACTAATAAATAAAATAAATAATAAATGTAAATAAAAATCATATATGGCAGAGCACTCCACAGTCTGCGCCCTCTATCTCAAAAACGGTTCGACGTATAAAAAAGATCCAAAATAAAATTTGTAGAGAATTTTCTCTACAACTCTCATAATAAATGCAAACACGATAGAAGGTAGAGAATATATTCTCAAAAAACAGACAACATTTATAATGCTAAACTAAAGGTCTATACAAAAATACAGTTTTATTCCGAGGTTGACCCCTTTCTTGGTCTAAGATATAATATAATATAATAATATATTCTATCACATAAACACATCACCATCTAGCCCAAACTAAGCAGAGCTTGTACTATGTGTACTAGACAATGGATAAACATACATATATACTTTTTTTTTGTAAATACCTACATATTATACATAGAAACACCCAGACCAAGACAAACATCCATGTTCATGCACACAAATGTTTGACTTGTGCGGGTATCGAACCCGCGACCTCAGGCGTGGCAGTCGGTTACACTAACCACTACACTACCGAGGCCGACGAAGATAACTGAACTAATATTATTGATTTTATATCACTTTATGTTTCGCTTAACCCTTTCCACACTGAGAAGAGGCCCATGCCCAGCAGTGGGACAGTTAATTACAAGTCTAATATTATATATATCTAGTAGTTTTACCGCGGTTTCACCCGCGTAAGTCCCGTTCCCGTGTGAATATCGGGTTTCACCCCTTTCACCTCCTTCGGGGTGGAATTTCCAAAAATCCTCTCTTAGTGCTCCCCTACACTGTCCAAGGAATATACATGCCAAATTTCAGCTTCTTGCGTTCAGTAGTTTCGGCTGTGCGTTGTCTGTCAGTCACTCAGTAACGGAAATGTTTTATATATATAGATTATTATTAGCATTTAATTGTATTTTAAACATAAACTATTATTTTATTTAACTATTAATTAAATTAATATCTAAGTATGTTGTGAATCTTAATCCTAATTAAAAATAATGTGCATGCAATCAGACATAATTTAAAAATTATGCATCAAAAATAATTTATAATTAAGGACGCAGATGGCGCAGTGGGCAAACAGTTGCCCCGCTGTTGCCACCGCGCTGTTGTGGGTTCGAATTCCATACCGGGGATTTCTTGCAATCTTTGTTGAGACGACATGTTTTTTTTACCTACGAGTGACTTGTATTGCTTTGCATAAAGTCTTAAGTTCGGTTTCCGACTCGGACAAAGTTTATTGAGATTTTCCGTCAAGAGTTTCTTCGTATTGTTTTACCGGGCACAGTTCAGGCTCTGAAAGTGTACCCGGTACGGTCATAATTGACATGCCCGGTATTATGGCTGTAAAAAATGGTGTAACACTTTTCCGCTTAGCTCTTTAGTGTAAATGGCGTGAAAATATATGTATTAAATTTTGTGTAAATTTTATCTTGAGCGTTTGTGTAAATCCCTGTGTCCTGTAGGACTTTACAAACATCCAACAACTGACACAAAGAATAACCAGGCTCAAACAACTATTTATGAATCTCACAAATTTTGACGCGTGTCAGTATTAAACCTGTATTACCGGCACACGCTAGGTGACCACTCAAATCACTGCGCCATATCAAATCGAAGAATATAGTTCAAGATGGTTTTATTTTATTTATTGTTAATTCATCGAACATCGAAAAATAAGTTATCACTAGCGATCGCCTAGTGCACGAAATTCGACCAAAGTTTGTCTGTAAGATATTATTGATAAGTCATATATTGATAATATATGTCAATGTAACTATAGTTACGTGATTCAACTGCATGTGTCAAATGCATGGTTGTGTGCGTGTAGTGTTTTTCATTAATTTAATGTATTTCTAATGCATATTTTATATAAATATTAGGATTCGCCACTCTTTCTCCATATAAACTTTAATTGTGCCAAATTTCATACTCCTCCGTCCGCGCAATTCTCGTAAAAAGGGGTACAAAGTTTTTGCTTCACGAATTAATATATAGATTCTAAAACTAAGCACGCCATTGCAATAATACGTGCGTTTTATATACATTAATGTATTGAGTGCAAAGCACTTCTAAACTCAATACAGATTTATTTAATTGTCCTACACAAGATGCAAATCCGCAAGACTTCGTGTTAAAGCTGACCACATATTAATAAACCAAAATCCGTACGTTAGAAAAATATAAAATGCAGTATTTATAATGTTATAATTAAATATATATTAACATATTTAAAACTGTTATAAATTCACAAATAAAAACTAATACAATAAAAAAACAGGTATTCAAAACGATAGTATTTAAAAATATAATTTAAAAATAAACTCACCTTCAAATATTCGAAAAAAGAACTTCCAAACACAACAGTAGAAAAAAAATTAAAACCGCGAAAAAAAATCACAGAATATAACACCACTACGAAAAATTATTACAATTCCTAATTCAAAATAACG